>OV281294.1:13744642-14992857 GCA_923062465.1 Acleris sparsana | reverse complement strand
AGCTTCGCTTAGTATCAGACCTGTTGTCGCCATGACTCAAACTACCTACTCGTATCATAAAAAAAACACGCGACAATGGATTTTTTTTCGGTGTGGCTATCGTTTTTACATTCCAAAATGCTTCTCGATTTATTTCCTATATTAGAAGTATTATTCGCACCACTTTCAAGCACAAGCGATCGCGGCAAAACTAAGGTAGGTTGCGCGGAACTCCGCATAACTATGGCATAGTTACACGACCACTTAACACTTCTACTGTTTTTTCTGTTCTGTGGTATAATCATTGTTTATCCTTATCTATTGTTTAGTCGAAAATCGTTTGGTCGAATACAGTTTTCACAACTGAAACGGTTTTATTTAATTATTATTAATAACAAATCTAACCTATCTTTAACTAATCTACACTATAGATGTTTCTTAATTCTGTAATTTCAGCCTAAAAGGATGTTAGGTGAAAATATTTTAGACCAAACAATACATTAGGGCAAACAATTTTATGAGTTTCGAAGGATCCTTTACTAAAACTTAACCGTTTCTAAATTGGCTATACAAGAAATTAAGCACCAAAAAATGTAATATCCATTTCTCGGTACTTAATCGGTACTCTTACGTATGGAACGGGATTACTTTGAAACGTATAAACTTTTTACGCATAATTAAACTTTTCTATTGTAAAAACCGTTTTAGGTCAATTATGAGATCCAATACGGAACCGTCCGAACTACTCAACATATTTTATAAATTATGTCATTAATAGAAAGCTACATTATATCTGAGTAAATTCTATTTCCATACAATAGAAGCGAAGCAAGGGGGGGTCGCTTCGCTAGTTAAATAATAATTAACACGAAACAGGAACAAACAGTTTCTCCATCTTTGTTTCCTTTGTAGGTTTTGGCATTAGGGCATACGTATTTTGGGTTATCTTTTAGCTCTTGGGCGTGAGTTGCAGCCTCTTCATACCCCAAGTTTTTAATAAGAGATATTGCGGATGGTTAAAGAATGCCCGGAATGTTGTTTTTCGTTAGTTCTTTGATACCTACGAAACCCTTAAGCCTAGGGTCTCCCCAGACCTATCGATTCGGAATTGGCTTGAGCTGGTCACAATAAGTTTTATGTCCATCCAATAACAGCGAAAACGACGTCGCTCCGTTCGCAACGCCGAATCGAGCCGGGCAGAGCCGAGCGACGCCTTTTTAGGGTTCCGTAGTCAAACTAGGAACCCTTATAGTGTCTCCATGTCCGTCCGTCCGTCCGCAGCCTAGCTCAGAGACACTTAGAACTAGAAAGCTGTAATTTGGTATGAATATACATATTAGTCACGCCATCAAAGCGTTTAAATAAAATATTATATTATAATGTTTTAGTGTACCTCCCCTACACGTCACGTGGGGATGTTTTTTTTTCTCGTCTACCCCATAGTGTGGGATGTCGTTGGACAGGTCTTTCAAAAATATTGCGGGTTTATAAAAACAATGGTTCAAAGTTAGGTTTGTCGCGAGGTCTAATTTGATTGTAGTAACGGCTTCGGAACCCTACACTGAGCATGGTCCGACATAATCTTGCCAGGTTTTTCACTCTTACTGAACGGACATGAAACTTTTTCTTATTATCTCAAGCCTATTCAAAGTCGATAGGTCTGGGGAGACCCTTAGGCAGCAAGTAAACTGTAATCCTATTGACGCTGATTTATAAACTACGCCAATATTAATTTACCTCCTAAACCTTCCGATCATGTAAAGTCAAGGGCATTAATATTATACCTTATTGCCAGTGGCATAAAGGTGTATAGATATGTTGAGCGTCTTGGGAACGTATAATATATATGGCCTTGACTGTAATCCACAGTCTCACGCTAAGCAACAATGAGTATCCCAGCGGTGGGCATAGACCTGGGGACCACGTTCTCGTGCGTGGCCGTGTTCCAGCACGGGAAGGTAGAGATCATCGCCAACGACCAGGGCAACCGGGTGACCCCATCGTACGTCGCGTTCACAGACACCGAGAGGCTGATCGGAGACGGTGCTAGGAACCAGGTACAATCAACTTTTATTTTTATGGCAATGAGAAGGGACGCGAGCACTCAGGCTACCTGATGGTAAGTGGGATCTGATCTGAGCCCTAAAGACATTTGAAATCTAAACACTACAATCTCAAAACTGCAATCCTAAGACTTCAAATGCGTTGCCAACCGTGAGGACTAAGGTGGAATGCCAATATTCTAGTCATTTCACCGGTGGTCTTATCTCCACACCGGAGCACAGCAATGCGAACACTGCTGCTTGGCGGCGGGTTAATGGATAGGATGGTGGTAGCGATACGGACGGACCCTGCACAAGGTCCTACCACCACTAAAGGGGAATTACTAATCGGATTGGGGTATTGCGGAGAAGTGCAGCAAGATTCTTCACTTACTGCTTGGGAAGACCTGGTTTTCAAAAGTGGTCATTTTACCGACTGAAAATCCTCGGTGTCCGGCTACTTTAGCTTTTTAGAAGTTTCGAAATCTCCGGTAAAGTCAAGTTCATAAATATGTATGCACTTTAGTACTCTGTCACTTTATTCGCTGTGAGAATTCAGATATGTCCGTTTAAACATGACATTAAATAGACAAGGTACTAAAGTGTACACATATTTATTAACTCGACTGTACAGCAGCTATTATTTTACCACCTTGTGACTCCATCATCATATTATCTCTTTTAAATACATTAGCATTGTCATCGGGTTTGCACATGCATTCCCAATTTTAGCCTTAACCTACAAATATTTATAAATTAATTTATTGCAGACAATACAGACTGTACACAACATTTACATTATTAATTTAATTTAATTATAACAATGCACTGTATGTCAAGTAAATAAATAAAATCATTGATCACGAAACAATAAAAAGAAATGATCAAAATTCAAATCCGTCATTGTCTTACGAGTATTTACGTGTCGTAAGGTGGCGGATGCCGTATCCAAACTTTGTCACGCGATAAACTCAGCCCGGCAAGACTTGACCTTAACACACAAGGAATGCCTTCCTTGCCTCACAGAAGAGTCATGCAAGTTCTTGTTACACTATCTAAAGTAGGTACTGGATGCTTTAACTATTTAGGCTACGTTACGAAAAAAACAGTTTTTATCATTTGAGTAGTCAGGTGTAAAAATATGGGAGAATGCAACATCTCAAAATGATGTGCCAATGCACTTTATTTCAGTTTAATAATGACTTCGTAAGATATTTAAGGGGGGATTATTTCTCTACTCCCAAATAATTATATTTTTTATAATAATAATATTGATACTGAACAATAGCTACCTTCGCATCGTAAATTGGTAACTCTGTTACGGTTCATTAGGCTGGCTATGAATAAAACCGGTCAGCGAAAGGTCACCAGGTCATTGCTTTAATAAACGTACACTTCATACCTCTTGTAGTACTGTGTATGAATGTCGCATACAATAGCTGTATAAACTTGCATTTTAAATACGTACGAGTATGCGTTGTGTTTCAGGTGGCAATGAATCCAAAGAACACGGTTTTCGATGCAAAGCGATTAATCGGCAGGAAGTTTGACGACCCAATCGTACAACAGGACCTGAAACATTGGCCTTTCGGAGTTGTTTCCGATGGCGGTAAACCTAAAATTGTCGTTCATTATAAAGGACAAGAACGGAAATTTGCCCCAGAAGAAATATCATCGATGGTTTTGAGTAAAATGAGAGAAACAGCTGAAACATATTTAGGAGGAGCTGTGAAAGACGCAGTGGTTACGGTCCCTGCGTACTTCAATGACTCACAACGTCAGGCCACAAAAGATGCTGGGGCAATTGCTGGTCTCAATGTTTTGAGAATAATAAATGAACCGACTGCTGCCGCTCTCGCATACGGCCTCGACAAGGACTTGAAAGGTGATAAAAATGTTCTCATATACGACCTTGGGGGAGGAACGTTTGACGTTTCAATACTTCAGATAGCCGAAGGCTCATTATTCGAAGTAAGAGCCACAGCAGGTGATACACACTTAGGCGGTGAAGATTTTGACAGCCGATTAGTCGAACATTTTGCACTAGAATTTAGTAAGAAATTCAAGAAGGATTTGAAAGATAACCCTAAATCGATGCGACGTCTGCGTACAGCAAGTGAAAGAGCTAAAAGAACGCTGTCGTCCAGTACGGAAGCTAACATAGAAGTAGACGCGTTATTCGAAGGGATAGACTTTTACTCAAAAATCTCAAGAGCCCGTTTCGAAGAGTTGTGTTCTGATTTGTTTCGAAGTACCATAGATCCAGTGGACAGAGCCCTTAAGGATGCGGGACTGAACACGAGGGAGATACATGATGTCGTCATGGTAGGAGGATCGACGCGTATTCCAAAAATACAAAGGCTGCTACAGGCTAGTAATTTAGGGCCCTACTTGCAGTGAAACCGCGTCATCCTATTTATTGAAACTTATTTTATTTTCACATTGCAGGAGTTTTTTAACGGCAAAAATTTAAATTTATCTATTAATCCTGACGAAGCAGTAGCGTACGGCGCCGCCGTGCAAGCTGCTATCCTCACTGGTTCAAAGGACGAACGCATCGCTGACGTTTTACTTGTAGACATCATTCCACTTTCACTCGGCATAGAAACAGCCGGAGGCATTATGACAAAGTTAGTGGAAAGAAACACAAGAATCCCTATAGAGCAGAAGCAAACTTTTACCACGTATGCTGATAATCAACCAGCAGTGACCATTCAGGTAAGGAATTAATATAAAGATGTTAATCAGAACTTAACTTATATCTAAAATACGAAAAACTTGCAGATATACGAAGGAGAAAGAGCGTTGACCAAAGACAACAATTTGCTTGGGACTTTCAACCTTACGGGGTTGCCACCAGCGCCGAGAGGCTTTCCTCAAGTTGAAGTAAATGTCAAAAATTAAGTATTTTGGATAACCTTTTATAGCATGCAACACGTAATATAATATTAAATCTTCAAATTTTATTAAATCCTTAGGTGACATTTGACATCGATGCCAATGGAATTTTAACAGTAAAAGCTGAAGACAAGGGAACCGGTGCTTCTCAAAATCTCACCATATCGAATGACAAGGGTCGTCTGAGCAAGAAAGAGATCGATAAGATGCTTCATGATGCCGAGAAGTTCAAGCATGAGGACAACGCAGTGAGGGAATGCATGGAGGCCAGGAATCACCTAGAGGCGTACGCATTCGGGTGCAAAACGGTAAGCGATATAGTTACAATTCGACTAGCTTTGGCGTTCGCTTTACAGGGTAGAACTACATTATTACCTTCAACATGTTATCGTAATTTTTTTTAACTCTGCCTCCATTACTGTCAAGTTAATAAGAGTTATTGTAACCTTGATAGGATAACACGTCAAAAGCGATATTGTTTTACCGCGTTGAAACGAAGCCCTGGGTATTCTTCAGGGTAAAAAATCCTTTGAAAGTTAACTAGCATTCTTAAGACTACTTACAATCTGCAATGAGTTGCCAACCATTAGGAATAAAATAGAATATATGCTAGTAATTTAACCGGGTGTCTTATCTCCTCACTGGAACAACAATGCGAACACTGCTGATTAGCCGTAGGTCAAAGGTATTAACACCACTGAATTTGTTAAGAGTTTACTATGAGAGTTGCGAGTCTGGAAGCGATAGACACTTATTTGTCATTTCACATTACAAAGGCCCATTTTTATAAATAGATAAATTTATTGAAGATCCCGGCCCAGCCTCGCCAAGCTTCAAACGCCGCTAACGTTTGTTTTCTATCGACCCGAAATATATAAAGTTGACAGAAGCGGTTAGCTTACGTCAATCCAACATTTTGTCGATTTTCGAAAATCGATAACTTAGTTACGAGGCCCCCAGAAATCTCGGCCTCGAACGCCCCGGAAAATGAGATTTTAACTCGATTGACATTACCTATGGCAGAATAAACTCACAGTTCGTCGTTCGATGAACCTAGCGCGATGAAAACAAATTTATTTAAAGTTATGCTGTAGGCTTCACTTTAAAAAAAGACTGTTGTTTTACTATTCTTTTCCGGAGATCAATCAATAAGGTTTCCCCATTCTACTAGTAGGTAGGTACAGTCAACGTCATAAATAAGTGATCATTTATGTACCTTGTCATTTTAACGTCATGTTTGAAATGTCATACAAAATTGTGAAACGATTGAAAGCGACAAGGTACATAAACATCATCACTTATTTATGGCGTTGACTGTACTACAATATCAATTAAAGTTCAAACATCATTAGTATCATAACATAAATAAGGTTAAGAAACGATTCCAATATCACAAATGAACAGAAAAAGTCTATGCTATAATTTGTTATCTACCAACCTATCTCCTCCTAGCCAATCAAATCAACGAACATCTGTGGAGTCCGTCGAATTCCCAATAGCTTAATTTGAATATCAATATTCAATTAGAGACCGGCTTGCTACGAACGGCCTTAGTATGCGAAAATGAAAAACGTTTTATTACGCGATCTCATCAGAAATTATTAAAATTTTGGAAGCGAAATAAAAGTTGTCATTTTTTTATTCAAGGGTATAAAAAATGCCCCAACCACGTTCAGGGACGGCAACCAGACGCCATTCTATATTTTTTAAAGCATTTTAGACCCAAATTGTTCATGAAACCTCAAATCCGGAAACGTATTTTAAGTTTGACGTAAATTCCATATTGCCTACTTTAGTATATACAACGACATGCAAGATGGGCTTTACTTATTTCTTTGATTTCTACAGGCGCTCACGTTCGCAACATGCAACTTGTCTAGAAGCTGAACCACAGACATAAATTAACATTAGTGACTGACTATATTTCTAAACAGCGATTTTCTACATCGCTTACCCAATATCGCAAAAGATACAAAAGCCCAAAATCCGAAAGTTGTAGGTAGTTTAAATTAAATCATGCGCCAAAAGCGGCTAAGAAACAGCCAATTTTTCAGGGCTTACACGAAGGTATAGTTTTCTGCTATAAATTGCGACAGATCTACCCGGTATTGAACCTGTGGTGTAGGTAGATAGATGTATGGTGTTGAAAGTATTTATCGCGATCGTACTTGCAAAACTTTTTAGTAAACTAATCTGATAATCTCAAAGGAGACCGTCTTAAAAGTATTGTGAAGCTGATCCATACAAAATGGGGAAACATTTGTCGTTCCTTAAACCTAGTTAAATTTTCACGATTTTTGAATAAGCTGTAAAATTACGAAAAACTAGTTCTGTACGTTTTTCTGTTTAAGAAAATATTTCTATGAATGAAAAGATGAAAAAAAGAAAAACGAAACGTACGAACCTAACTAGTTTTTTCATAGTAACTACAACTTATTCATAAATCATCAAAATCAGACTTTTTAGGGGGTGAGAACCGCTATATCGCCCAAAGCTAAGAAGCTTTAAAGCTACGCGATTTGCGTCGCTTCAAAATCCTCTTAAGATTTGTAAGACATTTGTTTGACACATTTTGTACGTTGCAACTGTGATAACGCTACGGCCCGTAAGGAAAACGATTCGTTTCTTGAATATAGGAACCGGGCTTTAGAGGCCACATATGATAAAGTCGGTAGTTCCGCGATCTGGATCTCAATAACTATAACGTCTTCGAATATATTATTGATCATATTTCCTTGAGACGGTTTAACGTGAAAACACGATTAGAAACCAAATCCTCCATAGTTCTTTTTTCAAACATGAGATAGTTTCCGCATGTTTTTGGTTGAATCTTCGAAACCCTATGCTCTTTAACGATGATTTTTGAATCAATAGTTGAGTATTTATAACTTCTTAATCCTCTTCACAACATGCTTCAAAACTGACAGTATTCTAAGACGACGTTTACTTTAATTTATCTAGCGACGAGCATCGCAGCAAAGATGAGTTTATTATAGGTCTTAAGTAACTTTTGCGTCTTTCTGACCTATTATAATTTACAGGCTGTAAACCACGCTAGCGACCGCCTAACAGACTCCGAGAAACAGACCGTCCTGAGGGAATGCACCGAGCAACTGAACTGGCTGGATCAGAATCCGAACGCCAATAAGTCAGACCTGGAGGCTCATCTGCACAGGGCCCAGGAGGTCTGCCAGCCTGCTATGATGAAGCTCCACGGGCCCGCGGGCGGCGGGCCGAGCAGCGCGAGACCCGTCAGCTCTGGAGGGCCTAGGGTCGAGGAAATTGACTAGTGAAAAAGACCAAGGATCATGGAGATTAGCACAAAGACTCTGATGAGGAGATTGTGTACTGGACCATGATAGGTTGAGATGACTGTGGCAGTAAAGGCTTTGATGGACACAAAGACTCATGAGTCGAGATCGCAATAGTAAATATTCTGGTGGATCTAAAAGTTAAGGGGATTGAGTAGCACAAAAACATGAGTCGAGGAGATCGTAAGAACACTAAGGACACTAGTAGACCGTAGGTACAATACAGGTACAGGGAACTCTATAATTTGGAACTGCGTTTTATCGTTCTCTTAATAATTATATATAATTTCATTCTTTTGTAGTCCTTCGTTAGTATCCTTTATGCTGATACTGTTATTTGATAAAGCATACATCGAGTAAGTGCTTGACTGGAATGTTAAAATCAAAATTCGTAATTTCGTGGAACAAAATATAAGTTTAAACGTGTAATCTACTACTGGACACATACTTTCTCTCGTGTTGATCAAGCACACTGCTTAGTATCCATTATGCATTTTATATTGTTGGACAAAACACGAAATTTACAAAAAATAAATGCAATCTAAAAATGTACATCATGACGACGCAAGCAGTTTCCGCATGAAAATATCGAGCACTTAATTTAATTCAAGCTATTTAAAAGATGAAACGATGTTGTAAACTTATAAAAAACGAAAAATCAATAATAATAACAAGGTCTGTAATAAAAAACATTTATTACAAATATATAACAATTATGACAAGAACCATTTGTAATTATTTTAGAACAGTAGTTAAAGCAGCTATTTTGTGCTCATTTTCACTATCATCATTTAAATGCAGTAACTAAACATTAACATAATTAAAATAAATACCCTGATGGTATTTTGACAAGTCAGTATTTATGGTAAGCTTATATTTTACGAACGAAACAGACTTAGAGCATATGGAACTAGAGTCGCCATTGGCAGACAAAAATGATTGCCGTATTTCGAGAGTTGAGGTCACGCACACAAAAACACAGTCATGTAAAAACAGTTTTTTTTTTATTAGGTCATGGAAAAACTTTAATTAGACAAAGTCAGGAAATTATCAAGTGGCCTGTGTGCTCAATATGCCATAAAAATAAAAAATAAAACTTATTCTATCGTTTTAGATATAACTTAAGAAATGACGGTCCACCATTTACCTATGGCATAAATATACAATGTGACGGCTAAAAAGTGACGATGGTTTTATAAAAGCAATATTTCACTTTTTTTACTGCTTTTGTTACCTATTAAAAATAGCTGTGTGCGTTATAATTCACCTCAACTCTCGTGGAACTGCCTATAGCATCAATGATATCTATATCATTCGTTTTCTTTATCGGGTTCGACGTTTTAAGGCAAATGACTGTTTTGTTCAGTACTTATACAACTTATTCATTACAACGGTACTTTCTATATATTTCTTATCCTTTTCAACGTACAATAAAACACAACTGATATGGCTTACCGATGTACCTGCGCAGATGACAATTTTTCGAAGCGCGGGAACCAATCAGCGTGATGTAATAGTTGCGCGGTTGTATTCTGCGCTATTATTGGTTATTAGTGACGCCATGTTGACGCGCGCCCGTGTGTCATTCAGTCAGCCGTCAAACGTGCGTGAGTGAGATTGAAAAATAGATGCAGTTTTATATGCACCTTATAACTATTACGTACAAGTTTGATCGTGGGTTTTAATCGTGCTTTCGGAAAGCATCGGAATCGTTGTTCGTGTCTGCGCGAACGAATTTTCACGACACGCCATATAAATTGTGTTCTACTGTACAATCGCCTTTTTTTCTAAAGAATTTTAATCATACGCCTGTACTGCCCTACTAATGGCGGTATCTCAAACAAAGCTCCTGTAACAAAGGCAACATGATTACTAACGATAGAGGATTGAATATGCTATGGATATTAAATTTGAGTTACCGCTTTTTGACTTAGGAGGGCAGTGTAGCACACTGGATAGAAAAGCAAAACAAAATCAAAATGCGCCTCTATTCTAGGCAGTTAAAACAATATCGTATTTGACCTGTTACGGAATCGTTTTTCACTCGGCCGCCATTACTGTCAATTAAATAAGAGCTATCAAAACGTGAACGATAACAGATCGAAACACGATATGGTTTTTACAGTGTTCAATGGAGGCCCTGAACGATATTCTAGTCAATGAGTTTTGATACAGGACGCTTCCGATTCGGAATCGAGCTAGTGCTACAGGCTGTCGACATTGAAGGATTAATTCGTCTTTAGCACAGAAAGTGGTGCGTATTATGGTGGTCAAAAAGAGTATGAAGAAAAATAAAGCATATTATCCTCCACAAAGCTAATTTTTGTTTACTATAAATTAGTTACTTGTTAAGTGGACAATTACAGGTTGCGCAAAACATTGATCGGTAAAAGGTCGTTAAAAGGATCAGATTCTCATACAAAAATACATCTAGTAAACTTACCAAGAATAGAAGTTGAATATGCTTTGCCTACTGCTGCAACACAGAATCCAGTGTCATGATTTGTTCAAAGCATTTCTCGTTTGACATCTTTATAAGAAGTGTCAAGGTTCGTTTGAGATCTTTATTGTATAAAACAAATTTAACGACATGGGCGACTTGTAAACTTTATCCAATTGCAATTAAACTCGGTAGGTGTAATTTCATGTATTTTAAACAAAAAGATAATTGTGGAGAAACAATATTACACACTTTAATTTTTTTGGACCATCCTATTGCATATATACGTCAATGGCGTTAAAAAGGTTAACGAATATGTAATAAATGACAAGTGGGAAAATGGAAGTTTTAATAACCGCTCCTTATTTTATTGATAACTTAACACTTTGGATGTTATTTATATAACAGACACTCCCACGCCACATATAAACTGGTCTCAACACCTCTGGCACTTTGGGCAATTTAGGTAGCTGTCATAGATGTTTCTATCGCGGGCCTTAAAATACTTTGAATTACTTCTAGTAGAAAATACTTCTTTACGATTGAGTGAAGATTGAATTATATTTAATCAAACGAATAAAATAATTGAACCATTAAATCATCAATAAAACTAATAATATTACAATATTGATCATTATGTATTGTGCTTAACTAGACTGTAAATTACTTTTACTCATATATTATATTATATTCAAACGACTTTGTATCTCAAACATTGCGTACAAATTTAAAATAGTTATTAAGTAAACATGAATACACAATTGATTACGTGTAGACGATCTTGATAACCTTTTTAACACCAATTCAACAAAGCGTAAAGGTCAACTGAGAGGCACTGCGATTTTTAATGAAATGGGTGCGTATGAATATTTAATTTACGCTGTCAATCGTTAAGGATAAATCCGTCGTAGTCAGTAAACCAATCTTAAGCCCGATTTACATTGGTCAAGGACAGTGGACAGTATAATAGTGTAAACCGGTTGGGCAGTAGCGAGTCAAGTTACCTTGCCAGTGGATCCAAATAAATCGCATTCTATTTTTTCACTCCACTGTCCTTGCAACTGTGCCAATACCAATGTAAATCGGGCTTTACGGATATATCCGTCAATGGCGTTGAAAAGGTTAAAATTATGATGCAGCATCATATTACATTAAAAATAACAGAATACTTTGTTTTTAACAACACTAAATTGAGTATTTGTTTTTATGCACTTGGGTATATGAGTATAAGAACGGCAGAATTGACACTGTTGAACGACATTAAAACGATTTTGTTCGATTTTAAACTAACCTGTTCGATGTTCAATCATATCATAGATAAATACTTAAACATTTATTAGAAAATAACACTTAATTCTAATTAGATAAGTCACCTCTATAATTGATCTCGGAAATATGGAAGGTTCAGCTTGTCGATTTTGGCGAGTTGAAGTCCCAATCAATGCGAAGACAGCAATCAAAGAAAGTAAGATTGGAAAAATTGACCAACCAACAACATTTTCATAAAATTGGTATGTCTATAACAATAAATATTTGCTACTATACCTCTTTTGTTCTCTGCTCATCTTCGTTTTATGTCGGATTTCACCAAACAATTTATCAGACGTACATGTTAACCTTTTCAACGCCATTGACGGATATATCCGTACCAAAAGGTTAACGCCAACGACGGATTCGACAAGATAGACAACACGAAAAAGACCTGCGTATGTGAAATTCCCGCTGTTTTTATATCATTGGCGTTATATAAAAGATCAGAAGTCAATCCTGACACCTGTCATCGCAATAAAATGTATCCCGTAAAATGTGTCATATACATATGTGTTACAATATCAATCTTAGCTTAGTTCGAAGCACTCTGAGTTCCGAATTCAAATATTCTTACGGACCACCGTCGGTCCACAGGACGCACTACGGGTTAAAACCTATTTTTGGGTTTAAGGTTATAATTTGTGACCGGTTCTATTTTTTAATATAGTATATTTATTTTGACATGGCGTTGAAAAGGTTATTCTATTGTAACAGCTGACTTTTCACAGTGATATTGTTGCTAAAACTTACATTTGATCGAAATAAAATAAAAATAAAGTCTCCATTGGCTTTATCATAAGAAATGCAAACACAGACAATAAATCACGATATAAATTATTGAATTGCTGCCATAGAGTGAAAATCTCGTAAGTGCAAGAGATTTGAAGAAAAAAACGTACCATATAATGTTTATACCACATCTTGTTGAACTCAATAATGATTACTTATAGACTATTTTTTTATGAAAGCAAGACATTCGTCGCGTTTTTTTTTCCATAACGTATTTAAATTAATATACACAAAATTGTGGTTCCGGGTTTTCACTTCGAGGTTTTCACGCTAAGGCACCGTTATTGTCTAAATTAAAAATACATTCGATTTTGTCACATCTGCTGCCAGCTCCTAGCGCGCCTATCGATCAACGTGTAGGTACAAGTTTAAGGCATAAAAATGATCAGCAGTTGTGAATTTGTTCAGTTACCTTATACCTATAATATAAGTAATAAGTTTGCAACGAATAATGCGGAAGAGCACATATTCCCGAACACCTTTTTAAAGTAATAAAACGACTAAATCGAAACAAACCCATTAAAATAAACCCTGTACCATAAACCAGCATAAATCATCACAGAATCGCTAGAAAATGTTGTAACGATGTATATAATATTGTTATGTTATGCTGTTGCGCTATTAATAAATAATTTGGATTTATATTAATACCTACTCGTCTTCACATTGCCTTTAGAATCCTTCGTACAAAACCGCCTTGGATTTCGTCGGCTCTGAAAGTAAAATATAAAAAAGGATTAAAAATACAAGGCTAATGAAAATTCCTAGGTTCGGTTTATATTCAATCAATGTTCCAATCGTGGTTAAAATACCCACACAAAGTGTTATGGTTCATTTTCGACTCACTTGTTGCTAGTGACCGTGTGTAAGGTTAATTTTCGACTCAGTTGTTGCTAGTGATCGTGTAAGGTTCATTTTCGACTCACTTATTGCTAGTGAACGTGTGTGTGTAAGTTATTATTGCCGACTCACTTATTGCTAGTGACCGTGTGTGTGTAAGTTATTAATGTTATTATTGTCGACGCACTTGTTGCTAGTGACCGTGTGTAAGGTTCATTTTCGACGCAGTTGTTGCTAGTGACCGTGTAAGGTTCATTTTCGACTCACTTATTGCTAGTGACCGTGTAAGGTTCATTTTCGACTCACTTATTGCTAGTGACCGTGTGTAAGTTATTATTGTCGACTCACTTATTGCTAGTGACCGTGTGTAAGTTATTATTGTCGACTCACTTGTTGCTAGTGACCGTGTGTAAGGTTCATTTTCGACTCACTTATTGCTAGTGACCGTGTGTAAGTTATTATTGTCGACTCACTTGTTGCTAGTGACCGTGTCTAAGGATCATTGTCGACTCACTTGTAGCTAGTCTAAGGTTCGTTATTTACTTACTTGTTGCTGATGACCGTGGATAGGGATCATTGTCGACTCGCTTGTTGCTAGTGACCGTGTGTAAGGTTCATTGTTGCTAGTAACCGAGTGTAAAGATAATTGTCGACTTATTTGTTACTGATGGCCGCGTGTAAGGTTCATTACCGACTCGCTTGTTGCTAGTGTAAGGTTCGTTATTTACTTACTTGTTGCTGATGACCGTGGATAGGGATCATTGTCGACTCGCTTGATGCTAGTGACCGTGTGTAAGGTTCATTGTTGCTAGTAACCGAGTGTAAAGATAATTGTCGACTTATTTGTTGCTGATGGCCGTGTGTAAGGTTCATTGCCGACTCGCTTGTTGCTAGTTATAATGGGTAAGGTTCATTGTTGACTCACTTGTTGCTAGTGACCGTGTGCATAAGGTTGACGATGTAGCGAGGACACACGTCTTCGTGCATGACTCGCGCGTGGAACAGCAGCCCCTGGCAGAGGCAGTAAAGGATCTCAACCAGTGGCAGGCTTTCAGGGATCAGCCCGCTTTGATAGCCCCAAGATCCGATGATCTGAGGATAGCAATTTTGTGACATTAATAATATCAGGGGATAATCTGAACAAAATATGCCCTCCTCAGCCGTAGTAGTATTTCAGTTTCCCAAATTCAATAACCAAAGCAGTTTCAATTTTATTCTGTTAGTAATGAGGTTGACTGTGCTAGTCATGTTTTATCTGAGATACTGCGTATCGGCTAAAGAGGGCAGAATTACTCTTGTCCTAAGTATTCTTATACAATGGGTGCTAGACAAAGATGTATATACTTGTACTATCGAACCAACGGAACCCTGACCCACCATAGAACCTTGTCACAGTGATTGACGTTAGGACTGTCATACGAAGCTATACGACAATCGTACGTCAATCATTGTGACAAGGTTCCATGGTGGGTCAGGGTTCCGTTGGTTCGATAGTACAAATAAATGAATACTTAGGTATGTACTATCGAACCAACGGAACCCTGACCCACCATAGAACCTTGTCACAGTGATTGACGTTAGGACTGTCATACGAAGCTATACGACAATCGTACGTCAATCATTGTGACAAGGTTCCATGGTGGGTCAGGGTTCCGTTGGTTCGATAGTACATAAAAACATTTACGAATCATGAACAATGATTGCTCAACATACGAAATAATATTTAATAATATGGGGATGGAACCCGCGGTTTTGGCTTTTAACAATAGGACATGGATATTATTTCATTGTAAATTACAGATGAAACAAGAGTTATCATCATGCCTGATAATATTTTTATTACAGCTGTTATTGGCCTATGAGTGAACAATTTTGCTTATAAAAGTTAAACAGACATCAGATCGACTAAGATTTAGCAACTTAATTGTTTAAGTTGAAAATCTTAGTCGATCTGATGTCTGTTTAACTTTTATAAGCAAAATTGTTGACTCATAGGCCAATAACAGCTGAAAATTTGTCTGACAATGACACTATATTTTTTAACTTCCATACTAAACTGAAAAAAAATGGCAGGATATTTATATCTACATATTTAAACTCACTGACTCATCAACGCCCAGCCTAAACCCTTGGACCTAGAAAGCCGTTGGTTTTAAGTATCTAGTCTAGTTTTTTTTTTCTTTTACTTTTGAGGTAGTATTTATAAATTATAACCATTTAAATAATATAATACGTCAAAAAACATTCTAAATGTTATTGTATAATCAGCCGCATAACAAATGTTGTTTTCTGATTCAAGTAATGCTAATAAAGACAAGCCCAGAATTTTTGTATTATTTCATAAAGGCTAAGCGCAAGTTTAAAAACCATAAACTTCATTTGCAATTTCACGCCAACTAGCAACCCGCCCTGGCTTCGCTTCGGTTTATGAGAGTTTTCTGTAACACCAACTTGAATTTATTGTAAGTACATATAAACTTTTCTTTACTTGGAAGTTTGAGTAAGACAGCAGTCAACTTCTGCGATTCCAGTTTTATTGCAAGTTTAACACTCGCTTTAGGCTCTCATCAATTAGAAATTGACGTATTTCATATATTCATTTCCGCATATGAGGCCATGCGGTCCAAAAACTCACGAGTAGCAAACCCGATACGAGCTTGAACAGTACGACCACTGTTTTAATAACTTTATCAAACCGATTATCTATAGAACAAGGGATTATGTTCCAAATAACGCCCACGCGACTTGTGTAGTTAAGCTGATAATTCTGATAACATCCACTAATGCTTATTTAACATGAATTAAAAGATTACAAAACGATAAACTATACGATAGCGGCGTATGTATCGAATAATCAGAAAGTCGCCTTGAATGCTAATAAGTCCTTTTTTTTTACAATGACCTTGGGCGATGTAAATCTCACGGTGACATAAACAATTTTGTAGTAGGTATTACTTCCCGGTCAATACAAACATTTTTAATGACTCCATCTTCGGAGTTTTCTATGTACAGGTGTAGTGCATAATTGCTTTCCTTCGTATTTTCACGGAAACGTACGAACGTGTCATGCTACTTCAGTCAACCTCAGTACTTTTGTACTGTGACCGACTGAAATAGCAAGACGCGTTCGTACGTTTCCGTGAAAATACGAAGGAAAACAATTATGCACTACACCTGTATATACGTGTTTATTTCTATATATAAAGACGCCGTCGATAGAACTTGTGAACGATGTAAACAAATTCGTACTATTTGACACATAACCTCAAATATTAACCAAGCGTGTTTTTACTAAAAATAACGTATAATGAATAGTTATTTTATCTTCAACTTAATATGAAAATAATGATCTAGTGTATAAATCGTTGCAAAGACCTCGCTTGATCTTTAATAGTACATGATTATGGAGTAATCAGGGTGAATTGGTTCGTTTGGTTTTGTTTACATGTTTTGCAAGTTCTATTGACGGTGACCTTAAGTATGTTTATCGTTGCCTAGTAACCAAATGACAAGCGTGGGATCGTCCCCTGAAATTTAAATATTTAATGTTTTATATCCACGAAAGTGCGCCCCGTGATATTTGAGGGAAATAAACTTTAGAGGCTTGGACGTCTACAGTTATTTCAATACAAGACGGCCACGCCCTTAAAATTGAGGTGCTTTGCTTCAATAGAGGGACGTTCGTGGATTAAAACCACTAACCCTCTTATTCATAAACGCACAATAGCTAAAGTATGCTTAATAAGGCACTTGTCACAATGCTGACGATGAGTGAGAAGCGAGTAGAGCCAGCAATGAGACTTAACATATGCTTCTCTTTTATTGACACGGATACATGTTTTGTGTTGAGAGAGTTCTCGCCGGTAGTGTGAACAGCCAGCCATCAACTTAATAGGTATTTGTGTCTCTTTTATTGACTCGGGATCTTTCGGGATCTCGGGACTTTTGTTCGTTTCTTGTGCGTGTAAATAGTCTATAGTTAATCGTTTCTTCGCCGGCGGTGAGGCAAGTGCCCAAAATATGCTTTGCCTTCATCTTTTCTTGTGAAATTTGCACCTGACAGCCAATGACAAAGCATTTGAACTATAATAGGTTTTTAATGAGTTTGCTTTTAAATTAACTTAATGCTTACACATAAACAAGATGAAAACGAACATAGTAAACATCAAAAAAAAAACAGTAACTTCATGGTTGTGCAATGTGTCATGGCTGTCGTATCGTTGTATAAAGCACGTAGGGTCTCAGGAAAATAGGTTAAAAACGAAACGATGTACATACCTGTAGCGTAGAAGTTAAGGGGGCTAGGGCGATGGGGGTGGAGGGGGCGGCTCTAAAAGCTGCGCCAGCGAGGAAACCGGCGGGCAGAGCGTATAGCGCGCTGTCGCGGCCATGGGCGCGACACAGTAGGCACACTATTAACTGCAACAACAAATATAAATGTGGATAAAACATCGGTCACTTTCTGACAAGTATGTGATGGAAAAAGATGCGAATAGTTTGTCCGCATATATCCACTATAGCATAGGCCCACAGGTCAAGAAAAACTCCGCTGTACACAAGCGAATTTTTGGAGTTATAACGTTTAAATCACCATTTCAGTCATTTTTTCTTGTGCATATTAATCTGTTCTTTGTTATGTATGTCACGAATAAATGATTTTCTTTCTTTCTTTAAATAGATAATAACCCGCAATATGACAACTCCTACTTTCAGAACTCATGTCATGTCTGTTAAACGGCCGGGTTGGGTCCTGAAGGCCTTACTTGCATTTAGCCTTGGCATTTAGAACGTCTCAGTCTAACTACGCAAAATACCTTGTTTATCTAATGCCATGATTACAAAATTGTCTAACTTTCAGGAAGACTTACTTAGCAAAACGTCTATAACATGTCTATTTAACAGAGTTAATACTAGAAAACAGAGAATGCACGTAATTGGTCAGCGATAAGGACGATGCACAGGCACAAGGTAGGTTTACATGCCTGTCAAAGTTTAGTCAACATCTGTCGCTCGTACGGTGCGGACGCTTTCAAGTGCTTATCTTTGGTTACAAATTTTTACCTGGCTCGTTTATTGGACTGTTTCCCGTTTAACCTGTGACTCGGCTTGTTTTTTGGACTGTTTCCTATTAAACCTGTGACTCGGCTTGTTTACTCGGCACTGCAGGGCACATATTTAAATATTATTATCTACTACTTTAAATTACATAATTAGGATTTATAGATGAATTAACATGACATGACAATGTCATGTTATCAGTAAGTTAATTATTTGAGGTGCCTCTAACTACAAACAAAAATAACGAGAAATATTACGAATATTTTAACAACAGTAGACGGCATGTAAGCCGAGCCCGCCATCGACGTGCGTTTGTTGACGCCCACTGGCAGTTTCTTGTCCCTTTCATTTTCATACAAAAGTGCAACAGAGACAACGCTTTGTTAACTCTGTTAAATAGACAGGGTATAGGTGGTGAAATCACAAGTAGGCAGATTGTCTCAATTGTATAAGGTCTTGATTTTATTAAGGACTATGTAATCAAAAAGTCTTGTTTGTTCAATGTCCTAGTTATAAAATAAGCAAGTGGGTGAAACGTCATAAATGATAAACGACTACGTTGTATGAAAAAAGTGTAACTGCAAATGACTCAGGCCTGAAATATACGATTACATTGGAGGCACTAAGGATGTGATAATAAAATAATGTATTGTCATTATACAACCAGGACAAATTTCTAATTAAGTAATTTTTTTATACATTACGATTTAACTACCTAGTCTTTATACTATAAAGACATTTTACAATATTGGACGTGAAGATTGTCCAGACCATTTACCTATTAAACATTATGACATTAAGTCGTTTTACTGCCAAGTCATTCCATCTACTGTGTCTTATAGCAATGGGGGCGTTTTACAGACCAAGACATTTTGCTACCCGGGTAAATATACAACTTATATGCTCTGCTCGCCAAGGCTAAATGCAAGTAAGGCCTTCAGGACACAACCCGTTTTTAACTGTTAACCAACAGGATTGTTTAAGGTTTTTTAACTGCGTTTATTGATGGACTAAACATTGTGGTATTTGAATAGAGCACCGATGATTATGCGAGATTGAATGAAAAATACGATGTTATCTGCAAATTGAATGAAAATCCTAATCGTGTCTACAACGACCAAATAAATGTCCTCTATAGTTGGTAAAAATTAAATAATTGTGCCAAAAAACTGGTTAAGTAAAAATGAGAAGACACGAATAAAAGTTGCCGGAAGGTGCATTTACATACCGTTTGGAGGCGAAGTCCAAATTGATGTCAAATAACTTATCGTTCTATGTGTACGTAAAAACTTTGATGTTTATTTTTTACCAAGTCAGTCAAATAAGCAGTATTTGCATAAATCTATTGCGTTTCCATGAGATAACAATATGTTAAATATTAGTCTAAGAGTGGGGGCGAGGTGTTAACTGACTCTTACACTAAGGCATCAACTTTTAGTAATATGTAAGTAAGTACAGTCGGTGCCCTCACTTAAGTATCCAGGCAGATTCGTGGTTTTGAACGCGCAGTCGAACTCATAACGTTTCTATTAGTTTCATGGTTCGAGACTTCGGTTGGTAATTTTTTACTTTTTGTATTTTTTATTTTAAAAACTTTTTATTATTTGCTTATGATATTACTTATTTAAATTTCTGTATGTAATAGGTATTGGGTATAAAAGAGAAAAAAGTTCTTATCTGTTCAGAATATGTATGATACTCGTATAGTCTTCAAAAAAAAGCAAAAAAAAAAATACAAAAGGATATCCAATTTTTTCTTATTATTTTGGTTAATGGCCAACTCTCAATCTACCTTCTTCTTGCATCGACACTAAATGGCAGCACTAACCGAGTGCCTCAAACATATTGCTATCGATCGACCGATACTCATGAATCTCATGATTACCTTGATTCGTCTTCTTAGAATTCATAATAGGTATAACTTATTCTAAAGAAGCGGAAAATCAAAAACTTAAAACTCTGTTCTAACCGGGATTCGAACCATCACTCTTGCGTTCGATACACGGAACGAGTAGCCGTTCGTCCAAACATCAGTTAATTTTTCCGATGAAATTGTATATCAGGTGCAGCACACTAATGTCGTTACGGCGAGTGGCGCATTTATGGAACATAATAATGAAGAATTTTTATCTCAATACCCACAATTAAAGCGAAATATTATTTGTCTATACCGCAATGTCATTTGTTTTCTATGCTGCGTCCATTGCTTTCGGAACAACAGTTTTATCCTCACAATTCTTTTTCCTTTTCATTATGCCTCAACTCACAGCGTTTTTGAAGGCGGAAATAGTAGTGTTATTTGAAAACAATATTACTATTAGTGATATTGCTCGTAAACTGCATTTAACGGTGAGTTGAAATATTATATAAAACTGATTTGATTAGGTTATAATAATAATACTCATGTGAAAATTATAATTTATCTAATCTCTATAAAATACCGTTATTATATGTATTGTTTATATAAAATAGCATTTTGGGCTTATTCCCTGTATACATAACATACCTAAGTAAATAAAAATAGCATTTCACTTAATCTTATTATTCTTTCCAGAGAAAAACCGTTAGGTTGTGGATAAAGCGGTATGGAGAAACTGGAGATATAGCAAGGAAGCGACCAGGTTTTGCTCCGGTTATGTTCACGTCCCAGTCGGCACGTCATCGAGACGTGGTGGCAAGGCACACGGAGGACCCCTTCGCGTCCACCGCGACGACGGCTAGGGCGCAAGGCATAGCAACGAAGACAGTGCGAAAACATTTAAAAGCTGCTGGATATAAAACTTACCGGCCGGAAAAAAAAATTTCATTGTCTTATGTTCACCGACAAAAAGAGTTGAATTTGCTGAGCAATATTTAAATTTTGATTGGTCCAATAATATTGTTATTTACACTGACGAAAAGTCGTTTAAGTCGGACAAGGACGGAAAAAAGATACTGTGGCGGAAACGTGGAGAACGTTATAATGAATGTTGCGTGTTACCTACTAGAACTAGCGGCAGAATAACCTTAGCATATTGGGGATGGATGTCATCAATGGGGCCAGGCGAAATTGTAGAAGTTGGTGGTCGCATGAACAGTGTCAAATATTTGAATATTCTGCGCGAGGTTATGTTACCAACTGTGCGAGTTGCGTATCCCGAGGGCCAAATATATTTGATACAAGACAACTGTTCCGTGCACAGAGCCCGAATTGTGCAAGAATGGCTCGTGGCCCAACACGACATTACGGTCATTAGCTGGCCGTCAAAAAGTCCAGACTTGAACCTTATCGAAAATTTATGGGGTCAAATGGTTCTTAACTGGGATCCATCTAACGTAAGGTCTAGTCAAAACCTCAAGGATCTAGTTCATTCCACTTGGGAATCCATGCGCGGCGGTGACTTGTGCTTATCCATGGTGGAGAGCATGAGAAGCCGTCTCCAACAAGTAATTGAGAATGAAGGTAGATCCTTGAAGTATTAAGAATTTTCAACTAAGGTTATTCTGCTTGCTCAAAATAATTAAACCTAAAGCTTTTTTAAATTGTCAAATAAGTAGGCGCCCGAGTGATGTTATTGTGTTTGATGGAGGCATAATACATGTTTCTGTCTAATATTGACATGTTTATTCACTGTGTGCTTATGTATTTGTAAGAGAAATACTTTCATAAATTGATATTTAAACTATTAATTCCGAAACCGGTAAATTTGTTAAATCCTCCGTTAGAAAATATTTAGAGTGAGTTCAGACTGTTCAGACTAAAAAGACTTAAGTATTCCGTAGAAATGTTATACGAAAATAGGTAGTTATTTTACACTTATTGTCACTTAATGATTACAGTCATGTTAGACGAATTCCCACGTCAAATACAATATTATTTTGTAATTTTTTATACTATTTATAGTATTTATATGACTTATAAGTAAGTGTTTTTAAGAAATATAAAGTTTTTAAGAAATTAAGGTCTTTTTCTTGGGTGTGACTAATATCAATTAAAAAACCGACATTTAAGTAATATCGTTAGCAAACCAAATAGAAAAAATAAAAAATACGAGTAACTTCACAACCGAAGGTTCGAACTTACTCTCATCCTGCACAATTAGCAGCGCAGGCTGCTGCACCGCTGCGCCACGAGGTACCTTGAACATCGTAGCAAAAATAAGCAATATTATTAGAATCGCTTTGAGTCCGACTGCGCGTTTAAAACCACGAATCTGCCTGGATACTTATGTGAGGGCACCGACTGTACCATAGACGTTAATATACTAGCGTAATAGACAAACGGTCTCCTATTTCCCGCATCACCAAAATGGACATGTTTTAATGTCCATAACGTCGTATTGTCTGTCATTTTAATCAATTTAAAATGAATCTTCGACGAATGATACAAATACTGAATTACACTGTCGCCAGTGTGACGCTATGTGACTACGAGCTCTCAAAATGGTTTTAACGATTTTTTCGTTCGCTATCTCGTTCGCAACCCTTCTAAACCAATACGCGGTATCTCAGAAAAAACTCCTGTTGCAATATCAACCTTATGTACTAAATCCGCTTTGCAAATTAAATTCGGGATACTGCTTATTGACTCAGGAGGGCAGGATAGTAAACATATCTAGACATACTTACCCTATAAATACCAATATAGCCTCCAAAGAATAAGCCAAGCTTCAAATGCGAAAGCTTTAAAGATCTTAACGCTTTGCCCGGGGTCAGTATCTTCGGTATTATTTGTCTTAGTATCGTCATCGCACAACCAACGCCGAAAAGTTGCGCTGTGCCCTGAAACAAGCATGATCCGCGCTAAAGTATTAAAATAAATTGTATTTAACAGGGTACCCAGGCGAGGTCTTGTATACCTTGTATAGCCTGTGGATGAAACCCCAAAACGTTTGCAGTACAGTCAACCGATTTGATTCCAAGGCCTGTGGACTATGTCAACACATGTTTGAAACCAAATCAAAAGAACGAGAGTGTACTGTATATTCCGAAAATCGTTTTTTCCAAGTGGCGATTAATACCAATCGCATATTTTACTACTTTATTTTTTCTCAATAGCTACAGAGAACTATAAGGGATTTGTAACCATTTGCATATTTTCCCACCTTATTTATTTTTCCCTTCTTCCCCACTGCTCAACTGAACAGCTTAACCATCTCAACTGACTAATTTTTTTATATCGAAATTAAATGAAGGCTCCACGGAAAGAACATGTCTAGTCACATTAGTAACTTTTTGAGATATCGCGATTTGAAAGTTAGGAACACACATTTTGTACGTAATTTTCGTGTAGAGGTTTTTTTAAGAGTGAAAAAATTGTAATTGCAAGCTTGTTGAACTAATCATGGTGCCTTTTTTATTAGGCATTTTGTCCTCAAGGACAAAACCTGACAGGACCTGGGGACTCAGGAGCATAGTTCGACGGTGCAGTTGACGTTTTCAAAGTTGAATATTCAACTTTTAATTTCGACTGAAAAAGTTAGCAATGTAGTATGCTGTATGTAACAACACAACGACGTTATACAAAAAATATCATTGTCACTTTAACGAGATATAACTATTTTTTACCATTTTTTTGCCGAATGGGCGCTCACAACAATCGAGAAAATAACAAGTTTGCTAGCTGAAAACGTGTACAACTGCGTTAAGTTTAAGAACAATTTGCATTTAAACTAAAATGCTGTATAAGTTAAGTTACACTTGTATTGTACTATCAGCCCATCGGAGCCCTGACCCACCATAGAACTGTGTCACAGTGACGTTATGATTCAAGTCGTAAGAAGTGCCAAACAAATTGTTTTTCATCACACTTGCTCGTAAATGGTGTTATTCCATGCCTGTATACAGAAGGACAATGGCCTAAATTGTTCCCGCGGGAATTATGGCGAGTTTGTCATCCATAGGGAGTAATGACTTTCTTTTTAAAATTTGCAACTCTTTCGTACATCATTTCTGACTAAGGAGGTTTAATTTTCAGCCAAAAATTAAATCGGTTTCTAATTTCATCTTTAAAAATTAGCTATAGACTAACTTACATTACACAAAACCTATACGCTTCATTAAACTTCATTATTTTTATACCTATTTCAAGTTTATATCAACATTTATCATTAATTTTAGTAATTATACATTTTTATCAAATTGGCTAAACCTGGCTCGAATCCAGGTCGAAACTAAACGCAGTTATTATCTAGAGGTCACAAAAAAATATCCCGTTCCCGTTCGTCAAAAGTTATTTCTTTATATTTTGCAGAGA
Source organism: Acleris sparsana (assembly GCA_923062465.1). Lineage (NCBI taxonomy): Eukaryota > Metazoa > Arthropoda > Insecta > Lepidoptera > Tortricidae > Acleris > Acleris sparsana. Next base: position 14,967,954 of record OV281294.1, on the reverse strand, counting down.
GTGTTTTTCCTCGCAAATGTGATGAAAACCATTGTGTGTATCACGGGCAGTAAGGGGATTACTAACTCGAGTCATTAAAAGCCCTCCGCCTTCGGCGTCGGGCTTCTAACACTCTCGTTAGTAATTCCCTTCATACTACCCTTGATGCACAATGTACTATTATAACGTCACTGGGCCAGGGTTCCGATGGGCTGATAGTACATCACCTTTTTAAACTTGTTTATTAAGACACTTTATTTACCTTCGCTACATAGTTGATGCAGTTCCCAGAGTGTGGGCACGCTGGACTCCTCCCTTCCATGCCTGACACCGGTTCCCCCACATTCTTCGATACCCGGGGAGGCGTGAAGAACCTAGATAAACACATTGAATAATAGAAGGAAAACCCACCACTTCAACTAGCTCATTTCTCTGAGATATGTAGGCAAGTTTGGTTTTGAGCCAGTGTTGAACAGCTTTATTTACAACTCTTCAATTATTACCAGTTAAAACATGTGTATTCAACTGTATTCAAGTAGACGTCATTATAATACGCCTGTACACATTAGCATCTCATACATATTAATTTGTTTGCGTTAAGACGTTAAGATAATTATATGGTCACCTGTCATGTTGACTATACTTACCAAAACAAAGGCGTACGTTTTTCATTCTCTCGCTCTTTTCGCATGAGGTAGAAAAAGACGGCGCTTCCAAACATAAAGATGAGCGTTTCTCTGCCAGGCGACCGCCGAAGCCATCCTTTCACTTCTAACGTTCTTAGCCAATATTCGAATACCTATGGTAGATCATAAAGACGATATTTAGGCAAGTCGCTTACTACGCACTCGAGGCGATTTGCGTAGACTCGAGGCGCGGCGGTAATGCTTTGTTAAATCAAAAATCAAAATCAAAAATCAAAAATATTTTTATTGCATGACTGTAGGTATCAAGTATAATAAGTAAATACAGGTGTTAAATACATTTGTGTTTGCATCACTACAATCTACCATAATTATGGTGTACAATAATTGACATATGTCATATGTTTAAAAAAAATGAATTTATAACAATATTATTACTTAATTAAGCTACATTTAGTAGGTAACATTAATATTATAAAGAAATACAGTTTATTAAACGAAAACAAAAGAGACGTAACGACGGTGGTGGCGTTCTGGTGCGGTCTCGCCACGCCTTCACCTCGCCTCCTCCACTCCTTCACTTCTCTCTGGCTCAACTGCTAGACTGTGAGCACACTGCCATGTATGTACTTACGTTAAAACTAGATGCGGCTAGCCGCTTGTGCGCCCGCGCCTCAACGCCGCGGCGCCGCCTCGACTCTTGGGATGTCAAACCGAATCTTACTACTACGCCTACGCTGTCCATCCGTCCGTCTGTCCTAACTTTAAAGAACTGTATTTTTTGAACCGATAGTTTTTTTTTTTTGAATATTTCATAACGGCGGATATCCTAACAAACAATAAAGGCGATCCGCATACAAGAAATGTTTCTTTTCAACATTATTTCTGTTACATCGTAGATACGGGTATTATATCCGTATAGCGTCAAATTTGGTATTATTATAGTTCAAGCGGTGGATGCGAAAAGCACAAGACCGGTCTGAGTGGAAAGCCTTGGGGGAGGCCTATGTCCAGCAGTGGACGTCTTTCGGCTGACATGATGAAGATGATGATAGTTCAAACTCTAAAACTAAACAACAAATACAAAAAAAAGGGTTGGGTTCGCGCGTTTTTTTATTTATGGCATAACATTCGAACCCTCGGTGCGCGAGTCCACCTCGCACTAAACGGTTTTTTATTTTCTGCCTATATGTGCAAAATATGGTTACTGAATTATAAACAAGTTTTTAATGCTGTAGGTAATTCTGTAACTATGCCTACCCCACTCTGGGATTACAGTCATAAAGGCAATGTATGCATTATGATTTCAGTGACCCTTATGTTTCCACACAAGCCACAAGGCCACAGTCCTCCTTCGTAAATATTAGAACACTCACCAGGTTAACAAAGAGGTTGACAACTAGCACTCTTCTGTACGGTGGCTCAAAGTATACCGCCAGACCGCTAATAGTGCATGGAAGCAGAACTGTGTTGTAATACGAGAACTGGCTGAAGAGTAGCCTCCTGAGAATAAAGAAATAGAAAATTAACGGGCGCAGTCAGTTCAGTTAATGACTATTTAGCCGTTCCTGAGTGTAATTTTTTTTTTTTTATGGCATAGGGAAGGCTGACGAGCACACAGGCCACCTGATGGTAAGTGGAAACTGTGACCCATAGACATTCGCATTCACAAGACTGCAAGCCTAAGACTACAAATGCGCTGCCAACCCTGAGGACTAAGATGGAATGCCTCTATGCTAGTCATTACACCGGCTGTCTTATCCCCAAACCGGAACACAACAATGCGAACACTACTGTTTGGCGGTAGGTTAATGGATAAGATGGTGGTAGCGATCCGGACGGACCCCGCACAAGGTCCTACCACCCGCAAAAAACACACTATTCTTTCATACACTATTTTGAAAAAGGAACAGATTAAATGTCTCTAAGTGTGTAATAAAAGAAAACGTAATAACGGAATTACATTCTTAAATTACGTATTTATGAGAAGTCCAAATACTATCCGTAATTAAACCCTGTTCAGACTTACTTGTCTTAAGTAGTAAACCACTTTCTAACCTCAAAATCCAACTTTTATGTATATAACAGCCATTTTAAATTAAATAAAGCTATCACGGACAATACATTGACCAAGTTATGTCCAAAATGGTTTCTCCGTTTACTTTATTTACGATAAAAGAGCTGTTTTAGCCAACAAACTTTCATTTTGAGGTTAGTAAGTTGTTTATTTGACAAGTAAGTCTGAACAGGATTTAGACGACCCGTTAGCCTAGTCGGTAATGGCCCTGTCTACGAAGCTAGCGGTCCCGGGTTCAAATCCGCCGCCGGTAGGGGCAGACATGTTTGTGATGAGCGCGAGAATTTGTTCCTGAATCTTGAATGTTTTCGAATCGTAGGTAGACGCCTAGTACTTTATTAAGTAATTCGTCGTTGTTTACGATATTAGGTAATTACGGAATGGAAGCCCTAAACGCGAGGAAGGCTGGAAGGGGGAGCGACAGCATCAATACTGTATTGCAGCTGTTTCGATGCTGTATCGCAATAGAAGTGACAGCCAGCGACAGTATCGCGACTGTATCACGGCCTCTTTGTGATTGCATCGCAAATCGCAACTGAAGCGCTAAGTCACCGTGTGCCAACTCCACGGGCGTAGCGAGGTACGGGCAGGAATGCTCACAAAGCGTAAACTAATATTACGCAGGTAGGCCATTAATAAACGCCTGCCCCCCCCCCTTAACAAAATCCTAGCTACGCCCTTGACCAACTCCCTAAGACCTGTAGTTTAGATGGTAGGTACATGTTGGTGAAATATTGCATCATTAATCATGAAGCAATTTTTCAATGGCAAAAATGAAGAGGCAATCAGATTGGGTCGCAATCTTTGCCAACTTAATTTCAATATTTTCAATTGATTCAAATTACTGTGTTACTATTATGGTAAAAGGTAACCAGTAATTGAACTCCACGAATTTTTACCACTGCTTTTTCCGAATGTAGTTGCTCTAGCAAAAGCATTATCAAAAGTAGCTTCTTAAAAGACATGGGCAGTAAATAATGATAATTAATAAGTTTCTGTCAAAAATTTCATCTTTCCGACAAGCTTTTGTTGAGGACTGTACTTTTTTCGTAAACCTAATCTGCTTATAAAGACCAAACTATTGAGTCCAAACACTGTGTGTCTACATTAAGAATAACGGAGATCTTGTTGCCAGTTTCCAACTCCATCATCAGATCACCTTTTAGATACCATAATAATATACATGCATGGTCCAAATTTCAGCCCATTCCATTAACGGGAAGTGGGTCAATAAGTTTAACTTGCAAGATAATTTGACCCATACATACACACACATACAAGTTAAATAAAACCTTTTATTAATATTGATGTTTGTAAATATTTTCTGTGCAACATAGAATAGAACAACATAGCAAGTGTACATATTTTTCATTGTAGTTGAACTTTCATTGAGATTGTTTTCATTGCCAATGGCATAGCAAATACGAGTTTTATGCTCTTACCCTTCTGCTCCTTGTTCCACAAACTAAAAAACTTGGTATTTGAATTTTGAGGCCATATTTTATGTGCATAGAGAAAAAAGATTGACACCCATATTCACAAACAATGCTTAAGGGATCCTTCACTGAGTAAACGCATGGCGTTCAATACAGCTTTGTGATTGGTCCTTTTTGACCAAACTTTTGTTAATGAATCAGCACTGTGAGACCTCATAGTGACGCCTGTGAATATGTGTGTAACACATTTTAGGTTCTTTCATATCCTGGTATTAGTGTTTATTTTAACAGGTGTGTATATATTACACACTGAAAAACCAAATCTGACACAATGGATCTCTCACCTAAATATACAATTTAATGTAACAAAGGAACTTCCAACGGTGAGGCCAAACACACCAGATTTGAGGTAAAGTTTGAACTGCTCCAGCATTTCAGCTTTACTCAGCTTCTTGCCTTTCATTAGGATTTGAATCTGTAACCAAATTATAAACATGTAAAATGTATTGTAATAAAAAAAATAGTTTAAGTAATTGTAAGGGGCGTCAGCACTAAAATATTAATAATATAGTGTGTAAAATAATGTAATAAGTGATTAGCTAGTTAGCCATTCTTTAACTGAAGTGGTATACGTCTCACAGTCAAAATGACCATTATTTTGAACTTTGTTGCCATGACATAAGTGTTACTTTGAGAACGCTCTGAAACCACCAATTAAAGGCTAAATATATTTCACATATTGTTTTTATTTTTATTAGTTAACAAGTAGGTCAAAAAGTGCAATGCAATAGCATTTATCTTATAAGGTGAACATTAGCACAGATTTTCAAACAGAAGAATCTGTTTGATTCTGAAATATCATAATTTACGAGTAAGACTAGGCCAGGGGTTTAGTCCAACTACTTTAATTGTTGAGACACCATGGAACCCTGTCATAATACTAAGTAACTTTATCGTAAACACCTTTATTTATGTCATAATCTAAATGGAAACTGTTATATGCTCTTGACTCCAAATACATTTCGTGTCAAAAGCAAACACGTATTTTAACAGGCCACAGACTCAACCGTTACAATGTATTAAAATAAATTTGAGTAGCTATCGTGATCCATAGAAGTGTGGAGACAACTTAATACTTACGAGATATACCATCGCATAAAACTTGTATGCCCCTTTTATGCAACTTGCAAGCATAATGCCTGTTGCATCGGTACATTTGTAAGTCCATGGGTGAATCAGCTCGTGGCAGGCACATGCACCACATGTCTTATCAAACCAAAACCTACTGGCTTCTACCATGATCAAAAGAGCAAGTCTCACTTATTAAATAAACTTGTAACAATGCATACACCGATATTTTAAATAAGGAACACTAATGGAAGCACTCGTCTTTTATAATATCGAAGCGATTATAATATTAAAAAGTTCGTCAAATATAATATAATTATTGTTGTTGAATTCTAGTTATACACCACCCATCCCGTCTAGCGTCAATTCAATCGCCTGACGTTAGTATCACAGATTATTAAGGTATGACTGTTAGTATCCCTTAGTAGTCTGTGATCGCCTGTCAATAAAAGCAACAGACAACACAACACCTACAGAAGGACTAGATTTGTAGTCTAGTCTACACTTCAGTACAGCGACATGTGATGTGAACAAAGACCTTTATATAACTAACGTAATAGACCAACAGACTCCCTTTTTCCCGCGTTACCAAAACGGAAATGTCAACGTGTGCGTGATTTTACAAGTGTGTGAGTAATTTTAGTGATGTCCGTACGTTATATCGAAAAAATATCGATGAAAAAGACTCGCTTATATAAGACTTGTTTGTATCTTGCGTGGAAGTTAAAACTAGCATTCTTCACTAATAAAACACAAGATTCTTTCATTATCTATAATAATACTCTTTTCATGGTAATTACCACACACATATCATACAATCAATTTTTAATGTAAATAATTAATAAATTTCGGTCTTACACAAATTCCAGGGTTTTTAATATGGGCACTAGGCAACAATAAAGTTACTTATATAGAGAAACTAGCGACCCACCCTCGCTTCGCTTCGGTTAATATAAATAAAAAATAACCCAAGTTCATCTGGAATAATATACTTTTCAAACGGTGGAAGTATTCACTTTATTTGGCCACAACTTAGAAGTTCTTGTGGACTTACGTTCGGACCTACTTTCATGTTCAGTAGAAGATTCTCTGGCTCTCTCAGATGTGTCTATCCCTGTCGCCTATAAGCCGAACGTCACGCTCAGTAGAGGATTCTTTGGCTTGTTGAGATCTGTGTATCCTTATCAACTTTAAGACGAACGTCACGTAAATGACAATTTTCATGTACAATACCAAGCCCAAGGTAACTAACGTATAGGTAACTAACCGAAAGTTATACAGACATAATTTTCACCCCATCGAAATTTCTCAAACGCCTTGTAGGTACCGAATTTACTAACTTTCGGACCCCCCATATCTCTGTAATTATCAACCTGAGAGAAAAAGTTTAGCATTTTCTACACGATTTAATTAAAACATATACAAAAAACATGAAAAAAAGTCCTGTCGTAGGCTGGACCATTTGGGCTGCATTTAATGATAAATAATAAACTGTGATCAATTTACCTAGCTGCGTTTTATAATCGCTCGGAATAATGTTTAAATAATTATGAGAAGGAATGAAGAAATATCGACATATTGATAACTTATCGATAGATGAGTGTGATTCAAACATTCAATCACTACCTAAAAAATGGAAATTTTCACGGACACAACATCTTTTCATTTTACATATAAAAATTAAAAATATGCATAAAACACAAAACTACATGATATATCGTACTTATTAGACCACTAACCGTATTCCTTGGACCTAGGAATCCTTGAAAATATGAGTTCAAAAATGACTATGTGCGGATCATAATTACCTGTGAAATGACTCATTGTTTGGATTATTCCTATGATTGACTTCGCAATCAGGTACTGCACAGCCCACCATTGTTGTTTTTAACGGTTTCGACACCACGTTTATACAATTATCCTGAATATTTTAATAAAAACTAAAAGACGCTGTCGCCAGTGGGCTACCGTGGGCTACCATTAGCTTTCAAAATGGTTACAACGTCAACGTGTTTCGCTGTCACTGTCGCACTCGTATTCGTGCATAAAGAGGCTGCACTCTCGCTTCCACACACTGTTCGTCTATTATGAAGGTCTTTGGATGTGAATGATGTGGGACCAAACTTTCTAACTTCTCTGTAGTAAACTTTCTGCCGCCCCCCTATTTTCGTGCGAACCGAAATAAAGTCACTAATACAATGGACATTACTAGATAAAGGACACTACACGGAAAGTGTTAAAAAAACATCGGTGAAATTTGAATAAAAGAGACAATTGAGCGCTATTTTAATGTAAAAAGAATATGGGGGGCATTACAATTCTATGACTAGTTTTTGAGAAAAAGTGTTTCGTAAAATATCATGTAGATATTACTTCCGTACAAAATGTGTGGAGGAAAAATAAAGAGGCATTATTAAATATAAATAATTTTAACTGTAGGTAGGATAAATTTGAATTTTAATAATTTATGAGGACAATAAGATAACATATAAAGCATATAAACTATGTAGGTATTTAAGTATTTATTTCTCTATATATATCGTTGTCTAGTACCCATAGTACTAGCCTAGAGCTTAGTTTGGGACTAGGTCAATTGGTGTGATATTGTCCCCTGATATTTTTATTATTGCAAGATAATTTGACCCATACACACACACACACACACACACCCGCAAGTTAAATAAAACCTTTTATTAATATTCATGTTTGTAAATACTTTCTGTGCAACAAAGAAAAGAACAACATAGCAAGTGTACATATTTTTCACTGTAGTTTATTATTATTATGTCTTTACCAATCACGGGACTATGGGAGTCCCGGACCTTTGGAAGGCGTACATGGAGCCGAAGCCAACACGCAGAGGCCATTTAGACAAGTTTAATTTAGTAAAGTTATGGGACACTATTATTTAAAGTTCACGATTTTTCACCGAATAATGAAAAAAAACAAGATTAATCCCTAAAAAGATTTCTAATCAAAATACAAAAGTACTGTTTTAAACAAATTACGTAATAAATAAATATTTTTTGCAAATGTAATTACGTACGTGTTTTAATGAAACACTACCACTCAAACAATTTCTTTAATGAAGTTGTTTAATTTAATGGCTTTTAAAATTTTAATTTATTCATCAATGGCGGCCCTACTTTGAAAATCCAAGTTCGAAATTACGTTAGCTCCATCCCTTTCTCTCGATTTAATCACGAATCAAAAAATATCCTCAAAAACTATGCATAGAGTTTTAACGCTTAGGTTGATGCCTTGGTTCATTTACATACAATGTAAAGCAATATATTGGGACTATTGTTAGTACCTATATAGAAATTTTCATTTTAATGATACACAATACGTGATATGGCAAAACCGCTTCGGCGTAGCAGCATATTTGAATATTCCTAGGTACCTATTATGATATGATTGAGAAGCGATGCCATGGACCCGAAGGAAGTCCCCGCTCCTCACCTTTGCTTACCAGCGGAAGCTTGGAGTGAACTATAATAAAAATAAAAATAGTCTCGACCAACACCTCAAGAGACTCTCGCTAGATGGCTGGGTCAAGGGCCACATACAGAAGGCAGTAGGTACTACTCGACACGGCACGCATTGTGAGGAGGTTCCTCTCTCTGCAGCCCTAAGGTGGGGCTTGAGCCCTGCCCCGCTGCCGGCGGCACTCGTGGGTTATGTTTTTATAATGTTTATTTTGTATATTAGTATTGTTATTTTACGGGTTTGTTTTTATATTTGAATATTTGTTATAAAAAACCTAATATACAGAAAATGAAATAAATATCTAAAATAATAATAAATACTTTATTGAACATGAACAAGCTTGTTACCTTTTCTTAAATAGACGCAATCAACGTGTGGTTGTCTTACAAAGATTAGTTGAGACATGTTGGTACCTGTTGTAGTAGTATAACTGTATTATACTGTATTTAATATGTAGACGAGGAATAGGTGATTTCTTCATCAGTTTTTTCGCTAAGTCGCTGTCCTGTCCAACAAGTAGTCACGGAAGTTGTATTGTATAGCACTAAACTTCATGTTTTTGCAAAAGGGCGGTTGTATCGACAGTGTCAAAAGCTTTCGAGAAATCAAGGAATATTAATACAGTTTTTAGATTTTTCTATGTTACGAACTATGGAATCATTAAGTGAACTGCGTCTTCGGTTGATTTCCTACCTGATACGCAACTGATTTTTCGAAATGATTTTTTTTTATTCAGAAACTAATAAGTCTTACTAAACTAATAAGATTTTTGACCAGGAACCGGTCCTCAGCTTTAGTTTGCCTTTGTTGGCCGTATAGGTGGGTGCGCCAAAGTTGAACTAAATTTTTAATGTCGATTATCGGAAATCCGAAAATGTTGTTCCTAATAATTTACATCCTAATAATCACTACTCATAACTACTTTGTTCCTAACGCTCTGAATTCCTAATCATTCAACTTCATAATGTCCGTTGCAATAAACATCGATCATACCTACTACTATTTGTTTTCCTATATTTTCTCAACATAACCATCTTTTACACTATTGTTCATTGTTATATTTGTTTTATGTAGAATGGTTTTTATTCCTAAAATTGCACATTATTATAAGTACATTAAACTTATTTATAATTGTAAAAATGTTATTTTTTCTATTATTTTTATGCTAATACCGTAAAAATAATCTAAAAAATAACAACTTTAACCTTTAACCTTAAAATATGAGTTAATAGTGACTGAGATCCTAAGGGTCCGTCATTACGTAGGCAGTAGGGAATAGGGACTTAGTGGCAAAACCGACTCGGATCGCGGATAGGTTAGAAGACGAAAGCGGGAGCTTCGCTCCCGCTTTCGTCTTCGAGGTTATTTTTTTTTATAAAAGAGCAGAATAGACCCAAAAAAAATATGATTAAGAATGTTATTTAAAAAAAAAATAGGAGTTTACAAAAAGTTACATCAGTGACATTAGCACTTAAAATTTTAAGAGATATGAGTTTTATGAGCTACGTTAATAGTAAAATAAATTGTAGGAACGAAATTTTTAGGAAAACATTTTTTAGGAGCAGTGATCATTAGGAGTACAAATCGTTAGGAAAATCAATTTCGGGTGATAAACTTTAGCGAAGCCAATATGGACCCCGTATAGGTACTTAAAAGGCAGAAAAGGCAAGTGAGCACTAGGGAATGCAAACCGGTTAACCGGTTAACCGAAAAACCGATTAACCGAAACTTATTGATCTCGGTTAAAAACCGGTTTTTTATAACTTTCCCCGGTTATTAACCGAATTGGAACTTGCCCTTAAAAGACTGTAAATTGCCTCAATTAGATACCCCAGAATATTCTTCAGACTATAAAATGACGAATACTTATAGCGTGGAAAGGAAACGTATTCTTATTTTGTAAAAAACAAAAATACATACTCGATTTTTTCGTGTAGCGAATAGCAAGAAGTTTTATTTATTTAATTTCTTCATGAACGTGCTGAACTACTGATACAATACACGAGCTACATGAAAAATTTACATTGCTGGAGCTAATTTATATAGTACTTATTCCCTATACTAATTGAACAGCTTTAAACATTAACCACCCCCACTCCGTTATAGTAATGCCGCGGCCGCGTTAAAAAAAAGGGCATAAAGGGTTTATTTGTGGCTGGGCTGGGTAAACCCCATTGTTTTAGTTTGCTACACTAAAGAACCAATATTTTAGTTACAAGTTTGTTAAACTTTTAAAATTTAAAATTGTACTTTTTTATAAGTATAATTTAAGTTTTATAATTTAATTCGTCACTTGTTGATTTGTTTTGAAGTTTATAAAGATGATGAGAAGAATCATATGCTTTTTATTTATTCGCTTAAACATTTCTAAATATATTATAAATGTATAAACATAAATAACGGTATGTATAATTAGTTTAGTACAGAGTTAATCATTTAAATACCTATTTACATCTAAAAAAATACGCCGTTTACACCAAAAGTAACCAAGAATAGTAAAATTATCGTGTAATTCTTCGATTTCAAATAGTTTGCAAAAAACCAGTTAATCACCGGTTAACCGGTTTTGAATCCGTCGAGGCGGTTATTAACCGGTTTTTTATTTTCACCGGTTTTTTGCATTCCCTAGTGAGCACCTTATGGTGGTTTGAAGTCGAAAAGTACCTACCTACTAACAAACCGTGGCCTGGGGGTTTGCTACTCCGTATACCTACTTCTTCAGCTCCTGTGGACCCCAAAGGAGGAACCATCATTATAAGCCTAAAACGATTTCGCAGTGATTACGCCAATATCAAGAAAGAAAAAATGTCCGGCTTTACATTTTTTAATCGGCTATTTTCCCTCTTTGAAGATTGCCGGAATCATGCCTTATTAGTTATATAATTATTTTTTTTAAAAAAATACGCTGCTGTAAAATTGACGTTAAGGCCAATAACAAATATATAATTTCCGACTAATCATTTCAAATAAAGCAAGCTACTTATTATTCTAACCCATGCTGGTATTACATTACAAGTAATTAACCATGTGACGGGGACGTATAGTCCATTCGTTTAGATAGAGTCGCTACACTTGCACGAACTTGTGGTTATTGTAATATAATACGAATATAATTCGATGTAAACTGCCAAATCCACTTGTTCAGGTATGTACCCTATGTGACACATTGTTAACCCTATTATACATTGTGTACACCTTTCTATGATGTGTCTATGACAATATTAAGTCGTATTCGATGGCGCCTAAATTACCGCGCAGGCTTATTTACTTCAAATGTATAATCGCATTTTCAGCAGCGGTAACGCTCCGCGGCAATGGCGTTATTGGCACAATAAAAAGAAACCGTTGTTAATGACAGAATACAATAATATGAAGGATAAAAAAATAAGCCCTTCATACCCGCTGGAAATGTTTAGTCTTCATTTATGGGTTTCTACAATCGAAACCAAAAACGTAGTTAGTTTGACATTGGAAAGTGTTCAAAAGCCTAAAAAAATAATGAAATAAATGTATTAAGAAATAAAGTTACAGATGAATTAAGTCAAAAATAATGTGGATGGTATAAACTATACTGATGCCTCTAAGAGTAGCTACCGAAGGGATGAGAGCAGCGTATTTTGATCCAATTTGTAAGCAAGGTGAAAGCTTGCGTCTAATATTTCAATTATGTCCGTTGAGTTATTTGCTATATTACAAGCTTTGAAGTATGCCAGTAACACAGAGACGGAGAGGGTCGCTATATTTTCGGACAGTAAAAACGCTTTGCAGCACTTAGTCCGATGCACGAATGTACCCGTTGCCTATTCAATATTAAGGTTCATAGATAAGTTTAGATGCAATAATGTTACTTTGGTTTTGCAATGGATTCCATCACAAGTCGGCTTAAAAGGCAATGAGGTGGCTGACAGGATGGCCAAAAGCGGTTCGGTAAACGGTTTAGAGGTGTTTGTTAAGCCTATGTACTTTGAAACTTTCTTTAAGTTTAAAAAGGAATGGTTTGAGACTTGCAAATAATATTTTGGTGAACGCTCCAAAACGAAAAGAATTTGGTATAGGACGTTGAGCCACCTGGAGTGCCCTGGTTTTGTAATGTTGAGTTAAATCGTTCGTCAATTGTCTTAGCACATAGGCTTCTGTCTGGACTAATTCCACTAAATAAGTTGGGATTTTTGAAGATACAAAGTTGACAGTCCATATTGTGTAGACTAGTGTAGAGTGTAATAAGGTAGAGGATGTGCTTAGTAGAATGCATCAAGACCTAAGCTAAAAAGAAATTCTCTTCTCTCAATATTGCCGTGGGGGGTCACGGCTTAAACTTGGGTATTTTTAATAGCATCCTGGCACAGCCTATGTATGTCGGCTACTGCCAGAGTGCTATTTACTTTATTTAAATAAGTTAGTTGGTAAGTTAGATTAGGGAATTATGGGACTGACAAGGTTCTTGTAATGCCAAAGCCCCTTTAAATAAATAAAGATAAAAAAAATACGAAAAAAATACAATGTTAAGTGTGTCAATGTACTCACTATAAACAGGGCATGGATCGGTGTCCAAAACATTAAACCTCCTTTAGCACATTCAGTAAGCATGTCAAGAAACCCGGTCACACAACTGTCTGTCCACGGGTGAATTAATTCACTACACGGAATAAACCCCACTTTTGAATAATCCACCATAAATTTACTAACTTCAACCATATTTAATAATTTTGAAATGTGTATATAAAGTCGGCTGTACTTGGAGCGACTGCTTTTAATAAATGAATTTCAAAGAGACATGCAAATGAGCCTTTAAATTACCAAGTGAAATTACGGTTAGGAGTTAGTACAAAGTTAATAATAAGTACGTAGTCTGGCCATAAGTTTTGTCACACGGTTCGAATTTGGAAATTTATACTCTGGCTGGAAAAATAAGTATCAGATTTGAATTTCGAACATAATAATAATAATAACATTGCCGCCATTTTCAAACATGGAGTGGACGCAGACAGAAGACCGTGTCGCTGTTATCGCATTATAGCTCTTGCAATTTATGATGGCGAATGGGCTTTACTTGTGGTAAACACATATCTGTATACATGTCAAAGAGTGCGTGGGAGCGAAAGTGGGTATGGTAAGCATAAGAAAATAAAGAGCAAATTCTATTCTTCTTGAAGAAAGTGAAAGACTTTGGCGACCATTGCTCGTCCCTGCAAACAATATAAAATAAGATAAAACATTGAAAACAACCAACTATTTATGTTCTTGACGTGATATGCGAACTATTTAGTCATGCTTGTAGTAGCGATGGTTGCATCTTCTACAAAATTGATGTAACTCGATGTATCTTTTCGCGAAACACGAAGTCTTTTGTATTTTCAGTCCTTAAATTACGTACAATTTTATGTTAATTAAAACCTATGTGTAGGTTTTGTCTTTCAGAGGGCTTATTGGGGCCGCGATTATCGCGAGATTAAACTTGGATAAAAGATCCGTCACTCTCGCACTTATATACTTGTCAAAAAGTGACGAATGTTTTATCCACTTTTTTAGACGCGGTAAACACGGATAGGCCCAACAGTTCAAAATAAATTTACTATTTTTGTTTTAGCATATTTCGGAATAAAAATACTTTATTATACCTCACTATGAATAACATGATGAAATGCTGACGGTACTTGGTGGCAGTTAGCTTCGTGGAAAGAATATGCACAAGTGACTTGAGCGACGGCGCGCTCGCGACTGATCGCTCCGTCAGACACGCACACTACCGCAATGTGCTTGTACACGTTCAACCACTAACAAAGGCCACTCACCATCGTGAATTGCAAGAGCTATACACCGCTGTGTTACGCACCAAACCAAATTTTCAAACTATTACAAAATTTGAAAATCACGCTACGGTTCGTACCATTAAAAGATACCGGGAAGTTTCTTCTGTCGAGAATAGAAAGAGAAATGGGCGTCCACGCTCGGTTCGAACTACAACCGTCATCAAAGCCGTGAAGGAGCGAATACGAAGAAATCCTGTGCTAAGCAAAAACTTTTAAGTCTTCAGATGGGTTTAAGCAAACCCACGATTAAAAGGGTGATTAATGAAAACTTCTAGCTTATCGAAAAAAAAACCGCACATCTTCTGAATGCTTGTCTGAAAAAAAATAGGCTTCAAAGATCGCGAGTACTCTTAAAGCGGTACGCGTGTAAAAAATACCGCGAAATCCTATTTTCGGAAGAAAAAAATTTTACTGTGGAGGAAACATTCAATAAGCAAAATGATAAAGTTTACGCAACGACTAGTGAAGAAGCGAGCAGGCGTATCCCCCGCGTCCAACGTGGCCACCACCCGTCATCGGTCATGGTTTGGCTTGGAGTGTCATATTTAGGCCTAACTGAAGTGTTTTTCTGTGAAAAAGATGTAAAAATTTGTGCCGCTGTGTATCAAAATACCATCCTAGCAAACGTTGTGGAACCTCTTTTACGTACAATGTTCCATAACAGACACTGGGTATTCCAGCAAGATTCTGCACCGGCTCATAAAGCAAAGAGCACGCAATCCTGGCTCGCTAGTCGTAAAATTGACTTCATCCGTCATCAGGACTGGCCCTCCTCCAGCCCGGACCTGAACCCCCTGGATTACAAACAAAATATGGCAACATCTGGAGCAGGAATCGTGCTCTAAACCTCACCGGAATTTGGACTCTCTGAAAGCATCCATCGTCAAAGCAGCGGCACAAATCGACATAGAAGTCGTGCGTGCAGCGATAGATAACTGGGCGCGAAGGTTGAGAGCATGTATCGAAAATCACGGTGGACATTTTGAATAAATGTTTAGTTATTAAAAAGCTAATTTTATCACCTTTCGATTAAAAGATAAAAGATAAAAGAAATTTATTCAGTAAGTAGGCCGCTCGGGCACTTTTACACGTCAAGATACTACCAGCGCTTCCCAAGAGGAGACCACTGCTGAAAAGAAACGCCGCAAGAAACTCAGAAGTCAGTCATTTTTTAAACTTATTTCATATTTCATATTACAATGGTACAACTTAGTATAGCATTATATAAAGCTACAAGTATTAAATTAAATATAATATCAAATAACAGTAGTTCAGCAGGAAAACATGCCAAAGATCTTACGGGAGAGAAAGATAGAAAAGAATAAAATAAAATAAAATAGAACTAACTACTTATATGTATATGTGTATATGAGATGGTGCAAGATGACCACATACAAGTTTCGATATATATATTATTATTTTGATTGGTATATATATTATATAAATAATTATTTACTAGTTGTTTTTATTTCATGTTTTATCTGTTACAGAACTTATGACCCGACTACGTATTGTTTTGAACGATTTCATTAACCTATTTAGCGCATTCAAATAAAAAAATTCCATTTTGTAAATATTGCCATATCGGATACTTTCAGCTCTATTAATAACAGACTTCAAAAAAAGGAGGAGGTTCTCAGATCGTCAAAATCAGTTTTTTTATGGTCCCCGGTTAGTCTAACACGGCTGAAGCTATTTTGGGAAATTCTATATTTGTTCCAAAGGGTGATAAATAAACTACCCAGGTGGTCCTATTGTCATCTGGTCAGGATCTGAAAATGAGATCCTGGAAAATTGGAGGGTCATTCCCTCCAGGGTAATACGCGTCGGTTTGTCTTTTTTGATAATTTTTAATATTTAATGTTCTGTACCAAAATGGGAAAAAATAAACCCTTATGGTGAGACTCTGGTGTCTGTCAGTCTGTATGTCACAGCAGTTTTTCTCTGATCCTATCAACATGAAATTTGGCATAGTTGATAACTTGCTCGCCCGCTAATATAGTTTTTAATAAAAAAATATGAAACTATATTGCTAAGTATTTGGATAGGGGGGTGAAGATAAAATTTATTTGATTATAGCAAACGGGGTGTCATATGAAAGGTTTAAATCTTCGCTCTTTAGAAAAAAAAAGTAAGTTTCCGTGACATATATTTTAATTCAAAGCCAAAAATGTACTTACCAATAACGACCGTACACACCAGCACACCAACGACGAACCTAATGGCCGGCTACCTTTGCCGCTTAATAAGTTTAATAACTCATAATTACCTTTGTTTCATCTGACGACTTAATTTAATCTGGGTTTCTAGTAGATAGTGTTTCGGAAATACGTAGATACTTTTTGACAAGCCTGTGAAAGTATAAGTACCTACAAGATGATGAGCATTTTCTAAATCCCAGATAAAAATCAATCAGTAGCAAATACCATCACACACATACACCATTTCACTTTCATCATTATCAGCCGCAAGACGTCCACTGCTGGACAAAGGCCTTCCCCAAGGTTTTCCACAACGATCGGTCCTCTGCTGCTGTCATCCAGCGGTTTCCCGCGACCTTTATCAGATCGTCAGTCCACCTTGTGGAAGGTCTGCCAACACTTCGTCTCCCGGTTCGCGGTCGCCACTCTAGAACCTTTCCGCTCCAACGGCCATCAGTTCTACGAGCAATGTGCCCCGCCCACTGCCACTTAAGGTTTGCAATCCGGTGAGCTATATCGGTTACTTTAGTTCTCCTGCGAATCTCCTCATTCCTGATTCGATCTCGCAAAGAGACACCCAGCATAGCTCTTTCCATCGCCCTTTGAGTGACCTTGAGCCTTTTTATGAGGCCCATTGTAAGCGACCATGTCTCGGATCCATACGACATCACTGGCAACACACACTGATCAAAGACTTTTGTCTTGAGGCACTGTGGTATTTGGGACGAGAAGATAGTGCGTAGCTTACCGAACGCTGCCCATCCGAGTTGGATTCGACGATTGACCTCTTTTTCGAAGTTGGACTTACCTAACTGGATTTTTTGTCATAGGTATACATATACAATTCGTTCCATAGATGAGTCATACCTTAATAATCTGTGGATGAGTCTCGTTCTCGTGAAGTTGCTACCTATGGGAAGAATCCTCCCGATCATTTTGTTCCAAAAGATGTGAACAACTGTGGTGGTATTTTATCTGAGCTAAAATTTGCTACCGAATCCCTTGTCGTGCTTAGAGGTAACATAATCAGTACTGTACCTACGGGCCTCGTTCATGATGTTATGGATGTTGTTAAAAAAATTAAATCACCGTCACTACGCAGAGATCAACTGGAGTAAGGCGATTTACCAAATTGCATTGTACTTAGTTAAATTTGACGATGAAAATATAGGAAGAAGCCTTAAAGATAGCGAAGATTATGTTGCTAGACCTCCAGTAATTGCAACTTTTCAAGCTATCAAGGGTTATGGTGACATTGAGCGCAGAATGTTGCCCATAATTTTATGCTTGGCCGACACGGTACAAAAATTACAAGGAACAATTCTTGATAAAGCTGTAATCACCCTCGGAAATGAACTTTTTGGTGAGGGGCAGGCTTACGTTGCACGTAGAGTTAAAATGAAAGAGCATTAGCAGACATGCAGAGACTGAGAGGTTTTTACACAATAACGTCGCAATAGGTTTGTTACACACTGATTAATAATTTTAAAACTTTAGTTTTCAAGCAAATAAGGGCTTTCCTCGACAGCCTTCCGTTTCCATCATCAGACCCTCGATGGTAGTCATAATTCATACATCATCCATAAGTTAAATATAAAGTTCTCATTAAGATGGATGAATAAGAGAATACATAAGGTAGCTGCTCGGTTCACTGATGAAAATTCGTTGGGTCAACTGGTCAAATATCAATCATTCCCTATTTTTCTTTCATTGGGGGGAGGGGGTTCCAAAATAAATGGGACCAACTTAGTAGGTAGTAAAGTTATGCGTGATCATACATTAAAAAAAAAACGCGTCGCCTTGAGAACCATAAAAGGGTAAACCGATATCAACACATTTTTCACCATTTGGTTCTTATTCTTAACTACGATGGTTAAGCAAAATAAGCAATTGTAGGTTCTATTAAAACGTTAATAGCTTTTTAACTTGTTACGTTTAGCTACAATTTTAGATTGGGTGAACACGACATCTTCTAGAATCTACTTATATTCGTGTTGAAGTCCCTTTCTTTCGTAAGAAAAAGATGCTAACACAAATCGCTGAACTCGTACCCTTAAGCTGGCTTGCGCGGCGGCTGGAGAGAAGGGAGGCGGGGTAAATAGAGGCCGCCGCGCGCGGCGCGAGCCAATGTTTTAGGGTTTGCCGTGCGAAATGTAGACCCAGCTTTAGATGTGGTCGTAGTGTTAGAGTCTGGCCATCGAAACGTGATACTGAAAATGACCGCGAAATTTAAAAATGTAGCTATAGTATGTCTGAATGAGCTACAATTAAACAATGTTGATGCTTTTGTCATTAAGTATTAAGTTATAAGTTAATGACAAAAGCATTACAATTGTTTAATTGTAGCTCATTTAGACATACTATAGCTACATTTTTAAATTTCGCGGTCATTTTCAGTATCACGTTTCGATGGCCAGACTCTACAATGCGGGTAGGTACTATTAAGTTAAGCTGGATTCACATGCTCGGCGTTTGCCCCAAACACTGCAGGACGGATGTATTTCCATCTCACTCCAACGTATGATGACCTCCTGCAGTATTTGCAGGCAAACACCAACTATGTGGTATCTGCCTATAGAAATAATCCACTATGTCACTTTAAAACCTTCTTGCTATTACAAAACTATAGGAGCTTTTTGTCGCTTATAGTTTATTAGCTTGTGTCAGGCGCTTATTTTTATGAGTTACAAAAATATTATATATTTAAATATTGTACATTATTATTTTTCCGGTCTAACTAATATTTTTTCATACACAATGTGACAAAGTTATAAAAATAATAACTTTATGGGATTCAAATGGGATTAAGTTTGTCTATGGTCGCCACAACACAAAATTGAAGTTTCTTGAAATGTCCGTTTCATGGCTGTGTCGCTGCAGTCGGTAAATGGACGTTTGATGTAGTGTTTGTCAAGATTGTGCTATTGTGTGTTTACAGTGAATTATATCCCGATACTATAATCCTAATTGAAGTAAAAGCTTCTAAGGAGTAGATGAAGGTAAATAATACTTTATAATATGGTTATTTCTCGTAAGAAACGGTTGTCAGTTTAGGTCGCGAATTCGCGCTTGGATTGGACGTCGTCTGCGTCGAACCATCTCTCTATGTCAGCTGTGTACAACGATGAAACGCATTTACGGTCTTTTCGCTATTATAATGAATTAAATCATCACTGTTTCTTCGAAATAGGTACCCTATTGTCACTGGAAGCTGATTATAACGCTTATTACTACACTATTCTTTAGGTTTACCTGCCGAGCGGTGGAGGTTATGGAAGGGTCCTGTTGCCCCTATTTCGCAAATGAAGACAGTCTCTTATCAAACAAAGTCTTTTTAGCACCCCTAATGACCGGTGCTAATAAGGTACAATTATCTACCATTTTATATGAAACAATCAGTTTTGTATTTGTAGGTACAAACAAACTTATCAATGTTTACTTAGATTAATAATATGGAATATAGATTAAAGTAATGTAGTTCGAAAAAGTAGAAGTTTTAATGTAGTTATTATACCTTCACAGTTGTCTTCATTATAAGTGAAAAAAATCACCAAATAATTGTTCAATAATGTAAACATTACTGTAATTTTATCAGCTCTATTTTTGTCTTGTTGTGATGCTAATTCGAAATCTTTCATTTGGAACCTGATTACAAAGATCGATCCAATAAAAAAACAAGATGAGTCGCTATGTTTATGATCATTCCTGACTTCTAAATGAGTCAAGATACATACATCTAAGTATATTCATTAGTTCTTGTGTTCATTAGTAAGCATTATAATACAAGTAAATTGTAATTGTTCATTTATCCTTTTCTGGCTGAGCCCTGATAATGCAAATTTTTGTAAAACAAAAAATTCTTTATGAAACAGGCTCATCCTGAAAGGGATATCAGGTCATCCACATGATACGGTTTTTTGGCCTAGATTTGTCAGAATAAGAAAATGCTGGTAACACTTATGTGATAAACATTAGTTATTTTAAGGGTCACCTTCAAATTAAATTCCATAAAGATGAATAATAATAATATGAGCTTGTAAATAAGATGTAACCATGATCCTTTCAGTATAGTTCTTTAAGTAAAAGCCAACACAAGTATTAATATCTTTAGTGTCAAATTATCTGCCAAATGTATCTGGTTACCTATTGTACTATATTCGGTTTTCTTAGCGTTGATGATAACTTATTATGAACTGCTTGAATTATTTTGATATTAATTTTTATGTATATGGAGTTTTTTTTTAAAATATAAATCTGTTAATCAACCCAGACCCTAGAATTGTTTGTTCTGGGTACCTACATTCTTTTAATCCTATTTTATCTTGAAGTTCCAAACACTGAATACCTAAAGTGTGACATGAATAAATTAGAAATTGACCTACTTACTTGCAACTTGCCAGATTTCTGCACAATAGTCATGACCTACTATTGTGCATAAAAAAACTCAGAGCTTGTAGTTTTTTATTTATAAATAATCTATATAAATCTAGGATGTTGCCAAATCTGCAAGAAATGTATGCTCTACTTTAAAGTAGTAGTAAAAGTTATTTGCATACCTTTTTAATAACTTTTACTACTACAAATACTTTTAAATATTCTTATTATTTATTTCATTTGGGAGTTCTGCATCTCCCGAAATTAATGAAGGTAAATTTTTCAGTTAAACAAATATAATTTATACGATGTATTTTAAAAGACCTATGTCCAGCAGTGGACGTCTTTCGGCTGACATGATGATGATGATGATGATGATTTTAAAAGTATTGAAAGGCATTTATGGTGTTGGTACATTGTTGATTGTAATCAAAACAAATAATATTTTTTATCTGAGTCTCATTTGGTATTTTAGTCAATATAAGAAATTAATAATGGTTATTTAGTACCTTTTTAATTGTTTCTCTGTTACATGCAAAGGGGTATAGCCCCTTAAGTAAATAAAAGATAATATAAAAAAAAAGGTTATACCCCTTAACACAAAAAGTAGGTGTGGAAGTATGGATTTGATAGATGAAAAGAAAAACCAATGAATGCCTTAAAATTAAAAGCTGTGCAATATATATTTTGTTAATTTCACTCGGGTTTGATTATATACTAACAGCAAATGTTTTAAACTTACTGATCAATTTAAGTATGCAGACAACAAAAAAACCTAGCTTAACCCCTCGTTTATTAAGACATAATCCTGTTCTCAAAGTTTACATATGTTTATGTATGTTTTAAATCAATTTTTTTGGCTGTATCGTAATACGAAGACTCTAGACTTTCGTATCTTTTTCACCTGCTGCATACAACAGGTTAAGCAAGTTTCAGTAATATAATTAGCAAAGCAATATACAGAATGTCCAATATTTTCAGGTGACGGTATGTCTCGCAACAAAGACAAGCATGAGGGCGCTAGCGGGCGCACTTATCACATCATGTCGGAGGCGGAGCGCGCGTCCGGCCGGCGCGGCGGCTGGACCTCGCTTGAGGTAACACCAATGAGTATTACTGTTGACCCACCAAAGAACTGCCATAGTAACAGTGTCAAGTCGGTTGAGCTACGATAGGACCCTGTCACATGGCATGGAAATCAAAAGCTTTTTGTGTCAGAGAGCGGCTCAACTAAAGCCATGGACCAAATTAAATACATCATACAAAGAGTCAGTATGAACTGTTTCAGGTAAAGAATGATGTGAAAAAGGCATAGTACTGACATTTGAATTTTTCTAAGCTGTAAATATCTATCTAGTCCTTTTCTTAATTCCATCAGCGAGACTGGTCTTCCACTTTGCGAGTCCTGATTTATCCTTCTAACGTCACCTAAACTGAATTAGAGAAAGTTATTTTTTAGGGCTTCCATTCCATTTTATCAGGAGTGCATAGTATTATACTATGCACTACTGTCAGATGATTTGGCCATGTTTCCTTCATCTAATGTATATTTTGCTAGCAAAAGTGACTGGTAATATTGTACTCTGTTCTTTTTTTACTGTTAGAATTGTGTAGTTGCGTTACTGCAAAAAGGTGAGCGTATTTTGTAAATTTACACGCACAATAAACACAGAGAGTTGACGTTCATAACCTATAAAATAATTAAAAGGTAGCCAGAATTTCTGTCTTTAATTTTTATTTTGTTTGGTGCTTCATTCTTTCATGCACGGTGTTTTAGCCAAAATTAAACACTAGCAATCTAAAAGACATAAAATTTCCAGGCTCATAACTTTTTGAAAATGACTAATAACCAGATCTATCCTCATAACCTCCACATTGGTTCCAGGTAACAGGAGGTGTCCGCGCCCTGGCGCCCTCCCTGTTCCAGCTGTCGCACCTGACCGCGCTGTACCTGAACGACAACTCGCTGCAGAGGATCCCGCCCGACATCAGCATGCTAGCCAACCTCCACACGCTCGACATCTCCAACAACAAGCTGAGGTCGCTGCCGGCTGAGCTTGGGGATCTTATTCAGCTAAGGTATTCTTTTTTAACTCATGTAATCGAGAGAGTGGTGCACTGTGCTTACCCCAAAGTGCGGGTTTTATTTGAAATGTAGAGCCCCTAGTTCTTATGAAAGTCTTTTCACGCGTCCTTCCATGTGGAACTCGTTTAATATCGTGATTCCCTAGGAAATGGTAAAAAAATCCGGTATAGAGTCGATATTCCTTTGGGTATTAATTGCGTGATTGAAAGACTATGGGTCGTATTAATAAATGATGCTCGCAAGACTAGTAACATGCTGTTCTTAAGAATTCTCTGAATTCTCCCTACAAAAGAAGTGAGATTTCTCGAGAACGGCACACCTCTATTCAAGACACATCAAAAATGACAATTCTCTATGATTTGACGTGACTTCCAAGATCAGTTCCTTCTTTATACTGCCCTGTGACTGAAATGTCCTCACTTAAATCCTCGTTCAATCCATCTTTACCTTTTTGCAATTTCTGTAGTCAAAACTATAAACAATATTTATACAACATAATGGAAAGAACTGTGATTGGTGGAAATCACTTTAAAGTACCTACCTTAATTCATGGTTCTTATAACTTTCAGAAACTGCATCATTACAGTTTTCTTTACTCATAACAATTCAGATATCTTAGTATAATCCGTAGTCTGCTTTACTGTGTTTACTAGTTAGATGTGGGTAGTTTCTTATAGTTACTTTGCCTTAGGCAATTTAAGGAACATAATATTGTGTGTCGTATGTGGCTGTTGACTGCCGATTTTTGAATATGTTTTAGTTATAATAAAACACTATATAGGTTTGTACGTCACCGTGTATTTTGTTTTGGAAAATTAAGATACAGAATCGGGCTAGGATTACGGGGATAGGCGAGATACTTTTCCGCTTTTAGTATGCAAATTTTCAGCCTTACATTTGGTGGATTTTAATTGACATTCGACAAGTATTTTTACTAGTTATCACCCGCCGATATATTGTTTCGTGTGTAGCTATGGATCGTCTGTTATCATTATTAGTTTATCTTCAGCTTTAATAAATAACCCAACCTCCAGATTTTCGAAAATATAGCATAAACAAAAGTCTGCATCAAGTTTGCGAGGACAATGCCTACCCATTTACTGCCCGTAACGCATGTAAGAGTTTTCATAACTCGCCCAATGCTTTGAACGCGTACAGCGCCATAGCGAACAAAACAACCATAGTTTGTATCTTTCTCCCAGTTGCTCACATACGAGCTTTATTAGTAACCGATATTACCAGAGCCTGAAAGGGTTTTACAACTCTCGCATTGTAAACCTTGCAAAAAAAAACGGAAGTTACGATTATTTCGAGTAGTTAGAAAATAATTATATTATTATTAATGTAATAATGTACCTCTAATAATTTCCTTACAGTATCTTTAAACTTCTCGAAATAATCGTAACTTCCCGTTTTCTTCCCATTGGGGTGATTTGAGTTTATCCGGCATGCGAGCTTATTATAAAAATGAAGACCTAACACTTGGAGAAACACCTAAGCAAATTGAGGCACAAATGATTTTTTTTAATTTACTAGAGGCCGAGTTCGCACGCGTAGAATTAGTTTCCCGCTACTCCCCCCACTCCCCCTACTTCCCCTACTTCCCCTACTTCTTCCCGTTGGTGGTCGATTTTCAGGAAATCCTTTCTTACTGCCCCCCTAGACCTCATAAGGAACCTATGTAGTAGGTAGTGCAATTCTGGGGCCCCTTTAACTTATCTTGCTACCAAAAATATTTTTTTTTCCTGTTTTCGGGGCTAGTTGACTACATTGCCTAATGGATAATTTGGGCTTGCACATACCGTTTACGCAGTGAAAATGCCTTAACCTTAAATGTTGCCAATATTAGAGGGATTTAACTTGTTTCTTATAATGTACAGTCACCAAATTTCATTCCTAGGCCACTATAACTTTGACGCGTTGCCGTATTTTCAACTTCACGATAGCTCTTATTTACTTGACAGTAATGGCGGCCGAGTTAAGAACAATACCATATCAGGTCAAAGGCGATATAGTTTTTACCGCCTAGAATAGAGGCCCTGAGCATATCGTCGCTTTACTTTCTCAACCTCGTATCTGACCGAATAGTTAGACATGAAAGTAGTCTTTATTATTAGAGAACAAGAGTGCTTTTACTATATAACTATTCGATCAGAAACGAGGTTGAGAAAGTAAAGCGACGATATGAAGTCTCCGTTCCGGTTGACAACGTCATTTTAACATAGTCCATAGTGGCGTATGAATTAAATTGACTGTATATTATACATTAGAAGAAAGTTTGTTTGGATGAGTTCCCGATAATGTAAAAATTTAAAGGTTTAACCTGAATCACATGAGCTAGAAAAAAGTCGTTTTTGATTGTTATTTTGAATGCACTATGTTCGACCTCGCAGCAACAGTCAGCTGAACTCAGATTCTCATTAGATTGCAAACTGCCGACCTTCAATGCAAATTCTGTGGAGATTGTCACTTACCGACCCTAGCACCATTCGCATTATTGTGGTGACTGGTTCACAATAATGTTTTTTGTAAATAAGAAAGCGATGGTTGTGTTGTTAAGTGCCGCAAGCAGTTGAAACTTAGCATTTCCAGTTCCAGTCATGTGAATTACCGAAATATGATTATTTCTTATTGCAGAAGGTTCTTGAGGAACGATACACAGATATCGGTACTAAGTTCGCGGACCCATACAAACATAGTTGCGTTTACATTAATTGCATGTCGAATCAATTAGCAAATATGAAAAAAAAACCCGGGAAATTGCTTTTGCACTCATGAAATATAAACACTGTAATTTTTCCTTGTAAGTTTTTTCTTGTTGAAAGGTTTTTCGAATGATTAATATTTGTGATTCCAATGTACCTAACGAGAAGCGTTCACTTCAATAGGAGAGTTAAAAAAATACAATGAAAACTACGTTTTTGTAGCGTCAGTTGACGTCAGATATTCTAGCATACAATGAAGAAAGACTGCACTCGTGGGAAAACAGTATAATAACACTTTAGGGATCGAACACACCAGCGCTTAAAATACGCTAACGCATCGTAAACGCAGAGAAGTGACTTATGCGTCACGTTTTTAACGCATACCGGGCATACCGGTGCTCAAAATACACAAAAACAAGCGCACAACGCTTCAACGCTTCTTTCTCTTCGCACCTACCTTAGGTATTTTTTGTTTCGTTTACTAGTTGAATGGTAGAGAATGCCATTGGGCATTAATTACGCCATTTCTACTTTATTGTATTTTGTGCAAATAAGTTTAAATAAATAAATCACGCTGACGCGCCGTAAACGCGGCGCGAAAAGTGACGTTTTTCACGTTATGCGTAAAAACCTTACGCATAAGTGACGGCAGTACCTTTACGGTGCGTCAACGTTTTTTTAACACCGGTGTGCTCGATCCTTTATGGTACTTACAAAAAACAAATCGCAGTACAATGAAGACAAAAAAAAATACGACCTCTAATTTATTCCTATAATGGCTCGCTTCTATCCAACCCTTAAACAATTGAGAATAGTGAAAAGATATTTTACTTGTGCAAGTGTCAAGTTCACTTTATCAAAGAGAAGAACATATGTGATATGCATATGATATGGATATCTCTGGCGGCCGCAGAATATTTAAAGAAATACATTTTATATTCTTGTTTGTGACGTTAACATCTTAGGTTGATTGACCTCTGAGTTTGCTGTCACTTAGCGGTTTATAAGTAGTCTGATACACCTAACCTTGAATACAAAACAAACACAGGTATGATAATAATCGGTAAACAATTGTATATTATTCCCCATAAATTTGGCGTTCGTGGATCGTTTACATATGTATTGTTTTACATAGTTATCACTAAAGGTCAACGACATTGGCCATGTATTTTGCTGTTTGATATGCGAACAACGTAATATTTGCTACTGATTACGAAGATAATGTTAGTGTGTTGATATCCGATGCTTTTTTAAGATTTTTTGATTAAAGAAAAAAATGAATGCATGATGATAATGATAGTGGGTGGAGTGGGGACGCCCGGCCTAGCAGGCGGGCGGTCGATCGTTCCTATCGTCACTCCCTCATATTGAATAGTGACATGTTATTGAAAAATAAGTGTTTAAAACACATTAACATCTTGTATAGTGTATGACATACAGTCAAGGAATTTAATTCCTATACCACTTTGGACTATGTCAAAGTGACACTGTAAATAAAATCATAAGAAGTCTCTTACGTTTTGATTGATTACGTTACTTTGACGTAGTCCAAGGCGTAGGAATCAAGTTCCTTGACTTGAAGTTTGTGGAATTAGTAGCTTCGGAGATTTTCTTAAGTGGCGATTCTTTTTTATCACAAGAAAACTGTACTTTTTTTTTTAAACTTTTTTACTTTAATTTAGGAGACCCTAGTTACCGCGGCCCGGCACTGGCACCGGAGTGATTGTAAATTACGCCTTCCAATCACCTAAGTTATTTTAGTCTGTGTTTAAAGATTGTGAATATTTTTTCTGTTCGAATCCTGTTGCAGTTTCTTTGTTACTTTTACCGATATTTTCATTATCTTCGGTACATTTTACTCTGCCACCGTTTTCTTTTAAATACTAATAGAAAAGTCATAATGAAAGCCAGTGAAAATCAGCGGTGGATCCGAACAAAAGGCAACCGGCTCGAAATGAAAGAATACTTATTGTCGCTCTTAATGACTGGTTGAAAACAAAACAAGTTTGCATATAAACTGAAGTAGAGTTTCTCGCTTGAATATTAAGCTTAGTTTTCTTTGGCTCCGATTTATAACTATAAGCTTATGGGCCCCCTAAAGGCAGTAACGGATAGCCTATCAAAAGTTCAAATTTTCGTTCCTGTTTCATTTGTCCAAAGAATCACCAGTTACGCATCTTTTTCTGAATCCATTACCTTTTTAAAATGGTTATAACAATCCTGGAAAGCTTTAGGAAAAATGGTTACATTTGTCCGAATTTTGGTTGGGAGTGCCTCTGACGAAAATTCGACCTTTAGATACGTAACCGT
Source organism: Acleris sparsana (assembly GCA_923062465.1). Lineage (NCBI taxonomy): Eukaryota > Metazoa > Arthropoda > Insecta > Lepidoptera > Tortricidae > Acleris > Acleris sparsana. The sequence continues at coordinate 14,939,715 of OV281294.1, read as the reverse complement.
AGTAAAGCTATTACTTTTTTCTACTGGGCCATTCAATAATGGATATGGGAGCACTTTGGTTTATTACAAAATGTAATAAACTAAATAAGTCTGGTGTTGTATTAGTCAATAAGGTCATCGTGATGAAACTACTGACCTACTAAATATTACTAGATCATTGGATTGAAAGAATACCATGCTATCATAACTAACTCATATTAATTTAATATCGTGTTGAATAAATTTTGACCTAGTAAGGATCGAAGAGACACAACATGATTAAAGGTAATCTTTTATGCGAATTAGAGTCAACCAAAGTCTAACTCGCATCTTTTCAGTAAGTAACTGGCTATGTACTATCAGCCAAATGGAACCCTGATCGACCATAGAACTATATTACAGTGACTTTATGATTCAAGTCGTAAGATGTGTCAAACAAATTGTTTACAATGTCACTGTGACACCGTTCTATGCTGGGTCAGGGTTACATTTGTCTGATAGTCCCTTAGCACAGTGTCATTGTCAGTAGACATTGTTTCATTTCACGTTAGAGTTCTCGTGCCTCAATATAATCCATCAATTACCACTTTGACCATGTCTGATCAAACTGTTCTCTTCCAGAGAGCTACTCCTGCACAACAACTACCTCAGAGTCCTCCCGTATGAGATGGGCAAGCTGTTCCACCTGCAGAAACTGGGTCTGCACGGGAACCCGCTCAGCAAGGAAATGCTATCGATTTACAACGACAACAACGGCACGTCCAAGCTGTTGACGTATATGCTGGATAATTTACAAGGTAGGATTAGATTATATGTACAGTCACCGTCTCATGGTCTCTTTAAATCCCGGTGGATAAAACATCCGTCACTCTTGCACTTACATAGTGTTCAGAAAGTGACAACTGTTTTAATCACTTTTATACACATCGATGAAGACAAACATAATTAGCCCGCTGGATGATTTTTCTTGATTGTGTTTGAACTTGCTAGATTAAGTTGTCTGGCGCCCTCGTAGAAATGAGGAAGAGTGAGAGAGAGATGTACTGATTTTGGTTGTGTGTTGCGTCGTTAACACAGCTCGTTCAAATTTGGTACGCATCTATGAGCAAGCGAGACATCTCAAGCTCGCTGGTTAATGATCTATCGGCAAGAATATTATTTAAAATGATTAACAACCGGGAATAATTGCTGGGCTTTTTTATTTGCCACTACTCTCATGCATTAAGCAGCGCAAAAATCATTTTCGTGGAGACGCCTGTTGGGTATTGCGGGTATACCTACGGTACAGTCAAAATTATGTTCACTCGATTCTATTGCCAAGAAGAAGGTACATATTTTGAGATTCTAGGCGGTAAAAACCATATTATCCTTGCCCTGTTATTGTATCTTCAACGTTTTGATAGCTCTTATTTACTTGACAGTAATGGCGGCCCAGTTAAAAACAAATATCATAACAGTTCAAAGACTAGAATAGAGGCCCAGCTTAGGCAAACACTGAATTTAATTCAACTGACATCTTTCATCATTTTACCACAAACCACAATCAGCCAACTGTCACTTGTGATATTTGTTATGTGGCTGTTAGACTTCTGGTTATTTTTAACAGACAGTTGACCTTCGGTTTGTGACAGGTGTCATAGTTTGATGCACACCTATGCATCCGGCTTGATTTGAGGATTATTCAGGTTGTTTATTAGGGGTGCGTCCTGGGTTAAAAAAAAACTATTTAGTCCGTCAGTAAAGTTATCAAATTATATTGAACACGTATTTTTGCTTTATCAAATCAATCAAAATCGACAAATATAACGCGCATCAAAGTTCGGGAGTGGGGGCTCGTGACGTCACAACGTGGTATAAAGTGTGCCACGGCGTGACGTCACGCAAAACTGCGTGAAAAAATACGTGTTCAATATTTTTTGATAATGTAAATGACGGACTAATTAGATTGTTTTAGGACACTAGCCTATTATTTATGTTTGTAGTATATAAAATACTAGGCACTAGGGGCTAAGCTTCGGTTCGCGTGTTTTCTGTCATACCGGTACATAAACGAGATTTTATTATTATTGAAAAACTTCCTCTTGAATCACTTTATCTATTGATGAAAGTCGCATTAAAAAACGACTTTGTTTTATACTATGTGTAGTTAGTAATTTAAGTATTTCTAATCATTAATTCTTAATTATGTTTTGATTTCTACAACGACATCTACATGCGGTGTCTGAAATTACTTATCCGTATGTTGTTGATATGAATATCTAGATGGCGCTGGGCGCTCTATTATTTACATTATAGCTGTTATAACTTATAATATAAATGTTTTGTTGCGTTTTCTTGTTGAATAGGAGGTTTAGAATAAAAACAGCACCGTATTATACCGCGTGTGAAACAATTACATGAGTTTGCTATTGTGAGAATTGTCACATTAGCTTTAATTTAGATAAATTACTAAATAAGTAATTCCTCAGTAAAAAACCTACGAGCATAGTCATGCTGGTTATTTTTTTATTTTATGTACCCGTGTGTAATTGTGAGAATCAGAGTAAATGAGTCATACACTGATATGAAAATGACATGGTCGCGTATGAAGTCAATTGTTTGTCTATTGCTGTTTTAGATAATTGTAGACGTCATTTGTTACATTAGATTTAAAAGAGAACCTCAAAAGAACACCATGTATTGCTTAGGATAAAGGATGTTTCAACTTGGGCGCGTCTCACACGGAGCTGTAATGTATATTAATACGGCAAAATATATATTGTAGCAATTCATCGTGATATATTTTTTCCGTTGACAGTATTATGAATGGGATGGATAAAAAAATTCATATCTTAGTTATTTATGGTCCTTTGCTATATATAATATGCATATATTCCGGTCCGGTATCTTTACATAGTCTGCCCCGTCTGCCCCTCTGTATGTACGCTAAGATCTTTGAAACTACGCAACTGCTTTTAATGTGGTTTTCATCAATATATTGAGTGACTGAAGAGGAATGTTTTTATCTATAATTTATTCTAGATTATGTACGGGTGTCACATAAACCGAAGCGAAGCGAGGGTGGGTCGCTAGTGTACAATAAATTGTAGATAGAGGTTGGTGATTATCACCGAAGATACTTCTCTATATGTATATTTAGGATAATGCTGCGCTCTCTAATTCTGAATCACATAAACCGAAGCGAAGCGGGGCGGGTCGCTATTGTTACATACATACATACATATCTTCACGCCTGTCTCCCAATGGGGTAGGCAGAGATTATGGAACGCCAGGTGCATCGGTCCAAACATATACACTTCGCTTCCTCTACATTCATCAATCTTTTCATGCACGTACGTCGGTTTCGGGTGCTTTTGATTTGGCCCTTATCAGCAATTCAGCACATCGCGAATCTGATCACCGTACGTCCGTCTAGGACGTTCCCTACCGTCGCTATTGTTAATGTAGTATATAATATAATAGCTTCGTTTGTGACGGGCTTTACAGATTTTCACAGTTCACTGACCAAAGGCAATCTTCGCTTTACAAACGGACTAATCAATGTTCGAGCTTGGGAAGTTTAACCTCTGGATTGCTTAACTAATGAAATTTCAATAGACGACTGGATAAGTTTAGAATTGGAATGCGCCAGTTTACGTTACTGAAAAAGGATCGTTATTTAGGGCATTGACCTAATATTTCAAGGTTATAAAAAAATTTGGTTTATTCGTGACAAACATAAAGGTACTAACAAGGAATATAATTCACTATTGCATAGTTTGTCACGAAATAGTCACAACTCGGCGTGATGCTGGCAGCGCCAGCGCTGGTCTTCCGCTGTGGCCATAAGACTTATAAGTTTAACGTATGTGTAACTGTTTATTTGTCTATTAGTGGCATCTTCGTTCCTAAAGGGATGGACCGATTCTAGGCGATTAAAAAAAAGCTAGTTCAATCGGAACCGTAAAACCACACAACTAAGTAATGGTCCCAGCCTGCACCAATAGTATTTTCTTCATTACATTATTCTAAAAATATGATAGTTTTAGTTAAAGTTTAGAGCAAATTATTTTAGGGCAAACAAATTATGCCCCGCAAAAATGACTATAAGCTATTAGAATAATGTATTAAGGAACATTGGACTATAGTTGCAGGCTAGGCCCATAGTTGTATGCAGACAGGAACCCAGGGAGCGAAACTAATTTTTTTTTTTAATTAATGTGTTAAAATTTAACAAAAGAATAACGTAACTCTCTTCTTTTTACAAAAGGATTTTTGACACTTTACTCGTCACATATTTTTTCACAACTCTCCCATCTACTACTACTATTGACTATTGTTAAAATATACGCACAGAATGAGCGTTAAACGTCTCCGTCTTGGCTGATAAATTCATTTCAGGTGGCATTCAGACTTTTCATTTTCTGTGGAGGTAATTTTATTTAAAATATGCTGTGTGAACTTATACTCGTCATCTAAACAATACTTATAAAAAAAACCCAACAATGCTGGGGGTGATCTGGTCACTAGTATAATTATGGACAAAGCATCGTTAGTTGAGTTTATCCATATAGGAACTCCCTAACAGTCATAAAATTTTGCCCCCTTGATTTCTATGTCTGGTTGTATGGTTGTAGGTATTGATTGGAAAATTGGTTAAGCCGCTTTAGAGACATCAGCTCTGACGGTAGGGTCGCCGTTATATTATTATTTAATAGTTATCTCGTTTGGGTCTATATTAGGTGGCATAAATTGTTAGTCCTAATTATTGTTTGGGCTAAAATATTTTCGCCTCAAACCGTTTATACCATTCTAAAGGGTTTTTTTTAAAAGTTATTATAAAAAACTGACCGTACCTAACTGGACTAATCTATACAATAGATGTTTATTTGAATTTTATAACTTCCCCCGAAAGGTTGTTAGGCGAAAAGATTTTAGCCCAAAAAGGTGTTAGGACAAACAATGATTATGCGATGCGACGGGGTCCCCTAACCCTCTTATTTATAAACGCACAATAGCTAGTCAGCTTGAAATATGGCATTTCCATTTGACAGTAAGGGACAACGCATATCGGTGCCCCAATATTATAGGGTTCTATGTTACATTGTCGGGTTACTTCAATTTAGACCTAGTGTCACTCTGACAAAGTTCAAATTTCAAGTTGATAAAAGTGCAACATAGAACCCTATTGGCGCAGCGATATTAATAACTAAACTAAACGTTACTCTTGAGATATTTGTGTATGCGTGTTAGTTTCTTTATTTCAATATTGCTCTCTTTTAAAAAATGACGGTGCATACTTAAAAAAATGTTTAATAAAATCCATAGTCATCGTACCGAATTAAGAACGTCAATTGAATTTACAATCCCACTTTTTATATTTATAGATTCGATATTGATTCTGCATCTTAACAAACAATCGACACGGAAAGAAGTAATTGTAAACGGCTAGCACACCGTGTCGTTCAGTGCGTCTTTATCGTTACAGACTAGTTAGAAAGGGATACGATTGCTCTATCCGATTCCGATTTGCTATTGTTAAACTGAGTGGCAACTGGCTGGCAACAGGCTTATCTTTGCAATCTTCTCGTCACCGTGACCTCGCGTTTTGCGGCCATCATCGGTCCCTGCTTTTGATAATTGTCGATCTGTTTTATTGTGCCGCTGTCACGATTCATATTGTTTACATTTTAATTCAGCCTGCTTTTATTTGGGGCAGAGGTTAAATGGCATTTGATAAATAGGAACTTGTTAGTTGACTTGTCAGCGGTTAGCGGTTAGCTGAGCGAGATATCAATTTAAAAATACAATTTAATACTAAGGAATGTAGTGACAAATATGGAAAAAAAAATGTTTTATTCGTGACAAACATAAAGGTACTTAACTAACAAGGAATATAATTCACTATTGCATAGTTGGTCACGAAATAGTCACAACTCACAACTCAGCGTGACGCTGGTAGTGCCAGCGCTGATCTTCCGCTGTGGCCATAAGACTTATAAGTTTAACGTATGTGTAACTGTTTATCTGTCTGTTAGTAAAATCTTCGTATCTAAAGGGATAGACCGATTCGAGGCGATTAAAAAAAAAGATTCAAGTTCAATCGGAACCGTAAAACCACACAACTATGGTCCTAGCCTGGTCCCTGCTTTTGGATAATTGTCGATCTGTTTTATTGTGCCGCTGTCACGTTCCATTTTGTTTACATTTGGGGCAGAGGTTAAATGGCATTTGATAAATAGGAACTTGTTAGTTGACTTGTCAGCGGTTAGCGGTTAGCTGAGCGAGATATCAATTTAAAAATACAATTTAATACTTAGGTATATAGTGACAAAGATCGAAAAGTAAATGGTGAGAGGGTTTGGTCCTTTAGAAAGGATGGATGAAGGAAGAGTTACGAAAGAGATATGGCGAGCGAGAGTGAGTGGAGATGTCGGTAGCAGCGCCCTTGAGGCACATACAGTGATCACTGATCAGATTTGCGATGTACTGAATAAGGGATTTAAAAGCATCCTAAAAGGACGTACGTACATGAAGAGTTTGATGAATGTAGAGGAATCGAAAGTTGTGTTTAGACCGGTGCATCTCTTACATAGTCTCTGCTTACCCCTTTGGACCCATGACATAGACGCGTTTGGAATCTAGTGGCGGGAGCACATACGTACTTAATAAGAAAGACTGGCTAAAAAGAGGGGAGGCCTTTACCCAGCCGTGGAACACTTAAACAGGCTAAAAAAATACCCGCGTCATAATTGCTACCCTTTCAGAGCTGAGTTTAAAACCATCCCAATTAAGCTGATCCAAATAAAAAACCGTCCAAGAGCGAGTCGGACTCGCGCACGTAGGGTTCCGTACCACTATACATCTAAATAAATGTTTTTCTTTATTCTTTATTATATTGGAGTTGATTTAATGAAAGGTAAAATGCGGTTTACGATTTATAACGTATTAAAAAAAACTAATTATTAGATCTCGTTCAAACCAATTTTCGGTGGAAGTTTGCATGGTAATGTACTATCGAACCAACGGAACCCTGACCCACCATAGAACCTTGTCACAGTGATTGACGTTAGGACTGTCATACGAAGCTATACGACAATCGTACGTCAATCATTGTGACAAGGTTCCATGGTGGGTCAGGGTTCCGTTGGTTCGATAGTACATCATATATTACTTTTACATTTATCATTCCCTTATTTTAGAAGTTACGGGGGGGGGGACACATTTTTCCACTTTGGAAGCGTCTCTCGCGCAAACTATTCGGTTTAGAAAAAAAATATATTAAAAACCTCAATATCATTTTTGAAGACCTATCCATAGATACCCCACACGTATGGGTTTGATGAAAAAAAAAAATGCGTTTCAGTTCTAAGTATGGGGAACCCCAAAAATTTATTGTTTTTTTTCTATTTTTGTATGAAAATCTTAATGCGGTTCACCGAATACATCTACTTACAAAGTTTCCATAGTATAGCTCTTATAGTTACGGAATAAAGTGGCTGTGACATACGGACGGACAGACATGACGAATCTATAAGGGTTCCGTTTTTTGCCATTTGGCTACGGAACCCTAAAAATGTATTGACATCGGTGTTCTTAAACTACAGACAGAGCTAAATTAATAATTCTTTTTATGGTTGGCAATCCAAAGCCCATTCGTCCATCAAAACTAGTAGGTTTTTTTTTGGTAAGGTTAAGACACACGAGCACACAGGCCACCTGTTTTTGTGCGTGACTAGAATAATTATAATCGTATATGTTACCAGTAATGGATGTCTGATATCTACGGCCTACCCATTTTTATTGGGTAATTAATTAGGAATTGTTTGGAAGGATACGCGTATTAAATAAATAATAAATAATGTTATCACGATGACATATATTTCTAAGTTGTCCAAAGAACTATAAACAAGAAAAATGATTATTGTATTCGCGTAACACATCGTCAAAATTTGCTATCATCGAGTTTTCAGTGCTCTTTTGTAGGTATGAATAAGCTGTTTCACAAAAATACGGACGGTTAACTAGCGGTTATACCCATCTTTTTGCTGGCTTATTACAAATGAGTTAAGTTCAAAGTGGCTACAAAAAAACGCTAGGTGGTAACAGACGGGAATAAACCTAGCAACTAGGACATTTCTAATACTAATACCGAATGAAATTTTAAAAGCAATGTCTGAATAAACTCGTGTTACAGATTTTTAAGAATTCGCTTCGGTATCAAATGTAATCAGATTTAAAATGATTGACATGTATGAATGTAACTGCTGCCTATTCAAGTTAACAGCGTTATCGCGCGTACTTTACAAAAGGCAAAAACGCGATCGTGATGGTTCAAATGAAAGTCAATACGATGCAGACGAATCCCGGTTTTCTTACAAAAATAGTGTCGTGACTACTGCATGACAACAATCCGCTGGAGATATGATTGTCTCACTCCAATACAATGGCGTTAGAAAGTGTGGGAAGACGGCAGTCCCGATAGTTAATTGTTTTATTTGTAGCGCTCCGTTACCGCAGTCTATCGGAGAAAATGTTTAATGAAATGATTTTTTTGCTTAAGATTAATTGATTGTTTTGACGCAGTTTTTGACGTATTTCTTCGCGGAGGCCGGAATGAAAGCGGCTCCGTCTTAAAAACTATCAACTGAGATTGCAGAGGGCTTTCATTTTTCAATTCTGTCCACTTTAAAACTCACGCTCTGATTTAAATCAATACTCCTTTTATCTTTTGGACGGCAGAAGAGTTGAGTTAAGGTTATTTAAGACTTCAGATGAATTGTAGCAATTGATTTTGATTTAGGAGGACGCCGACCGTCCAATGACGCCCTCATTACTAATCATCATCATCATCATTATCAGCCGCAAGACGTCCACTGCTGGACAAAGGCCTTCCCCAAGGTTTTCCACAACGATCGGTCCTCTGCTGCTGTCATCCAGCGGTTTCCCGCGACCTTTATCAGATCGTCAGTCCACCTTGTGGAAGGTCTGCCAACACTTCGTCTCCCGGTTCGCGGTCGCCACTCTAGAACCTTTCCGCTCCAACGGCCATCAGTTCTACGAGCAATGTGCCCCGCCCACTGCCACTTAAGGTTTGCAATCCGGTGAGCTATATCGGTTACTTTAGTTCTCCTGCGAAATTACTAATATAGTGTTTTAATAAACTTGAAGTATTATCTAGAAGTCGAAGGATGGTTTCTTGGTGTACAAATAAATACACAATTTATAGGGTATAAGACCTAACTTAATTATAATTGAACTATGAATGAGTAATTTAATAATAAAAAAAGTAATGTTGACAGTGTAATGTTTTTATAAATAAATTACGGTGTACTTAACTGACTTTCTGCAGCATGGTTCATCATTTAAAGACGTGACTTTACATAATTTAACGTTTTACCCGCGACTGTCAGCGACACGTGTCATGACGATGTATGATTCAGATCTTATTGGGGCTGAGTGACTCAGAATTGGGTAACGAATACTAACAAAGTAATTGGCTAGCCGGTTTTCGAAATTTCTCAACTTACGAGAATCGATTTCTGGCGATTCATTCGGTTTAAATGTCGTGCTATACCTAAAAATCTGTGTTTTTGTCCTCCGTGCAGAAGAGGTCGATGCTATCTCGGGAACTGTTCGATTTCTAGGGGTAAAAAGTGACCATTGGACTCCGAGCTATTGTTGGACCAAATTTTACATATATGGTTTATGGCGTTAAACAGGAACGACAAAGAAATAAACACATTCGCATTTATAATATTACAGTACTAGGCAAATAAGAAGTCAACCTAACTTGCACAACTATGAAGTTTGTTGAGAACAGTAAAACAATGCTGATGCTGGTATTACTATTGCTTCACGTGCAACAAATAAGTATAGCATTATTTTACTGCTCAAACTATTATCAATATTAAGAGACTTCATAGTTGTGCAATGTGTCAGGATACTCAGGATTGACTTTGTCGTTCAGAAAAGCTGCGATGAATGAAACAAACGAAACTATAATGTGATAATATGACTGTGTGAGTGCCGTTCCTTTAAACCTAATTCGAGTTTCAAACCCAAAACCTGTATATATTTTATATTCGCGGCAGCTCATGTAAAACGAGCTATACTGCCTCTTACCTCTTAAATGTCGTTACTAGGGTTAGGACTTTAGGTGACATATCGTGATTCTAGAATCCATGGAGTCGCTATTTTCTAAATATTATAAACATCCATTGATTTTGACCTTCAGTATTGTGATAATTCGAAATTCATTCATTCGTTAAAACGCTAAACCAGTTTCAATTTGGTACAGCGGATATATCCGGAGTGAAAGCTTTACAAACAAACAAATAATCAAATATTAGTATAGGTATAAATAATCTGAACTAAAAATGTGTTCAGTTTATTTTTAAATTTGATAATTGATAATTGATAATACAGAAGGCCAATCTCGAGGCGTTATGTTTACTTATAATAATTAGGAAATAGCGACTCCATGGATTCTAGAATCACGATATACCACTAAATATTCTAACCTTAACGTTACCCAATAATCAAAGATTTCCCCGCCACTAAACGTGCAGTAACAAGTCAATAATTGGTCAGTCAATTCGCAGCCCACATATTGTGCACGTGGCGTTACTCGTATCCGGTGAAATTCGCCGCGCGGGGGCGCCCAAAACGAATAGAGAGCCCATAACGTCTTGTCACCATAACAACAGTAGAGTGACCACGTTGGGTCAGCCTTGAGGGACTCTGAAGTTTTTGTGTTTTTTTTTTACCAACGTTTGCTCAATAATTTTGTGTAATAATAGATATTTTAATTCAGTCTATGTAATTTTTGGATTCTGCTGATTACCGCTTGTTGCTTTACCGATCGAAAAGTTACAAGCAAGTTGTGATAGCCGCCTAGACTTATTCGGTTTCGCATCACATCCCGGACCCTGCATTTGTTCTACTAAAAGCACTTCATCATCACCAGCCTATACTAGTCCACTGCTGGATATAGGCTTTTCCCACCGTACGCCACCGAGCACGTGGCATCAGTATCAGTACTACCCATATCCAACCAACCATTATTCTACAATTTATTTTTTTCTTTTCTTCTTTATTGTTTTTATTTTGATTCCTGTGTTGCCATCCTTTTTCCATGATGTTTTTTTATGTTCTGTTTTTTTCTGGTCGTCAAATAAATGTTTCTGTTTCTATTTTTACTACAACATCACTACATACGTACGAGTATTATAAAACAAGTCCCCATCCGCGTCTCTCCGTGTCTGTATGTTCGCGGTGATCACAAAAGTTACATCATTTGTAGGGGTGTAACAGAAAACTTACATTTTAAACCGAAGAGAAGGGAGGGCGGGTCGCTAGTTGTCTTTAAATCTTAATTCATCGGGCGAAAGTTTGGTTTTAGTTTCATTTAATTAATTAATCCTTAAAATGACACTTAATTCTGTGAGATTAATTAAATTTACGTTATCAGAAAACCGTAAATGTTCAGCTCATATAATTCATTAGTCACGGCAATTTGGGATCGAATACCTTAATGTGTTTTATCGGTAATCCGCGGTGTGTACCCTAATCGAGTTTTAAGCCCTTTTTAATGTCCTTTTAGGATCTTACCCTATTTATTACAAAGATGCGTAAAATAATCCTTATTATCTTTAGTTGTTTCATGTATAATGGTTTGTTAGAGAGAGAAGCATACGACGTGTATTTTTTAAATAGCCTTAAAGTACGTCTAGAAAGTTGTATAGGCTTCTTTTATCATTTAGGTAGGCTACCGAATTCTATGCGAAATCTTGGCCAAACCCTTTTATAAAAGCTATTGGGATATACCGTGTCCGACTTTATAACAGAAACATGGCCACCGCGCAGTGTTGTCCGAATAAATTATCGACTTTGTTTTGGTTGCTCATCGATTCTCACCCGCCGAATGTTAATGCCCATCGCAGCGGTCGCCAACCGCGACAAGATATAAAATTTATAAACGACATTGTTTACGGAATAAGGAAATATCTTTTGTTTATTCATAATAAAATAGGCTGATGGCCACTTCCGTTGGTAACACTATTTTTAGATCATTTTAAGTTTCGAGATTGACAATTGTTGTAATTTTTCAAGGCCGGCTCGTAAATGTCATTGCAAGCGTAAATAATACGTACTTCCGCTTTGATAACAAAGCACCTAAGCTAGTACAGTCCGCCTTATAAGTAACTGCACACTTTTGTACCTTGTCGCTTTAACACCTTTCGCAGATTAGTGTAGCGGCTTCAACTTTACGTTCAAGTGATAGAGCACTAAAGTGTGCAGCTACATATGCGGCCGACCGTACCTACTTTTTGAGTGACTTCTCCTAACTAGATCTAGTTAGAAAAAAACGATTTAGTAACAGCAACAAAAACTCGTTCTAAGAAACTCAATGACTGTGGCGAATTCCAATAAAATCCCTTATTAAACTCATTTTGACTTCGTGTTTTTTTTTCGAGTTATAATGCCAAAACCGTGTCTAACAAAAACACAAATCAATCTTCATTGTAATCGGAGTCGAAATTCAGATAGAATGGACTCAAAAATCCTGACTAAGTTTTCTAAGAATTATACTCTTGTAGGTAAAAAAATACACTATATTATACTGTGCAGTAATAATAATTAGAATAAATAAAAACTAGTGTAACCTATTATCTACTTAAAACTAGAATTACAAAAAGAATACCCCCTCTAATAAGTCTGTTCGCGGCATTGTACCCATCTTGTAGGTAAATACTTGATTCTAAATTATTGTATTGTATTTTACGTAACACCTGGCCATAATGTGAGTTTTATCGCACGCTGCGCGCACGGTAAAACTCGCATTGTGGCCAGGTGAAGACGTAAAATTGTGTACTCATCACGGGCAGTAAAAAAGAAAGCCCTCTATCGCATATTTACAACCCTCGCCTACGGCTCGGGTCTCAAATACCTGCGATTTCGGGCTTTCTTTCTTTTACAGCCCTTGTTAAGTAATGTACTATTATTCCCTGCAATATATCCGTCCGTGTATAAGATCAATAAAGGACTCAAATTATTGAGAAGTAATTTTAGATTATTAATTGAAGTAAAATCGGAATATGATCATTTTTATGTATGACTGTTTTATAAACTTTATAAGTACATGTATTATCATTGTCAAGGTACAGTCAACAGCATAAATAAGTGATCATTTATGTACCTTATCGCTTTCAATCTTATGACAATTTTGTATGACATTTCAAACACGACGTTTAAGTGACAAGGTACATAAATGATCACTTATTTATGCTGTTGACTGTACCCATATTCCCTCGATAACTGTCCAATTTTCCGGGATAAAAAGCAGTCCATGTGTTAATCCAGATAAAAATCTATCTCTGTGTCAAATTTCACCCAAATCTGGTTGTCGTTCTGGCGTGATTGAGTACAAAACCTCCAAAACTTTCGCATTTTTAATATTATCTAAGATAAACTTTAATAGAGACAAAGGTAGCGCATAGAGCTCGTTTCCATGCGCGAAATATTCTTTTAAGTGAATTCATAAGAAATAACCTCAACAATTTAATAAAGTAAATAGGCTAATTAAACTTATAAAACCCGGGAAACCTTATTCAATATCCGTTTCAAAGTTATTGCACGGCTAAGCATTTAACATATGACCCCAAAGGCTGTGCACTCCTGCCCGCGCCGGCGCCACGGGCCGGGTGAAAGTGCCTCGCGAAAGCGAAGCCGGAACCGCGCCGGTGACGTCACAGATTTGCGCAACAGCCTCCTACGGCACGTTGCGAAATATGTTATCTCGGTTTGTTGCCGTTTTCAGACAAACGCTGTTTACGGAGGGTCCTTATATTGATAAAATGGGGAGTTAGGAATGTCAAAGAAATTGTCTAATAACGTGCTCTACTCGGTAATGCTTTTTTGTTATGGTGTTGTTTTTAACTCGGCCGGCCGCCATTACTGGGCCTCTATTTTAGGCGGTAAAAAGCATATCGTTTTGAACTGTTATGGAATGGCTTTTAATTCAAATAAATTAGAGCTATCAACACGTTGAAAATACGATGACAGGGGGGGTTATTACGACATGGCTATGCAGTTCATTTTACGGCGAGCGTAAAGGATAGAGCTACAGCAGTTATATATAGCTCTGTACTTTTCTCTCAGCGTAAACTGAACTGCATAGCTATTTCATAATAAAACCTCAGGTCAAAGTCGATATGGTTTTTTTTATTTTTTATTGTGCAGGGTCCGTCCGGATCGCTACCACCATCTTATCCATTAACCTACCGCCAAACAGCAGTGTTCGCATTGTTGTGTTCCGGTTTGGGGATAAGACAGCCGGTGTAATGTCTAGCATAGAAGCATTCCATCTTAGTCCTCAGGGTTGGCAACGCATTTGCAGTCTTATGCTAATGTCTATGGGTCACAGTTTCCACTTACCATCAGGTGGCCTGTGTGCTCGGTTGCCTTCTCTATGCCATAAAAAAAAAAGTCTAGAATCTCGGCCCTGACTAGTGAATAAGAGCTATCGTCACGTTGACAGTACGATAACATGTCACAACCAGTAGAAGTTGGAGAAAGCTGGTTTGGACATGGATTGACTCCGACTGGGTGTAATTGAAATTGATTTCGAAATTCGGTACGCTTAAGTGATTTAAGAAATTGGTACATTCGTGGAATTATGGCGTCATATTTTGTTTTGTTATGGGTCGAAATGTGCTCAGTTAATAATTTTGCATCCAGACTTCTCTATAATTCCTCCCTCTTGGAGCAGACTTGCAGGTTCTGACCTTCTGGTGATAGGGTGACTGAACACCTTCATCTGAATAATGCGTATGCGATGGCTCATATGTTTTATTTATTTGTTGTTTATACGCTACTCCTTAAAAGAGGATTGTGAACCGAGGCTTAAATCGTGCATAGCAAGGTATCCAAAAAAACACATATATATTTAACTTTGAGTGATAACTGATAACGTTTCTGTTTCAACTTCATATCGATCCGTGCTTAACCGTGATGTGACGAAACGGACGGAAAAAGTTAAAGTATAAGTTAAAGCATAAGTTACATATTTTTTTTCTTAACACCCGGATCTTTTAAAAAATACCGGTTTGTCCAAAGAACAAAATGTCTTCTAAAGCGATTTGATTTTCTAGTGTGGTCATAAACAACTGTTTCCTTCATAACACATTTATTATAATGTTCAACGAGACCGAGACATACAATTATGTAAATAACTTTCGATATTATGAAATACAAAAATATGTAATGTTTATTTAACAGAATTTATCAAACAAGATCTTAATTTGCATGCGTCAAATGCAAATATTTTCAAATTAAGCCCTGCTCGTTAGCCTCGAGTAGATTATGCTAAATAATTTTTCGTGAAACTTTACGACTGGCGACTGGCTGGAACGATCAGTCGTGTATTTCTCTTAAATATCTTATTGTCGATCTCGTCGACGAAAACACTGGCAAGCCTAACATGAGACGACATTTGTGTTTATAATGGGTTGTGTTTCTTCTTATTCTTTTACTAATGACAGGGTCCAGGTTGTATTTTGACGCAGCACTAAGGTCGTACAAAGAACAATTTAAAGTTGTTTTTTTGACGATATAAAAGAATTCGCCTTGCTCTAAAAAGTATTTTCTTGCCTGCTTTGTTCCCAATATTCAATACTTACAGATTGTTGGGAGTATGCGAGATTTTCTACTTGTCCAGCCCAGAATGATCTTCGCCAACGATTCTTATTCTCTAATGTGCAGAAATCAAAAATAAGTATTTTATCTTTGGCTATATGCATGGGGATCTAGTTATGATTGCCAAGCGTAATCATAGACGAAGTGAGTGATGCATTTTTAAGAGAATACCCACAGTCGTAACGAGATCCGACCAGTAAACATGTCACGTAAACGGTGATAACGAGAGAAAGCGTTTGACATGAAAAGTTTTATTGTCCGTCAAGTTTGATGGGTGCTGATGACGCCGGCAATCATAGTAATTGCCCGCATTTAATGAACCAAGCCATTATTCATGTATTTATTCATATAAAACACTTTTATTTACATAATCTTACTAAGTAACTAAGTTAAAGTAACAAAGGAGAACCAAAGTCACGTATATAGCCTGAAGAATTGCTGAATAGTGGAAACGCAAACAAACCGCAACTTGCTTGTATAACAGACGACCACTTTTTGGGTTCTCTTATATTATGATTATGACTGACAGCAGCCTTCTTTCGGCATCTGATGAAATACTAGGCTCAATGTCTTTGACAAGAAGCAAAAATTTCAACCCTTTCTCTCGATACTGATACTTTTGCTGTAAGTAAGAGGTGTGTCTTAAAAATATTATCATTTCAGACATGCTTTTACCATTCGCGTAGTTCGCTTGTGGCTATCTTTGAATCTGTTTGATTTTTCTGTGGTAAAAAATAACCGATCACCTAGTCTTGGGGTTATAAACTATTCCGGTTGAGGCGTGGAATCGTTAAGACGGAATAAACATAGCAACTTAAGATTTTTGATACTTGTATTCGTTTAATCTACAAATATTAACACTACGATTAATTTTATTTACATTAAAAGCTTTAGTAAGACTACCAATACCTAGTACTCTAAAATTCGTAGAATAGCAATAACTACGTCACATGTTACGTAATACTATTTCATTGATTAGTCCTCCGAGTTATAATGTCAATTAATCATCGTTTAGGACCCTCGATGTACCCGAAATTGTATTTTTCCTTTACAACGGCCGTGGCACCAGTTTATTAACTTCCCCAGTCAATACATCTGTTTTTGCCTCCCTTATCACATTATTCGTATAATCACACAAGAAAATACGTACCAAAGATGTAATGACTTCACATGACACTATACTCTCAGCACTGATTAGATCTCGATAACTCCAAACTGACTAAGAAAACTGCCACCCTCTGTAACAAACTGCATACAAATACAACTTGGCGCCAGTATACCTATTTCCCAATACATCTTCACTGCTGTCGAAAAGAAAAAGGCAGTATAAGATAACGAAGTCCATATGCGCATAATGCCTTTTTGCTTTGGTCGGCAAAGTATAGCAGTGCCCCTTGCGACAAAGGGCGGACGTTAGGTGAAGTGCAAGGGCACACTGACGCCCTTGTTGCTAGACGGGGCGCAGTCTAGAGGTCGCTGATGTACCCTTGCCACGAAATCGCAGCCCTAACCGTTTGTGCTACAGTGATGTGCTGTGAAAAATTACTTGTTACTGGTAAAATACCGGTTGGTAAATGTTATCTGTAACATTTCTAACAATAATTTGTCTCTATCAGTTCTTAGTAATGACTTGTTATGATAGTACATATGCTTAAATACTCTTATTATCTCTATAATTAGCTTCTGTGTACTGTACTGTAAACTAAATATAGGGTACATTTAGTTTACAGTACAGGAAAAAAGTTAGTAAAATACACATGTAAAGTAATGTCTTTTGATAATTTTTAACTTATGTTGAAATTTTTTGTATTCATTATCTCTAGGCTTGTACTCGTGCTATGTATGGGTACTAGACAACGAGAAACTTACTTATGTAGAGAAATACATAGAAAACACCCGAGACAATTAAAATTGAATTCTGGTTTAAACCCGATAATACTGGGTAATATCGGAAGTTACCGTTACAAGAAACTATTATTATTTTGTATCTTAAACGGTTTTTAACTCCTAACTAACATGTTGAAAAACATGGTTGCATATTCAAATTTTAAAAGTTACCGTTTGTTTCTTGCGAATGTTACCGGTAGCGTTACTGGTAAAATACCAGCGTTATGTTACTGGTAACGGCACATCACTACTACGTTAAATCGACCATTCGAGGGCGAAAGGACGACTAGCTTATTATGATCGTTTGTTTTTATTGCACTTTATGTGATGGAATGTTGAGGATGTCTTATCTCTTACATGCAAGGAGTCTCGTTAGAATATTTTCATTGTTCAACGAAATAAAAAAATACGGTGTATAAGTTCACAAAGAGTTAAGTTTTATTATTTGGTCGATGTTACTGTGGTTTTTACGTGTAGTATCGGGCAAGCTGGGTTTTTTTTAATTTGACTGTACGGTTAGTTTTATTGCTATACCGACAAAAGATCTTGCATGACTAAAAAGTTCGTAACGTTTTATAAATCATGTGTGTTAATCAATCTGGGGGCCTCATAAGGCTGCGTTTATCGCGTGACAAAATGTGGATATAACATCCGTCACTTTTTGACACGTATGTATATAAGCACTAGAGTGACGGATGCTTTATCAGCAGGGTCGCTATTCTATTTAGTAAGACCATATTGCTTTTGACATGTTAGCATATTGTTTTTAACTCGGCCGTCATTACTGTTAAGTAAATAAGAGATAACACGTCAAAATCAATATGGTTTTACCGAGAAGAATAGAGGTCCTAGATTATTAAGTAACGATGTTTGTTTTTGTATGTATGCATCAGCCGTTGCATCATTCAATTGTTTAACACGCACTGTTATTAAATCCTACGTATTATGGTTTCCTTTATCACGGTAGACAAAGCATCTGTCACTCTCACACTTAATTACATGGTCAGAAAGTGACAGATGTTTTGTCCACATTTATCCATATCGATAAACATGACTATAATAAGGCTCCATAGTCAAAATAAAAATGATGTAAGTAATCAGCGATCGAACGTGCAGTATATTTGGTCAAGCGTAATTTGTTACTTCTCCTTTCGATCAGAGTATTGCTACGTGAATTACTTCGTATGAAAGTCCATTAGCTGTAAGTATTTGCTGAAGTAGACCGTTATTCCCTTCGGCGTACGAAGAAACTTCTGATTTATTGCCTCAAATGTTCTCGTGCCTATTATCCCGAAAAATACTAATCCATATCGATACTCGACCTTTATATCATTCATAAATCTCCTGTCGAAATGCGTAGATTTGGGAGAACGCTGTCGTAAATACTTCAAACAGTTTCAAACTTTAGCAAGCGGTCGTACTATTTTGTTGTGAAATATTCGAGTTAAGTTTCTGTGCAGGCGATGAAATATATGGCTATTTATGCGGCTTCTAATATTAATGGGGCTTATATTCTTCACGTAGTTTTATAGAAAGTTTTTTGGCAAGGTAAGGTAATTGTTTAAAATGTTTCTTGAATGTTATTAACAACTATAATAACTATTGAATAGATAAAAACATCCAGCAGCATCATCCATGCAGTTCCAAAGGTTTCATGAAACCTAGATGAGAACCAACGCGATATATGTAGCTTTAAAAAAAACTGTCTTGAAGCTACGATGCTACCGACAGACACACAGATTAAGACTAATTTAAACTTATAACACCACTTTTTTTGCTGGAGGTTTAAAAACAGGTCCAAAGGGCTGTTTAATATTTTTTGATACTCTAGATTCTAGTGTATAGGTGTAATAGACATAGGCTTGCAGATTAAAAAAAACGGTTGTTGTCACGTTGACTCTTTGTGATTCTTTATTTAAACTTCTCAACCTTGAAAGTCCCGTCTCGAGTCCCCACATGAAGGAATGCACACCTGACGCCTGTACTTGTTATCTATATCGCCCCAAACAAATGCATCCATTCTCCTTTCAACATAAATTGTCATAGATATCTTTTTAATGACATCTGTGAAGATACTGCCCCGCTATATCCTTGGATTTATGGCTGAATGGAATACAAATGAGCACTAAGTCGAGTAGACAGCTCTAAATATTACGGACTCATAGAGGCCCGACACACCGTTGTTTATTACGTTGTAAACCAAGCTCGTGCTACGAAAAGGCATGACTTAGTGGGCTACAGTTTTCTTTGCCGATACTTGCCATTATACTAGAAATGTGCTTTCACTGCTTAGACTACACTACAAAGCGTAAACTTGGAAATGATTTGTTCGGCTCAGCCGGAGTCGGGTAGTTGGGCCTTAAACGGTCCGCTGCAGAGAGAGAACAATAAAGAAAACGCATAAGGCGGCGTTTAGTGAAAGTGCAGTCGACGCCAATCAAAAACGCATTAACCGGCGGGTCGGCTGCGTGCGTTGAGGATTATTTTGGCTGACTACTTAATTGTGTTGCGTAATTTTAATTCGGCGTTCACACATCGAACTTATTTAAAGTTATTAGCGATTGCCCGCTACTTTGTCCGGAAATGGTCTGATGTTATTTTCGCAGGGGCTATGCTGTTTTCGGGGTTAAGATATCCTATGTTTCAGGTCATGGACCACCCGGTGTGTCAAATTTGATTCAACTACCTATAGCCGTTCAAATCCGTAATATTTGTATATATTTTTTCTATAATATTACTAGAATAAGTAGGAAATAGAATAAATGACAAACTCAACCATTTCTTACAATTTCAAATAGGTACGTCTAATTTATTGTGAAAATGTTTCTCCTTGAACCGTTATGTTGCTTTTTATTGAAATTGGAAAATCGTTTTGAGCATCAAATTGATTCGTTTTTACAGTAACCTATAGAGCACATCGTGTAAATACTGTGACGGAATCCGTTACAGAACTTGATAAGAAATACTTAAAAATGTAATTGTCAAAGAATTTACCACCTGGAAGAACGCTTTTCAGATCTATTAATGTTTTTATACCATACTACAATTATTCTGTTCTGTTACTGTGCTATTCACTGCGGTTATTATAAACGTTAACATCGCTTTATTGCAGATTGAGTGACGTTCCCAGACATTAGGTACCATCTTCGCGGTATTGTTATTGGTACCAGCATACTCTACGGAAAATACACATTTTATGATTATTTTATGGTTTTTAAGCTTAAAGGTGGAAATGCGTACGACAATGTGTAAGAGTTGTACATATGTAACCTGATATAGTAGCAATAAGCAGGGTTTATGGATTAATCCATCCAAATAAAACACCTTTATCTTAGCCCATTGCCTGGGAACGACACATAATTATTGAGTTGGATCTATTTGGAAAACGTTTTTTTTTCTTCAAAATTTACATACAAGCGATGTGTTGTAAAAATTATGAGTAGAAAATTTCAAACTATGTTTAACAGCTCTATTTAACGCCAAGGTAAATTATAGAATACTTACTTGCTCTTGCAAAGGTTAACTATCTGGAAAATAGACTCATTATTGTTGTTCCGAACAAGAAAAGTGGAAGTGAAAACTGGTTGCAGCTAATGGCTTCTCCATCCGCTGCAATAACAGCAAATGGTAATCGTTTGCTCAATTTACCCTAAAACGACATTACATTCTGAAGTGTACCATTTTACTTCTCCGAAAATGCGTGTTTCCAACAAATCTTTTTACACAGAACTTGTTTATTTCCAAGTTCAAATCGAAAGGAGTGAAAATGGAAAGTGGCGTGCCTTTTAATGGTGATAATCGCGAAGTGAACGTTTTCGTAAGTTTTGTCAAGTAGGTGGCAATTTATTTGTTTTCGTGCGTGGTGTGGATGTGCGAAGTGCTCGGAAATGTCGAGCAAATGAGCTTCGTGACTGGAAGTGGGAGGACAAGTCGAATAAAAGTTACGCACGCCTCTACATAAATTGGTCTGACCTGGTTATTCAGTTCTGAAATTGATTTCCATTCTCCCTTCTTAACAGAAACAAAGACTATCTTTCCAACTCAACTATACGTAACTCTTGGTTGATTATCGCTTTATTGGACCACGTCCAACATAAGAAGGTATTAAGTAAGATTTGTAGCCGCTATCATCATTATTACGGAAGTTTCAAATACATTGCGCAGCCTGGGTGGAAACGTTCCCTCGCATAACCACATTTGCTCGTGATATGTTGCGATCATTCGGCCCGTGGTACGCGAGGTCAGTCCGGATAAGCTCTCATAATAACTTTCACTTATCTCGAAACGATAATAATCAGGCGTGTGCTCGTAATAACTATCATAACTTGTAATAGCGAGCTGGCGTCGCGTAACGCATCTAAGCGAGAGCGAGAGTGGCTAGAAAATTAATTTTGTCTAAACACGCGACGCGTTGGCAAAGGTCGACGGATCGGGTGAGCTGAGACGCCGATCACCGATCACTTTCTCTGCGCTGCTGCTGTTGCGTAGTTAATCTGGACAGCGCTGCGTCGCTGCCGATCAATCTTGATTTGAAATCTTTATTCGAACCGATGGGCTTTCTCAGTTTCTCACACAGCTCAAGATCTGCTATCGCTAGAGCCGCTAAAGTGCCACCGCCTTTTATTTCTGTCATGACAGCGCAACAATGTGACGGATCCTTCAGTCAAGATAATCTTAATTCAGATACAGCTATTTTTGTAGGTGTTCATTGTAAACTGAAATTTAAATAACATTTCCAGGTATTTTGAGTAGGTGGTGCCTCGTAAAAATTGCCGATGAACCCGAAAGGCGGAATTTTGTGACAGAATGCGGTTCTGGCTATAATCGTAAAAACACCTCAAGTCCCTGCTTAATTCAGCCCTAAAATATTCTGATTGGGAAGCACTTAAGTGTTTCTGCGTGGCGTTCATTAGCATTTTAAATTTGTTTTCTCCATACTGACTTTACGTCTGTCGCTAACTTTCGATATTCGCATCTTGCTATGAAAGTTAGTGTCGTGATAATGCATGAACTAAACAAAAACATGTACGCTCCGAGTACCTTCGTCCCACGTCGATAATTGTCTGCTGCAAGAACGAAAATACTTACTAAATAATAATACATTTTACCAGATTGCTTGTAGCGCTCATGGGTTTTTCTTTAGTAGTTTTATTTGCGAAGTCTTACATGCTTAAGGTGGGGTTTAAAGTGCCCCTATCTCTTCTTGTGTAGCATCTAAGTAGAGCTGGCCTTTCTAATGCTGGGAAATAATTTATTTCGTCTTCCGTGATGGTATCGCATAAGTTTTTAAAATTTATTTATTCCACTATTGGTTTAAATTATCTACCATTGGTCGTTAAATTAGTTATACAATATGATACTTTACGTTGCAAGCGCATTCAACGTATGTTTATTGAATAAAGAGAGAGGTTGAGGGTATGTTACGTTATGACTATGTTCACTTTCTCTGGGTGGTGAGGGAAGGGACGTTTTTACGATTCATTCCATTGTTTGAGATAATAAAAAATATTTATCTACGTGTGATTTTGGTAACAATTTACAATCCAGTAAAATCCTTTTATTACATACTGAGGCTTAGAGGTATCACATATTTTACGACACTTAAGATGCCTTTTGAAATGTGCTCGGAATTGAACCCGTGTGGTAGATTTTACTATCAATTTTATTGTTTCAGGTAAGTTTATACGACGGCGAGTACATTTATTTTTACGGAGAATGGGTAAGTTACGAATTTATTGTCTTAATAGTCATGTCGTGAGCAAAGCACGTAGCTATCTTCTAACCAAAAGTGATAGTAGAAATAGCAATCAAGTTTAGTCACGTATCTCTTTAACAGACGGTCTAATTACATACATAATAAGTTGCGGGATTCGATCTTTCAATTGCGCAACCTTCTGCTTGTTTTAATAATTACTGGCTGTTAATTGTTGTTACACATCGCTTGAAAAGTAAACAGCGCCGGCTTAATAGTGAAGCGATTAGGGCAGCAAAGCTTTCCGGTGCATCGGTGTTGCGGGCGATAGAGTGAGGCGCGTGGCGCGGCACTCCCACTCGGCACTCCGCCGGCCCGCGCTCATTCACTCCAGTTCTCTGCCGACGGCCGTGGCGAGCGCACGCGACCATACCCGCGCCGCTTCCGATGTTACACTACGATTACGACATCGCGCCGTGCATACAACTTTTACCGTGACAGTGAAACTAATTCCTGTGAATATGGGTTAAACACCCTGCTCGACGCGATGAGTCCGGGCGAGCGCGCCGCCCTAGGGCGCCGCGAACCCGCTCGCCCTCAGTATACCAACACCGCACCGGGATTCCCGCCGCCTT
Source organism: Acleris sparsana (assembly GCA_923062465.1). NCBI lineage: Eukaryota > Metazoa > Arthropoda > Insecta > Lepidoptera > Tortricidae > Acleris > Acleris sparsana. The sequence continues at coordinate 14,915,844 of OV281294.1, read as the reverse complement.
ACTATCCGCCCTATGGCGTACCGCATCCGAACGCATGGCTTGGAGCTCCGCTCATATCTATGGCGGGACGCGCACCACCAGCCCGCCAAATGCCTGTGTCCAAACTTGCGATGCACGCTCAAGGGGCTCCCCTTATTATCCAAAATCGCCAAGACCGACGAAAGTTTACTACTGTCCTGGAGCAACGTGCTCACCGACCCCTTGCGCACACGGAACACGTCGCCAGGGATTCTTGCGAAGCAAACGAAGGGAACCGGCCTCGTAACCAACAGCAACAGACACGCTCCGCGCGAAGCGGACGCAACAACAACACGGATGCGGTCAGTGTCGCTAGCGATGAAAGTTCCGGCTCTACTAACTCTGAAACTATGTTGCCAAGGATAATAAAACCAAGGAAACGACGTAAAAAGGACAGAAAACCTAACAATATTATGCCTCACGATTTGTCATCTGCTGGTTTAGAACTTGGTGAAATTGATCACTGCACAGTTTCCGGTGTTTCGGCTGCGGCGCGAAGTGGCTATGGGGATTCGTACTGCCGCGACTTGTCTATGTCGTATCGACTGGATGTTAAAGTGCTGGAGTACCCGGAACCCGTGCCGGAGACTTATCGTGTGTCAGTGCTCGGGGAAGCGTTGGAAGCGACTCGCTATGGTCTGGCGGAGGCTGCCTCGCCGGCCGAGTCCGCCGTTACTTCGTGTCAGTGTCGATACTGCGATCCCGTGGGACAGATATGGGATGCAGATTCGATTGCAGATTTGCTCGATGAAAACTCCAGTGTCGATTTTGCCCCCACTAAATTGGAGGATTCCATGAAAGTAGTGGGTCCACTAGGAAGACGAGGACCAGATACTACCCTCAGACGCAGCTGGAGCGACCCGTCTTCGCGAGTGCCGGAGCAACGTGCAGCTTATAATGGTGACACGTATTCCACCCCTAACCTGTACTCGCTGTTTCCCCCTACAAATAGAGCAAGCTCGCCTGAGCCACGCTCGCCTCTTGCTTTGGAGATCTCTTCTGAAATCGTTACTTCAATGAACGGCCACCGCGACCTGGAAATCAGGCTGTTCTCGACCTCGCCTCCGATCGAAAACCCTGACCGGCGTTCGTTCTTCGCCGATAAAAGTGAAAGTGCCGTTAACAGATGTACGATATCGGGCTTCGATCGAAAAGTAAACAGTGCGGTGGCATGTGACAAAGTCGATTCTAGTGTAGATGCTAGTGGGAAGAGTGAGGGTGTGTCAGAGAAGTGTTCTCCCGCTGCGCGCTCGGCGGACGAGCGCAACATTTGTGATTTAGCCTTAGTTACTGCCTGAGGCTTGTGATCGTGCTTGATGTTTGTGTAGACGTGTCTTCAGTCAGTCCAGAGAGCTCTACGCTCGCCATTTGAGCTGGACTCAAGTCGCCACGCAGCGAGGCACGCACGGAGCATCTCAGCGACCCAATAAATTTGAGATCTCCGAATCGGTTTCCTGTAGATTCTATAATAATTTATTATTAACAATAGCATAGGAAACTGACGAGTGGCTTTATCTGGGGAGATGATATGGTGTTTTGTTATTTGCCGTTTGTCAATGCCGCGGACGGATGCGCAGGAGTAACTCGCGGCGCGCAATTAGCGTTTCACACTACTGACACGATTCTCGCGGCTGCGGCGGCGCTCTTATTGCGGTTTCCCGCCGTTTTCTCCGCGCGCGCCGTTCCGGGTGGCGCCTCGCGCACACCGTCGGTTCATAGCTTTAATGATAATTCCATTCCGACTCTGTCTGATGTTGATCGATAGTCCCATTATTGTAACGTTTTTTGTATGATGCTATGTTCACACTTCTTATCATGATTCTCAAATACACGCGTATTTATCGCCATTATCAATATGTATAACTAACGTATTCGGCGCGGATCTCATAAACAGTGGAGCGTGAATTCTGATTATTAAAGTCACGGTTAAATCTATTACTTTAGTCATGCGAGAATTTTCATTAAACGTTACCTTCGTCATAATATTATCATCCATTATCATTTAAACATTTTCCATTCTTCGCTTTCATCATAGTTCTTGTGACATCATAAATATTCGATTCATTGTAATTTTAGATCAACCCGATTTCGTCTACTATCAAAACAATTAACAACAGCAACAGACAAAAACCGCTTACATCATGAGCATTATTCCCTCCTCTTCAGAAGTGTGGACAATAAACAACCGATGTCAATTCTTTCAGTTTTATTATAATTGGTATTGTCACATTTTTAATTATTTTCCCGATACCAGTAGAGTTGTATATAGTTTCCTTCATTTTACGTGACCGGCTTTAGTAAGCGGTTCTGTTCTGTCGAAGCCGGACCTCTGCTTGGTCATTACGAATTTTAAATAACCAGTTGCACTGGCTTAGTATCTTTTATTTCCAACTAGTCTTATTAATTAGCTGTCAAACATGCACGTATTTTGACCGCTTGCGTTCGCAATGTGCGTGTCCCTCACGTTTTGCAATGTTTACATTTAGTCTCGAATATACATTGACAAACGGTGACTGAAAAAATCCCTGTCTGATTAGCTGACAAGTCTCTTTTTTATTTAACAAGGGTCCAACATCGTAAGTGATACCAGATAAAGTTCCACAATGTAGATAATGTGAATAAAACTAAGTTATTCATGGACTGTACACCGTCTCTATCGTTGGGTTTTACACTCCATGGGATCTTCGATGTCCTCTATTTTATTTTTTGTTGTTTGCTTATGTTGCGCGGCGCGTGCGTGGGTCGACATGATAAATTGGTTCTAGCTTACTTTTTATTCTTCTATACGACAAGCTCGGCGTATGCTAACCGTCCCTACAACCTTAAAATGTACACAGTTTGATTATCACGTGTATTGCTTGGTTCCCTAATGTACAGAATGCGGATAGATTCAGGAAGTTCGGGTTAAAATTTGACATTTTCCATGTATAAATTTAAATTTTAACCTAAAGTAACTAAACCTCACCGCGGTCTGAATGGGAAGCGTATGTTACTTGTTCTATAATGTCTACATGATCGCAATTCTAAATAGCTTCAAGTTAAGCCTGCTTCATTTTGATTACTACTTTTTATATAAAAGGAAGAAGGCTATAGCTGTTGCGAGGCGCGCTTTTAGTTAAAACTTTGGGTCAGTTAATCGAGTTTTTATCGAGTTATTTAGATGAGCGAAGTCTCGGGATGTAAATTGAAATTTGAATTAGTAATGGCGTCGATCCGCTACGCTGAGCTTGTAGTCGTGTTGGGATTTGGAAAGGGCGTGTCGCCTATCGCTGTAAGACTCAACGATACATCACTATAATATAAACCATATAGGCTATGTCTAACTTTGTGTGAATGCAATTTATGCATAAATAGTTATGTAGGTGTAATATTTTGTTTGTGTACTTTCAAGAGGCATGAGTTACACGCTCGCACACTATTTTTCTACAATAAAATACCATGTCCAGAATTAATACAACTTGTTTTATTTGTTGATTGTCAATTATTGGACATTCATTGACCAGAAAATTGTTGGTTGCATAACGCTGGGTTGCACAACACTTTTGAGCGTCTGTTTTTAAAATGCCCAAAAGGAAATGTTATTTTAGGAAGAGAAGTTCTAAACGCGGTATGGAAACGCGTGTAAGTCATTTACGTAACTCGTAATGGAGGCTTTCAATTGTGGGCGAACAGCTGTTGGTTTGTTACGTGAATGCTATTGTGTTCGAGTTAACGCTCAAAACACTTATGTTCGGGTTATGAACGTTGAGCGATTACCCAAGGATGCTTGACGTTAGCTTTCCCGTCCTATGGCATCGAACGCTGCAGCAAAATCTCTGTAATTTTTAAAGTAATACGACTCTAGCAGCAGTTCCGACAGCAACGGATTTTCCTCAAGTAATTAGCGCAAAAGTCTTTCGATCTTTTAAGGATTGAACTGCTCACGACATGTATAACCGCCTAATAGCTTTGTTAGCGCCATCCATTTTCGTCGAGACATTGTGTACAGAACTATTTACTTTGTTTATGAGGTGATCAAAGCCGGCGCGTTTGTCTCGTAATCACAAGGACGCCGCCATGGTCAATGCCATGGTCTTTACTGTTTTATGGGCTTTGAAACTGCGCATTTGTTTTGCATCGTTAGTTATTCACAGCTCATGACTCGTAAATCCATAAAAAAGAATCGAATAAAAATGTTAAAAGGACAGATGACCAATGTAATTCCTATACTAGCATGGAACTATGTCAAATGAATCGTAAGTAGTCTATTACGATTTCATTTAGTACGGCACTTTGATATAGTTTACTGACTGTATGTACTTACAAAATTACCAAAATTTACCCCTAAGAGCTCAGCTTGCTGCTATAATCCTTTGTACAATTATTTCTAATGGGCCTCTATTCTAGGTGGTAAAAACCATATCGTCTAAGACCTGTTATGGTATTTTTTTTAACTCCCCTGCCATTACTGTCAAGTAAATAAGTTATCAAAACGTTGACAATGCGATAACAGGTCAAAGACAATATGGTTTTTATCGCCTAGAATAGAGGCCCTGGTGCGTACTTTAAATGGTTTGAGATATACTATTATTTTCATGTTACATGCAAGAGATTAAGCTTGATAAATCTCAGGAAATGTTATAGGCGACGTAAGTTATTATTCTCGAATTAATATTTTTCCGTGGTCACTTACACGTACGCCTACGGTACACATACGCCTGTTTCCCAGAGGGGTAGGCAGAGACCACTTCTTTCCACCTGCTACGATCCTGACAAATTTATTTCGCTTCTTCCACATTCATACAACGAGTCATGCACGTATGTCGGCTTCGGATATATGAGATACATCACATAATTTGTTAATTATTATTATTTGTTAACTATTGATAGATATTGAAAATTGGTGAGAATATATTTGAACATTCGAAAATCGTTGAAAAGATTTGAAGATGTCGAAGTCGCAGAACTGCTGTGACAAGTCGTGGAGGCCCTATGTGGGGCAGAGGACGTGTTTCGACTAACATGATGATGACGAGATTTCTCTACTGGAAATCTTTTTTAGAGTTCAGTGTGCACTTACTCATGATTGATATAGTCTTTATGGCTGGTAAACGCCCAAAAAAACATTTAAGTAAATGCTTTTGCACTTACCCCCTTAGGGTGCGGCTCCACTGAGGCGGAGACGAGCGGAGCTGTGCATATAATAACCAATAGAAGGCGCGTGCGGTGACGTCGAGCGCGCCTTGCGCACGTTAGCTTAGATTCTATTGGTTAATATTGGCACAGCGCCGCTCCGCTCGTCTCCGCCTCAGTGGAGCCGCACCCTTATTCATAGACTCATTATAAACCTATTCTAGTTAAAAGTATTCTTTGTCCCTTTCTGTCAAATTCAAATGTCAATGATAGATAAAAACAGAGCAAATTTCAAGCTTTAGTTATTGCGTGTTTACGAAAAAGAGGCCGTATCTATATGTTGCAGTTTGGAATGACTTATTATCTTCCCATCTGTGTTCGTCTGTATCTGTAATATAATATTTCTAGGTATCTATTACCGTTCTAGTTTTAGTAGATCGGACTGTAATTAACAAATTCTACGACATTTTGTTTTCGTTGTCATTGCGTCATCAGTTATTCGTCTACATTTTACTAGTGCCTACTACACGTCGAAAGAGAAGAACTGCGCAAGCAACCTGTGACCTAAACAAGCAAGAATAAGGAGTGAGTGCTGCCCGTACAGCTTAAGTTAAAACATTAGATTTTATGGAAACACACCAAGCCTTATACCTTTGCCCCATTAGCAGTACCAGCTTTTTACTGTTTAACTCAGTGCTATTATAGTTATAAACATTTCTCGTCAGTGCCATTATCAAAGCACTTATTAAAGATCTGTCGGTGCCTTTAGTTTTACGCGAGCATAAATATTTTATTGCCCCTGACACTTGCCACGGCTTTCGTTGTTATTTCAAAGGATAAATATTAAGATTAGTAATGTCTGTAAAAATAAAGTTAATTTCGCCTTGGTTTAATGTCATCGTAAAATGAGGCATCTACTATAGCGATTAGTTTTACTTGCTTTAGTTTACTTAATCGATTTAAAGGAATAGAGGTAAATAAATAATTAGGAAAGAAATAAATGAGAAAAAACGAAAACGTTGAAATATAGTTTTTCATAATAACTAAAATATATTCAAAAATAGTGGAAAATAAATATTGTCAAAAAACGCTCGACATGTTTCGGGCTCTTCCAGAGTCCCTAATCATGAGCAGACGCGGCCGCAGCACGACGAAAACTCTCCATTCCCATTCCATATCCATTCTTCATTCTCGGTTTCTTTCCATTGGAATAGAAATAACTGCCTACATATCTAAATTAAGCTGATTTTGAAGCTCCACGACGTGATGAAGATAAAGTCTACATAATCGAGGAGTATTTCTCATGAGCTTGATGTTTAGCTTATGAACTCTTCTGGCCTTGGATGGCACAGGTTTCGGTTTAAATTAGTTCAACCTCCATTCTGGTACTCTGTATGTAAATTGAATAAATTATTTTGACTTTACATCAGAACGTAGAAGCCATTTATCTTTCGATTTAGTGTTGTCAAGTTTCATTTGCATTTGATGGTTATAGGTGTGTTCAGAGTTTCGTGTCCAGTCGGTGCTAATGGTATTTAAACCTCGTTACATCCCGCATAGGTAGGTACTATTATTATCGTTATATGTATTGGTTAAGCCACGAGTTTGCGCGACAGCGTCAGCGCCGGCGACAAGCGGACGAAAGGCAACAAATTCATGGCAAGAGATTTATGAAGCATGCCACGTTTTTTTTAATTCTGTATTTTGCTTACCATCGCGTCAGTCGCCAAAGCGCAATTTTGTGGACGCCTTTGTTTTTCAAGTTATTGCCACTTTTCAGTCATCTCCGCTAGCCTGCTTAGCTCTTGATACGACACGGCTCATGCGGTATGGTACTTTTTTCAAAGCCTTATTCGGATATAGAGCGATGTCGGGCGCGTGGCGGTACGAGATTCTTATAAATCTTGTAAAGTAGAATTTGTATGGTTGCAATCACAAAGCAAGCTAGTGAAGTGTTGGGAATTAAGGTTATGTCGATGCTGTAGGTCTGAAGATCTGAAGGTCTTCTAACAGTCAGTTTGAAAGCATTTTAAAAAACCCAGCGAAGTGGAGTAAACACTTGAGAACTAGAACTTGATCACTTCTACGTTAAACGTGTACCTATGCGTGTAATAAACGACAATAACAACAGATATTTTATTTTTTCTTACGAAAGAACTTTGATTTTGGTCTTAAGTTTGGCTTTTAACCACTATAGGTACTCAACGTCGCACCGGGCTGCGGTGTTAGCAGATAAAATATACATGGAAAACAGGACGCTCGGGTTGAAAGCGAACTTTCTCGAAGATGAAAATGTTTTCCTCCCTTAAACGCCATATGGCAAATTTCATTGAAATCGTTAGAGCCGCTTTCGAGAACGTGATTATACAAATACATATATGTATTGCTCATTTAATAGTAAAGGATTTAACAAAATTGCGTTTCACATAACATAAACCGTGGAAGCCATTTCCTCATTAATACTACGGCATTTTATAACATTAGCTGGTGTTTATAACGTGACACATTACTATAACGTTCGAAATTATCATTTAAACAACCTTATGGAAAAGTGTCAGTTGCATTCCATTCTATGTCGATGCGAGCGTGAGAGTCTTTTGATAAGATAATGGCCCCAGTTGTCGTCGATTCTTTGAAACGATGTTTTTGTCTTTATCTGATTTGATGAGGTCACTTAAATAGGTTATCTTATTCCTTCGTTGTAGCCATTGAGCATATCCTTGATACTAACGATACGGATATAACATATTTACAAGGAATATTGGAAAAATTGCAACAAACAATTTTTATTAATTATCTACCCCAATCAGCACTGAACAATATACAAGTAAAACATGTCCGCCAACGACGTCTGCTTCCGCAAGCAATAAACATCGGAAGTACAAGATAACTTAAAAAATGTAATTTGTAGGTACCAATAATTCTCGAATATGTTTTAGCATAGAAGATTTTTATTTTTGCCTCTGCGACTAATGTACACGTAAGTATCGTAAAACTGTGGGAGGAGTCATTGGTGTATATATGTGTTACTAACGTAAATCAGTTGTAAAGCAAAGCCGTAAAAAAATACTCCATTGACGCATTAACTCAAAGTCAAACCTATAAACATGTTTGCACGGTCAATCTTCCAAGAACACAAACTTCACAGAAACCAAGCTTACAGTATACAGTGTCAATGGAAGATGGAGAAAAACAACTTTCTCGGCGAACAACACAATGTTGCCTCTGCGCACGTGGCGCGCGACCTTGCCGGCGTCCGCGCATAGAACGCGCCGATCACTGTAAACATACGATGCTACGCGTTAACCGTGAAAAACATACACTACAGATACACATCAGTGTTGTTTCGCGATCAGGAAGTGAGATAGGACGTTGAGAAAATCTTCTTTAGGTACCTACGACATAAACATTGTACCGTCGTATTTATCAAACTGAAATCCAAGCTTTTCTCGTGATAGATGAAAGTGCCTTTTAAGATTTAGTGTCGGGTGACCGGAGACGCTATTATAAACATGTACAAAATGTTTTGGTATCTCAGTGAAATACTGTAGGATCTAGTAATATCGTGTAATATTTTAAAAGTAAATATGGGTAAACCGGTCATACTCGTAAGGGTTAAGGTATCAAATTGTAAAAACAATTGATAAATTGGTTTAAGTTGGGACATGTATGTAGGTATATCTCCCCAATAGAGATATTGAGCGTTGTAGAGCTGTCATGATAAACATCAAACTAAACATAGAGTTATAAGTATTTAGCGAATGACTTTTACATGACAAGATTCAAACATTATCATCGTTTTTATTTGAATTACGTGTTCGAGTATGGGACGGCGTAGACGGTATGTTTTCTCTATCGTAGTAAGGCTGCCGGGGCTTGGTCGCCCGTGTAAGTGCAGTGCCCTCTCTAAAAGCAGCCAGGGTTAGTTTTCTTCACGCCGGCGGGAGGCAGGGTAGAAAGCAGGCTTCCGTTCGGAAGTTTCACCCGCTTTCACTCGCCTGTACTTGCTTACTACCCGTGATATTACGCCTTATCGTCTTGGCGTATTAATAAATTTAATACTCGAATAGATTACTTCCATATTTAGTTGCAGGCACCACGAGACTTTCTAAAGACTAGGGCTGATAACGTACGGAAAGTTGCAGCAGTAGCGGGCAAATGTACCAGTGGAGTTTTGGTTCTTGTGAAGTTAACCTACTCTTCTTAGTACACTCCAAATTCGTGTAAAGAATCAACATCAGACGATCTTTTTTGTTCTGGGTTACTGAACCCTCTTCAATGACCGAAATAACAAGTATGTTGATCATTTGTCATGCACTGAAATTAACTTATTTTGTTTTTCAGCAAGACAAATGACGGTCATTCGAATATTCTAATTTAAAAGCGTTTAAGCTCTTGCAGCAGCCGGGTCGTTGCTCGAAAAATGATCGTGCATTATTTTAAAGGGTCTTAATTTGGAAAAATACCTTACTGGCAGTCTTATTCAGCGAGCTGAATTTGCATTCATAAATTAAATGTCTCAAGCAACTCATTAATACATTTGTAAACGTCAAAGAGTAAAGCTATGCAAGTGCTATATGATGTTAAACAGGTAATGTGTGTTGATGATGTGCGAATATGAATATAATGCCTACCTCCGTCCCCTGATGCCGATCTTGCAAGATAAATTAACAATTCTGTTAAGTCATCTAATGAAGTATTCATGGATTGACTCGTAGGCTTCTTGCATCCACTGCAGTCCGGTTTTAATAACAAATCATCGTGTGCCTTTTGATCGGGATTGTAAAGAATTACTCGCCGGTTTAATTTTCTGCCGTCGCTATATTTTAATATAAATCATAATGATTGTGATTTACGTTGTGTTTATATTCACTGTCTTCCCGATTACTATGGTAATATTTGTTCGTATTTCACTCTGATTTATTTAGAGCCACGGGCCTTGAACTGGGTGTTTCTATTGCATGATCAATGTGTTTTGCACTAATGCAGAGTCAGTAGGTACGATAATATTAGCTCACGATCTCTGTTATCGTCTTAAATTTTGCTTATAAATATCCTGCGTATTTGTTTTTTACAAGAGAAAGCTTTGAACACGAAGGTTTTTAAAACACGACAATATTAAAACGCAGATGTAGTGAATAATCAAACGACGTCATATTTTGTTGTCTTGCTTTCTCAGCTAGCTTATCGATGGGTACTTAAGATAACTGAGAAAGCAAGACAAAAACGAATTTATTGGACAAAATACGATGTTTTTTGATTATTGACTACATCGGTACCAAGATACACGGAACAGGTAACAGACATGAGACACTATCAAAGCACCGATATATTTCCCACGTGCCGGTCGGAAATGAATGTCTGTGGAGCTGATAATTGTCACGAGGTGTTTTCTCTGGGCGCGGGCTGATGAAGCTGTTACGAACGCCGAGAGAAAGCCGATACTGTGCGTTTCCCGACGCCGGCTCGTGCCAGCCCACTTGACGGTACAAAATTGCATTATAAGCGGAAGCGAATTTGTTGTGGACTATACAGCTTTTCTCTATCTTTAAACTTTCCGGGCCACGTGTTATCACTGCTTTGTTACTACTAGTAACTTTGACAACTTTATAAAAAAAACATATTTCCGCTACCGCCAATTTATTTTAGTCGTAATAGCGGGGACTTTTTTCTTCTCGGTCATTACCAGATGGCATGGTAACAGGTGCGAATAGATCAAAATTTTTCGCAATGTTTTTTTTTTATCTAACTATTTCATCTCTAACCACTCATACGACTAAAATTTTACAGTTAGTGTTTGTTCATAATACACTTACGAAAAAATATATATATTTATAACCCTATCCCCACTCATAACGCACTCCTAGAGTTCTTATTGATCTCACGATTGGAACCTTTGATCAAATTGTGATAAGTTTGATTGATGAAACAGTATCTAACGTATCTAACTGAGTTTGTCTCTATGTAAACAAGAGTATTTGACTTTGGGAAGTTCCCCGGTCTGGAATGATATATTTTTTTGTTACGCCAAGGACGTCTTAAGGACAAAGATGATTGCAAATATCCAAAAACTTTTTTTTTACGGCTTTTAGATTAGGGTATCGACGTATACATGCATCAATGGTGATATTAGCGATCGGTTGGTAGATTTAAATTATGGTCCTGACGTCTCTCGGAACCCATTACAGACGTTTGTCAAATTTGATCGATCAGCTCGACGATAAACGAGTCTGTGTTTGTAACTGGTTTTCGGTTTTATAAATGTTTTTTATATTGCTTTTTTGCTTACAACTAATTTGCATTTTTTTCCTGATCCTGCGTCTAAAATAGCGCGCGAGCGAAGCGATCAAAGCCAGCGTTACTGCGGCAGTAGGTCAACTAAGCGCAAGGCTAATGTGGCCACTAGTAAAAAACCCCGATATAATGGCGTTCCTTACTTTCAGAGTGGATATCTCTTTAATGGCCCAACCGATTTTTGACGAAACCTAGCCAAGGAGCGTCCCCACTGAGAGCATTCGCATGTTATGAGCATTCGGCGTGATTTTCGAGTGTTGTGTAAGCTTTGTACCGCTCGGCCCAGCGTTCACACCACTCAAATATTCACGCGAATGCTCTCATTGGGGACGCTCTTTTAGAAAAAACGCGTTTAAATCGGTCCATTCGTTTGAAAGCTATGATGCTATACGTATGGTTCTTTGTTCCCTTGTAAAGGCTGAACAGATGGCCCGATTTAGACAAGCGAAGTGTCGTTAGATTCGTCTTAGCGTCGCGGGTGTCATTATGGGCACCTACTATTTTTCAAGTGTGATTTTGGCGAAATTCAAAATGTTAACATGATTATGATGATGTTAAAATGTTTATATTATCTTATTAGCTTATATTGACGACATTATCCAAGTAGTTGGGTTTTTAAAGCTTGCTTTGTGTTAGACTTAGGGTTGTCAGACGTTGGGTGATTTTATTAAAAATATTATTTTAATCTATGTGATTTCCACGTCATATCTCTTACCATTTACACCGGCCGTGTCCATACTCGTACGCAGCAGCATTCGCACTCGTCGATACAAGAACGGCGAGAAAGTTGATTCGCTGCTCTCTAGACGCGATTGACTCAGCGCCAACTGACTTGTTCAGTGAGATATTGCTTACGTTAATAAACATTAATAACGTTCCATTATGTCAGACTAACTAGAAGGCTTCTGTAACAACTTTTATTAATTGGGGTGTCCCAGAAGTTGAAGTAAGTGTAACGGGATAAAAAAGCCCTTTCCTTACCGGTCCCAGAATATAGTCTTAACTTTTAAATCATAAATAGTTATTAAGGTTCTAATGACTTTGGCAAAGAAAGCTACCTGTACCAGTCACCCAATGAAAATTTTGAGCATGCTTAGAACCTTGTCATTGTGACAGCCATTGTTATTGTCATACTTGTTATTTGATGTTCAGTTTAAAGTTCATTATGACAGCGCATTAAAGGGCTTAACATTTTCGTTGGGGTACTGTACACCTTTGCCTCCCTTGGCAAAAATACTGTGATATTGTAAACTATTTATAATTATTATGTAATGATGTAAACCTTTTTCCTGAAAAAAATATACCTTACCGAGTTTCTTACGCCGGTTCTTCTCGGGGCAAAGGTTTTATTTTTCGAACCGGTGGTAATGCTTTTTGACATTCATAGGTGTGCATTATATTATGCCTAAATTGAAGAATAAAGAACTTTGACTTTGACTTTGGCTTAAGATAGATCATTTGTAATTCTAAAACTTGTTTTCTAATCCTCAATAACGTAGCAATGTATTGAATTACATCATATTTCCAAAGTACCAACGCATTCCAATAATTATATACTTGCTAAGCCTAAACTAATGTATTTCTCGTTTTTCATTGCTATATATAAAACATATTCCGTGACTGACTTTTTTTAGGGCATATGGAAAGCAAACGAGCACACAGGTTACTTGATACTAAGGGGGATTTGGGACCTTTGCTTTCTCTAGACTACACACTTAACGCTAAGACTGCCAATGCGTTGTCAACCCTGAGGACTGGCATGCCTCTAGTACCTAATTTCACCGGTTGTCTTATCCCTACACCGGAACAGTGTTGATTGACGATCCTGACATACCCTGCACAATCCTACCACCACTAAAACCGACTGACAGACATACGACGCACCGCCTAAACCACTAAAGCTAGGGGATTTTTAATTTGCAGATAATATTCCTTCGAACTCCTTTTTTTATTTTATTTTCCGCTGTCAAAATTTATTTACGCATATCAACTAGAGCCCGGGTGGTCCCCACGGTGATTATGTGGGACTCGCAAACCAAAAATGGAAGGAATACCCACTAAAATCCCAGCGTTTCTCGCTTCACACCTTTGTTGGTGAGGGCCGCAGGTTCTGCTTGCACATTCGGCAGGCTTATTGCTGGGTCCAACATACGGTTACACTAAAAAAGATTTTAAGTAGTGGGAAACTATTCTACCTTTCCATACGAAGTTATGGGCGTTCTCTAGTTTGAGAAACGAACGTTCAAGAAACTGAAAGCAGAAGCTCTAGGCAGCCCAAAACGGATGGAGGGTGCGTCCAGAAATAGACGCCGCGTAGACTCCTGCGTATTAATGTGTCCACGTGCCCAGCCAGGCCTTGACGTGTGGGATCTATTATGCCTCACACGTGATCGCTACCACCAGCTTAGCCTAAATTTACTGTTAGGTGTTTTTACGCGAAATTACATGGTTGTGTTCCGATGTGTGGGACAACCGGTGAAATTACTAGCTTAGAGGTATGCCAACCTAGTCCTCTTAGTCAGTAGCCAATATGCAAACGCTGCCTAGGTTTGTTCTCCACCGACTCGAAATGTATGGAGTTGACATAAGCGGTCGAGCGATCTGTCATCACCTTACTTCGATGCCATACATTTTGTTGATTTTTTTTTATTGCCTAAAAACTTAGCGATATGCATCTTGACTAGGCCCCCTGGGTTGGCAACGCATTTGCGGTCTTATGGTTGCAGTTGCAGTGTATCGTTTAATATGGGTACTCGCAAATGGTCTTCAAAAAAGAGGTTGTACATTTAAAAAAAAAGAATGTTGTGTTATAAAACAATACATTTGTCCTCCTTTTTAAACATTAAGGGCTTCACAACTAAAGAGCGAAAATCTATTATTTCCAAATAGTGCACTGTAAAGGGTATGAGTTACAGGAACTTAGCCAAAGAGGAAGCTGTAAGCATTCCTGCGGTGAAAAATACAATTAGAATAAGAATTAATTAAACGATACCTGGTAAAGGCAGAAAATCAGGTGCTCCAAGACCCAAGGACGAGAATACGAAGGTACAAGTATCCGTATGGTATAGCTAAAAAAACAAAAACAGCCAAAACGAACAGCTCAGCAATCATCTGCCGTAATAAAACTTTACCCGATGCAAAATATTATACAGTAAAACAAGGAACAGTTGTCAGAAATGCGGACAAGACGATTTTTTGCGAAATGTTTGGAAAAAAACATGGTTTGGCAAGCAATTGGCCACTGTCGATTGGTTTCAACACCATTTTTCATGGATAAAACTTTGAACGCCAATATATATCAGAAATAATGTCGCCAGAGACTGCCTCTGTTGAAAAAACACAAAGGTCAGACACTCTTTTGGCTTGACTTGGCTAGCTGTCATTATACTTCGTTTGTGCTACAATGGTACGCCAAGGAAAACGTCGACTTTGTGAGCAAGCAACACAATCCACCTAACTGCCCAAATATTCCATCTATAGTAAAAATTTCGGGCTTGATGAAGAGAAATCTGCGTATATAATACCGCTTCAAAATATGTAAATTTAGGTCATAAGATTAAATAGGTCATGTCTGTTTTCTTTGTTTGCTCTATGTAGGGCTAAGGTGACCATTCCGCCATACGAGCATAAGGACGGGCATGGAAAACATTTTGCATATTTCTGAATTTTACGTTTATTTTTCTAATTTTATTATGTTTTGTGTTCAAACAATTATGTGTTGTAATCTTCTGTGGTTTCACCTGATGGTTCCAACGGAAGACCAGCGCTGAATTTAATGCCAGCGTTACGCTGAGTTGGGACCATTTCGTGGCTACTTTCTTCTTGTACGTTTTTATCTGCTCTTGGTTATGTTTGTCACGAATTAATAATTTTCTTTCTTTCTTTTAGTCTAAAAAAAAAAGTTCTACAAAACGCAATTATTTCAGGCTTACTGAATGTAGGTCTACTGTCAATAAATATCACCATCCATATTCATAAACTAAAATTTACTAGATCCTTTCGTATTAAATCAAGCTCCAACTTGTTTCACATAAATGAACTATCAATTTAACAGAAATATGTTGGCTTTTAGATTATGCTCGGAATACGTGTCTATAATTGAAATGCCTTAGGCTCGCCGCGACCTAGAAACAGTTGACATCGAAAAATTATTGCACCAACGGCCACCCCGCTTAGTTTTACTGCAGGTATAGCGTATCCTGATTTATTGGGTTTATCATTGCCCATATCTAGGAAGAGAGCTTGCCCTGATTGCTCAGCCTGCCTTGAGTGCCGGCAGTCCGTTTAGTTTTTATCTAGATGTTTGCTATATCAAATAAAGCTGACTAGGTTTACCTATTGTTTTATAAACCTCACTAATAAAAGCGTAGTCTTATCTTGTCCTTATCTATACACGTGCACATTTATTAGCTTTACTTATGGTAAAATCGCGGAAAGACCGACGAAGCGTGTACAAAGGTTGTATCGCTTACAGCTATTGGATATCCAATATACCAGTTCAGTGTCTACAGTTAGATAACGGAAATTAAGACCCTGGACGGAGGAAATTAGAGCCGTTTTTAGTAAAACATGTGTTTTTTGCGCGCGCTGTAATGTAGTTGAATAATGCTCGTAATGAAAGCTTTCGTAATGTGTAGTAATACAGTTTACACGTAATCTTATCGCCGATGTTAATACACGATAACTCTATCAGGGCCTCTATTCCACTTTGTTATAGCCAATCTTGTTTTCGATAGCATATTCCTTTATAACTCTACGGCCGCCTTTATTGTCAAGTGAAAAGGAGCAGCCGCAATGTTAACAATGACTCTACGTAACTATTAAAATAAAAAACAAAGGGGATTAGAGGTCTAGACCGTAATGGACAGAATACGCATGCGTAACCGACGTCAGAACCGCTTATTTAGACGTTGGGTAATCTTTTTTATTTTTAGAGCTCGCGAACTCGTAAATGTTGGTAGGGAATTATGTGAGATACGTCGTAAGGTGCCCTCTACATCTGTACGCAAACGGGCGTTATAGTTTGGGACTGATTGACCTCGCGCTAAAACTAGATTTATCGCCAGTAATACTCTCGGCTCTGCAAGAACAAATGTTACAAACGCTTGCGATCTTCGTAATAGCATACCTTGACTCCCTGTCGGCTGATTTATGGCGTTGCGTTTAAAAATTGACTAAATCCAAGCGTTTCAAACTCGCCGGACCCGTTACTATAATATGCTAAGTACTAGTACGACAAATCAAGAATGTGCAGTGCGAGACTAGTTTCAAACTACTTTGTACTGAAGCGATAACCGATTCAGGTTATTCTTCACATAATTTACATATTTATTGTTTAGTTTGACATATTGGAAGAGCCGTAAAATAAAACTGACGGCGATTAAATTAATGGCCGCGCGATGTCACGGCGTTATTGAAATAAATGTAGGCGTAAAAGTAATTAATATTGAACTCTATCTTTTTGGAATGCATGAATTTAAATATTCTTATATGATATGTTGATTGACGACAAACTGGTATTTATTCATACTTTTTCCTAGTTTTGACTGCAAACAACTCTTAATTTGGCTGGCTATTGTCTCAAATTAGTTTTTCAACAAACCAATCATCTCTAATTATTAACCGGCTAAAGACTAAACACAAAACTTGTTGATGGCGTGCAATTAAAATGCATTACATCAACAGTTTGAATCATGTGTAGGTGTATGAACCCGATAACTGTCCCCTGAAGGACGAACCTGTCAGACAGAAGTCATTGCGGCAATCCTATAACTTCCGTCCCGAACGACCTTACCGAGGATAAATTTGTATGATGACATTTATGACTGATGATTGACGTCCTTGATACATTAAAAAGAAAACCAATGTCTTACTACACAGGCGCATAGAAAGATACTATATCTACAATAGTCGTTATCTCCGTGGAAATTTCCTCATAGATGTTTCACTACTTCATTAGCGCTAATGACGCATGAGGAAACAAAACCTCATTAACTAGAATAAGCGCAACATCGCCTTACCAATTCACATTGCACTTGCCATTATCACACTTACAGCCCATATAAAGCTCGGCAAACATTGATAGTTTAATGTTTAACTATGAATGTACCACATTCAATCACACGCGTGAGTTTCAATTACAAATGGTAGCAGGGAAATCTTTACAAGTGTCGTAGATTGCAAACTACTACGTATCGGTTGCGTGACTCCAAACACTTTGACATCAAAACGTAGTCCACGTAGACTCGAGTAAGGGCTTAGTCATACAACCTGGCCTACCCTATCATACTGCCATATTTTTGCAAGCTGGCTTAAGCCCTCATGTACCGTCTACCTAAATGCTTTAATAAAAATCCCCAGTGTTTCGCAAAGCCCACGTTTTTAGTACGAACATTAACCCTAGTCACGTAAAAAAGATCTATTCATATGGCGGCAGGTAGGCCGTTTGTAAATAAAAAACTTAACTCCCCTTTTATGTGAAGGGAAATCCAAGATTCCTAAGTTGTGTAAATACCCTTACCTTCAGACAGTTTAGGGGACCCCTCGCGATATCTCCAGTTGGTAACTCGTGGCAGCTTAGGCGTGTCATGTAGGTATAGGCTGTCTAAATTGTCAATTTTGAACAAGGAAGCAGCCTCGAGGACTTCCTTGTTGTTTTGGTGTCTATTTTCATCGTACCAAGCGGTATTGACTCCACGACGCGGTCTTCAGGAAAAACAAGGGGTTGAAAATATGTTATGCGCTGTCAGACGGCGTATTATATCTAAACGTTCCTTTCTCAAAACTGAATTGTGAACCAAAAGCAAAATACTTTTTATTTCTCTTAATGATTAATGATATACTTATTAGACTTTTTAGACTTAAATATTCAAACCCTGTCTGCAAGAACGAGGGTAATTAGAGAAATAACGTGACAGTTAATGTGGCGGTTAAAGTGGCTGTGGAATGAAGGATTTCACCAACCAATATAATACCTACTGTTAAAATCGGCTGGTAGACGGCATTTTAACCTCTTCTGTTTGATTGTTAGTGAACTCCGCATTTACTGCTTCAGGTTTCGCAAAGGCTGTAAATTAAATTCTAAACTACCACTTAAACAGACTTAAGTATACGTTCAGGTTTTCCGTTTCAATTTTCATCTACGTCATCTATTAAATGTTAAGTTACGCAAATCATGTCAGCTCTCACGGCGAGAAGGCGTCTCGCGTCCCGTCGCCCCGGAGGTCCGTGTGATTATCAATAAGTCAAGACACCTGCTTCCTACACTACACACGGCCCCGCATGCACTTACTTGCGTAAAAACTGACACAATTTCCATTTAATAATGAACACGTTTTAATTCACCTAATTTAAAGTAACGACCGACAAAAAGACAATACTTTTGTATGCAAACAGATGTAAGATACCAGTTGAAAACTTGCATCGTTGCATCTGTATCTAACCAAGAGTTTCACATTTAAAACAATACCATTAAAGCACAAGTTTCACTGATTTTCTATTTTGTGTCGAGAGAACACGCGGTTACTTATACGCGAGCGTTTGTTAGCATTGTTGTGTGGTTCGCACTTTATATCATGCGTGATCGGATGAAAGTACGATTGCGGCCTTATCTCGCATCTTCCCACGAGTGATGCACCGCTTGTACCTCGCTATTGTATCCAAAGATATTATATCAAAGAAACAACTAAGACAATAATAAATTGTAATAACATGGTTCTGTTACAGCGATAAGTGTGTCATGAATATCTTCTCTTCTTAAACTCTGCCCGAGTTGATTCCTTGTCCCCGAAAGCTGAGCCTCGACCGGTTTTAATTGCTTGAACATAATCAACAATAAAAACCGATGTGAGGCAATATACGAAAGCGTTTCGCCAAATAAGAAGTGTCGTTCGTTGCGATTCTCATTATTGACGCAAAAACTGTTAATGCCGAATTCAGACGAAATGGCTTGTTAATTTAAAAGGTTAATTTTATTACGTCTTTGTTTCGGGAAGAATCTGAAAAACTACTTCGTTTGGTTAATTTATATTAAAGAAGAGCCTATTTATTTTATCATTTATTTTGACGTCTCATTTCCTTGTGCATTCACTCTTCAGTACATACCACCTGCTTATTTTGTATTTGACAAACATGTTTAAAATTTGACTTGCGCCGTAAGTACGGTTGATAAAATTTGCTTTAAGTTCGTCGATGCCCGGTGACCGCCAAGGACCCGATTTTTTTGTCTCGGCGTTATTCAAGGCATGACACCGATTAAAATTCCACGTCGCGTCCATCCATTTTTGGACAGTTGACATATTTCTTACTACATGCTCTTTGTGGACCCTTTTTACATCAAGCAGCAATGAAACATGTCCAGTTTTGTGTTGTGCTTATCTCACAAGTACACCTCGATACGCAATGACTTGTCGCCGGAAATTCATAATGAACACGCTAATAACCGACAGACACAAGGCTTAGAAGGATCCTAACGCAAGCACATACTTTGTAGGACTCCGTAATTAAAAGCGATCGTATAAGTTTCGCCATTTTTACACCCATGCTAACCTACAGTTATTATAATTCCTACAGAAAACGATTCATTAAAGAGACAAGTGCTTCAGAATGCTGGATAGACACTCCTTTAAACTTGCACTAGCAACAAGACCATTGACTCGTCTCATTACGAATCTAGTGAACGAAGAAAAATTGGTAAATGCTATTATTTCAGTCATTGTACTTCAGATCTTTAATGCCATTGTTGATATCTCTAAAATTTCCTTTTTATTAAGACCGACCAACATTTATAAAAATAGTTTATCTCCTAAGTATATCACTAACGGTATTTCGAGTAACCTACCAAAGTTCGTAGCAAATTGGTCGTCTGTTAAGGCTATCGATATATTCCGCCGTGTGCCTCGGGTAGCGAGCAGCGTGGCGGGAGGCGTGACGCGACAAGCGACACCGCGACGCCCGCGTCGTTAGCCTCGCGAGCACATTGTGTGGCTTGCCCGGGAGCAGCAATTGCGGCTCGATTCCCTCGCATTTCCCGCAATAACTCGCGCTCCTTTCAATTGCCCGTACGTGATACCAGCGCGTGCCGCCAACCACAGCCATCGACGTATCGTTGCCCACAATTTCAATAAATCCCTGTGTTCATCGTTTCGTCTCGTCCGACCCGTGTGGTTGGCGCTCAATAGCTCTATGGTTTGATATCTTACCGAGCCGAGAGCTCTAAAACGGTCACGGCTCCTACCGTCCCCCGTTTTGAATTTAAACATGATCACGTGGATTTCACAACTTGACCGCAAGGAACGATTTGGATCACTGCCAAAGCGTCTAAGCCACCCACCGGAATCGGCTTGATTGATTGCTAATGACTATTGTTACGCTGTTACGCAAACCCTCGGGGACCTGTCGCTTCTGACGTCGACATGACGGCAGATATTAGTATTGTTTTCCGCGATGTGAAAACTACCTGTAAGTAGATCTCGCGCATGTAATTTGCGGTAATCAACGTTCGGCCTCGGTCATTAACACGAGTACAGTAACGTTAAATTTATTATGCATTTTTTTTCCAGTAAACGTTATAAATTAAAATATTATGCGACTTTTTGAACAACTGCATTTGCATGACTGCGCAATAAATGAATACCGTGGTTACGAATGCTACATGATAATGATGCCCTCAAATGCGGGCTTCACAATGCGCTCGATCGCTCGTTAAAGTTTAGTTATTATTGTTCGTTATCGAGCGATTAAATGATATACGCACGGGTAGCACCTGGGGCCTGGTGTGAACCAATTTGAAATGACATGCTGCGACTGCTTCATATTTTACTGCATAAGTCATGTCGGCCTAATAGTGCCGCTGACCGCTTGCTGCAGGGTGATATTACGTTCACACTACCTTGTTCTCTACTTTTAAGGTCGATATTTAACTACTTATTCGCATAATTAATAATAATAAGGAGAGTAGGAGATGTGGTCAAACAAAGGCAACCTTGTATTCCTTGATTGCTTAAATAAACTCTGCCTATGAACAGTTTGTTACTTTGTAATTGAAAACTTTGAAACATTACGAATCTCTTCAATTATCTTGCGTAATGCCCTGTTACCAGTTGTTAAGTTACTGCTAATGAAAAGTCGGAGTACTTATTGTTATTGTAGCGCCTCGAGCGTTTAGATAATTCGGTTTATAGCGCGGCCAAATGTGTAGCCTCGTTGCTCGCTTATGTAGTTCTCGTAATGGCCGAGCGCATTGCATGTTCTCGACATGTTTTTTTTTGTCTAAATGAGTATCAATTAGGCGGCGCGACATTGCGTGCGGTGTGTGGCCTGATTCGCCTGCAGCTCGTGACGTGCGATAATCGATCCGCGAGCATCGCAGCTCTGCCCAGCGACCCGGCAGACCTCGATTTGAATCAGCACGCGGCCGATTCAGCGAACGCTACAATCTGACCAAGTTAAAAACGTACAACGAACGCCAGGTCGCGCCGCCGACTGACCAGCCAGCCTCCGACCGATCGCATCGATGCACCGCAGCGGACCCATTATGGCCATTTACGTGCCGATTGTGTCGATTGTGACGTTGATTATTTATCGAAAACGCGCCGAGGTCGAATCGGCTCTGCCAACAAAAAGCTATTTGAATCCATTAATGTGTATAATAGGGAATTAGGTACATTTTTTTGCTTAGATATCTATCTTACGTTGATATTCAATGGATCGATGGTTAATGCTACCCAATATTTTTAGAATTATCTGAAGGTGATCACGATCAATGACGGCTGGAATCGCTTCGAGCAAACAAAGGCGGCATAGGGTCAGAGCTTGCACTGCCGAGGGCGATATGCTGCTTGATTTATGTGTACCTACTCGATACCGGAGCTCTTCCGTGGTGTCCGGTGACCGCATGACGCTCTGCTGCGCTCCTTTTCTAACCACTGCGGGATTATTTACTTTGCTTTTCGCAAGCTTTATACCCCTTATACGTTGCAAGAAATCTGACAAGTTAAAAACCGAACATTTATTTTACTACTACTACTATCGGCATCATATTTAACAAAGCTACCGTATGTAATAGCAAGCGCCATTAATACTCGTTAATATAATACAAGCGAACCAAACAAACCTATTATGATAATACACATCCATGTAATTACCGACGTCAATCATTGCAGTGACGACATTATAAATGAAGCAGTGACAGGACGCTGCTACAGTGTAGTGGATTGATGTAAACTGACCTGAAACGTATACTTATTGCATCAAGTAGACGAGAAAGACAGCACTTAACATCATATATTATTAAATCATTAATCGCTATTTGCGAAATGTTGCGGTAGTCTAGTGAGATAGCGGTGAAATTAGCACAAAGTAGAATGACTGATACCAGTGCGGCTAAACATGTTCTTTAGCCACTACAGGGCGCTGCGGTTTCTTCTCCGACGGTAACTTAAGTAGCTCAGGACGGAATTAATTATCCGCAAACCCGACTACAACTCTTAACGGTTTCTCGTGTAAAACGAGACGAGGGAAATCATTTAATGCCTCGATAATTTTATATCTGTGCCACAATAACTGAACGTGTAATCGGCATTATTAACTTTGTAATCTTTATAGTATCTGCGGCGTAATAAAAGGAAAACATCCTTGGAGTACTCCCTGGCAGTTGTTTGTAATAGATTTTTTTTATCATCGTAATGTTTGTTATTATGGTACATGGTGTATGGGCCGGTGCGGCGCAGCGCGGTGTAGGGTATCGTAGTAATTGGATACACTTACCCGTGGCGGCCGCGGGCGGGTCTGTCCCAGTCTGCCCGCTGGATTTATCGTCCCTGCAAATCATTGCGTTCATCTCACCACTCTTGGACTCCGTACCCAGCAAACCTTTTACCAGCAATAAGCGATCACTTATATTCTATCCCTGCTATGCACTACATTCCTTCTAACCGTTCCCAATCTTAAATCGCGCATTAACGTATATCGAACATTGATAAATCGTTTCCTTTCCCCAGGAATGTAACTGAGATCTTTGATCTGAGAATATTTTATTCATCTTCATTCGTTTTGTTCGTTTGCTTAATTAACGGGTTAATTTATTGTTATAAAAGAATGGACGATAAAGACGCAACGATAAATTGTTTAGTTCGTTTTATAATGTTACTGTAACTTATTGATAGCATCATAGTTCTCCGAACCCCTCTAAATGATTGTCGAGGCTAGCCCATTAATAGTTATTTTATATAACACATTTATTACTCGTTGTTGTGAACGCTTAGAGCCGCCAGACACACTGAGAAGCGGTCATTGGGTTTGATTTCAATAAATTGTGGCTCTGTATAATTGGCTCCGATCCCCTGCATAGTAAAACTTGATGATATATCGACGATATTTATTTCTGCTGCAATTTTTTACCCTTAAGGTCTACCATGGAGATCTTTTAAAAACTCGTTTCAGTCGTTGGTGGTCACAAATAAGTAAGAAAACGATAAATCATGCACTCGCTAATTATCGATCGTAGTGTTAATTTAAGTTTAGAATTGCCTCGTGTAATTGTTTATAAACAAAAGCCAATTTCCCCATAGAAATTGTGGTGTCTGGTAAAGTTATTCATGGTCGAATTCATCAATGTCGTCTCAATTACACTAAATCTGTTATTTATTATTCTTTTCGCCCGCCGCCTAAACTGCGCCATGATAAATGATCCGCGTCAATCGTGCGGCCGTGAATCGGCGTCTAAAGATGGTAAAAGCTTTCGTTTTACTTCAATTTAGTTGATGCTTAAATGTCTACCATAAATTATTGTCTTACCTAGACCTGTTCTCCTATTATTATAGTATGACAATGTCGGCACGGAGCCCTTCGAAAGGACTACGATTTGAAGCGCGTTACTACCATCGACTAATAATTGAGCGTAATCATCAAAATCATAACATATTTATTCAAATTAGTCCGTCGTTTATCAATCATGAGCGTGTTAATGTGTATTAGATATGAATATATCATGTTCCCAATCGCAATCAGTCATTTGCTGAGAAATTTTAAAACCAGTTTCTTCAGAATCAAAATCCAGGTCAGTAAGCCAGTTCCACTTATTTTAATAAAATCACCATAATTTCCTAGCTACTATAAATATTTTAGCATTATTAACCTAAGAATGTGAAACTGATTCTAGGTTTGTTTTTATAAAAAATACTGAGCTTGAGCTATGTTATGCTCGGTAATCCTTTATATTTACTCGGGTCCGTGAGTTCAAGGGATTATTTGGTTTCTGTCACGTGTCTGTAAACTTATACCGGTAAACGGCTCTGCTGCGAAATGTACGGCTTCGCTTCGAACCACTTGGGCATCAGGCTCTCCTCTTCCCAAGCTTGTTGGAAATCCAATACTTCGCATATCACGCGGTCATTTAAGGTTTCAGGAATTAAAATGAGCTCCAATTGTTTACTATTGGGGCGAGTTTGTCTTAAGTATCAGAATCACCATTGATCTGTTGAAGGCCATCTGGGGGACGCAGACGGTGTTGTCTTTTTAAACCCTGACAAAATGGACCAATTTGCCAGAAAGCTAGTTTAATTGGGATGGTACTTAGCTAGGCTTCAGAAAAATCGGTAGGGCCGTTGAGTAATGTCAGCTGTGGAAGAATGGATCGTCATTATATTCGGCGTTTTTGTCTAAGTATGGAATAGTTTCTTGTGGCGATACTCGAATGACGCCTATGTCTTTTTATTTTTCGGCGACATGAAGCCCTTCTCTCCATAGGTACTTCTATTTATTTGGTACAAACTAACGCAATTTATCAAATGACGAACGAGTCGGTCAAGTGTTTCCCACGTGGCACTGGCGGTGAAGTCTCCAACTTCCCGGGTAGCCGGGTCACGTGGCGCGCGGGGACAAACGTGCCCTGTCGAAACGGGGTGAGCCCGCCACGATGCCGGCCGCGTGACTGCGGTTTGTTATTCGAACACCCCGTGCCGATGTTGCACGTTGTTCTTCTAATTGTACTAACATTTGTACGACAATCTACGTCACGTTTGATTCAGGAAATTACTAATTGCAAACCTTGAATACCGGTGTTGACGGCAGCTAATTTCATCATATCGTCGTTTAGCTAAATTATCTGTGGTAGAGTTGGTTTAAAACTGACGAGTTATGTTGCCGGATTGTGTTTTCTTCCCCAACCAATGGATTAAATACAATGTTCCTGAAATTGAAGTCGATATATGGTTAAGTGATAAAGACTCCGGCTTCTTTGAGTAGAAAGTACACTCAGGAGCAAAAAAACCGGGTCAGAGTGCGTTTTTCATACTAAAGAGGCTATTTCGAAGCCTTGGTTCCTCGCCAGGGAATGCTTTTAGTGAAATCTGATGATGAATACCCCGAGAATCGATACAGGACTTCCAAAATGCCTAGGATATCCAACTGAATGAATCTACGGTTAACGCCGGAATTGTGCATGTTCAGAAAAACATCTAAAATGGCAATAAAATGTAAAGAAATCCAAGTGCTGACCCAAACTCTCCCGCTGTTTTGTTAACTGATTTTGCGATCAGTTAGGTATCTTAAGAACTTTTGACCTCCTCTATTGAACCTTGGAGTATCCACCATTAAACCTCACACAAAACAACCCCTGGCGAGGAATCAAGGTTTCGAAATAGTCTCGTTTGTATGAAAAATGCACTGACCCGGTATTTTTGCTCCTGAGTGTATTTAACTCATAATATTGAAGAAACGAATTAATAACATGTGATTAAAACGAGTGTTTTATTGGCCACTTACTGGAGTCAGGAGCCATCGCAAATATTAATTTTCACATAGAGAAGCGGTTCGGCGCTACCTTACACGTATCGCCCCGGGCGTAGCAGGCGTCTTGTGAAATTGAAAAAATAATTAACTGAGACCGCGAACCGCTTCATTACAAAATTGAACTGTCTTTTGAACGCCTACTGCATAAATTTTATTAACATTAAAGCAGCTGCAAACTTGCCTGACAGCTCGTTCGCTTTCGTATCGCTCCTATAGATACCATCGGCGTAACTTATTCAACGATTCTTCCGAACCACATTATTCATACTAATATTACAAGACCACGAAGATAATTTCTTTAATAAGTGTAGTGGTGTCGACTAAACGAAATTAGTCACTTTAAAATGCAAATGTCACTTTTGGCTCACGCGATTTGATCGTTTGCGGCGAACGCGAAAGATAAATAAACACAGCGTCTATAGATTGTTGTATTTCAAGTTAAACAACTACATAAAAGAAAAAAAAACAAAGTCATTAATGCCATTATATATGGTTTGTATTCAACGAAATGTTATGTAGGCTACCTTTTGAATTAAACGATTTCAATGAGAACGACCTTCATAGGCATCTATTAATATGCAAAACTATTTAAAGAATCAGTTTGTAAGAAATCTAATTGTATGCAAAGATAATTATTTTTCTGTACAGTTGGGCCAGCTGCCTTTTTTTTCTGGCGGCCTTGCACCGAGTGAATTGTACGTAATCCAAGGATTTTCGATGCACTTAAAGTACATTTTCAGCGCCAAGTTTTGTGACATCGAAGGTTGGCGTTAAAAGTTGAAGGTCTTTTGAAAGAGTTTCTACAACGTTAAAATTATTTTCGTCTGCTTTGTGTCCGTGATGCCCTTTTAGTTTAAAATTTGCTATTATGCTTTTTCTGAATGTTGTAAAGTTTTAATTGAAAACAAATAAATATACTAGCTAACTTATTTATCCTTATATCGTAAACTAGTTGTACCAAAATATCGTCATGTTCATTTCTTTAATAAAATGTCTAAGTAAAATCAAATACTTGTTTACTATTCTTAAATATTTTTCTTCAACGACATGTTTTACTTTAGAACCATTTAAAGTTCGAGAGATATCTATCAGTCGATGGCTGCCTCGATCTGGGTCAGTCATAATAGGCGATTCCAGATCTCTGTCGGGGAGCCTTGTCCAAGATTGAACCAGTTTTTCTGTCAATGGAGAGAAGAGAACGATCGTGAATGCCATTAGACGTAACTCGACGTAATCGAAAGGATGTAGCGTTGCTAAATCCATGTATCTACCAGATTTAAGTACAAATTGGAGTAGTTTACATGTTTATCTTCTTCCTGATACTGATATTTATGATGATGCCAATTCGTTTCATGTTTGACAAGGCACACGCCTGCTCGAATTGACGCAGAAGGTCGCGTAATGCGTCTGCGAATATATTTAAGCTGCGGATAGAAGTTTATGGATATGCCATTGAACCTCAATAGAATGGGATTGACGTGAGACGATCGTCATCCTACTTACATGTTCATGCAGCGTAAATCAAAGAAGCTCACAAGTAAACAATAAACACGTGAAACCTGTTCTTTGTGTGTTTGATGAATTTTCTCTTTTCGCCAAAGAGCTAACCAATATTGTTTTCAATGCGGCTTCATTGAGGTCACGGCGTTTACGATTTCACTCGATACTTCTAAGTAGCGACAGACTTCTGTTGATTTTGGAAACCGTTTATCCATGCAGGCTTCGACAGTAAAATCTGAAAATAAATGCCAGCTTTGAAGATGTGACGACGATTGCGGAATGGTCGTAAGAAATTTAATGTCACTCGATTTACGGCGTTCTTAATACGGATCCGATGATGAGCAAATATCGAGTTTCGTTTCCTAAACGGTTATCAGAGTACTCGGTTGCGCGCAGCCAAGTTTCTATTACAATTTAGATACTGGGTACGTCCTTTGCGTTTGCGTTCCAATTTCTGGTCAACTCTTTACCTATTGCTCAAACAGAAAATAATAAACGAAAAAAGAAATAGAAGCACAACGGGTCTGTATAAAGGCCAACTTATCCCTTTAACGGATCTCTTTCATTTAACCGTCATGTGTGTCCCCTCTGTAAGTTTTGTATGGACTTATGGGTAGGAATTCGTATCCTTTTTTTAAAATAATTCAGATTTCAGTCTTGGCGTTATTTTCATAACGGTGTTTTTGATCTTTCATATCGAAATGGGTGATAACAACAATCAGACGTAAAAACGTCTGCATCTTCATGTTTAAACTGGTTGTAAACGTAAATTATACGTCGTATATAAATCCAATAACTTTTGATGATGAAATCTTCCCCTGTTTGACACAAGCTCGTATTTGCATAGGTAAATATTGCGATGGTCTAGAACTTCTGAACTTTATTACTAGCAAGACATTTAATAGGCACACGATGCTAACCGTCCGTGAATTGTCGATAGTTAGTGATATTTAATAGCCGCCCGGCGCGGCATTGGTGCTCCGCTCGTAGAGAGAATGGAAGGTTGTCGTTCTGCGCACACCTTACCGATCCGACGGGCAATTTGCGTTGCTGCTGCATTCCTGCCCTTAGCTATTTCAGTTTATCGCATAATTAGACCAGCTTTGAAATGCTACAGCCTGTTTACTACTGTTATAGTAATCGATGGTGACGGATTGCTCTTTTTATACACTCGTTGGCATGTAAAAATGAAATGAAAGCAGATAACAATTTACAAAATAATGATAAATATGTATGCATAGTCCGGTTAGTTCCCAGCGATTTACATTTCGCCTTGAACGTTTTTTTTTGTGTTGGCCGAATCAGACCGCTCTCCTGCTTCTTTAAATCATGCGTTGTAACTTGACAAGTCTATTTGTCCGTTCCGGTGTTTTTTTTTACTATAGTAAATGAACCGAAGGTATTATGTTCTGAACTAGACAAAAAGTAGCCTTGCGTTCGTGGTATTCACGAAGCTATTTAGATGTAATGTAAATCTAAAGGGCAAAGGCGTGGCGGAACGTACTCGTAAATACATCTGGGCGCAGCAGGCAACCTTTTAGGTGTTATTCAAATGCATCCCAATCTAAATTATGCCCGTCCGTATAACTCCTGCAGTAGAGATCGTGTCTCGCTTGACCCTAACATCGACGCAATGAATTATGCCGTTTTACAACTCGTAAACATAATTTCAGCGCTCATTAAGGTATTACTGTTCATTTGACACATCATTTACATTTTAGTATCGTTGATCATTATTTTCATTACACACTTTTTTGTTTTAATTGCCAGTAATCGATCTCTATCTTTGTGGTAATTGGTAACTAATGACGGAGCTAATAAAGTTCTCCTGATTACGTTTTATTAGAACAAAGATATAAAACCTGTTGATGCACTGGCTCTGTTTCATCGGGTATTCGCCGATTAGGCATTATAGCAGCACCTGTACACGAAATCCGCGTGGGAACCTGCGCGGGCTCCGGGCGGGTTGCGCAAGCGCCGAAGGCGCTCGGCAGCAACTGGAGTTTCGAAAACGGTTGCGCCCGCGTTGCACCGCGCAATGCTTCGCCGACTGCGAACACCTTACATTAAGATAGGGTTCGATGCTAATTACTCAACGAATTCTTGAAAAGCTAGAGGCTTTTTTTAATTTTACAAGTAACAAACTTTTAAAGATCGGGCTGAGTGGCATGCAATGAACGACCTATGTTCAACTGTGGACTGACGTGAGCTGATGATGAACCTCTCGGTGATTCATGTTTTTACAATTTTTAAAGGAATTAATTTTGGGTACAGTTTTTAATCAAACCAGCTCGAACTCTTTAAGTTGAGGACTAGCTTTTTGCGTTAGTGAAAATGGACAGGCAAGTCTGAGACATGTAAGTGTCCGAGCAGTTTACTTAGAATTAAGTTCATTGATCATTATTTATTTTGTAATGTTTTAAAGATTATATCTACAAACAATTGACATGTATGCATATAGTTTATGCCCTGTTTGCCTTACTAAGATGGATGAGGTACTTCTACACTTATCTAATTGCAAAAAATATGCCGATGACAACTTAATTGCTGAACTAAACAAACCTGTAATTGCTCCAATCCAATATGTGTTATTAGTCCAGGTTCCGCATGTTCCTCAAAGAAACCCTAACAGGCACTACACGTGGGCACGTTAAATGTTTAAAACTGCTCTAATTGATCTCCAATGAGTGCTGTAGATCATTTTTTGTTTGATACTGCACCTGCCTCTAAGTAGGCGTTAGCATCCTGATTGAAGTAATTCATGGCGAAAGAATGTCTGTTGGCTGGCATTAAATAGCGGTAGGCGTGTCAAGACTTGTGTTTTTTAAATATAACGGCTTAGGTAATGTATGTAAAACCAAGAACTTCGATATGTATACAATACACAGTTTAAAAAATATGTAAGTTTACCATTGTATTGTTAAAAAATATGGATACTTTTGCAATTTTAAACGAATAATTATTTTTACCCTTTGTTATTATTCGTCATAGTGTGATACAATTAATAACGTTACATAACTTTTGCGAACGTTTAGAACATAATTGCTGTCATTAATTATGGATATCGTTCCTGCAGTAAATTGTGTAACGATTAGACAGGAATATAGTTCGGTAGTCAAGCTGGCTATACTTTAATGTTTTTTGAATTGGATCTAACTAAAAAACGGAACATAACTTTAATATCGTGGGAATCTCGCAGGTTAATTACAATACCTGACGTATTATGCATTGTTTTACCGAATCATTGCGTGCAGTCGTTTATTTATCGACCGTCGTGTGAAATCTAATCTGATCCTGTTTCAACTACTACCTTTTGTAACGTGTTAGAATAAGACAGTATGTGTCAGTGGGCGCAGGTGAACGGCCGGCACACATTCGCTTATCAGCCAGCGGCCCGTAGTGACGTCTCGACGGTCTCGGCACCTGTCGATTTCTTTATCTTGATTTAATATACTACGCCCAGTCGCGGTTCACGAGAACGTTTCACGGCTAATTTGTTTATGTTAAACAACTGAGTTAAAAAGTAAGCTATACAAACCTGCTTTTTTTTTAAAAGACCTCTGCCGCATCAGGAATTGAGGGACGTCACATGAAATTTAGTAGAAAAGTCGGCTTGGTATCTTTAACACGAAATGAACATTCAAAAATCAACCCATACGCCCCACAGTTCAAGTCTGCATTACAGTTTGATGATCGTATGAAAATCCTGGCCTGGATAACTATGCGACGAAATGCCTCCGTCAACATATTACAAAGAAACATACATATAAATGAGTGATACGGGTACACTGTATCATTCCAAAAAGAAATAATGCCAAATCGTTCAAAATGTATAATTTTTATAATTCCGAACGTATTTATTTGATTGATGACAAATTATCGAATGAGAAATGTAGCTATAGCTATATTTTTTTTAGGTGTTCCAGCATCCGTACATACCTGAGAAATTTTATCCTTGGGCGCTGGAAAAAAACCATCTCGATACTCTAATCGAATGCCTTATTAGACCTCGATAATACTCGTACAGCCGGCATGTTATTATTTTTTAATGAACGCGTCGTTTCGCGTCCAATAAAATTCGCCATGAAGTTGGAATTTAACTTGCGGCAATTAGGGTAGGTTATGGTCGGCGATAGCGTTATAGCGTTTTCAATCCACTGATACGCGCCTTCTTGTCTTCGTAGATTGTTAAGCCTACCACTTGTTTTACTTGGTTTAAGATTACTTATGCTAAACGTTACGACAAAATGTGAGGTTTGTCTAATTTTGAATTCAGTAAAAGGCAAGTCTAAACACAATAGGAGTTGAGAATGCTAAGTAACGCATGCCAAATACGTTCCTAATAAAGGTATGGTATTGTTCCAACTGTGTATTCGAACTATTAGGTTTTCTTTGTATGTTGCAATTAATTTACATATTATTATGATGTAGAGATAGTTTTGGCAACGAAAACTCCTGAATCTCACTACGTCTAACGTAAATGACGTCCCGTTTTAGATTCTGATTCGAAAAGCTGGTATTAATTTGATTATTATTTATTAAAAATGCCCAATTGCTTGCTTTTATTGTCAGTTACATAGAAACAAAGACGGTCATGTAACAACATTAAGAGATCAATCTACATATCATCACAGCCCGTCACTTTCGTAAACGCGAATCTTGACGACCTCCGAGAACCAGAAATTAATATTCCAAAGTGTTATTACGTTGAATTATCAATGTAATTTTTTTCTGTCTTGTGTAATTCACTATAATCGGAGCGTTCTAATTGTGCTCCGAGTTGCAACGGAGGATCGATAACTAAACTGGTTATTTTATCGTTACAGGTACGTACCGACTGACTGTTTGAAATAGAAAGGAGTCGTAAGTATGATTCCCTCATCCTTAATTCAATAACAATGTTGGTATTGCAAGCAAAATAATAGATTTTCTCCGGTTTCCAGCCTACACGAATGCATCAGGTAAGACTTAATATTTTACTTATACACACCACATTCAATCCAGTTAAGGCTGCGACTAGTGTCTTACCAATGTCATGATTAGCATTTGTCTTGTTTTGGACTAAGACTGCAAGGAGGCTGTCACTTGGCATATAAGCCGGAGTACCTTGGCTTTGACGGATAAGGCAGTGCCCTCGTTCCTCGTTCGGGGCGGTGGCAACCTCCAGATAATGTAGCCTTCTAGACCGAACTCGGCGTACCCTAACTAATCAAAAGCCTCGCACATTAAGCGAATGGGTACCATCTACCACGCTCCCTAACGTTAGCATTGCAACATTTCATACATTCTCCACATAACGGCCAAGGACATTTGTGGACGGCGGATGACATTGTTTATTGTTTCTGCCTTCACTTGTTTTGTTACCAAAGAATGACATGTCATGAATGAGTTGTGCCGACGCAAAAAGCCTCTAAGCACTTGGGAACCACGATGGAGTAATTGGCGATTGTTTCGCAAGAATGGGATGTCAACAGTTCGTAAAAGGCTTCGTTGGCGGCTCTCTATGTCCATAACTTCACTACCTCGAGCCTTCGACTCACCTAACAAAATGTTCACATCATGTATGCGTGTATCTATTTCCGTCAAATAACAGCAAGTCGGTAACGTATTCCCTATTTCATTAACTAAATCAATAACTAACTAATCCAATTACCGTTAACTACCAAACAACACTAGTTTAATTCTAACTAACGTTCCCGCTAGCGAGAACGCGTTTGTTCTGTGCTTGCTTCCTGGATTTCGAGTACGCAATCCTAAACCAAGAAGGCTTTGTTGTATTATTTAGATGAAGGCAATGTCGTTTGCAATTGCGAAGTTGGCTAATACGCGGCGTAATTGTGATTTGTATTATAGTATGCAGCATTAGCCTTTCACCCTGTGCCGTTTGTTGCAGTTCTGTTGCGTTGATCGTACTCTATGGAGTCATCTCGATTATGTACACGAATGGTTATTAGTTACTTTTGAACACTACACGTGTTTCAACGATCATAGTTCTTGCTTTAGAGAACTAATGGATAAAATTAGTTTAATATAATTATAGGTATGAATTTTCGACTAAGTTTATAAGGACAATTAGGTGATATTTGGTTATATAGTTTCGTTTGTTCCATTAATCACTGTTCTCACCTATAACTATATTTATCTTGCATTGTTAGGATAGGATAGACAACATCACAAGATATGCTTCGTAGTAGTTAGTAGTGTGTCATGCATGCACTGAAAACGTTTTTATTTTTAGTATTGTGTAACAATGTTTACGGATCGTTTATAAGAATGACGTGTAAAGAAGATTGCGGGCAGTGCCGCGTCACGCGATGGCCTTGCGGCTGCCCTAATGTGTCTGTTAGACCAGGCCAGGCTTTGACTAAGGTTACCGTTTACATTTCTATTGTTTCACGTACAATATCACTTCGGTAATGACTCCATCGGGTTACTACGATCGAATGGTTTACTTAACAATATTGGACCGTAAAATCTTTCTGGCACTAAATGATGCAAAGGACATATTGTTGTATTTGTAATGAAAACGATCACAGAAATCTAAGTGATGTTTTATAGCGTGAAATTATTTACCATGACAGTTAAATATTTCTCAAAAATATTTTTAAGTTTTATCAGCTCTTTTCTACTTGCATTTCGATGATGAAAACGCCTCCAATCTACATCTTCCACCACCCTTCGCAAAATCGTCCGTTTTTAGGGTTCCGTAGTCAAACTTGGAACCCTTATGGTTTCGCCATATCCGTCCGCAGCCTAGCTCGGAGACTCTTAGTACTGGAAAGCTGTAATTTAGCATGAATGTTATACATATTAGTCGCCAACAAAGGGGTAAAATAAAATATTGAAAAAAAATTTTTTTATTACATGTTACTGCCCCTACACGTAAGGTTGGGATGTATTTTTTTTTTCTCGTCTGGCCCATAGTGTGGGGTGTTGTTGGATAGGTCTTTCAAAAAAATTGTATGTTAGTGACTACAATTTTTCTATTAAGGGATCCGTTTATGAAATATTAAGCTTTAAAGCGCAAATTTTTGTTAGAGTCAAGTGTCGTCGTCGTCGCGTCGTCGTCCCCAACAGCCAAAACTACAAATACTAAAAAGCTAAAAATATCTTAAATGAACGCACATATAATGATTTTAATAGGAAAACTATCACGACTAAGTAAACTTCATTGGCTCTTGAGTTACAAACGGTTTAAATGTTTATACCTACCGCAAACTTAATTGCGGTGTTGGTAAACTGACCGCGACCTATGTCGATGTATGGGGATAACAGTTTTCCAACGGCAAAGTTATGTTTGTCGCGAGGCCTAATTTGTTTGTAGTATCGGCTTCGGAACCCTACACTGAGCATGGTCCGACACGCTCTTGCCCGGTTTTTAAGGCCAATGATGGCTTGTGTGAGTAGATTGGCGAAACTTGACGCGCTGGAAATATATGGTTGTCGTCAGGATCACCTAAATTTGACCGTGTTATACACAGGCGCGAATTGACGTTATGCAGTAACCACGAGGGTCATCTTTGCATTCTATATGATTTTTCCTCGTCGCTTCCAATTCGGTGCGCATACTTGCGGCGATGACGCGTTTATTTTCACCGTACGCGGGTACGCGAGCGGTTTTATTTGCATTATAATGAAGTCAAATTTCTTTTGCCCTCTTAATTTTTTTCCTGCTGATAAAGTCACTATTAAATAATACATACATACCTACATTAAATCACGCCTGGTTCTCAGAGGCAGAGACCACTTCTTCCCCCTGCTACGATCCTGACAAATCTCATTCGCTTCTTCCACATTCATACATCGAGTCATGCACGCACGTCGGTTTCGGGTACTTAAGATTCGGCCCTATTAAAAAATAGCCACGTCATAACAACTTGCAGGTTAAATCACACCGATTAGAAATACCTGCCAAACGTCATTTGCATAAAAATATGAACACAAAGGGGTTACACTGCAAAACAAACGCCCGTGCTGTGATGAAACTGACTTGAATGAGCTATTGTAGCGAATAGAAATCTATGATTGACTTGCCGCAAAACGCGACTAGAATCTACGCGCTATGATTGACAGGTGAATAAAGACTAATAAAGAAAATCGGAATCGAAATAACAAGGTTAATCCGAAGGTCAGCGACGGTCTGAACCTTTTAAACGGACAAGACCAAAGAAACACAGAGAAAAAGTCTTCTCATGAAATAATAATTTCACGGACAACGGAATGTACTTAACGTTTACCCTTGTTGACCCCAGTGAGCTTTAATAATTTAAAAATTCTTTGTCCCCGAACGACGTGGCTCTGCGTTTTTCTACAAAGTGCAAACAAGGAGGAAAATAACCACGTAGGAAACCCCATAGACTCGGTTTCTTGTTAGTTGTGCATTGTTTATTATTTGAGTTCGTGTCGTGCATGCAGATGAATTTCATATAAAGAAGTGGAAGAAGAATGTACTAAATAATTAAATAAACAGCAAGCTTTTAAAATCCGACTGCACTTTTTAATGTCGTCAATACACGCAAAAACATTTAAGCGCATAAAATCCGCCATTTTGATTTATTTAAGGATTTAATGTACCGACATTTGTAACCAGTGACACTCGCGCTATGAATACGAAACTAATGACGAATAATTTATCAAAATCGGTTGACCCGTTTGGTAGTTACGAGCGGATATAGGGACGGACATACCTACATACATACAGGCCAAACACAACCCTTTGGGGCTTCGCCACAGTTGGTTAAAGAAAACTCAACACGTTATTTGTACTTAATCATAGTGGGGTATTCGTTTTATACTTGTAACGTGTAACACGACGCAAATACTTATATCCCATAGTTGTTTTTGTAAGTTGTATTTTCTTATAACATCAGAAAATCTTAATCAAAAAATATTACTGATTGCTGTTTGATAGTAAACTAGGGGAGTTTACCCTAATCACTCAGTCCCCAGTCAGTTTAAGGGTTACCCAACTCAATGTTCATTGTTTCTTGAACTCTACTACAAACAAGTATCACCCTCTTCCACACCTTAGTACCCAAATAAAAGGTGCGACCAGCAGACTCCCGTTCGAGAGTTACGATTATTTCCTTCCTTTGTTTATTTGCTCTAAAGCCCGTCCCCTACGTTCGACGTCCCGTTTGATACCATTGTCAACCTCTGAACGTTAGAGGCCTCTAAGAAACGTTTAGAAATGTGACATAAGTAAGACGTATAATGAGGCTCACGACCTG
Organism: Acleris sparsana; assembly: GCA_923062465.1. Classification (NCBI taxonomy): domain Eukaryota; kingdom Metazoa; phylum Arthropoda; class Insecta; order Lepidoptera; family Tortricidae; genus Acleris; species Acleris sparsana. Next base: position 14,878,900 of record OV281294.1, on the reverse strand, counting down.
TTCCGAGAAATTGAAATGTAAACGTGATCATGTAGGATGTTAGATGTGGAAACCTCTAAGATATACCTAGAAGGCGGTTTATTGAAGAAGTTGCTCCGATCTCATCCATCACGGTAGTCATATATTTAATTTACATATTATAACTAATGTCTTACTTAAACCGCTTACCTAATTCTCTTATATTTCGGTAAATGAAGGACGATTCCGGTCACACCTGTATGTTAAAAAATCTTATTATATTCGCAAAGATATAAAAAGAGGAGATTGTTTATTTAAATTACTGAAGATTAGTAACAATAGTATCAAGGAAAAGTCAAATAAACACGGTGTAAATTAGGGAATGCAAACCGGTTAATCGGTTAACCGATTAACCGATTTTAATCGAAAATTTATGCCAAAAAACGTAACCGGTTAAAATATGAAATTAACCGATTAACCGGTTAATAGAAGTGATCTGCAAAAAGCTTCATTTGTTAAGTTTTTACTAGAAAGACGACACAAATTAAACTAAATATATGTTACAATTACACAAACATCGCAATATACGTAATTATGCATAATATCAATTAAAAAACTCTTAGTGAGCTGAAAAATTAATAAGATTTTCACAAATGAAACAAATAACGTTGGTGTCGCTTTTATTATTTTGTTTCTAACAAAAGAAGATAATATGTTGCACTGCACTGCACCGGGCGGTTACACGTTTATGAGTGAAAGAGAGAATACTCTACGCGCTACAAAAAACAAGGCTAACCGATTAATGGTCTCTTTCTAAAACACCGTTATAATCTGCTAACCTCCCTAGAGCGAGCGAGATGTTCGCAAAAGGGTTTTTATGGCCCCAGAGCTCAGATGATAACGTCAGAGGTATAGCTAGTGTACCCTTCACACTTGTTGCAAATAGACGCGTACCTGGAGTGTTAGTGGTTAGTGGTTACATAAGCAGTTAAGCGCGTGTTATTTTGATGACTTTTTGTTATTAAATTGACTTTTTACAAGCGAATATTACGAGGAAAACAATTTTTTATATTATACTACTCCATAAGTCACATTCTATTATACTGTTGTTGATTTTTTAAGATACTGAATGTCCTAAATGTGTAGAAATGAAACTTAGTATACTGGTGGTCTAAATACTGATCTCTAATCTAAAATCTAACATTTAAGAAATAATTATATCACTAATTAAAGCGTTTTCACATAATAAATATGTCTGATTTATTTACACGGCTTTGTTCACAAGTTTTCATGTTAAATAACCTAAAGGAAACCATTATTTTTAAGCAAAAAAAACAATCGGTTAATAACCGGTTATTAATCGATTAATCGATAAATTTCATCTTAACCGGTAAATTAACCGATGCTACATTTAATCGGTTAATTGCATTCCCTAGTGTAAATGCGTTAATATGAGCTGTCACAGGGATCCTCCTAGATTGCCCCACATACGTTTTTATTCTAATAGCTTTAAAACAGGGTGTGTCAGGTAGCTAAAATAACTATAGTAAAAACCTGTATAAAAAATATTTTTCTCAAAAATGACAGGAAAAGTTGACATTACTATCTATATATTGGGATGCGAAGTACATAGTTTACTGACAGATCTCAAATTAAAAAAAAAAAACATTGCGTGCTCGCTACACAAGCACGCAATGTTGCATACAAATTTCATTACCATCTAGTATCTAACTTTTTAAAAAGTGAAAACGGCCTTAATATAATGAGGGCACAAGTCTTATTACATCCAAATTTTGTTCGGAATATAACTTTTTTATCTGTATCTCGAATAGCTTGAGTAGTTTTAAAAAAAAAGCTTGCGTTTCTCCTTGTCATAAACAAAAGACGGTAAAGAGTAGGTAATAATATTGTCTGTATAGATTGTGTGGTATTTCTTTCCTTAATAAAGTACTTTACTCCAACATAATTTTATTCTTGCGATTTTTGAGAAAAGCACTATATATGCCTCGGCAGGAACGGCAATTGCGGGCCTCGTATTTTTAAACGGACTCGCAAGCTCGTCCGTTTAAACCAATCCTCGCCCCGCAATTGCCTACTTCCGTGCCTAGGCAATAATGTACTATAGTTGGCAGCCGTCAAGAGCCGACACGCGATGTTTGTAAACACTATGCCAACAACAAAGAATATGAGTTCTGAAGAGCTCGCTATAGAGGTACTGTACGCGCAAATAACTTATTTGGTTTTCATAAGGTTTGCACAGATGTTTTACAATTTACCGTGAGTATGATAATAAACAAGTTCCATCGAAGAATCCCCGCGTCGGTTACCATCCATATGTAATAGATTAAAGCAAACCTTATAATTATTCTCGTTTGATTTATTTACCTCCACTGAGGACAAACGTATGGAAATGCGAATACAGCTCACTTGCTACTTGTAGGACTGCGTATATGTTTCTCTAGTAATCTTATATTTTGGATTCGCGATCTAGTCTTATAAAATGATCGAGACTTTCTCGAAAAGCCGACTTCTTTTCATCGTCATTATTTAGTTTATCCAATAATAATTAATTAAATAGCGATGCCAATTTTTATGCTTGCTAGGTTACGAGTACATCTTTTCCAGTCTTCATTTTCTATATATGTATTTATTTTTGAGATATTGTGTCTGATTTTGGAAACGTGCAACAAATGTTTGCCTCTTTCACGCTTCAGCCAATGGACCGGTATCGCACTCGTTCTAAATCGGACTGGTTTAGGCATACTCTAACTGAATTAGAAATTATTATGCGGTCGGGTAACTTTAGTAATTGTATTTTTATGCTAATACACATTGACTTTGTTGTGTAGGCGCCTTGGATTTGTAGTACTATTATACTACACGCTTTGGAATTTAAATATCTTCATTTGATATGCTATTAAGTATTTTAGCTTTTGTTTTTATTTAAGTAAATGACATTAATCGTCTGAATTTAAAGGTGATATCAATTTGTAACCTGTCCAAAGTTTTATCTTTTATTCTGCAATGATGCATTGCGAACAGAGGAACTGAGTGAATCGTGCTTGTCATGCTCATATTATTGAAATGCAACCTTGATGCGACAGATGCACCGGGATTTCAATGAATAAATAAATTTTCCATTTGCCTTCGCTGCGAGTCGATAGTCAATTCGAATGCGTTTACTGTTTATAGCAAAACATCGCATAGGCAACCATTATGGCACTTTTATTGTCATGCATTTTGAATTTTAGTCTTGTTGGCTAAAGGAAAATGAACCTTTTGACTATGCCTTAATGCAACATTACGATTCACGGTTATTTTAGAAAATATATTGCTTATTCAGTTACATCTTTTATGGCATCTTAAATTTGTTTACAGCATTCATCCGAACTAGGAGTTTATTTCTTATGATATATTCGATCTAATTTGGGAAATTATGCGGAAGTACTTCCAACATTATCATAATCTATGTCACATGTACATTCAAGGACATTAGTTTTGCTATCTCTTAAACCTACTACTACTTTCTTACTTGTATTCTTATATATAACAAACTTCTTTCTTTATTTTTCCGCCATCTTACATAACTAAGTCGTGAGCATGTTTTTAATGATGAATTCAATGATTTTGAAACTATGCGAAGGGAATATGTAGGTCACTAGTTGTCAAATTGGTTTTTAAGTGCAAAGCGTTTTTCTACAACAATAAGACGTTTACTGTAGCATGATTTAAAATCCTGTGACAAGGAAAATAAGTTTTAATTATCGGTTATCATCTTACGGCAAATGTTTTACAGATTGTTTTAAAGAGACATTTATTCGCAACAATACAAAACCACATTTTCCACCACCCTCCGTATCTTTTTTTTTACGGTAATTTAGAATTTGGGTTTTTTCACAGCTTCAAGGGACTGTAAACCGGAGTATATGGTTTTAATTTTAACTCGATATCTCCACGCGGTCCCCAGATAAAGGGTCTTGATAGACACACAGACGGACAACAAAGTGATCCTATAAGGGTTCCGTTTTTTCCTTCAGAAGCACGGAACCCTAAAAACGTAAACATATATTTGGCTTCGACCGTACCTATCCCTGATTTGTTATATCCTGTAGCCTCGTAAAATATTGCCAGCGACATTTACTAGAACCGTGTTGCTAAACAACTGTTAGGTACACAACTTGAACTGAAAGACACTATTTGTAAATTTGGTATTAGGCATTTCTTTTGCGTCGATTGGAAATTGAGGTACGCCTAGGTGATCGTTGCATACACAGAGTTTTTCATCCAACACAAAAGCTAAAAAAAAGGTTTTTACAAACTGATATCCAATTTTAAATGCCCTTATTTTTTCTTTTCGAATGATTTATAGGGTACTCAGCTGATAGGTAAAATAAAGCACTCAGAAACGGTCATTCATTTGATATCCTATCCGTAACAAGTTTCGTAAATTCGTTCTGTGATTGTGGAATGTTTGCAGTGTAGGTATTTATTTATAATGAGTTATTAAGCTTTTTACAAACAGTTAGTTATACGTGAAAAGAAATCTGTTGAGATGATCTCACGCAAATTCACCTAGTCCCAAACTAGGCTCTAGGTTTTTGCTATATAGGTAACTAGACAAAGATATAATAAATACGTATATAAATAGAAAATATCGCCCTTAATGAATACTGGCGCTTATCACACAATTTTTTCTCCTTACCAGAAATTGAAACCTTACTTCGGGAGTCATCACTACCAACTAGGCTGACCGTGTCGTCAACATAAATGTCATCATGTACAAATCTAAGTAGCTATTGTTCAAGAAATATGCTAAGCTTTGTGCTTTAGTGTTTGTAGGACCTTGTGCAGGGTCCGTTCGGGTCGTTAACACCATCTTATTCTGTAACCTACCGCCCAGCACCAGTGGTCGCATAGGAGTGTTCCGGTGTGGGGATAAGACAATAGGTGAAATGACTACCATACAGGCCTTTCATCTTAGTCCTTAGAGTTGGCAACGCTTTTGCGCTTGTAGTCTTGAGATTGTAGTCTTGGGTATGCAAATGTCTATGGGTGACAGATCCTTCTTACCATCAGGATCAGCTGTGTCGTCGTTTGCCTTCTCCACGCCATAAAATTTGACATATTCTCAAAACATTTGGCTCTCGCAAAGACAATTATAAATATAGATCAGCCAAACGCGATTGCCTCGATTAGTTTTTGTTTTTGTGGCGTTGACATTTACAAATTGCACTTTTTGAGTTCTTCTGGGAACACATTAAGACGGTCTGATTATTTTGTCCGTCCAAATAAGTTATCAATTTTATCGTACCTACTTTTTGCTATATTTTTTCGTACGTTCATATTTTTATCGATTATGCCGTTATTTTTTTGTGATCTTTAAATATGCTCATAGTACTTATGACATTATATTTTAACGATGTGCCATTCTATAGTAATTTAAAATATCCGCCCAATTAAATGCATCATCCACTAAACGGACTCACAGCTCTTCATCTAGCATATAACCTCCAGCATCTTAAGTTAATATAGGAAGGTTTAAATTTGAAACGTGTTCGTTTCTCGAACGCTAAATAAATTTGCCGTTAACAAATTGCAATCTGCGGGAACAAGGATATCATTCGACTGCCCGTAAAGGTCACTTGGTTTGAGGAGACCGGTCAGCCTTGAGCGCTGTAGTTCACTTCTGAAGGTACCCGGAGTGCACATGGCCCTTGTGGCCTCATTTCCCAATGTTTGCTTTGTTCAACCTGCCGAGGGCCGCCGAAAGCCGTGGTGACCAATTACTAAATTATTGAATTTGCCGTTATTTATTTATAGATATTTCTCTCGAGATTGCGTAGTTCATTGTTTTGTTGGTTGCGTAGTTTACCTTTAAGGTTACTTTGTATAATAAATTTACGTAACTTACTAATATTATGGCATATTTAATTTGGCAACTTTGCCGCAAATTCTATTTCAAATGCTTTTAGTTTCGCCCAACGTGTGATTTTCTATGATCACTTACATCTTAATACGTCTATACGTTATTAATAAATCCATATCTTATCAATCTCTTTGAGGGTGCTCCTATTGGCCTATTGCCCAATAGTTGACTCGCTATCTCGGTTGGATGAGCTAAACACGTCGGTATTGCAACGTTTAACTATTATTGATATCAAGTCACGTTACTGGAGCTCCTTTGAATGCAATTTATTATCATTAATGCATTGTGAAATCGTGACAGAATGTTGTCTAGCGACTCCATGAATACCATTCTGTACTTTGAAAATTAATATGGCGTATTGATATTGAGTTAGTAATCTTTTAATATATCATTTTCTTCTCAGGGCTTTGATGTAGTTTGCCGTTAATAATTATTTTAATTACTTCATTTCATGTTTTATTTTTATTACTTACTTAATAGGTACTTATTTATTTTAAAAAAAAATGTTACACAAGAAAAGTCTTTTTAATTTAATACCTAATAAGAACAAAATCGGCATTCGAAAATATCCGCACAAAGTCGCAGGCAGCATTGTGTATGTCATGTCACAAGCTAATTAACACAAAGTAGTGAACTCATTCAGTTCAAAGGGTAGATCATGCTTACTAACCTGTGAGAAATGTAAACTATAAGACGCAGTAAGTAATACTATAGTAATTGTGTAGTATATCAGATAAATAAGTAGGTAGTTAAGCCATTTTAACTAGCAATAAATGCGAGAATTCATTTGCCGTCTCCTGTTTCCTCGTAGAAATCAGAGAAATAAAGAGGTTTACAACTCTAGATGAGATTGCATCGTAACTTGTCGACGGAATCCTACGGATTGGGATTATCCTCGTCGGTCGCAGATAAAACGTGTATTCATAGATTCTCACTTTTATTTATACTTTACCGTAATATTCTTATTCCTAATTGATGCTGATAATACCCTAGCTCTCATTGCACTCTTCAATATGGTAGTATAATAATAATAGGTAGTCGTATTTCAAAATTGATCAGTTTTGACTTACTGCCCTTATAAATATTAAATCGATAGTTAGAAATATGCTACCAATCGTCGGTAACTAACTATTTAGACATAGTATTATTGTGTTTACTGAGACGGCAAAGTTGTTTATGTTCTCCTATCTGTGGCAACAGCGTCATTGCCGCACGTTCCAAACCAAATGTATGAAAGCCTAAAATCCTCAGGGATTAATACTACCAAACAAAAGACTCAATGTAGAGTCACAATCACAACTAAATTCCTGTCTAACCTAACTTTATCTTCATCACATCAGCCGAAGGACATCCACCTGACCTTTAGTCCATCTATTTGTTGGAAAACCCTCTGTACTCATCAGACAAGTACATGGAATTAAATTTATTGTTTATGTTGTTTTGTATGTTTTATGCCATTTTGACCCTATTGTCGTTGTTTTTCTTTGACATTTTATTACAATTTATTATATTTTTATTTTATTTCGTGGTTACTATCCTTACTGGTTTAAATTATTTAAACACTTTTAATTTTGACATGTAGATTCCATTTTCCAGGATACAATTAAAAACTCACGTCTGTGCAATTACCTATCTATGCCGTGAAGGTGGAACAAACAAACATTTATATACCAGCAAAATCCTTAAAACCAACTTTTGACTTGCATTCCTTATTACAAGCAGGTAAATTAAGTTTACCTAGCAGCTTATGCTGTTAGGAAAATCAGGTAAATTACCAATGTTGAGACAGCTCGCTTAGTTTATTATAGGTGGTTATTTTCACAGTGTTATGTCGTATCGTATTCTGGTTTGGGGAAAAGCTGTTGATATACAGACTAAGAAGAGATTCGATCTATATAATTATAACCTAAACTCCCGTGATTCCTTAACATTACTATTTAAAGAAATTTGTATTTTGACAGCAGCGTCACAATTTATTTAGGAGAATATTACTCAAGTTTTAAAAATCAAGATTCTTTTAATAGGAATTGTGATATACTCGTACATCATTTAAATACAAAAAATAAAAATAAATTTGCTTTTAAATAAATTTGTGTCCGCAAGTTCAATCATTCAAGCAATCATTTGTTTGTACGTCAATGCATTCATTTCTATAATAAATTACCTACCGCAGTTTTCAAGTTACCATTCCAGTACTTAAAAATTACTTGGAAAAGTCGTTGATGCTTAAAGCTTACTATAGGGTCGAGGACTATCTAACAGATAAAAATGCTAGGCCTAAACTAAACACCTAAAATTATTAATAATAATAATAACTTAGTCATAAAAATATGTAAACACGGCACTGTTTCTATTGGAGAATGTATCGAAAGTTTTTAATGTGGTTGTTTTGCACCGTCATAGGTAAGTATAATTTTTATTAATATTTATGTGTTCTTGTGAAAATTCTGAGTTTTGACACGATTTCCTGCTTAACTACGCATTATATATATATATATATATATATAAAATGTTAGGGACCTATTTTTTATTTTTTTTATTTTATGGCATAGAGAAGGCAAACGAGCACACAGGCCACCTGAAGGTAAGTGGAAACTGTGACCCATAGACATTCGCATTCACAAGACAGCAAGCCTAAGACTGCAAATGCGTTGCCAACCCTGAGGAGTAAGATTGAATGCCTCTATGGTAGTCATTGCACCGGCTGTCTTATGACAAAACCGGAACACAACAGTGCGAACACTGCTGTTTGGCGGTAGGTTCATGGATAATGTGGTGGTAGCGATCTGGACGGACCCTGCACTAGGTCCTGCCACCCGCACCTAATGCAAACTTTCATTAAATTAACAAACTAAATTATAATATAGCATAAAACATATTTTTTCGACCACGATTGTGCAACAAGGGCCCTCTCAACCCAAACCAAAACTCAAACTTAAGATAAATAATAATTTCTAATAAGCCGGTCTCCTTGGCCGCTCCGACCTGTGGCCCTTACGACCGAAGACGCAACATTATGTAACGTAACCTCAGGCTTCGAATTAATTTTGCTTTTCTAACACCAGCCTATGATAAAATACTTAACTTTATAAATTTAAATTATTTTATATCGCATTTTGATGTTAATTTTAAGTCCCCGGTAGACGGGGAGTCCTTTGTTCTCTGAAATATAGAGATTTGTCGTTGTACTAAAGTTTGTTATTGAACTTTAGTAATATTATTATTATTACCCAAGTTAAGAGCTTACTTAGATACAGGTTAAGCAGGCTGAAATGCGTTCATCTATTAACAAAGAAGCTAATTTCTAGAGTTTCTAGGTTTCTAGTTTCTAGGTAAAATCGAAAAACCCATGACGTAAGGCAATTTTGCCAAATAAAATAATAAATAAATATCAATGAACAATCTCACACAATTTGAGCTAGTTTTTAAACTAAGCTCTGTGCTTGTAGGGTGCTAGACAACGATAAACATGCTAACTTATAGCGAGAAATACATTTAATACAAAAAAAAACATGAAATATATTAAATACATAGAATACTTCCAAGACTCAGGAATAAATTCTCGCGCTCATCACACGAATATTTGACCATACCCGGAATCGAAACCAGAACATTCTAGATGCATTTAACTAACATAAGTACATACAAAATCAAATTAAAAACAGACAAAGATAAAACTAGATGTATGTACATCTAACACGCTCTTATAACCTCCTCTTGTAATATTTTTGCTGATCCGATGATGTTTATTTAGCGATCCGCCCTGAGTACTTCGGTTTACACAAAATAAAAAATACGCTATAATTTTTCAGAGATAATGTAGCCTACCTACCTGTTAGTAAAACGATTCATTAAATCGTTACTGTAGTTACAGAGATTGCCTTCAACATACAAACTAACACAAAATTGTATCACGTTAGCGGTTTTCAAGTGTGGATAAAACTTTCGACGACCTCGTAAAATAAATAAATTCTGTAATGTATGGCTTAGCTCATTTGTGTTATCGGAAGCGTGTTAAATTTAATTATTGTGACCGCAACCTTAAGTTAATTACCTTTAGTACCTACTTTTTGAACCATGACTAATTTAATTTAATTAGTTAATTTCTTTATTTTTAGTTACACGACTGAGATATAATGAGGCTTCAACAAATGATTAAAATAATACACAATTAAAGTTAAGTCTTAGTTTAGTTAAATTATAACATCGCGAAAAAATCTAAGAATTTCACTTAGTTTCTTAAGTCTAATCGCTATCATGCATCTGAATTTTAAATTTAATCAGGCTTCAACAGATGATTAAAATAATACACAATTAAAGTTAACAATTAAAGTTAACACTTATAATTTTGAAATTTCCAGTTAGTTTCCTAAATCTAATCGCTATCATGCATCTGAATTTTAATTGTTTGCCCGTTGCCAATGTCGATAGTCTTCTCCTGCAAATCACAATCATCCTCGACCACACTATTAATGTTCTGGTAGTTATGAAAACTATCTGCAAAGTTTACAGTTTCGTAGAAATTCTGGTCGGCCTTAAATATAATGTCACATATAGCCTGCTGCACAGAATTCTTGGTCGTTTCGCTGTACTTATTCATTTTGTACGCTAGAAAGTTGGTAAATGACTTTATTTCCTCTAGAGTGTCTTCCCGGGGTCGTGCTGGTACTAAAGGTGGTAGAGGAGGAATGGCAGACGGCGGTGACGTCACTTCTAATGTTTCAACTGGCGTGGGTGCAGTCAATATTGGAACTCGTGTGGTCGTAGTGAGTGCTGATGCTGGCGCAGACACGGTGACTGTCCTGTCACCGGTACTTGGACTTGTACAGATATTAGGAAGCACTGTACCTATCTTAGACTTAGTAGATGGTTTCTTCTTTGCCTCGGCGTTTTTTTCGTTGTAATGATCGATTAACGACCTTTTTATCGCTGTCGATCCTTCTTCGTTGATATCTTCTGTAACGCCATTGCTTGGCTATTAACAAAAAAATAACTAATTATTTTATAAATAGGCAAAATGTGTATTTCTAAAATTCCACTGGCGTGGCGACTAGCGTTTAATGCATCCTTGTAATCGGGGAACAACTGATTTTCCCTTTACATTGTACATAACTTACATACGCACATGCACTACCCTTATTTGGAAGAAACGACTAAACTCAAGTTTGATACAGGTACAGCCTTGACCAAAGATGTTGATCACCTATGCGTTTTTCATATAGGTAAAAGTCAAACTTTAAAATGTGCACTTTTGGGTAACTTTTATTAAAGAGAGTTGTAGGTATATCTATCATAAAGATAAGTCATATTTATTAACGGTAAGGAAAATTCCGTGAAAAAATAATACAATTCAGTTCATTCAGTTTTCACACGCAAATAGCTACTTCGAAAAGATATCTACTAATGAAAGCCATATGTTACTTTTTTATATTTTATGTCTTGGTGTAGCGTTAAATTGAGAAATAATACTTTATTTATAAGTTGTAAATGAAAACTTGGGGTGCTCAACTAAGTGTAAGTAGTTAATCAATAGCTTACCGTTGATTGCCGTTTTCTTTCATTTTTCTTATCTATTAAAAACGCCATATCCTCGAATGCAAACCATGTGCTGGTGTACCTTGCTTCATCTGGAAAAGAATATTAAATTATTAATACGGTTACAAATAAATTTACTTACTTAATTAAATAAAATGTTCAAAACTCATTACGTGGCGTATCTCTTATGCTTTGCATAATTTTCGATTTTTCTCTTCTAAATGAAGACTGCAATATCACCATCTTATGTTTGCATAGTTCTGGTGGCATATTGAGTGCTGCACCAATTGCTTCCCAAGCCGCAGGCTTCATGGTTTTCTTGAAAAAGAACGGGTCCTTGGTGTCCCATAGTATAGGTAGTTTTCTGTACTCTTGTATTAATTTCTTGCACAGTTGCTCGGTCCAGTCATCGTTCGGTGCGGTCACCATAGTCAAATTGTTTAATATTTCACTCGCAACAGAACGCGCGTCGATACAGGTTCGCAGTGACGCTACACTAACTTAAAAATGGCGGCCGGCATGCGGCGCGCCGGTCCAAACAGTTGCTGTAACCACCTGGCTTATATCCCTTACTCCTTCGCACGTTTTAAGAGCGCGTAAGCGTGAACGAGTCGAATAGTGACGCGCGTCGTGCGTCCTTATGATTGGCGCTCGGTCATCGCTCCGTTGCTGTAGCGCGCTACCCAGTATGCGTACGGTTAGCATGTATGTGTGCTATTAGCCTGTGTGTGCCGACTCAACGTCGTGCCTGCCGCGATGTTTTGGCGGGTTGCCGTGACGCGTGCTCAATACTGTCCACAATGTCGAGACATCGTTCCATCGTTCAAGGTCAATTTATTTTATAAATACATCCAAGAATAAGTTATTATTATTACCAATTTTTCTTTATGTCAAACAATCAGTTACTTAACAAAAGTTCGCCCTTTTAAATTTAGGAGTTTTTTTCTATAAAGGTACCTACCCAAAGGGTGCCAACGGGGGCCCTATTACGAGCCTATGCCGATCGTCCGTGTATTGTTGTAACTTTTGAACCGTTATATTTAATATTAAATAAGTTAAAACTTATCGGTGATAGTGCAACCGCGTGAATAACAAAGCAAATAAGGTTCTATCAATAGGAATCTTCTGAGTAAGCTCCATCCTCTCTTTGATTTCGCCTTAGATCAAGAGCAAGCCCATTGGATATAAAAAAGTAAATTCTCCTAGATACCTACTAAGTCCTTATTTTACATAGTCTAAAACTAACTCGCTTTCCTTCCCGCGGTATCTGTACATATTTATTATAAACAAAGTCGCTTCCCGCCGTCTGTCCCTCTGTATGTCCGCTTAGATCTTTCAAACTACGCAACGGATTTTAATGCGGTTTTTATCAATAAATAGAGTGATTCAAGAGGACGGTTATTATGTACAATAAACTCTGGTTAATGTACGGGTGGGTTGTGGGCACTAACAATGGGCCTCATAAGGAAGCTCAAAGTCACTCAGAGGGCTATGGAGAGGGCTATGCTCGGGGTTTCTCTGCGTGATAGAACCAGAAATGATGATATCCGCAGTAGAACTAAGGTTACCGACATAGCCCGAAGAATAGCTAAACTGAAGTGGCAGTGGGCGGGGCACATTGCTCGCAGGACTGATGGCCGATAGGGTCAGAAGGTTCTGGAGTGGCGTCCGCGGACCGGAAGACGAGCTGTAGGTAGGCCTCCAACAAGATGGAGTGAGAACCTCGTCAGGATCGCGGGACCGCGGTGGATGCGAAAAGCACAAGACCGGTCTGAGTGGAAAGCCTTGAGGGAGGCCTATGTCCAGCAGTGGACGTCTTTCGGCTGACATGATGATGATGAATGTACGGGTGTTACAGACAACTCACATTAACCGAAGCGAAGCGAGGGCGGGTCGCTAGTGTACCTACTATAAATTGTAGATAGTAGGTTGATGACTATCACCGACGATTCCTCTCTATATGGATATTTAGGATAATGTTCTTGTTTACTTAGTGTTGTTCTCGGGTAACTGCGCCCGCTGTTTTGCAAACAGTGCAATGCAACGTGGGCCAGAAGAAAGCGGTGTTTCCTAATTCGGGAACGGAATCGAATTAACTTGTTCTACTGCGTACGCGTTCGGTTTTGTTTACCATGAGAATGGTGAAATATTTTTTGTATTGACTGTGATAATAAACAAAACTACATTTAGAACGTCAACATAATTATAAAAACTTTAATAAGTATAGTCTGTTTTAACTACCGCAGTTATTATTAATGAGTTAATGACACTAATAATAATTATCAAAATATCGTGAACACAAACACATAAATTAATTAAAAGTATGCGGTAATTAACTATTAATTAGTAACATGAATATAATCATTATTTAACTAGTAATTGGTCATTTATACGATGTCAAACAATGAAGTCACAACATAACAAAAGTAATAATGTTTAATGTTTATTTGGACAGAAACGGTACAAGTAAAGAAACATTTATAATATTACAGAAAAGCTTACATAAAACATTGATCAGATTGATTTAAATTACAATTTCAGTTCCAAATAGGTATTCATATACAGAGTTATAATCGATTTTCAAATTAAAGCTTTCTCAGCTGTTGCTAAAATGTATCGTCTGAAGGTTCATTTTAAGTTTGGCGAGCCACTTTTATAGTACCACCGTGGGACCGATGACACTGGTTTCTTACCTGCAACAGCACTGCCTTGCGGCGGGAAATATTGGGATTGACTATATTTTTGCAATGGTCGCCTTATACGATAACCATTCCAAAGATTGGGGTCTTAAAACTATTCTCAATGTTAAACCATTCTCAATGTTAGTCTTTTCACTAGTTTTCTGCCTGAATTCTGGTGTATTTTTTAAGAGAATTGTGAAGCTGAGAACTAAATTTGTATGGAAAACATTTAAAAGCTACGCGATTCGAGCGTTGGCTTTTTTTTAAATTGCATAGAGATGGCAAACCAGCACACAGGCTGCCTGATGGTAACTGTGACCCATAGACATTATCATTAGATTTAATTTTATTGTTATGTATGCGTTACTTATCACTGATAAGTAATGCATACATAACAATCAGCTATGTAAAATAGTGAGGCCATCTAAGATTTAATTGGCACGTCAGCTCGAATCAAATTGCGTTTGTACCGTAGTGAAACTTGACCAGAGTCGCAGTTCAAAATGTCATAACTAAATGGCCTCTTATGTTTCTAATGCCTTAATTTGAAAATTATCAACTATTCTACAACACAATTAACTTTTTTCTTTTAAGAACTTGTCATTAGTTGCTGGGTCGGGTAGCGGTCACCGCTAGGTAATTCGAAATGGTGCAATTTGTGCATGAATTGTTGATGTGAGAGACGATTCCTCACGTGCCGCTACCTCAAGCTATCGATTTTCTGCAATTGCATCGCTTTTACCATTGTTCCATCCATCGCGATAATTTTGCTATCCGTTTGCTGGAAAACGATTGCGATTCTTTGAGGTTATTAGCTAAAAGTACTCTAATACTTGTGCAATCGATTACATTTGCTTTTAAAAAGGATGCCTGTGACGTTTTGAACATTTCCTATATAGATACCTGATACAGTCTTATCTATGAGCCCCATATTCATTAATCAATCATTCAGTCAATTTTAGTTAGTGTGCTGTGTCACTTTCTGCAAACGTCACAAGGACAAATAATATGTTTAGCATATTGTAGATATTGTGCGTTTATGAATAAAAGGGCTTCTTTCCAGAACCTTTTTAGACATTGGATAAGAGCCCTTATAACTCGGCCCGCTGCATGTTTGTGCACACTTTTTATAGTCAAGCCTAAGTTGCATTTTGCCCTCGTTTATAAGTGCAGGAATCAAACATTTTGTAAATTGACTTGAGTAAGCTGTCGCGCGATCACTTATGTCAGTTTAATACATTTTAAAGGGTTTCAAAATAAAATTTACCTTGATCGGAAGACTAGATAGTATTCCGAGGTTCAAGGGAAAAATGGTATAAGTCTAGTAGTTTCTATACATGATGCATTTGATGTAATTGGTTTGAGGACGCAGTTAACCTAGTCGCCGGTAGTGACTCTGCCTGCAAAGTTAGCGGTCCCGTCGATTTCCGCCCAGGGCAAATATATGTGTGATGACCGCGAGTATTTATTACTGAGTCTTTGGGTGCTTTATGCATATAGTTAATAATTTCTCCAAATACAGTATGTTTATCTTTGCCTTGTACCCATATAGTACAAGCCAGAGCGTAAGTCCGTCCCAGACATCTCTCCCCCCCCCCCCCCCCCCAATATTTATTATTGATTTGTTTATTTATACCCTTTTGCAACACGAGCTAAGTCGAGTTTTTACCGTTTCCAATAGGGCCAATGATATATCTTCATTCATGTTCGTTTGTCTTGATATTCTTTCATATTTTCCAGCTCGTCTCTGATTGTTCTAATCGCAATCATGTAGCGTGTCAGTAGGCACACCGTCACGTTCTGAATAGCCCAGTTTGTATTATATTTCACGTCGTTTGTCGTATTCGTGACAGCGCTCTTGTCGGTATCATCGCCTATGTTGTGCAACCCGAGCTGTGTTCTACTCTACGCTCCTTGTTATTGTTTAACTTTAATACATTAACATATTTGCTACAGTATGTTCCAGGACGTGGTTAGATTTTGGAAGAACACTTTGACATTTTAAACAAATACATTCTGACACAGACGGCCGAATCAGGCACGAAGAACAATTACTAGAATGTAAAATGAAATGTTTCTTAGTTGGTACTAGGCAAGTCTGTACATCTGATTGAGATGTTAGCCTGTTTAAATGTAATCTTCCTTTTCAAGTTTCATTAATTCTAATGTGCAATAAGGTTTGCCGAAATTTGGCGGTCCCTAAAACAGTTACACGTTGTGTTTCCCTTTCCTCAGCCTATCAAGTTTATCACTAATTCAGCAAATATTTACAAGGTCCTTACTAATATTATAAATGCGAAAGTTTGTACGTTTGTTGCTCAATCGAAATGTATGATCTTGATGAAATTTGGCACAAGGTTACTTTTTGACCCGAAGGAATAAACGGTTTCTAAGCAGACGGAGTCGCGCGCAAAAGCTAGTTTGAAATAAATTCTAAAAGGGAATGTAGGAGTACACCAAGCAAGGCGTGCTGAGATTTGCTAGCGCCCGTGTGCCTGTTCACAGGGGCATTACCCAACAACTTTCAGCCGCGGTCGGTTTCCTAACCCTAATGCGGCTCTTTTTGCTTACACTGCTGGGTTTATGCAGACTAGCGGCGGTGAAAGTATCTCGCACACTGAGATTGATAGTCTAACCTAACCTCACTCGAGTACTTGTCATGAAAAACAAACGAAGGATTACGGTCTGTGAAACTAATAAGTTACGTTGTGAAGGGAATTGACGCTTCGCTGACTATTGCGGTTTTCGAACCCCAACGGTAGCGCTTACGAAGGGGGTCCCCTATCCCTTAAGACAATTAATCTTGTCTTCCACGTAACGTCAATTATGTGATGTTCCGATACTAATAAAAATTATAGCTTTTCTTAAGACTTATTAATGGCAGCCCGTGCAAGTATGAAGTCTAAAATATACAATTACAGTCTCAGCGAATGCAAGTATAGCACAAAGCCGGCTGTGTCACAACGTAAGCCCGTGTCTCAATAGGTTACGCGAACCGTCGGGCGTGAGAAAATATCACGTTCGTCACGTAATCCGATATCAGACACATGGCGATTAACTGTCGCCGTGATGCGCTGAAGACGGGCGAGGCCTTGGCATGGATTCACAGGCCCAGCTCATGTTAGCTGAGACTAAAGGGTTATCAAGTACGAATTATAACGTTATAATATGCCTTTGTTACGTGTTCACTTGATGATCGTTTGTTAGTCCTTTACCTCAAAATCATAAATTCCTTGTAACGATTCAAAATTTCAATAGATTCTTTTACTTGGAGCAATGGCTTGGCGTCTTCGCGCGGCTTTTTACATTAATATAATTCATTTTTAGCATTAAATTTTTCTTGTATTAATTTACCCTGGACGCATTTCGTCGCGATCGATGTTTGTTTGGGACTCTATTTAATGTGCCGCGTTAATTGATGTTCGCACTAAAATTCTGTAACATTTTTTTGAAAACTCGTTTTGTACCTGTAATTAATGTCTTAAATATTATCTTTGTGACTAATAAATATTAGATAATATTCTGTCATTGCGAAATTGAAGTAACATTGAAGTAGGATAAAATAATGATAATTATAATTTTATATAATTCAATATTTGTGACAAAATACGGAGCTTGAACCTGGCTAAAAAAAAACGAAAAAAGTTAATTGCGACTAAAGATATTGTCTAATACTGAATTAGACGATTAGGATACAAAGCGAAAATTTATCACAAGATCGAGGTGGAATGCGACAAAAACCGATATATCGACAAAAAAATGACGATTGAGACACAACACGATAGTTAAATGCAGACGGAGGTGAAATGCGACTAAACCTTAAAACGACTAAAACAGTAAACGATCGAGACACAACGCGAAAATTAAATTGAGTTTATGCTTTTGAGGTAAAGGACTAACAAACGATAGATATTACTGTGTAATCGTCACAAACGCATGCCTAGTTACACAAAAGTTTTATTAGTTCTGTTATATCTCGCGTAATATTGATAAAGCACTTCGCACAGACCGACATTTCGTACTTGGCATAGGAGTCGCGCTTTATCCTGTCAACCAAGAGTAAATCGTTTCTAGATTTATCGTGACCTCCCGTGTTACTGTTATATTTTCAGAATCGGTTCCAAATATCGTTGGTGTCAGCGTCCGTGATGTGATGCTTGTAAAAGCGGCTGTTGGTTTGGTCGTTTTTATACTACGCGTACGAGTATACATAAAGGAAAAGCTTCGAACTTGATGGAATTTCATAATCAAGTTTGAAGGTGCAACAGCATTTCACTTCATGCGCCAGTGAGCAGGTGAAATTGGTGTCCGTATGGATGGGTGTTCAAAGGGGGCATCTGATGAGGCGCGCCCACCGGACCGCGTTTCCTGCTACACGCTACATGTCCCTCCGCGGCCCAGGACCCAGTTAAATGTAATGCGGACCAAACGCAATTGCAATGAAATGCAACCTTTCTTTACAGAGCCTCCGTTCGTTACCCTAAATATTTGTGCGCGTCGCTTTAAAGTTGTTTTTACATCCTGTACCGTAATTGTTTCTTGGAATGAGTCGGTTTAAAAACAGAGTTCAAGAATTCATAGTACTATACCCATAAGATTGCTATTTCACCGGTGATTATTCCACTCGCGTCCACATTCGAAACGATTTTATGCTCGAATTTCCGTAACCAAAACACACGATACAAAGTGTACGCCTCGTGGGGCGCGTGGCGTTAATCGTAACCGATTTTATGGCTTTTACTCAAATAGGTGTCTAGGCGTGCGTTGGCATTCGCGCTGAAAGCAGATTGATTAATTTCCGTTCACGTCCTGTTCTGGAAATAGATGAGTTTACCGCGTGGCGGCAGTTCTCCCGTTCTCCGTCGGCTTCCGATGAGCTCCAGTAGAATTTTATGCTCATATTACAATAAGAAACTAATTATTACCTACCACATACAAAATAAATCTTTGCTCGTTTACCTGTAAAAAAATCTTGATTGTGTGTCCTCTTAAACTGTTTATGATTGGATTGCCAATTTGTACCGTCCGAAAAGTCCGAACCGCATTAAGCCTTACATAACCACATTATAATTAGGCATATTATCCAATCCTTCATTCTACAATGTTTGGGTAGTTGCCAGTACTATCCGTCTTTAAAAAACATTTCCTACAGCATTTAGCGTAACTGCTTCGCTAAATATCTGAGTAATTATGGGGAATAAATTTTGAATGAAATATACTTGTGTAGATCACGCTTAACGAGCGTTTTGGCAAATATGTTCTGTTCCGAGCGGGCCAAGTGCCAGAATGATGGTCGTAACCAGTACATACTCTTAAAGAAAATTAAAAATCTTTTTTTATTATTCATCGCTGCCTTTTTTGCGTATTCGGTTTTTAAATAATACTTGTATGTCGTTTGCTGCTTAAGTTTTAAGGTTCCGTAACAAGCCCAAGTTTTATAACTTAATTCTTAATTTTAGCCAGTAGTTATATGTTACACGTTCGGTTGTCATTAGGCCCTGGGTTTTTTTTTGGGTAAGAAGGTGTTTCGTAAGTAGCGAAGACTAATTATAAATATTTATCTTTGTCTTCTTTATTTTTTCGTTTTTAATTACATAGTATGAAACAAAGCTGCTTTCCGCATCTGTCCTGTAAGCCTGTATATCTGCTAACTCCTCCAAAACCACGCAAAGGATTTTGATGCGATTTTCACGATAAGTTTGATATTTTTTATTTTTTAATGTTTTTATCTATAATAATAAATTCCGGTTTGGCTACCTACTCACAGAAACCGAAGGGAAGCGAGGGCGGGTCACCAGTAAATCATAAAAGTACTGCCTACTTACTTGTTAGTTTACCTTTGCACTTCTGAATCCTGAGTGGATGCGCACCCGATACACTCTTGGCCGTTTTTTTGCCTTAATTCACACACTGGCAAACCAGCTTAAGTTTGTTTTAATAATCAGTTAGTGGTAAGAACGCTTCATTTTCGTACACATGTAAAAACTTCGCGTGTCATGCTGTCGCAGCCCATACCCTATCATTTATTCGGTTGGTTATTTGTTCTGACCAATTATTATATGTAATAATAATGTTGTTGAGGAGTAGACCGAACTTTAGATTAGATATGATCCAGTCGGACGAAAAATAGAATTTAAAATGTTGTTATAGAAGATTATAATTTTGGACTCAAAGTAAAAAAAATGGTTTAACTACACTGATCATTGACATATACAATGTCAAGCAGCACCTAAAATATCGGTCTTGTCTAAATTATACAATGGCTGCATATAAAACATTAAAAAACGTCCGGACGGCGCGACCGTCCAGAGGTCGAAACGGCCGTTCGTCCTCACCATACTGAAAATAATCAAGGCGGAGTGCGTCAATGGATGCGCTTGCGGCTACCGTATGTACATACATACAGCGCCGCGCTCCCTGATTTACGTAGAAAACTGACCGGTTGGAGAGATTCCCGTTAGGCGTCGAATTAAAATAAAAAATATCATAGTTGCTACATTACTACAGAAGTACCTATATATTCTATACTTCGTGTAGTATATACTTTGAGCTATGCTTGTTGTATGTTCGTCAGTAGGTAATTAAACGGTGTTTTATATGTATGGAAAATGGGGCTATTTTAGCGTGGCAAATTTAAATGATGTCTTTGTGTGTCTGTCTTTTTTAATTCGGATTTTCCATATTTATCTTTTCCTGAATGGTTCAATTGTCAATGGTACAGTCGTCTACAAAGAGACGTATCCACTTTTTCATCTTACTGCATTGTAATAAGGTTCAAAAGCGGATACCTACATCTCTTTGTAATCGACTGTATAGTTAATGAATGCAAAAAGTTATCAACGAATCTATTTTTTTTATTTTACTTCTTATTGCTACACATTCCCTGTACACACAATAATATGATTCGGTAACAATTTAATCTACCAATGAATATGATACCCCATCTGAAATTACAAACGCGATAATACATGTCAAATTACGTTAACGTCACTCATGTGTCAGGTGAATTGTAATTGAAAAACCTCGCTGACTTCTGCAGTACCGGACAACCAAGCAAAAAAACAAACTCTGTACCTGCGAACTAGACTGCAAAACTAATGCGCGTCGTCCGAAGTCCGAATACTTACACTTTGATTCGTATTATGCAAACTTTGCATAACAATTGGACTCTCATCACCCTACTAGCCTACTTCGCATTTATGCGCTGCCGGTTTAGACTCCACAATAAACATTAAAAATGGATCTAGCGAGTCGCGATGGTCGTTTCAGTTATTTAATTGTGTTCCACCAATTCGCTACACAACTTCATCTCTCTTGAGTCTGTTAATATTGAAATTCTATTGAGACCTCGATAAGAGTTTTTGTGCGAGCTTGTTGGCCGCCTTGACACTTAACTAAATCGATGCATAACATTGCTTTCTTCACTTGCTACCAGCGAACAAAAAGCTTTTTAACGGAGAAATTCATTCTTGTTACCAGACAGACGAATGACAGCCGGCGCCTTTGGAGATTGTAATAGCGCTCGCCTACTCCACAAAACAAGTCATTTCACAAATCAATGCTTCACCAACGCGGGAAGTTACTTTTGCTTTTAACCGTGTGAATGGGACTCACAGCTTGTTCGTAGCTTCTACTCCAACCGTAATGACAGCGACTTAAAACAATGCCCTGCATTTCATCGGTGGCAAAAACAGCACTCTATTATTATTACATTACGATGATCTTTTATCTACAAGGGATCTGGTATTAAAAGGATCACTCACTAGATTGGCTATTATTGGTTGCTCCAGATTGGACCTCGCGATTGTTGACTTTCTAACAACCCCTTAAGATCATATCTTTAATACGAGAACAGTTGTGCTGCTGTTCGCGAGTGCCTCCTCTCAATTCGCTTTATATTGTTAATTAGAGAGCAACACTGTCGCTGTCCGCTCCACTTCTGCCCATTGTTCGACTCACGACACTTTCTAACCTAATCTATCGCTTTATCTGTCTACGAACCCAATGGGAACAGACCTTTGCCTACCTTGCTTCTCGACCATTTCCGCGATAGCAGAAACATTGTACGACTTTCAATAAGCTTAATAATGGATTAAGTTTTCCATTATTATGTGAACGAAAGATAAATTCTCCCTACTAAAGAAAACATATCAAACAATAACGCTTCATATTGCATTAGCATCACACATGTGTACCTAGTTTACATTGTCGCGTGAGAGTGTGTGCTTGTATGCAAATATTTTTATCGTTTCTAACTGCAAAATAGCAGTTATACCGCTCATTTGCTTTAATAAAGGCTCTTAGGCCATCTACTTTCGACGTAGCTTGTTAGTTCTCTAGTTGTTAAATGTTGACCGTTGTTTCATTTTTGATTCAATTATCGTGTTTTATAGTGCGTTCGCTATCTGAATGTGCTTGGGCGAGTGGGTGGGCACGAAATATCTTTTGAACATAATTACGATCTCGACGAAGTTCTAATTCGTGAGTCACGGCCAAGTGAAATGGTACGCGGCCCGTGATCGCGCCGGCTCACTCAATTACTGTGCGTGATAAAACCTGCATTGTGTACCACTCAGATTCGTCAGTAAATTCACCATCACTTTCCCAGATTCACGAATAAAACATTCCCCTCTTTTAAAAACATGACACACATCAAAAATGCGGAACAATTTAAATAATGGCTGATATACTTTCGTTCGTCACGACGTAGATAATAATTCCTTACAAACGCTTCATTACACTGATGGATCTTCGGATAGACGGCTCTTGACGAGCGGCAATACATGTTCCATATCCTACCTATGTGCGCTGTGCCGATAAACACACAATCATTATATTGTCACAGGCCAGTGTGGGCTGGCGGGTAACGGTTCTCGAAACTGGGACGCTTCGTAACGTAATCCTATTACGAACTCGTTAATGTAATCCCACCTGGACCTTAATACGCTATACCTACGAGAGCTCATCGTACATCTTTATAATCCTCTTTCAATCATTGCTCCAAATTCTATATATCCTTATCATAAATCGATAGGAAATAATTTATTGATATTAGGCGTCTGTTTATTAACATGAACCGTGGTGTATTATTCGGCACATTGGTCATGAAAAGAAACTTCTGAAGGTTGCGTTTTACCTGAGGATACATGCAACTTTCTGCCTGATTCTGCGCGTAAAATATTTTATCCACCACTCCCCCTATTTCTTCCTTCCTTAGTGCACCCCTAGGGTACCTACCCAGGTAATATTCCCTCCTAATTTCATTTCCCTAGGTTTAGTAGTTTAGACTGTGCGTTATCTGCAGTCAGTCCCGGAAGAGTTTTATAATGTGTAAAATAGATATACCAGTCGAACTTATCGATTCAACAGGTCACATAGTAAATTGATCAAAGTTGTTATAGTCAATTAAATAATTAAAGCTGACGGATTGATTTACCCGTTTACATTTAATGGGTCATTAGATCAATATCGTGTCATGAATAAAAATGGCAAATACACAATACTTATGTCAAGGAAGAATGGTACGACATCGTTGAGTCATACGAACTATGATGATCAATTAGGCCCCGCCCTTTATTCTCCATCACCAAGTAATGGCGATAAATTATCCTATTAAATGACGAGCGTTTATTTAATGACAGGAGCAAAGAGCATAACTTGGTACCATTAAAATATAATAATGGCTCAGTCAAACTGAAGTTGGCCTCTGGTTAAAAATATTCAATTCAATTTGACTGACAATTATCATTTGAGGAGTATTTTTTTAATTTTTGGAGGCGGCTTGTGATTTATCTTAAGTTACAATAGCCTACAAAATTATTGCTTTTCCCGATGCAGGGGCGGTAATTGTTGTGGAGTTTTCCACTTAAACATAATGTATTGCAACAAGCACAAATGGCTTAGTAATCACAGTATTAAAGTAATCCTATCGCAACCCGTGAAATACTTAGTATTGAATAGTTTTGGTGGCATCTATGTTCTTCATTATCCGTTCCACTTCACTAAATGGTGCTTTCCGTGGGCAAGTGCACGAGCTACTATAAATTATACCGAAATCGCTATAGGTGTGCCCGTAATTCCATTATCAGACCCTGACTTGATGACAATGGGACCATCTAGATAGCAGGGTACCTTTCAAACAAAAAAAACATTTTTTAAATCGGTTAAATCGTCTGTGAGCAATCTATATATATATATATATATACTATACTATAAAAGGCAAACCTGACTGACTTATATATAAACGCACAGCCGAACATAGCTATAAACTTGAAAATTGGTACAGGGGTTCCTTTCATGATGTAAGTGAGCACTAAAAGTACCGGGAAACTAATTCTACGCGTATGAAGTCGCGGGCGTCCCCTAGTATACAAATAAAAACAGGGATTTCGAGAAACTAAAAACTTAAAAACTTAGAAACACGTGACATACTTATGTTACTATTAAACGTGCTTATTTTAAGAATCTGAAAATTGAATGTGTGTTGGTAAGCCTGTTTCGTGACCATTATTTGTCAAAAATGATTCATCCCGATTGTGTTGAACGCGCCTTCTAATATAGGTATTATAGATTGAATAAAATTGCGAACGACAGTTGTTAATACCCTTGTATTAACAACCTACCTACCTACGTACCTACGTACCTACCTACCTTTATCTACGACTGTCTCGCATGAATAGACTAAGATATAACGAATAATGATCTAAAGATTAGTATTCCTTTAGTCTACGCCTTTTAAGATTACCATTTAGTTAGGGCACGTCATTATTAACATGGCCATACAAATAACATGTCTCATATGAAACCGACAAATTGCTTCCAAGTAAACGTTCTAGAGGCCCAATTGTTGCGTGCCCGTTGTCGTCCGATGCTATCTCGCGTGGGCGTTGTTCGCGATAAACTGGCTTCGTTTGTTATCACCACTGACCCTTCTTTATTTCTTTATTCATTACTCGTCTACTTTGCGACCCTGGCGGCAACACAATGTTTGACTTGTAATGAATACGCACTAACACAAATTGCCACCTCGGACCTAAACCGGCACTGTGGCGACAAGTCCACAGCTAGAAATTAGAGTAGATTGCTTTTCCGCCGGAAATATTAATCGTGAAAGTAATTTACTTACCGACATTTTAATTTGTTTATGCTTTCTATGACTACTTACTATGTTTGTTTTACTTAGGGAATTATTCATTTTCCCTTACTAAGGGCGGATTTTTCAATTCTTCACATACAGTTATAGTTACTAGTACAAAGCAAAAGAAAGGATCTCACTACTAGTACAAATCAGGCCTAAGAGGGAGGAGGGAGGAGGGGAGGAAGTAACTCTCTGTTGAAACAATAAAACGGGTGTCCGTCCGCGCCATTCATTGCAATGCAACGCTGCGCCTCGCCTCAAGGGCATAAAAGTGCTCATCTCGTTAAATATAATCCCCAGCCATCTAGAGACAGACCGGGTCTCGCACCCAGCTATACCTACATGTGCATAAAAAGCTTACTTTACCTTCAGTTTGGTTTCCTTGAAACGGTCAGAGATGCTAATAATATGATATTTTAATACATTGAATGATAACAAGATTTGTTATCCGTTGGATTTTCATGTCGCTTTAGTTCCATTATCGAATTTCTTTAATAGGTTTTCCGCAATACAAAAACAATATATTATTCTTCTGCTCCACTATGCAAATCACGTCGATCCTTTGCTACATTTTGATGATTATAGTCATAAACAAACAATAAAACTGTCGCATTTAAATTATTGCTTAAGATTTGTTGTTTTGCTAACGGACCTAAGCCCCGTTTTGGAAACATACCCAGTATTATGCTCCACCTCGTCACTGAAGGTCTATGCAAACGTTGCTTCTCCGTTTGCTCCATTGAATTTGCTTAATGATCCGCGTAACTCGAATGTAGGTAGTAATGGAGGGGACGAAAACCCAGCTTAGTGGAAGCGTTTAGTCCCAGTTTTGCTTTGGACATTGCCTAGGAACTGTACAATAGATTTATCTACTGCCAAACATACCCGTAGACTTGAGAACGCCCGTGACTTTGTACGCGTCGAATTAGTTTCCCGCTACTCTCCCTCTATTACGTTTCTTCCCGTTTGGGGACGATTTTCAAAATAATATTTCTTTGTGCACCCCTAGAGTAGCTAAATATTTTCTCCAAATTTCAAGGCGCTAGGTCCCCCGATTCAAGCTGTTCGTTGTCTGTTAGTCAGTCACAAGAGTTTTATGTGTATGAAGAATAATATCTTCTATGTAGAAGATAGACGATTACATAGATGACCTCATTTGTCTCTTGACCCAGGTTAATTTTATCGTGGCCCTCTGATTTTACGACATCTGTTGATATTATATGGCTGGCGCACCCTCAAAGAAGTTTTATTACGTTCGCTTTTACTCGCTGAATCACTTAAACAGTTATAGGTAAGTCAATGATTTTCACACTACAGGTTTAACATAGAAAGTGTATTAGTATATACAGATATAGAAATAAATTGGTGTTTTTGTAAACATAGGTACTTGTAAACGCTATTAAAGTTTATTTGTTCTAATAATGAGAGGATTACCTAACGGATTATCGGTCTGAGTGAAAAGAGACTCATCCACTATTAAGGAATAATTTAACAGGTTTTAAAATAGAAATCGTTTCGTCAGCTTTGATACTCTTTTATTTAAGCCTTGGAAAACAAGTCATAAGTTCTTATTTTAACATGAAAAAATATAAGGCATAAGTTATAGTAGGCAAACAAAGGCTTGAAAGATGTCTCCTCAAATGCTCTCAAATCACTGATTGCGGCAATTCCCTTGTCGCCTCGTCGGGCTTTCGACTCACCGTCACATCTTTATAGTTTACGTCGTCATTATACTCTCGCAATCGTTCCTCCAACTTTTGCCGAGAGCACAACTTATAAATGACTTGTGGCGCACATAAATCCAGTTAATACCAGTACTTTCCGATATTTTCACTGATCCTTGGCCCTGAATGCTTCCTGTAATCCACCGCGACCAGCTTTAGGTGACACGAACCGGTGTCTCTCACGGTGTGCCGCAAGTGCCGAGCGAGCGGCGTGTGCATCGGCGCGGTTTTCGAAGTTCATCAGTTTCCAAAGAAGCAGCGATAAACGAATTCGACGCGGACGGAGTCGCAGGCTTGTAAGGAAGATAACTGGAGTGTTATTCTCTTAAAAACGGGGCTCACTCGGTCGAACGAGGGAACACGCCACACCGGTGAGTTAAAGTAGTCCCGTCAGAGCGCACAAAAGACATTTTAGCGCTTGCATTCTCAATTTGGCAGCCTTATACGTTCGATCTTATCAACAGAAGACCTGCTCGCTAATTGAGAATGCACGCGCTAAAATGTGCTTTGTGCTCTCTGACGGGACTACTTAAACTCGCCGGTGTGGCGAGTTCACTCGTTCACTCTTTCGACCGACCGAGCGCCGTTTTTAAGAGAGATTAGAGCGATGCCACATGAGCGTTGCTGTTACGTTGCATCGTCGCAACGCTGTGATTTGAACATAGAGCGACTTCTAATTTATATGTAGATAAATAACGCCACCGCTCGTGTGGCATCCCTCTTAACTTAACTAATTTAAATTTCCCAATTTTTGACTTACTTTGGTAGTATGGTTTTGTACAATTGAAGTGTTTTCAACTATTCTTAATGCAACATTTATCATCATCTTTTCATGAATAGTTAATCCTGCCTCCAGGTACTTGCACCAGGCTGATAGCTGCCTTGTGACGCCTATGATTCATGCTATCGGTAAAGTGCAGCCCGCACCGTGAATGCGAATGCATAGAGGCTAGATTAGTCATGCCATGCACTCCTATGTTGTCGTTCACACGCGCCGGCGCAGGGCTTCGACAGATAGCGACCACATTACCACAATACAAGCCCCGACAATGCGTCCTATCTCCTAACAGACGCATTTTATTTCATTAATGTATTTATAAACAATACGGGTAAAAGCCAGCTATTCTGATAAGCTTTACTCCCATAAAAGGGCGTTTTCACTAAAAGGTGTACCCAATAAGGTCTAAAATTGTGACGAAAATTAGCCATACATTTACGGCTGCAATGTATGGATAATTTGCGTCACAAAACTGATTTAAGTTAAAGTTCCTTAATTTTACTTTTTCCTTTTTTTAAATGTATTTTTGTAGTGTGCTTTTTATGTAATAAACATTTGATTGATTGATTGATTGATTGATTGATTGATGGGGTACACGTTTTACTGAAAACGCCCTAAAGCACATTGCTAAAGTATGCTTAAAATACTTTGTCCTTATCTATCATTGTGAAATTTCCTTTTGACAGAAAGTGACAACGCATACTTTAACTTTAATAGGTTAATAGTGCGTGTATGAATAAGGGTGTTCGATTTTAAAATAAATAGGTAACAGCTTTTGTTTCATATTTTTACTAAAATCGTTTGGTTGGCATTGGGAGCAATTCGAATCAGTGTTTTCTAATTTTCGTCGATTCTAGTCTAACTAAAATATAGTTTGACGTTTATAAATTTAGGTTTACTAATAGGTTAATATTTAAAATGATAAGGCACTGATTAGAATTGACCCCATTATTTATTTTCTCAAAAGCAAATCCATAAGACGTGGCATGGCATGGTTCCGTCAATGTTTAGTAGTATTTAGGGTCGTTCGTGGACTGAAAACACCAGTTAATAATAAATAATATCAAAAAGGTATTTGTTTAAAACCTAGCCTTGACGTTTATCCTATATTTTTTCGGGATAAAGAATTTATACCTAATGTTAGTAAGGATTAACGTTGGAATTAAATAATTGGATTTCCTATCTAATAATAAATTACCATGTACGTCCCAACTTATCCTGTGACCAGTCAACACACATCCGAAGTGTGTGAAGTTTATAACCTATCAAATTAGCACGCCTGTTTTTATTCAGAACTTCATCATCTTCATCTATATATCCATCAAAGCTGATTTTTTTTATAAATTTCAATTTATCACCTAGTTATTTCCTGTGTACACGTATCGCTGCTTTGTTAGTGTCGTTGTGCTCAATTAACACGATTAAACTGTCACCGTAATGTTTTACTTCCATCAATTACTCATGCAAATCCTCTTCGTGAATATTCATTCACTTAGTTTGCTTTACAAAGGGTATAAAAAGGTGACGGCTGAAACGGACAAGATAAAATCCAGTATTTTTGTACTTCAGAAGAACACTCGGGTATATAAGGGTTTTTTATTTCTCCTGTCCAAGGTGCAATGCGAAGAATAATTAGAATGTATGCCCATCTGTTGGCTCTTTTATGACCTGACGGTTTCAAGCCTATATTGCTTTCAACTGTCCGATCGCACTGAAAATTGACGACGCACTTAGCCTAGTTGGTAGTGAGTGACCCTGCCTACGCAGCTAGCGGTCCTGGGTTCGGTTCATTCGTGAGGGTATCTTAGATGATTTCTATTCTCGAGCTTAGAGTTTAATTTGGTCTAATAGGTCAATTCACATAAAGTCAATTGTCTGATATTATATTTACTTTATTTTTATCTCTAACCATATGCAATATATTTTACAGTGTAGTCATACGCTGAATCGACTGACACGCTCTGGGTGATAAGGGTCGCTGTCGTGGTGACGTGAAGTGTTTTGTGGAACCCTATACAGGGAATTCCAATGCCTAAGCTTGTTAGATTGTTTTATGTTTACAACTATTTCAACGTCCTCTCCAAGGGTTTGTTTGATCTGTAATGGGCTAATGGCAAACACACATTGGATATACTCGTACTCGTAGATCACTCATTGAACAATAGACATCGTTAACACAAGTACAATTTAGTGCTTAACTAATTTATCGCCGATAAAAAACACCCGGAGTTGGCAGATATATGTCTAGTGACACACTGACCAACAACCTCCGAACGCATCTCACTCGCTGACATGTGCTTTATTCTTTCCAACGGACACCAATCAATCGCATGAATAATAAATAGCCATTGTTCTTTCACGTCCTAGTGCCACTAGAGTCAGGAAGGAAATTCACTCCATAACCGGGTTTCTAGAAATGGTTACAACACGACTGTTTGTTTTCGCCTAAGTACCATATACTCGTTCATGGTATCGCACTCCAGTTTTGGAAGCTATCATCATTTTCTTGGCTTCGTCATTAAACTGTCTTTCCGTTGCTTTTAATTAATTTTAATTAAATAAAATATTTTGTTGTAGGTAAGCGGCACATCCAGTCCTTCAGTGAGTATGCGAACTTTAAATACTGCCGTTTTTGCGTGAACCGTACTACCCTAAAAGGAAACATGACATTATTAGAGTCTGTTTTTATTTTTACCCATGGATCCGACAATTCACAGCATATTATTTCTGCCACTTCTTTGCTGCAAGCTCTTTAACGTCACATCTCTGTCACATCACAGTACAATTCATGGAGTTTATCCCAACATGGGCGTTCTTGGCTGATACTTAAACTGGTTTCTTTTTGCGTTATTGTTGGTCGTCGTGGCGTAAAAAAAATTACACCAAGACTCGATAAACACAGAGCTGCCCGCACTAAAATGGATTACTTATGTGCTGCCGACTTCTGGTTGTTTGTTTTTATTCCAACGATGGTACATGTTGCTCTAGTAAATATTATCTTAGTATTATCATTTTATTAAAATAGTAGAATGTATTTGAAATGATAAGACTGAAATTATTGATATTGCTTGTCAAGACTGAGTTTCATTAGTGCTTCAAATTGAAGAAAAATAGAAAATCTTGATTTTCTTAGTCTAACTTGCGGCTTTCATCACGCTTTCTAACTCTAGCCGCTAATCGAGCGATTATTCACTATGGACTTTCTAGACAATTTATTTTATTGTTCTTACTATTAGATATTTACAGTAAGAAACGCTGGGATATTCTAAATGCATCTACATTCAGTTACAAACTAGCCGTTGACGTAAAGGGAAGGAGAAATTATATCCCATTGCGTTGTCCGCGGTACGATTACCGGACTATAAGGAAGACGTAATACCAATGAGATCGTTCATTCCACATATGGTATCAGGGCACGCCAATTAATGGATCAAACGATCCATTCGCTGGAACTGACTTCCGCGTCTTCCTCATTAGGCTCATCACAAACGAAACGTGACCTCCGCTAAACCGATTTAAACGATCGTTACCAATTTAATAAGGTCACATTTTATTACTGACCGGTATCTTGTTGTTCATTTACCTTGTGGAGAAAAAGTTAACAGAAATTCAAAGGTCTTATCAAGATTGAAAGGAATCTCGACGCGCACGAATAGTTCTCAATCCTTTCTGATCCTCCAACTGTAAATCGATTTGTAGCCGTCCCTTCATTCGGTGTCAGCGTGAGGTCTTCAATGACTAATTGATTAGATTTCCCACTCTAAATCGATAGCATTCTTTTGTCCTATCAATTCAACTGATCCGTGCTCATACAGGTTAACTTAAACTTTGGTATTTCTGTACTGGTTTGGTTGCAATCATGTTTTTCTTTTACATTGCTCGGTTTCTTATCTTTTCCTTTATGTGGCTTCGCGCGTGTGGTATATTTTGTATTAAGTGTCTGTAAAGTCCGGACAGTCCTTGACGTGCCAAGCCGTTCACGCTATACCTGCGAGGGTCAGGAAGAAAAAACTGGCCCGGAGGGCTTTCTCTTACAGGAAGCTCGTGGGAGGTGAAAGTCGGCCGCTTGTCCTTGAGGCCCAGGGCAAACCAGAAGCGGCTGGCGAGAAATTTACTCTCCGAGATAAAATCGTATTAGCGATGTGCATGTTTTTAAAGCTAATTGGTTTTAATAATGCTTACAAGCCACAACAGAGCGGCGGCGACGGTCAGTTCAAAGGGGGAGTTAACATAATTGGATAGTTTTTCGTTTGTATTTACCGTACAATTTATTGCCTATTATCACAACGCGTTGTTGTTCCAATATTAGGTATGTTTTTTTATTTGTATAGTTATTGTTTCAGTTCGGGCTCTTTGCTTGTACCTCACTGCTTCACTACGGTCGATAAAGTAAAAACGGCCGGAAAACTAAAAAAAAATCTCATTACATCTTGTTGATGATTTGGTCTTATTTTTCCCGCAGCAGAATAAATCATGATCGTGAATGTCACGTTGCCGGAAAAAAGATCTTTATATACCTAATTCATAAATTATTTAGGAAATCAAATGCGTAGATAATGTCCGATCTATTCGTCCAATGGGTACTGTTACCTAACCTTCCCCAAGCGGTCCGAGTCTGAGAGTAATTCTGGCGGCGGCGGCAGTTAGTGGCAACTCAACGTGAAATTGAGCGTTAGGTATGCATGGTTACAACCATTATACTGGCTTTAATTGTATTATGGCTTTTTTATTAACACTATTAGCGCTCATCTGTGTTAGTGGCACATTCCCTCACTGCCCCACATAATTATGGCGGTGTTTATTCTTTAACTGTCTTTGTAATTGGAATTATTGTGTACCCTTCTGAAGTGTTATTAATGCTAACTACTATGTAGACTAGAGATAGTTTGATTGTTATTATTAACTGTAATGTTTCAAAGTTCCCTTCATTAAACCGACTTCAATAAAAAGGCAAAGGGAATCGACCTATGTATGTTATTGTCCACGTGGTTCTGCTTATCTTCGCGATTATCACAATAATTACGATAATTAACGAATTGTGTTACCTATTTCCAGCACATTATTTAAAATACACTTTCTTTGAAACTTCATCGTAATTACAATTAATATATGAAAATTGAACATGCGTCCTAGTTAACGTCATTCCAAGTTAAGTCAAGTATTTACGTAGAGCGGACAGGAGACGGCAGCCCGAGGGTAAATGACCACCTGACCCATATCTGCGCCTCGACTTTCACCGGCGGTCGTTCACCCGGGAACCAGCACGTAAACACCCGGCCCGATTTCAAAATGGAACCATTGGGAGCGAACGAAGTCCACCATTAATTAGGGCGCATTCCAATTAAGACCTCGTTACGTCCGACTCTTATGCAATTAGCACCGTCCATTCCATTAATTACGGGACCAGCCATTTTCAAATCTCCCGTATGCCATCTGCTTTAAGCTCATAAGTATAATCCCACGAAACACCGGCCCGATATCTCAATTTTCATCGAAAGCTATTAGCCACTCTTGGACCGGTTAGGCGAAGTAATAATAAGTTTCATGCCATTTTTCATACACACAGAAAGAACTAGGATCCGAGCGTCGGATCGACGCAACATTAATCATGCCGCGATAAATCAGTATACAATCGACGCTATTGCATGCGCGCAGCTTGGAACGCAGCGATTCCCACCAGAATCGAATCTATTGCAAAACAATCAACTTTTTGCAGCTAATGCATAAACGGGATGTTGATATTCGCTGCAATTGTTGTAGAAACCTAAATGAGAACCGACCGGCTCGATACAAACAATCAAAATATTCCAATATTCGACGCCGCGGCACGCCCGGCCCAGCGTTACTAATCTACTCCCCGTATGTTCGATAGGCATCTACTTGCTATTCATGCGGTCTAAAACAATGACGTGCGTTATTGTCTTCCTGCTACAAAGAGGTCCTTTTGATGCCGGATCCAGCACAATGATCTGCATTTAACCAATTCATACTACCATTGTCCCAGTGCCAGGGCTGCACGCACAAAGAGTTGTTTGCATAACGTTATCAGACACCATCGCGTCGATCAAATTGTTTATTCCATCAGAATATCCCTTGCATAAATAAAGCGAAAGTTTCTCAATAAAATCAGCGTTGCGGAGTACTCCATACTATAGAGGCACTATTCAAGTGCAACGAAAGCGTTTGCAGCGCGTAACCACGAACTTAGATAATATAATAGCTATTACACTTTCTAATTCGTTTCGTACAACAAGTGAAAACCTCTTTTGTATTCAGTTAATCGTACACTGCTATTTTCTTCAATAAGCCAATCGGGTCAAATTCACTTCGGGGAACAATTTAATTGCATCGTACTGAATGCCAGCAGCAAGAAAATATTGTTAATAATTACAGACCTTGGAAAGACATTCGTTGCACTGCAAGCTCTTCCTTTTAACAGTCGTGGTAGTTTTTTAATCGGCACTCGAGTTTATGAGCGCTACTGGGCAAAGCTTGCGACGTTTGGAGGCTAACCGGGTCCGTATTCAGAACTGAAGGGACAAGTGGGCCTTGAAGCGCCGTGCCGAGGCTCTGGCCGACCGCAAGCGAGATGCGGTAAAATATTATACAGATTACTATCTACATATACTTTACCTTCATGTATAGCGTTTACACTAAACAAGGTTACCGACAGCGAACATGATTCAGACGCCGTGATTCAACATTCACTCCAATGCATTGGCATTTTCTATATAACAGCCACCACATGCATCGTTTTATTTCATGTCTGCTCCCATAACTGTCGTACTATACGTTACAGACAGACGTACTTTTAATTAAACTTTGCTTTTACAATACAATTGGATAAATATTGGAGCCATTTGATTCCCAATTTTGTGCAAATTGACATGGGTGTTTATAGCATCCCTGTAGACTGCTCGTTAACATGTGATAAAGGGTTTTATCTCGCCGAGCCGGCTGCATTCTCCACAAACCTTATTGTCTTTTCGCGGCGTAAAGCTTTTATCTTCTTCGTTTTTTTTTGCAAATAAAACCTGTATCTCGGCCATCACTCCCGTGTACTGTTATAAACATTAAAGTTAACAATTCACATTACGATTGCTATATTTTTTAACATCGTGAGTAGAAACATCTAAGAGAATTCGGCTTGCAGTTATCTGAATTGGATCATGGTCATATTCCACCTGAACAAAAGAAAGTTCGTGACTTTGTTGATTGTTTTCGGCTTTTAGTTATGTTCTGGCCTCATCTTCCGCGAAGTACGGTATTTGATTTATCTTTTTAACCTAAATAGCTTTGGTATTGATGGTATAACTAACGACCGCTATTGATGTGCTGATTTTTATCGGTTGTAAGTGCATTTATTGACGTGTGTGTTGAATAATCAGTTTTGCAACGTCGGTCGCATTGTTGCGGCGCGTGCGGCCGCGGGGGCGTCGCCCCAGTGAAAGTGTGAAAGTGAGGCGAATGCTCTTGCGCATCGCAACTAACTCTATCTATAAACCGTTCAGCGATTTTCGCATTAAATGTTAGGTTTAGTACGCTCTGCAATAAAACAACGTAATAGAAACATTAATTTCAGTAAATAAAATGAAATTGATTTAGTTTTTTTTAATTCTTTTTCAACACACTTGCTCAAAACGACCTTTTTATTCCACCGATTTTTGGCTCATAAACCTAGATATTAAACACGCGTGCTTTTTCAGTATATTACGCACAAGTGCCTTTAGTTTATTAACCCAAACAATTTACATTTGTAGCCTAGTACCAAGTTGTAAGTACGAAAAGAAGCGATATAATTTAGTCGGGTTATATACCTTTTTTTTTCTTAGCAACAAACAGTTTTTATGCGGCAAATAACATTATCTACATATTTATTTCAATAAATTGGTGAAATCAGCTTTATTACTAAAAAATAACTCAATTTCATTAAAATCATTTAAATTTTTCTGTAATTTGTATTTTAAACATGAATTATTACATTTTAAATTTGGCTGTTGGCCGATCTCGTTCGCGCCTTAGCCTTGCGCGCGCATCGGTATCGCGGCAAGAAAAAAAAACAACGCGCCAGCCGCCATTTTTCGTAAATAATTGACGGTTGTGACGAAGATAGTTTGGATTAATTATTGTGAAGTTTAATATTAACGAAAATGTCTTCTTTAAGTAAAGAAAATGAAGAGTCTTGTTTTTTTTCGCAAGTGTGTTGAAAAACGTCGTATGTAACACGTGTGCCTGTGACCATAATATACGCGGCTTTCTTGTGGCGCACTCGCTACCGCTCGTGCGCACACAATAGCGCCTTGTATACAAATGGTCAACTTAGCACACTTGTATCATAATGTACTATTTGTAATTATTCTGAGCAATAAGCTTAAGGGGTAATAATTTTCTTCCTTTCTCGATTCCAAGGGAAAATTATTGAAATTGAGCATGCAGGTAATTAGGATTCGGTCTTTCAACTAGCTAATTATGTCAAAAGACATATCGAGCTTAATTTATTGAATGACGAATATGATCAATGAACCGTTATGCGTGTAACATAACAACGTTACGTTTGTTGTAGAATAGTCACGTTCTTGACTAACAAGAAAAGATGGCAAAAAATTAACGAGCTCTGCAAATAATGTATCTAGAGCGTGCTGGCTCACAGTTCGCCCGTTGTTTCCGCAACCGGCATGTTGCCAGGCTCGTCTTGATGAGATCTGCCGACCAGTGGAGGTGCTTTAGCTTTAACGGAGTCAGCTCCGGTCAATTAAATCTCTCAAATGGCGGTAAAACACTTAGCAGAATCCTGTCTGTAAGATTTATTTCAGACACCTTTTCTTTATCCTTATCAATAATCCTTGCTGTAAATCACTGCTTCATAGCGAAAGACTGCCGGAACGGCTTCGAGCTGCATGGGAGAGGACGATTAATTGTTATTGCCAGGCTAAGATTAGAAGATTTGCGATGTAGCTAACATTGTACGCTGCTAGTAGACATATGATCATCAAAGCTTTTAAACGCTGCCCGCCGTTC
Source organism: Acleris sparsana (assembly GCA_923062465.1). Classification (NCBI taxonomy): domain Eukaryota; kingdom Metazoa; phylum Arthropoda; class Insecta; order Lepidoptera; family Tortricidae; genus Acleris; species Acleris sparsana. The sequence continues at coordinate 14,842,143 of OV281294.1, read as the reverse complement.
AGGAGTTACAGCCCCATCAAAATATGCAAGGCATAAAGCGTCGCTTAAGAATAATAGTTGTAAATTATCGCCTCGCCATGTCATGTAATCGTCCCGCATTCGATTTATTGAGATGCGACCTCCATAGCAGTAAAACATCCTTCGCCACGATGAGGTGTGGCGAACGCGATTACATAAATTTTATATCACAGATAGCGAGATACCGAGAGTTACGGTTAGACCCCAACAGATGACTTATTAATTATCTTCATAAATGCAAAACGCATGCAACATTAACATGTATGTGCATTGGAAAATTGGAACATTCATAATACTGCCTACATTCTAAAGTGCAATCAAATTAATTGCAAAATGCGACCAACACGTCTTCATATCATGATGAATACCCGTATCCTCGATATCGAATGCAATTCCAAGAGATCAATTCGTGATCGCTGCATTTAATGTTTGGTTTGGTCCTATTGTTTCTTTGCTAGATTCCTGTGAACTGTATCTCGGGCATCGTAACTAATATCTGGTATTATTAGTATGAATTGTCTAGTGTAAATACTAGAATTATAAAGGTGACAGCGAGTTCATATACAATAATTGTTCTGAAACATACTATGGCTTTCTGTCAATCTTAAGAAATAATCCAAAATTATATGAGAGGAGAGTTAGCCAAGGGGCAAGCGGGGTTAACATTTGGGCGATCCGCCTCGTAACATCACGAAGTAGAATGATCCCAAGCTTTGTCTTGTTTAGTTACGAGATGCATGCTCCCTGCCATGATTAGTAATGCATGATGCTCACGATCGTGTCGCTCTCTCTATTATGCCGGCGACTCGCATGACGTTTCACAATCTTTTGTTCCACAACAGAGCTCTTCGCCCTTTCATTGCAGACTGCACAGTTGAACTTTTTGTTGTTTTTATCAACTCTGTTTGTGCTGGTCAGGTATTAACTAATGTCGCCTGTCAGTCAGATGATATCGGGTTCTCGTTAGTAGTATTGTAGCACCCACGCTTGGTCAACTGCCGCGCCCTAATGGAGCCCTGGCAGGATTACAGGCCCTGATAGATCGTCCTTCTTCAAGTTCACGCAGTGCTGATTTATGCGATGTTGACTATAGCCTTTAAATTGACGCTAAATCACGTTCCAAAGCCATGAAGCTTCTGATGGTACATTATGATTCACTAGCATCAAACGAGTATGCGTAGGTGTGTGACAAAGATACGGGTGGATAGTGGAGAGCGTGTGAACGGCAATCCCGGTACATATGGGCTGGGAAGGAGGCGCGACGGATCGGTCTCACGCGCCGCTGATTGTATCGGACGCCGCGCACCGACCTCTGCTAATCATTGATCTTTACGTGTGCAATAGAATACACGAATATCCTAAACGAACTTTTCATGGACACTGTTTTGACATGCTCTACTGCTAATAGTTTAGATAGATAGATTAAAAACCGCTCTCACTCTTTAAATTTGAATGCGAAATCGCTGTCATTGTCTTGTCCGCGCTTTCCGAGCACGTTATCTAATAAACTTCCCACAATGGATCAGCGAATAGCGCTCCGCCAACACAATGCTTCCGCAGACGTTGGTTCCGCTCTCGTGAATTGGGTAAGTATGGCATTTGACGAAACTTCCCTCCGTAGTCTACTGTCCCGATTAACTCGTAACTTAAAATTATATATATATATATACATTTATTTAGTTGTTTGCGATCGATTATTTACGGGCTTAAGCATAAAAGTTGATTTGCACGCCGTCTCTGAGGTGTATTAGTATTAGAGAGCTGGCGATTCGCAACGCGCACCGTTCGCACGACAATCGGGAGCGCGACGCTGCAACTGGAGCGATTAATATTCAAATGTACCAGATTTCAGATCAGCTATGTCTACGGTTCAGCGATGGTTCTGCACGTACTTCAGATTTACCTCTTCCTTTTGAATTTAACCTTTAGTAATATAATTTGTTACCTAGATCTAAATTGGCTCTCAATTCTGGAGAAATCGATCTCACACAATGTCTTGCATTTCTTTGTGCATTGTGACTCTACTTTTACACTGTTAAATTCCATTTGTAATAAAAGAAAAACAAAGGATGCACATGAAGATAAGTATCAGAATGGTTTAGGTACATATATGCACGACCGTTTTTGCGTGCGATATGCAAATCAGAGCGTGATATCCAAGCGCTTTCGCTTCCCTCCCAGTTGTCCTTGTTTATATTTTGGGAAACTGCCATCATAAATATCGACCCCCGCCGGCATCATCCTATAAGCCGCATTGTTCATTTCGGTTTGTAGTTTATACCATACCCGTCTGCATTTTACCCCACATTTATTCAATCTCAGACGAGATCTGTTGAATCCTACTATAAATTTCAAAATTACTTGCATTGCAATACAGTCGCAACGCTCACCCAGTAATGTGTGGGAAACGGGCGTTCCAACTTTTTCTAATTGCCTTGTGTCGGTTGTACGGTGTGTTATTATTGCGGGGCGTAATGCAACACGGGCCACAGAAGTAAGACGCCTAGCTGTCTCCGGCCAATTTCGTTGTTAATTATCTTCCATCGCCTGGCTGACTGCTCGACGGCACGTCTGGCCTGTAACTGCTGTCTCGAAAGTAGGCAATGCGTGTATGGTGGCTCATGCGCGCCGGCCATTCTTACCAGATATTTCGATGCCCTCCAAGTCCCGCTCTTGCTCGTGTACAAACACTGGAATTGAATTACGGGTTCAATAGGTGCGGTAACCTAGCTAATTGTAATAACACTTATTATGGATACGCTTCATCCTGAAAAGGAATGTACAGTGAGATTAATTTTGAAACGGGAACGAAGCCTATCTAGATTTCGTGAAGTTTTTTTCATGCATTCGGTGAAAAGCTGTTAGGTGCAACGGCTTTGCTCATCGTACCGAAAAGTGCTTTACTTAATCAGAATGCGCACTTGCTTCTCAACGACCTAGTTATTCAAATTGAACCGTTTCACCCGTTTCGTCCTCATCTCGAGCTTCCGCGTCGAATCAACTATCGCATTTGACACAGCCACTAATTAACTCGTTGAGGTCACCTACAGAACTGTTTTTATTTCTCGTTTGGCATCTATTGCTGTAACAAACAAACTTCCTTAAAGATATCGAGGTCGCCATTCATTGCGGCTAGATGAAATAGTGGACTCGTTAATGTAACGACATTATTTCTTGTTCAGTACTCGCTTTAATCGATAACGCTCTGTTTTTTGTCTGTTTTGTTCGACTTAAAAATCCGTCCCATATGATTACTAACATTATCGTACCCTCAATTGATTTAGAACCGAAACCTTGTCTTGTTATACCGACACTTAATCCAAGATGAAGAATAGTCTTGTTCGTTGTAATTATTAAACCTAATTATAAGCAAGATACCTATTGATGCAGAACATAGGTGAACCTGAAACACACGAGTAAATCGAGTAGCGTCATGCGTCATCGCTAAAAAGTAAATGCAGCATCACTGAACTTTAAGCATTGGTGTCGACGCAGACCTAGTTGGTAGTAACCCTGCCTACATAGGTAGCGGTCCTGGGTTCGATTCCCGATCAGGGCTAATATTTGTGTGTTGAGCACGAGTATTTGTTTCTGAGTCTTAGGTGCTTTCTTTTGTATGAAAGTATTTATTTCTCTATTAAACTATGTTTACGTTGCCTAGAACTCAGCTTGGGATGGGACTAAGTCAATTTGTATGAGATGCTCCCCCATATTTATTTATGTTATTTGTCTCATTCACTTTGAAAAAAAAGGAAAAAACTGTAAGTAATTAAAAATTAATATGTATTTACTTCATGCAAAATGTATGAAAAACATAGTTTTAATGATTGTAAAACATAGGTATCAATTGAAATATTGGTATTTTATAACTCCAAGTGAAGCGGTTTGAATTTCAGCATATTAGCAAATCAGTTGTTTGCCGTTAGTTTGAGGCCTAGATGGCAACGCGGCTGGAAAGGTACGTTTATATTCTGGTATTTGGCGCATAGAGCCGCTCGCTGCGAAATTGGAATTTCTCTTAATAAGCTGATTGTTTCCATGGAATAAGGTACACGACCTTCACTATCCGCACTTCATCTGCCGCTGATTGGGATGTCGGTATCAGGGATACTAATATTTGAGGCTTAAGGGACGCTTCGATTGTAGTTCGATTTCAACTGACAGTGTCACATTCTACGTTTATGACCGTAAGGTCTTGAATTTATCAAGTTTCTTCCCCTTCTCAAAAGAATTGACAAGAGCGTGGCTCACCTCAAAAAGAAACCGTAAACACATATTAAGTGACCATTAAAAAGTAACGAGCCCCCATACGAGTAACCGGACTGTAAAAACACCTATTGCAGTTAAATTTCGTTCTTTAGTAGAGTACTTAACACTGAATATTACAAAAGCATTTAACTTTAACTAATTCCTGTGGGTGGGTGTATCGCTGAATCAATTAATTCAAAAGTTTGTACCGAGCCTGAGCATTGACTTCGTAATGGGCTCCTCGCAAATGTTCTCCAGCCGTACGCTTCTCAGATGAGTCACCTCTAATAACAAGGTAATCGTGACATAGAACGTGTTATTTCGCAAAAGATTTATGAGATGATTCTCTTACCATAAATAATTATAGTAATTTACTGTGTAGTTGCCAAAATAAAGCGATTACTACACACAATGTGCCGTTGAAAGCATTTGTGTTAATATTATAAGTAAGCTTCATCTAGTTCGCCGCTCGAACCTATAATGATAAAGTTGCCATATTAAATTAACTGTATTTTTTTCCATTTGACACAATCATGTAATAAAATCATCATTCACGGGGTTTGCTTTGAAATTATTTTAATAACACGCTTTCAAATCGCCTTTCAAACTGTCTAAGTCTGAATGGGGCGATGTTTTTTGCTAGACACTACAACTGGTTGTTTGTTTTTATTCCGGCCCATTAGTATTGATGTGACAGACGGCTTAAGGGCCTGGGTGGAATGGAAAACCTCCTGTTTTATTGCCCCTGATTTTTTATATCTCAATCTTAGAAATGTTTACATTGAAATAACAAATTACTTTATCGTTTGAATTATTTAATCCTCAAGTTCTAAACCTCCTTTTCATGTTCGAAATATATCTTCTTTTACAAAAGTCGCCAAATCTCAGCATTTAAAAGTACCTGTCTTCGGTTTGGAGTTAAAATTCTGAGAAAACAATACAATTAAATTAAGTCTTCCAAGGGAAGTTACGTCGATATCCAGGTTAGATTTTTTATAATATTCCAATTAAGTTCTTGTAAGGTTTGTGTATATCATTTTTTTACCAAAGCATTCCGTCCCGTCGCGTCGTTATTTCCCGATCGTCATCGTCGTGACAAAAACGATTTCCGCAATGGCGTGATTTCTTGCGAAACTCCTCGCTCTGGACTTCCGATGTGTAACCCGTGTGTTACGGTGACGGAAGCCCTTCATGAGCTGGTGTCATTTTTTCGTACATAAAACGTGTGTGGTATAATGACTTACCTGGGAAACCGAGCGTCGCTCGGGTTGAAAGTGTGTAAACAGAGTTTTCCCGAAGATGACTACTTGACAAATCGATTTCTTGACCCGAAAACCCCTACTGCTGATTTTTCATTAAAATATTCAATTCGTTTTCGAGAATGCGATTGCAAACGCGATTTTATAGAAATGTCAGTCCAAAAGTGCTAGAACGTTGTTTACAAAAGAATCAACATTATTTTCTTACTTAAATTTAACACCGCAAACAAAGGAGTATTCGCGCCAAACACATTTAACGAGATCAAGAGTTCAAATATCATCACAAATGAACCCCGTCTGTCCCTGTACTGTTCACCAAATGCAATTGTTTCACGTCAACACACCGTTTTGCTCGGGCCGGAGCACATTAATAAAACGCTCCTGTTCTGTTTATTAAGTATTATAATGTCGATACTGTACGTAGGTTTGCCGGAAATCTTGCGGGTAGTTTAGGATATGTTCTCGTTATTCAGTTTATAAAGTCTGAAGAAGTTATGTCATAAACATTCTGCTGTGTAAGTATAAGCTGACCCCCAGGACTTTTAAAATTAAATGAAATGAAAACGATTTATTTGTTAAACATAGGTACATAATAGATGATGCAGTGAATACATAAAGATTCATCCATGTTTTGACGATGGGGCATACACATATTGCATTCCTACACAAGTTACGGTGTTAGTTTTGAATTAAAGCAAATACAATTAATAGACGGTCATAATACCTACACTCAATATAATTATCACACATAAACTCTTTAATCTTATAATAACATTTTTCATTTAAGAATAATTTTAATGTCCTTTTAAATTGATTTAGTTGCTATGCTCTAATATTATTTGGAATTTTATTAAATTTTCTGGGCGCCATTCCCAATATGCTTTTTTCAAAAGTGCGGTCTTAGTCTTTCTATTCAATAGTTTAAATTGGTGTTGGGAGCGACTTGGGAATCTACGATCTTGGGATGGCTTGTTAAATAAATCAGTATGTGATATTACAAATATATCTAGTTCTAAAATTTACATTGAGGGAACTGTCAAGATCTTGAGGATTTAAAAAAAGGGTACCCAACTAGTCCTGACGTTTCTGTTACATATTGTCACTCTGGTGCTAGGGTTGCGTCAATGCGTCTCGCTAGAAACTTAATAAGCACACAACTTAAGCGGCTTAGTGCGTCGCAAGCCGCGCGATATACGTGCTTTTGAAGACGAACTTCTGCTTTACTGTGATGTGTGACATTGCTAATTCGCTACCAGAGAAACAGCATTTTTCCTCTATCTTATGCTCAGTTAATATCACGAATGTGTCCTCGTCCAGTGTTGAAGCGTTTATCGACTGGCAGACGTACCCTCGTCATCTCCCCGAGATGGGCTGCCGACGTCTTTACTGCCCGGAGGCGCTCGCCAAACCTCACCCGACGACGCAATTAGGATCAACACAGAACACACCCACTTAGTCTGTGTATTTAACAATCGCTTCTTAATGAACGATGAATCAAACGTTTCTAACGCCTGACTGATGCTGTTTTTTGCAAGTTTGCCTTGATAATGAACGTTTATGTAATCAACAAACAAATTTGAACTTGTGATATTCTGTGTTATATTTTCGAAGACCAGCGTGGTAACAGATAATTTTAGGTTTAATAATTGTCGAAATGTATAGACGCGATGGTTTTTTTTTAGCTTAGTCCTATACAATTCTACTGCAAGGGCTGATCAATAGTGAGATAGAGTAATCAGTGAGATTAAATAACTTGAATTCATTTTTCTCTGGGGTTCAGAAAAGAAATCTTGTCAAATTGCACAACTGAACTCATCCATCAGAATTTAACGGTTTTGTTTCTTGAATTAGATCCCAAAATTACTTCTCGCTATCCTTATTTTTACTCATTAAGTAAATAGTTCTTGGTCTTCTCTTAGACAAACATAAAAACTATCAAAACAGGCGATAATGATGTCACGCGTCTACTTAATATAGTGTCTACTTATGAAGATAACACGCCATCAGGTTATTCACCCTCCACAAGGCTCACTGTACTAGTTGAACCATCGCATGATAATATACAATGTGAATATTCAATGCTCGCCTATTTTGAAAGCATATAAGCGTAAGTAAGTACAATGTACAGTTCACGGCCCCCGCTTTTGTACATGTTTTGATAGATTTACGAGAGAAACCTTGATCTACGCTCAAGTAAACGGGGGCACATGCTCTAGAATTTGAGTTGAATATTATAGTTCCTGAGCGACTTGACTTGTTTATTTAGAGCCCAGTTGACTCGCAAGCTTAGGAGGCTTACTAAAATGTTGCATGATAAGGCGCGTCGTCCCAACTCGCCAGATAATTTTCCGACCACGTTTTAATATTCATTGTAGCCTGTCCACTTTGACTTTCGGCTCAGCCAGTTTTATCGTTATGCCGCTTTAAATTAAAACTTTAGTTTTACGAATTTTAGCTAACCCGCATTTTCATGATGACCATTTTTAAGTTTATTCATTTTGATTACTGTTAGCTGAAGCTTAGCGAGCTTGTCCACGAAAAGTAGTTTATTTGTTTAATTAGGATTATTTTGCAAACTTTATTTGATTCTTTTTTTGTTTAGCCCCTTTTAGCTAGTCAAAAACAACAATTAATTAACTTATGTGCTGAGCAGAGAACTTTTTGAGAATAGTGTTCTCAAATAGACAAATTTTACTTGTATATAATTTACATAACTTGTTAATATTTGTTATTTAGAGGAAACTACCCTACTGTGTAAATTCTCGTTCCTTTCAAATTGTAGCTAGAGGCGCTCAGTCTTGAAAAAATGCTTATTTGATACGCAGTCAGGCACAAGCTAAGGTTTGAGATATAGAAATAATGTTAAGTAAATTTATATGTAAATTACATTCCAACTCTTTGGAATAGAAACAAACTCCCATCAGAACTTATTACCGTCTCATTAGTTGCCCTCCCGCAGACTGATTTAAATAATGACGCAACATGTCGGACGACTCGGCCCGATCATCTATCTCTTCATCGGTTACGCAACTCAACTCGGTAACATCTTTTGAACACTTTCACTCCCCCCCTCTGACCTCTGCCATGAAAGTTGCGAACTCCCCCCACTGTATACGGCTGCGAACACTAGGACCTTTCACACAAAACTTCATTCTCACATAATCCATCTTCGCTAAATGGTCACCGATGATCTACAGATGTATGATAAATGTTAAGTCTTGCGTATCTACCTTAATGGTCACAATCAAAGAAATTGCAGAAAGTAATTGAAGCATTCAGTTTCTTCTTGATGAAGCTATAAAATTATACGCTCTGCTATTAAAAGATTAGTTGCGAAAGTGCGTGCTCGTCTAGCCTTTTTTCCTATCGTGTTGTTGTTTGAGTACGACTTTATTTTATTATGTGTTATTTTTAGATGGAGATTCTCGTAATATTTCTACTACTACTAATATTTTGTAGTTTTTTACTCGCCTGCCCGTGAACCATAATCTTTGGCCTGTATACGTATATAGTTGTTTGGTCCCTCGTAAACGTTGAACGGATATAAGCGATTTTGTAAAATGAGGTGTCGTTAGATTTGTCTAAACGTTACGAGTGTCACCGAGTAATTAATTAATTTTAAAAATGCCAAATTGTGGATTACAAACATAGTACCTAATTTGAGCCTGATTTTTCTTTTAGTGTTAGTTATCAAAATAAAGGGCTTAAAACTGCAATTCCAAAAATATTTTCAATATTTTGCACACACGAACAGCTTGCTGTTCGTTAGATTCGTTCCTTATTATTTTGCTGATAATGTGATAATCAATGAGTAAATCGTATTTTTTGCCAATCACTTTTTAATTGTTCAATGAAAATAACAGCGATACGTTACGTTTGGTGTTCCCTATTGCATTAAAATGTTTGCTTACATTTTTTGTATATGGATGTCACGGTCCATTTGTGTGACAGGGCGCGCCTTTGTGGATTGATATTTTATAAGTCAGTTTACATGACTATTCAATTGATTGACTGAGAGCAACTGAAATTGTTCTGTCAAGCTTACCTACTTTCCCATTATACGATATTTTAAAACATAGAAAATTTAATCATAAATGACGAGAAATCGTCAGCAAAAAAACCTGTAAAGTGTCAAATGTCAATCACGAATCACTTTCTTATGGGATGGCCGTATTGGTTCTGATCCGGCTTACTGGTTCACTTTCGCATTACGTTGGTCACGACTCGCCTTATTTCATGATTTACTCCATTCTCGCCGACTGTACCTAGCCTATTCATCAAATTGAAGCACTATTATAACAAATATTGGTATGTAATTAACGTTACTGGTTGTAAAAGTCCATTACTGTTATCTGGTAGGTAAATAAAATAAAACATTTGATTGTGTAGAAAGTTTAAATACCTTATCTACGGTCAGATTTGTACTTTCGAGGGCTTTCTTTCTTCTCATATCATACCAACAAACAAATTTACGAAGACATTTAAGATTCGTAGCAGATTTTACTTTTTGTTGTTTATGGCAGTTCCGATACTTCAAACAATTCTCCACTTAGCAATACACTTTCTATCCATCATCATAACTAATCCAAGAGTCATTACTACCGCATTTGGCTCTTTTGCTTGTAAATCGACCCACTATACGGCTTATCCGCAATTTACAATATAAAGTAAAAGTTTGTAAAATGCATACTAATGTTCTATTGTTACTTTCGACAAAATCATTTCACCGCGTCGACTTACAAAGTGAGAACGAGGTCGAATCGGTAATGTTTTTATTATCTATTTATCGTGAGCATACAATTACTACTGTTGCAGTGGATCTGTTCCCGTTCCCAAATTTGCTAAATACACCTAAAAAAATGTGTATCTATCTTCACGTATATCTCAAATCCACTTAAATTTGTTTATTAAAAGTTATCTGAACCTGGTTCATGGGCACGTCCTATTCTGCGGGCGGGCTTACCATCTCAGTCGGAATGACATGTCTGAGCCGTTTTCGACATGGCCCTACGTCCACAGATATAGCGACATTGCCATTTGTGACATTTGATGGAAGATTATTCTGTTTACATGTGAATCTCTCTCTAGGGCCGCCTCTACTTGGCTATTACCGTATACAAACGTTATCCTTTTCGTTCATCTCAAAGAACATATACGCCCTATGGCTCAATGTTGACAATACAAAAGGTGATCACAGGCAATTTAGAAATTTTAAAGCGCATCTCGTCCGGATTTTAACATAAAAGTTAGTAATTGACGTCAACGTCAACGTTCTGCCCCGTCAGGTGACAGATGATCAGACGCTATTATTTTACCAAATAGCCTCTCACGACGCTCCTCCGGGACCATTAGTCGCCGGATCTGGTAATCAATCAGCGTGGTGTTTACCGATCCTCGGTTCGTTCACCTTGCCATCAAGGTCCCACGTGAGGCAATATTTTCGCGTCCGAACCAACCCACTCATGCACAGTGATGCACATTTCCAAGTACGATGCACTAGGTTGGAGGAATGAGGGCGCGTGATGTGAATGCGAGAGTGACTATCTGTCGAGTGTAGATCTTATCCGGCAAGACCTTAACCACTCCCCTGTGGAGCGGTGCGGACTTTTTTTTTCATATACTTAAACAAATTATAACAATGCTTCTATTTCTAAGCATTTAATTTAAGATACATGTGTGAGTTTAGGTTTAGGCTCTCACCGTCTCACCGATTCCATTATAATTACTCAGCAGTAATTGCTCAATTAAAATTACAACATCATCCCGGCACCAAGACTTTGGCATTTAATGGGTTTGTGACAAAAATATACGATACCTGATAGTGTTGAGGTACTCATTCATAGGCATAAACTTTTAACGATTGTTACATCTCTGCACTTCGTAAAAACATTCCACCTTATTCGTTTTACACACTAAAGAACAAGTAGTAATTATGCGAGTAAAATAAAAATGACGAAATAGGTAGATGACAGAGTGTATCAATACTATCAGTCAAGTAACTCCGGGCGCATAGCTGTACCTCGGCATCCCTTCATCTGGCATAACTTTTTTTGGCACAATTCATCATTTCGCACAATCATCATTTGGCATAAAGTCTTTTTTTCTGAAACCGTGTACTTTTCAGGATTATTTAAAATACCATTGCATAGAACCCAATAGGTTAGGTTTGGTTTATTTTATGTCAATCCTGAAAAGTACACGGTTTCAGAAAAAAAGACTTTATGCCAAATGATGATTGTGCGAAATGATAAATTATGCCAAAAAAAATTGTGCATGACATTAGTAACCCCTGTACCTCACCTCATGGGCCACCTCATTTCATGTAATGTTTTATTCCTCCAATTTAAATCCATGTCCCGCCTCACACCAAGAGATATGTCTCTCCGTTTAACTGCTCCGTTTATTGCGGCGCAATTTCAAGAATGAAAGCTTGCGCAATGTTCAATTTGTTTTAAACTACTTTAGTCCGTTTAGTTGCTGGTCTTGTCTATTGTGGGAGTCCATTAGCAACAAAAAGGCACACCGCGCAATAGTTATTTACGGCGGTTACTGCTTCGCTTGAGATGGCTCCTTGTCGCCACTAATGAAACTCTCGCGCAGAAGCCGTTCGCCTGCCACTTACTGCTATTCACGACTTGCAGATAGATGAAGGATACAGTATTAGAAAGGTACCACCGTTTATGTTTTTAAGGCGGCAATTTATTTAAATATCATTTTCCGTCTTTCTCAATATAAACTCACTTGTTCATAAAATTGACACAAACAATTCATTATCTGCCTCACGATAAGCACTTTTCATTTCACTTAATGCAACTTCATCTAGAACATATTACATCCGCAACCAAGCCAAATGTATGTACCAAAATCAATTAATTTTATTTTTTGAATATTTTGTCAAGGTACTTAAGCTATTTGTTATACCCGAACCAGTTTAGGATATTCACAATTTATAGTTTCGGTCGGTACTGTGGTCAAGAGATCCAACTGCCACAACTATTGAAGAGCGATTTAAATATCCAACATCACATTTTTCGTTTTGGATTCAAGTCACAAAGCAAACTTATCTACGTTGTCACGCGTAACATTTTCATGACAATGATGGGCCGGGATAGATTCGTCGGCAGCATTGTAATTTTCCAAGTCATTAAATGTTGTCAGAGGCTCATAAAGACACCCCACGTGGCCCTGCGCGCGCGCTCGTTTTTTGCCTGGTAGCACATCGTTCATCATCGCACGTTTATTTATTATCACTCTGGCCTTGGCCGTGAACGGTCGCGAGGACACTGCCGCGTGGGCAACGCGGTGATTACACACAAGAGTTAGTCGCGATGTGAATTAAGATTGACACCGCAAAAAGTGCACATTGTACTCACCGCCGCCCGCGCCGCGCCGCCCCATCGACAAACAGACCGACCCGGACCCGGCCACAAAAAACAAATTAATATAAGACTAACTAACAATATTAGCAAGAAAAACTACAAACTTAACAATGTTGTTCTTAACTAAAATTGTTTTACGTTATCTTTATCATAAAAAGGAAATTTAAGTTCAAAGACATCAGTCAGAATAATTATATTCATGCCCAAACGATTTACCATTCAAGAAAAACCAAATCGTGCTTTGTCGATCCCGTAGCAATCGATACGAAAATAGTAAAAACAGCCCCCTACTGCGGCTGCTGGAGCGAAACGACAAACGAAAAAAATGGCGAAACGCTAAATAATGTAAGAGTGATGTCATCGGTAATTATAGTAAAAGTTCGTGACTATCGCTCGGGTAACTAAAGCATGTATTCGAATAATATATCGCCGGGTGAATGTGTTCTCCGACTGCCGATCAATATCTTAATGACTCTCCGTTCTATACTAAATACTCGCACAATATCTAGCATGCCTCGCTAGAATGCTTCGTTTTCGTTTTTGGTTGCTCTATGTTTTGTAATCGAGATATTTCATATTTGTTCCTTCACGAATCGAAAGTACCTTTTGTCAATTACATAGGAAATTATTTGTCAGGAGTACGTAAACTAAATTTGGCTATGAATGTTTTTCAAGATAATTATAACGTTTCAAAGATTTTACATTATGTTGCTCTATCACGAATGTAAATTTTGCCCTTAAACGCCGGCACACATCCATAATATAACACGTATTTATAAATACTCAAAGTTATCCTATTTACGAGGTGACAGATATGCCATTGCCGGTTTAGTGGTGGTCTGGTTGTAATCCTAGAGTGCAATTGGGTCAATTGCATCAATCGGCAGGTCGCTGGGGCCGCCCACTGCCGCCGCACGCGCGCACTCGCACGGATATGCCCGAGTACCCACTCAATCTGACTTTACATGTGCATGCAAATTGTTTGCTAGTCTAAAATTTATTCCGCTTTTCTTACCAACTTTACCTTAGAACACGTGAAACGGCAAACGGCATCCAACATTCTAATGTTAGCTGTTATCTGTATAATCTTTTCGTTCGCAGAAATCGTGACCTAAAGTGATTTTTATGTTACATCACACTGTTTTCGCAAAAATATGTTTTTGTGCCTAAATATTAACTTTGTGATAAAAATCTCCGCTCGAGGTCATTGTACTTGGAACATGTGACACTGTAAGCTTAATGAGAAATCCTCCGTGGTGCTTTGTTATAATAAAACCTTTATCAGACGAGACGTCAGTCAGCGCAGAATGCTTTTAGCATAATAAGACCGACTGCATTCTGCGCCGAATCGTATACGTCCTGGCATCGCATCAGCAAGCTGGCTCGTTTGGCAAATCTAACATAATAACTCCAGGAAATCGGGCAGGAATACGACCGCTGCTCGCGTATTGAATAAACAAAAGATTGTATACGTCAATGTCACATTAAGGAGATGGAAATAGATGCAATGGCTTCATAAAACCGAGCAGAGCGATAGTAGAGGTTTGCGTGCGTTGAGAAGTCGCCTCACGCGGAGCAGCACGATCCGGCCGGCGAGTGACACCGTATTTTCGCTCGTAAATCCAGAAGGACAATGGCAATGAGTTGTAAACGGCCCGGTCACGTATACCGGCGGATTCCTTTATTAAACGCGTGCACGCAATGCCGGAGAATAAGCAGAATTCTTACAAATTATTGGAAAAATTAGGCCAAGAGTAAAATAAACACTTTGTAGCCGTTGCTTAGTGAAACTTGAGTAGTTTTTGCTCTAGCTAGCGTGTGATGCAATAGGCTGGGTACCGGTTCTTGCTTGATCGGCTCCCCGGCGTCTGGCGAAGATGCTATAGTCAATGGACTGAAAATGCTTTGCATGGAATTGATTAACCCCGTGCCCCGCGGCCATTTCATATTGTTTTATGCTTATATTATTACGTCTAGACTTTATAACGTTCATTTGTTTACATTATTCTGTTATGAATGCTAGTATCATTGACTTGGCAGTTGATGTTAATCTGGTAGTCAATGTCTTAAAGTACACATGCCGGTTGCTTTGTTCTCGCCACCGCTGTAGTTAAATGTTACGTAGATCTTTGTTGCGATATCTTAGAGCGATAAAAGGTGCTCCTGTTTTGCAAATGTCGACTCACTAACTACGAGGCATCTTCACGGTAGCTCACGAAAGACGAGTGGAGAAAGCCTTATCTCACGTATCGGAGCGCAAACAATGTGAAGAGTGTGCCGATGCTTATCACCCACAGCCTATCTAGTGTTCATTCGACTTTCACTCAATTCATCACGAGTGTGTTGTTTCTGGCACCACCTTGTTGTTTGGCTTGTCCCGTCTTGTTAGCGCTGTCGGAACTCGTGACGAGTTGAAGAGTTCTCTCGAGAAAGCCGCTGCCGTGTGAAACTTTGACTTATGCAGTTATCGCACTCTATAAATGGCGATAATTCAACACTTCCCGCAGCCTCGACATAAGTGCACACTGCACAGCCCTAACGTTCTGTATTGTTTTCGTCCAAATATGTAAAGGACGTCCTTTCGTCGGCAGACGGGGTTTTTTTTTTCATTAAATATTCAATAAGCCGTCCATAAGGCGCATTGTGACGCTGTGAGCTATGCCCGTTCGGAGGGCGCCGGTCGCGCATGTTAAACCGGGCTGTCGTGATTTAGTGCAGGGCCGCGGCTTGCACGAGCCCACGGCCCTAATTACAAAGTGTAATGAGGCGACGCCCGCGCCGCTGCACCGGGGCGACGCCTCTGCCACCTCTGCCCAACAATGTGGCCGAACAATCTTCTTGCTAACCAACCAACTAAATAAATAAATAAAACCGTGCCATTTTATTTGTCGGGCTTTCTAATCATATAACTCTGGCAAAGTTTTACACACACTTAAGAAGGCAGTTCTAAATTACCGTTTTAATTTAGTGCATGCTTAATTTATATTCGTAGCGCGAGTGTTAACAGTTAACAGATTAATCAGCGATTTAGCAAACTCGGTTTGTCGACAGGAGCGTTAAACTCTAATGAAAAGGCACATCCATTATTTTTTACTCCCGTCCATTGAAATATTCTATTGAATACATTGACATCAATCATGTAGCGAGTCGGTCTTTAAACAAAACAGTCTTTGACCGTAAGATATTCAGCTGACACCCACTGAAGCGAGAGCCTGCCTAACTCGAATGGGTTCGAACTGGGTTTCGACACGAAGATAGCAGCTTACTGCACAGCACTTGGTAACAAACACGCTGTATCTTATCTCGAATCTGATCGCGGCTACAACTCATTAAATCACGATGGCTGCCTTTGAATTAATTTTTTGTTGCGTCTGTCTGTTAATAGTTAATGTATCCGTGGCCACATCGAACCTATGAAAGTCAACTCGGGTTATTACATAATTTGTGGACGGGACTGGAGTTTCATTATTTTGATTTCCGCACGAACGGGCGCGGCCCGCCTGGTTAAGTAAAAACTTTTGGTACTGAATCCACTGTAAGACTTTACCTACGTAACTAAATTCAATGTCAATTCCTGGAACTCACGGACTAGCTCACCGTTTACCATTAGCGGAGATAAAATCACATGCCATAATTTCATAGCAATAAAGTATGAAATTCAGTGCTATTGGCGAACCAAAAAATACTATGTCTATCTAAATATTACAATAACAAAGACGTTGTTACATTTAAAGCATTATGCTTCTATGTAGGTATTACATATAATATCGATATTAATAAAGTGACTCTTCATCTCCACCGTCGCATGCCTCAGAGATGAAAGATTAGCAAACGTGATTCCGATTTGTTCATGTATGAATCTCCCTCTCGTCTTTTGACATGGCAATTTGACCATTAATCAATCATCAATTAATACATTTTAAAATTATAATATAACGTATGGTAATTCAATGATTGGCAATATCCGCACAAAAACTTATCACGATCTTTTACTCTTTGTCAATTCAGTAGTCGTAAAATATTTAGTACTTACTTAATGTATTTTTTCCTTTAATATTGTCTGTTATTTTAAGTTACAAAATTTAATTATATCGCGAAATGAGTAAGCAAAGCTCAAGATGAGTTGTCTGCTTCATGAGTCACCGCGAGAACAGTTGCAGTTCATCAGATAGTGGGTGGCTCCTGTGGCGTTATTTAGTCGTCTCTGCCTTTTTTAGGGGAAGTTACTGCTAAGTTATGCAGAGCCGGTACCGTTGCTGAGGAGCGGTGCACCAGCGCCGGAGCGCCGGACGCTTGATTTAACGCTCGATTTAACCTTTAGTGCGCATAGGTAATGACTAGAACAATAGGCCTACGTTTTTTGGTTGGCTTTGTTCAAACAGTAACAAATGTAAATCGAACCTAGAGATGTCGGCGGGCGATTGCATTATAAAACGAGCAACTTTTTGCTCCCTCGCGAATTATGAGGGTTCGCTTAATGCTATTGCAAAATGTACGCCTTTAATTGCGAATAAATTTATTACGTACTCCACCCGGGCACGCGGCACGAACAACAATAACGGTATGGTTATTGTTGGCTTTTTGTGATTGTGCGGAAGCTCGCAAATTAATTTTTTCATCGATCCCAAATTCTATAGATCCCCGTTGTTCAGAATTAATGACGGTCGTACGGTTTAGATGCGTTTTTACATTGATGTCTTTCTTTTGTTTCAGTCACTGCCACCTTACCACCACAGAGGCCTTGGATACCATTGACTCGACCGAACAGAACTCGTCCAACATGTAAGTAAAATTAGATTTTGCCTTAATATAACTTAAATTTTATAACACAGATATTTTTTCTTGTTGTAGCTAGCTAGCTAAAGCGTTATACCTACCTATTAGGTATGCTAGTTAATCACTAATCAATAGCAATAGCTGTAAGCTGCATACCTACATAAACTGTCTGCCCTCCATTGCACTTTAATTCAATTAGCCTGGCTTCCCTGCGATGTTTCTTACTTACGAACTTTAATTTCGCGCGATACTATCTCGGGTTCACGTTTAATTTGTAAACGCGATGTTATGAGATTCTTACCTGGTGGATCATTAATAAAGTGTCATAGTGGCGGCAATGGGCGCGGCGCACGCGGCGCGTCCCATAAATATAATCGGCCGCGGTCCGCCCCGCCATCACTATGTTAATACCCCATACGGAACCCAGGATACGGGTCTACGGGATCGGACCCGATCGTGACTCGTGCACCTACCATGAATCTTTCATATGGTACCGTTACGTAGAATTGATAAGGTGATGTTTATAAACGACGCATTACCTATAAAGGTTGCGTTTGAGTTGGTCCGCGATGTCCGGGAATCGAATCCGAGTTGTGTACCGCCCGGGTCGAATTACAATGAGCTAAGAACACCCGACAGTCACATAGTCAAGTTAATTTATTTAATTTGATATTGCGGATAACTTCATATAGGTAAGTTATTTTTTTAATAGCTTACGTATTAATCCGAACAAGGTCTGGTCTTTGCGGTATTTTTTTTTGCGTTGTATCGCGCTTAGAAATCATTCTCACTTTTGATAGTTTTTGAGTAGGATTTTTTTTGGAACAATAGTAAAGTGCGGAATCGTTTATGAGTTTGGTTCTAACGGTTATTATTTGATACAAGGATACTTGGCAAGTTTCATAAAAATTCCACTCAATTTATTTTTTCTCCAAATTAATTAAGGTATGTCCCCAGACATTTGACTCGTTACCAAATACGAATACATGTATTGTTAACAAAACTGACAATTACTTACATTTGTTTAGTAACAAATCAGGAATTATATTTTTCTTGTTTAGATAGATGGTCCCGATTTTTTTTTGAAACTTCCTTAATTCACTTTAGTACATTATTCTGATATTTTTTTTCTATTGTCCTACAAAGTTTTACGCACATACGAGTACCTACATAATTTACATACTTAGAGATTGCCTTATTTAAAGCTGAACGCCTCTCCTCTAATCACCAAAAAACATGCATCCACAATTGAGTTGATAAATATCAAATTCCATTATGTTCATGAAAGTTGGAATACGATTTCAAAAAAGTATACCAAATTTGAAGGACATATTGGAGTTTGATATTTATCAACTCAATTTCACATGTTAGCGTAAACACATTGAAGGGCGTTCAGAGGTGTCATTCTCTTAAAATTGGTCGATCGAGTGAGCGAAGCTGAGAATGCACGCCTTAAATGTGGTATTTACGCTCTGACGGGATAACTTCAACTGGCCGGTTTATTTTTGGTGCGTCGAGTTCAAGAAATAGAATCGCCTACCTGATTTAGATTAGACAATCTCTACTTAGAATATACAGTCTCAGTTAAGAATCACGGGGTGGTCGAATACTATGAACCGGCGGACTATCTGCTGGTAAACCTTACGAACGGGCCGCGAAGCCTTATCTCCAGACAATACTCGTCGGAGACAATAAAACGTGTCGATGAACGACGCGTACGCACCCATATGTCATTGCCGCGCATTATCACGTCTAGGCGCCTAATATTTATAGCGTTCGCAGTAAACCCACTGATCTTGGACCTCGTGTGTTTATCTCTCTCAGTTATCTATATGGGAACAGGACGTGAAGCTTTTAAGAATCGAAGCCGTTTGTGATATATTTGAAATGGAAAGATGAAAAAAAATAATTAACAAACTAGCTGTGTCTCGGTTCCTTGCAAGGAAATATATACAAATGAATCAAAGCTACAAGTCTAATTAAACGTTATATTACCCAATTCATGTTTTGAAATGTAACAGGAACACTATATTCATGGTCAATCGGTACAGGAAGAGGGAAAATGGCCTTCGCCTCGCCAAACGACCCAAACAATGCACAATGAGAGACATTGGCTGCGACCTCATTGCATCCGTGAACTTGCGTTCGGGCGACAGATCCGGAGACAAATCGTTACCAATCCGAGCTTTCATTCGATATTACTATCATTTTACCCGGGGTCAAATATACCTAAGTCACGGACGTATTCGATAGCGAGATCGCTGAAGAAATACTGGGGGCCTACAGCATTATGCTAACGTTAGCAATTTTCGAAAACGGGCAAAATAGGTTAGCTTTACAGCCGCCTCGGCCGCTTATGTCAACTGCATTTAGTTAGTTTTCAAAAAACGCCATTGTTACCGTTATTCATCTTTTCTCCGCCTAAACATTTAAGGAATGCATGTCATGCGACCGCTAAGGCTCCATCTAATGTATCAAGAAACGGGTGTCAAGGACACATATATTTCCGACCTAACGCTGAGTAGCCTTTCGACATAGAAAAGGTCTAATGTCCTGAGTTTAATCTTACCTGAGTTTGTTTAGGACGGTATCTTCCAGTTGGATTCCTCGAAAAGAGCGCAACGGGACCTCCCAGTAAATTTAGCATAAAAAGAAGCTTCTTCAAAGTGTTAATTGTGTTCCTTTTTTGAAAAGAAATGCTTTTTCTGATAATAAATGGGTGGTTCTGCCCTTGAACAGCACTTCTACTATATCAAAATGTCTTGCGCAGGCAGAACAGTCGAGTGTCACAAACTGTGAGTTATGCGGTGGGTACCTTCGAAATGACCGGGTCCCCACCGGCCCGGCCCTTGGTCGTGTGAAGTTCCAACTCGTGTAATAAGAGATCTCAGATACAATAATAATTTTTTTTTGGACAACCTTTTGTCGCCGGCTGTACTTTTTTTTGCACAGTCATCATCTACTCGTCAAGGCGATTCGAACGAGCCCTAACACGACGGGTTTATCATGTGTAATTTAGGAGTTCCTATGACCACCCTGAGTCTCCATCATCAGACCAGCTCGAACCGGCCAGTGGGTCAAATTTAACTTGCAAGATTTGACCCGTATATACATACATATATTGCAAGTTAAGTAAAAGCTTGTAATAAATAATCTATACCGGGTGATGCTACGGGCGTTTCAACACTTTCAACCGCCGTCAGTCCGCTGTCCTCCTAAGCATTTAAGAAATAGGCGATTATATACTTAACATTCGATCAATTGTGGCAAGAATTACGATAATAGTAAAGCTCTGGGTGAATGTTAGCTGCTTGCTCATTCTTTCAATATTTATGACGGGACTTACGGCGGTTGAAGGACCCGTGGAGTCACCCTACCGCATTATGAAAGATCTATTTTAAGGTTAAATTACCACGTACCTCTCTTAATAAATAGCGGCAAATTGAGAAATTAATTCAAATATTATTGATCATAACATAAACAACGGTCTTAATCTAGAATAATGGTTGTAAAACCACCTGACTCGACTCTGAAATATCGCCGTATTTTTCTAATAACATGTCGCCACCTAGTCACGGTGATATAAAAAATCAAGGTGTTTATTTAATTTTCTACATTATGCTTACCAATAAATGCAGTCTTTAACTTGGAACTTTTTTTCAAATCGTGCAGTCAGAATTTCAGTTATAATTAAAAGCGAATTCTATTTTCCATTTCACGATTTTTAGACTGAATATCAATGACAATAAATTCAGAGTAAAGATGCATTAAAGTTTTAACATACCCACCTAATGCAAAATGACATTGACTTTCCCGACCCCCGTAAAAACGGCGTTCGCATAATGCTATGGCTTTTTGCAAGCGCTTGTTTTTTTATGTGTATTATGCTCCCGAACCCCTGATATTAAACCGCTACCCCACCGAGTGACGCAATTCACAGACTTTACCCTCGTCGGGAGTTTGATGGCACTCCACAATAAGCGCTAAACACAGCTGAAGCATCCAGAACAACCTTGGAGTATGTATTGTGGGACATGATCCATTATTTCACATGTTAATAACCTTGTCGCACGTTATTCATAACATGCCCACGTGACAGCATCGCTAATAGACAGGCTACGGCGCCTCCCCCTATTGTATTCAGATATCCTGATAGCACCCAGCACATGTATTGCTTTTATTCATCCGAACAACACAAGAGTAAGTTGTTTGTATTGAATAAAAAACATCTGCAACTAATTCAAACTCCAAGGCACGCTGCTTTAGCATACGGTAAATCATTCACGTAAGGCCTGATGCTATTCTCAGGGTAACTGCAATTGCATTTAACCCATTACTTCTGATTAATGGGCATACATGAATCTCACAAATGCGATCCGTACTTTCCGCACACGTCAGTCGTGTATTCCCGAGAGAAATCCTCCGGCCCGAGCGAGCAACGCGGTACCGTTCCTCTGAAGGACCTCTTGTCAGTATAACTCTCTACAAATTGATGCTTTTATTGACCCGTTTCACCTCTTTTGTCTGTGCCCTATTAGGATTTTTAGGGCTTCGCAGTATAGTTTCGCCATGACCGCTTTTCACTGATATTTTATGTTTGATGCTATTTTCAAGCGTTCAGCGTAGTTGTACTTAACTGAGCCTATCTCGCCTAAAAAGTTGTCAACCTTACATACAAAAAACTTGCCACGCTTTAGTTAGACTACGAGTACCACTCTTTGTATGTTAGTTTTCGTCTGTGTTATTGAAGAAGTTATCAACGATTGTCTAAACTTTTGTATTTGCAATGGAGAAGGTAGCTCGGCGGGTTCTAAAGTCTTGATTAGGCTTAAGGCACCTAATAAGTTCCTAGATTACGTATACACAATCGTTTCCTATTGGAAACAAATCGCTGTTATTAAAATATTGATGACCAATTGATGATCCTTTGTAGGCATATAATTAGTTTAAAATGCGTCAAGTGTAATAACAAGTTTCAGTCGTTTATTGTGATGTAATTATTATCCAGTCATGCTGTTGTGAATCAACTTGTTTGCTGTTTGTTGTGTCTATTGTGCTCCGTGTTTGATTAAATTAGCACGTTAGTCATTGTCTTCCTCTACAACTACTTTATGACCGACTGGACCGGTATAGAAAACTCGTAAAATTATTCTGAGAATGTCAGCTACGATTTGAATGTCTTCCTTCCTGCTGGTGCGATGTTTTGTTGAAATTTAGAATCATTTGTATGCGCATAAATGTATGCCTGGGATTTTCTAATTTACCTACCGCGTTTATGCAAAACCATAATTAAAATAAAATCTGAATACCTACTAATGTCGCGCAATTCCCCATCGACGTCATATCAAAATAACTTGCCGCAAAAGGCCAACAATTAGAACAGATGTGCGCTCTCATCTGAACGAACCATATGTTGCACTCGTCAATGCACCGGTTCGAAATAGGGCCTCGATTCACCGCAATTACAGGCTTTCTTATGCAAATTATTATGAACGACGAGGAGACTAACGCGGCGGCGAGAATGTAGGGCTGTCAGTGTTGTACACCCACCCTGTGATTACCACTGTTATGGCTTTTTATTACATCGCCATACCACTTCTGGGTCCAATGAGCGTTAAAAATTGCACGATATGACTCCATTACCTAGAGGTGAAATCTGTGGAATAGAGCGCTCAGTAACAAATGTTTGCAGCTCTTACATTTCAACCCACTAACAACCTCTTGTTAGCACCTATTGAGGGTTCTTGCGTCATATTGCCGATTGCGCCGCCGTTCCGATTTAATGGGCGTTTTACGCGAATTCAAAGAGGTGCCTCGATATTTATAAATCGATTTTAATGAGTCAAGTGTTTAGTTTACTCGGTAAAGAACTTATAAAAACGTATCGGACGGTCTAAGATTTAATATTGAATATCATTGTAAGGTGACTTTGCGCGTTAAGAGTTGATTTCACTTCTGTCTGCGTGCGTGGCTTTGTATGTTTATTTAAGCCAAAGGATCGTTGACTGGGTGCAATCGTATTATTAATTTATGTATTCGTAAATTAACAGTTCCTTTACAAATATATCGAGGATTTCACGTGGGTTGTTGCGGTTGTGGATGAAACCGGTGCGTCGCGGTGTGGCACGATCGCAGCAGACACACCCACACTCGTCGTGACATGCTTCACTGCCGCCCGACATCCGCCGCACCACGCCTTTTCCGATTGCTCCTTTTTGCTGCACGCATCACCAGCCTCCCGACCCTACATAATATGTGACATATCTCCATCATCGGCGCACTGGAACGCTTCAAAACGCATTAGGATCTGACATACAATGGCTCTGCCTATCAAAAGTAATGTAACTGCCCGTAGCAAGTCACCTTCCCCCATTGTTCGCTGATCGATGCGACACGTAGATACTTCATATTTCACCATCGTTGTCTTTTTGTTAGAAATGAAGACACGCGTCCACATGTTGGACAACATTACTATTTATTATTGCGTTGGTGTCGAGCTTTCGATCCGTTTCGACCGTAGTTCCCTTATTCAAAGTCGAGTATCGATGCGTGTATTGTTTTGCGATGTTTGGCATGTGCGCCGCGTCTCGGCGCGTCGCATCTAGCATACAATGGACTCGTCCGAAGCACGTGCTGCGGCCGTATTGATCGTCGCCGGGTGACATTGACTCCTTGACGATTAGCATGAGCGCGAGTGCGCCTTATGATCGTTATCAATTTGTCCGAGCCACGGCTCTGCGCCCGATCTCCCGGCATTGTCCTGTCCCTCCAACCGTCATTCTTCTGCCGCGACAGCTTTGTCTTATAACCCGTACTCCCGCTTTATTGTCTGTTGATTGACTGAGGTCGGGTGCGATTATATAGATAATTGCTTCTCCGAGGTTTTCCACGAAGTCGGCATTTAGACGAGTGGGCCTCATCCTCCCGTGCGCCTTTTGATCCGCGTAATGAGACGGGTGCGACTGCGAGCGCGCCGCGTCCGCATAAATCTGAGATAATGGCGTGCAGCGTGAGAGAGCACAGTCGTGCCACGTTAGTTTACGTAATAAGTGGATACGTAGAAGCGGTCCAGCCAGGGGACGCTCAGTTCCATTTCCTAACAAGTTTCGAGGAGGCCAATTCAGTCTTCTATGTATCTCTGTTAGGAGTCCTACCAAATAAGTTTACAACTCTATTTAGAAGTTCTATCCATAATAACATACTTTGAAGCGAGTTGTCGATAAAACTCCTACTTAAGCGAATAAGCCATTTCCTCACCATCAACATTGTTCCTAATACATTCCACACGATCGGCCCGCGGGCCCGTGAGATGACAGCCTGAGTGATTGCTAAACGGCTCATTTTCATCCCCTTCGATAGAATAGAAATGAAACCCGTAATCTTTGCACGCTGGGAATAGCCGCGTAGTCACGATATGTTCGCGAATGCCGGAGATATATACAATTAGAGGAAAACTAGCTATTGTGTCGCGTGCCGCGCGGGTGACGAGCGGTGGGCCGCGGCCCGCGCCGCTGGCGGACCTTAAAACGACTCTCATTTTAATTGGAACACTTTTTATCTGCCACGCAACATGCCCGCCATTGTAACAAAGCTTCAACGCCGGCTAATTGGTCTCCGAACGAGCACTTGACATGAAACTGTTAGCGTAATTGGAACAATTGTTTGACAATCAACTGTGTACGATATAGAATCAAAGTAATGTGTACATTGTCGTCTTTTCCAGGTATCTTCACGGTTATGTGCTACAACGTGCTCTGCGACAAATACGCCACGAGACAGATGTACGGCTACTGTCCTAGTTGGGCGTTAGAATGGGATTACCGTAAAAAAGGAATTCTGGACGAGATTAGACATTATTCTGCTGACCTTATTAGTTTACAGGCGAGTATTCTTACATTTATCATTTTGTTCGATATTATTCCAATCCAAGGCAAAATATTAATTGTTTTCTTATTATTCAATGTTTTATGTTTGCAGGAAGTAGAGACCGACCAATTTTACAACTTCTTCCTACCAGAACTAAAAAGTGACGGCTACGATGGCATCTTCTCTCCTAAATCCCGAGCGAAAACCATGGGCGAGTCGGAGAGAAAATACGTCGATGGTTGTGCCATCTTCTTTAGATCTGCAAAGTATGTTCATTTTAGTTTCTCCAGAATTAAAAAGGTTTAAGTCAATTTTAAAACCTAAAAGAATGCTATAGCTACCACCTATTTACCTTTTTTAGATTCACCTTAGTTAAGGAGCACCTGATCGAGTTCAACCAACTGGCGATGGCCAATAGTGAAGGTTCTGATAACATGTTGAATCGTGTCATGCCCAAGGACAACATTGGTTTGGCTGCGTTACTGAAGACAAACGAAGCGGCCTGGGAAAATGGTAAATAGATCACTGTGACCTGTTTCAACTACGATTTTTAGTTGCTCAAATGTTATATTTGCAATTTTTTTATTAGTTCGAATAAAGGACTTTAGATTAAGGAAAAATAATTGCAGAAAAAATGCTTAGTTTATGAAAATTTCCCTTGTAAAACAGTTGGAACCCAAAACTTCGGACTTGAGATAGGTTACCATAACATAAATTACGACTTTTGACATCGTTTTTGGAAATCAATTTCTATAAAATTCAAACAAACAAGGAAATTGCCTAGTTGGGGACTATCACCTGTGGTATATTGACTCTTATTGAAAATGTTCACATCACACGTGATAAACCACATTTCCACTTACAATAATGTAAAGCTTAGTCTTCGTCTTCACTCGTAGTCAAATATTGTAACAAGATCCGTTTATTCACGTATTTTATATTTATGTAGGGTGGCTCGTGATTCCCTTGTCCTAGTTGATGGACCTAAAACGATTTGTTATTCAAATCTTGAAATCTTGCCTACGGAATATGCATTACCGCCAAGGCCCGATGTATGTAAGGTTCTTGATGTAAAGATTTGAAGTAAATTTAAAGTGGTCGTTTACGCTTTTTACGCTTACGTTAAGTAACTCAATAAAATAGGTCCCAAGACTTAAGAAATAACCTATCCTATAAGCAGCATAGACAATTGATGATTTTTGTGTACCACAAATATTAACCTGTATGGTATATTCATACAGATCTATCACGAAGAGGACCATCATGACCACTACCCGTCCATTCAGCCATGCCTTGATTCTTACAGGCAACCATATTCTAAAAAGAGGTGCCTTGACATTGACAGCCTTACGGAGTTGACGTTGATCAAAACACGAGGAAGAAACAAAAAGGTGCTGTAGTATTGTAAACAGCGTATTCTTCCGCAGGTATCCCGACCGACTCCTCCATGCTTGGGCAGCCGATACTGGTCTGCACGGCGCACATCCACTGGGACCCGGAGTTTTGCGACGTGAAACTAATCCAGACGATGATGCTCAGCAACGAGCTGCGGAGAATCCTCGACGACTCGGCGCGTACGCTGCGGATTGCCGGCCAGCGAGATAATGTACAGTTATTGCTGTGCGGAGACTTTAATTCGCTGCCTGACAGTGGTGAGTTGGTATATACCAGAGTTATTTAATATCATGGAGGAGGTAAACGAGCACATAGGTACATGACTCCTGATGATATGTGAGATGGGCTGTTAGGCCATAAAAGACAGACTATCAATGCGTTGCCAAACCGGAGGACTGCGATGGAATGCATCTATTTTACTTACTTCACTGGTTATCGAACCCCCTCACCGGATCACAACAATGCCATCCCTGCTCCTTGGCAGCAAGTTTAAAGGTAAGATCCTGATAGCGATCCAGATGTACCCTGCCTGAATGTATAAGGTCACCGCTATTGTTGGTAGACCATTCCAATACTGTCAATAAAGTTTAACAATAATACGCGGATCTTATTGACCAACTGTACCTGTTCGTTTGTTATAGTGAGCGAGACTTCGTGAGTGGATAGTGTCGATTGGTAAAGCACTATTTAAATATTTTTAATTGGGTTCTTCTTTGTTAATGAAGGCATAGCAGAGGGGGCAGTGACACGAATTACCAGAACGGATAAACATAGAAAAATCTTTATAATTATAATAAATATATTATAACCATATTACAACATAATAGGAATAACAACAGACTGATTCAATTTTCTCCAATACGCTCTTGACAGTAACAAAGAACTAAATTCAAAGTTAGAAATACATTGTCAATGAGTCCATAGACAAAAATGGTCAGCGGCCCACAACCTCATTTAAAATATTCTTGAACATAAATAAGTAATAGATGCCAAATAGATGTCTCAGGAGCCTAAGTATAAAGTGTCTGCGTTCAAACCCCGCATGGCTGTAACCTTTGTCTTTTATTACCTCGTTGATTAGGAGAGCATGGAAAACATGCAGACTTACTTTGTAAGTAAGGTAATCGCATTAGCTTGAAAAAGGGTTAACTAGCTACTGAAACCGGCTTAATCAATGGCGTAATCAAGGCGGCTGTCAGTCACTCACTCATAACCGTGTCGAAACAAATCGCGAACCAATTACCTGATAAGGCTATGCGTGTGCATTTATTCCCTTCCGCCCTTTGGTTTCAGCGGTTTATCGTTATACTAACTTTTGTCTGCGACTCCGTCCGCGTACAAGACGTTATTACAATTAATATGACAGTAATTTTTCAAGATAGAAAGGTATCTAATGTAACTTTCCTGTGTTTTGACTACATATGTACAAGAAAAACTGAATAATCAACAAACATTCATTAGTTTCTTTTTATTTATAGGGATTTCTTTAAACGGCAAATTAAACATACTTGGTTACATTAGACTTTATCTTATTTACTACTAAAACCCAACATCTATCCGCCTTACATGAAAAAAATATGCTCTCTTAGATCGACCTATATTTCAACAGTTACCCAAGACGGGTCAGACCTCAGAGACAAGGAGGCCAATTAACGGTTTTCTCAACAAGTGGACTTGTTTGTCTGTAATTAGGGAATGAATTAACTATTTCAGATTGGTTCGCCACAGCTCCCGAGCAACCGGCTTCTTACAAACAGAATGCCTTTTAGGGAGCAAAGTTTGGCTCCTCGGTTTGATACTAAAGCAATTAATGGTGTTACTCTTTGTTCTTTATCATTTTTCGAAAACCAAATTTTATTGGTAGCCGAATTTCCATACGCATTTTTTCTTAATTGGGGTCTTCCCAGACCTATCGACGGAATTGGCTTAAGCCGGTAAGAAAAAGTGTTATATAGATAAAGTGTCATCCTGATTGTAGAATAATAAAACCGCGATTATCAGATGTTAAATTATAATTTGGGCTGTTACAATTAACAATGTATAAAACTTGTTAAAAAAAATTCACTACGTAACTCTTGGGACTCCTCTCCTTAGAGATGTAAGAAATCCGAGGTTTTTTTCAGGCCCCGCTGGATTTATTAATTGAATTGTTAGATCTTCAATACGAACTTGGTTAATTTTTTATGTGATTGTATTCCAGGTGTGATAGAGTTCCTGTCGGCGGGGCGCGTGCCGTCGGAGCACCGCGACTTCAAAGCGCTCGGGTACGCCACGTCCCTGCGCCGCATGGCGGGCTCCGAGCATGAGTTCACGCACAACTTCAAGCTCGCCTCGGCGTACAGCGAAGATATCATGCCCTATACCAACTACACGTAAGCCGAACTCCATAAACTTTTTATTTTCTACCTTTGTTTTGAATAATACAGCTCCGAACAACGGTCTTGTTCTTAGCTTGAACTAAGTCTGACGTTTTTGGGCCACGAGTTCTTCCTCTTTCAAATTTTACTTTCCATCTTCTTTTGCATTGGTAGGTGGAATTATGAGGCCTAAGGACATGCAATCTCCAAATTGCCTACGCGTTACTTACTTAGTAAATATATGGATATATAGATGGAGAGTTATTACACCGGCTGCTTTATTCCTACATCGAAACACTAAAGTGTTTATACTCTTGAAATAAAGTACAATGATCAACATAGAAGCCTAATTCTCTTAGCGGTAGCTTTAAAAAAAAGGAATTAAAACTCCTAGTTGTCTCTCGATGTGCACTGAATTGTGCATTAAGCAACATTTGACTTTCTAATAACTTGAAAAAAAGTATGGTTCTTCATAACTGGAGCGATCTGCCACGCATAAATCTTATCTAGAAAAGGTTCACACAGCCAAGCCTCTTCTGAAAAACGAAATTGTGTTGAACCGTGTGTTCTCTAGAACGGCGTGACACGGTTGTTTCTGTTGCAGGTTCGACTTTAAGGGCATAATCGACTACATCTTCTACTCGAAGCAGTCGATGACGCCACTGGGGCTGCTGGGCCCGCTGTCGCAGGACTGGTTCCGCGAGCACAAGGTCGTCGGCTGCCCGCACCCGCACATACCTTCTGGTAAGAAACAAACACATATAAACCATCCATGTTGCTTTTCATATACCACTCCCTAAACTTGGCAAAAAAATATTAGACAGAAATATGGCCGCTGTTTTTATCTGTCATCTGAGACTTACGTAAAACTGAAATACCTCAAGAACCGTCAACAAGTTGGTCATAAAAGAAATGAACACTCTTATTTCAGTTATCTTTTTCATTTAGTATCTGTTGGGTCCAAAGATTTTGTTTCTGAAATGAAACATGTAGGTCAGCGCGTCACATCGAACCGTGTCTGGTTCCAGATCACTTCCCGCTGCTGGTGGAGCTGGAGATGTCCCCGACGAGCAGCAACTCGAACGGGCTGATCGGGCGCAGGTAGCACGCGTCGCCGCGCGCGCGCCGCCGCCCGCCGCCCCCGCCGCGCTCGTGACGTCACCCCGCCCCGCGCCCCCGGCGCCCCCGGCGCCCCAGCCCGAGCCGGAGGTTCAAGAACTCTCTTAAGTGTTTCAAAGGGCGATCATTCGAAAACTCACCTGTTTCATTGGTTCCAAAGAGATCAAATCATCTGATGCGTGTTAGTTTCAAAATGACACTTTTATGATGATATATAAATGTAGAAATAATAGTTACTTGGATAATTATGGTAATAAGACAATTACAGATGATGATGTAGATGAAAAGTGACTCTTCGTTTAATTTTTTTGATTAGTAAAACTAGCGAAACCGATTGAACTTTAGGTAAATTAGCACCAGATTATTCGATCTCTTGGTAACAGATGACTAGGCTTGTGTACAAGTGTCTCGGTTGTATGTCAAGCGTCCTGTCGTTAAACTTCGCATTATTGTGCAATGATCCTGAATACTAGAACGGTTTCGTTTTTCACTGGATGCCTTTACTGTATAAGTAACTGTAGATTTCGTAGCTACTCATCGATTCGCTTAGAAAGTAGAAAGGTAATTCTACAGTACAATGTGGTAGTTAGTCGTTAGTTTGAATGTTGTTCTATAGTATCGATCCAGTGAGGAGCGAACGATCTGTGCAATGTTTTAGCATTTTACGTGTTCCAATGTGTCGTGTACCCGGTACACTGATGCGCCGCAATTATGTGCGAATATTATCATATGGTATGTGGTATTTGTGTTTGTAGTTTTATCCATCTACAAATCGGATATTAAGTAGTGATAATTTTGACGATTCTATTATAAACGTATTCAATGAAATAAATCAGACCTACGCTTATTGTGTCAATGAATATTTATGATGAAGAAATGTAAATTTAAAAAATAAAAAATATTTTTTCAATAGGATAGTTTGTGGCGGATAAATGCTTAGTTTTTCGATGTTACATATTATACAGTCGAGGAATGGCCTGCAGAATATATGAAAATTTTAATAGAGGTTCGCTCAGTGTACAATGTATTGTGGAATGTGTATAATTTTAAACGTTGACAAGTCGAGGGAGAGTCTTACGTCCATTTACCATTGTTAGTTTTAATTCCTCCACTGTATATTATTTAGGTGATATTCTAGCTGGGCGTACATTGCAATGTTCGTGTGTATGTGTGGGTGCCGAGGGGAGGGCCTGCTAGTGTCGGTACCCCCCTCTCGCTACTTGATAGTCTGATAATCAGTGAGACGGTTGTGTATTTTGATACTTTATTCACACTTGGTGCGGGTCTTTGGATTCTTGTCTACAGATATTCTGGTACAATGTCGTTAACTAATATTTATGGTATATCGTGTCTCAAATCAATTCCGAATGATAATAGATACCGACAATGTATGACGTGACCCGCCATGTTTTTACAATAGTTTTATTTGTAATAAAATCAAATGTTGTACGATTCGTTGACATTGGCTTCTAGCACAATTTTATATTGTGCTTGCACTGTT
Source organism: Acleris sparsana (assembly GCA_923062465.1). NCBI lineage: Eukaryota > Metazoa > Arthropoda > Insecta > Lepidoptera > Tortricidae > Acleris > Acleris sparsana. Next base: position 14,810,225 of record OV281294.1, on the reverse strand, counting down.
TTTGCCTAAAAAAAACAATTTAGACGTAGTTCCGTTCCGGTCAATCTGTGTAGTCTCATATCGCGTAATACCCAGCCCTGTCTCACTGACCGGTTAGTCGTAGAGGTAATGTTAGGCGTTCCGAGAGGCGGAGTGGAGCGGCGAGGCGCTCGCACCCGGGCGGCCTCAGAACAAAGCGGCGGGCGATCATTAGGTTAATACCGCATCGTGTGTAACAACAAACTTCTCAGCGAGACCACTTTATATTTACCCCTGACCCTCCCTAGTGTTATGTACGTAAGCGGAGAGTAGGTTAGTGTTAAACTACGTTTTCTACAATTATCATCCAACGCCGTAACCCCTCGACACGCCCCCTCTAGTTTTAAGTAGACTTATTGCGACGTTCCTTACCCTTTGACCAGACTTAACATTTGACTCACAAATCTTATCTAGTTGTAGCTCTGTTCGTCAGTATTCGTATTCTCGATTTGGTCTGATTCGTTTTTTGGGACGTGTCGCGAGGAATGACGTTTTCATTTGAAAGCGGGTATACTGGCGTAGTACAAATGTCTGTGTGAATGTTCTTGTTGCCTGCTGTTTTATCCCTGTGGTCACGATTCTTCCCATCTCGTGTCCCCCCGAAATGGTACGCGACGTTGTCATGTATTCCTATCGGTATCGATAATGAACGTAGACACAGTATTACCCGGACGAGCTGCTCTCGTATGCCATTTGAGATAGCAATACAGACAACCTGATGAAATCACATATTAGCAGACAAAACTTCAGTCATTGAGTGCCTACCTTATAAAGGCGTGAAAGGTTATGTTTTCATCTTTTCGTGTACTGTGGCTTATGAAGCCTAAAATACAACGAAACCTACGAAAACACATAAACAAAAACAACACACAATAAAATGTTTAAAACTTACTATGAATCGCGAAACCCTCAGATACCTAGCGCTACTCATGATGTTGGTGTTATTATAGAAAATAAAATTCAAAATTATATAAAAGTAGGGACTGTTGTAGCAGTGGAACCTGTTATTGTTAACCATTTTGGCGAAGGTAACGAGGCAATAATTCGCTCTTGTTTGGCACCAGTACTGATGATAAACGAAATCGGCCTTGAAAAAACGTAAACGCGGAGTGAGATAGAAAGTAAAGATGCCGTCTTCTTTATTTAAATGTCTTTTCCTTATAAATACTTCTCTTTTACTCGTTGTATTATTTGTCCGTGTCCCGTCTCGGCAATACTCTGTCTACTTTAATGAACAATTGCTTTGAATTGTAACTTAAGCAAAACATTATTTACTCTGTTGAAATTATTACCGGCCTGAAGGATTTTCCTGAACATTTTATTTACTAGGGTATTCTCAGTCGTTTATAATCCAAATGCTTCCAGGTTAGTGCATGATCGGCTGTAATGTAACCCATTACCTCGTGAGCGACTTCAGCTGTGATCGATTACACCCAGCGTCGCTATAAAGGCAAGAAAAACTTTTTGCGCCACTTACGGGTAGTTTGCAATAATCGAAGATCTTATAGGTATTGCTCCACTAATAGTTACAGTCAAGGTCATATTAAATGATCACGTTTGTATATTTATGCATGATACGACATTATTTTTTATCAAATCCCTTAGAGACAAGACAAGTTCACTGCATGTTAAAATGTTAATCTGATTTAGCCATTTCCCTACAGAAGCTAAGCTGACTTAGATAAATGACAAAAGACACATTCTTGTGGTATTTTAATCAAATTAGTGATTAGCTTTTATAATAATAAAATCTCGTTTTCATTACATCTTTAAGGCGTAATAATATTATTGGGTGGCAATAATAGGTATTTACTGTATCTGTACTCTGTCGCTTATACATTAATACCTAAATACCCAGATGACCGAGCGCCGCTCGGGTTGAAAACGAAATTTCCCGAAGTTGACCACTTGACAGATCGATTTTTCGCTTCCGTAAAACTATATTCCAAATTTCATCGAAAGCGTAGGAGCCGAATTCGAAATTCAAATTATATATATATTACACAAGAATTGCTCGTTTAAAGGTTATTGTGTAAACACCCGGTTCACCCTTATTAGGTACTTGTCTTGCGCAATAAACGGGACTTGGCAACTGCAGGACAAATATTGGGAAAAGAACTTTGGTGCTTCTTTTAACAGACTATATTGGTTTAAGTAGGAATGGAAACTTAGGTTAGAAATTTGTTTACCATATGATGCAGGGAAGGAATGGCTGTAACAAATGTGATCATTTGATGTTGGCTATATATACTATACATAAAATCTTTCAGTAGATCCCGCGGCGTGTGTCGCTTCATAGCATGCTGTCGAAACTGTGAAAGCGGGAGGAATACGCAGTCGAAGAAAAGAGTTGGAGGGTAGATGTTTTTTGTTAGGTCGATCATAGTACTAGAGGCGGCGGCGCGGCAGTCTCGTCGCCTAGTCCTAAGAAGACAAACGGAATGCTGCAGGCCTATACCCTGTCCACGATAACGAGCTAGTATAGCGGTCTCTCTTTTGCACTTTTGTATGCAGATGAAAGGGACAAAAAAGGAGAGTGGGCGTGAACGATGGCACCTCACTGTCATGCTCGGCTTACATGCTCCGTCGCTCGAAATATTTATTTTAATATCCCTTATGATTTTTCTGGTTTAGTTAAATAATAAAGGACCCAATAAATATTTACTTATGTATTCATTTATTCAAACAGCCGAAGATAGTCCAGTAAACAAGCCGAGTCACAGATGAAACCGGTAAAAATTGAAAAGAGATCACTATAACGCGTCCGCACCGTGCAAGAGACAGAATGTAGACTGAACTTCGACCGCCATGTAAACTCACCCGGTGCACGTGCATCGCCCTTATCGTTGACCAATGACGTGCTGTCTAAGTTTTCTAGTACTAGCTCGTTATCGTGGACAGGGTGTAGTATGGTTGCGTTTATCACGTGACAAAATGTGGAGTCCTCGTATTTATACGTGTCAGAAAGTGACGGATGTTTTGTCCACATTTTGTCACGCGATAAACACAGCCATACTAGGCCCCCTGATATACTTATTAATTTTACACATTTGGATTACTTCATAAAATTACGCTTATATTTTTCACTTCGTCTGAGTTATGTATATCGAATAATCAACGTTTTTGATTCTTTTTATTCATATTATTATGTATATCAAACGATAGGTGCTGTTGTATTTAATTTAATGTTACTAAACGCGATTGTGATAGGGATAACGTCTCTCTTGTACCTTACTATCGGATGAATTGTAAAAATGCCAAATCATGAAAAGGGTATATTGAATATTACTTTTAGGATAAATGGGGTTAAATGAAGTTTTATACTAATCAAATTTTTACTGATGACGCTGTATAATTTTTCTAAGTACAGGTAGATAATAAAATCATATCAACATGATGCTCTAGTTCTCGTGTACATTATATTTCTCTAGTTGTTTAGACGGAGTGTGCTGTTGAAATTCTTCCGCTACGCGATTCCCGGGAGCACAAAGTAGAGATAGTTACAACTGAAGGATTTCAACCAGGGCACCCGCAAGCCTTTGCTATATTCTCTTTTCAAAATCAATTGTCAACTCTAAACAAGTCTACAATTAGTGAGTATTTTTGCATTTATAAATTTGTCTTACAGTCTTGTTCCAAAATACTTATTACAGTCTTGTGAAGCATAATAATAATAATAGATTAATAGTCGGAACAGACGATCCACGCTCCATGGCATTCGACCGCAGGACCACCATGCACCACTCCGGGGCTACCATGCTCGCACGGTATAAACACTATTTTAATGCTCATGACGAATTTACCGGTTATCCAAGCAACGAGATTATAACACGTGTGATTATTGTAGCCATACCAGCTGTGTTTGGTCTTGACCAATTTTTGTTCTCAGCTGTACTTGCGCATCGTTTCATTGTACTGTACTCTACTACGAACTCTACGACACTATTCTTTATGACTTCTTGGCGAACGATGAAACAAACGCAAGTATGGCTCGAACAACGAGAGCTTTATCGTAACAAGTTTATCTTATTTGTAGTAGAACATATGTGATCTCTTTATTTTAATAGAATTTTGATGGACATTTTACTTAATAGTTTTAGCCGTGTGTAGTTGAAATAGGAATGTATAAGATCGCACATTTCGTTTGTTACACGCCACCGTACAGCCTGCTGAAGTATCCACCCAGTACTGTGAGGCCCATTGTTCGATTTTGCGGCGTCCGTCGGCGGCGCTCCCAGGTGGCCGCTATGATCTCGTTCGTAAACCTCTATAGTATCACAAGATAACGTATCCCCTACTGAATTAATATTGAACTTGTACATACTTGTATAAATAACCACCGCGTTTTTTTTGTTTTTTATTTGTAAATATTCAATAATTAGCTGTACCTACTATTTACATGAGTACTAAACTAACGACCGGCTGGGAAGCCTCCGATGCGATCATGTGCTTGTATAATTTTGGATAATTCGAATTTACCAAAAGAAGCCTTCGTGTTGTCTGTACATTTTATTTGTAAATATGTTGTTTCGATAACGATGAGCGGCGACGAGGAGCGAGCCCGCGCGCCGGCAGCAGCGCAGCGACCAGGCGCATCGACAGACATTCCATAGGCCCTATCGAATTAGCTCAAGACTAAAGACTGTTGACACTTTAAAATATCATGATAATCAAATAAAATATTTTCTGAAGCACCTTAACCACCTTATTAACTGTGTTATGGGTGAATTAATGATAAGATCGAACAGTGTAACTCACTAGAATCTAAGAAGAAATGCTTTACGTCACTGTGATAGACAATACCGCTCTGCCCGAGAGCCACCATAAGCATTTATGTGGAAATAAATTGTTCTTATGAAATGGAAATGTTAGAAATGTACCTACTCTCAGTATTCAGCAGGTATCGCTTGATTAAGGGTTGGATTTAATTTGACCACACATTATTTTTTACAACTTACCATCTCAGTTAGTTTATTCTTGTGATAGATTCGAGTTTGTTATAGCTTTTACTAACCCTAATCAAGCTGTACCTGTTTCTATGGATGTGTGTATAAAAAGTACAAAGCATATGTGCAGATATTCTGTCGCGGCTCGATTGCTCGAGCGGTTCGGTTCGGTGTGTGAGCGTGCCGTGTGCGGACACGGCGCCAGTTGAATGTGTGTGTGAGGCCGCGCGGCCCGCGTCTCGCTGTGCTGTTTGTTGACACATTATGTATATTTGAATGAATCAAATTATAAGAGAATATGAATTTTACAACTGATTTTCATTTTACTATGTTACCCAGTACTTTATAAATAGAATATATATTATATGACTTAAGTAATGTACGAGTTATCTTTGTGAAGTCATATTTATGTAGTTAGCTCAAACAATCTTATTCACAGTTTTAGAATTTGGCATATCACCAGCAACAGACATCAGATGAACAAACAGGCTAGCAGTCTAGAAAGCTTTGCATAAAAATATCCAATAAATAAAAAGTTACTAGTCCAGCCTACAAAATCCATTATCAAGTTGATTAAAAGTAAAACAATGTTTGTTCAGTCGACATAAAATTCTATAATTATAATCCTATATTTACATAAACTACATAGAAACAACAAGATTAGATATATTTAAAGACAACATCTTTGAAACTGTCAACAGTTTGCAACTCTAGAGTTACAGGACACTGCAGCCAGTTTGATAGGAGCTCTTCCGTGTATCCCAACAGGAAGTACATTTTAGTGGGAGACACAGCTCTTCTTATTATTGCTGCTACTCTGATGTGATTGAACTGGCGTTTAATTATGACCTGCAAGTAGTCAGTTAAAATGTCAATTATTATGGGGTCAACATGTAACACAAAAACTATAAAAATATTCTAAACATGTTTAATGTTTATGTTACATGTTATTGAACCCAGGTATATTTACACTTTCGCAACTTACCACATTGAAGTACCTAAGGTGCAATAGTGTATACTATCTAATATACATATCTTCAAACACTCCTGTACTGACAAAATGAAAACAGCAAAATTAGCAAGCTTTATTCTATTCTGTATGAGGTGTTTTCGTATATGTGGCTTGCACAGTTACATCAGTATATGGTAATTTTTTTGCTAATGGGGCTTTCTAAACCTTGATAGTTAAATTAATATCAAACATACCTCACTGCACATAAGTCCATGCCAGGTGCCAGTCATGAATCTCCGAATGAACTCATCCTCAACTACAGTTTCTGATCTTCGCAAACCATCCTTCAAGCTAGCTGCAATTAATGAATTTTATAAAAAAAAAACAGCATTATAAAATAGTTTATGAACAATAACAACCTGTAATACAATCTTACCATAGCAAAATACTATAAGATGTAAAAACAATATAAATTGCAAGGTTGGTTCACATGTTTAATAGGTATCTTTCATGCAATAGCCTGTTGAAAAAATCCTAGCCACTGTTCCCTCCTTGACCCTATTTCATTTATGCATATCTAAGAAAAGTGTATGTGGAACATTAAAACCAATTGAAAGTGGATCTTATTGATATAATTTATTTTATCCACTCGTACCTATCTCAGGACGTTAATGCATAATAAACAAAACCTAATAATAGTATACCTAAACAATGTAAAGTGGTGGCCAATTGGGAAGGATCTAGTCTCGATCTCAGATCCAGGCTTTTGTCCCTAAAACCAAGCTCTCTTCACTTCAGGACTTGTTTCCTTTATTCAGGGTTAGCCTAGGTCTGAAGGACGCACGATTCACGAAACAAAACCTAACAAGTGTAATTTAATGTAAGAGCATCTTAAGCACTTAATAAAACTATACAATTAAACTTACAAGTATTCCAAGAGTTCCAAGATTTGCGGTGGGCTATATAGTGCGGGGGATTCGCCATTTCGTAAGTCAAGGGCTTGTCCCTCTTTTTCGTTATTCTGTACTTGCCGGACACTACGCGACATAACGCAGCAGACGTGTGCAGCTGTGAATCTATTAACGATAGTTGTGCTAGAGGCCCCAATACTCCTAGTTTCGACTGAAACAAATCCGGGATAATATTACACAAAACAATTACCGAAACTGCAACGAATGTACAACTTATGCAGGTTGTAACTGGAGCTAGTTTACCTGAGCAAGTTTTATAATAGACGTGTTCATTATTGAAATATCTGTTGTTTAATTGGTTATAATATTATATTAGAATATCTGAATTTCTAAAATATTTGTTGAGGTTAGATAGGATCAAGTAGCGAAAATGACAGCTGTCAAATTTGACATTTAATTGGCGTTGCGCTCTGAATCACGCTGGTAGCGATTACCCGCCAAAGCGATCACGGACATTTCAAACTTTTAAGGTATGGTTCTGTGCCCAGTATCCCAACCAAGGGCAAAACGGAGCCCTAATTCTTGCACCCTGCTGTTCGTCCCTCTATCCGCCTTTATGTCACGAACGGGTATCAAATCTCCTAAGTATAGTCTGTCAAGAAAGTTATGAAATTAAAAAGTAGCAACACTGTAGTGTCGTTCCTTTTTTCTTAGATTGATTTGAAGGGGATGACACTACAGTGCTGCCACTTTTTCATGTCATGACTTTGTTTTTTTATTTATTATTATTTTATTATTAGGCACGGTACAAAAGTAAATATATAACAATATTCCCGCAAAACTGTTTTTACAGTTTGTCTGCAGGCAGACAAGTCTGTTGACAGACTATAAACGGAAATTTTAAGAAATGCATTTGCACGAGTGTTTTTTTTTTTGGTTCTATCTTCACAATTCGTGCATAGATAAAAAGCCTGGAGATCGCCAGAGGGAACTTTTATTTCTTTTGAAAAAAAAAGGACAGTTGTCCTAAAAGAGAATACCTAGCGGTAGGTAGCCTAGTCGAAATAAAAATATAATTAAGTTTTTTTTATTATTATGTAATGGATTCCAAACCAATACTCCATAACTTACCTACAAGTGTCGTTGTCTAGTACTTCTTTACCTGGGCACCATCTCACACAACTAAGTAGGTAAACATCCCAGACTTTTTACCCTTACCGGGAATCAAACCCGGGATCGCTGGCTTCGTAGGCTTACCGCGTACTTATACCTATTGTAAGTCTGGTATAGCTAGGAATATCGAATCAGTTGTATATGTGCCTATATAGTAGGTATGCCTACGAGTATGACGAAAGCAAAATAATATAATTAAGAGAAGTTTATATCAGTAATGAAAATGATTTAATTACATTTTCGTTAAGAGTAGGCAGTTACTTTGAATTACAATTTAAAAGGATTATTTAGACCACCTTATAGTGATCTACAAATTCTCAAACAGCTATTCAAAGTTGGAGATCAGGATATGATGGTGGTGTAGTTACAATAGCGATGAAAATGATATTACCATTAAAATAATTAGGAATAAAGATAAAATACTACTTAAAATTAGTAGTAACATAGCATTTCAAATTAAAACGTATTGTACTCTTGAATGATATTTCACGTTCCTGTTACCTAAATGATAAAATTAAAAAATATGAAGAGGGCTTTCCCGTTTATCTTTTTAACATTATTTTTTGTTCTGCAAGCCCGTGGTAAGTTTCTGTATAGATTTTTTTATACAATGGTGGTAGAACCTTGTGCAGGGATCGTCGGGATCGCTACCGCCATCTTAATCCTTTATCCCATCGCCAAGCATGTTCGCATTGTTGTGTTCCGTCATGGGGATTAGACAACCGGTGAATTTACTAGCAAAGAGGCATACCATCTTAGTCCTCAGGGTTGCTAACGCATTTGCGACCTTAGGATTGCAGTCTTGCTTGTATTTATACAAATCGATCGGCTAATAGTAACCTATAGCTTTGTTATGATATAGTGAAAGATGCGGGGTCCGTTCATTTGACCGAAATACGTTTGGTCGAACGTATCGTTTCGCAACTTTTTCATTTGGCAACCCACTTTTATTTCTGTAACTGTAAATATTTCAGGATTTATTTCTGTACCTTCGCGAAGACCCTATAGGTTAGGTTAGGTTAGTTTTTATAAAAATCCTGAAATATTTACAGTTACAGAAATAAACGTGGGTTGCCAAATGAAACTGTTGCGAAACGATACATTCGACCAAACTTTGTTCGGTGAAACATTAGTGAACCGAAAGATGCTTATCGCAATGGCTGGCGTGCGACATAACTCACAAGCACTAAGGTTAACTGGAAGAGATCCTGAGACCTTTTGTGTTTCTTATTGTTTGTTATTTTCCCTGCTTGTAATAAAATATTTACATACATACATAATACATACTATCCAAAATTATTATACAATTCAGAATTTCGTCCGTCGTTTTTTTTGGTGTGTGTATATCGGAGTTTGCTTTTAACTCATTTTAAGTAAAGCGAGCCGCCTAAACTTTCCTGTGTCATGGATGTTTTTTATGTAGTTATATAAGTATTTTTACCGTCGTCTACTACCCATAGTACAAGAGTAGAGCTTAGTTTGAGCCTAGGTCAATTGGTGTGCATTGTCCTCCTAATATTCGTGCATACTCACCTGGAGGCTCTGCCAAGATGCAATAGGCTTATTAGCGTTTCTATTCGTTTCGTTTTTAACCAATTACGTCACTGGTAGATCACGTGACTTTTCGTATCACGACATCTACCAGTGACGCGATTGGTTTAAAAACGGAACGAATAGAAACGCTAGTTAGCGTAATGCATCATGGCAGAGCCTCCTGTGTTGTTTTAAAGTAATCTTACTTACATTATTATTGTATGGTTTTCCAATCACGGGACTAATTATGAGAAATATTCTCCCTCTCGATTTATTTGTCTCCTTTGTATTGTGACTTTATATATAATTATGACCGCCACAATATTATGCAACATTATCTGTTTTGTTGCAAATTAATAAATATACGGCTATTAGCACTACGGTACTTAGAATAATTCACAATTTCCTAATACCAAAAACTTCAAGTAGTAAAAGTACTTGAAAATTGTTGTAGACAGAGTTCTTTTGTTTTAAGTGACAGTAAATAGTCTTGTGAATGGTGAATGTCTATGGGTCACAGTTTCCATCAGGTGGCCTGTGTGCTTGTTTGCCTTATCTATGCCATAAAAAAAGTTCCCTTTAAGACCAAATTTGATAAGAAGTTCGTACGTGAATTAGAAAAAACGTAAACCTAAGTTACGGTAGTAATTTAGACACTTACTACACTGTGGAAAAATATGAAAAACCTGATAAGTTCCATAGTTTGAAGACCCGGGCACAGCCCTTCGCTCGCCACTTATGCAATTTAAATGAAAAAATATTTCGTTTCTTGGGGGTGAGCCCTTCGGAAATTAATGGCTATGGTAATTATATGTTCGGGCCGGACAGATGGATTTTTAATAGTTTCTTTGTAAGGGATGTTCCTAGTGAATTATAAATTAATCTGATTATACAGGCCGTATTTAGCCTGCCAGGATTTAAAAATGTCATATATAATATAGAATACGTCCCTAATTAAAATTAAAAGCAAGTTTGAAGCGTGCGGATTACAGCGGACAGGCGGTAATTGGAGAAAAAGGTTTTTAAAAATTAAGCATGATAATTAAATTAACAGAGCTAATATCTTTCGAATACCTTTAGATAAAAGCATGAATTATATAGCAAAAATATATTTATTCAGTTATTTCTGACCATAGTTTCTGGCCGCATATGCAAAAACTTGCTATTCTGACAATGGCCGTATTCATTTATGTGTAAGCCATCCATAAAAATCCACTACAAACTAACCTATTTACAGCACAATGGCCCTCAGAAAAAATGCACGAACAAGCGTTTATAAACAAAATGGAAGATATTGGCGGAGAAGAGATGAGAAACCAAATGGTGGGGTTCATCGTCAACAAAGTCGTCAACATAACGAGGCAAAAGATGGCCTCGAGTTCTCCACAGGAGAAACAAAGAATATTGGCACAAATGAGAACGAAATTGGATCGTATTTCTGCATCCATGGGGCCGGGTGGTGATAAGTATACCGAGCTCGTGATGGAAGGCATACAAGCGACTGCAGACGGTAGCGGCAAAAGGGTCACCGGGTCACTTTTGGAACCAAAGCCAATCGATAATAAAAACCTTTTAGTAAGAGCCATAGCACAGAAGATTGAAACGCTTGCAATACATTCTTTCAAAAAAGCTAAAACAGACGAGGAACGACAAGAAATTTTGGCGAATATTAAAAAAAGAGTTATTGAAGCTGCGAAAAAACACAATTTGATGATACAAAGTAAAGACAAAAGCGTAAAACCGTATAGTCAGCTAGTTATTGAGGGTTTGGAGTTGGTTCTGAAACAAGGAATTGGTAATGATACAGACAGGAGATCTGAAGTGAATCTGAGAACTTCAGAAATTAAAGATGAAATTTTACACGTTTTTCCGGGAAACAAAACAAGTACACCGAAAGAGCCGGAACTCGATTTGTGTGGTTGTAGTTGCATAATAGAAAAAACTTGTAAAAAAATAATGACTATGAATAAATTTACTTGCAGTCATAGTAAGACAATAGTAACTTTAGACAAACTGTGCGACGGAATCCCGGACTGCCCCGATCGGTCTGACGAGAAGCAGTGCACTAAAAATGGTATGTCACTTTACACTAAATTAAATTATATAAAACTATTGATATTCGTTAAGATTGTAGATTATTGCAGAGGCGATAAATTATGTACCTAATATTCAGACGAGAATGAAGGCCTCTGGATTCGAGTATATGAGTCCTTCCTTTGCGCTTTCCGCTTGAGGTAGACATATAGCATGTCAAAACCAATTAGTAGCGTCTCAAAATAACACGTCCTTATATAAAACAGACCAAAAATATTTTTGCCGTCCTTTACGGATTAGGCTAGTAATATTGTGGGCCTGTTCATATAAGTGATGTTTTGTGATCCCGACCCAGATAAACTTTGTTGATAATTCTGAGCAGTGATAGGAATAAAATGTTACACACACCTACAAGGTACTACGTTGCATTAAATAAAACTGTTATTTACAGCTATCAAGAAACTGCGCAGTTCTAGCAACGTTATAGGCGATATTGAAGCCGTCTTGCCGAGAAAATGCTTAAAAACTACTTTAGAACGAGAACATCTAACAACTCAAAATGTTGTCCTTGGCGGGGTTTTGCAACAACAAATTGACTTCATGAATAGATACGAGCCTACTAAAACTCGTACGGTTCAAAGTAAACAAAAGATTAAAGAACTCGTAGCCCAGGTGGGCGTAGTGGTGAGCACCGTCTCGCTCGCGCTGCAGGCGGCCTTCTGCACTCACGAGAGGGAAGACGTGATCACTCGGCGACACGGCGACGAGGATATCGACTGGGACTTGCACGAGTTATTGATAGACAGGTCGTGGGCACCCCCAGTGTGCACCTGCAAAGGACAGTTCTGTGCGAAGCAGAACTGCTCCGAGGCGTGCAACCACACCTGCTGGCAGCGATACAGCTTGAGCCGCTGGACCTGTCCTGCGGTTACAGCCGAAAAAACTGTATCCTTAGACCTCCTTTGCGATGGAAAAATAGATTGCTTCGACGAGTCTGATGAGACTGGCTGCACTACAGGTAAAGTTAATCTAGAGTTCTATCTTGCACTGTTCTAAGGTCATGGCTGCCGCACTCACACGTCGATCACTTATGAAGGAATTAGTTATTGTATACAAATATTTGGGGGTTATAACTTACTAGCTGTTGCCAGCGACACTCCGCGTAGAAGTCAGTTACCGCTACTCCCACGGGAACTATTCATTTTCTGGGATAAAATTAGCCTATGTGCTATTCCAGACAATCTATCTCTGTGCCAAATTCCATCTAGATCTTTGAATATGACATAGGATAGTCTTGTCCCGGAAAGTTTAAACGTTCCCGAGGGAAAATTATAATCGGAATCTACGCGGATGAAGTCGCGGGCAGAAGCTAGTTTACAATATTAGTTAGATATTAATCGTTTATGGCCGTCTGTAAGGGTGGTAGTTAAACAAATATAGGTAATCAGCATTTTATATTTATCTTAACTAGCGGTTTTCTTGTTTAGGCAGCGGAATAGATAAATTTGAAGCCAGAGACATTTACAACGTTATTCTTAAAGTGTTGACCTCACAAATACAACTCACAGAATTTGTTCCGGTTTTGAACAGATTCAATACCTTGCAAGAGTTAGTAAAAGATATGCTGGTTGAAAGCACTAAAGATAGAGTTGACGTAGCAAGAGTGAAGAAAATGAGAGAAACATTTTTTGCGAAGATTACTGCTATTTATGAAAGCGTACTAGTTAAAGCTGATCTTGTCGAGAAGGTAGATGACACGTATGTTCTTCTGATGTCTATAAATGATAAGCTAGTCAGTGCTATGAAGCGTTCGCATACTGGTAACGAGAGGATTGTGCTGAACGACGAGTGCTTGTGTCGGGAGACGTCGTGCGCGATGCCGCTGTGCTCGCCGCTGTGCAGACGCGCATGCTCTGTCAAACCACTGTTGACCCTCTACGCCTGCCGAGGCACCAACAACACCGGAATATCCCTCGACGGAATTTGCAACGGTAAAGAAGACTGTACAGCTGGCGACGACGAGGAAAATTGTTCAAAAGGTAGGTCGACAAGGACTGCAACGTTAAAAAAAGATAATTTGATTAAGTGCAGTGTTCACCAACAATTAAACGGACGGTTAGCGGTTTGACGATTGTCAAATGTATTGACTAACAGCTGATTAAAACTTGACCGTCTGTTAATTTGGTTGGTGAACTCGGCCCTTACAGGTTAAGAGGTAGTTAACCAAAGAAATTATACAGATATTTAAGTGTCCCTAAGGACCTGTTGATTGATCAGTAGTTAAACTAGGTAATTGTTAAAAAGCTTAACTAATGGTTAAGTCTTAAGCAGTGTGTCAAACATTCCATTCTTTTTTCGAATTTTAACAGTTAAATATTTGAGTTAACTACTGGGCTCCTATTCAACATCGTTTTTGATCTGTTATCGTATCGTCATCATTTTGATAGCTCTTATGAACATGACAGTAATGGCGGATGACGTCAAAGCTATACCATAACAGGTCAAAGACGATATGTTTTTTATCGTCGGGACTCAAACAACGGGCCGTAAAGGCGAGTGGTTTGATCAGTAGTTAACTGAAGTAATGGTTAAAATTCGTAAATCGAATGGAAAGTGTGACACATTTGGTTCAGATTTAACCAATGGTTACGATTTTTAAACTATTAGTATGTTACATAGACCCTTAGGGCCCGTTGTTTGATCAGTAGTTAACTCAACTAATTGTTAAAATTAGAATAGAAATAAAAAAAATGACACATTGCCTTGAGATTTAACCATTACTCACGATTTCTAACGATTAGTTAGTTTAACAACTGATCAAACAACAGGCCCTAAGTGTAACTAAATCAATGGTTAACGGTTGACAAGTATACCGGAAAGTAATTAAACGGGGATTTAAAAACCTGCTGTTTTAGAGGTATATTCATGAGCTACGGCTAGTGGCACCCCTAATACTAGCAAGGGTAGCCCATCATTTGATCGAATTTTACTGTATCAATTGTAACATTTCATGGAACGCGATTTTCTCCTGAAACCATGGTGTTTTCAGGATAACAATATCTTATGAATGATGTAGGTTATTTTTTTTTTTTTATGGCAAAGGGAAGGCTAACGAGCACACAGGCCACCTGATGGTAAGTGGAAACTGTGACCCATAGACATTCGCATTCACAAGACTGCAAGCCTAAGAGTGCAAATGCGCTGCCAACCCTGAGGACTAAGATGGAATGCCTCTATGCTAGTCATTACACCGGCTGTCTTATCCCCAAACCGGAACACAACAATGCGAACACTGCTGTTTGGCGGTAGGTTAATGGATAAGATGGTGGTAGCGATCCGGACGGACCCCGCACAAGGTCCTACCACCCGCAAAGGTTGGTAGGTAGGTAGGTTAGGTAAGTTTACACACTAACAAAAAAATCATGCGCCAAAAAATGTCTTTCGATGAAGTGAGAATTGTGCGTAATATATTCGTTGAAAGGTGTTTGGATAAAACAATTGGTACCCCAGTTTAGGGTACCTATATTAATTATATACAATATTTTTAATTCCAGATATTTGTCGAAATCATCATTTGGTATTGCTTCGCAATGTAGTGCAAAAGTTAAAACTCATGCAGCCGGGAACTGTTCTCGGAGAATCGGTTAAGGCTTGGAAGGAAAAGGTGGGCAGTTTTTTAGTAGGGTAACATAACACAACACATTACGATAAGTAAATGAAGAGGTCTGCAAAAATGATCTTAGGTCATCATTTCATTATCACTTCAGCCCTCATCTAATCAACTGGTCTAGAAAGAGGCCTCTTATCTGTACCTCCCATTCCGATCGTGTATAGATAAAATAAAGTTGCCGTAAGTGCACCTTCAGAGTGAGAGAAATAGGCTTCGCTATGGTTACTCAAAAGTTACCAGCTAATCCAGCCATATTATAATGTTATTCTTAGTTACTCACTTTTAACTGGATGGAGGGCTTCCAACCCGGCGAGTTTACGTTGTTCCGTCAGAGCGTAAAAACAACGTTTTAGGGAGTATTCTCAATGGGTAATATTCATGATCTTTTTCACAGATTCAATAAAAGCTGATTAATGTAACAAACTGTTGACAAAAGCTATGTTTTGATTAGTTATAAAAATAACTTAGATACAAGCCAACAAAGATTTGTGCCTATCTCTTTCTAGCAAAACAGAATACACATTGACAATGAAATTGGTGGACTATCTACTTACGGGTGCGTTACGGGAAATACTCGTAGTTGGTCGTACCGAAGTCTACGTGGTGCGTTACGGCTACGGCTGGTATTTTCCCAGTGTGTACTTTGAATGGCTGCAACTTTATCAAAAATCACATTACAAAGTGAATTTTTGGATATATGTTAGAATATATAGTCTATTTTACCAATTTGAAATAGTACCCGGATAAAGATTATGGTTTAGAAAATATGACCTTTTTACGAAAACTTCAATTTATATGGGAATTTATTTCCCGTACCGCACCGTACGTAAAACAAACGTCGATGATCAACATAACACTTATTATTTTTTAAAAAGAAGATTTGGCATATTCATTCAAACTACAAAAATTGCATTTTTCATCTTAACTTCCAACAGCGGATTTTTTTTCCCGTGGGTACCTACGTTTTTCAATATTAAGTAGTGGCTCTGTATGTTTTTATTAACGTAACACCTCAATTTTCAACTAGTTATAATGACATTTCGGTCGTCTTTGCTTGTAGAGGGTTCCGGATTATTGTTATAGAATTTTACTTCGCGATCGATCATAAATTCGCGATAAATATATTGATAACACGCATAGGTGAATACTCCTTCCTATGATCAAATGAGACTGTTTGTACCTTCACCTGGGTGCGGCACGGGGTCACAAATACGGGAAAATACTTCCCGTAACGCACCAGCGAGCAAATCTGCCAAGGTGGTGCAATACGGGAACTATTATATTAAATATTTGAAAAGGTCGTTAATGTCTAAAGCGTATTATAGGGTCGAGGACTATCTAACAGACAATAATGCATGGCCTACACCCGAAACTTAGTCAATAGTAATTTGTTCAAATGCAAAGGCTTTATCCTGCTTTTTCTTGTCTGGGGGACACCGTTGATGCAAGAAAACATATCGAAACTTTAATGTGGTCATCTTGCACCATCTCATATACACATATATAAGTAGGTAGTTGTAGTTATTTTATTTTATTCTTTTCTATCTTTCTCTCCCGTAAGATTTTTGGCATGTTTTCCTGCTGAACTACTGTTATTTGATATTATATTTAATTTAATACTTGTAGCTTTATATAATGCTAGATTAAGTTGTACATACCATTGTAATATGAAATATGAAATAAGTTTAAAAAATGACTGACTGCTGAGTTTCTTGCGGCGTTTCTTCTCAGCAGTGGTCTCCTCTTGGGAAGCGCTGGTAGTATCTTGACGTGTAAAAGTGCCCGAGCGGCCTACTTACTGAATAAATTTCTTTTTTATCTTTTATTTTCCAATAAGAGTTTTTTTTACAATTAATTCAAAATAAATGCAATGTCCACAAATCAGTAGTTATCTCTTTCAAACCTTCATGGGAACCTTGTTAACTCCTTCCCGTACGGAGGGGGAGAACACTATTTTTGACACCCGCACCCAGCGAAAGTCGAATACGGAAAAATAGTACCCGTACCGCACACAACGTGTTAACATGGAGTTAATATGGCCGACCTATTACATGATGTCACAGGTCCCAATCGCTGTCAAATTAGCAGTTTAAAACGCTTGTATCATCCGTATTACCTGGCCAATTTTAATTTCAACTTAGGTGATCTCTATTACGGTTTTTGACAAAAAAAAAGTGAAATGCGATTTAATAAATTCATGCATACCTACTCCCAATTAGGGAGCTAGGTAGCTTAGATACTCGCTCGTTGCATCGACCGAAGGATGAGAAGACATTATTCAGAGACTGACACCTTGCTTCCAGGTGATCGCCAATCTTGCCGTTAAAGAAAAAATAGGGAGGTCTACTCGACGAGTGATAGTGAGGATGGTGAACGATGCCATCCACGAACTGCTGATGACCTACGCCTCCATCGGGGAGTCCCGCAGGAAGACCAAGGGCAGTGCGAACGTCGAAGACTTTGTGCAGTTAACTAAACCGATACAAGAGGTGTTGAGGACTTGCACGAAATAAATACATTTCTCTGTTAAAGTGTTTGTTTTGTGAACGCGCTTAATAAATAACGTTACAGTCAGCAATAAATTGCACTTTAATAATATATTAAACATTAATACAGTGTTTCTATTCTACTCGGTAATACCATATTGCTTTTGACATGTTATCGTATTGTTAACGTTATGATAGCTCTTATTTACTTGAAGTACAGTAATGGCGGCTGAGTGAAAAAAATAGGTACCTATTCAAAAATATCGGATTTTGGTTTAATTGCATAAATGGCCTACAAACTAACCAAATTATATGGTTTAAAGTGGCGCCTTGATGTTTTTTGCCTATCGAGGTAAATATATCGTAGCTCTAGTCACTTTTCTACTACACGGGTTCCCTCCATCTTTTTTATGGAATGGTGTCCCATTTGCATTTGTAACGTAGACGTATGTACTATCAGCCCATTGGAACCCTGACCCACCATAGAACGGTGTCACAGTGACATTATAAAACAATTTCTGTGACACTTCTTACGACTTGAGACATAACGTCACTGTGACAGAGTTCTATGTTGGGTCAAGGTTCCAATGGGCTGATAGTACATTTATGTAAAAAGTGACATATTTTGCAATAACCTACAAATTATATCAGAAAACGTATTTATATGGAGTGAAAAATGGCATTTTAAAAATACGCCTCTGTTGAAAAGTTTAGAGCAACCTAGCGGCGTATTACAATATTCTTTTTAACGCACGATATCAAAGGAAGTAAGTTTTACCGAGTAGAATAGAGCCACAGGCCTACTTTTCAGACAAATATAGAGCCTGGGTTTATAAATTTAAAAACTCCCAGGCAAAGGCCATGTTTTTACAATGTGTGTTTGCATATACGTAAACCATATGTAAACTCTTTATTGCACAAACAGAAAAAAACGAACTAAAAACGAAACAAACACTAGGTGCAATGTTTCGTTCTTAGAAAACCATATCGCCTAAATTTAACTGTTAGAAATAGTAATTGATTCGTGTCGTTATCGAACTAAAGAACATCGCGGCACACTGAAAGGTTGTTGCAAATGTAGAATGCTATTTTTTATATTTGATGAAAAAAGTTATTTTTCAGGTTATGGTCGCATTAATTTTGGTCTAATTTTGCGTAATTTTCGCTGTTAGTGTTTGATAGATAATACAGCTACCTTAAAGCTAGATAGCTAGCTAGCTATGGAGCTATCCGGTCAATTTTAGATGTTATCACAACCTTACATATTATGTTTTAAACAATCCCATTACTGAAAAATAATTCCGTGGTAACATTAATAATAAAACAAGCATTGGCATTTTTAGTAAGAATCGAAACACGTACTGCAATGATATTGATAATGATAACATTGATAACTCTCGGATGAGTCACGAGAGAGTTAAATATTTCACGAACGACGTAGGAGCAGCAGTCAGTGACAAGACGCAGCCATGGCAGGTAAGTGCCTGATTACAACTGATAACTGATAAGACTGTGCTGGAAATCTTTGATTAACTAGGCTCCCTTGACGAATAAAATATAACGCAATTTATAAAGCTATGGAAAAAGATTTAAGGACAGTGATTTTCAGCAAATTTAAATGAAGAGAGACACTGTGAGAATTGTATAAAATAAATTTCTTAGTTAGTTTTGTAATAACAACCGACATAAAAGTTTTATTGAACCATTATTTGCTTTAATATGGCGTGTATTAATTGCTCATATCCAGTCCGTCAAACTTGGTCCGTGTTGTAGTACTTTCTCTCTTTAGTAACTGTCACCTTTCGATATTCATTTAGTTACTTAATGTAATAATAAATATCCACATAAATTCATATTATTGTATATAGAACCTTCACATGCAAAAGATATCTTGGATATCATGTGCCCTATTGTAATTACAGCCGCTGAGAATTATCTAGAAAACGATATATTTATCAGTGGCTATAGCGGCGCATTGTCATGTAAATCGCAGAACATGCGCGGGCGGCTGATGCGTCGCGCACGAGCGCCATCTCGGCCATTTTAAAACTATTATAGCATTACAACTTGAAAAGGTCTAAAACTTTGACAGCGATGAATCTTTTCGGTAGGTTATTTTAATCCGCTATATGTTCGGAATACACGTAGGCTAACGTATAGATAGGTAAATTGGAAATATAACGAACGTATAGTGCTTTTGTCTTTGTGTTCTCGTTTTATAAACTGTTAATTTGTTGTGCTTTTCGTCACTGCATGATACTCCTGATGCGTCAGATGCCTGCCGTAATTTCCTTTATTTGTACAGATTTACATAAAATAGCCTATTATTAGATAGTATTGAGCTATTAATAATACAGCCCGAAATAAACACTAACTTATTTAAAATTTTCAAGACCGTAAACTTTTTTCACGCATGCGAATTCGCCTTATCGTCCGTCTGTAAAAAAAATACTATTAAAATGTAATAAATTGTGCATTATTAGAACAAGTGCTACTAACTCTGTACGCAAACACGGAGTCTTGCTTTTGTAAATAGGTTGAAAGTACATTCTAGAATACGGTGTAATTAAAGACAAAAGTACGTGACGCGTCCGTACAGTCGACAACAAAGAGATGTATCCACTTTTGGAAAATGTGGATACATCTCTTTGTAGTCGACCTGTACCTACTATAGGTACTGGTGTATTATTTCAAATAGCCTTCATGTTAAGAATTCCAGTTTCCATTCCGGTGGGCTTTCAAAATTAAATGTCTCTTATGTATCTAGATGAGGCTTAGAGATGATGCATATATATAAATGATGATTATGATATTGTAATACCTTCTAAGGACAAGATGCCTTATTTTACATTGTTTTTCCATACTGTTATTGTATTGCAAATGGCGGCGGCCGAGTTGAACACAACGTGAAAACAATTGGTTTAAAAAACCGGCCAAGTGCGAGTTCAACTCGTGTGGAGAGGGTTCCGTACATACCTAAGTTTTTTTATTGATAGAATTTTTATCCCTATAAGAATTCATTTCCTGTAGCAATGAATGTTCTGTATTTTTTTCAAAATTTTAGGCTCAATAGTTTTGGATATCAGGTGCGGGGGGGTGGTCAATCTTCGTCTTCTTTTATTAGTAAAAATATTTTCTAATAATGACAAAAATATAATTGAGATCCTCGTATTGAGACCTTTCATTTGATATATGACACAGTAAGGTTATCAAAACCTTTTTTTAAATTTCGTGATTTGCCCCCCTTTAATGACCCTTATTTAAAAAGTTTACTTTGCACATCGGTGATTGGGTTTTCAATTCACATATGTTTATGTTTTGGAGCAAATTGGCTTTGACAGACAGACGGACAGACAGGCACGTGTGATCCTATAAGGTTTGTTTTTTCATTTTTTGTACGGAACCCTAATAAAAACAATGTAGAATGAAGCCTAAGGTTTTATTATGCGCTAAACATAATACAGTTTTACATGGTACGCTCAATTATAACTTGCACACTCTAGTACTTTGTCACTATTACATATATATTTATGTTTGAACTGCTGCACTTATCTTTCAAAGGTTTTAAAGCGACAAGGTACAAAAATATGCAGCTACTTACAAGGCCGACTCTACGTCGAGTACTAAGTATTGTGTTTCATAATGATTCATATGTTTTAAAAGGTGGCTACGTATTATAAACTAATACTGTAGTTTCATTAGTAGTAAATTGAGTGATTAATACGCTTACAATTATTCTTTATAATTCTAGGTTTAAAATATGAGGCGTTGCTAATCTGTTTCTTACCGTTTTATCTAACTTTTTACCGATAGGACGCAGGATTATCTGTATGTAATCCTTATCGTTTGTACTCACTAAAATACCTTCTTTTATTAGAAGATATGTAAAAACGAATTGAATATATGTACACCAAAATTCAAAAATATTGTACGTAGTTGAGGACTCAATTAAAAAGGGGTTTTGTTTTTCCTTTGTGAAACGAAGAGTAATCATATGATTGTATGACTGATTATTGCCATACAATAAGTTAATAAATATCGGGGAACAATTTCACACAAATTGAGAACGAAACCACACGAAACTAAGCTCTAGGCTTGTGCTATGGGTACTAAAAAGACAATTAACGCTGTCTCAATTAAGTCATTAGGTAGATACCTCTAAACTCCTATAGGGAAAACTAATTATGTTACTTAATTGCGTTGTAATTTTTCAACAACAATAAACAAATTGAATATTCACAAAAAAATGATTGTACACATACAAATGTACGATTCAGATTCAGATTCAGATTTGATTACTCAATGTAACACAGTATAAATTACATGACATGTCAAATTATAGGCAGTTAATTACTCATTTACAGAATAGACTGGGATATCCAACAAAAGATTTCTAAGCCGGCGCCTAAATATTTCGTCAGATGGTTCTCGTTGTAGTTCGGCGGGTAGACGCTCGTAGCAAGTTTCTAATCACTTTATTGCACATAATCATTAAAAATAACAATCATATCTTTATGTATGATACTAAATTCCCAAATGTGAATTCTCACATCGATTTAAATGCGATTTGTAAGGGGCTTAGCTCGCGAGTTTATCTTAAACAATATAATAGGTACATTTCATTAGATAACTGTTTTGTATATTTTATTCTTTAATAGGTATCTATAAATAAATAGGAAAATGAGACTAGAATTCAGATTTTTCATTTATAGTATAAAGTCTATAATAAGCGAGGAGCTATAATGATAGTTTCTACGACGAGTTTAATGAATTACAATATATGTTCACACCACAATATGTTATCCAGGACGACCTGGTTATTACGGTTACGGCGGGCCGCCACCGCCCGGCCCGCACGGGTACCCCCCCCACATGCACCCCCACCCCCCCGGGGTCATGTACTACCCCGTCCACCCTGCCTACTTCTACCCCTACCCTCCCCAGCCCGAACCGATCCAAGTAGTCGACAACCCGCCAGAGGAGGAGGCCGGCCCTGAACTGCCAGGAGAAACAGTCGAGCTGCCGTGGAGTAAGTCTAGCCCGCAATAGTTCGCTCTCAAGACTGACCTAGCTCTCAAGTCAGGGTGTGCGTAAAGCCTAACTTGAGTGCGAGTTTTGAGAGACAACTGTTGGTTGTATCATGGGCACGGTATGGGGAGATAACACCATTGTCGTCAACTTTATAATCGTACTGGTAATAAATAGGTCCTCTTTCGATACTGTTAATGTACTTAGATAAGTACTCTTAAAGGTTTAATTTTTCATCCTCAATCATACACTACGAAATAAAGCTAACTCTGACCAAAATATTAGTTATGGCTCAATTCTAGTTCTCATCCAAAAACCACGAACGATTGTATAATAAGATAGGGACCATTAAACAAGATATATAAACCCAACCCCACAATTATTCCGAAAGTCTTTGCCAAACGTTAAAAGAAATCCCTTTTCTTTCACTTCAGATCTTAATCCTGCTAACATACAAATCTATAGAGGCACTTTACTTGACAACAGAAGGTTATATATTAAATAGGAACTAGTACATTGAATCGACACATTGGTATTTGGCGCACAACAAAATGTAATCTAATCCACCGATAACAATTTCTTAGTATACTTCGATAAGTCTGTTTAAACTGATTTACAGAAAATCATTAATCAAGTTCCTATCTATCTACGACATTACCACAAGTCTTATTTATAATTTCCATGACAACAAACCTTTCATTTTGCATTATTTATTAATTGTCATAAAGTGTTCTTACGACTTACCATGTTTCTAAAAAAACATTTGCTAGAACAGTTGAATATACACGTATAGGTACTAATAAAGACAAATACCTATCTACAGAAATGGTGTTATCTCTTCCTTTAGCTTGGGTGTTTTGTCTGCCGATGTTTGGCCAATCCTCTCTATGGACTCCTCTCATTCCTCTCCTACCACCATCTCGCCCATTCTCCTATTTCGCGTTCTGTACTAACAAAGACTTGTATGATATAGGTACTCCATACAGAGTTTTGGCCGTTGCTTTGTGTTGTTTTGCTCAATTTTGGAGTACATTGCTCAGCGTTTACATAGCCTGATTGTCCTTCAGTAAACTCTTTACATTGTCGCTGTTATTTGTTCTATTGCATCTGTTAAACTTTACCTTATTAGTCACATGTTCTGTCCACACAAGCTAAGTAAATGTTAATAATGAATGAAAGGTTTTTCTTTTGTTGCTTGCTAGTTCTCTTATATTTAAAGGTATTTTATCTCTGTTGAGCTTCAAAATGTTATTGTTTTTGACCGAATAGACCGATTTCTTCAGCATCCGTATGTTTCGTACTTTGATTCCGTTGACACTTGCTTTTGCAACTTACTTATAAAAAATCTTTTAGGTTCTACCATTGTAATAAACTTCATTCATGTACGTTTCAGTAACTGAACTACAATTGGTATGATCTTTCTTATCTATGTCGTTCTAACAAAACCTATTTTTTCTTTCATCCAATCATACATCCATTTCACAACACAATTAAGTAGTATGCACAGCACCATGTAAGAAAACCGATAAAATTGCTCAATCCATATTACATCACCTTAGCAATCAGACGGTCTGCTATTTGAAGATACTTACATGGGCTGTTAAAAAAAAGGATTCTGTGTTAAAAGAGCTAGATCTACATTAGTTGAGGGAAGGTGGGGCAGGGTTCCTTCTCTAACAAATAACAAGTCAGAAAAGGATGGAATTTCTGCTTCACAAGGCACACAACACAAGGCCCAGCCTAAAAACCCACTTACCATCCAGTACGAAGTGTGCTTGTTTTGCCTTTTCCTTGATATTCAAAGTCATAGCGCAACTATAACTTTCCTTTACCTGACATCCAGGTACATACCGTTGGGTCCCAGCGTGCCTGAGCCAGCACAGCATCCCCCCCGGCGCCCTGCGCGTAGGCACAGACGTGGACGGTGATGAGATCTACGCCGGCCGCGCGCCGCATGAGGGAGACATCCTGCCCGCGAAGGTCATCCCCTCCAAGAACGCCTGCTACGTTTCACACGGCGGCGAGGAAGTGCTCAAGGATCAGTTTGAGGTATTAAGAAAGAAAGAGCGTTCGTTCACTAAATGGTAACACAAAAGGACTGAAAACTAACTGAATGACTTAGTGCAAGATGAGTAAATGCAAATATTTACCAAAAAGAACAGCTGGATTGACAAACTCCTTCGGTTTAGGAGATGGTTTAAAAGATCCTATAGAATCGAAGTGTAGTTGAAGGGCCATTTGGATAGAATATGATACGATGCTTAACCTTTTTATTAAAGAGGCATAAAAATAACTCTAGTGAAGGTAAAGGTGAAAACACCGCTCGATCGACTCATGATGAGAAAGCGTAAACAAAATTGGGTACATTTTTTTCGTTGACTTGGAATTAACTATGTTTACATAGATCTTCCATTTGCTGGCAGAATTTAAAAAAAGAATCATTATCTTGACGACGCGGTCTGTCTAGTTCGAAAGTAGCGGTCCTGAATTTGATTCCCGCTAAGGTCAAATATAACGATATATATCGATTAATATTAACGTTTTAAAGAAATACTCGTGATTGTGAGTCCTAGGATGTTTTCCAATATATAGACTATTTATTTATCTATACAGTACAAGCTCTTAAAAGTGTTTAGTTAGGTTACACTAGCATTAGAGCGTAAGAGAGCGAGATATACGAACTCAAAGGTCCTTCTAAGAGCTATAACGTTGTATGTAGGTACTCTATGTTTATAGTTGTGTAGTACCCATAGAAAAACCCTACAGTTTAGTTTGTATTTAGTTTAATTTGTTGATTGCACCTTGAAATGCTAGAGCCTAAAACTGCCTCCTCCCGCAGGTGCTGGTGCCAGCGATGTTCTCGTGGCAGTTCTCGACCAACGGCGCCGTGCCGCCGGGCGCGGTCGAGGCCGGCGTCACCGCCGACGGCGAGAAGCTCTACTTCGGGCGCGTCACTCATGACGGGTGTGTCACGCCTGGAAAAGTGAGTATACATAACACTGTGATCTTTCCGGCCTACCCGCATATATGCGCGGACAATGTGCAAGGTCCGTAAGGATCGGAATTGGTTAAGAATCCGCCAACCTGCAGCGAAACAAAGCTCACAAAGTTTGGAAACTTCGGACATGTTCCTTGAGTTTAAACTCCAGTGCAAACTCAGTTCGGACTGCAGGCAGGCAGGAATCACAAATTTAATGAGGGTTAATCCTATTTTTAAGGTTGTGATTTCCTGTTCACCGCTTAGAAATATATATCGCACTTCACTGGTGATAATAGTACCTTATCACCAGTGAAGCGCGATACCCATTCTACCAACTTAAAACATAAAACTGTATTTCCTATACGAGTCTAGTCGCCCTATTACTGTAGGTATGCACGTAGGCTAAGTTTTGAAATTCTGCACAGTAATTTATTAAACTTCATCATCTATTCCAGATTCATCCGAGCCACGAGACCTGCTATTACCCCTTCGACGGGGAAGAGAAGAGCTCCGCCGAGTACGAGGTCCTCGTTCTCTTCTAATTCAAGTGCAGTGAGGGACCATTTCACAGACTTTCTTACCCAACCGGATAAACCGTTGGAACTTTAAGGCATAATTTTAAAATGTTACCGCGATATAACTTGTAAGGTACATTATGAAACTTCAATAATTTATTAGAAACAATCAGCCATCATGACTGCATAGCCATATTATAATTTAATTATTTACATTGACAATGTCATGAATTTTTGAATAGTATAAATCTTATCCTGACTATTAAAGCATTTGTGACCATTAGTTGCTCTTAAGCATAACTGTTTACAAACTCTAATTAGGTAATAAAGTATTTTATAAATTATTAATTTGCGTTTTAAGCACTTTATCCATTCCATTCAAACCCAGAAGTCCTGGTAACTGAACGTAATCAAATAATTTAATCAATTTGAAGTAGCTCTACGTTACGTTACAAAACAATAAAACGGAAGTTGGCAGGCCAGGAAACAGTCCATTGCAAATAAACAGCACCCACATAAAAAAGGAATATCATGAAAGGTGCGTCTTATAATGACTGTCGACATTTACAGTTTACCTACATGTGAGAGCAGGTCTTGATATGATCCGGTGAGGCTCGTAGTCGAATGCGCAAGCTGACTCTGCCTTCGCCAACAATGATGTGGAGCGAGAATCACTAGGTTTTTAGTAGTTATTCCTTTTGCTCTCAGTTGATGAATCCCACACAACCACCTTGCGTGCTTTGCATAAATAAGTTTTAATATTGTATCGCTAACAATATCTATTACGTTGCAATTATTCTTTAACAGGAAAGACAGTCACGGTAGCCAAAATACGTCTCATGCTGGACATAGCCTTCCCCATAGATCACCACCATGATCGATGCTGTGCTTCTCGCATCCAGCTGTTATCTGCGACTTTTACCAAACCGTCAGTGCAGTTCTGTCAGTCTTACTGCCATAAATTACTCTTTGCTCGCTTGCTTGGTTGCCACTGCAGTGGCCTTAGATAAGATGTATTGCGAAAATGTTATCGTTATCAGGAACACATGGATTGACGTTAGCTGCCAGACCGTTATGTCAGCGCTTAAATACCTACTCGTACAATTCCATTTGACAGCATTCGACAATCGTTGACGTTAACGTTTTGCACCTTGTCTTGGGCCTCAGAACCCTAAGGGCCATCGGTTCTTCCAGCAATGTTGCTCTCCTACAGCTACTTTAAAGTTGGCTATTCACTGAGCTATACTGGTAACTTCGGTTCTTCTGCGGAACTCCTCATAAACCCATCAGGTTTCGTATTATGACCAGTTAAGGCCTGCCAGGTTCCAGGAGTGAAAAGGAGGGGCTAGGTGTATGATTGCCATTATTATTATTATTATTATTTATTTATTTAATAAGTACAATTATAAAAACTAATAATTAAACATTGCCCCACAAAACTGGAGAAACAGTTTGACCGTGGGAACGGCAGTCTAAGCAAACACAATATAATATTATATTATTATGTAGGTTAACATAAAAAGAGATTAAAACAAAACAGTATTATGCACATAAAGATCAAATAAATTAAACATAACTTTTAAATATTATATAAGATCTAGGTAATACTTTTTTAATAGACTCTTGACTCTTGACGCCATAGCTTTATCCTTTTTCTGGCTAGAACTTGGCAGGTTTTGACACCTTATAATAGAAGCTCATGTTTTAACTGTCGTACCAATCGTTAAAAAAGCGGTAAAACGGGTAAGACACTTTAAGTATGTATTAATGACACCGACTTTTATGGCCTTATTAATGAACTAATCATGAGATATTCGTCTCAAGACACTCCAAAGAATGAGGTAAGCAGAATATGGATCGCCAGGTGCACCAGTCTAAACATATAAGTACAATATTCGCTTCCTCGTCAACCTGATTTATTTATTTTATTACAAACATCTTTATACGGCATTACATGGACGCTTACCCGTGGTCCCACTACTTCGTCCCACTGCTCTTTTCGACGGAGCCCTGCTTTACAGCAGGGCTCCTATTCCAGGCCTGTTTGCCCTTCAGGCATTTATAGATACCTAACGAACCTAACCTACCCAGTTTTGGTATCACAATTAAATTGTATGCCAAAAGCTGGGTGCAACTTTTTCTGCGGTGGGACAAAGAAGTGGGTCCACGGGTAATAGTGTCATTACATTAATGCAATACTATTGCACCTGATAAATTAATAAAAAAACTATTACAGTACGATAAAACAGGTATTAGAAATTAGGTACTAATACTGGATGGCCTCACATCCATCGACTCGCAAAATCGTAAACATTCGCTACGCAGAATGGTCCATGTAGATGCAAGCAGATCGCAGTCCTCTTCATGCACGCTGCACCCACGCCGGTTTTGGGGGCTTTTAATTTAGAGATATCATTTTATTTCCCGACTACCCAAAAAGGAGGGTATTATTTTTCGAGTGTATGTATGTAGATATGTATCTTTGTTTCTTTATCACATGCGAGCTAAACGCTGCTGGCGGATTTAAAAGAAGGGGGGTATCTGTTGGATCGTTATTTAGTCAGAATGTGTCATGGACTAATAGAACCTCCTTAGGCCCGATGCTGCAAGCTGCAAGGGAACCCGTATTTAAAAGCTGTGTTTTTTACACTTTTTTTTTTCTTTGCCCCGCGGCGAATTGAACTGCTACTACCGCGGGAATATGGCGTTTCCACAATGAAGTGATTTCGCCAGTGTCAAGTATATATAAGTATAAATCAATATATTCATAAAACACATAATCCAATTTTCTCTAGGAAGATTGGTGGCAACGTTGTACGGTGATATGTAGGACAGAGGCCAAGATAGTTTTAACCTCTGTACCACTGCGAGTCCACTTGAAACGAGAAGTAAGATGCCAGGATACACGAAATAAGTCCAAGTCTTCTATCACTGTGCAACACAAAGGCATTAAAAGTACTTACAAATCACTAACAAAAAAGAACTTTGAACACCGCCGCACTGCGTGAGGCGTGCTGCGTAGTCTTTTTTGCATAGTGATGCACCACGACTGACGATAATAATTGTAGGGTTCCGAACTAAAACTAGGAACCCTTATAATTTCACAATGTCCGTTGTCTGTCTGTCTGTATGTCACACTCGCTTTTTCTCAGAAACACGTATAGATGTTTTTACCGCGCACTATGATCAATGGTGTAATAAGTAAAAAAATGTTTTTTACCGTTTTTCCCCTACATGTAAAGGAATGGTATTTTTTTTACTTTACAACATTTTGTGACACATCGTTAGCTAGCTATATAGCTATTAAAAAAATAGATGAAAAGCGTATAGGAGTATAACGAATTTAAAACTATTACGTGTCAGATATCACGTATTAATTAGAACTATGGAGGTCATGTCGCACCCCTGCCCTGGCAAGTTTAGTATACTAGATGAAAACCCGGCTTCGCTCGGTTAATGTAGACTTACATTAAATTCACAGCTAACTACCTAATGTATCGCTATTTCACCAGTAGATATTGTATATACCCAAATGATTATAATGTCTCTGTCTCACTATCAAAGAAATTAGATCTTACAGGTCAAAATGGAGAACCGAATACGAACCTGTGACACCTGTGAAACGAGATGTCGTGACACCAACGCCACATTAGCAATTTATTCAAATTTATATTCAAGATACTTTGATAGTCCTAATTTTCCGCCTGTAAGTTGTCTACTGGAATCGGCTACTTTTTTACGCTCTTCAATTTGATGTGCATATCGTTCGAGTCTACCGTACACCGGTACGAAATTATTGTTAGTATATTTGGTGCCGCATTGAACGTGTCAATACAGCAACAACTTAACAGCGTAAAGACATAATAGTTAATATGTGCCAACAGCGCGTCTTAACTATTATCGGTCTTTAAATACCTGTTGTGGTTTTGTATGAATAAAGGGGTAGCGAATAGCTTACGTATGTGGTTATGTATACGTACATGCTTTCACACACATATGCACAGTATTAGTTCCATTAACACGAACTAGATGGCAGGCATGGTACCACTTACTACGATGTTGCTACACGAACAAAAAATAACGCTGAGTTGCCAGTCTATATCCCAGTGTACAATAGTAGTATTTGGTCCTAGTCGTTGAGCAGTCATCAACTCCACTCCACTGGCAAATAGCGTTTATCTGTCACTGTCACCGATGACAGTAATGGCACCCGCACTTCATGCAAATGAGTAGGTAGAAATCGTCCTTAACATGTAACTATTTAATCGCGACCCTATTTTAGTTTTAGATCTTCTTTGAACTATAACATTTTCTCCTTTTTACCCTGACAGTTTCCACGGAAAACAGGGCAGGGACGGAGTCACGGGAAATACTAGGCCAGTAATAATTTAGCATTGATTTAGAAGCACTGACAAACGTTTTAGTGAGATCTGACTATCGCTAAGGTTGACACTTGTCACTGTAATAATATGAAAAAAACAAGGACAAATAAAACTTGTTTCATGAATCATGACGTGCAAATGAACTAAAACCGTAGGGTGGTACACCACATTTTGGGCCGACTGTACCTACAATGCGTAAAAGATAAAAAAGATAAAATATGTTTATTCAGTAAGTAGGCCGCACGGGCACTTTTACACGTCAAAATCTACCAGCGCTTCGCAAGAGACTGCTGCTGAGAAGAAACGCCGCAAGAAACTCAACAGTCAGTCGTTTTTTTAAAATACTACTTATGATATTATACAATTATAAAGCTTAACCTAATCCCAATATTCGATGAATTTATGTAAGATTGTCCACCGATATCAAATTTGGCGATAATATACAGCAACCTTCAACGAAAAACCTCTAATAATAAATAACGGAAAAGAGTAAGTCGGTGATTACGGAACCCTCAGTATGCGAGTCTGACTCGCGCTTGACCAGGTTTTTACTACATCGGTAGTTTCTATTAAACTTCTAAGGCAGCCGTCAAAGCTGCGCATACGCCCACTGACCGCCATCGCACCCAATACTACCCAAACAGCATAGCAATAATAATCTCATTCGAGACCGAACAGTGCGACCGACCGCACGCAGCCGCGACAAAAACGCGCGATTAACCGACAAAAACGTTGCGGAAACTAGGTTTTTAACTCGGAAGTGCTCCGGTCAGCCATGAAGGCTTTGCTGTGTTTTGCTCTGATCTGTAAGTACGTCCGTCCATTGATCTTGTATAAGATTTGTCTCGTTGAACAGATAAACGAAAATGTTGTATAATTTGGACTCATTTGAATTAAACTTAACACGAATTATAAAACTTTACAAAATTAAGTAAGTTATATCTTAAATACATATTTTAAGCATAACTAATAGTAAAAACTGAAAATGGTCAGTTATACAAGTGATAATTTACTTACTCCAACCAAATGTATGGTGGTAATTTGTTCTCACGTACGTTTTATTATATGAAATATTACGTCCTAACTGCTGGCAAACGTAAAGTATCTATCACTATTTACAGTAAACAGAAGCCGTAACTTCCTTTTTTATAGTTTTTTCCCAACAGACTATTTTATAAACAAAACTGCTACAGTTGTTTTCTAAAAAAATATACCAAAGTGTCAGAGTTTTTTATTTTGGTCGTGTTTATCGCCAGGGATGGATGTGGATGAATCATCCGTCACTTTTTGACAAGTAGGTCCTGTGTGAAGAGTGTCGAATGATTTATCCAGAGTAACAAACACGACATATAACAGAGCCTCTGTAATGAATAGATTGGGTTATTTAATGGGACTTTCTTTACGTTTCAAGTTAAATTCCTGAGTAAATAAAAAATAGTATTAAGGGTCCGTTTTTCAGTGCACAGTACCCCAAAAATGACAATAAAGTAACCTTGTCGCCGTGATAGGGAAGTCTACACTTCGATATTGTTTAGGTTGAAGCATGACAACAATAACTTAATCAAACTTAAAAATTGAGATAAACATTATATGGCTGCAAAAAATACATATTTTTAATTAAATTATGGATTATAGTATTCAAGAACTACTGTATAGTTCATCGATGGTTTTGGCTAATGAATTCAACTTGTAAAATAATCAATAAATATATCCTTACCAAAGGTTTATCACAATTATCACCAACGACGGATAAACCCGATTGATTTCTTTTATGGGACATTCGTTTTTGGATATATTCCATTTTCGGCATATTCTGGTTTCGGCACATTTTAGTAAATAAATTATACTATGAAATACTTCTGGCTTTATTTACGTAATAAAATAAATTTTAATCAATAAAAATAAAAGACAAAAATTAAACAGTACCTACCTACCATCAGTATCCACTGATGATTGATTCCTTTTTCGTCGTATTCTTGATTGGAAATTCCATAAATATATTGGATATTCCAGTCTTTGGCATAAATCATTATATACAACAAATGAAATCAATCCTAGGTAAGAATAAATTCTTGTAAATAAATAATAACGATACCTAGGATTGTTTTCTGCCGAAAACGGAATGTGCCAAAACGAGAATATGCCGAAAACGGAATATGTCCAAAAAGGAATGTGCCGAAAAAGGAATCAATGATACACCTGCCATGTAAACAGGATGGTTACCACGAAGCACTAAAATTCGTCCCTGTCACTCGTCACTCGAGACTAAATCGAGAGAAAGGGGTGGAGCTAACGTAACTTCTCTAACTTCGATTTTCAAACGCTGGCCTTGGTCACAGATTAAATAAGAGTTACTACGTACGTAACCGCTTTGGCGTCTGACAGACGACTTTTGTCTATTAAGGGCCTGTTTCACAATCGACAAGTAAGTTTATCTGCCATTTAAAGTTGGCTCTATCCTTGTCTATTTTCAAGTGTAAGAAAGAGAAAGGGCTAAATTTATCTGTCAAATACGCTTTACTTGTCGATTGTGAAACAGGCGGTAAGCCTTGTATCAATTTACTATCGCTTTTATCCACGCCAACCTCAAACATTAGAAACAAATGTTACCGCCTATCACTCAAATGTTCGCCCATACCGGGAATAGATCCGGGACCGCTAGTTTCGTAGGCAGGGTCATTAAGGCTAATTCGTGTTGTCAAAGTTTAGTATTTACGTGCTATTTACATAACATTTCGTGGTAAATATTTACCACCAAGTAGTTGTAGGTAGGTAGGTACATACATAGGTACAGGTGTAGTGCATAATTGCAGTCAACCTCAGTACTTTTTACTGTGACCGATTGAAATAGCAAGACACGTTCGTACGTTTCCGAGAAAATACGAAGGAAAACAATTATGCTCTACATCTGTACATATGCATTTTACATATACATAGATGACATATAACAAAAGGCGAAATTATTCCGTAAACAGATCTGTTCCAGTTAACCTTAAAGGACGATGGGTAAAAATGTCCCCCCCCACCAACAGAAATGAAACATGTCTCATTTAATAGATCTCAGCAACATTATGTATTTTTACTATGGAGACGATCACCAGATGTATGGGGTTTTCTTGGAAAACCATAATCGTATCGTATGGAATTTGTTTGAAAATGAACACATATATGGATGATTTGCCTTATTTGGCCCTTGTTTTTATTAAAAAAAACCCATTGATTTTGCTACTAAAATAAGTATTTTGTCTTTTTTTGGGTCCTTATAAACATGCATCCCGTTACTGTTGGTGAGGGGGACAGTGTCCATACAAATTTGCCCATTGTCCTTTGAGTAAGATTTATAGGTTAATTATCCCGCTTTGAGTGTTTGACACCAAAACGGGGCGCAACATACCTTTGTAGCTAGGTTTGTAGTTATAAGATCAATATTACGAATAGTAATCGTAATTAATATCCTCAACCACAAGCGTCTACGTTGCTGTAACCGCAATGTTCACGATATGATCTACTAGGAGCTTCTTGAATTTCACAAACAGCGTGATTACTAGGTAAGAAACTCGAACAGGTTGTTCCGACCGATGTAATATATCATGTTCACTGACCCTGCAGTAGTGATACTAGTGACCCTGGCTACGAAGCAAACAGTCCTCGGCTCGATTCCTGGTAAGAAAAAGTATTTGTGTGATGAGCGCGAATATTTGTTCAGAGTCTTGGATGTTTTCCATTTTTTTCTCTACTAGCTGTTACTCGCGACTCCGTCCGCGTAGCCTATGTCCCATTCCATGACCTAACCTATATGTGTGCCAAGTTTCATCCCGATCCGTACAGTGTTGAAGCGTGAAAGACGGACAAACACACACACTTGGACATAAATTTATAAGTACCTATTAAATTGTATGAATATGGATGGATATACTTACGTATGTTTATCATTGTCTAGTGCCCATCATAGTACAAGAATAGAGCTCCTTAGTTTAGGACTAAGTAGGCCAATTTGTGTCAGATTCTTCCCCCCCTTAAGTGTATAGTAGTCGCGAGGTGTAATCTAGTACCCAATTTGTATGAGATTGCACTTTTTTGTCTTGTATCGCCAAAGTAGGGTAGGTACCCTATACCCGATACTACATAATTCCGGATTGAACAATACTTCGAATGTTCAGAACTCTAAACGCATTTTTTTTTATACTTTTGCTATCACTTATAAATCAAACCTAACCTAACCTACGTACGTATGACAATTAAATGATGCATTTAATCTAAAATAGCTCCAGCGTAACATTAACTGGAAAAATTAAAATTCGGACAAATTATTTTTTATTTTATTTTTTTGAATTTTTAGGTGTTCCCCGCCAACTGAAAACAAACTGAAACCTAATAACCATAACGGATAACGTTAACCCGTTAAAAAATTAACGCACAACATATGATTGAGTCTTCATCGTGCACTATCTTGTTGTTATCTACTATGTTGAAAGATAAATCACATGTTCTAGGTCAGAAGCGTAGGCGAACCACTTACTAAGATACCTTCCCAGGTTATCTACATACATTTAACGTGCTTTGAATATTACATTATGCAGAATATATTATTACTACTTATAGTGGATATAATAAGGTCGGGTGGTTTAAGTACTATGTTTATATGAGTATTTATTGTGTTCCGGTGTGGAGATAAGACATTCGGGCAAATTACTTAGCATAGAGGTATTGCATCTAAAGACCGCAAATGCGTTGCCAACCCGGAGGACTAGATTAGCAACGCATTTGCTGTCTTAGGATTGCAGTCTCTAGATTGTAGTCTTGATAATACAAAAGTGTATGGGTCACAGTAAACGATAATATCATGGATAGGGATGTTTGGCCGAGAGCCGTGCATCCTGCATGAGTAATCTACGCTTAAATCTACCTAAGCTTAAAAAAGGTGCACCTGCTGTGCAAAAATACTGTGACATAGTTTTATGTATGATGTAAACTTAGTTTGAAAAAAATATACCTTGCCGAATTTCTTACGCCGTTTCTTCTCGGGGCAAATGTAAAACGATATTGTTTTTACAGCGTTGAATTGAATATTGTTTATGTATGTAAGGTCAATGTTCTCTTGCAAAAGTAATCCTCTTGCAGTCCTATTATACTTTCACCATCTAACGTAACCTAAGTGTGGTTCCTTTAGAAACCATAAAAAGTTGAGTGTCAGGTACCTACGTATGTTGTAAATATAAATGAAGAATTATAAAGGATAAATAATAGTTATCTTAAACGTTTGTAGCAGGGGTGATTTTTCACGCCAGGCACCTTCTTAATTGATATTCATAAAAGAGCGCTATACGCTCTTCGTTTCATACTGTTAAACTGTGTTAGGAGCGTAGATTGAGCCAAGGTAAGGCGCGGCATAAACAATAACTCCCTTATTTATAAATGCTCTAACCTATATTAGTTAAAGTGGTTTGTCACTTTCTATCAGGTGCCAATGTGACAATGAGAGATAAGGCCCTAGCACTTTTAAGCTGGTTTTAGCTGTTTTAACTAGTTGTAGTTTGTTGTTTTTTAGGGTTAGTCTCTTATATAATAATAAACACATAATAGCTAAAGTATGCGCAGTATATTTTGGCCTCATCTTTAATTATATCATTTCATCAAACTGAGAAAGCATACTTGAACGGAAATAGGTTTATTGTAGAGATAGGGTAAGTCTTTACGCCCTCATTAACAATTCCTATTATTATGTCGAAATGTGGGGTTCGTAATATAACTCTCCATTTGGATAAATCTTGAACTGCTCACAATCTTCTTACCAAGACATGACTCCTGCTCCAGCTCTTGGTGCGCTTTCTAACACCCCTGAAATTTGATGATCTTGGTTCCAGTGCTGGGAGCTCAAGCTGACATGGCCGGCGAGTGTGACCTAGCCTCCTTCTATTTGGAACTAGGGTGTTCGCCACAGCCCCGCGCCGACAACGGGACCTGCCCGGAGGCCTTCACCTGCCCTGATCTACACCCCGACCCTGCCATGTGCTACTACAGGTACAGTTAGCTACAAATCCTGATGAAATCAGTGCCGCAGTGAGACGGACCCTAGGCCTTTATTCTAGGCGGTAAAAACCATATCGTCTTTGATCTGTTATGGTATCGTTTTGAACTCGGACGCTATTACTGGCCTTTGCTAGTATGCAGGGGGTATACTTATCTCTGCAGCTGATTGTACATAAGATCTATCAAAACGTTGACAATACTATAACAGCGCCCCCGTTTTATTATAAACTCTATCGTTTAAAATTCTGAAATGAACAATAAATCAAAACCCAAGAGCGGTTCCCATACAAGAAAAAAAGAAAAAAAACATGAAAAAAAACATTTTTTTTAGCATTTTTATAGGGATTGTATTTTTATAATGGCTTCTTATTTAGATGCTATTTTAAACTTAAATTGTAGTATAATTTACGTGATTTACGACTAAATACCAATGTCAAGTAAAACTACTAGCAATATCTGGAAAAACTGATTTTATCAACACGATGCTTTTAGCGGTCACCCATTCTGTTTTAGACTACGCTTGTAGTGACTTAACTTTGGAAGTTCGTAATATTTTTACGAATTCGTTTTGGTGTTACCATGGTAGTTATTGTTAACTAATGTTATGTATTACATACAGTTAAATTAAAGTAACTGTCTGTAGCTGACCGGCTTTTTTGTTTGTAATGTTATTCAAATAAGTTAAATGAAATTAGGATAATAATCAAGCACTTCTAATTTTGGGTTCACAGTACCTATTCTACATAAAAAATCCTACCAAAACATTAGTGCAAAAAGTATGTTGATAGCATGAAGTGAAATATCCCAGAAAATAAAATCCAAGCGCTAGACGCCCGCAGCGGTACGTAGGTAGGTAATCAACAATATTATGAAACACGCAGTCCGCTTCGCCGTCTTGTTATCTCGTAGTACTGCAACCAGAAACAAGACAGGACATTGAAGTTTTAAGTGATCTTACTTGGTTATTAAAATACTACTGCTACTTACCTACTGGCAATACCTAGACCTAGCTAAGCGAGTGTTGTCCTCGTATGTAGGTAAGTACCTACCTGTTCTAACCGCGAGTGAGCGACCGCGCGTGAAATTTTAAATCCATGAAATTAATAAGTACACGCAATATCGGAAATACTAGTTTAATCAAATATTCATGTTCTATAGTTTATTCTTTTATACGGTAGCTTATTACCAAAGTTAAGCAACCACCGCTTAAACATCGTGTACCTACTCAGTATTTTTTACCCGTTTGCGTCAGAAAGAGGGTTCTTTACATATTTGTCTGTTTTACAAAATCACCGGCAAGTCTGACTAAAACTGTCAGTGATAGCATAGATAAATAAACTTTTTTATCTGTGGTGACAACGATGGAAGTATTGCAATAGAAAAGTGGAGGGTAAAAGAACCCTCATGTCACCAATTTACTAAATGAATATTGTGAATTTAGAATTGTCTTTTATTTTATTAAAAATTGTAAAGCTATCGTAACAATTCATTCTTAATTTCTTACTCTTGACCTTGAGTTCTTTGGTCGCAAATTCGCGACCAATATCAGATCGCCAACAAATCAAGCGAGCCTGACCGGGCGGCAATGACACCTACTCTTTTTGCGGCCTTAGTCGTGACCTTAGTGGATTCCCGAGATTTCTCCGACATTTGCCAGTCGCTTTGTGTCTGCCAATGCTTTTTATTAATTGAGATGGTCAACAAAGACAACGCACGAGTGACCTCTCGACGTGGAGATTGGGAAATACGTCGACCTTAAGGAGATTTATGGCATACTAGCTTCTGCCCACGACTTCGTCCGCGTGGATTTCGAATATCGTTATTTTCTCGGAAACTTTTAAAATTTCCGTAATGAAATATGTTAATCCTGGGTATAAGCTATCTCCATTTCGAATTTCATCCAAATCCGTCCAGCCGTTGCAGTGTGAAAGAGTAACAAACATCTATCCATACTAACAAACTTTCACGTTTATAATATTATAGTAAGGATGTATGTAGGCACGTATGCGTATTATGAAAATTATAAGATAAAAGATAAAAGATAAAACAAATTTATTCAGTAAGTAGGCCGCTCAGGCACTTTTACACGTCAAGAATCTACCAGCGCTTCCCAAGAGGAGACCACTGCTGAGAGGAAACGCCGCAAGAAACTCAGGAGTCAGTCATTTTTTAAACATACTTCATATTACAATGGTAATATTATACTTAGTCTAGCATTATATAAAGCATCCATACAATTTTTAAAATTATGAAGAACAACTGAACGGAAGCGAACTTTGGCTTTGCCTCTTGTATAGTATTGACATTACGCTGCCCCTATATTACATGGTTCTATGTTACATTGTCGGGGTACTTCAATTTAGACCTAGTGTCACTCTGACAAACTTCAAATTTCAAGTTGATAAAAGTGCAACTCTAGCTCAAAGTCACTCAGAGGGCTATGGAGAGGGCTATGCTCGGGGTTTCTTTGCGTGATAAAATCAGAAATGATGATATCCGCAGTAGAACTAAGGTTACCGACATAGCCCTAAGAATAGCTAAACTGAAGTGGCAGTGGGCGGGGCACATTGCTCGCAGGACTGATGGCCGATGGGGTCAGATTAAGGTTCTGGAGTGGCGTCCGCGGACCAGAAGACGAGCTGTAGGTAGGCCTCCAACAAGATGGAGTGACGACCTCGTCAGGATCGCGGGACCGCGGTGGATGCGAAAAGCACAAGACCGGTCTGAGTGGAAAGCCTTGGGGGAGGCCTATGTCCAGCAGTGGACGTCTTTCGGCTGACATGATGATGATGATGATGATGAAAAGTGCAACATAGAACCATATTGCGTTTGACATGTTATATTGTCAACGTTATGATTGCTCTTATTTACTTTTCAGTAATGGCGGCTAAAACAATACGATAACAATACAAAAGCAATAATGGTTTTACTAAATATATAGCTCCTGGTGGCCCGTCTGCTCTTTTGTCTTTAATCGCTTTAAAAAAACTGTCTAACTTCTACAATTTCTTGCAGAGGTGTCTCCTACGCCGCGAAAGCCATGATCCCTCAGAATCTGATCCAGAACCCGTGCTCCCAGCGCTGCACCTGCCAGGTTTACGGGGAGCCGCGCTTCGAGTGCGCCGCCGTAGACTGTGTGGAGACCTTCGACTCAGATCTCAAGGACTGCGTACGCACATACGAGCTGGACTCTTGCTGCAGCGTGGGGAATGTTTGCGGTAGGTAGAAGAGATAGCTTGAGAGCTACTAAAATACCTGCTGCGTACTATATTTTTCTAGGCCCAGAGATTAAAAAAAATGCAAATAGAAATATTTTATTGAAATTGGGATAGTCGCTAAATTGTATCAAAAGTTATTTATTTCCGACGTGTTTGCATCAAACTGAGTTATACTCTAATTTTTCTATGATCCTGCGACAGTCGTATTTCGTAATTTCAATCACAAATAGGCGATTATTTCTTTCTTTCTTTCTTTCTAAAGATGTAGAAACAAGGGTTGTATGAGCTGTCACAGGCATCATCTTACAAAAATCAGAATATAGTAAAATACTTTGAAACTAAACTTAATGTTAGTACCTACCTAAAGCTATCAACTAATTACTAAGCATATTAAACTTAAAAATCGATAAGACAGTTGGTGAATCAAATTAATTATTCTAACAGTTCCCTATTTCGGTAACTGTGGGTACCTACAATGAATTTATTCAGTAATCTAAAGCTGTTTTTGCTCGGCGTCACACAGGTTAAAGTGTTTCATATAAACATTAATTTGGGGTTAATGATCTTGAACACATTGTCAATATTAAACTGTTGATTGTATTTTTATGGTTCCGTACCGGAGGGTACCCCCACACGGGTCTATTAAAAATGCCTGCGATGTCCGTCGTCCTTCCTAACTCAAAAGAGGGTATCTTATGTACCGTTATCTATTGATTGCGCGTTGATTTTTTAGGGTTCCGTACCCAAAGGGTAAAAACGGGACTCTGTTACTAAGACTCCTCTGTCCGTCCGTCTGTCACCAGGCTGTATCTCATGAACCGTGATAGCTAGACGATTGAAATTTTCACAGAAGACAATTGAAATTTTCCTGTTGCCGCTATAACAACAAATACTAAAAACAGAATGCGTTTAATATTTAAGAGGACTAAACCAATGTGTTCTTTTTGCCGTTTTTTGCTCTTGCACTTGAAATATTCACAGAATATTTGGTTGTATATTCACTTTAAAAATAAATAGTTAAATTAAAATTAAATAAATATTTAACGGGGGCTCCTATCCCATACAACAAACGTGATTGTTTTGCCGTTTTTTGCTAATCTTGTATAGATAATGGTACGGAACCTTTCGTCCGCGAGTCCGACTCGCACTTGGCCGGTTTTTTTCATAATATCTGTTCTTATGGCGAATATACATAAAATACTAAAATAATCAAGGGGGTTGTAGTTTTTGTTGTGTCGTAAAAATGGTAATATATGTATTACCATATCAAATTAACAAGCATCAAATTTCGTATGATAATAAACCCTGAAGAAAAACAACAAATACAAAAAAAACGTCAAGTGCGAATTGGGGTCGCTCTTGAATTCAAATCTAAATACTTTGCGGCGGTACGGAACCCTCGGTGCGCGAGTCCGACTCGCACTTGACCGGTTTTTTACGTCCTAACCTCGTCGTTGCCCCTTAGAAAATCGTTTATGGCTCATTATTGTTAATTTTATAGCGCCCGCATCGTTCTGAATGCCGATCGAGTAATCGGTCTTAGCGACCTCTAGTGACAGTCGATACAAGACAATAGACTTCCTCAAGACCATGTGCGTAATGGTGGTCATTACATTAGTCATTGGCACACGTTTTCTAGGAGCAAAACGCACTATGTAAAAAAAAGGTCAAGTGCCAGTCGGACGTTTTGTTAGATAATTTTCACAAAAGCTTTATTTAATAGTAGTGATTTTTCACATGGCGTTCTTTCATAATAGTTTAATTTCTTAATCGCTTTTCTTCATGTAGCGATCTTTTATATAGCGTTTTTTATTGTTCATGATTTTTACTATTCACATTTTATACGTTCCTAAATTGTCCCTTCGTAAATTTTACAGCAGGAATAACATCGTATTCCGTAGGTAGGTTAGGTTAGGTTCGTTCGTCGCAGGGCCTAAAAAAGCCCAGAAGTAGGAGCTCAGCTTCGACGACTTAGTCGACTTTGACAAATTAGATTTTTGGAAGGGAAAATAACAGACTTAAAATAATGTACTAGTACCTAACATCAGCGATTTAAATAACTCTCCATGAAAAAACTCAACTTAAAGAAAGATGAATAATTAAATTTGATCATAAAAGAACGCGATATGAAACAATGCTTTTGTGGAAATAATCTAACAAATCACAGCTCTTCAAGGTTAGGACGGATGGACAGCGTAGGCATATTTATACAGCAACTGTCTGCTCTGCATACAATTCCTTTCAATTGATATTGTAATCCAATGACTGGCATTTTGTGTAACCGGGATGAAGGGATCCATGTCGGATGTAAATTAGGGTCGCTCGTACAGAGACCTGAACCAGCATCATATTTATGAGATCCTTATTCAGAACGTACTCCAAATATTTTTTTAGTGTCGCTTATCATTTATACAAATGTGATTTGACCAGTACCTAAGTATGTAGAGTTAATTTTATTTAATTAAATTTCCTGTTTGTCATTAACTAAGCTATTAACAAAACATGTTACTTACAACTCTATAATGTGGTGGTTTCTATTTGATCCACGGTACCGCAGCTAGTCGATGCACATTGCATTGGCCTGATTTGTATAAACAGACATTGTTATACGATACATGAAACATAACTCGGGTTTTACTTGTATGTCACGTTAATGATCGATTATCGATACTGGATATCGATCGTTATAATAAATATTTACATACTCTAGAGCCCCAATTCAAAGTAAAAACTGAATAATTCATAAAATGTTAATAAAATATTACTGACTACGTTTATTTTCATATTTGCTGTACAAATAATTTTGCGAAGTTTATTAAGCCTATGTTGCCGCATGAACAATCGATAGTTAAGAGTATATGCAAAAACGAAAGGAAAGTACGAGTCAGCTTTCGAATTAGAAAAGTACTTAGCATGTTTGAAACAAGAAATCCGTCCCGTTTACTTCATAAAATATATATTTAATATCTAAATTAAATAGCTAAGAGTCTAAATACACGCCAGAATTTCAGTTACCGTAAGATTCAAAAGCGACCACCAGATCACATTAGATCCTCCTAATAAAAAAAAACCTCACAGGAAAAGACGACATTGCCAAGTTGAAGACCTGCGAAGATGACGGCAAGACGTACCGGGAGGGGGAGTCGTTCGAGCCCAAGAACACCATGAAGACCTGCATCTGCACAGCGCAGTGGGACGGCTCCCTCAACCCCTCCTACTGCCGGGACATTAACTGCGGCATCGAGATCCATTACCAGAACAACATCTTGGACAACTGCGCTCCGATATTCTTTAAGAACACTCGTAGCTGTCCCATTGCATTTAAATGTCGTAAGTATCAGTGGTTTGAGGTTAAAAATACTACGGACTACGGAGGACTAAATGCGCTTCTCGTGCGTGCCCCATATGAGAGGTAATCACGCCACGTGGTTCAAACAATCTCAATCGTTCCAGGTTTTAAGGTTTAATTTTGGAAATGTATTTTGTATTTTGTATTTAGACACTTATATTTACTTACAATACTGTGCGGTGATTATACAAAACATAAGGTTGAAAATTCATATCCTAATTAAGTAGGAAATGTAATTACATTTCCGCAATCCGTTGCGAGCTGCACTTTGATATTTTTCTCCTTTGAAAACTCATGCTTTTTTTCTTCTATCTATTATCACGGGAATAACGTAGAGGAATTAGCCACACTCTTGGAGTCTTTATTAGCCTTGAGATTATAATCTAGAGAATTCAAATGTGTATGGGTCTCAGATGCCACTAACTATCAGGGAGCCTGTTTGCTCGTTTGCCTTGCCGAAATAAAGGTCCGGGTGTTATTTTTTCAAAATAAAGAATTACCGCAAAATTAAGATTGGAGATATAACCGCTTGGCACCGGATCGGCTCGAAGGGAGACATTAAAAGCATGCTTTTACTTGTCTTAGTACCAGTCACCGGCGATAATATATCATCCAACATTGGGCGCAAAAATCTTGACCCGCTCTTATCTCGCGTCGTCCATTGAAAAATGTATAAAATAAATATAATAAAATAAAAATCGGGTATTAAATTTTGGGAAGCTATAACATTTGGGAAGGTACATCAAATCTCCGTACACTAACTTAGAGGTACACACGCGTTATTTGCCTTGCGGAGTAAATAAACCTTATATATATTTTTTTAATGGAGACCTTTTTTTTTTTAATAACAATGCTTGAATACTCAGTAATTAATACTTTTCAGAGTGGTT
Organism: Acleris sparsana; assembly: GCA_923062465.1. NCBI lineage: Eukaryota > Metazoa > Arthropoda > Insecta > Lepidoptera > Tortricidae > Acleris > Acleris sparsana. The sequence goes on along the minus strand of OV281294.1, from coordinate 14,766,110 downwards.
AGATCTTAAATTCAATTTTTAACATTGCTTGAATGCTAATTATAAGTATAGTACTAACACAATTCAAAGCTCACTTTTCAATGTCTCACTTCGTGGTGATCCGGTGTCGAGCGGTTATGTCTGCGCCAACCTTTAGCAGGTACCCTAATTCATTGGATTTTCCTCATCTTTTCCAGCGTCCGCCGAAACGAGGGTGGTCCGCGGGCTGAACACCCGGGCCGTCAGCGCGCAGTGCGTCTTCGGGAACGAAACCCTGTCCGTCGGCGACGAGGTCACCGTCGAGGAGAAGTGCACCAAGTGCTCCTGTCAAGTCCCTCCGTTCGTTACGTGCACGCAGCAGAATAGCTGCAGTTAACTTTAATTTATTTTCCGCCCCTATATGTTTCCAAAAATTCGCTTGTCCACCATATGCCAAATAAAGCATTCTTTCATATTTCGGCCCCACAATGCACAGAGGTGACGAAAATTTGGAAAACCTGATTGTGGTTGGGAACACCGAAGGAGGCAAAAGATCTCGCGATCGTTCACCAACAAGATGGACCGTTCTAGTGAAAGAAATGTCACCCTCCAATTTCTACACGCTGGTAAGAGACGAGCTGGGCAGAACTTGATGGAGGCAGTTCCGCTCCAGATGCAACCCTGATGCTGACCACATTGCTCCAGACATGAGGGACCGACCCCAGAGAGCGAGAGATTTTCACAATTGCTCGCCTTATGGAACAGTCTGAACTTAATTAGATAAAATAAAGTGTTGTAAAAGGATATTAAATTGAAGGATCTGGTTACGATCAGGGAGACAGTTTGCGGCTTGCTGCGCTCCAATGTTGCACAGTTTAGTAATTTGTGTCCGTCAAACTGTAAAACATTGGAGGGTGAGGTGAGGTCAAATAGGAAGCCGCCGCTGTTTGAATGTTTGCGTATTTTTATGGTATTATAGTGGTTTTAAATAAGTTAGTGAATCGATAATTGAAACGAATTTATTACAAAGAAATATTATGTACTTAACTTTTAACTTATAATTATAATAAAAAAATGGGCTAAGGACGCATTTACATTATGTACACAGCCTAATAGAACCTTTGTAAATACCTAGAAAATTATCATAAAATGTTGTGACAACCTATTTTTGTTTATACATACTTAAGTACTTATGTTTTATAATAAAGGCTACGATATGTACTTAGTCATAACATCTAAATAAAAGGATATTTGAATTACGTACTAATAGGTATAGTTCAACTTAAAATTATAATAAATCGGTAAAAAAAAGTTTAATAAAAGGCACATAGCCGAATCTACGTACGAGTAGGTATACACATCTTAATAATCTAGTTAAGAATACGCTTTGTAAAACAAAATGCGTGGTTATTAAAACTATATTATAGAATAATAGTATCTTAAAATCAAATTACTAAATGCTATGGCAATGTGATTATTTAAAAATTATAAGCATACATATAATAGCTTTTAGGTAAGTACAATAAAATGTAGTTATGTGCTGAGACTCATTGGAGTAAGATTGCACTGCAGTACCGTCAGTATTATTTCTTTTAATCACATTCTATACAAAGAATGCAGAATAATACAATTTCAAAAAGCAAATTTTCAGTAAATGAAACACTTAAAGGACAATAAGATTAATAAGTATTATTTTTTTTGTTTTGTAAAAGCCCGACCTTACGATAAATCAATAAGAAATGATACTTAAAGATATGAACGAACACATCAGGCTCATTATTTATTGCCAAAATGTGATTTTAATAACTTTTATAAAACTTTTAAATGGCGTAAGAGCGCGACCCATTAAACACAATGGTTTTGTATAAATTGTTTCTTACAAAACTCTGCAAGATATTGTTAGGGTAACAATGGATGTAGAAATAATTTGTATAATTTTCTACTTTATATTTTCTTAGAACTGAATCTGATGAGGGAGCTTTATAATGTAAAATGAACTCAGAGAAACGCGGTAAGTAAATATTTGGTTTAGCTACTCATCGGGTATTACACAACACGCTAGGTAAATGGTACCTAGATTTAACTAGACTCACTGGGCTATTAATAAGTATATACCTGTCAAACACTGGTAATAAATACAAATATTTACTGAGTGTTAAGTTAAGTATTTACATAGGCAGTTACTCATCTCTATACTCTGCCCTTGTTTGCAGTAGAATGACAGATCCAAATGTCATTCCGTGAAATAATGGTGCTCGATTGATTAAAAAAGTAGCTCCTTAAAGTGATACATGAAATAAGTGAAGATCTCTAGTTCCCAAATATTATATAGGTATTATATCTGTCATTTCTCAGCAAATAATGAAAGGTCACAGAATAGTAGCAAGCCACTTTCTGTGCTTGGTGTGTGTAAAAGCGCAGTTTTTGTTTCGACGGGTTTTTCAAAATTCAATTAACAATAGATTTATCATTGCAACCCGCCAATCTTAGTCGATAGCCCGCATCATAGAAGTAAGTACACGAACAGTACGTAAATAAAGTGAACACTAATCTTGTCAATGTATGTAGGCTATCGACCATGAAACATGTTGAGTCTTTCACTTGAGAGTCCGGGGTCAGGGTTACTATAGTAATCAATCTAGACCTCAACGGCTATACGTGTTCATGGATTTCTTTGAAATGAATTCAATAAAAGGTAATTTCAGTCTAGAATTGTCAAGAGGTTAAGGTCTGGGTGGTTAGGTGAAGCAGGCAAGCCCCAGCTCCACGCGGAACTGCTGGTTGGGGCGCCCCAGGTCTCGTAGAGCCACGTCCAGGAGTGGCAGCCGCCCAGCTTTGTCCGTGGAGTACTCCAGCACCGTCTGGGCCCACTCTGGCTTCTTGTGCTGTGGAGAAACGGATTGGGTTGATCTAATAATTCGCCGAAAAGTAATTTTACGCTTCCCTTGCTCCACTAGGATAACAGAAGTGACTTAAAAGTGATATCTATACCAGGGTCATTATTCTACTTTCCTGTAAACTATCTTTCTCCGTAATTACATTGTTCACGTTATGGTAGCTTTATTACAGTAAACGCTACTATTACGTCTCTATGTGAAAGCAAGACGGTCTGAACAAATTGGTATGAAGACCTCAAGTAATAAAACAAATTGTAATAGAACCACTTAACTACATATAAACAAAGTGAACGACAGTTGATACAGTTCGTACTTCGTAGACTGTTCGTCAGTAGGTGGTTCTGCAGGTGATAAAGAAGACCATAGCCTCTCGGCAACGTTCTATCGCTTCACCCGACGTCACTGGCGACACAGGCACAATACAGCCAGCGCGATAACGAATGATGTCAGCGCTTGCAGTGTTGGGGGAAGCAGACATATTGCATTGCTAGCTCGAACAGTAGCAACTCAAAATACAACTGTGTTTTAACTTTCAATCAACTTTTATACAATTGCTATAAACTTAAAACAAAACTAGCAAGATCTTCGAGTTGATACCCTTTGATGAAGCGGTGCGACCTAGCAATGGACATCTTTTGGCGCTTCAATGGACATGATAACCTCATCATCGTCATACCTTTACGCCTGTCTCCCACTGGAGTAGGCAGAGACTATGGAACGCCAGGTAAACCGGTCTAAACATATAACTTTTGCTTCCTCTACTTTCATCAAACTATTCATGCACGTACGCGTCGGTTTCACATAACCTTCAAACACTAACCTGGCATTCATCCAACAAGGCGGTATATCTCAGCCTATTGTTGGCCTTGGGCATGATCTCGGCATCGTTGTAAGCGAGCAGCTTGACTCCGCGACGGTGGTTGTTGATGGCAGGGTCGAAGTACGCCACGGTGTTCTGGCAATGCAGCGTCACGTTCTGCACGGCGCGCGCGGACATCAGCTGCAGGTACGTCAGCTGGCTGTGGTCGGCTTTGTACTTGATCTGAAGAGGAGATTTATCTTAACCCCGTGAGGCCCAATGTGCAATAGGATGTACTACAAGCCAATTTCATTTGAACCATATTGTAACAAACAAAGTTCATTTTTGAATGTTTAAAATTGAAAGCATAAACGTAGTAGATTTAAATTCCCAGTCACAAAAATCTATAGATAAAAAGAGACTAAGCTAAATGCCTTAGGAGGATTATGAAACTATTTTTTTAATACAAAATGGGATAACGTTTTTCTTCGCTTAAGAGTATTGTGAAGCCGCTAAAACTACGTCCCTGTCAAATAAAGTCCATTCAAATTTAGCTCCGCGAGAAAACGTTTCTCCTTCCTGAAATCAAGTCTGATTTCCACGATTTTAGATTATGTTGTAGGTATTATAAAGAGCCTGCACATTTCTGTTTGTGATTTTTAAAATTTGTTTCATTCTAAGAAATATTTTCTTGAAAAGGAAAACGTACGGACATAGTTTTTCATGATATGTGCAACAAATTCAAAAATAAGGAGTATTTGTCCCCCTAGCGAAAGACTGAGCCTGCGGGCCGAGTTGACTCCTTAGCAATAGACTGTGGTCAACTGAGCCCGCGGGCTGAGTTGTCCCTCTGGCGGTAGACTGTGGTCAACTGAGCCCGCGGGCTGAGTTGACCTTGTAGGCCGAGTCACCCCCAACATATATTTTAGAGGTCAACTTAGCCCGCGGGCTGAGTTGTGAGTGGGCTCAGTTGACCATGAAGGGGTATAAGGGGAGAGAAACGTTAACGAATTTTGTATGGAAATTTTTGCTTTACATTCCTCTTTATATATTCAAAAATCGTGGAAATAGACTTGATTTAGGGGGTCAGAAATGTTAGCGATTGGAGCAATTTTTTTGTATTTAAGCATCGCCTCACGATCTTCTAAATACTCACATCAAACATGTCTAAGGACCAAAATATTTTGATATTTTGATCTTTGAAATATTACTTTGAGAATGCCTTACTGTGAATCCCTCCTCCATCTCACTGAGCCAGACTTCCCTCTCGGGACCCTTGTAGGAGATGTCCTGGGACTGCATGGGCTGCGGATAGATGCAGCTGCTGCCTGCATCCAAGTCGCAGTGCACCAGGATGGCGTCGTTCATGTCTCCGCCATTCGGGTCGATCCAGTACTGGCCTAGTTCACGAATTGCAGAACACCAATAAAAAATAATAACAAACTAGGGGACAATTTCGTACAAGTCTATAGGCTTGTATAAGCACAAACTATTTTAGCTTTTAGAAAAAGGGTAGAGAAAGAAATACTTATAGGTACAGTCGAGTTCATATATATGAGTACACTTTAAAAGATAAAGATAAAGATAAACAGACATTTATTCGCAACAAAACAAAACCACAACAATTATTGCGAAACGGTCCCAACTCAGCATTCGCTAGCCGTAAAGCCAGCACTGGTCTTCCGTTGGAACCGCTTGGTGAAAAAACGGAAAGTGAAACACTTAACATACAATCATTTGTTCGAGATTATCTCGAACGTCTCAAATGACCATAAAATTTATAGCCTGGTAAAGTTGGCAACACAAAGGAAACAGAATCTTTAGTACCTTGTCTATTTAATGTCATGTTTAAAGTGCCATTATATAAATTGTAACAGCGATTAAAGTGACAAGGTACTTAAGTGTACACATATTTATGAACTAGACTGTACATAGGAAACATTGATGTCTCATGAACTAATACTCGTACTCGCGCTCGCCACACCACTTTGAAGATAGGATCACTAACAACTACGCTAATCACGTCATCATGTCATGACTAAGACACGTAAGAGCGTAAGAACTTGGCGATCGCAATTATATTATGCCTATTTATACTTAAGAAAATAGATAATCACATTTATCCATAACTCTGAAGCTACCATTGCTCTCACATACACTTTTTGTCGCTACTATAAGTATTCAGACCAAAAAGTCTTTGCTAATTTTACATTTGTAAAACAAGGCTTTAGCAATGTCTTGATAACCCGTCTTGAAATTAGATAGATAGATGTTGGAGTTACTAAGTTACCATTTGCCACAGACACACACGGGAAAAGTGAATTCCAACTCACCACTCTCAAATCCAGGGTGATGACGCTTGAGATCTCCGCAGGTCTTGGCAGGTGCATCCTGCGAACCGTCCGGCCGCAGGAATTTGTTGAGGGACACTTTCAGCCGCTCGTAAGCCTTGGTCACCACCTCCTTGCGCTCTGCAGCCGTCATGTCGTCCTTGAAGAACCGCGCCGGCATTGGGAGGGAGTTGGGGTCGTCACCCAGGGGGTCAGGGCCTTTCACTGAACCTAAGAAAAGGGGGTTAATGATTGTGAAAATATATTTTTCATATCACCTACTCGGAAAGGGGACTTTTCTTCCCTGCTAGGAGGGATCAAAGTGGCACTTTTCTGTTCAAGGACATTTTGTTGCCAAATTTGATAATTGTTGTTAAGTGCGAAAATTTCCTGTTGTTAAATTTGATAATTTCAGCATTTCTAGAATGTGTGGATAATTAAATTTATTTCATCACTAAGATCTCTTATTTTCCTCATAGGTGATGTGAAAAGCAGTATGTGTCACACGGTAGCAAAATTATTTCCACCTTGAGCGTTAACACTTGAATCCCTCACTACACTCAGGATTCTATTTTAGAATCCCTCGCTACTCTCGGGATTCAATTGTAGAATCCTTCGCTTCGTTCAGGATTCAATGTACGCCCTCGCCTTAAATATGTCATTTTGCTCCCTTGTGACACAATCTACTATTTCATCTTTCCTGTTTGGAAAGTTAGAATTTCCATATCACATTAGCAAGCTGATAATGGCATTTTCACGCGTACAATATTAAGTATCTGCGGCATGGCATTGTAAACGTAAAGACCGAAGGCTTTGATTGCTAGTCACTTGGTAGTCTAGGGACACCAAAATATTCAACGTAAAACGGTTAGTAAAATAACAAGTGTTTCATAAGTAGCATTTGTATTGATTCAATGGTAAAGAATTTCTTATTATACTCATGCATTCCTTTGCCAACTGGAGTGCTAGCAAGCGCATAACTACGCACTTCTCCTCGCTAACTGCCCACCCCCCCGTATGTCCTCGCCATAGTCTATCACCCCTAATATAACTTTGGTGACGCTGATTATACCTACATGTTCTTACTGAGATTACTGGGCAAGGCACATACCTTGTTGTAACATTGCAGCGATAGCGGCAGAGTCATAAGCCAGACCATCGCCTGGAGGCCCAGGGGGACCGGCAGGGCCAGGGGGTCCAGGAGGCCCATGGCGGCCATTGTCCCCAGGAGGCCCGCGACCACCTGCCGGGCCTGAGGGGCCCTGGGGACCCGGTGCTCCGTCACGACCTGGCGTGCCTTTGGACAGAGTGAAAATAAATCAATAATTATGTGTTCTCTGGTTTAAATAGGCCAAGTTGAAGTAACTTTATTGTAGACAATTTAAAATTCTAAACATTAAAATGTCAAAAAGCGTTCTTAGCATAACATTACTAAGATATATTTCAAATAATACACCGAAAACAAATAAATTGTTTTACAATTCCGTAAGCTGTATTTTGTACGATTAAGATTTAAAGACGATCCGGAATTACCTCTTGGGCCAGCATCTCCGTCTTTCCCAGGTGGTCCCATCGCTCCAGGCAAGCCCCTTTCACCAAACCTCCCAGGAGCTCCTGCAAGGCCGGGCAAGCCCGGGAGCCCAGCATGTCCTTTGGATCCATCTGCTCCGGCTTCTCCCCTCTCTCCCTTAGCGCCATCGAGTCCAGGAAGTCCTTGCTTGCCGGCTGGTCCTTGAGGGCCGTCAACTCCAGGTTGCCCGGTTTCTCCTCGTGGGCCCCGCTCTCCGGCTGGCCCCGAAGGCCCGGCTTGACCAGCAGGTCCCTAATACATTGCGATTAAATATTTTAATTAATAGAGATAAATAAAAAATAATAAGTCACATTAAGAAACATTAGAAAGACCGAAAAGTTATTGCGATTCTTTACTTCGTTGACCCTGCTAGATATCTTTAAATTATCTTAGTGCGAGTTACTATCACTTTTAACTACATGGTTTTTTACCTGGAAACCTGGTGGACCTGGAGGTCCTGAGCCGCCCGGTTGCCCGATGGGTCCCTTGTCTCCCGGCCGGCCTGGTATGCCAGGTTGTCCGAGTTTCCCCGGCCGTCCTTCTGGTCCTTGTTCACCCATTGGGCCGGCAGGGCCTTGAAGGCCGGGACTGCCTGCTGGACCTGGAGCTCCATCGGCGCCAGGTTTACCAGGTATTCCGCTTTCACCCTAGAAAAAATGTATCATATTTTTTTCTTAAAAGTCATTTACCTTAGGTTATTCCGTGAAACAAAAGATTGTAACTTGTATGCACTGGATTTTGCCGAATCGCTGTGATTTTATTAAATAAAAACTGTTTTTTTTCTGACATTTATTACCTCTGCAACATGCCCAAATAAAATAAAATATTTGACTCCAATAGAAGTAATCATAATCCTAATTCTTCATACCTGAGCACCTCGCAATCCTTGAGAACCCGGCGCACCAGTCATGCCAGGCAGCCCACTCGGCCCCCTCTCTCCCGCCGGTCCAGGAGGCCCGTTAAGCCCTTGAGGCCCCGTGTCACCCTCACTGCCCCTTTCACCCTTAGCACCTTCGGGTCCTTGAGGGCCCGTAAGGCCCTGACTTCCGGGAGCACCTGGATGTCCTGAATCTCCGGTTGCTCCTTTAGGTCCCGACGGACCTGATGGTCCAGCAGGGCCTGGGCTGCCTTGAAGGCCCTGATAGTATAATTAGAGAATTATAATATTGGTTTGATTAAATCAGACTCAGATAATCGTAATAAAAATTGACATAATATCTCAAATAAAAGTAACACTAATGTAACTGTTGAATTAAAAAAAAATAAAAAATATTATGTTTTTTTTGTCAATATGGTTTCAGTTTATAAAAAGTATTATTCAAGAGTGGTTGTGTCTAATACTAAACAGAGTGCTTAGAATATCTTATTCTGCTCCAAATTTCATTTGTCTTCCCTTAGCTCCACAGTATTTCTATTAACCTGAGGTCCCAATTCACCAGGCCGTCCGGGAAGCCCCGCGTGGCCACCTTCACCCTTGGGGCCATGTTCCCCTCGCGCGCCCTTTGCACCCATCTGGCCTGAGAGTCCTCGAGGACCAGCCTCTCCAGCAATACCTATGGGACACCCGATAGAGGATTAGCAGTTACAGAAAAGATATACAGACATAATCTGCATCAGCAATAATACACATTGTGCTCAAAATCAAATGATTGGTTAGTTTGATGTTACTTGTAAGTTGTTGGACAGAAAACTACATAGAAATGAGAGCAAGGAGTACTGTAAATTATCTATTGAGCTAACTACTTAAGTAATGTTCAATTTGCCTTACCTGGATTACCCGGTGATCCTTGTTGACCCTTAAGGCCAGCGTAGCCCCTGTCTCCCTTTAACCCAGGCATGCCAGTGAGGCCTGGTGACCCTGGTAGGCCAGTGGAGCCTTGAAGACCCGGTTGCCCACGCTCGCCCGGTGAACCATGCGCGCCGGCCTCCCCGGGCACGCCGGGAGCGCCAGGTTCACCACGCTCAGCGGGCTCCCCTGGCGGACCGGCGGGACCTACCGGACCCTGAGGGCCTTGTTCACCTTGACGCCCTGGAGTAAACAGACAAAAAGATATAAACTTTTGCAGTCGACGTCGTCCAGTTATAATTAGTAATTTTACCATACTTCGGGAACAGTGATTTAATTTGAGATCAAAGGTTAATTATTAAAGGCTATTCCCATAATATTCATCCAAAGGCGTCCACTCGTCTTAGTGCGAAGTTGAAATAAACATGATAAGTCATACACAAACTTTTGCATTTATAATATTAGTTTGATCTTTTCCATTGCAACTGACGTCACGGAGATCAAAAAGTCTTAGATACACTTCGTACAAGTTTTATTTTACTGGACAGGCTATAATTTTATGTTTCTTCATATATATATATATATACACCGTGTTTTTTTTGATTTACGATAACTTTAAGGGAACGTTCTTTAGGTCAAACAAAGTTAATTTCTCGAAGACAGACAAATGATAAGTCTAACGGTTTAAAGATATTTAATTTTTAAATTTAATCAGTTAATCACGTTAAACTAGTGTAAAAGGCTCTTAATTGATAACAACAATTTTCTTTTAATACGTATGAGTAAAGAGTTTCCAATTGTTAGGTTTGTATACGCGTCAATCTAAAGTGACTTGTACCTGTCAAGTGTTATCTTTACTTGTGTGTGTATGTCACGCCAACATAGACGTATTTGACACAGATTATTAGCTAGGTAACTCTAAAGGCCCTTTTAGAATGACCAAAGATAAAAGATTTCATTATTTTGTTCTAAACTGAAAAAAAAAATTATTTTGCAATATTTAAAAATCTAATCTACCAATTAGTTTCTATAAATATACCTAGTAATATGCCGAAGTTAGGTATCGTAAATCAAAAAAAACACGGTGTATATATATATATATAAATATTTCAAGTTTTTTTTCTTACCAGCAGGGCCATCGTTGCCAGTAGGTCCAGGAGAACCTCTGTCACCCTTCTCGCCAGCGGGTCCTGTCAGGCCTCGGGTCCCCGGCAAGCCCATTGCGCCAAGTTGACCTGTTTGACCCTTGCTGCCCCTAGGACCTTCCGGGCCCTAAGACAGAAATTTATAACCTCCTAAATAATGTATTGTGCTTGTATACCTAGTTCGTTCGTTCAAATAGTGTGCATTACAACCCTTTGAAGTCGCCAACACCGCTTTGTGCGCGTCGCAGCGGCTTCTTTGTAGCAATTGTAGCCGCTCATCAAAGAATGCAAACTATTTTTGAACGAACGAACTGTATGTGTTTGTTAAATGTAAAAAACATATTTACCGCAGGTCCATCCGGTCCCTGCGCACCGACGTCGCCCTTTTCTCCGGGTACGCCTGCGGCCCCAGGGAGACCCCTCTCGCCGGTGAACCCTCTCTCGCCCCTTGGTCCGACGGCCCCAGGCGGCCCCGCGGGCCCTGCTACCCCAGGTTCTCCCTCCTTCCCAGCTGATCCAGGTAAACCAGCGGCACCAGGCATGCCCTGAACATTTCGAGGTTGTTTAAATATTGCTGTAAAGTAAGACTTTTTAGTTTCGTTTTTTTAGACTGGTTGCTTTTTCCTTTGGGAACTTTCTAAATCTTTCTACCGAATTTCATACAATTCATATAGATAGATACAATAATATGATATGATTTACAAAATATTTACACGTTTACACACTCAATAATTATTCTAAACTTACTGGAAATCCAGTCGCACCCGCGGCACCCGTAGGTCCCCGGTCCCCACTAGGCCCTTGCGGCCCCTGTGGGCCCTGGATCCCGGGGTTCCCGTCGCGGCCAGCGTCGCCCTTCCGCCCGTCCGGCCCCTGTGGGCCCTGCTCGCCGTCCTTACCAGGTTCGCCCTAAATTTACGTTTAATTATATTATTCGCTAAAATATAATGTACTACTTCAATTATGATTTTGTTAAGTAGAATAGAGACTGCGTGCTCGTTTCCAAGCCTTAAGAATTTTCAGATGTTCACAATCTTTTATAAAATTATTTCAACTTTCAGTTTTTGTACTACTTATGTTAAAATTAACAACTTAATAAAATCTGGATGAAGGCGTTCTTCACTGCTACAGTAGTTAAGGATTTCATCTCTACGTTTTACAAAATTGTAGAAGGGAATATCTGTACTCGGATGATATTTGTAATTTAATTATGAACAAAGAAATACTACAGAGGGCATCAGAATATTGTAGAGAAAGAAAACTGTGGTCACGCTCTGGGAAGCACTGGTATAAACTTGAGAAAACTGTTGTTACATCTTAATACTTACTTGTAATCCTCGCTCGCCCGGGCTACCTACAGATCCAGGTGGTCCTTGCAAACCCTGTGGCCCTAGTTCACCTGGCCTGCCGTCTGCGCCAGGTATGCCCCGCTCTCCGCTAGGCCCCGGCTTGCCTGTCAATCCCGATCGGCCCGGCACACCCCGAAGCCCCTGCAGCCCTTGAGGACCGGGTCTTCCAGCATCCCCAATTATCCCTTTCTCACCAGGCAAGCCCACATTTCCTCTTTCACCTGGTTGACCTCTAGCCCCGATCGGTCCATCTGCGCCGGGCATGCCCCTCATCCCTGACTGCCCTCTCTCGCCTTGGGGTCCGACGATGCCAGCAGGTCCCCTGAGTCCTCGTTTCCCTCGTTTGCCCTCAGGTCCGATGCTTCCTGGTAGACCACGAGGGCCTGGGGCGCCGTGTTCTCCCCTAATGCCCGCTTCGCCTCTGGTGCCTCTTTCCCCTTGTTGACCCTGCATTACAAATGTGTCTATTATAAATGTGTGAACATGAGAAAAACCTATATTTCAAAAAACACCAAATTAAGTGCACAGATGAGCAATTAAAAATTGGATTACTCACTTGTTCTCCTTTAGCGCCGTGAACGCCAGGGTCTCCAGCAACACCAGGTAAGCCTCTGGGTCCGGGAAATCCCTGAGGTCCAGCATTCCCATGTTGTCCTTGTACCCCCTTTTCCCCTGGGGTGCCGTCCCGGCCCGCGAGGCCTGGCGCGCCTACTTCTCCCGGTGTACCTGGCCGACCTGACTCTCCCCTAGGTCCTTGAATCCCTGCGCTGCCCTGTGGACCGACTGCGCCTTGTTCGCCTTTCATTCCAGAGGAACCGGGGAAGCCGGGAGCACCTGGTTTGCCGACATTACCCTGAAATATTACATAAAAAAGTTTTTTATTGAAATTTGGATCTTTTAATGAATCGGGAGAGGTAAAGTGGGTCACGTACCACAGGCCCGGGGGGCCCAGTGGAACCGTCCGCTCCGCGCATGCCGGGCGATCCAGAGGCGCCCTCTCGCCCTCGCTCTCCGCGTGGTCCTATTGGTCCCTGCGGAAAGGAAGAGTTTTAAAATTATTTTCCTATTTTTGCCACATAATTACCACACCTTTCCATATTTTTTTTTTACTAAACACAGATGCGGGCAAGCAATTTATACAACTATGCGAATAAAGGACTGACTCGTACGAGTAGGTACTTGATGGCTGTATTTCGCTTTCACACCGTCTTAGTCATAAAAAATATCCTGACCGAAGCCAAGTAATGGGACAGTGTTAAATAGTGTACTATTAATACCCTGGTTTCACTTTACATATTTTTAAAGAAAAATCATTAAATTGAGTAAATGAAATATCATTGAATTATTGACGCGGCTATTAATGAATGCCTAAAATCCCATTTTTTAAGCTCAGTAATGAAACGAAACGTGTGAATGAAGATGTAATAATTCTGTATTCCTACCATAGGTCCTGGCGGTCCCAATTGTCCCGGAAGACCAGTAGGGCCTTTTTCTCCCGCGGGGCCTTGGTCTCCTTTCGCTCCGTCTCTCCCGTCGAAGCCCCGGTGACCCTTCAGACCCTGGATCCCGGGAACCCCGGGCGAACCGCGAGCTCCGGGCTGACCCGCAGCCCCGGCGGGGCCTGGCTCCCCGTCATCTCCTGGTGAGCCCTTATATAAAACATATGGATGATATTAACAAACTCTGTAGGTAAAGTAAGGGAAACTGAAAGACGTATACCTTTTTATGTCTTATGCACATTGTGACTAGAGTGAAAAAGGTACGTCTTTCAATTTCCTTGACTGCATTTCATCTGTCAATATTGTGAGCAACTATAAGTTGAAAATCAAGTTGTGTGTGTATCACTGACAAATGCTTTTATTTTATTTTAGTTAACGTCAGTCTGGCGCTCGGTGCTAATTGCACGGTACACTTTTGCTGTAAATAAATATGAGCGCGTCAGTAATCTTCAAAGAAGTATACAAATTAAAACTATCATATTTAGCACACTAAGCGCCCAATGCAAGCCAAGGCTGAGCTAAACTATTCGGACGTGCGTACGTTTTGATGAAGTATTAAGCTGTTTTTAGCTAAATTACCTGCTTTATTTACCATTTTTCTTCCTATTAGAGCATACATGAGAAACTGTTGTTAAAAGCTCAATCATCTTCAAAAATCCGCTGACAAAATGACGTGAATTATAAAGCGCTTACGTCTTTTCCAGCCTGTCCCAACGGTCCCCTTTCTCCTGGAGGTCCTGGCTGGCCTGGAAGTCCGGGCTCTCCAGGCTCACCACGTGGCCCTTGGAAACCCTGGGGGCCTGGTGGTCCCTGGGGTCCTGAGAGCACATTTTAGCAATGAAAATATTCGAGTTTTGATGACTTAAAGAACTTAACGAGAACATTAGCCGCCTTCTGTGGCAAGCATAGGTAGACTCCCTGAAGCACATAGACTTAAGCAATTTTAAAATTGTAAATCCTTTGCCAACCCAACAAGGTATCAATAGTCATCAGACTAAGATGGAATGCCTCTAGTAATTTTAGTACAACAAAAAAGAAAATACTACCGAAAGTCGGCACGTTCTGTTTTAGGTCCTCCCATAATTTAAATCTGCAAACTATCTAGAGATTTCAAGCAATTCATTGAATACCTACTACTCAAGGGTAGAAAATAATTACTTTTACCGAAGCGCAAAATCGAATAGAGACAAAGACAAATGAGGCGTGGATAACAACACAAGGGTGCAGACAATCCAAACTCATGATAGGAAGGGTAAATAGAAATAGAACAAGGTATCTACTAAATCTTGGTAAGTACAACCTAAGCATACTGACAGGGATCTTGACTGGACACTGTCCACTTAACAGACACCTGACGGTTATAGGAGTCAAACAGGATCCTCGATGCCCACATTGCGGCAAAGAGGAGACTAGTCAGCACGTTCTGGCCGAGTGTGTAATGTACTCGTCACTGAGACATCGCACATTCGGGGAGGACGTGCTATCGGTAGAGACACTTAAAAGCATTAACCTTCAGGACGCACTAATGTTCTGTAGGAAAACAAGAAGATGGGATCAGAGCTGGATGGGAGCGCCGCAGAGCCAGTAACCTGAGGCTGGATCAAGGGGAACTGGGCGGAATGAATGGAGAGCCACTCGACCGCCCGCCTGCCTCGGCGGCGTCCCCACTCATCATCATCATCATCATCATCTAGAGATTTCAAGCAATTCATTGAATACCTACTACTCAAGGGTAGAAAATAATTACTTTTACCGAAGCGCAAAATCGATCCATGATTAGGTAGATTTTTAACGTTTCTGGTTTAAAATAAATTCTGGGTACCTTGGACTCCTCTGATGCCTGGGTTGCCCACGGCTGCCTGCATATAATTGTACGGGTCAAAGGCCGGCCCCTTATCACCACCAGCGTTCGCTGCCAATTGTGACAGGTATGCGTTTACCTGGAAGTTTATAGTGATGAGCCTATAGTGGTAAGTTCAGGTTATACTCGTATTATAGGAACGTCAAGTAGTATTCTCCTGGAGTTTCTTGCGGCGCTTCTTCTCCGCAGAGATGTCCGAAGCGCTAGTAGACTCCATATTACCGACTTGTAAAAGAGCCCTCATGTGGCTAATTGTAAGTTACTGAATAAATATTTTTCCAAATGCATATTTTGATAAAGAGTTACAACAATACAGTCAAGTAGAGACTATTTTCAGAAGAGACGTATGTTAAATGCACATAACGACTTTTCTCGCTGTATTTTTATTTATTTACACAATTCCCAACTTACATCAGGCGTAGGTCCGGTAGATCCGGGCAACCCTGGTGCCCCGGGGATGCCGCTAGGGCCCGGGGCTCCAGGGTGGCCCACGGGGCCCTCGTCACCTGGGTGACCGGGTACTCCGCGGACAGGGGTGGTGCCGATGTTGTAGACACCTCGAGCTGGTGGAGCTGAGAGAGAGTTTCAGGTAAATTGCAAATACTTCCCGCTGTCTGTCTGATTTGTTTGGTTTTTTGGCTTGTCTGGTTAGATTCTTTAAACTACGCAACGGATTTTAATACTATTTTCATAAATAGATATAATGATTCAAAACAAAGGTTTTGATGTATAATAAATTCTGGATTAAGTACGGATGTTACAGAAAACTCACATAAACCGAAGCGAGGCGAGGGCGGGTCGTTAGTTCTTTTTAGTAGAGAAGGTTTTTTCTAGTAGAGTAGTCTTCGTAGCAGTAGAACCCGCTCTAACCCTGATGCTCAGGTTTCAGAGACTAACCCCTTTGTCCGCGGTAGGACATTCTATTGTCGTGTAATTGCTTCCAACGGTACGGTTGCTTTTATCGCGTGATATAATGTGGATAAAGCATCCGTCACTCTCTTACTTACACGTATCAAAAATTGACGGATGTTTTATCCATATATATTATAAGGCCCCTTAGAGTGTAGAAAAGGTATAGTTAAAAGCAGCTATGTTCCTATCATGTAGCATGAGTAGAACGTGGGTAGCGTATCACCTATGAGGCAGTTGGGCTCTAAGTTGCAGTCCTTACGGCTGCCGAGAAACTAACAGTGTGTGCAGTTGCTGCGCTTCTATTACTCGCCTTCCACTGTGCCCCTAGTAAGCTGAGCCATGATGCAAACATCGCTACCTTAGCGTTATCTGGACTAGGCCGCAGTGCGGGCTGCAGGATCTTAAGCATCAGTAGACGTGTAGCGTATCACCTCTGAGGCAGGCAGGGTTCGTGGTGCAGTTGACGCGGCCGCCGTGGCATTGGCAGTGAGTGCAGTTGTTGCGATCCCACTGCTCGCCCTCCGCCCACGTGTTTCCCTGATCCACGCAGCGCGGACTGCTCTGGGCTGTTACCAAACGAGATGTATCTATTAATAATGTAACCTTTTAATTGCCGTTACGCAGATGTTTAGTCATGTTAATAATAAAGGTTTCTAAAACAATAAACCGACTCCAAATGATTGAGATATACCCTACTATAAGTTACTTAAATTATAGGCGGTCAATTCACTAACACTGACCAAAATAAAGAAGAATTGAAGTATCCTTTTTGCAGTATGTTAATAAATAAACAAAATGTAGACGTTGCAAATTATCTTTTTTCTTCAGGTCCTTGTTTACTTAACAATCAAACCGCGGGAAGAAGACACATTTAGGGTCATTCTTGAGAATTGGATTATTCATCTCATTCCCCTGTCGTTTTTTATTTTAATAAATTTTAAACTAGTTACAATATAATATGAAATTTTACTTAATTATAAGCGTATTTATCGAATGGGCATCACATTCTGTCAACTAGGTACAGAAATATACCACTTTAAAATTTAGCTGCCAGGAAAATGATAAAAACGACAAGGGAATGATAAAATTTACAAGGGAATGTTAAAAATGACAAGGGAATGATATCTTCAGCAGTATTGAGATCAGATGTTTTATTTAGTAAAATAACATTTTAACAAATTAACAGTCTTCTGGTAGCATTAATTGGTATTTTTTCTATAATCATTTTTTTTTTTTAACAAATATAGATAAATATAAAAGATAAATATAGAAGATATAGAGAGACATTCCACCAACTAAAGAGAGGAACCTTTTAAAGGAAAAATAATCATAACGTTTAAGTTTTTACAGGTTTATACACATTACATTTTTATAAGTACAACTTAGTTTGTAAGCTTTTTTTTGGTAAATACAAATTAAAATTTCATATAGGTACACTGTGTATCTGCCATACGAACATAATGATTTAAGGACTGAAATGATAAGCCCTAACTCAAACGAATATATTTTGATACATTTTGTTTTATTTATTTTTTCCATAAAAAATCATTGTGACATCAGGAACATTTGATTAATAACTATCCATTAAAACTTTGCATTACATTGCTGTTCGATGAGAACTTTAAAAAATAATGATGGTCTTTTATTATGGTTTTTTATGGTTTTTTTTAATTGATTTATTTTTATTATAAAATCATTAACAGTACTTTAGTTAAAATTTATGTTCTTATAGAAGAAATACACTGTATACTCTTTCGTTTTTAGGGTTTTTGTTCACGTATGTACACATAAAAAATACATACACCTTAGTGTGTAAGATTTTTATCTTATCTACATATTAAAATTTCATATGTACACCTTAGTTTGTAAGCTTTTTTCAGGTTTATTGCTTTTTTTAGGAATATACATATTAAATTTTAATATTTACAACTTAGTTTGTAAGCGTAAGCTAATATGCACTCAAGTGCTTTGTGCAACCAGAATTGCACAAGATAGCCCTTATTTGTTAATAAATAAGGTCGATCAAATTTGCATCAGCACTCAAGTCAGTAAAAAAGTATATATTAGCAAAGTGGTTTCAAATCAATTTGTCCCAAAATGGCGCTTTAGTCTTTTTACATCGGAAGGGACGATATGCAATGCGAATTAAAGAAAAACTATTGTTTTTTTCTAGGCAACTTAAGAAAACTATCATCACCTTGTTCAAAAAATCAAGGGAATGGGAACCAGGGGAGTGAGAAAAAGTAGGTTTCTTGTCGATTGTACTGAAACTGTTATTTTTACAGGAATAACTATTAAATCAACACATGCAGTCATTCATGAAGTTCTTTTTTCACTAAACACTGTATGCCAATTACAAGAAATAAAATTTATATTCAAATTCAAGATAATGATAATCACAGTGAACCAAAGACAGGGAAATGATATATTTATCTTCATAGCTCAGAGCTCCAACCACGAGTCACGTCCTGTTCCCACGGCGTTGGAAGCGCTACTGACGCTTGTCAGGCACGGTGGGCGCAATGCGTCGGAACACGTTTAAGTAGAGATGTGCACATTGTTTAGTGAGTCAACAAGGGAATGATAGGTAAGCTCCGGACAAACCTTTCATGTAGATTTAAAAAAAAACTATGATAATCACAGCAACCATATTTTTTCTTTCAAATCAATAACTTATATGCTAACAATTGAACTAAATACAATAATTAATTTCAATCCATATCTTAGTCTTTTCAGGGTCGTTTGTTCCCAAAATGGTGAATGGACGCAACAAGGGAATGATGTATTAGGGGTTTGATATTTTTTTGCGACTTATTCTAATTACCTTAAACACAAAAAAAAACCTGCCCTAGGTAGGTTGAGTGGTAATGTAACGAAACATTTTTAGTAAAGTGAATTGTTTTAATTGTACGGGTACTTTTTTCCTCTGGACGTTGAAAATTGACCCTTTCAAGAATCACCCTTTAGAGCTTAGTAAACTCGTTCCATTGGAAACTTGTGCATGAAAAATCACTAAGGGCCTGTTGTTTGATCATGATCAGTATTTAACTCAACTAATTGTTAAAATTCGAAAAAGGAATCGAAAATTTGACACATTTTCTTGAGATTTAACCAACTAACGCTTTTTAACGATAGTTAGTTTAACTACTGATCAAACAACAGGCCGTAAGGAACGACTTATCTAATCGTCATCAACTGACTCGGAGTGCGGTTGTTAGTAAGGGACCTAGACGCTACATACAAACGTACTATTAATCGTTTAATTTTATAATCGTTGCATAATGACGAAATATACCAAAGAGATTTCAAAGTGGCTTAGTTTTTTTATCTTATATCTGGGCAATGTATCGCTTTTAAGATAAGATAAAAAGATACAAAAAGATAAAAGAAATTTATTCAGTAAGTAGGCCGCTCGGGCACTTTTACACAAGAATCTACCAGCGCTTCCCAAGAGGAGACCACTGCTGAGAAGAAACGCCGCAAGAAACTCAGCAGTCCGTAATTTTTTAAACATTATTTCTTATTTCATATTACAATGGTACTACTTAGTCTTGCAAATATCAGCAGGAAAACATGCCAAAAATATTACGAAATCTTACGGGAGAGATAGAGAGAAAAGAAAATATATATATATATGTATATATATATAATATATATATCTTATGCGTATAAAAAAATATTTGGATATGTCGTTTAATACTTAATTAAAAACGAAACTGCGTCTGAGATGGAGAGCGAGTTGGCGTAGCCAACGCTCTAAGTATAAAAGTAAATATATATTAATAATTCTATAAGTAAGTACAGATGTGCATAATTGATTCCCATCTTATTTTCTCGGAAATATTCGTATTTGTCATGCTACTTCAGTCAACGTCAGTACTTGTTGTACTGTGACCGACTGAAAAGCAAGACACGTTCGTACGTTTCCGTGACTATGGAAAAAAAATACACTAGGTACATCTGTACGTTTAATGTTTAGCGTCTGGGTTCCCGTCACGTGGCAACGAACGAATGGCTTATTCGGAATGTTTAAACAACTAAATTAAGCCTCCGCGCGTGGGTCCGCTCACGGAACAAGGCTTATTAATGAGAAAAGTAGAAGAAAGTAAGTATTAGGTTCAAAATATTTTATTTATATTGACTTACGTCGAATCGTCGCCTGGGGGGTTCTGCGATTTCCGGCAATGGCTGTAATATAATTTTATTACAGTTGAAATAATGTATGCAGAAGAAAGTTATCACAAAATCATCAGACAAACATTACCTGCTCCTAAATTTTGAAAATCGTCTTCGGCTCCTTCCAAGTCATTTCCTGTTAAATTTAATTAAATATAAATAATACTATTTTCTTCTTTTCCTTCTTCTTTTAATTATTTAGTATTTTTATTGGCTTAAGAATAAAGGTTGAAGTTTGGCTGCTCGGATGCTGCTGTGAATATCAACTTTGATTCAAAACCTAAATTAACAATGCTACTCGTATTGTGACCAATTACTATTTTGCAACATTTTTCAAACAATATTTATTTTTTACATTACGTAAATGATAGAGAACACAAAAGAGATGATGGTAGGGTATTTTATACGACACACGACAATTAGATACTCCAGAAACACCATGGAATTGAAAACTGGCCGCATACAAACTAGAGGGCAGGCTAGGACGCTAGGGTCGTGAAGAATTGAAATGTCAAAAACTATAGATAAGAATAGAGAAGAACGGTGATCACTCGACCGATAAGAGTGAGCTCTTAAATTATGACAATGATAATTTTCATTGCGTCTGGTTTGTCTGGAGTGATTTTTAACGCTGCTAAGGGCAACGGTGGCTTTAGCCAGGGAGTTAACTCGTGTTTGTTTGATGGCGTGTTCGATCCCTAGTGGTTGGCTTGTACACTCGGCTTCTGAGAAAAGCACGAAACATCTATGCAGGGTGGTTATATTTCTGCAAGTGTGGCGATATTTTTCCAAAAATCTTTTTTTTCTGGTAGCTATTTTTCCAGTCGCGATTTTTGCGATTTGTGGTTATACCGAATGTTTATTTTTTCCCATTCTTAATTTTCCCTGTTCGCATATTTGCCACTCTGGATTTTTCCAGTCGCAAATTTCACCATTGTAATTAGGCCGAAATAAGGAGGTAGGTTTAAGTTATGTTAGTTATTCAAAACGCCCGAAGGCCCAAACCACCCAGGAGCAGGAGCTCCGCGCTAGCGTAACTCCGTCGACTCTGTGAAAATTATATATTAATTTTTGCGAATGGAAATATCGCTTGCAGTAAAATTTGATTTTCCGAAATTCACCGCCACATTCATTTCTACACGTCAACATATTAATGTAGCACATTCCCTGGTGCTCATAGGGTATAAAAATATATGTGGAAACCTGTCCATACGAAAGGCTGAGTAAGTGGGATAAGATCGTACAGGCGCGATGTCTTCTCAAAGCGCCCATCTGTGCGTGCAAACATAATTTAAAGATAAACAATGCTACCGTAATCATCATAAGAGCTAGCGTCTTCGATGTTCGGGTCCTGCCCCTGCGGCAGCTCAGCCTCCAGCTGCACCTCCACTGGCTTCAAACCCTCAGAAAGCTCCTTGCAGGAGACCTGCAGCAGCAGCGCCAACACGGCGGCGTAGAACTGCCACGACATCCTGTCTGGGGAGCAATGGGAAATCTAAATATATAAAAGAAGAAACTGACTGACATGTCAACGCACAGCCCAAACCGCTGGGTCTAGAGATTCCAAATTTGGCACGCAGGTTCCTGATGAGGTCTAGGGGTCGCTTCTTAGTGCACTAAGAAGCGATTTTTGAAAATTCATCCCCTAAGATGTTCAAATAGAGAGAGTAGTGGGAAACGGATTTTAGGTACGCGTACGAAGTCGTGGCCGTATATTATACACGTACAAGGCTGGCAAGCCAAATGGGTCACTATGAGAAGGAAAGCTTGTTTAATCCTCCGATAGAAGTATCTTACAGATAGACCACCGGCATAAATAAAAATAAACATATCTCACAGATGATGTAATCTTCCTTAATGGTAAAAAGGTATTGATACAAGGGCCGAAACGAAAATAAAAAAAATGGTAACAAACAGGTATATGTAACTTACACATTTATAATATTACTTAGCATTGATTTAATACATGGCGGATATCGACCAGAGGTTATAAACAATAGTAACTTGATCCCAAATTTTAAATTAATGTCCCACTAAATATCAATGATCGTCCATTGAACAGTCCAAATAAATCAGTTTATGGACAAGAGCCCTATTTGTCAATGACGATACCGCGTCCCACTGACCCTTCCCATACATCTATCTGAGTAGAGATGACAGAATCAATTGGCGACTCATAATTAATTTTAGCAATGCACCCGTTGTGTGAATGAACCAATTTGTTTATTGAACGATCTACGAGGCCATTGGCCACTTTCCTCCGAGATTTCGGCAACAAACGACGGGATTGGTCTATTAGTGGCAATGAGTTTATTGATGTAAATTAACGGTTCACTTTCATTATTTCGGAATGCGTGATCTATTCGTTACTTTGTATCATTATTCTTCATTTGCATAATTTGGTATTGTAACTGTTGTCGTTCAATGAAAAATCGGGACGTGCCTTTAATGATAGCTTTTTGTGGCGCGTATGAGAAATACCTGATAAATTCGTAGAAAAATATGATTAAATACTCACAACAAAATTTAATAATGTCAAGCCTACATAAGCTCCTGTATCTTGCGAGCTAATTCAAATAAGTAGTATCCCATAATTTTACCGAATTTCATTTCGCGAAACCATGTTTTTTTCGGGATAACTTAAACTTAATTACGTAGATTATGGGTCATTGTCATAACCCTAAAAAAAACTGTTCATACGAGTCATATATAAGCCACTTAGTAAAATACGTCTTAATTTTGTATCATAATATTAAAGTAAAATAAACATAATAGACCATACTGTAACAGATTGACTATAAATTTATTTATTTTTACTTTGTAACCAACCATGTAACCGAAATGTCCACTTCGGTGGACTGTTCGGATTCTACCTTTCAATAGAACGTAGCTTTTAATAAATACGTGTTTTTTACTATTTTACAAAAATGATACGTTTTCCTTATCTACAATATGTTTTCCATTTGACGTTAAAAGTATAAAAAAAAAGATAGAATTAAATCACACTTTTTGCATCATTGAATCTTGTTACAAAATTTTTTGTCTTTCCGGTGGACATTACTTTCGATACTGACTAAAATTAAGTAAATGTCAAATGATGGAACGGAACGTAAAATTGAACGCATCCAATATCGCACTATCCCTGTCAGAGGCCATTTCACCGTGACTCGTACGCAGAAGACGTTGTTATTGTGTTAAGAATAATATTTAGTGCTGTCAAAGTCGAGTTGTCTTTCCGGTTACTGCTGTATTTTGGTAAGTAAATCACTATAGATTAATCAAGTATTGTTATTTTCTAGTCAAACAATGAAACTTTATGAATATACCTTGGCTTTTGACATAACCTATAAACGGCACGTGGTGTGAATGATTTTGCGAAAAAAGTCCATTCGGTGGACGTCTTTTCGGTGGAACTTTTGTCCACCGAAACGACAGATGTCGACCGAGTGGAATATTTTCTTGAATGGTGGGTTATTTAGTTACTATTACTTATAAAACTGCTTCTGATTATTGGTGTTTTTATCAGTTAAGGACTAATTACCTATTTTTGTTTCATTTTCGCTTTATTTTTATGGATAAATATGTTTTGAACCACCACTTCTCTCACACCTTTAATAATGGTTGGAACTGTCAGCCTAACAAGGGGCCTAACACCTTTGCACCGTGTCGCATTAAACGTCATGTTAAACTGCCATATGAAGTTGTGAAACGAGTGAAAATGACAAGGCACTTAGGTGCCCAGCAACCTATGAGGCCGACTGTACCCGTAATGGGTGGTTTTAAAAAAAAATGTACATAGTTAAGAACTAAATTAAGAAACAGTAACCTTAGTCATGCAAGTAACTAAAATTAACTAAACTGTTATAAAACAAATGGTGGTATTTCAGATAAAACTGCATTTGCAATTGCGATCATATGACTAACGAGGGAGTATTGAATCTGCATCGTTTATTTTTAAGATACTGCTTTTTAGCGTTTGGGGGCACTATAAACTTATTACTAATTTTCGTTTCTCACATGACTAAAGTTAATGTTTCTTAATTTTAGTCCTTAACTGTACACTTTTTTTTAAAAACCACTCTAATGCATTTCTTACGGCATGGGAGATAGTGATTCATCATAAGCGTTCGTTCGTTTCCCTCACAAAGTCTCCTGCTCTTTCTTTGCACAGCTTTACCTTCTTTTCGTTGGGTGCATTATTGTGATTTTTCAGGCGATGGCGAAAACAAGAAGTAAACTTACCAATACCCAGAAAACAAAAAGACGCCGTGAGCAAAAAAAACTGAGTATGAGGAAGGCACGTGAAAAACTCAAACAGGATCCAGAATCCTTGGAAGAAAAGCGAAAAAAGGACAGAGAATATTACCATCGGAAGAAAGCTGAAGGGAAAATAAAAACAATAGAAGATTTACCAGATGTGAAAAAAAAGCTTTTGAGGAGGAAATGGAGAGAGACATATTTTGACCACCGAAATGAATTGTCTTTTCGGTGGACAGACACAAAACATTTTTTATATACTTTTTGAATACTTTTAGGTGACTGATTTGTTTTTGATTATGTGAAGATAGCATTAACGTTATTTTTGTTCAAGATGTTAATCACTTTTTAGTTTTATTTTTTTTGCTAATTAACATTTTAGTCCACTCGGTGGACATATTAGTCTTTTCGGTGGAACCGAAATTTTGCTATTTCCTTATAAATCGCCTTTTTCGAATTATTGATCTCAGACTGATACTCACTATTGTTGTAAAGTAACGTAAGAGTCATAATATATCTTTTATTTTTTTAAATCACGTGTTTGATTTTTTCACAAAAAAAAACCCTAGGCTTGACAATGACCCTTATGGTAGTTTAGGTTAGACTTGTAACAACAACAAAAAACTCATGCCGCAAGAAATATATGCCTTTAGATGAAATAAAAACTCTGCGTAATGATATGTTCGTTGAAATATCTTTCGATAATATATACTTAATGTGGGCGGGGCACATTGCTCGCAGGACTGATGGCCGACGGGGTCAGAAGGTTCTGGAGTGGCGTCCGCGGACCGGAAGACGAGCTGTAGGTAGGCCTCCAACAAGATGGAGTGACGACCTCGTCAGGATCGCGGGACCGCGGTGGATGCGAAAAGCACAAGACCGGTCTGAGTGGAAAGCCTTGGGGGAGGCCTATGTCCAGCAGTGGACGTCTTTTGGCTGACATGATGATGATGATGATGATGAATATAATAGATACCCGATTCAAATACACTATATACTACTATAGGACTGTTCCTAATAACAAGACCAACACAGTTTATTTTTGTTCGTATTTAGGTAGGTATATTAACATAACTTAATGGGGGAGGCCTATGTCCAGCAGTGGACGTCTTTCGGCTGACATGATGATGATGATGATGATGACCTTAATGATTGTTCGCAAGTCGGGTAAACAGCCGTCGAATTTACTTTACAATCCAAATTCACAAATTGAAATTATTAAATCGGAATAGGTATGTCCTAAAATATCTGTTAAAAATCTTAAGTAAAAAAGAACTGCCATATTATTATTTCTGTACGCACAAAAGGTTCGCTCTTCTGGCGAATGTTTTTCAAGATAAGACACATTCGCCAAGTCTGCCAAGGAGTGCCGGCATCGCGGCAGATTGATGACGTCCTTCCCGCACATTTCACACGGATAGCGTTAAGACATGGAAGGGTGACCTTGAAAGTCACTTAGTTCACGTATCACGTCACAATTATTGAAAGACCATTTTTGTATTGTATTTCGTTAGTTTTTTTAAGAACTGATAGCCGTAGCGAACTTAGTATTTTACGGGTTTTAAAAAGTCTCTAAAAGATTTTTTTATACGATGTGGACGTTACTTTAAACTGTCTAATCTAATCATTAACATAAATACCAACCTTTCTAAGGAGGGTTTTTCTAAAAAATAAAATAATACTGCTTAACGCCCATTTACAGGGTTTCCAGCTGTGGGCTTTCTGTATATTTCCATGTATAAGCATGATAGAATGGGCACCCTAAAACGTAGATATAAGAGCGAGACAAGCGGGTCTAAAATATCAAAGCACTCTTTGAATAATACAGTTGAGGCAGGACAAAACGGTCACCTTACCTACCCTATTGACAAATCTACCCAATGTTCCATAATATAGGGGGATACGTGAATTAATATTATCAATGTTGGAATAGTGAACGTTTGGAGAAACCTAGTCCATCGCTGAAATAAATAATAGGGAATGTAAATAAACGTCAAAGGACTTATCTCACAGAAGCAGACCTAGTTTCAAAATAAGCTCTAGGCTTGTACTATAGATACCTGACCACGATAAAAAAAAATATAAATGAACCGATGAACTTATAACAGAGCAGTAAAATTTACCAAAATAACGTACAAATGAATAAAAAAAACGGGGGTATAACGAAACATGCAACATGAAACATGAATCTACAACAGCAAAAGTTGAGGAGGACCCTCCATACCGTATTGAAATTAGTTTTTATAGCCACCAAGGTGACTTTAACATCTCACAGATTATTGCACTTGAGGTGACTTGAGCTTCTACCATAGACGTTGTAGTACAGATAAATGATGGTATTAAATCACGTCAATAATCGTACCTATCAGCTTTTCCTAAAGCGTGAAAAATAACTGATTGATAAATCAAAGAGCTTATCCCGGTTTATTGGCGAATGGACGCCGTTTGCGGGAAATACACAGGATTGCCCTTCAGGTTTGGCTGGCCTAATATGAAATATGAAAGCAGGCGAGGTGAGCGTTAAAAATAATACTTCTACAACGGGATATTTGGGAAAAAAGCGAATTGCAACACTATACAACGTGTTAGAAAAATAACCAAAAAAATATTTTTATAAAAATAAATCAACTCTAGCAAAATGTTATCTCAGTCATAGAAGTTGTATGAATGAGACAACAGCTTACTAGGATTCACATTATTAAAAAAAATATTGTTATTTTTGTAACTGTGGAGTAGCAGTTGGGGTGCAATAACGTCTCACGTCAAACACAGAAATTGGATGAACCGTGCTGTAAAAGTGCAAGCTGGCACATACCTACTGGAAGGGACACATGTCAAGCAGTGGACGAACTAAGCTGATAATGGTGATGAATAACTATTTCCTGGGTCTAGTATTCCAGGACTGAACGTTGCTAATATCACTCGGTAACTCACTAAAATTATTAAGTGAAAAAAAGCATCTATATCAAAATCAATATATCACTTTTGAAAACAAATTAAGAACAAAATATGTAAGTTAGCTTAGACTTAGCTATTTAATACGAATTATTATTCATTTTATAATTGACAGAGTTTTTAATATTTCATAAATATAATATGTATGTATAATGATCAGAAATATTTATTATTATTATTATTTGAAATAAACAATGGAAAGTGTATCGTCGCATTGAACCCCCTTTCCCTAGGTGTCTTTCGTTCCCGCTCTTACCTGCGCTGCGTGCGTGCGTGTGAGGATGCGCGGGCGCCGCCCGCGAGTAACGCACAGCCTGCGCGCGCGCCAATAAATAGAGCACTTGTCTACGACCGCAGGGCTGCAAAATCATAGATCATAGGCGACTTTCAATATCACTAATATTTAGTTTCTAATGCTCTTACATATAAACGTGGGATAACTTTCATCATCATCATCATCATCATTTCAGCCATAGGTCGTCCACTGCTGAACATAGGCCTCTCCCAAAGATTTCCACCTCACCCGGTTGGAAGCGGCCTGCATCCAGCGGAATAACTTTGGGGTAGCTAAAACATGCTTTGTCCGTACCTGTCAAATCAAATGTCACAATGACAGATAAGGCGAGCGTCGCCTTTTTCAGTCTTACTGCACGGACCTAAAACTTTTTCTTACCGGTTCAAGCCATTCCACGTCGATAGGGCTGCGGAGAACCTAACGCGCCACTATATATAAATGACACCCGTCCGTCCCCAAAGACGTTCATCACATTCACATTATTACGTTTCTGACAAAAAAAAACACTTTTGGGACGATCTTAATTTACCGCCAATTGTATTTTTTTTTAACAAAATCTTTAGTTGCTTATCAAGACCAAACTATTGAGTAACTGATAACACGGTAGGTCTACTTTAAGAATAGCGGATATCCTGTCGCCACCTTCCGAGCCCGTCATCAGACCACCTCCTGATACCATAATAAATATTGCATTGTCCTCGGGTTCACATATGTGGTCCAAATTTCAGCCCATTCCGTTGGCGGGAAGTGTATCAAATTTAACTTGCTAGTTAAATAAAAGCTTGTAAAAACCATTGTTTTATATATATTAAACATCGTAGTAACTTGGGCGTTTTAAATTCGGTAATGCAACTTTTTTTTTTAAACGTGGTTTCTAGGGGTTAAAGCAGTGGCTGACTGTGTAGCTGAGAAGGGAAGCGCGCGCAACCAACCTCACGGCTTTTCGTCTCTCGACCTTTGACACCCCAAGTGACGATTGTTAACGAGGTTGTCGACCTTTCGTTTAATAACTATTTAAATAAGTTATAATGGCGACCCCTTCTATCTATGACGGCCCAGCAGAACCGATTTCCATAATCCTAACTAACAATCATCCCGGTATAATCTGCATATCCGTTTCCGATCTATAATGCCACAGACATTATGAAACACAGAAACACGAGTTTTTTTTTAAATGGCAATGCGAAGGCATGCGAGCTCACAGGTCGCCTGAGGGTCCTGCCAAGATGCCGGAAGATGAACGTTTCGTTTGTAAACCAATCGCGTCACTGGTAGATGACGTGATACGAAAAGTCACGTGATCTACCAGTGACGCGATTGGTTAAAACCAAGGCGAATAGAAACGCTAGTTACCCTCTGATGGTAAGTAGGATCTGAGACCCTTAGAAATTTGAAATCTCAAATCTACAATCTCCGAACTGCAATCCTAAGACTTTAAATGCGTTGCCAATCCTGAGGACTGAGATGGAATGCCTTATTGCTAGTAATTTCACCGGTCATCTTATCCCCACACCGGAACACAGCAATGCGATCACTGCTGCTTGGCGGTGGGTTAATGGATAAGATGGTGGTAGCACCCCGCACAAGGTCCACCACTAAATGTTAAACTTAAACCCCTCTTTTTGCATGGAGGAGGTTAAAAATCACAGCTGCCCACTGCTCGCGGTTGGCCGGCCCATTTTCAGCCGATATTTAGGCCGCGTGTAGAAGCGATCGGCTCGCGCACCAATTCCGCGGCGCCTGCGCGCCTAAGGCGCTGACCGCTTTACAATTACAGAGGTCAAAATGCCGCGCTTTTTACGGCCATTCTAGTTCGCAGATGTTATTGAGAGGTAGGCGTTAGTAACAAAAAAAAATGGTAATGTATCTGGTCTAAGATGACAGATGGTAGTTTTAACCGACTTCAAAAAAATCGGATGATGGAATCTTGGAGAAATCAAGGGAACTCCTCGTATTTTTCGTTGTAGGTCGTGCATTTGCTCTAGGAAACCACTGTTTGGTGAAGTGAAGTAACTGATGGTGAAGACCACAAATGGCCACCAGAATTCCTAAACGGTACCTACTTCTAGGGGGTCATCAGACGAAGCACATTCAGGTTTAATATTATGACTATGAATTCCCCGCGGAGTTGCTTCTGGCGAGCTTCAAATGTTCTATAGTTTCTTATGAATTGAGAAGTGGGACTACATAATACCTACCATAATTATAATCACTAAAAAGTATAAAATAAAATAAAAGTTATTTTTGCGTTTTTTGTTGGGGGGTTTTTGATTTATAATAATAAGGGCAGCTAGTGGCGAGCTGTGGTGAGTGGCGACACCACGGACCTGAGTGCTCCCGAGGGTAGGTCCTGTTCCTCACCTCACGCTTGCCTTCACCGGCCGGCTGCGGTGTGCAATGACGAGGAACAGACCCTCACCTCTGGCTTGCCTTTATTGGCCGGTCAGAGTGGAGTCGCAAGAGCTATATGCTCGAAGGGTGGATGTGTTGCATAAGTGGCGAGTGGGCACCTTATGGTCGTTTAAAGTCCAGAAGCACCTCTTCACCCTTAGCCCCTCTGGAACTGTTGCCTCCCTGCTGCTATATATATGTGGCTATTTCGGGAGGTCCATTCCATTGAGTTGGCGAGTCACCGCCTGCCATTTAAACCAAAGTAATTAGCATTGGCCAGGCAGGCGCCGTAGTTTCATCAATAGCCTAGTTCACCAATCCATATCAGTTCATTCATAGAACCTATTATTAGTATTCCCATCCTTCTTAAATAGTCTTTACACTGACCGGTGGTTGTCCGTGGGAGCATACTTCTTTAGTTTGAACTCAGGGACAATCGCCGGTTGGTGTCCCATAACTTTACTAAATTAAACTTGTCTAAAGGGCCTCTGCGTGTTGGCTTCGGCTCCATGTACGCCTTCCAAAGGTCCGGGACTCCCATAGTCCCGTGATTGGTAAAGACATACAAATAATAATAATAATAATCATTTATTTCGAACATAAAATCCATAGGTATTAGTAACTTATATTAAACATCTTATACTCTATTATTAGTTTTAAAATAAGTGTGGAGCTGTGTCCACCGCTGGAGCAGTGGGGAGTCCCACCTATCAACTAACGCCCTCAAGACGCTGTTGGTGCTGGCTCGCCATCTACTTAGCAGCGAAGCACACCGCTTACGCATGATAGCGGCAAAACCGTCAACCTGTGCCTCCGCAAACATAAGCGACGCACTACAATGACGCGGCAACCCCATCAGCATCCTGAAGGCGTTATTGTACTGCACTCGAAGGTCGCTGTACGCCCGCTGCGTAAAGCAACCCCACAGGCTGCACGTGTAGAAGGACTGACAGTATGCTTTAAAGAGCTGCACTTTTACTGGATTCGTACAACGTGCAAACCTGCGGACGAGCATATTACAACGGACGGCCAGCGATCTACGCTCCCTCTCAATGTCGCAGTTATCTTTTAAATCTTCCGTGACCCAGTGACCTAGATATTTGATTTTTTCTACTCTATGTAAAGGTGTTCCATAAAGAGAGACATCGGGCAAACTGGTATAGGTCTTGGACTTGGGCTTAAAAACTATCAACTCACTTTTTTTCACATTATATCTAAGACCATGCGTTTCCACATAGTCTTGACACACACGGGTTAATTTTTGCAGAGCTCTGATCGACGGGCTCAGCAGCACCATGTCGTCAGCGTAGCTTAAATTATTTATGCAAACTCCTCCCACATGGCATCCGATCCCAGTACCGCTAAGCTCCTCGATCAGCTGGTTCATGTAGAGATTGAAGAGTCTGGGAGAGGTTAGGCCTCCTTGTCTCACCCCACACTCCAACCCATACTCCTCAGAGACCGCCCCCCCCCCATCTTACCTGATTTGTCTGGTGGCTATACCAGTGTCTTAATAAAGCTATTATTTCGGATGGCAGGGTTGTCTCCTTCCTTAGCTTGTCCCACAACAGATCGTACGACACAAGATCGAATGCCCTTGACAGATCCAAGAAGGCAGCAAACACTGGAGTTCTCCTGGTCGTATAATATTGCACCGTCTGCTTGAGGCAAAGGATAACACTTTCCGTAGACAAACCGGGCCTAAACCCAAATTGGGCATCGTTAAGGGACAAATGCTTCTCTAATTGCCCATCAAGCAGACCGTCCAGCACCTTAGCGATCACAGAAGCCAGCGATATTGGTCTGTAGTTGGACAAGCTAGAAGAATCACCAGTTTTATCTTTTATTATTGGCACTACAACTGTACGCATCAGAGTCTGCGGCAAGTATGCATGACTCAAACACAGTGAATAAAACATGGCCAGTACCCTGGGCAGGTGCACACCTGCATACCTCAAGTGCTCGACGCTGATATCGTCATGCCCCGGCGACTTTCCACTGACCATACTTCTCACGGCATCTGACACTTCTTTGGCAGTAAAGGAGACATCACACGTCAGGGGGACGGTTCCATGAGATCCAGCCTCGGACACTTGAAACGCAGGGCCCAGCGGTGACTCTAGTCTAAAATGCTGCTGAAACAAGTTAGCGATCTCCACAGGCTCATGAACCCCTTCCACGCTCACGGGTAGGCCCTGTTTGTGGCTCAACCTGTTAGTGTTCTTCCAGAACTTCCCAAAGTTTTTACTGGAATGGTGCTGCGCAATTATGTCCAATTTTATTTGTTGCTCGTTGTTTTGGCACCATTTCAGCTTCGCTTTAAACAACTTCCTAGATTCACACATACGGTCATAAAGTACACCCGAGTTTGGTTTACCATACATCATCCAGGTCTGAAACCACAAACGCGCCTCCCCATGAGCGTGGCGTACATATCTGTTCCAGCCGGTTACATGCCTGGCCTTCGTACAATATTTTTCAATATGCGTCAATTTTGCTCCTTCAGAAAGAATACCAACAATATCATCATACATCTTATCAAGTAGTACTCTATGATCTGTATTATAGCACATAATATCAGCACAATTGCAGAAAATTAAATTAAAATCAACCTCCCTTAATCTTTTATTACAATAATCCCGATACCTATCAATCTGACCTGAATCTCGCTCACCCCAACGTACTCCGTCACGCAACTTCGTATTATAAGTTAAGATCTTAGGTGATAAAATGTCGA
Source organism: Acleris sparsana (assembly GCA_923062465.1). NCBI lineage: Eukaryota > Metazoa > Arthropoda > Insecta > Lepidoptera > Tortricidae > Acleris > Acleris sparsana. The sequence goes on along the minus strand of OV281294.1, from coordinate 14,733,193 downwards.
TGTCGCACTCCATTAGGACAGGGTAGTGGTCAGACCAATAAGTATCGTGCAACACTGACACACACAGTACAGTTGATTTCGCTGCATTGGTAATTATGCAGTGGTCTAGCCACCTGCGGCAGCCATGCACTTCACTCACAAACGTAAAAGAATCCGCAGGCAAAATATCCAAGTCAATACACGTCCACGACTGTTCCGCACAGAAATTGACCAGTTCACATGAAAATAACTCACCCGGATGAGCGTTGTAGTCCCCCAACATGTACACACACTCGATATTTTGACCGTCAATGATAGCGTTAATTTCACTCAGGCATTCCGTAAACTCAATAAGATTATCACTCGAGTCAGTTGGCATATACACAGAAAATATAAGTATTGGGCGGTTACGTAATACTAATTTAATCGCCGTCAAACGCACACTATTACACGGCACGACTGACACCGTCGAGAACAAATCCTTCCTCCATAGCAGGGCAACTCCACCGAAAGGCCTGCCCCGTAGTATGCCTTCCGACGTGTCCACGGCAGATTTGCCGGTAAATGCGAAATTAACATCTATACTACCCAAGAAAGGTATGTCGTGTGGCAGGAGCCATGTCTCTTGGAGTGCTACTATATCTGCTGATTTACACAGTTTTCTTACACACTCGACAGATCTCTTAACGTTTTTGCAATTAAACGTAACCAATTTAACTGTATTATCCATTGTAAGCTTTTAGTGACTTTTCTGTGTCTGTTTTATGCATGAAGTTAATAAAACGGCGATAGGATACGCCTTCAGGCCAGAAATCATTTTTCATGAATAATTCTAATTTATGAGTAGGCACAAATATCTTAAAAGAGTTGTAAGGTTTTTGTGCCTTCATGTTTACTTTGACCAGCATTACTTTTAGCTGCGTTTTATTCTCAATGTAGTTAGCAATGTCACACACAGACGTCTCCTTCGCTACATTATAAATATAAATCGGTACATTGATTTCTGCGGCTTTAAATTTAACCTGGGGATCCGTAGTCGCTACTCCTTTCTGTCCAATAAACCGAGTATTAATCTTGTTTTTCTGCTCCCATGTCTTTTTAACCTTCCTTTTCACTATTTTCCACTGCCCATCTCGAGCGACGTCTGCAAACGAGCCGTTATGAGGTGTTTCATTCTGACCGTCCGTGTGTATCGATTTTATTAAACGTCGTGTTTATTAAACATTTATTTTAGTTTGTATGTGTGAACATCGTATTAATTTAAAACAATGTATTGTATTGTTTTAATTCGGCCGCTATTACTGTCCAATAAATAAAAGCTATCAAAACGTGGACCAGGCAATAAAATGTTAATAGCAATAGGTATATGCAAGCAGGCAAGCAGCTAAATATATTTTGCCAAGCAGAATAGAGTTCCAGTATAACGCACCCTTATATATTTTATAGAGTGACAATACAAGTATTTAAAAAAAAACATGTTGTACTTGCATCGTCTAATAGTTCAGTGGTTTGGTATTTAAGAATCTAACCCACGAACCTTTCATTCTAAAATTGAAAATTAAACTGAAAATCGTTATGTTTGAGATAGAAGTTGCTTTGCCTGTTACGTACTTTTGTAAGTTTACATTTTCTACTGCGCTTGCCTGCAGGAGATTTTATCCGATTTTTGATCACATAGGTACATAATAGTTATACCTACATGTCTTAAAGTACCTGCCTACTGTTTTAGCTTCCAGTTGGGTAAAAAGCTTGCGATTCCTGATACTAAATTGAAGACAAAAGGACTTAAGAAAGTCAAATTGTACAACAAAATCTTTACCTTAAAGCTGCCACATTTACCCAGCCGCAAACATCCGAGAAGTTGGACTCTCACTGCACTATAGGAACTTCATGGATGCGCAATGTCTCAGGATTAACTTCTTATCGGCCGGGCAATATAGGTGCCAATTGTAGTGAATCAATACCAATTTCTTCTCTTCATAGACAAGGTCAGCTTTGGAAAAAAACACGTTTACAATAACCTCAAGTTATGGTGTTTGCAATCAATACAGGCTTACACTTGAATCACTGCACTCATTTCATAGAATGTTTTCCGAATTTTCATTTCATCGACAGGCACGTACAAGAGTTATAATTTTTTGGTGGCCACATGTCTAACCCAACCTACTTGCCCCATGCTATGGATAACCTCAAATCAATAAGGTATCAGCAGAAATTGGTCTTCGATGAAATTAAATTTAATGAAATGATATATTCGATCAAATGAGTTTCGGTGATTCAAGAGGATCCTATCAATACAATATGTCAAAAAGCAAACGCTCATTACGATGTGCCAATCGGCAATGTTCGGTCGGATATCCGGCTTCGAGTTTCGCCGGATATTACGTATTCGGTATCCGGCTTAACAGCTATGCGTCTCATCCTTAATGATGATGATTAGATATCATCATCTTATGATGTGGTGAATTTTTTTGGGGAAATTACAGATCAAAAAAATATAGACGGTAAATAATAAAATTTGAAACGTTTAAAATGGATATACCAAAACAAGCATAATCCAACATCGAATTCGTTAAAATTGCAAGCTCCTCAAAAGCATTAAATGTTAGTATCACAATGCTGTTGACGAGCGATTCACGCTTAAACCGGGATTCAATGAATAAAACAAATCCTTAGGATTCTTTGTAGACTACTATTTGTCTGCGAATGCTTTGCAGATCCCGGGAGGGAACAAAATAAATGAGATATCGCTTCAATAGCTCCACATTGCTGTTTCTTTCTTTCAGCGAAACATCTTAAGACCCATAAAAATGTTTTAAAAATCTGTATCCATATACTTGGCTTTAATATTATACATATGGCATATGACTACTGAGTCAAAACATCAAATTTGTCTAGGGATACTGAGTATCTAAGACTTTTTTGATGTGTGTAAATATGTCCTGTCCTAATTTCCGGGACAATTTTCTATTTTTCTTTTCCTTTACTGGACTATTACTAACTTAATAAAAAAAAACGGCCTACGCCATGTCAAATGATGTGCTCAATAAGCACAACACTATATTTTTCGCTTACCGGCGAATCGAATATAGAATCGAGCTAACCCCATCGTCAATACAAATAAATAATTACGGGACAATTTCACACAAATCTGACCCAGTCCCCAATTGATTTCTAGGCTTGTACTTAGTTCTATTGCAGAAAATGCTTTAGAACCCGCTTACGGTTTTGAACTAAAACTAATTACTTAGCTGTCCTTCGCATCGCTTCGTAACCGTCAACCAATTAGTGGTCTCTTGTTTGTTTCTATAACCGGTGTCACTTCGCCTAATGAAATTAATTAAGAGACCACCGACTAGGTACCTAATAAAGGTGCTATTGCGGGAAGGGTAAGCACGAGAGGGTTGCAGTGCGACCTTCGTGGCGGGACGTGACTCACGTGAACAAGTCCAAACTGCTGTTTAGTTTGTCACGTAAAGATATAGAAATGTACGGAATATTGCTGGAGAACATACAGATTATTGTTACGGTGAGTGAAATAGGTTATAAGTATTACGGCATTTGTGTCAAATAGTTTCCTAATACTTACCAAAAAATACCTGAGTTTAGGTTAAGTAACGATTATATTATTGGATACTATTATAAGAGTGATTATTTATATCTTTGTTTGTAATCGCGATTATAGCTCTAATTTTGGTAAATTGCGGAATAGGTGTCAAAGGATCGATCTGAAGATGTTTAGCAAAAATAATTTTCAACCCGACTCGGTTTGTCAAAAATTTATACAACTCTGAAATTTAAATAATTCAGGCCGAGATTGTTTTAGGGTTTACGATTATTCAGACTAACGGCGCAATATGAAAAAATGTAACCCCGTAATAATCCAAGACTAAGCATTTTTTTTGGCAAAGATAAGTGGGATCAGAGACATTTGCATTGCATTCTCAAGAGACAAACGGACATGGCGAAATTACAAATAGGTCCCTGTTTCACCATATAATGTTTAACTTGAAATATCAAAAAAAAAACATATAAACTCTAAACTTACTCGACTTTTACTAAAAGATATCATCATCATTAGACCGCGTCATTCCACTGATGGGGACAGGCTCATATACGCCTCTCATTGAACTTCGCAATCGTATCTTCGGAAGTTCTGAAAGACATGCATTCCTTTAATTACTCCTGACGGCAATAACCAGGTTACTGGTAATGGACCGGCGTCCTTGGAAGGGCGCGAGCGCCGCAATTGGCCCCGATGCGCTTCGGAGAACCAATCAACGCAGCTGCTCTGACGTCACTGTTGCTAGGCGCGTGTGACGGAACTGGGTTATGACTAGGGAATGCAATTACCGGCCAAATTTGAAAACCGGTAAATTACCGACCTCGATCCGGCAAAACCGGTAAACCGGTAAATTACCGGTTTTTGTGGTTTTTAAATAAAAGCCATTAAAATTATTGAAAATCGTTTATTTAAGTTTAAAAAGTCATTTAAAAATAATGATGACAACTTAAAGTAATAATTGGAAACTTTGATCTAAGAAAAAATATCAATCAGTCTTAAAATTAAACAAATCATTTTAATGATTAATAGTCATTTAGCAGGTAGCAAACTAAAACAATAGGCTTACATGTTTACCCTTAGGTTCAGAACGACGCCGACGGTGGCAATGGAGGTCTTACTAAACCTCCCACCAGTACATATCGCCAAACAGTCTGAGGCGTGCAAGTCACTGCGAAGGCTGAAAGAGGCTGGCCTGTGGAACGACACAGCGCCTCTAGGCGTGTGTCTGGTTCTAACCAGACACACTAAAATGGCACACAATGTTGCTCCAGACAGAATACTGACGATGGGCTGCGATAAAATGCAGCCCAAGTATGTATTCCGGAGGAACTTCAATGTCCACATTCCGACAAGGGATGAATGGAAGGATGGGTTGCACCTATCGGAGGAAGACAACGCGATATGGTACACGGATGGTTCAAAGACGAGCTCCGGTACGGGGGCTGGTATTCATGCCAAAGACTACAATAGTAGCATAAGTATGGGCAACTACGCAACGGTCTTCCAGGCGGAGTTGTATGCGATAATTACCTGCGCGCAGGAGAATATTGATAGGACTCTACAGGAGAGAACTATCTATATCCTAAGCGACAGCCAAGCGGCACTCAAGGCGCTGACGGCGCCTAAAGTAGACTCGAAGCTAGTCTACAATGGAATCCAAGCGTTAAACAGACTTGGTAGACACAACAAAGTGAAACTGATGTGGATTCCAGGACACGAAGGCTATCCCGGAAATGAAGCCGCGGACGAGCTGGCAAGGGAAGGGTCCAAGGGCGCATACGTCGGACCTGAACCATTTGTGGCACCCTCACCGGGCACTATAAAAGCAGCCCTGAACAACAACGCCCTAGAAAACCACCAAAAAGAGTGGAAAACTACGGTAGGCTTAGGGCATGCAAAGCTCTTCATAGGAAGAGTTGACCATAGCTGGACCAAGAAACTTTGGAAACTCAGCAGAAGACAACTTCGATACATTATCGGAGTTAAATGTCTTCTTGCAAGGATGGGCCTTTATGACAACACAGATTGTAGAACGTGCGGCGAAGAGGCTGAGACAATGAAACACCTATTGTGTGAATGTGATGCCCTCGCTGGAGTAAGAATGAAAATCCTCGGTTGTGGATACCCAGAACTGAACGATTTCAAGGCACTGCCATTGCACTCCACTATCCGCTTTTTGGAAGGGGTGGAGGCTGCATTGAATTAAGTGCTAAAAGAGGGGTAATTACACAAAAGATCCCACAGGGTCGAAGTGTATCCGTGAGGACCCCACCATAAGATAAGATAAGATAAGACCCTTAGGTTGAAAGGGAAGGGATGGTAAAATAAAGAAACAGTAAACAAATAGGAATAAGGTACATCTTCGGCTGGCTCTGGAATACGTAGCGTTACTTGGTTGCTTCGTAATAGTATTAGTAACATAAGTTTACAACTAATTATCAGTTTTATTCATAATTTAAAAGTCAATTTCAATTAAATACATTTTTAAGGAGTGTCTGAAAGTATATTGCACTTAAAATCATATTATTTTGCGTTTATTTTTAGTTTTTCACGGTTCGGTAAATTACCGGTAATAGCTTTAAATTACCGGTATTTTACCGGCTCTAAAATGGGCCGGTTTACCGGTAAACCGGTAAAACGGTTTACCGGTTTGCATTCCCTAGTTATGACATAACTGGACGGACAATTGGTTAAATAAGGTTTATAGTGATTGTGTTATTTTTTTTAATGTTATAAAGGTCCTATTTAAATGCAAAGTTCGGTGCGAGTGACAAAAAAGCAAAAGTAAATAAATGTCAAAGACTTAATTACAAGGTTAATTAATGTCATAAACGTTTCACCTTTTTTTCTTTGGAGTGTGCTGACTAAGGAATCTAACCACGTATACGCTTTTTTTTTAAATGGATTCCAAGTGCTGATTATTTATTTGGCCCTCAGCACAGCCTCATTACCTATTCAATAAGGGATTAAACGACTTCCCCATGGAACTTGTGGACTTTTCTATAGAATTCGTATTGAAAATAATTTTGTTTCCAGATTTTAACTTAATTAATTACGTATTGAGGAACGTTAACAATTTTTGAATTTCTATTTATACTTAGTTTGATACTTTATAATTTCTTCGAAAATATTATCACATGAATAAGTTGTTTTTTTATGCCTCTAAAATAAATAAATATGTTAAAAGATGAAACGTTAAATACTCAACGAGTATTATATCATTCTTTTAAAGAAGCTTTCTATTTACACCTCTTAATCTAAATCATCATTATTATTACCTATTCAATTGATAAGTAATAACTGTTATTAAAAATCATAGTAAAATTTTGTATTTATTTTGATGTTTTATTTCTTTGGTTTTTTTTTGCGGGTTCGCGATTTTTATGCGGGATTGGATACCCTAGTTCAGACTCAAATATCGGCCACTCAATTGAGAACCTGATGTGGTAAAGCTCAATTGAGAAATTGATTGAAGGCTCGTAAACACACTTATTAGGTACTTAGCTTCATTTGTAACAAACTAAACAACTTAATAAAATATTGGAAGTCGATTTAAACCACAGTTAGCAGTCGGAGCCATTTGATATCATGCAAAAAAAAGTAATTCTAATCGCAATACTACCAGGCTGCCACCATATGGTACATACCAACAGGCTGTTATGATAAGGGAAGCAGAAGGTGGCTGGTGAACTCCGCAATCGCATGAATAGTATAGGTCCGTCGAGTTTGGACCGATTGACTCGTCTTTTACGAGAGCGAGCGAGTTTCATAAGGGCCAAGGACCGGCGTCAGCAAAATGATTTATTTAAAAAAACTATAATGAAGAAGTTATCTTTTAGCTGCTCTCCTTATTTTATACCGGTATTATTTACATACAACAATTCCGGTATTCAATTTTGGTACCTCGCTTATCATTGAACATTTTTGAACTTCAGTGAATTTATATAATTAAAGTGTTATTACCTAAATTCCAATCGAAAATATCAACGAAATGTTGCAAAGTAAGGAAGATATTTCGATATTATTTAATGCTGATATTGATCCCTTTCCTTGACTCTAGTCTAGTATATAATACTGGAAGTAACTTGTCCCTTTAACGCCGTGGTCAGATGGGCAGCAGTTCAAATGTGACGTTGAATTGACATAGAACTACAGTGTGAAACTTGTAAACCAACCATTCCTTTGCTTAATACGGCACGACACGACACAATTAATAAGGCACGCCTGGAAGCGCTTTCACCGTTGAGTAAGAGTCTATTATTGCTTAATCCGAGCGCCATATTAGTTGTGTCCTCCTGTAACAGCCGTGGTTGCTCGAGCAGCGGTTTTAGCGCTTTCGTCTGCGGTGTTTTATCCCAAGACCGCGAAATAAAACTGTATTGTCTACAGCTGACTAGCGAAACATTTTCCAGGGATGAATAATTAAATTAACCCCTCTCTAAGGCGACGTCGCTTAATATGATAAGCTTCATTTAGATCGTATCAATAAACTAAGGGCTCCATTCTTTTCGGTAAAACCTAATTGCTTTTGAGATACTATTTATTTATTTACATTTACAAATGGCGGATTTAATGCCTTAAGGCATTCTGTACCAGTCAACCAATGGGCTAAGCAGAAACAATTTAAGGTTGGTGCAGAGAAGGAAATAATAAAAATAATTAGTCTCAAAAAACTAATAATAAATACGAAGAAAAAAATACTTTTAATGACAATGCAGTCAAGATACCTAATTACATAAATATAAAAAATAGTACATACGTAATACATATACACCGTGTTTTTTTAAATTTACGATAACTTTGGCATATTACTAGGTATATCCATAGAAACTAATTGGTAGATTAGATTTTAAAATATTGCAAAAAAAAAAATTTTTTCAGTTTAGAACAAAATAATGAAATCTTTTATCTTTGGTCATTCTAAAAGGGCCTTTAGAGTTAACTAATAATCAGTGTCAAATACGTCTATGTTGGCGTGACATACACACACAAGTAAAGATAACACTTGACAGGTACAAGATTGTCACTTTAGATTGACGCGTATACAAACCTAACAATTGGAAACTCTTTACTCATAAGTATTAAAAGAAAATTGTTGTTATCAATTAAGAGCCTTTTATACTAGTTTAACGTGATTAACTGATTAAATTTAAAAATTAAATATCTTTAAAACCGTTAGACTTATTATTTGTCTGTCTTCGGGAAATTAACTTTGTTTGACCTAAAGAACGTTCCCTTAAAGTTATCGTAAATCAAAAAAAACACGGTGTATAAGTATAATACAAACATAATAGCTATATACATACCCACTATTCCGACACAATGCAGAGAATAATTATTAATGTTGTCAAGAAAATGCTTGCGAACCATGCGTTTAAACGAGAACTTAGTTTGTGATTATCTAGTTATCGTATTGTCAACGTTATGATAGCTCTTATTTACATAACAGCAATGGCGGAAGTTTTTTTTTTATGGCATAGAGAAGGCAAACAATGAATTCCTTTTACATGTATCGGATCTATAGTAGGTACCTAACCACAGACGACAGTTACTTTCCCAAGACTACAATCTCATGACTGCAGTCCTAAGACCGTTGCCAACCCTGAGGGCTAGGATGGAATACTTCAATGTTAGTTATTTCCCCGGTTGTCTTATCCCCACGCAGGAATACAACAATGCAATGTATTTGGTTAATGGGCAAGATGGTGGTTGCGATCCGGATAGATGCTACCATGTACCATTTGAAATCCGTGGAATTATCTCTAGTTCATAGGAGTGGTCTATAAATAACTAGGTAATTAGAAAATACACCTTAACAGAGGCCCTAGACAAGACGCATTACGCTAACTACAGTTTCTATTCGTTTCTTTTTTAAACCAATCGCGTCTGTGGTAGATCACGTGACTCTTCGTATCACGTCATCTACCAGTGACGCGATCGGTTTAAAAACTGAACGAGTAGAAACGCTAGTGAGCGTAGTGCGTCTTGGCAGGGCCTCAGGAGCAAAAGCCATTAAATAAAATTAGAACTGACAACAGGAACTTTTTTAACCGATTTCATGAAAAGGTGTTATGAAAAAATTGTGATTATAGAGGTTCGTCTCAAAGGCCAACTTTTTTTTTTGTTTAGAGAGCTTATTCGCCACGTGGTATTTTCTACTTGACAGCTAGGGCTAGCAAAACGCGGTTACTAAACATACGTAATAAATAATAATGAAAAAAGCAGGAAAAAAGTATGATTTTCAAAAACACCTGTTCTCGATTAGTAATCGATAGTACTTTAGACGATGCCGCTAATAAATAGAATTAGTAGTTGTTTTGATGACGCGATGAGCATAGTTGGTTGGCTAGTAGCCTTTATAAGCAGGGGCCTACGAAGGAAGGTAGCGGTCGCGGGTTTGGTTCGGATTTCTTATACAAGTATGTATGTGGGTCTTATAAGTAGCTGCAAACTTTAGTTCTTTGTCACTTTAACGTCATGTTTGATCGACCGCACTAATCTGTCAAAGACATTACAGCGATATGGGACAAAAGTGTGTGGCTACTTATAAGACCGACTGTACCTACCCATGATAACATCCTAGAGCTTAATTTGGGACTGTTTTTTTAATGCGATTTATAACCAAAACCGCCTTAGTTTTTACAGAATAACTAAAACTTACTAACAACCTTGACATTTGATCAATGTTACATTTTAAACCTATTATCGCATTACTGTTAAACTAATCTACCAACTGTCGCACTCAGAGACGTCAATTAAACTTACGTGTTGTCTTATTCTTTTGCTGTAACAAAGAAAGTGACAACTTTTATCAAGCATTCAATTCAATATCAATTTCACCAAAGGGTGTTTAATGTTAATCTGCTGTTAGTTCATACATTTTGCACGCACACTCAAACACGGTTAAGTTTTGGTGAACGTCGACATAAATTATAGATGCTGGTGGAACTAAAAATGGCTGACTGCGTGATTTCCTTTTCAAAGGCCGTCATAATCCCAGAGTCCTTGCTTCAAGCGCTAAGCACAGGGTGGAGGCTAGACCAGTCGGCAGTAGGCGCGAGGCTTTCCGGTCGCACGGACGTTACACCGAGCGCTGGCTGCGAAAATCTTACGTCGCGAGATTATGGTCCTTCGAAACCGTAGGCTTATTGATAGTGAATCAGGAAACTTTTCAAAGGCATGAAGCGATTCGTTTTTATAACTTGGAATCTTGTTGATCATAATTTTTGACTATAGTTTATGAGTAAACGCACTAAAATAAACAAAGGTTAATACTTCGTTCAATAATATATATAAAAAGAACATGTCTTTTCTCAAATTTAAACTTTTTGTCCAAGACCCGAAGTCATTTCCCTAATCTAACCCTTTCAGCTTATCGCCGGTCAGGTTGTCCCCAAAAAAAGTAATTAAATACTTCTTAAGAATCTGAACGCTTAATAAGTTGAGAAGATGTACGGGTGGCTACTCGAGAGCGTCCAGCATTACGTAATGGTAAGCTTTTTATAAAAGACGAGTCTTATCTTATCTTATCTTTTTGGTGGGGTCCTTACGTATACACTTGTAACGAGGTTGTTACAACCTCCTTTTTGCGTTCCTGGCCACTTTTACATTTCGTTTAAAATCTTTCCAAATTCAAAATTGTTAATGATCTATTGGTATTTCGATCTATAATTCATTCTCCAGAAAATTTCGGAAAGCGCAGACACGGGTCCCGTGTCTCGCTGTTTCATTGTATTTAATTTATTTTTATTAATCTGCATTCTGGAAATCTTTCTATTTCCGAAAATATAATATTTGAAGAAAGCGATTTATTTAAGAGTCTCCGTGATACTTACCATCCTAACGTTAGAAATGGCTCTTTGACCCTTTGGGATCTAAAAAGATGAGTACACACATACATACATAAACTCATGCCTTCATTCCCAGAGTGGGGTAGGTAGAGTAACAGAATTATAAACCACCTCTAAAAAAATCTTGTTGATAATTCTGTAACCACAGTTCGCTCAAATAGGCTAAGATAAGAAGAAGACCAGTGTATTAGTGACAGGTTGCAAGCCCATCGCCTGACAGTACCTACTACAAGCTTTTATTCCCGCGTATCACTGTAGCACCCTATCGCAATGAAGCGTATTATATTAAACGCCACATCACTCAAGTGTCTACAGGGTTCTCCGGCGGTACCCGAATTCATGCTGCCACACACGTATGCTTATACATCTTTATCTTTAGAAGTGATAACACCTACAGTAAGGGAATTTGAAAGACGTGAGTACCTTTATATTTTGACGACACGTTAGCCTAGTTGGTAATGACCCACCTACAAAGCTAGCGATCCCGGGTTCAAATCCCGGTAAAGGTAGATATTGACGACGAGCTGGCCTAGTTAGTAGTGACCCTGCCTACGAAGCTAGCGGTCCTGGGTTCAAGTCCCGGTAAGGGCAGATGTTTGTGTGATGAGCGCGAATATTTGTTCTGAGTCATGGATGTTTTCAATGTATTTAAGTATATATTTCGCTATATAAGTATATTTAATACTTTACCCATAATAAGAAGTATTATGATAAAAATAAAACGAATTTTCAATTTACTTAATTACGTACAATACGAGCCAATTTGAAAGTCCTTTTCAATGTTTCGTAGTCTTATTAAAAGGCACTGAATCGATTACGTCAAGATTTTTTTTCCTTTCTCATCTTTTTCCTTTTCTTTCATTTTACGTCAACGCAATGTTAGTAATATTTCCGACGCAACAAAGTGAACAGCAAAGTTTAGCAATATATTTTTTCCGTTATAGCTCTGCAGCAGATTTTGCCCCATAAACGTCGACTTATGGGCGTTGTTTGATAGCTTTTTAACACGTTCGCTGCGGGTCTCAACTTGAAGGACTTTTGGCTGGTGCGGTTGAGATCGAATCAGCCCAAACCGGAACTCTTTTACAGTGCGGGTGAGGCCGAATCGCTCTCAAATTTCAGGAGTTACTTAAATACTTCATAACTTTGCCAAGAATAGGACCAGGGGTTTTTTTTGTGTTGTAGTCATTGCTCAGTAAATGTTTTAATATACACTTAGTTTCGCCCTTGGTTCTGACCTCTGCCTTAAGAAAAAATACCTAAAGAATTTTTGAGGTCTTTTAGCTCTCAAAACGCACTAAATTTTATCTAAGACTAGAGCAGGGAATGGCACTTATAGCTAAATTATCGATGAAAGAATGATCATCTTATCGAGCCTCTTTAAAGGCGTTTAATTGTGTGTTATCGCAAATACGTATGTGTTCCTGGGTCATGGTTGCTTATCTATTTAAGTATTTATTTATCTGTACATACGTTTGTTAATTGCCGTTAAGTAGCAATAGTACAAGCTTTGCTTAGTTTAGAGGTAGGTTTGTATAAATGCTCTAACAGGAAGAAAATAAATTTTGGTTTATGTAAATAAAACCCATTCATTTATAACATTATATTATATAACATCGATAACTATCACCGCACTGACGTCAAGCGGTCGACTCCCGCGTCGCCCGCGCCCCGCTCCGTGCGGCCTTGAGGTCAACTTTCTTGAGGCTAAATTAACCTCAACCCGCACTGTGTGAAAAAAAAAAATACCCAGTGCGTTCGAGGCTTATTTAGACCTCCAACCTTTTTTCTGTATAAAAGAGTCAGCGTTTGAGAAACATACAGAAATGTATATTTGTCTTTATCATACGCCTTGTAAGTAAAAGGCGACAGCTCCCGCACGAGAGAGATATCACAACTTTTTGCCCCGCACCGACGTATCGTCGAGCTTGAGGCGGTTTTGCCTCAACCCGCAGTGAACGTGTTAAACTATACAGTTAGCCAGTGTAGATTTTTAAATTAACGGACCATTCTACAAAACTAAAAAAACATACGAATGCGATAGTAGAAATCCTTTTAAGAGGATAAACGGTTCTCTCCCCTGAAACCTAGTCCGATTTTTTCCATTTATGAATACGTTGTAGCTATTATGAAAAACTAGGTGTGTACCTACCTACGTTCCAAGAAAATATTTTTCATAATAACTACAAAATGATGGAAATCGGAGGTGCTGATAAACATTATCGCCCCGAGCTAAATTTGTAGTTACGAACATTTTTGACAGCTACGCTAAGTATCGCTTCACAATATTTTTAAGTTTCATTTGTCCCCCCCCCCCCCTCCGGATTGACACACTCATCTTATCGATTTTGTTGTTTTACGCACATCATTTTTACTCGTAGTACGGAATTCTGCTTTTCTGCAACCACAACACGATTGGGATTTGTTATAAACGTACTTACATCATAATTTCAAAAACTATCTATGATTATTTCAAACAAGTGGGTATTTTTCGATTTATTTGCCACGGGTTATGATTTCAGAGGTGTTAGTATGACATAGCTATGCAGTTCAGTTCATGCTGAGATAAAATGACAGAGTTATATAACTACTATAACTCTGTCCTTTACACTCGCCGTAAAATGAACTACATAGCCATATAATAGGGATTTAGGTTACAAATTAAGCAAAGACAACAGGTAAAATCACTAGCATACTTAGAGGCATACAACCTTAATCCGTTAATCATCAAAGTCTCAGAACTCTCAGATTCAACACGGTGGCCTGAATCCTCGTTTGCGTTATCGTGTTATTCTGTTAAACGATTCACTGACGAGTTCGTCAGCCAATATTTACACTGGTTGACATACCCGTACGTAATCATTACATGTCTGGACGGTTCGAGTCTTGGTCGGTCAGCATTATAATCGCTATACACTGTAGTACCTTATCACTTTAACTTCATGCTTGTAGTGCCACACGAATTTGTTAAAGGCGTTCAAAGCGACAGGGTACGTACTGCTTAGCTCTGTACAAAGACGATTGTACAAACAAGGCGAGACTCGCCCTAAAGGCAAAGTCAAACAGGGATAGCAATTAGGAGTTTTTTCTTGTTGTCATGCAAAATTTGGTAAATTATTCATTTATTCATTGTAGTTTCGGTTGCTTTATTAAAATTATGTTAATGCTTTATAAGAAATGTAATACACATAGTTTTCTTCGTTTACTGATGGATTAACCAACAAAAAATGGGGTGCAATGGTTTAATGCTGATCAATAGATATATTTCCTAGTCTGTTTAAAGCCTAGAAGCAACTTCCAATAACTTAGCTAAATTAGTACACATTTATATAGTGTTACCATTCTAAAAACAAAACAACTATATATTTTTTAAATTTATTATTCATAAAAAGAATGGTATAACAAATAAATTGGCTTAATAACTACTTATTCTATTTAACGTACAATTAAGTTTTTTTTTATGACATTGAGAAGGCAAACGAGCACACAGGCCACCTGATGGTAAGTGGAAACTGTGACCCATAGACATTCGCTTTCACAAGACCGCAAGCCTAAGACTGCAAACCCTGCCTACCCTGAGGACTAAGATGGAATGCCTCTATGCTAGTCATTACGGGCTGTCTTATCCCCAAAGGAGAACACAAAAATGCAAACACTGCTGTTTGGCGGTAGGTTAATGGATAAGACGGTGGTAGCGATCCGAACGGACCCTGCACAAGGTCAATTTAAATAAGGAAAAACTAAACTAATCACCACTTTCATGACCAACCTGCAAATACATATGTTTTAGATATTTTTACATTTTTGAGGAAAACCGTAAACCGTAATTTTCCTACATTATACACAGGAGCAAAAATAACGGGTCAGAGTGCGTTTTTCATACTAAAGAGGCTATTTCGAAGCCTTGGTTCCTCACCAGGGAATGCTTTTAGTGAAATCTGATGATAAATACCTCGAGCATCGATACAGGACTTCCAGAGTGCCTAGGATACTCAACTGAATAAATCTACGGTTAACGCCGGAATTGTGCACGTTCAGAAAAACATCTAAAATGGCAATAAAATGTAAGAAAATCCAAGTGCTGACCCAAAGTCTCCCGCTGTGGTGTTAACTGGTTGTGCGATCAGTTAGGTATCTTAAGAACTTTTGACCTCCTCTATTGAACCTCGCAGTATCCACCATTAAACCTCACTCAAAACAACCCCTGGCGAGGAACCAAGGCTTCGAAATAGGCTCGTTTGTATGAAAAATGCACTCTGACCCGGTATTTTTGCTCCTGAGTGTATCTAATAATAATAATGGAGAAACTAAATACTTAACTAATTACTATCCAAGTCAACGTGATTTAACTCGCCCTAATAGCATTTATCAGGGTCTCCCCCATGTGACCTTGCCTTATAGGAGGGAAATAACTTACGAGCAGTTTAATTGAGTTTGGGTGACCCTCACCTTGAATAAGACTCCAGGCAAAGGGCACTAACAATATTATATTAGCTTCAGACCAACTGCTAGGTAATTGATTCTAAACGGGTTTTGTATTTGTTAAGAGTAATTTTCAACCCCCGAAAAGGAAGGGGTTTTCAAGTTTAGCTTGTGTATCTGTGTGTGTGTTTGTCTGTCTGTGGCGTTGTGACTCTCAAACGAATTAAATGCTTTGGATGCGGTGATTTTGAAGAAAGCTAGTTTTACCGGGATGGTTCTAAGCTAAGTTTCTTCAAAATTGGTTGTACCGTTTACGAGGGGTTACCATGACATACTAAAGACGTTAGTTTAGGTTAAGAGAAAGGGACAGAGCTATAGAACCACATCAATACCCCCTATTCAACACTGTAATAACAATATAGTTTTTGACGTGTAATCGTATTGCCAACGTTTTGATTACTTATAGGATTAAAAAAAATACCATAACAGGGCAAAGACGATATGGTTTTTACCGCCTAGAATAGAGGCCCTGCTCTGTCCGTTTCTTTTAAGTTAAACAACTGTTTTAGGATGTCATGGTCCCCTCTACTCTGAAAGAAGGGGTCGTCATTATGTCGAGGGTTTTTATCTTTCATTATTTATAATAAATGGGATACTAAACGATTTCTGAAGCTATCATTTTACCTTTAAATGATATGTTGCTCGATGATTTTCGTCACTGTCCTTCTCAATCAAATAGTTTCATTTACGTTTTAGGTATGAAGAAGGTATTTATTTTCTACGCGTCAAAAGATAACGTAACTCATTTATTACATGATTAAATGATTGACGACTAATGGTTAATAATTACAATAAAACCATTTGGAATCATACTCTATGTAGCGTGACGTCATTTTGCGTTAACGGCATGAAAAATACGGGCCCTGGGCCTCTATTCCCGACGGTAAAAAACATATCGTCATTGATCTGTCATGGTATTGTTCTGACGTCAGTCGCCATTACCGTCAAGTAAATAAGAGCTATCAAAACGGTGACAATACGATAACAGATCAGAAACGATATTTTTTTTTTCTCAAAAATGACAGGAAAAGTTGACATTACTATCTATATATTGGGATGCGAAGTACATAGTTTACTGACAGATCTCAAATTAAAAAAAAAAAACATTGCGTGCTCGCTACACAAGCACGCAATGTTGCATACAAATTTCATTACCATCTAGTATCTAACTTTTTAAAAAGTGAAAACGGCCTTAATAAAATGAGGGCACAAGTCTTATTACATCCAAATTTTGTTCGGAATATAACTTTTTTATCTGTATCTCGAATAGCTTGAGTAGTTTTAAAAAAAAAGCTTGCGTTTCTCCTTGTCATAAACAAAAGACGGTAAAGAGTAGGTAATAATATTGTCTGTATAGATTGTGTGGTATTTCTTTCCTTAATAAAGTACTTTACTCCAACATAATTTTATTCTTGCGATTTTTGAGAAAAGCACTATATATGCCTCGGCAGGAACGGCAATTGCGGGCCTCGTATTTTTAAACGGACTCGCAAGCTCGTCCGTTTAAACCAATCCTCGCCCCGCAATTGCCTACTTCCGTGCCTAGGCAATAATGTACTATTCTCAAACATGTTCGGAAAAAACGGTTTTCCGATTGAAAGACAAGGACGGAAAGAGCCTCATTTTACTCCTAGGAGTAAAAAAACCATATGAAAACACTTTCCATGATCTTTTACTGAAGATATCTATAGCGTGATTTATATAATCGACTGAAAATGCATGATCAGCATTCTGCTGCATGCTTATTATCTTGGCCCACTGTTTATTTCGCCTTTGTACATTCGTTTAACATTAATTTTGTAATATTTATATTTTTGTGCAATAAAGATCGAGTTTTCATACATACATACATACTTCTTTTATAATCACAGTATCTATTATATATCTTCCGTGAAAGTTACAGTATATTAACCCTCATCAACTTTTAAACGGAAAATAAAAAAGATAAATGTTATGTTGTCAAGCAAATTTAAAAAAGAGATGCCATGAAAAAGTCCAACTTTTTCAGGACATTTCGAAAAGGGTAATAGAAACAACCGGAGATCACAGAGCTGGCAGCTTCCTCAGGCAACGCAGTAGCATTGCTCAACAACAAGGAAGGCTGCCAGCATCTGAGGTACCTTGCCACGGGGGCCGTCTTTTTTAGTTTTTGTTTAGTTTTAACTAAATCGTATTAAATTTAGTTACAATTATGTTTATTCTAACAAGAGATTAATTGGATATTCGAACGTGCCGTTATCCTCTCGATTGCCGAAATATTTTATGATTTAATTTGACGTAAAGTAACAGACTAACGGACCACCAACAGCCATATATTCGGGTGAACTCCAAGTTAATTAACTCGCAATATTCTCGTTGCGTAATGCGCCCTATTGTTGGTTAAAAATAGCCGTCCTGTTTTGGGAAGTCACGCGGCAGTGTCCTACTGTCTAAAAATGTTGCCCAATTACGCTCTCAATTTCGAACCAAGGCTTTGGCGTTCTACGTTGGATTCCAGGCGCCATATTCATATAAAATCAATTTTATTTACAGCTATTTAATAAATACAAAATAAATGGTTATATAGACACGGCAAGATAAAGTGGACTTAATGGAAACTAGAACACATTAAAAAAGTGATCCAAAAGTTTATATGGAGTTTAGTAAGAACAATGTTATAAGAAAAAAAACAAATAAATTACAAAAATGTGGATCAGTACCTACGTCTTTATTCGAAATGGTTTTGGAATGACCCTGACCCCTACGCCGTAGCGCCGTAGCACTAATTAGAATGGCGTAGGTACATGCGCCTACGCGCTGCATCTGAATCTAAAATAATAAGTACCGACAATTTAATATGTATAGTTATGACACAAAACGCCATGTCGCATCTAGTGCCTTATTCAAATAGCACAATGGCTACTGGCTGGCACTGTCCGTAAGTGCTATCTTCAGATTTAGATAGAATGTGGTCGTAAAGTACTTACGATTCATGCGTTAAATTGTACTTCTTACAATTACTTATAAGCGTTTCGCGTCGGTGGCTTGTAGTCACAAGTTTATTACGACTTTGGGAGTCGTTGGCGTTCAGAAGTTTAAGTCGTCAGTCGAGTCGGTTTACGGGTGATAGGAACTTGTGCAGGGTCCGTCCGGATCGCTACCACCATCTTTTCCATTAACCTACCGCCAAACAACAGTGTTCGCATTGTTGCGTTCTGGTTTGGGGATAAAACAGCCGATGTAATGACTAGCATAGAGGCATTCCATCTTAGTCGTCAGGGTTGGCAACTCATTTGCAGTCTTAGGCTTGCAGTCTTGTGAATGCGAATGTCTAAGGGTCACAGTTTCCACATAGCATCAGGTGGCCTGTGTGCTCGTTTGCCTTCTCTATGCAATAAAAAAAAGCATTATGTGTAAGTTATGGGTGTAGCAGCTCTTACACATAACGATAACAATGTGTTTGTGATATAATTGAAATGTGTTCAAACAAAGTAGAGGTAAAGCCCAAGGAATTATTCCATAAGTATTTTTGTACTTGTCTGCAGGAAGAATGCGGGGAAGAGATATGGGAGACCATCCTCCGGGAAGCCGGGGCCAAGAACACGGTGTTTAGCGCTACTCAGGTAAGGGCACGAGTTCAATTATGTGCAAGCTGTACGTTACCTACCCATGTACGAGTAGGTCATCGATCGCAGAAATGTTCCCTGGCAAAACCGATTATCTTTCAGTCGTGAATAATCATCGAAATAAAGTTTAATTGTATTTGTGTTATTTTCTATACGATTATTTAGATGTTCACTTTAAAACTGATTATTTAGATGTTCACGTTTTGACGGTGTAAAGGGCTTTTACTTTCCTTCGTTTTATTTTATGTATCGTATGCGGTCGGCCTTAAAGTAGCTGCACATTTAAGTACTTTTTCACATTAACGTCATGTTTGAACTGCTGCAGTGCAGTAGTTAAAGGAGTTAAAGCAACTAGGCCCACTCTTCTCCAAATTTATGACAAAGTCTGATCCCCAGCAATACCCGGATGCGCTGATGCTGCGACTCGCATGCGCCCTGGCGAGGCTGGTGGGAGAGGACTCAAGCCCCGGGGTCCTCGGCGCCCCCGGGGTCCCCAGCGCCCCCGGCAGCCCAGCCCCCAGGAAACCCTCCCTCAAGTCCAAGCCCACCTGGCGCAGTGCCTCTCTCCACACGGACATCAGAAATCCCATCTATAAATGCCCCTTCACAGCCACAAACGCCCTAACAGCTGCTACCAAAAAGGAAATCCTTGCTTACAACTCCACCGAAGAAATGGCAACTCGTAAATCGACAGACAAACTTAACAAAAGAGAAGACATCGAAATATCAAACGAAAACATTTGCACGGAACTCGTCACTTACAACAGAAGGAGCTTGGGTTTCAAGTTGGAAGACAACAAGATCTTTCCTTGCATGGCTTCGACGTCTTCTGAAAAGAATCTCGAGAAAAGCAGCCCTGAAAAGAGCGTCGAGATTACTGGTCCTGACAGTTGCAGCCAAGAGAAGGCTGACTGTTCTGTGCCAACGTCTCCAGTTTCAGACAGTGGAAGGAAAAGTGCCAAGTCTATCCGAAAGGGAAGTATGACCATCGGTCTAGACGCGTATAAGCGTCGTGGCAGCGGCCTCGGTAATGTGAGAAACCTGGGGCTCATCCGAGAGGGACAGCTCCCAGGCTTGAAGGAGAAGTTTGGAACCCCGGAGAAAGTCATGCACTTCTTCGGAAGATGCTTCGTTAAATTCTTCAGTAAATACTCGTAAGTCTCACGACATAATATACCGCTAGAAACTTTAAGAAGCTAGATTGCTTTTGGCTATCTCATTCTTAGGGTTCCGTCCCCAAATGGTAACAACGGGACCCAATTACTAAGCCTCCGCTGTCCTGTCTGTCCGTCAACAGGAACTATCATATTATCATGAACCTCAATAGGTAAGTTTCATTTTCACGCTGTGTGTATTTGTGCGCTGTGACAGCATCCTACATAGAAAAACGTGATGGCGTATTTGCGCGACGATAACAATCACTGTATCTCTTGAACCGTAAAAGACAAAACATATGGCGGACAGTTAGACTTTTTGCGTAATATAAGTTTAACTAATTTTATTATCTTTTTTTATCTCTTTATAATGCAACAACTTAAAAATTATGTAACGTCGAGGTAAAAAAGTGTACTTTTAAAAAAATTATACTGCAAAGGAATTTTCTAATAGCGGGTAAATTACACTGGAAACTTACAAGAATTTCTCAATAAAACGTCCCACATACGCGGAGACAACACAAAAAAGTCCGTAAATCAATTATGAAACAGTATTTCTCATAGATCTTCCAATTAAAGTAAAACGATAAATTGTCGTCATTTTGGCGTGTATGGGAAGCGATCGACAAGTCATCTATCACGTAAACCAGTAACTCGTGTAAAGTTAAAACCGAAAGGAATCCGTCCTCGTGTGCTATACATTGATGGGCCAACATTGGCACCTTATAAATTTTGCTTTTATTGAGAGTCAATTGATTACAATCCGGGCCGGATTTCGGAGAGTTCGCTCGCGTGGACGCTTGGTCATTGACGCGAATACGAGTATGATAGATAGATGTGAGTGGAAAACAATTGATGGGTGAAATTTTGTTTGTTTTAGATATTATCGTAACCGTTGATTCGCACAAACTTTTGGCCGAAGTGGAATCAAGCCAATATTCGCTTCAAATATTTTATTCATAGTTCATAGACGTACTTCAACGTAGCCGTGATCTCATAATAAGTAATTCAGGTTTTCTACAGATTGATCATATCCACCTGAAATTTGCTAAATGGGTTATTCAACATTTTAAAAGCATTTCGACAAATAAAGATGTGAGATAAGTATGTATTTTTTTATAGGTAAATTATCAGAGAGGCTTTTACCTGCAGTGAAACAGAAGTACACAGTACAGTACAGTGGGTTGGGCGCGTTATTGGAAAAATATTTGTGAGCTAAAAAGCTAATTACCCAAACTCCATCAGGTATGACCAGATGATCCGCGCAACGGGTCGCTTCTTCTGCACGTTCCTGCAGTCGGTGGACAACATCCACCAGCGCATGCAGTTCACGTTCCCGCGCATGCGCTCGCCCAGCATGCAGCTGACGCGCGCTCACCGCCATGGCGCCGAGCTGGTCTACAGCAGCCAGCGCACCGGCTTTACGCACTATCTTATGGGTAACAAGAATTTAATCTTCTGGGGATAATCTTTTTAATGTAGTGATGACTCATTGTGACACAGTTCTATGTTGTGTCAGGGTTTCATTGGGCTTTCAGGGTTTCATTGGCATACATTGTTTGGCTCTGGTGGGAAAAGAGTTTGGAAATGCCAGCTAGCTATGCTAGAACCTGTTCGGGGTGAAATGCCAGCGTGATCCAATTTTTATCAAAAAATGTTTCAAAATTCTGTGGCACCCCGATTTTTTTAAAGCATTGTGAAGGCAGTCGAGCACTCAGGCCCGTTGATGGTAAGTGGACTTTGCTGAAGCCTATCGACATTTTCGAACTCCAGAATGCAATGTTTCGATGACATTCAATCACCTCTAACTAAATCGAACTCTTCTACATCATTCCTTGTCATTCGAGACACGTGCACTGCTGAACAGAGGCCTTCCTCAGTGATCGCATTGATTGTTCCTGTGACACTCCCACCAAGCTGTTTCCTGCGACCTTTCTCCAACGTCACTTATGATTCGCAACTTAAAAACTTGTTGACTTCACCGATGCCTTAAATTTAGTAATTCTCTAGGGGTGTAAAATAAAATAAATAAATAAACATTAGGGGACAAATGTTACACCATGTGACATAGTCCCAAACTCTAGGAATGTAGGGTGATTCTCTTAAGCGTACCTATCACTTTTCAACTCGACGCAGCTCATAATAACCGACAAGTTTAAGAAGTCCCTTCAGAGCACGTTTCAGGGTATGCTAGCTATCTTGGTGGTTTTGTTAACTTCATCATTAACCTTTCCATTAGGTACATTTTGAGTTACATTAAACCAATTTATAAGCATAAAGATAACGAATATCTTGACTAACACAAACATACCATTATACTTACTTAAAAAGGGATTTCTTTTAATAAAACAAAATACATAGTTTAATTAAACTGCATAGCACTTTGTTGGCGATTGAATCTTTTTACACAACTTACTTTTTATCTCCACAATCGTGCCCTTCCTAGGTCAGCTGTACGAGATAGCAGAAGACATCTTCTCCCTGAAGCTGAAGGTGTCCGTCGTGAAGGAGAGCATGGAGGGCAGCTACTACGTGGCCGTACTGCGGCTGGAGTTCGACAACAGTGACTACGTGAGTCTTTAAGCATATAGACAGGTGTCACTAACAAGAACTTGCCCGAAACGGTGTAATGACTAAAATTTCTTCCTAAATTGGCTTCCATCGTGGTCTTTAGTTGGCAACGCATATGTAGTCTTGAAATTGCGATTATGGATTTCATGTCTGGAGAACGCAGTGTGTCTGTTCCCATTTACAATTAGATGGCATGTGAGTTTCTTTATCTTCCCCGTGCCATATGAAATAAGTGAAAACATTACGGGAAAATTTATTTGATTCGAGGTTAACCTAAATATAATTTGCCCTTAGGTCATGTTTGCACTTGATCGAATCAACATTGTTACTACTTATACTTTATTATTACTGATTTTTAATCTAGTAACTAGCGTAACCAATTTGGAGCAGAACATTCCATATTTTCGTTTCGATTTGAAATTCTTAACTCTAGAGGTTAAGATTATTTTTGCTCTCACTACTATTGAGTGCTTAAAGTAATACATCCCGCTAGTTTTACCTCAAAGAAGCGACTCGTTACATAAAATTCGAGTGTCCAAAATTGTCTGTTCATTCATTATTCCTAGCATTCTTCTCGTGGGAAATAAGAGAGGCGAGTGTTTTGAAATATTCAATACATTGCGACTAACTCATTAAGAGCAAGGAAGTTTTTCATTTTGACGACATTAATCTGAATCTGAATGTCGAGTAACCGATATTTTACGGGTGACACTTTATTTGGAAAAACCACTGCAGCACTCTCTAGAGGATCTATGCAGGGCCTCTATTTCTCTTTATTAACCCATCTTGCTTTCGAAAACTAAATAGCTTTTATGTATTGGTTGACTTTACTGACAGGTAAATAAGACATTAGCAATATGATAAGGATTAGAATATAATTAGGTTTAAACTGGGTACAACTTTGCTTTAGTTGGAAACGGTCACTGCCTTTAACAATTGAAAGCAGTCACTTATTACCAGTTGTAAACAGTTCCCTTTTGCGATTCAAGCCTAAATCAGTCGGATTTACAACCATCCTTGCAATTGCCTACCAGTCCCAATTGGCCTATTGCTTTCCAATAAAGACGATGAATAAATTTGCGCAAATCTTCAGAGACCTTTGCTAACTATAAAGGACCTTCAAGGTGTTTGAGGGTCACAGAGATTTCGTGCCAATGAATATAAACATAATAAGGTGAAAGCATTTTCAAATGCCTCGCCGAATTGTATCTGAATATAAATGGGAGTCAATGGATTGCCCGAGCTATTTCCACGAATTTAGTCAGGGAGGTGTTGTTATTTGTTTGTTGGAAGTAGAGCAATTTTAGTAATAGGTTTTAGACTACGGAATAACTTGAATATTTTATTTATCTACGCTAACAACGACAAACACTGAATACACATGATAAGTATTAAAATTGTAAATGCTTTCGGAGATATAATAATATAGAACTATAACGATTATAATGAATGCGTGTATTATATATTTATGTAAATTTATATTAAGTAGTTTGTGTACTTGTTAATTTGTTTAATATTTATTTAATTATAGCTTATCATCTCTTTTTGTTACTTTTTGTGCCAAACTTGTATGTGTCCAACCCCATACATTGTCCTTACTCATCTACTTCAGGATTAGTTGAAGAGATCCCATTTAAGGATAAGTTCGCCTTTGTGCATTAGTTTAATATCAATATTGTAAAATTTATATTTTTGTGCATCTTGTCAAAAATGCTGAAAATTTATCATAATTATGTTACTTGTTTAAATAATGTATCGTAGTTTCTAAAAGACAGCAGCCCTATGACTTACAAGTAAACAAATCCAATCAAATTATATCAGTAATACTAAAATATCATTTTTACCTAAATAACAACTAACTCACTTACTCGCTAATTCATAAACGCACATTAAACCTTTTAGTTAATGTATTCCCTGTCCCTTTCGGTCCAATTCAAATTTCATAACGACAGATGTGGGCAGAGCATATTTCAAGCACCCTTTAGCAGGTTTTTGAGTAGGAGGGTCAATGTTTAGTTTGTCTCATAAATATGACGGCCCGTGAATTAATATGATGATTTTTAGAAGGGTGTGTGTAATGTTCGCACGCTCTGACGTAATGCAGAACCCTGGTGTATATCGGACCGAGCGCTGTCATTACATTTGTGAGCAACCGCCATAGCGGACACGATCCATTTGAATCTCATCAATGCATCACGTGTTCTGCAGAACGTCTTTTGCAATTAACTTTAATAACGACAATTGTATTTCGTAATCTTGTACTATTACACTGTGATTCTCATATTGTGTGAATTTTTATCTCCGTGCCCGAATACCCCGCCCATGCCACAATAATTTAAGACGGAAGACACCGAGGATGAGATCGACTGTACTACACCGGGCACTCCAACTGTCCCTTTAAATATATGTAACGCTTGTGTGATAGTTGAGGAAAGAAAACGAATAATTACTAAATTACAATTTTAATTAAACTAAATATCTAAATCTACTCCACTGCACTTTCCCCACCGAGCAGTCGCCGACAGGGAAGCGATGTCCATATAGACAGTGAGAAGTGTTCACAGCTTACCTAAACAACTCAGTGTAAATTAGAACTCACGATCCCTGAGATATTTTTTCTAACTACTTACCTACAAGTGTACGCTTTAGTATAATTTAGATATTTAGTTTAATTAAAATTGTAATTTAGTAATTATTGGTTTTCTTTCCTCAACTATCACACAAGCGTTACATATAAGACAAAGCTTTTAGTCTACGATATCGTACTGTTAATAGTGTAAGTAATAGTATAACTTCTAAAGAATCAAACATTTAATTTTACACACCTACGTCTTTACATCCTTAAAATGACACACTGATCAATACAAAACGCCACGAAGAACATTTAAGGCTTCCATATAGAGACGTAATGTGTTTTTAGCCCTGTGTGATGTTATTGTTAATGCTTATTGTTCAGAGAAAGCCTTGAACTTTACGAGCATCCTTTATATCATAACTACTGACTGATGCCGCTCAGAGACGTCATAAAATGTGGCTAAGTACCTACAGGGGACACAAGGTTAGACTTTAATGGAAATAAAATTCCGCTAAAAGACAGCTTTCTTACACTTCTGTTTTTAGCATGAAGTTATGACAAAACAAGTAAGATCTGTAATAAGTAACTATGTTTGCATTTAAATTAAGCCAAAATATCAATTTCTCACCACTAATCTCACTAGATTTTATGCCCTTTATGGTTACTACATAGGACTAAATTGGATTTTTTTGACTCACAACAGACAAACAGACCGACCGACCGACGGACGGATGGACATGGCGACACTACTGTAAAAGTCCCTAATTTTCGGCAGGCTTGGCAGAATCGGATCGGTACTTAACTTTGGACAATATTCCACCTAACAGACATTAGGTCAACAAGATGAATCCATGACCATAGTTGAGCTTGTACCTAATGTCTTTATAACAGAATAGTTTTAAAGAAAAAAAACCCATGGAACACCTGTATTTGACTATAATTTATTCAAATATAAGGACTCAACCAATGTCCTCATTAGACTCAAGGGCTGCATTACAAAGAGTGTTCACTCAACGAAGATGTTGATTCTGCCACAGGTCCAGTCACTGATGCTTCGCAAGTCGCTGCCGTGTCTCTTGCCTCCTGTGCCAGTCTACCTTCTGCTACAACTGTTCCCTTTCGGAGTACTGCTTGACAGAAAGATGAAGATTCTGAAAGCTGGAGAAAAGGTAAAAACAATACACCATCGTGTCGTTGAATGTTGGCAACCATGAAAAATATCGCCATTACTGAGCTGCCTCACTGCTAGATGTTAGGCTAAGAAATAAATATCATCGGTTTTTTACTTGCATCACTATTTATTAAAAGAGATAGCCATAACAACTAGTCGATGATTCCATATAATTTTCTGTTACCAATAATTGCGTGAGTTTTCGCATTTTTAAATCAATAAGCAATGTGTTAAAGTAGATAAATTAATGGAACCTTACCACATCACATTATTATAATACAATACGAAATTACAGTCATAGAAAGTTACTAGTGAAAGCGTGTCAATAATACTATTTCATTTCAGGTGGTGGCAGCGTGGGGCGGCCCATACAGCAGCATGGTTAAGTCCCCAATTTCAGAAATACTGCGCTTAAGGAAACCGAAAGTGGCTTTCACCTGGGATAAGGTTTGAAACATTACATTATGTTAGGGACTTAAAATAACGATACTATACTGTCTGACATTGCTCAGTGGCGGATCCAGGAGGGCGGCCATCCCCCCTCTTGACGGGTGCATTTCCCTTAGACCTAGGCTAGCTATAATATATAAAGGTCTCATTTTCTGGCCTGAGGACTAGGTTTGGTGCAGCATAATATAATCAACGTCTCCTGGAATTGCATAAAAAATAGACCTGATTTCGTGTTCTATGGCCCTGAATCTATGTTACCTTCGGCCTGCAGGTGGTGTGCATGCAGACGGTGATGTTCGAGCTGGAGCTGATACGCTGGCGTGGGCGCTGCGTGGCCGACGCGCGCCGCGGCTCGCAGGGCGCACGCGCAATCCTGCTGAAGGGGCCTATTCACTTTCTGGAAGAAATCGACGCCCTCATTTTCTTGTGCAGCCCTATGTAAGTGGCTGTAACATTCCTTACAGTTGGCGGCAAATAGCCATTACTACCTACGTAATTATTACATGAGATTAAAAAAATGCGATGGTTTTTAGATGACATTTGCGTTGAAAAATTGTAAAAAGTTGTTCAAGTTACATTTGTTTTTGATAATTCTATCACCATACGAAATATAAACAAGAAAACCACTTTGAAGTTTTTACCTAAACCAGAGTGGAGAGAGATTCTCATTTTAATAAATACGTTGCTTGCGAATTTCATCACGAATACACTTATCATAATTTCAGTTTCAATGGTCTGGAAGAATTGAAACAAGCCGACTTGTCACTCGCTGACCTAAACGGCCACGGTTTATCCAAGGAGATGCTCCTCAAGGGCTGGCAACATCTGTCCAAGCTGCAACTATTGTTCGAGAGAGCTGAGACCAGGAGTTCTTCGCTGGAGAAGTCCTGTCGCTTGTTGGACCAGTGGAAGAAGAGAAGCGATCAGCTGCTTTACTCGATGATACCTAAGGCCATCGTGGACCATCTGAGAGCGGGGAAAGATGCGATGTCTGCTTGTCAGGTAAATATAATAATAATAATGACGATAAATGCTATGTAACAGGAACTGACGAATTCTCATTATATATAAACCACCGTTACTCGGAGCCCCATGTTTGGGCGCCACTATTCTTAAATTACCTTTAAATAAACAACCTTCATTATACGAAATCTTAATTCAGATTACAAATGTCCAAGTAGGTGCCTTAGAGTCCAATGTAGTTCGCGCAGTTTTAGGAGTTCGTGCTACGAGTAGATTTCGTAAAAGCGTAGTCCCATTTTCGAAAAAAGCGATGGGTAAACCAACTTGACGTATAGTTGACATGTTCTTGTTTGGGCAATGATGGCAGGAGGTTACGATGACATACTAAACTAAACATTGACTTTAACTTTGACCTTGCTCTCAACCTAAAAACTTGTTTTTTAACTGGGGTAATGTCACTCCAATTGACCTAGTCCCAAACTATGGAATCATGGTAACCCTCCTGGTGGCGATAAGATGTGTGTTTATTTGCGTTGCAGGCGTTCGACGTGACGATAATCTTCTGCGCCGTGCAGCTGGCGGAGGCGGGCACGCGCGCCGACGTGATGCACACGGTGGCGCACATGAACGACGTCTACTCGCGCATCGACCGGCTGCTCGACGCGCATCGCGTCTACAAGGCAATTGTTTTATATACTGGCTTTCTTTAATCTTTTTGTAGACATATACAGCCATATTCGAATGTGATATAGAAGGTACTTAAAATACCAATTCATCAAATACTATGTTGGGCGTCCTCGGGACGAAAATACTTCTAATTCTAAACACATTCGTCGCCATGACGATCTCTGATGTGATTGAAAAAACGAACATTAATATAAATAATTTAAAATCAGTCATTATGGTGAGCTTTAGTCATCGACTGAGCTTCAAAAATCGGCCCATTGTGCAGTACTTTATTAATAACCTGCGTAAGTGACCAGACGACAATCAATTATTATTAACTTCTCATGTGTTACGTTCCTGCTCCTGTGTGGTTGCCGGGTTAGAATAGTGCCACTCCGTGTCTTCCCGCGGATGTCGTAAGAGACGACTAAGGGAATAAAGGCTTGCAGTACTGTTAGGCGATGGGCTTGCAACCTGTCACTAATACACTGGTAAACATCTTAGCCTGATTGTGCAAAGTGTGGTTGCAGAATTATCAACAAGTTTTTAGAGTTGTTGGAAATTCTGTAGCTCTGCCTACCCCACTCTGGGAATGAAGGCGTGAGTTTATGTATGTATGTATGTATGTGTTACGTTAGTCTCCTAAAATGTTAATTTAGTCTCTGCATATCTCTCTCCTTGTGTCCCTAGACAGCCAATCACGGTGTTCGTGAATGGAGGATTATCGCCATTTTCAGTGATTATGATATAGATGTACCTACAGGCAATAATTTTTAGGGCGTGGTAATAACCTCAAAATGATAACTGTGCAACAGTATAAAAAAAGAATTTAATTTAATGTAATGATTACAGATATGAATCTATTTCATTATATTAAGGATTAATCCGTTTTATTATATATTGTCCAATTAGTTTTAAAATAGTTTTCAAGTCTAAACTGTTGGCTAAAATATGCAAGCATTTAAAGCGTCACGGGAAAAGAAAAAACACGTAACTATTTTGTAAGAAACTTTTATAATCAATATTGTAATTTTGTATAGAATCTCCTTTTTTTTCCTCGCATTCAAGTTGAGTGTTTAACACAAGGCTAAACAACCCGCGCTCCGCTTGGGTGGCTAAATATTTCTTGTCATTGTGGGTTGTTTTAGTCCCTTGTTGAACAATCTACCCGTAATATTAATACACGCGGTTACGACATTCAGTTGGCACGTAAACTGATGACTGACCAGTGTGCTGACTGATGACGAGAGATAATTTAGCTAATGTCTGGCAGGTGGAGACGGTGGGCACAGTGTACATGCTGGTGTCGGGGGCGCCGGAGCGCCGGCGCACGCACGCCGCCGCCGCCGCCAGCGCCGCGCTCGCCGTCTCACGCGCGCTGCCCCGTCTCACCATTGGTAACTATATAACACAATATTCTTTATCAAACACCACATGCAATCATGAAAAGTAAATAAAAAAGTTACAACGTGAGTCAACAGGCGGTCTTATCACTAAATAGCGAGATCGCTAACAGATGTTCCAGAAAACCTTACAAAGAAGATAAATTAAAGAAAACAAAAAAAATGGATTAATAAAACCCATACATAAAAATAAATAAGAAATATACATAAATAAATACACAGGTAACTTTAAAGAGATATATACATAGGTATATATGTAAATATATACATTAATAAATACATAGGTATTCATAAAACAGAGATTATGAAATGAAAATGAAAATGAAAAATATATTTATTTCGTTAAAGCTTAAGTGTAAATTATTACTAGGTGGAGACTTCCTATTAAGTATGCAATACCTGTATCAGGAAGCCCCGCTCCTCCATAGCAACTAGTTTTCATATAGAGAAATAAATGTGTGTGTGTATGTGTGTGTGTGTGTGTGTGTGTGTGTGTGTGTGTGTGTGTGTGTGTGTGTGTGTGTGTGTGTGTGTGTGTGTGTGTGTGTGTGTGTGTGTGTGTGTGTGTGTGTGTGTGTGTTAATTACTAGGCTAGGTTTACTATGGACTATGCTACTACTACTTGTTGTAAATGTTACAATGGATTTTAACACCACAAATATACACTTATTATAGTAAATTACATTACCATTACAAAAATTTTATTTTATTTTATTTAACTCCATTGCAGCCAAGAGCTCCAAGAACTATGCTATGACCCGATATAACAGTGCTTCAGTCTCGTTATAACTAAGTGTTTTGAGCCACTCAGACATACTTTTTTTGCATTTATACAATTGTAACTGGTATACACATAATTTTTCGTTTATTTTATTATACAAGTGAGCTGATTGTGCTGTAAATTGTCTTTTTGCAAATGCTGACTTAGTTGCTGGGACGGGGGCAACGCTGTGTTTACGTCTACGTGTTTGTGAAATAGGATTGTATTTTAAGGTTTTGTGCACTTTTAGCGTTGCAGAAAGAATGTACAGTTTCCTCATTGATAATAAGTCACTAAGCTGGTAAAGTTCATCCGTTGGGAATCTATAAGGTTTAGAGTGCATTACCTTTATAAGACAGCGTTGTCCCCTTTCAACCTCCAAAAATTTAGTTTTTGCTGAACCACCCCATACCGATATACAGTAGGACATGACAGATTGTGCTAAAGTTAAATACAGTTGATTTAAAAGTTTTTTTGTGGTTATATGTCTAAGTTTTTTAAATATCCAAATTAGCTTACGTATTCTGGTGTTAACGTATTCAATATGAGTATACCATGACATGCGTTGGTCCAGCATTACACCCAAGTATTTTGTAGAGTTAACTTTCACAATTTCTATACAGTTACAAGAAATATGGTCAGAATTGATACAAGTATGAATTTTTAGATTTTTACTGTTATTTGGTTGTGAACTATTATATTTAGTGAAGCACATATAATTCGTTTTATTAATATTTAGTGTTAAAAGATTACATTTTAACCAGGAGAATACTCTGGTCATACCTGTTTCTGCACTTTCAAACACAGACTCCCAGGATTGCCCCTCAAAGACTATGACAGTGTCATCAGCGTAAGAAAAGGTGTGCCCACATTGCAGTTTAAGGTTTGTCAAGTCATTTATATAAATCAAAAACAATGTGGGCCCCAGAACGGAGCCCTGGGGGACGCCATATGTTACGTCAGCTTCCTGGCTAATAAAATCACCAATTTTAACTTTTTGAGTTCGCCCCTGCAAATAGTCACTTAGCAAATTTAGCGGGTTTCCTCTTATACCAATCCTCTCCATCTTGCGGGTAAGAGTGGAAAGAGAGACCGTGTCAAAAGCCTTTTTTAAGTCTAAAAACACTGCTAGACACTTGTCACCATTATCAGTCCTACCAGCTATCAACTTAGTTAGTTCAAGTATTGCATCTTCAGTAGATTTAGTCTGACGGAAGCCAAACTGTTTATCTGATAAAATATTAAACTTGTTAAGGTATGAGATAAGGCGATTATTAATTAGTTTTTCGATAACTTTGGAAACAGCAGGCAGGACCGATATTGGCCTATAGTTATTGACATCATCTCTCTCCGCAACCTTATGAACTGGCGTAACTATGGATTGCTTAAACTGTGTTGGAAAGATACCATCTTTAAAGCAGAGGTTAGCCAAGTGACTAATTACTGGAGCAGCTTGAGCCACGACCATTTTTAGGAATTTAGTTGTGATGCCGTCCCATCCAGCGGCACCGTCCGATCTCAAGCCCATGACAATGCTATATACTTCCTGAGGGTCTGTATCTAAAAGTACAAATGAGGAGGCTGTCCGGTCAGGTTCAGTTTGGTTATAGTCCAGCAATTGGTCTACGCTTCTGTTAGGGCATTTTTTGAGAATATCCTCAGCTAAAGTCTTGCCCACATCAGCAAAACACTTGTTAACAGAATTGACTGAGTCATTTGGTGTTGATTCGATGGTTAGCAAATCGAGGTTAGAAGTCTTAGTAGATTTGTAATGAATTATTTCTTTTAGTGTTTTCCAAAGTTTTTTAGAGTTTTTAGAAGCATTTGTTAATTGTTTTCTTTCGTAATTACGCTTTAATTTTTTAATTAAATTATTACAAAAATTGCGGTATCTTTTGTACGTGATCCTAAGAATCTCATTATATATTTCGGATCGTACCTTTAATTGTAATTTATTACGGTTTCTTATACATCGCAGTATACCAGGAGTTATCCACGGCTTTATCGTGCGCTGGTTTCTAGGTATAGGTTTTATAATCCTGCTTTCCTCTAGGGATTGACTTAGTTTCTGTATCAAATGATCGGCAACAAATCTCGGGTCACTACTGAAAAGAAGGAGTTCAAGGTTTTTTTCCATAAGTTTTTTAATTGCTTCTTCGTAGTTAGCGGTACTTTGCGTTTTTGATGTGCGCTCTTTTGACCTGTTATTCGTTAGTGTTAAAAGGATTGTAAGATGGTCTGTAATTGAGGTATTTAGGATAGCGCAATAAGCCGAGGATTCATAACTATTTATTTTTATCATAATGTGGTCTAGGCAATTTGTTAGTCTGGTTGGATAAATGTGACCTGGTAGTATACCATGTGTAGAAAGCATATTTAAGTACTGTTGTCTATTTAAATTTGTATATTTTGATTCATTCTGTCTGGGGATGAGGTTAATGTTAATGTCACCGGTTATTATTATGTTCGATGAATGATTATTTTCAAGGTAGGTATTTAAGGAGTTGATAAAAGTTATTGCGAATAAAGTTATTATGAATACCAATTTTATATTAAAAAACAAAAAGAAAGAAAAATTCCTAGGGGAGAGATAACCGGTGCACTTTTAAAAGTTTTACCCAGTTATGTAAGGCTATTATGACTGGTAGAAGTTCATGTTATATCTAGTTGCATCTCTTTATAATGCTGTGTTGGTAGGTTTGTGAACAAATTAGTCGGCTGAAACTATGAAGAAACTGATTACCTACGCCCCATTTGATAGTACCGCACGTAGAAATAAATTACCCTTGTGTCAGTCGTGTTAGGCCGCGGGGTCGAAATAGGACGATCCTAGAAAGTGCTTTATTTTGTCACGTCACTGATGAACTGAAGATTAACTCTGCACTTAGCCATTGTTTCATTAACTTCGCATATGTTGGGCCACTATATAGCTCTGTCATAGTGTCAGCTATGAAAAAAAAAACGAATTTATGCAGTTTTTTAAACATATTATAATCTTTATTGTATTCAACTAAGTCTAGGCATCGTGGATCTTAAAGTGATTGTAATACTTAGCTATGAACCAAACCTCCTAATTGATAAATGCACAATAACCAAAGTAATCTTAGTGTTATTTTTCGTTGCTAAATTTGTATTGTCAAAAAGGTTTAATCATATAGTGAGCGTTTACGAATAAGAATATCTCAAGATAGTGACACAGAAATTGCCATGAATGCAGGCGTCCACTCGGGCCCGTGCGTGGCAGGCGTGCTGGGGCTGAAGCTGCCGCGCTACTGCCTGGTCGGTGACTCCGTGAACACCGCCAGTCGCATGCAGACCACCTCCGAGGTGAGACAACACAATCCTTGCACTCATTCGCAAGATGCGCCAACCATCCAAGTCACCCGACTTGCTCCCTTAACAAGTCTAACAAAAGCCAGCTTCAAGAACCCCGAAGAAGGTCCCATTCCAAGTATTTATTGAGACCGTCGTCTATCTAAGGCTCAAAATTTCTTAAAAGAACCTTGTTCTTGCAGCCGGGGCGGATCCAAATATCAGCAGCCACGGCGTCGCAACTGCCAGCGGGCCGGTTTCGGCTCCGGCGCAGAGGACTTATCAAAGTCAAGGTACTTAACATTTTCGTACTCAGTCAGTTAAAGCTGTCCCTTAGTGACGATTTATCATTATCACCCACAAATTTGAAAAAGGAAAGAGTGAATTGTCTCTAAAATGTCTCTTGAGTGCAGTGGTTGGAATAAACTGCCAGCTTCAAGCTACTGAAACGGACAAGGGTTCTTTGATATTTTGCCTATGTGTATGGTAGGTAATGACAAGTAAAAGATAAAGATAAAAGACAAAAGAAATTGATTCAGTAAGTAGGCCGCTCGGGCACTTTTACACGTCAAGAATCTACCAGCGCTTCCCAAGAGGAGACCACTGTAGTCCTACTGTAGTCTACGGATTTTCTATTTACCTTGAAAATTAGTGGAGTATCATCAGCAAAAAGTACAATATCGCAAAATTCATCTACCTACTATTGGTGGTAAGTCATTTATGTAGACCAAAAATAAAAAAGAACCTAAAAAAAAGCCTTGAGGCACATCTATTTTCACTGTAGCTCCAACAGATTGCGTTTTGTTTACAACAACTGTTTGAGTTCTATCACTTAGATAAGAAGACATAAGGCTTAAAGCTTTATTGGACAATCCATAATGTTATAATTTTAAAATAAGGGTCACATAATATGTTCCACGCAATCAAAAGCTTTAGAAAGATCACAAAATATTCCTATTACGTCGCAAGATTTTTCCCAACTGTTATATAGTATATATATACTATATTTAATGAGTACAGATGCCGCATCAATTGTTGATCGACCTCTGGTAAACCCAAACTGGTTATTGCTAAGTAGTTTATTTCTGTTAAAGTGACCTAACATATCCTTCAGCATTAGTTCCTCAAAGACTTTACTTAAAACTGGTAGTATGGAAATGGGACGGAAGTTCGTTATATCACTCATCTCGCCGGATTTAAAAAGAGGTATGACTTTACTATATTTCATAAGATCTGGAAAGATCCCCTCTGATATGCAATTATTGTAAATTAATGCTAGATGGGGTGCAATTACAGCTACTCGTATGATATGAAAGAGCACTTTAACTGTAGATACATCGTCCACAACCTTGGATAATATTAGCTAAGAAACCATTAGCGAATTCAGCGTATTTTTTACGCGCAAACGATGCGCCAATGACGCGTGTACACGCGATTCAGCCGCAGCCAGTAAACGTTTGCACACTCACAAACGCCCCGTAAAAGCGTGTCAGCAAAACGCGCGTCGGTTACACGTAAAAAATACGTCGTGTACATTTGGTTCTTATACTAAAACTATAATTATAATACTTGTAATGTTGCCAGGGTAAGGGCATGATGGAGACGTTTTGGCTGGAGGGCGAGGTGGAGGAGGACGGGCAACACGAGGTGGAGGAGGAGGCGATGCATATGTTCTCCGCAATCTGCGGGGAAGCCGATTAAAGGACATAGGCACTGCTTCCCTGATTTTAAAATATATCGAGTCAACCACGAGGAGGGAGTGTTAAAATAGTTTCTAACAGCAGCAAGTTCTAGCAAACATACCAAAAACGTTAACCCTCTTTAGGCAGATAGCTAAAAAGCGCTGTTAAGGATCTACGCTAGGTTAGCAATGCCTGAACCTTAACTAGATATTGGATTCGGTGATAGAATGTCCAAATCTCATTGAGATGTCATGAATGTCAAAAGTACTTTTATAGCAAAGTATGTACTACCTAATCATATGGTATACGAGGGGCGTTCAATAAAAAGTGAGACTGAGATGCAAACTCTTTCAATATCAGGAAATTAAATACTGGCCGGTAAAGCTAATCTATCTAGCTGATTGCTATTAAAAAATAACTAACTGTCTTTTGTTAAAAAAAAACGGTAATTTCTTTACAATGCTATTGAGTAGGTACGTTAGCGAAAATAGAGAAAATTTAACTACGCGCCGTTATCAAATACTTGCATTTGAAAAAAAAAACTACGGACCAAGTCAATTTAAATTTGGGGGAGACTTTAGGGTCTAATGCTCCTCCGTATTCGACAGTCGCACGTTGGTGCGCCGTATTTAAACGTGGAAGAACATCGACCATGGACGACACCCGCTCCGAACGCCCTACTACTAGCAGTAACTGAAGAAATTATGAAAAAAGTCGAACGCTTCGTTTTGGCAGATCGTCGTGTCACGGTTCGTTTTATTGCTGAAAATGTAAAGATTTCAACGGGGACCGTACATAATATTTTACATAAACGCTTGGGTATGAAAAAGGTATCTGCGCGTTGGGTAGGTACCAAGAATGCTTAGTTACTAACACACAAAAACCAACTAGAGTCGAGATTTGTCAAGAAGCTTTGGACCTGATACAGCAAGACCGGGAACTTTTTTTGGCGCGATTTATAACAATGCACGAAACATGGCTCCATCATTATGACCCTGAAACGAAACTGCAGTCTATGACATGGAAAAAGCCATCATCTCCAACTCCGAAGAAATTCAAGGTGGGCTCTGTTTTTTGGGATGGCAAAGGGGTTGTAATGATTGAGTATCTCGTGGCATGTAGCCACTATTACGGGCACTTTATATGCCCAACAAATAGCAACATTGCGCAATGAGATCCGTGAAAAACGGCGAGGTAAACTCTCGAAAGTTGTGCTGTTCCATCAGGACAATGCCCTGGCAGACAACTCCCCCGTTGCAATGGCTGCAATTCGTGATGCTGGGTTCGATATCCTTAAGCATCCTCCGTATTCACCAGATCTCGCCCCCTGTGATTTCTACCTATTTCCGAGATTGAAAGAATTCCTAAGAGGATAGAAATTTGAAGACGACGACGCGGTAGTCGCTGCAGTACAAGATTTTTTTAGTACTCAAGAAGAGACTTTAAAAAAAATGGAAGTTTAAGTTTAGAAAATGATATACTAAGTGTATTATGCTAGAAGGTGAGTAGGTATGTCGAAAAATAAGGTGACATTTAATAAAAGTTGTTTATAACATACTGATTCTCACTTTTTATTGAACGCCCCGCGTAATGCTGCGTATAAACAGCTGGAGAGCATTGCGCGGAATGTACGTAAATAGGTACGAGTACATGTAAATCAAAACGATTTTACAATGCTGCAAAATGTTGCTGCTTCATGTGCGCACAAACCGCATACGAAACCTGTTCAGGGTCTTAACAAGGTGCATAACGCTAACGTAAACTGGTACCTATCCCGCCTTTTGGTAGAAATATGTTTGGCCGAATGTATCATTTCCCAACCGTTTCATTTGCCAACCCGCTTTCTTATGTAACTGGATATTTCAGAATTTCTTTCATTACCATCGCGTAGAACCCTATAGGTTAGGTTAGGTTAGTTTTATACAAAATATTTAATATTTACATTAACAGAAATAAAAGCGGGTTGGCAAATGAAACGGTTGGGAAATGATACATTCGGCCAAACATATTTCCGCCAAAAAGCAGAGGACGTGGTTCGAAAAACGATTAGGTATCGAAAGTTATCAAAATGTTTGGAATTTACATAAGCGCTCGTTGCGACCGCCTGGCAGCTATATTTTACGATAACGATAAATTTCGCCGAATACGTTTTTTCTAGGGCCTCTGTACTATCGTGAAATCTGGCGATTGTCGACTGTCCGAGGTTCAACCAATGCGCGGTTCAGAACAGCTTTTTCCTCGTGGCCAAACTGATTTGCCAAACTGGTTTGGCCACGGGGAGTTAATATTCCTTGTGGTCAAACTGTGGATTATTTAAACAAATGTCTACACCCGCTATTTTAAACGTTTTATAGATAAAATGAAACAGACATCAGTTAGCCAATATTAAAACTGGATTACGGAGAGTAGACTGGCCGAAATTCAGGGGCTGACTCGTGGTCACACCAGTTTGTCACACCACTGCTATTCGCTTTAGTCGGTTATTCGTCAGAAATCATTTTTATTCCGCAAAAGTAGGTAGGTTAGGTTCGTTAGGTATCTTGTAACGAGGTGTATCTACCTTTTCTTTTATATCTCACCTCGTTCAGTTAAAATGATTCTGGCATTCACCTATATGACTATTTTTAATCAAAATTCTAAATTTGAGTTCATTCAAAATCTATGTTCGCCTGGACACAACGACTGATCAGTTGCTCACGAGTTTCCAAGCTATGAACAAGTTATTATCATAATTAAAATGCTATAGATCAAGTCAATTACTTACATAAATATTAAAAAAAGTGAAGTAAACTATATAAAGTTCCTTCATCTGAATAACCCTGTTAACCCTGTTTATGGCACTTATTGTAAGTTTATACCTTTTATATCTAAGACCTTTTTTAAATTCATCTTACCACAGTTTTATTTTATTCTAAGTTTTCCTTTTTTGTTGTCCTCAGGTGCCTTATTTTTTATTATAATAACTAGAGGCCTTTTTTAATAAATAACCCTGCCCTGGACTCCTGGTGTTCCTTATTACCATCCCCGTTCCTGTACCTGATCCAGGATCCCGCGACATTACCTGATCCGGCATCCTGTGACATTGGCGCTCAACGTTCCCGAACCCCACCCAGATCCACCACCAGCGACGCCGAAACCGAACCGAATTTTTTTTTAAATAATTTTATACTCCTATTGTAATAGTTAGATATAATTATTTTATTTTATTTTCAAAATTCAAATTGGTTATAGTCAACCGATCCAAATTTCGATCATCCCTCTCGGCCTAACTATTTTTATTTAATAATATTTATTTTAAAATATTTTACCACTCCCTAACCACCCCAGGTATATTAATTACAATAATAATTAATTTTAATTAAGTTCTATTACATTATTAGTAATCGCGTTATAGAGCCAACACTGATAAGTACACTTACAATAAAATATTAAACACACTTTATCACAGACAATAACACATACAAGATTTCTTCGGAAATCTAAACATTTCCTCATCTCAACCTGAAGTGTTTTTAAAACTCCTCGGAGTCACTGACGGAAGAGTCTGGAAATAAATACGGGCAGTGCTGTTGGGGAATACCCTCAGTGTATCCCATTTCTTTCACCCGACATTTAAAACTTACCTTCCAAATTATATTTAAAACCAAAATAAACACAAATATATATATAAAATTTAATAAGAACAATAATATCACTATTATAACTTATTTAAACATTAATACCACTAAATCCACTTTACCACTTTCCAACAATCTAATAGTGATTTTATAATGAATCCAATTCTACTAAATAAGCCTGAACTCATCTATGAGCTCAAACTTCGTGGAGTCCACTTTTCAAATACAGCACAAGCCGATGATTTGCGACAATTGCTCACTCCTCTGATCAATACGAGTAATTCTTGTTCAGATCAAGCGAGTCCATATCCCATTGAGCAAGACTTCGAGGACATCAAGAAATGCCTCACTCTTGTCACTTCTCGCATTCTCCTATCCGCGACTAGCACAGCTCATAACGATAAAATACAAACGTATTTGAAACATTTAACAGCCCGAATTAATCGTTTGCAAATAAATACGGAACATTCTTCCGAAATTTTATTGACATACAAAGACATTTGTGAGCAGTTGATAGAATGTCAAAGAAAAATAAATTTTTCACAAACGTCAACCACCACATCGACTTACGAATCTGCGACCTCTTTACTTACTCCGCCTACAGATTTCGACCTACTCGCGCATAAATTAACTAACCTAGCCGAAAATAAACCAACCGATTTAAAAAGGTTTAATTTCAAAGGAGACGGCTGTCCACACGATTTTATACGGAGAGTGGAAGAGTTCGCAATCGCTCGTAATATAGACCACAAACGATTACATAATTATTTATATGATTTATTATCGGGCACAGCTTTAGATTGGTATAGAGCCAAAAAATTAAACCTGACAGATTGGCAAAGTTTTAAAAAACAATTTCTTGAAGATTTTGAACTCCATGACCATGACTATAATCTCTTGCAAACAATAAACTCTCGAAAACAAAATAATAAAGAGAGAGTCATAATGTATTTCTCCTCCATGGAAGCACTCTTTTCAAAATTACATGAACCATTATCAGAAACAACAAAAATAACAATTTTACGTAGAAATATCAACCCGATTTATAGTTCCAAATTATTACCCACTGATTTAATATCAGTTGACCAATTATTTAAATCTTGCAAATGGTACGAAAGTTGCAATCCCACACTTACTTACCATAGTCATGTCAATGACCAACAATCATTCAGAACAATTAACAACCCAAGAAGCCATACACATTCCAGTATGCCCCAGATTCCCCCATTCCCATATACATCAACGGTTAATGCCGAAACTCCTTCCCAAAATCCAACGATTCGTTACACCTGTCCACGTTGTCGGACAAACGCTCATTTGTTGGAAAATTGTACTAATAAAAATATAGTTTGTTTTCGCTGCGGCAAACAAAATGTAACTTATTCCAAATGTACCAACTGTCATAAACATTTAAAAAACGAGTAAAGGAGAAAAATAACATTAATAAAACTAATACTACAGAATGGAATCAATGGTTAGACACAATTAAAATATTTTTCACATCTTATAAATCGACATCAATACTCTTTACCAAAAATCCTAATGACGAACGTCCCTATGTTAACATACAGTCCAAAAACTTAATTCTATGTGGCCTGCTAGATAGTGGTAGCGCTATAACTATTCTAGGCAACAATTGCCATAAAGAATTAATACCCCACGGTTTCAGTCTCAACACAAAATATACAATTACAGGATCGGTAGCAAATGGACAACCAATACGCTCCATTGGTACCATTGAAATACCAATACTCTTCAAAGAAAAGGTAGCTATTATTACCGCTCATGTTATACCCTCTATTAATCAACCCTTGATTTTAGGAATCGACTTTTGGAAAATGTTCAATCTAGCCCCAGATATTCTTCAGACGTTAACGTCTTTTTCAAATAAACATATCAATACTTTAGTCATAGATACCCCCTCTAAGCAAGTCACACATTATAACACACTTACAGACACTCAACGTCTAATTTCGGATACTATTATCCAACAATTTAAAAATATTTCAACGGAATCCCAACCATTAGGAAAAACACATTTAATAGAACACCATATCGATACTGGCGAACACCAGCCGATCAGACAACGCTGCTACCGTCTTTCACCAGAAAAACAAAAAGCTTTATGCAACGAAGTTGATGTTATGCTAAAGCTTAATGTAATTCAACCCTGTGAAAGCCCATGGCTAAACCCCGTATTAATAACTCCTAAAAAAGATGACACATGGCGCTTTTGCATAGATAGTCGCAAATTAAATTCAATAACGCGTAAAGATGCCTACAAGCTTCCTTTCATTTCAGATATTATTGACAAACTCAAAAATGCCAAATTCCTATCATCAATTGATATAGCAAAGGCTTTTTGGGAAATACCTTTACGTCCATCAGATAGACCTAAGACTGCCTTCTATGTACCCGGTCGTGGTATGTTCATGTTTCGTGTAATGCCTTTTGGCCTCACAAACGCCCCCGCAACCCAACAACGCTTCATGGACACTCTTTTTCCTTCTGAAAACCTAGATAACTCCGTATTTACTTACCTCGATGATATAATTATCATTAGTAACACTTTTGATGAACACATTGCATTATTAAACAAGGTTCAACAAAAGCTCGCTCAAGCAAATATTACAGTTAACTTCCCCAAATGTTCATTCTTTAAGAAAGAGTTAAAATACTTAGGCTATATAGTTAATGAATTTGGCTTACAAACTGACCCTGATAAGGTTAAAGCCATCCTCGATATTCCCATTCCCACTAATCCCCGAGAAGTAAAAAAATTTTTAGGAACAGCAAGCTGGTACAGACGATTTATCCCTGAATTTAGTACAAAAGTCGCACCCCTCACTAAACTCACATCCACTTCTAAGAAAGCTCCCCCATTCAAATGGACTACAGAATCTGATAAAGCTTTCAAAACCATTAAAGAGGCTCTTGTGACCACTCCCATACTTACATGCCCAGACTTCACCAA
Organism: Acleris sparsana; assembly: GCA_923062465.1. NCBI lineage: Eukaryota > Metazoa > Arthropoda > Insecta > Lepidoptera > Tortricidae > Acleris > Acleris sparsana. The sequence goes on along the minus strand of OV281294.1, from coordinate 14,690,414 downwards.
GCCTTTCGCAGTCCATTGTGACGCTTCCAGTTACGGAATCGGTGCTATGTTGACCCAGGAAATTAATGGCATTGAAAAACCCATAGCTTACATGAGCAAATCCCTAACTGGTCCACAAAAAAATTATTCAATCACCGAAAGAGAACTATTAAGCGTAATATTATCCCTAGAGCATTGGCGCTGTTACCTAGATAACGGCCAAAAATTCACCATTTATACAGACCATTCAGCATTACAATGGTTCCTCCATCTCGACAATCCTAGTGGACGTCTAGCTCGTTGGAGCATCCGTCTCTCAGCATTCAACTTTGAAATTAAACATAAACGCGGCAAAGATCATTTAATCCCAGACGCTTTGTCACGTTCTCTACCTATTAGTATTATTAATTACAACAGTTCCCATACAAGTGATGACTGGTATAATAATATTTACTCCAAGTGTAGCACTAACCCGAATACTACTCCAGATTACATTATAAATAATAATAAACTTTATAGATATTCACGAGCAACTTCATTACTCCACTCCGATTATAATTGGAAAGAAATAATACCGCAGGAATATAGAATCCCTCTCATCATAGAAAACCATTCTATCCCTACTTGCGCACATTTTGGAATTTTTAAAACATACCAAAGACTAAAATTAAAATATTATTGGCCTGGTATGTACAAAGATGTTTCTAATTTTGTTGCAAAATGCGAAATTTGTTTAGCATACAAACACCAAAATCAACTCAAGATTGGTCTCATGGGGAAACCAAAACAATGTGTCCGTCCATTTCAATGCATATCGATAGATTTAATTGGTCCCTTACCCACAACCCTAAAACATAACAAATATATTTTTGTAGTTACATGTTGTTTTACAAAGTACTGCCTTCTTTTTGCAATCAAACGTGCAACCTCCTCCGTTATAGTACATATTTTAGAAAACTTAGTTTTTCTCGTCTACGGTATACCACAAACTGTCATTCTTGATAATGGTCCACAGTTCACAAGTCAAGAAACGACTGACTTATTACGTTATTATCAAATACCCAAAGTTCAGTATATTCCATTATATTGCCCTCAAGTTAATCCCGTAGAAAGATATAACAAAGTTATAATCACAGCTGTGTCTTCTTTCATAGAAGATGACCACAGGACATGGGATATTAATTTACACAAAATACAGTTCGCAATGAATACAGCAGTAAATGAAACCACCAAATATACTCCAGCATTCCTTGTATTCGGCCGCGAATTAGTCACATGTGGATCGGTGTACAACACTACTGACCTCACAGATGACATTATCTTCGCACCAAGAGACGAATACGCAGAAAATTTAGGACTTCTTCACCCAATTTTCTCCGAAGTGCAAACTCGTCTTTGGAAAGCACACCAAATTAACACATCTTCTTACAATAAACATCACCAATATTACGAATTTAAAGAAGGAGATATCGTCTGGAAACACAATTATTCACTAAGCAATGCAAATAAACATTATTCCGCAAAACTTGCCCCAAAGTTTATAAAATGTAAAATAACTAAACAAATAACACCACTAATATATGACTTATCAGATATGTCCAACAAACCTTTAGGACGTTGGCATATTAGGGATCTAAAACCATTACCTAAAATACATAACTAACATTATCTTTTTACCCAACACACGGACATAACTCGTTATTTTTCTCCTATATCTTATCTCGTTTCTTAATTAATTTTGTACATATATATAAATACTTAATAATAATATCGTAAATTTAATTTAAAAATATTAAGATCATAACTCGCCTCATTAATACTTTTTGCATAATAATCACATTAAATTACAAATTCTTCAACTTATAACATTATATTATATATAACATAATACCATAATATGTTATAATATAATTAAACATTATTTTCATAGTTCTCTAACTATACAACGTTCTATTTCTCAATTGTGTTATGTAGTAATTCTACAACACGTCTTATCAAATATACTTCGATTATTAACATACCACATCATTTAATATGTAGTACTCCTACATATTAATCTGTATATATGTTTTAGGATAAGCATTCATCATTTAATTAATATACCAGCGGGTGGTTACTGTAACAAGCCTTAATACCAACTGGGAACGACTTTACGAGTATCTTCTTTATAACCAAAGTCAATACTCTAATGAAAGATATTTTGGTTATACTTACGTATTATGGTTAACCAAAACAATGAAAGATTGATGTATAAATGATAGATGTATGTGTGAACTAGTTTCGTTTCCCGTGTAAATACTCATCCCATTTCAAAATGATCATTCCTCATCTTACATTAATATTTAGGAAAAATCCATCAAGACTAATAATAGTCCCTCAGGATTTTCCCTTCCAGGGCAGCCCCGGTATTGTAACGAGGTGTATCTACCTTTTCTTTTATATCTCACCTCGTTCAGTTAAAATGATTCTGGCATTCACCTATATGACTATTTTTAATCAAAATTCTAAATTTGAGTTCATTCAAAATCTATGTTCGCCTGGACACAACGACTGATCAGTTGCTCACGAGTTTCCAAGCTATGAACAAGTTATTATCATAATTAAAATGCTATAGATCAAGTCAATTACTTACATAAATATTAAAAAAAGTGAAGTAAACTATATAAAGTTCCTTCATCTGAATAACCCTGTTAACCCTGTTTATGGCACTTATTGTAAGTTTATACCTTTTATATCTAAGACCTTTTTTAAATTCATCTTACCACAGTTTTATTTTATTCTAAGTTTTCCTTTTTTGTTGTCCTCAGGTGCCTTATTTTTTATTATAATAACTAGAGGCCTTTTTTAATAAATAACCCTGCCCTGGACTCCTGGTGTTCCTTATTACCATCCCCGTTCCTGTACCTGATCCAGGATCCCGCGACATTACCTGATCCGGCATCCTGTGACAATCTTAAGATGCCCGAAGGGCAAATCGCTCAGAAATAGGAGCCCTGCCATAGGCAGGGCTCCGTCGAAAGGCACTGGTGTGGCAACCTGGTGTGACGACGAGTCTGCACCCTATATTATACAGGAGGAAGACAATTTTGAGTTTGGCCACGAGGAATCGCATTTCCTCGTGGTCAAACCAGTTTGGCAAATTAGTTTGGCCACGAGGAAAAAGGGTTCAGAACAACAGTAGTACAGACTTTTGATGACGGTGGCGTAGTGCGGTAAATTCAATTTAGCAAGCCTAGTTAAACCTAACCTTGAAATGTATACCACAACAAATGTATCGTATAACAGAGAGGAGTCAATGAAATCTACTATAAAATAAACAACATATTCAGTAAATAAATAAGTTTAATATCAACAAAACAATCGTATTTTTTCTTGATATTCATATATTTTTTCTACATAATATTATAGCTGCATTTTAGCTAGTAAAATTAATTTTTCTTACCATCTAATCATGGAATCAACAATTCGTAAAACTATTTATTATTGAGAACGTGCCGACGACAGAGACAATCAAAAAGGAATTAATAAAGTAAGTTAAATATTAACTTAACATGAAATTTATTTACACGTTAGGTTGTATGTAACTTACACACAAATTGTATTTGAGAAAACAATCGAAAACAGAAAAAAAATCGTCAGTAAATATTCTCAATAATAAAACACATGAATAAAGTGCAATAATATCATTGTGATGCTTACCATTTTACGTAGGGCTAAACAAAGGTTTTTTTTAAATATTATCCGTATTTAACATGTAAGTTGAGCCTAATTTTGACATAATTTAAAGGATTTTCTTGTTTCCCAGGTTGATTCCAAACTGTTGTTGTATCTTACTTCACTTCTCTTTCTTGGCAAAGCAAGAACAAGGTATACCGATTTGGAAAACGATGGTAAACAGTATTGCTTTGGCAATGTAAATATTGTCCCTGTGTACAGACTGGCAAAAACTTATCTGCCAGAATGTGTGAGTGTCACACTATATATTTATTTTAATGTACAAGAATGGTTAGTGTCATGCTAAATATCTTACACACCATAACTTCCTTAGTTATAGTTTTGACACCAGGGTCCTGTTTTATAAAGCTACAAATTATAATTTACAGGGTACAAGTTTCCATCTGACACAACCTCGACCAATGACGACCAGCCATTTGAGCAGTGTTGCCAGTTTACACCTGTAAAACGGTAACGTGTAGCTTTATAATAACGTGCCCCAGGGCAGATAACTTTGTAGCACTGTTGATATTGCTTTTGACATGTTTTCGTATCGTCAGCGTTTTCATTGCTCTCATTTACTTGAGAGCAATGCCGGCGAATTTAATAACAAAACGATAGCATGATATTTTTGTACAAAAGAAAGGCAACAAATTGAACATTATTTGGAACAAAGGGATCGTAATACGAGTTAACATAGTAAAGATTCCTAATGTACAATAGTTTGCGATAAATCGTATTTAGGTATTTCCTTATAGTTAACGCAATGTCAATAAATACTATTTAATTTATTGTATGCGTAGTTTCAACCATTATCATTAAGTTTGAACGATATAGGGTTCAGCTTGGCAAAAATGTTGAAAAAAGGATGAGAGCGCCATTCGGAGCGAAATTGTCAACAAGATACAATCTTTACCAGAAAACCTTCAGCTTAATTTAGAGGTTGCTACTTTACAATAGTGTAGTGTCACGTATTAAGTGAACGCGTTCTGCCGAGCTATACTATTATTGATAGGCATCTTGAATTATTTTTGGGTGCCATTGTGTCTTCAAGCGACTAAAAGCTTGAATTCAAGCGACTCACGAATACAATAAATAGTATGCAAGTTTACTATTAACTATTCCCATCTGTTCTTTACTTTATTTTACTTATAATGTCCATTACTGAAGAAGGGATATTTACAATATATGCCTAAATAACGTTGTTTTTATTAACTACTGCCTATAAGAGGTAAATAATACTGTATTAGTGCTCAGCCCTTAACTTCTAAGTTTATTATTGGCACCAAAGTACACTAGGACGGTAGCTTTACGTGATTCTGATGGAAAGACAAGTTAAAAACGGAGACACACAACAAAAAGTTAAGGCACTGGAATAGAAATTGTTACAAACGCACCAGATGTCTTAAAACTAATAAATAAATAAAAACGCGTATATCTATAACCCTGGACTGCTTAGGAATAAAATATAAAATCAAAACAATACCAATATAAAAGAGGCAAGATAAAATATAAACAAATAACAAATTGGTCCTCGATCCTACGTTCAAGATACGTTTCCAGAAGTTTAAAATACTTGTTAGTGATTCGTTCTAAAACTAGATATGAACAAAAGAAAAAAATGAAAAGATTTTTTTTCAATTCTAATATGAAACAAGATTTACGTACGCTTAACATATACGAAGTTTATGCGATATATCAAGATAATATTTAATATTTTCTCATATACAATATTGAACTAACTGTGACAACCGCATCAAGTTATATCATTATTAATTTACAGATGTAGTGATCCTATTCACCATTTAAAATTTACTCGAATAAGTACTTTATTTCGAAATATCAAGTGTATAAACGATTTATAAGTGAGGTGTTCAGTCTTCGTAGTATGCAAAATCGATAGCAGCGTAGACGATTTCATTAACTGTCTAAATCTATCCATTACTAATATCTTTATATTAGATAATAGGAGCTATCACAATCGTAATGTAGACTTATTGCAATATTATACTGATAACCTTAAACCTAAGGAATGTGCTCAACTATTTAGTAGGTACCGTATCAATGCAGAGTTCACTTCTTGAAGAGAGCCGTGACTTCCTCAATGCTCTTGTTCTTAGTTTCAGGCAGCATGAAGTAGGTGAAGATGAAGAAGAGGATGAGCAGGGCCGTGAATGGCAAGAACACGTAGTTGCCAAGTGCCTCTTCCATGCTGATGAAGGTGATGGCCACGATGAAGTTCGCGAACCAGTTGACGAGCGCGCCCACGCTCACGGCCGCGCTGCGCGAGCTCTGCCCGAACAGCTCCGACAGGATCATCCACGGGATCGAGCTGGGGCCCACTCCGAAGAACGCGACGTACAGTAGAGTAAATATGACCGCGAATACACTCATCGTCCTATTATTTTCGTAAGTGAAGAAGGCGATTGTCATGAGAATGGAGAACAGGGTCATGCCTCCGAGCCCGACGAGCTGCAGTGTGCGACGCCCGAGCCGGTCCATCAGCGGGATGGACACCAGCGCCATCACGAACAGCATGCTACCCACGCCGATGGACGCCTCGCGCGCCGCCTCTGGCGTCAACCCGGCGCTTATGAAGATACTAGATGAGAAATACAAAACGGCGTTAATGCCTCCCCACTGCTGCGACAAATGCATGACCACACCAATAAACAGCGGAATGCGCAGTGATCGGTCCCTGAACAGACCCATAATTGTAAACTTTTCCTCCTGTTTCTCGGCTCTGTCTTCGGCATGCATGTCGTTAATCTCGTCGTCGATTTCGGGGTTACCTCGAATTTTAACCAATGCCGCCCTCGCTTTCTGCTCATCGTGAGCCGTGAGCAGAAGGAACCTCGGGGTTTCGGGGGCGAACGGCAGCATCAAGCATTGTAGGGCGGACGGAATGATAGCCAATCCGAGCAGCCACGGCCATCCGTCATTGCTGCCTAATATGACGTCGATTCCGAGAATATTCGAGAAGGTCAGACCGAAAGCGACGGCCAATTGATTGACGGTTCCGAACGCACCGCGCAGCCTCAACGGGGCTACTTCAGAAACGTATGTCGGTGAGACGGTCGTGGCAAACCCGCAATTGATTCCAATAAGAAACCTGCCGATTATAAGCATTTCAACGGAGGAGGCGAGTTTGCTGAAACCCATGAGGGCGGCGGCGATGACTCCGAAGGCCGCGTTCATGAGCAGAGCGTTTTTGCGCCCTTGTTTCTCAGCGATCCAGCTAGCGAGGGGGCAGCCGATCATACCGCCGACGGGAAAGATGGCAACGATGACGCTGAAGAGGAAGGCGCCGTCAGGTATCTGCTGCTGCTCCTGGATGAAGGTCTCGATGAAGGCGCGCGGCGCGTTGATGACACCCGTGTTGAAGCCGAACTGTAGCATGCCCAGCACGGCCGCGCTAACCCCATACAGCAGTGGTCCTGTCACTCCCCCTGACATCTTTGCGGCCGGTCGATGCTCTGAAATACAACAAGAATAAACATTAGTACTAACATTAAGTGCATGGAGCTCAGTGTCTAGGTGGAGTGACGATATACTTAGGGTCATGGGAAGGAACTGGAGAAAAATAACCTTAAATCGGGCTGAGTGTCGGGCAAGTGGAAGTTTAATGCTCTCCCTGTGTCTGTATTCCCGGAATCGTACAACCTTGTTGTTTTCTGGGTAAGCGTGTAGTTACCCCCCTCAACCTTGTCGTCACTTAACATCAGGAGAGACTGATGTCAAATGCAAACCCATTTCAGTTTTTTTTTTTAAATACTTTGGGCCTACGTCCAACAGTGGACACAAACTGATGATATACGTGGTAGATATCTCGTCATTTTACAAAAAATAATTTGTTCTTGTTTCATTTGCCATAACGGTCACTGGCTATAAACTTCATTTTCTCTAATATATAATTTAAAAAAATGGGTGCCAAAATACTCAAGTGTCATAATGTTCAACCTCCCTAATATTATATACCATAATGACACTTTCCATAATATTTACTTTCTATAATGCTCATAACCCCTAATCATTTGCCATAATTACGGAAAAAGCAGATCCAGACTGTTTCAGTGTGTTCAGTAGGTATAATCTGGAAAACGTTATATTATTATATATATATAACCTACCTATTCTACCTTAAAGAAGGTATCCTTTCGGTACGACGACGAGCGAAGCGGGAGGAGTGGTTGGTAGAACTGCAAACTTACAGGCAGAACCGTTTTTTTTTATGATACTATACTGACAAAACAATTCTGAGTGTTTTATGAGTTTTTTTTTTGTATGGCGTTTAAATTTTCAGGCATACGATTTTAGTACACTCGATAATAGGGAAAATGAAATGTATGGCAAACGTATCGTTATGGCACTTAAAATTATGACAAATTAAAATATGGCAATTAACCATTATCGCATATGAAACGTTATGGAATATTAAATAATGGCATATGGCATTCTGGCAAATGAGATTATTGCATATGAAATTCGGGGAAACAGTAGAGAACCGATATACGTATGTTTGTCAAAATTGGCGTGAAAATGACATATTATATAATGTGCCCATAAAAGTGTTTAAGTTCAATGTATTAAAGAATCATCTTTATTCTCTATCATGCTGTTTGGAGCAAAGTTATATAAAACTCAATTGAGATAGCATATCAATATGAAGAAGTAGCAAATGCAAGATAAAAAACATAACATTAAGATAAATAACCTTATGAAAGGTAACAATATTTTCTGAATATGTTCCATATAGGTACATAGATGTGTTAATATGTAAACTTCCATAAGTTTAAAAATAATGGAAGTTTACATAATCTCAGATTTAATAAAAGTTATTAGACACATTTATTACCGTAAAAAAACGAGTTTTAGAAAAACCCACATAACAGAAAACTCGTAAGAATTTATCACTAATCAATTAGCATATCAAAGCGGTTCCTTTATTAGCCAAAAGATAAAGCTGATAAAACTCGTCACAGTTATTATCTATGTATCGCTGGGGACATGTTTCTATCTTCGGTATTCAGTCACGTATAAAAACATCAATAAATAGTTTTAAGGTTCCAACGCTAAGGGTGCCAACGGGACCCTATTAGGTACTCTTATGCTCCACTGTATCTTTCACGTTATATCTTTTTAACCGTAATAGCAAGACACAGGTAATGTGGCCGCTACTTCGTGTTTTATTCAACGTTATTAAATAATTAGGTACTTGAAACTTTTAGGAAACTCAACCTTATTGTTGTAGAATGTCAGATTGACTTTGCATATATCGTGTGCGAGTCAGACTCGCACTGAACTGGTTTTTATTAAGAATTGCTAATGAAGTTGGATGGATTATTATAATCCTTATTTATACCAATGGAAAATCATTTCAGCATTATATTTCCTCTATGTTTCAGCCTAAAAATGGGGTTCGATACCGTTTTGTTAGTAGAGTAGAAGTTAAATTTGTTAACAGGTACCTTTCTTCTATGATCGTAAGAAGACGTCTAAGTCCTTTTTGCCTATGAGTGTAGTTTACACTCAAATAAATAGATGTTCTTAACCTTGGCAGTTTAAGGATAAAGCGAAGAGTCACTGCCAACGCTCACGACAGTATTCTCGTACGTGCGTAAAGTATTAGATTTAACACGTCGTTTATGCCTGAGAATAATATCGAAATGTAGGTATTGTTATGTTAAGCCAAAACATCCGAGCTATTCGTAACGGTGACTGCGACTATACCATACAGAAGTATGGTATATAAGTACAGACAGTTTTGTAAAAGGCAAGGTGCGAGTGTACGTGGTCGTGTAATCTGCAGTGCCTGCATTGCGGTCTTGGGGTCGATTACATACAACAATCAACAGCAATATCTTATTCGGGCGCAAAAACGCATCCATCTTTGGGCTAGAGTTTAATGTTTGGCAAGTTTCACATCGATCGCTTCATGCGTTAAATTGTTAAAATGGAACAAACAGAGAGACTAGACACGCTTTTAACATAGTAAGGATGAGGCCATAAAAAAAAACGAATTATCTTTTTAGTTTGATTGTCATGAATTGTCATGTATTATTTATTTATTGTTTCTAGTAAGTAAACATTTTGTTAATTAACGAGGCCGTTAAATCTTAAGTAAAAAAACAGGTTAAATACTGTCGTAATGCCAAAGGCGCCTAACTGCATTGTAATAGTATAAGCATTTTGAATTCAGTGTGGGTACCGATAGAGTATAGAATGCTTCAACTACTACATTGCAGTTAGCCGCCTTCTTTGGTAGTATGGCAGGCAGAACAGTGCCAATATCCAAAATGAGAAAAATAGGTAATTTTAATAGATCAATTATTAATTTTGTATTTGACCCAATAGTTTTGTTTTAAAATCTTTATTTATATAGCAGAAATTTTATGGATGACATGATTATTTTTGGGGTTGGCATTTTCTAATAAATTACAACAATTAAATGATACCTAATAATAAAAAGTCATTGTAATAGTGTATTAAAACACACTATTTCAAGCGTCAAAACCGCTTACCTGACCTAACCTAACCCGTAAGATAGGACGGCTTCAAGCCGAAAACGAAAGTCAAACAAAGGTTAAATTAAATACACTTTTGTCGAAATATTCGAAATGCTTCAAAAACTTAATAATGCAGAACGGCTTTCAAACGAAATGGTTTTCGAATTAGAGTAACAAGTAGTAAAAATATGAACAAACCCAATTGAAACCGGTTCTGTTACTGTTTATTCGTTTTTATTCGGTTCGGTTTTATCACGATATATATATAGTGTAAAAAAACGGTTATCTAAATTAAAATTGCAATGAAAAACAGCACTTACTTTAAATTAAAGCAGTCTATACCGACGAAAACTCGGCTACCGTATATCACCTACTGTTGAGAAACCACCATTCCGTAAACTTTATCGCGTTCTCTAGATCAAAGATATCAGAACGATAATATATCCCAAATCTATACGTAACGTAATAATGTTATCTAAGATTATTCAATGTGTTTGTGTATAGAGTAGGAGGTTAGCATTAGCACGCTTCATATAATCAAGGACGTCATGGAAATCCATGGAAGAGGCAATCTTCAGCAGTGGACTGCTATATGCTGAGAAGAGGATATGAATATAGTATTCGTACCGACGGTGATGTATACTTTAACAGCATGGAAAACTAAAACGAGCACACAGGCCACGTGCTAGTAACTTGGATCTGTGACCCATACACATTTGCATTCTCAAGACTAAAAACTAAATACTGCAATCCTAAAAGCGCAAATGCGTTGCAAACCCTGAGGACTAAGTTTGAATGCCTCTATGCTAGTCATTTCACCGGTCTCACCCCGGGACACAACAATGCGAACACTGCTGCTTGGCAGGTTAAAGAATATGATGGTAGTCATTGTGCAAGGTCCGCCTGGATGGACCTTGCACAATGACTTGTATCCTTAAAGGCCTCTCAAACTAACAGTTCGTCGGTCGATATTGGCCTGTAAGTTCATGGCACTAAGACACAGACTAATTTATCTAAAGGTTTCATACATTGCTTCATAGATTTACAAACTTGGGACAGCAGGTAAACTGTAACTCTCTTATTCATAAACGTATATGAACCTATTTTAGTTAAAGAATGCTCTGTCACTTTCCATCAATTCCAAATGACAAAGCCAAAGCATATTTTAAGCATATTTTTTTGTGCGTTTATGAATAAAAGGGTCAGTCTTTAACCGCCTTAAAGACAACATTGGCTTAATTTGATTTATAGGTAGCTCTTTAGCTACCTAGGATATCAGCAGCAGTCACAGCACTAACGTAGTATCAAACCCGCTTATAAATAACTCGAACAATTATTCTGAACCATTTAGCATTTGCTACATTTCGAAATCTGACATATGTTTATCTCTAAAACGAATTGATATTAACAAGGGTCCTGGTCCTGATACTATACCTCCACTCTTTCTCAGAACTTGTGCATCACAATTGACTGCACCTCTACACATCATTTTCAATAAGTCCCTCAGTTGCGGAGTATTCCCCACTAAATGGAAAACTGCACATATTACCCCTATTCACAAAAAAGATGACCACGGAGACATAGGAAATTACAGACCTATTTCTATCCTTTCTTCCGTAGCTAAAATTTTTGAGTCACTAGTACAAAAACGGTTATACTCACACCTAAAACCAAATATCAGCTGCCACCAGCATGGCTTTCTTCCAGGGAGATCAACCACGTCGAACCTCCTTGGCTATGTCAGGGACATACTCGAGGCGTACGAAAACAAAAAAGAAGTTCACGCCATTTATACCGATTTTTCCAAGGCATTCGACGTGGTTGACCATGGGATTCTTGTCCGGAAGCTCGGACATGCTGGAATTTGCGGCTCTCTGTTAAGGTGGTGCGAATCATACCTCCAGAATAGAAGTCAACTGGTCATTGTTCGAGGTTTCAAGTCCCAAGCCAGGATCGTGCCCTCAGGCGTGCCTCAGGGATCTCATCTTGGCCCTCTGTTTTTCTTGATTTTCATCAATGACCTTTGTTCTAACCTAACTTCTAAGTACAAATTATTTGCAGACGATCTTAAGATTTACAGAATAATAAACTCCGACCTCGATCGTGAATCCCTACAAAGTGACTTGAACACCGTCAATCTCTGGTGCCGCAGGAATAATATGGTTTTAAACTCATCAAAATGCTTTCACATCAAATTCTCACGAAAGAAAAAGATCATAAACTTTAACTACTCCGTAAACGACGAACTAATTAAAGAAGTCACAAGCATACGCGATCTGGGTGTTGTTGTGGATCAGAAATTACATTTTCGCGAACACGTAGATTACATTGCAAAGAAGGGCTCACGTTTGGCAGGATTTGTTATACGGCAAACAAAAACTTTCAAGGATTCAGAAATACCAATTATATTGTTTAACTGCTATGTCCGTAGCCTTTTGGAATACTGCAGCCCCGTTTGGAGCCCTTCCTATGCAGTTCACATTAATAGGCTAGAAAAACTACAAAAAAGGTTTTTATACTGTTTGTGTTACGCCAATAATCGCTGCCGAAACCTAACATCTTACGATTCGAGACTCGAACACTACAAAATGATCCCGCTTGTAACAAGGCGCAAAGCTGCTGACATAATTTGCCTACACAAAATAATAAGCGGGGCAGTGGACAGCCCTGACCTTCTTGAAAATGTAAAGTTTTCTATACCACGAATTAGTAGCCGCCTGCATAACCGTAAAACCTTTAGTCTCCCGCCATGTCGCACTAACTACAGCCGTCACTCACCACTGTTCCGCATGTGTGCAACCTACAACGATGATTGCCAAGAGCTAGACATCTTCAGTGCATCGGTTAAAAACATTAAGCAATTTATCTTTTCTAAATTATAAGTACCTAACCAACTACTTTGTTATTAGACTGTTTTTTTTTTTTTTGTTTTGTTTTGTTTTATCTTATTTTGTTATAATTTCTTCATTTATTTTGTTATCTCTAAGTTTAGTATTGAGAGCGATTACTCGTGTGCATGTTGTGTTCGCACCTAGAAGGCCATGCAGCCAAACTTGTTTGTTTACCTCTATTTATAAGTCACAATGCTGTAATGTCCAGTTTGCGAACCTAATAAAAAAAAAAAAAAAAAAAAAAAAAAAAAAAAAAAAAAAAAAAAGCAGTACGACCGAACATATGAAAAATGTACTGTAAATCACCAATATGTATACGACCATCGCGCTCAAAATATATATACATAGACCTTATTATCAGTGACATAGGGGCGTGTATATGTTTGACATCTTCGAAACGGATTTATGACTTTGAATGTATTGGTTCCCACAGCACAGGGAATGGTGAAATGTCAGAAGTAGCGTGGGACCAGTCCAGCTGATGATAGGTCAAGGCTATACTATGGGGGTACACGTGTTCAGGTGCCTCGTGACTTCAAAAGCTTCTAAATAATAAGGTTGCTATTCCTTTAGGAAAAACAAGCATAAAGCGGTTTGTGTTTATCCTTTCTTTAGCATTACCTAACGGGAATACGTTTACTAAACCCGGAATATCTAGTCCTTAAGAGCGAGACGGTGGCCTGGTGGCTTAGGGAGTCGACTCTTGATCGTAACGTTCCTAGTTCGAACCCCTACGATTACCAAGTTGATGAGATTTCCGGTGCTCTTACGGTGAAGGAAAAACATCGTGTGGAAACCTGCACACGCACATTCGATTAGCTAAGTACGTAAGAGGGTAAAAAAAAGATTACAAGGTCGAAGTGTACCCAAAAGGGCCCATCCGTAAGATAATATAAGATAAGACTGTGGTCATTAGGGAAACCCAGACGGACGCAGCAAACCATTTAGTTTTAGATAATTCAAAGCGGAGAACTGGATTTGATAGGAGTAATTTTTTTTATATGATTGGGAGGCAAACGAGCCTTTAGGCTACCTGATGGGAAGTAATCACCCCCGCCCATAAATACCAGCAAATCAAGAAGAGATGTCGGTGCGTTGCCAGCCAATAAAGCCTTGTGGAGTCTTGTGGAGTTATGAGTATTTGCTTATTATTAGGTATTAGTTTAACTAAGATCCAGAAACCCAACCAGCCGGCTTGAGGAAATAATGGAAGTTTAGTAAGTATAGTTCGTGGGAGGGAGGTACTTTAACCTCTTTATTGATAAACGCACAAAAAGCCTATTTTAGTTAAAGTATTCCTTGTCAAGTTTTATCGAATTAAAATGTCATAATCACAGGTATGGACCAAGAATACTTTAACCACATTTTATCTATTGCGCGTTTATGAATAAGAGGGTAAGTGTTTAGCAGTATCATAATCGATTACTACATTAAGGCATGTTTGCTTGTGTGGAACAATATAGTGGTGTTTACTTGGCTCCATACACCCTTACGCTGCCCTACCAGCCCCTGACATCCAATTATTACCTACAAAAGCAAAGATAAGCGAACCAAACGCAAAAACGACACATTATATGTATAGTATATATTAGCATGAATATCTTTGATCTGATTGCGGAAAACAACCGTTGTTTTTGATACAAAATGTTAAAACTAGCTTGTGCATGGAATTCTGTTATTAGAGTAATGATATAGCTTCGTGCGACCAGTCCAGCTGACGGAAGGTCACGGCTTGGCATAGTTTAAAAAGAAAAGTAGTTCCGTCTCCGGCCTTTAAGGAGTTTCTGTTACCTATTCCCGCTCGGGCGCTAAGGTTGTGTCAATACACGTCGTTCGATACCTTATACGCACGCAACGAAAATGGCGCGACCCCTACGAAATCTGCTTGGTGCGTCTTGGTGAGTTTGCTTGTGGTGACTCGCGGCGCGTACCGTCCAGGCACGCACACATGCAAGCCGCGCTTTATACGTTTGTTTGAAGACCAGCTACTGTAGGTCACCTTATGTTATTATGTTCGGTTTATTTTATTTCAAATACTATAATTGTTTGAATATTTTCCGAAAACATGAGTCACGATAAAAAAATAATTGAATGGCTAATGACTCCGGCGATTTGACCTAACAAAGCCGTCAGCGGACCGCTGAGTGACTTGATTAAGTTATAAATAACTTAGTAATTCAAGATTACATACATTGACGATGTCGTTAACCAAGCAATAGCGTCGCAAACTGCACTAGGAGTTTTTAATTACATAATGGGCACTTACTGTTGAAAACCTAGACACCATGACACCGACAAGTAACCATTTGGAACTTGCACGCAATGAAACTAATCATGAATGATTTGGCACCTGAGGGGCTATTGCCTAACGCACTGGCAATCGCAATCGTTTTCATTTTGAAAATCGAAGGCTTTCTGCATACAACATGAGAACAATTGTTAGTTATTGAATAGGCCCACAGGTTCTAATAGTTTACTTACTTGATTGTAATATTAAGAAGTTAAAAATCAAAACGTTATTGTGCTAGCAACACTGAAACCTTCATCGACAAGACATCGTTTATTATTGTATTTTGTTTCGATTGGAGAGATAGCAACACCAAAAAAACTAATTGGGATTCAACGTTCACGCTATATGCTTTGAAACTTAAATAGCCTGTAAAATTATTGTAATACTACGTGATCTATTCTTATCTTTTTAAAAACCGGGCAAGAGCATGTCGGACCATGCTCAGTGTAGGGTTCCAAAGCCACAACAACAAACAAATCAAATACACAGAAATTAAAATCAAATTAGAACTCGCGACAAACTTAACTTTGCCGTTGGAAAACGGTTATCCTGTGATGTATAGACATCGACATAGCTCGCGGTCAGTTTACCAACACCGCAAGTTTTCGGTAGGTATAACTTGCCAACATTTAAACCGTTTGTAACTCAAGAACCAATGAAGTCTACATAGTCGTGGTAGTTTTCCTATTAAATGCTTTATCGAAAATTTTTTTTGTTTAACCTACAATATTTTTGAAAGACTAATCCAACGACAACACACTACGGGATAGCCGAAAAAAATATTTTTTATGCATATTCTATTTTACCCACTTTGTTGGCGTGACAAATATTTATATTCAGGCCAAATTACAGGTTCCCAGTACTGATTCTCTGAGCTAGGCTGCGGCCGGATGGACGGACTGACGGTTTGACTACGGAACCCTAACTAGTTTGACTACGGAACCCTAAAAAGTCACTACTAAAAATACTAAAGCATACTAGGAATTAACGATTGTGGTTAAGCTAATTGATACCTTTGCCCTTATTAATAAACGAGGAGTAACCGTGGAGTAGCTAATTCATGCATCCTTATCTGTCATGTGTCATTTGAATTCGACAGATAAGGACAAAGCATGGCTTACCTACTCCACTGTAACTCCATGACTCTCATGTGTCCTTAAACGCACTAGTCTTCAGACAACCGTGATTGCAGCTTGCAGCCGACCCTAACTAGGTCTAGATTAACTGGCCACTGGGATGGTGGGTAAGCAACAGTCAACCGAGCCGAAAAGGTCGCAACGTCGTCCATAAAATTATGTATTTTTGTTTTAGGGTCCCTCTCCAATTCTCCCATAAGCATCCAAAATTCTATCTACCCAACACTCTCCGGACGTGACCGAAGTCTACTCGGACTTTGACAAAATACATCCTGCCAATAATTGATGTGAAAGCCACTTATTTAAAAAAGTGGCAGTTGCCTTGGTGTAAACGACATAAGGTTAGCGAAGTTGGCAATCAAATCGATATTATCCGGGCCTATAAAATCATGGCAGAGATTCGTATTTAATGATACAGATTTTTAATAGGCGATATAAACCATTACAAGACCGGCAAGTTCGACGACATCTTGGGTATACAATACGCTGATCTTGAAATCCACATCAAAATCCGTTGCGTGGTTTAGGAGTTGGCGGATATACAGACAAAGATGAGCCGTAACCACAGGTTATACAATCAGAATCGGAAATCGATGCCAACGCTGAGGTCTTTAAAACCGCAATTAGACAAGCGTACTTGCGGTCTATGTCTGGATTAAAAACTCGATAATTTTCCTCGCTGATGTAGGACCCATTATTATTTTAATAAGTAATCATATTTCTATATTTATACTCACCTTAACAGCAAGTGTAAATTGAAATAAATCAAGCTTGCCTAACAACTTAATCTTATTCATCAAATGGGCTTACTCCATTATGAAACCCATTCAAATCAAAGTACTGATAGGCGATAATTAAGGGGAAATTAAAAATACCACAAAAAAGACAGGGCCTTGTGCAGGCTGCGTCCGTCCGTGTTCACATTGTTGTTTCGGTGTGAGGATAAAACCACCAAAGAAATTACTAGCATAGTCTAAGAGTACCATCTATATTCCTCAGGGTTCGCAACGCATTTCATTTTCTTTGTTATTATTGCAACCTTAACGTCCAGGTGGCACCCTGTTTCCTCGTGTACCTTCTCCATTACATAAAAAAACGCATATTTCGCAATGTTAACCGGAATCATTAACAAATCAGAGCCACGCTGTTCTGTCACTTCGGTGATAGTTTTTAAGTTTTATATTGTTATGTATGTTAGTCTATAAGTTATTTGTAAGTATAGGCCACGTTGCTCGAAATAAAATTTATTATTATTATTTTTGTGCCAACCCTAAGTACCCTCCAACTATAATTGCCCTTCCTTGTCCAAGCCAATCATCAGGAGAGCTATTATTTTGAGCGAACTCTGCAAAACTGTGCACGTCTGACAATCAGACCTCGTGATCACTATAGGTGCATCGGATCGCGTGTCAGTCACACAAGTTGAAAAATAATAATTAAAACCAGATTACAAACTTAAAACAGACGGTAGTCCAAATATTACGACATCAAACTGAGAAAACTTGACATTAAATAACATTTCCAAACTAATTATTCAACAAATAAAACAGTTCACTAAGTCTAACGAAATGAAAAGTCTAAACATCACTCACCGTATATTGCTAAAAATTACGGAATCCGGGTCACTTCGATGCTAAGATTGCTAAGGTCTCCGGAATAAAAACATTTGCAATCACATTTAAAAAAGGAAAAGCGTCAAGTGCGGCGGCGGCGACCGAGCGGAACGCACTGGCGGCTGCAGACCACGACGGCGACCACTCGCGTCGGGCGACATAAACAACACCAACTTGTTTATTTACTCTAGGCCATAGAGTAAGACTTCGCTCTAAGCGTTTTTTGATGTGACGCACAACTTTGTATAACTTTCTACGGCAAATTACGATTTGAATATTACGGTCACGCCTTTATGAAAATTTTAGATTCATCGGATTAAATTACATAACGTAATGAATCAGATTAAAAACTAATCAGATGCAAAAGAACGCATTTTCTTTTTTTATGCAGTGAAATGTAACGTGTGTGTACTTAGTTTTTGGAACTTTGCCATTTCTAAAACAACAAAACACGAAACGAGCATTAATTTCAACATCAACATTTGCGTTTTTCTCATTTTTCTATGTACCTAGCTGGACTATTAGGCTTGTGATCAATCCATTCCTATAAAACGACTTAAACAAAAACTTAAGTATTTTCTTGTGTAAGTTTTACTCAGATATAATGTAGGATCTAATGTTGAAAGATGTTTTTAAATCAGTCCAGTTGTTTTTGAGTTTATTCGCTGCGACATACAAAAATACAAATCTTTCCTCTTTATAATAGTATTGTAGACCAGCGATCTGCCCTAGGTACCGTAAAATGGGGTAAATAGTGACTAAGGGGTTAATAGGAACACAACCTAAAATGAAGTAAATGGTACTAATTTTACGGTGAAATAATTTCCAACAGAACCATCGTAATCGTAACGTTATTTTCAAATAATACTTGTTATTTGTAACAAGTAATGCCTTATTTCAGGTTGTGTCCCTAATGTCCCTATTAACCCGTTAGTGCTTATTTACCCCGTTTTACGGTACCTACACTAACAGCTAGTTATTTATTATTTATTTATTTAATCTTTATTGCACAAAAGAATACACTTAATATACAAAAGTGCTTTGTTTCCTTCCTACAGATTATATAAATAGCAAACTAAAACTAGATACTTTTTGCTTTTTGCTTTTTGCTCTTGCCTCAATGTTTCGTGAATTCGCTTCCTCTGCTCTCAAGAGCATAGCCTTAAAATACACTGACCGGTCAAGCGAGCTCAAGCCTGTCTTTCGATCGGAATTACTTGGAAGGTAATACACTCAGGAGCAAAAATACCGGGTCAGAGTGCGTTTTTCATACAAACGAGACTATTTCGAAGCCTTGGTTCCTCGCCAGGGGTTGTTTTGAGTGAGGTTTAATGGTGGATACTCCGAGTTTCAATAGAGGAGGTCAAAAGTTCTTAAGATACCTAACTGATCGCACAATCGCTTAACACCACAGCGGGAGAGTTTGGGCAGCACTTGGATTTCCTTACATTTTATTGGCATTTTAGATGTTTTTCCGAATATGCACAGTTCCGGCGTTAACCGCAGATGCATTCAGTTAGGTATCCTAGGCACTCTGGAAGTCCTGTATTGATGCTCGGGGTATTCATCATCAGATTTCACTAAAAGTATTCCCTGGCGAGGAACCAAGGCCTCGAAATAGCCTCTTTAGTATGAAAAACTCACTCTGACCCGTTTGTTTTGCTCCTGAGTGTATTACACCAGAGACGAGTGTAAGAATGGAGATAGTAACGACCGAGTCAACATCATTAGCGCCCTTTTGCAAATTGACAGTATTCACACATGAAATAGGGACATTACATAGAAGATAGAGTTTTGGCTGGGAAGATTAGGTATTATAGAAGTGCCTAGTGTTTTTACGAGGTAAAATAACATTTGGGAACAGTCCTAATTGTTATTTGGTAAATAAAAGATAAAGAAGTATTTTTCGGACATGATTTTTCAAATGCAAATTAACTTAAACGGTTTCTGAGGCTCTATTCTACTCGGTTAAACCATATAGCTTTGGATAAGTTATCGTATTGTCCTCGTTATGATAGCTATAAATACTTAAAGGGATGGCGGCCGAGTTAAAAAAAATGATAACATATCAAAAGCAAGATGGTGAAGATGGTCATAACGAGTAGAATAGAGCCCTGGCGGTGATTATATAAATCTATCAATTTACCAATCACGGATATAGCATGACAAAAGAGTTTACTTAATGACAGGTAGAACGACCATTCTCGATTGGCATCAGTTTTTGCGTACTTAATAAATGAATCGTGTTGCCAATCTCGCTACGAACAGTGCCTTCCTTATTTTTAAAGTTTTTTTGCCAAGCCACATAAGTATACCTTCCTAAAACAACACGAGAACTATAAATCTGGACACAATCGCTTAATAAAATAAACCTATATGTACCTCGACGTTTCAACTGTGCGATAAGTATAAAAAATTTATTAAAATAAATACAGGTTAATCGATAATAATGTGATAATTATTCTACTTTGTATTCTTACTTAGTTACATTGTAATTAACAGCTTTAACCTTAGGTTAGGATTCTTTACATTAAAGTGACCCAACAAAGTGTCATCTACTCGTACGTTAACACATTAATCAATCGATTACAGGTGGTCGTTAAGTGTTGGCAGGTGTAGCCAAGCCAGGACAACCAAAATATAGCATAAAACCGATGTAAAACACGTCACCAAGCCGTACTTGTTTGCGTAATATTAAACGTCCATTACGGTATTGATAAATTCAACGTAATCCATCCATTCTTATAGACTCCTAAATGCCTATCCCGTGCTAAGCATAAACGTATGGAGATAGTCACTCAGAATACCAAAGAATTAGGCTAACTGTAAGGTAGTAGGTACTCGAAACATTCTATAATCTATTTAAAATGATTACTACATGCAGTCAGTTAGTCGCTTTCTTCGATAGAATAGAGAGAAACGACATGTGCGCGGACGGCGGCCCAAGAAAATACGATTCACCTTTGGGATTTCCAACCCCGCAAAATCGAGATACGATCGTAAAAGGGGTAAAGTTGATAACAGGTGCATTTATAAGGGCAGGGTACTAACTAACGAAGCCCTGTTTGAAATATTTAGTAGTTCGTGCTAAAGTGACGAGTACCTAGAAACTAATGAAAACGAGGTCGGCATACCCAGCTCTTTATGTAAAATTAATTACAGCACGGAGACTTTTATTATAACCATTATCTTTTGTTTGTTTGTACTTAACTAATTAATTAAGATAGTACAAGCTTTTTACCCGCGACTTCGTTCGTATAAAATGTATTTGGTGATATTTTTTCAATACATTTTGACAGCGGCATTGTTTAATTTTAATCAAATCCAACCAGCTTGTTGGCATAGCTGGTTTTTGGTGTAGCAATTTTGTCCTTAGCTATTTCTCTATCCAATGTCTTAATGAGATTGCTATTTAGCGGTAAGGCCGCCTCCTGTTTTATATAAAAAATAAATTGTGCTATTCCGTGTCTTGTTTTTATGGTGTTCAATAAATATGTATTTGTATTGTATTGTATTTTCAATCGACTTCAAATGAAAGGAGTTTTTTAACTATGTTAAGTATTTGTTTTTTCTTCGTCAATTTTATCCATGTCCATGGTCATGAAATTCAACGGAACCTTTTTAGGTATACTTCATAGTCTGGGTAGAGATATTATTTAAATGATCACCCGTAAAGTTGCGGTATATTTGTCTTTACAAGTGTATGCATTGTAAATAATATAATAACAATAACGAATGAATCATACACAAGCGCGTGCGTCTGTCGGCAATTATTCAGAGCTTATCCCCAACGCCGTCAGGACATGAGTAATGTATGTACAAGTCAGCATGAGGGTGTAGACTTCGATCTTGGGTTTTACGTGGAAACACTAATACAGGGCGATTGTGCACTATAAGGAATTTTATAACACACACACACACACACACAAACACACACACACAAACACACACACACTTGCCACTTATATAATAAGAAATGTCTTTTACTGTTAAATTTATATTTAAGTTATACCAGTCAGCACCTAAGCTAAATCGTAAGTCACAACATGTGGAAGAGCGGTGCACAACTGCACAAGTATCTAGTGCAGATACTGTACCTAACTTGAGTTACTGTATAAACTTTTTTTTTAATCCTGACAAGTTTACGGTTTCAGCAAAAACTTATTAGGTATTAAGCATGAATCTTAGGGAATATAATTTTTAGGCATTCTGATATGTAACCATAGATTCAGGTTTGGGGTCAATGACCAAAAACGGTTTATATTAAAAGGTTTCCGAGCCCTGAAATAAAGTCCCCCCTACTACCGTACCTAATACCAAAGAAGGCGGCTAACTGAAATCTAATTTTATAATGACCTATGCAGTACGGTACCAGCAAATAATATTTATTCTATTATGTAGTAAATTCGGTTCGAAGGATCATAAAATGGGGTCCACAAATATCAAAACATTAGGGCAGCAACAACCAGTGAAAAAAATCATGTCAGTAGCGCTTTCAAGTGAACATTTCTAAGAATCTTGTTTAAAACATGGCCGCGCTATGTACTATGACTATCTTCATGAGATGTCATTTTCAAGACGCTTCAGCGAACAGTTATCTACGAGACATTTTTTTTACGCTCCTTAACCTTTAAAATCTTCATCTCGTCAGCTCGAGCGATGAGTAAATCTAGTGAAGATCGTTGTAGGCGCCAGCGCTTACGTCTGAGTACTTGTGAGGCATTCCACGCGGCATACCTACTGGGGCGCGACAGACAATGGGATATTGCCTCCAGTGACGTACAAACCCTACCCTAGTGCCCTCTTATACGTTCAACGCCAAGCGTTCGGATTTCCATACACCATGTGTCCGCCCAGCGGATTCATGCTAGGTTACTTTTAACCCTTATTCTGGCAATAAACGATATTAGGTACTTATGATTGTCAATTAGGATGGTCTACAAGCTGTTGTCCGCGAGTCTGTCAGCTTAGAAGTCGTTTATCGCAATTCTCTCAGGAACTGTCCACTTTTCCGGGATAAAAAAGCAACTTAAATCCTTGTCCAAGCTTCAAGGTATCTCCATACCAAATTGCATAATAACTGTGTAACAGAAAAACAGTTTTGCACATATAACATTAGCATGGAAAGTATTTATATGGATGATAGATCGTTTTTTTTAGGACTACACTCAGGAGCAAAAATAACGGGTCAGAGTGCGTTTTTCTAAAGAGGCTATTTCGCAGCCTCGGTTCCTCGCCAGAGAATGCTTTTAGTGAAATCTGATGATGAATACCCCGAGAATCGATACAGGACTTCCAGAGTGCCTAGGATACCCAACTGAATGAATCTGCGGTTAACGCCGGAATTGTGCATGTTCAGAAAAACCTCTAAAATGGCAATAAAATGTAAGAAAATCCAAGTGCTGACTCAAAATCTCCCGCTGTGGTGTTAACTGGTTGTGCGATCAGTTAGGTATCTTAAGAACTTTTGACCTTATTGAACCTCGCAGTATCCACCATTAAAACTCACTCAAAACAACCCCTGGCGAGGAACCAAGGATTCGAAATAGTCTCGTTTGTATGAAAAACGCACTCTGACCCGGTATTTTTGCTCCTGAGTGTATTAAAAGCAATTGCAATCCAAAAGTAATCTGCAACAGGTTTCATACCTAAATGGAATCTGCAAATGAATATCACCAAATGAGTGACTTACCATTGGAAAACCTAGTAAAATGTTTTTTTACAAAGCGATAGCGTGAATTCTCATTTTATCACAACTAAGTAATATTATCGAAGCGTGTCTAAAGTCATTGTATTAAAATTTACAGTTAAAACGCTAAAATGACATCAGCATCACCTACAAGAACATTTGTACTTATCTCTACTTGCAATTACTACATAAAACTCCAACAAATTGTGCCGTATATTTAATTAAGGTCACCGTCAATATAACTTGCAAAACATGTAAACAAAACCAAACGAACCAATTCGTACCATGATTACTCCATATTCGCGTACTTTTAAAGATCAAGCGAGGTCTTTGCAACGATTTATACACTACATCATTATTTTCATATTAAGTTTAGGATGAAATAACTATTCATTATAAGTTATTTTTAATAAAAACACGCTTGGTGAATATTTGAGGTTATGTCTCAAACAGTACTAATTTGTTTACATCGTTCACAAGTTCTTAGTAGATCTGGTTGCGATCATTAATGTATAATTCATTATTTCCGCAACAAATAATATTTACAGCAATATTTCGATGATAGGATACGACCAACGGCCTTTTACGCCCACCCTCGCTCTTCACTTGTTTACATTAAGTATATACCTATAACGTTCAAATTTTAATAACGAACGTATCGAGTTACTTCGATAATGACGGAGAACGATATGACTTCACATGACGTTTTAAATTATATATTAATAACAGGTTTATTTATGTCGAAATAACATAATTATTGTGTAGTAGCTTCGTCTGCGTAGAATCAGTAAAGGAGGGTGGGCAAATTGGCCTATATGACCAATAACCACAAGCGATATGTCTTCGGATAGGTAATTCTAAGTTGTAAAACTATTTCTATGGCAGGTAGTTCGAAATCTTTGTGTGATAAAAGTTATCGCCTGGCAAAGACAGCAGTGTTTCAAAGTAATTATGCTAACGTCGTCTATGTAGGCGTCCCGATGTTCCCGATTTTTTAAATATTTCTCACCGTTATTTGAGGTTTCCCACTACACTAAATCGTTGTAGAATTAAAACGCATATCCGATGATATAGTGCTTATTGTTATTGGTCTCTAGGCCAGTGTTCATACATTTCTGCCCATCCTCCTTTGCCTATGTAATGTAGCCTATGTGTCAATCCAGTGTATAAGCAAACTCTATTCAAAATTGTATCCAACCAAATTCGTCCATCCATTTTAGCGAAGAAGTAACAAACTCCCGCACGCATAAACTTCGCATTAATAATATATGTAGGATAGGATGTACGCACACAATCGCTCTCGGTGCGCGAGTCTGACTCACACTTGACCGGTTTTCAGTATTTGAAGTTTTTTTAGGTTCGTACTATGTTCATTATAGTCTTACCAAACTTAACGCTTGTGTTTTGCCGTTTTTGCGATACAACAAAAATAAAAATGGTTTGTAGTTTTTCTATCTTAACTGACATTATCCAAAACAAAGCAAAAATGTCGAAGTTTCATGTATTTATAAAGTAAAGTCACACTATTTCAAACTGAAAGAATTTTACGAACCAGATGTCTGCGTGTTAGCCGACTGCGTCAGAAGGAGGGTTATGTTTTTCGAGCGTATGTATGTATGTATGTATGTCTATTTCTGGGTATGCTCTGCAGCCTAAACGGCTTGACGGATTTAACACAAGAGCTGTCATTTGATTCGTCGACATAGGGTGTATAATACTTCAATATGGTCTCCACGAAAAAAAAATGGAGGGGGGATAAAAAATAGGTTCTTTATTATTACAATATGGGTATCAAATGAAAGCTATTACCTAAATAGCCCATTCCAAATATATATTACATTATAAAACTTTGATGCTTTTTGACAGGAAAGTCAAAAAATACGTAAATGTTAATTAATAAACTCCTTTTGCTTAAAAGAGAGTATCGCTTGTAATTTGTAACAATTTGTAAAAAAAACGAGCTGCAGAGCTTGTATATCGCTTAGTAATAATTAATTAAACCACTATTTTACTAATAAAAACTAAACAGAGTTAAATAAATTAAATTATTAAAAATAAACAAAAAACCCGACTGCAACAAAAAATTAACTGAAAAGTGAAAAACAGGCTATATAAATCTATAGAATATTGAAAGAGAAATGTACTTATTGATACTTATAACAATTTAAATTTAACTTGAATTCCAAGCGGAGTCAAGTGACAAAGACCTAGTCCAAATGCATTTCTTTTTCAAGAAATAGGTTTTGTAATTCATTGCTTGTCCCCGCCTGCAATACCTTTTCCAATTCGACAAAGTCGATAGCGCTTAACCAATTTCACAAACGCAAATAACGAAAAAAATATCAAATAAAATAAAAAAATACTCTGATTATTCTAAGATGCCTGTGACAGCCGTATACCGTTATTTCAATCACTTACCTACTCCCAAGCGATGTGTTTAAAAATAGATGATTAACTATTTAAATTCCGATGTAGTATTTATGTAAAATTAAATAAATAAGTGTAATGAGTGTTTATATGAGCTGTCACACGCATCATCTTAGAATAATCAGAGTATAGTGTAAGTATTGTAATCAGATGAGATTAACGCGTTTAATGGTCGACGACCTCGGCGCAACGAGCCTTAGACCAGGTTAAATCGTTGTTAAACCTAACAGGATGAATCTTTTATGCAATAGGTAAAGAACCAGTCAGTAGTCACTAGCTATGAACTAGTAAAATAAACGTACTTTCCGTCCATGCCGATATTGTTTTTTATAAGTGATCTCTATTGCATATAAAATCAAAAGGACCATTATAAAAATCCCGTACACCCAACTAGTGGGTGGGTGCAGTGTGGGCCGGCGGCGGCCGGCGGCGGCTCGTGCGTGAAACTATCTTAACTAATACTAGTAGTTTTCAAACAACGAATTTGACAAATGTTTTTAAAAATACTTATAATCATGAATTTGTATTGTTTGAGAAAAGCATAATATATGCCTCGGCGGAAACGAGGATTTCCTGACTCGTATTTTAGAAGGCCTCGCCCTGCTCGGCCTGCTAACCACCGCATCAGGAAATCCCTTACTTTCCGCGCCAAGGCTATAATGTACTATAGTCAAGCTTTGACGCATGAGAGTTGGGCTGATGAACCATGTGACGAGTCTTTTTACAAACTTTTATTTCATTTGGACTGGGGGGTTATTTTATTGCCTTGTTCATTTTACGGCGAGGGAGGGAGAGAGCACAGAGCTAAGCAGTATATAGGTCTGTTATTTTCTCTCAGCGTAAATTGAACTGCATATTGAAGTCATGATAACCCCCCCCCTATTCTCATGAATGTATGTATGTAAGTTGCCCGTCAACATTTGTAAGTAAACCAGCATTGAACCAGTTTCCGTTACCGAAATGGGCTGAATTTTGGACCACGTATGTAAACCCGATGACAATGCAACACTATGGTATCTAAGGGCTGATCTGATGATGGAGTCGGAAGGTGGCGATAAGATCTCTGCTATATTTAACGTGGACCCACCGTGTTGGGACTCATTAGTTTAGCCTTCATAAGCAATTACCGACTTTAAAAAAAAAAGTACACTCGACAACAAAAGCTTGTCAACAAAAATGTTTTTTTGACAGAAACTTATAGTTTACAAATAAATAGTACCAAAACAAATGGTTTGTTGGATTTTTTTCATCGTAGTCAATTTTCACATCGCGTTCTTTCATAATTAATTGTACCTAGTCTAGCCATAAGTTCTGTTACAAATGAAAATAAACATATTTTTAAAAGAATGTAATTTATTTACCATAAGTAAATGTTTATTTATAGGTAAGTTAATAAGGTTTCTAAACAATATATTTTTTATTCAAAATGCCCGCCCTTAGCTTTAATACACGCCCTCAAACGATCCGGCCACGCATCTATAGATTCACGCACTGTCTCTATTGGGAAATTTGCCACTGCTACCTTCAAAGATTTTTTTAGAGAATCGATATTGGCATGGCGTTTAGAGCAGACCATGTCCTCTAACACTGACCACAATTTATAGTACAGGGGATTTAAGTCGGGACTGGAAGAGGGCCAATCACCTGCCTTGATGAAGTCCGGAACATTCCTTTGCAGCCAAATCTGGGTGGTGTCAGCTTTATGACCCGGGGCTGAGTCCTGCTGAAAGGTCCAGTGTACGTTTTTGAACATTGTGTCGTTGAGTGGTTTAACTACTGTTTCTAAAACCGTATCCTGATACACTTTAGCTGAAATTTTCACTCCTTTTTCGCAAAAATGGATGTCAGAGACGCCTTGATACGACACACCCCACCAAACCATGACATAAGCTGGATGGTGACCTCTCTGAACCCTTCCAACTATCTCTTTGGCTTTGGAGAAATGTACTTATTGATATTTATAACAACTTAAATTTAACTTGAATATTGGAAAAGGTATTCCAAGCGGAGTCAAGTGACAAAGACCTAGTCCAAATGCATTTCTTTTTCAAGAAATAGGTTTTGTAATTCATTGCTTGTCCCCGCCCGCAATACCTTTTCCAATTCGACAAAGTCGATAGCGCTTAACCAATTTCACAAACGCAAATAACGAAAAAAAAATCAAATAAAATAAAAAAATACTCTGATTATTCTAAGATGCCTGTGACAGCCGTATACCGTTATTTCAATCACTTACCTACTCCCAAGCGATGTGTTTAAAAATAGATGATTAACTATTTAAATTCCGATGTAGTATTTATGTAAAATTAAATAAATAAGTGTAATGAGTGTTTATATGAGCTGTCACACGCATCATCTTAGAATAATCAGAGTATAGTGTAAGTATTGTAATCAGATGAGATTAACGCGTTTAATGGTCGACGACCTCGGCGCAACGAGTCTTAGAACGGGTTAAATCGTTGTTAAACCTAACAGGATGAATATTTTATGCAATAGGTAAAGAACCAGTCAGTAGTCACTAGCTATGAACTAGGAAAATAAACGTATGAAAACACTTTCCGTCCATGACGATATTGTTTTTTAAAAGTGATCTCTATTGCATATAAAATCGAAAGGACCATTAAAAAAATCCCGTACACCCAACTAGTGGGTGGGTGCAGTGTGGGCCGGCGGCAGTCGGCGGCGGCTCGTGCGTGAAACTATCTTGACTAATACTAGTAGTTTTCAAACAACGAATTTGTCAAAGGTTTTTAAAAATACTTATACATAATCATGTATTCGTATTGTTTGAGAAAAGCATAATATATGCCTCGGCGGAAACGAGGATTTCCTGACTCGTATTTTAGAAGGCCTCGCCCTGCTCGGCCTGCTAACCACCGCATCAGGAAATCCCTTACTTTCCGCGCCAAGGCTATAATGTACTATAGTCAAGCTTTGACGCATGAGAGTTGGGCTGATGAACCATGTGACGAGTCTTTTTACAAACTTTTATTTCATTTGGACTGGGGGGTTATTTTATTGCCTATGACATGGCTATGCTGTTCATTTTACGGGGCGAGGTGAAGCACAGAGCTAAGCAGTATATAGGTCTGTTATTTTCTCTCAGCGTAAATTGAACTGCATATTGAAGTCATAATAACCCCCCTATTCTCATGAATGTATGTATGTAAGTTGCCCGTCAACATTATTTTGTAAGTAAACCAGCATTGAACCAGTTTCCGTTACCGAAATGGGCTGAATTTTGGACCACGTATGTAAACCCGAGGACA
This sequence comes from Acleris sparsana, assembly GCA_923062465.1. NCBI lineage: Eukaryota > Metazoa > Arthropoda > Insecta > Lepidoptera > Tortricidae > Acleris > Acleris sparsana. The sequence goes on along the minus strand of OV281294.1, from coordinate 14,660,900 downwards.
ATGCAACACTATGGTATCTAAGGGCTGATCTGATGTTGGAGTCGGAAGGTGGCGATAAGATCTCCGCTATATTTAACGTGGACCCACCGTGTTGGGACTTATTAGTTTGGCCTTCATAAGCAGTTAACGACTTTACAAAAAAAATACACTCGACAGCAAAAGCTTGTCGACAAAAATGTTTTTTTGACAGAAACGTATAGTTTACAAATAAATAGTACCTAACCAAATGGTTTGTTAGATTATTGTCACCAAAGATTTTTTCATCGTAGTCAATTTTCACATCGCGTTCTTTCATAATTAATTTTATATTAGCTTTTCTTCATGTAGCGATTTTTTATATAGCTTTATTTATGTTCGTGATTTTTACTATACACATTTTTTCCGTTCCCAATTTTTCGCTTCACAAATTTTCACAATAGTAATTACATGTTAACACGTAGGTAGGTTAGTTTAGGTTCGTTTTTATATCGCCTGTCAAATTAGACTTTTAGAATGCGATAAAGTGCGAATATTAAAATAATCTAATGGTAATTTCAGCGATTAAAATAAGCGCGAACATTAACTAACGCTAAATGAAAAAACGGTACATGAAGAAAGGCGAATAATTATATTTGCTATAATGAAAGAACGCAATGTGAAAATTCGCTACTATGAACAAATGCTCAACTAGGTATGCTGTGAACAAAATATTCAGGCAAATGGAGTATAGGAAGGTACCTAAGGAGTCAAGAGGCGAATGGTACCTAAGCGCACTATTTACATTTGCGTGCTCAATTGCTCATGCCTCGCCGCGCCATTCGCCTCGGCCAAACACACAGCATGCCACAGCCTCGACATTCGCGCCAGTTTGACGCGATAGGTATCGCGTACCAATGTCCTAGTAGTTCGGGGTTGATTAAAAAAAAAAACATTAACTTAACTGTCATAAATGAGTTTTAAATTAATTTAGACTGAAAAGTTTACAAATATTAGGTATTTGTAAACTTTTCAGTCTAAATTAATCATTTAGAAAATTGCGCCTCGACTCAATTTAGGTATATGGTACGTGATAAAAACCGGTTTTCAGGTAGTACCTATAACTTTCAAAAACTTTTCCGAATAACAGAATGTAATTTTAATAGAATTAATACATTCTGAATAGGTTTACAGGTACTTATTTACCATGGCAAGGGCATAACAAAAACAAAAGTTATTTTTGTATTATTTTTTCTGGAGTTACGCCGAGTAATTAATAATACTCACCATAAATAGTAAACTCCAACAATAATAATTTTATTGTACAATACCAAGGTTTTGACTTTATTAGAACCTTATACACCAGGGGGTATTAATTATAGTATAGTAAGCACTTGTTTTAAAAAAGATTAATAAAATTGTAAACAGACAATTATTTAAATCTCGCAGTGAATATGCTAATGATAAACATTGTTTATTTTGTCCAACGGCAGCAGATTTGCTCTGCATGCTATTGTGATCAAGGTGATTATCGAGAAACCGGTTATTTCAACCTTGAGGGAGCATACACAATCATAATGATGTTAACATCTCTCTTTCAAACTACCTCAGTATATCATCATACTAAAGAACAACTAAACAAACTCAGAATTGGATAGTCCCTAATATTTTAACCCCATTATGAACCCGGGTCCATATTGGCTTCGCTAAAGTTTATCACCCGAAATTGATTTTCCTAACGATTTGTACTCCTAATGATCACTGCTCCTAAAAAATGTTTTCCTAAAAATTTCGTTCCTACAATTTATTTTACTATTAACGTAGCTCATGAAACTCATATCTCTTAAAATTTTAAGTGCTAATGTCACTGATGTAACTTTTTGTAAACTCCTATTTTTTTTAAAGTTAAAGATGATTTGCTCTTTTATAAAAAAAAATAACCTCGAAGACGAAAGCGGGAGCGAAGCTCCCGCTTTCGTCTTCTAACCTATCCGCGATCCGAGTCGGTTTTGCCACTAAGTCCCTATTCCCTACTGCCTACGTAATGACGGACCCTTAGGATCTCAGTCACTATTAACTTTAGAGAAAAGTTTTTCAAGTAAAATGTTGTAAAAGATGGTTATGTTGAGAAAATATAGGAAAACAAATAGTAGTATGATCGATGTTTATTGCAACGGACATTATGAAGTTGAATGATTAGGAATTCAGAGCGTTAGGAACAAAGTAGTTATGAGTAGTGATTATTAGGATGTAAATTATTAGGAACAACATTTTCGGATTTCCGATAATCGACATTAAAAATTTAGTTCAACTTTGGCGCACCCTATGAACCCATTTTAATAAGTTAATTATTACATCATTTTAAAATTAACTAACAAAGTACCTGTTCAAAATAAACTGTTTAAATAAAATAGTCAAAAATTACAAGTGCACTGTTAATACTTTTTGGAACTTGGAAAGAGTAATTACCCAAATTATAATATCTTTAGTTAAAGCAATTAAAGTAATGGTAGAAATACCATTACTTTAATTGCTTCAAGAAACTATGAAAATTCTGCAAAGCGGATAATGCAAAGATATGTGTTTGTTACCTTGAGTTCATACTACCGCTAGTGGACTATGCGCCATATGTAATATATACAAATAAAATAAATTATCAAACTCAGATTCTCTAGTCAAGAACTGAGCCTAGGCTTGTTCTATGGGTACTACCTAGACCACGAGATAAATACTTGCACTAACCACAAAAATATTATCCCATACCGGAAAGTCTACCCAGAACCCATTACTGGTTACTAAAACCTTTGAATTTTATTATTATTACGTTGCGGCAAACATTCAAGTATGAACTTAGGTTTAAGAAAAAAGTTTTATTATTTAAATCAGTTTTTTTTTCGTATATAAGCACAATAAAAAACAAGTACTATGATACAAAAAAAATAACAAACATTGTCTCCAGCAGAATTGCTCTAAAGCATGTCTATAAATCAATATATTGAAGTTTGTTATTAAAATAATGAATGCTTAAAATATATTATTTGTAAAATAATTATATTATGGAGGATTAAATACACGTACAATAAGCTGGAGACACTCTGACTTTATTATTCGAGTGGTTACCCACATACATAATTATAATTTGTCATTATTAACTGATTTTATTTGCGCCATACTTCCAGAAGACTTGTTATAAAAGTACCTACCGTAGGTAGTTTAAACCTAACCCACATAGCACTAATAGTTAGGTTTCGACATACGTAATATAAACACAATGAAATCCTGTTTCTCCATATGATGTTTGTTGTTGGCATATTGTTTCGACGAAAACTAATCATAAAGTAAATAATATTATTTTACACGTAGCGTAGTGGTTGTAAACATACCTTAATTAAACTAAATGCAGTAATATTTCGGCTACGACTGCGGCTCCGAGATCATGTCACTCACTAGGTTCAAGTATCATCAGTACCAGTCAGCACACGACATTTAAAAAACTTAAACTTTATTATATTAACGATACAAATTGAGCAACTTAAATTATTCACATTCCCCAGTTTCTCCTCGCAACCTCCCTACCACATAGTAACGTCATAAACCGAACCAACAGCCAACCAATCAAATCAGATCAAATTAAACCAAACCAATCAATCAAGCTGAATGCCTTGATAGCCCCCAATTTCGCTAAAGAATATAAAACTTTACCAATAGACAAGTGTGAAAAAGGACGGTAACTCGCTATAAATAAAGTCAATTTTAGCTTCACGTAACTCCTATGCCTTGTGTCAGATCTGCGCTCATTTTGAATTTTTGATATCTTAAGGAGCGTTCCCACTGCATTCGCATGTAATGAGCATTCGGCGCGAACATCGAGTCGTGTGTAAGCTCAGTAACGCTCAGCTCAACGTCCACACCCCTTGAATATTCTCGCGAATGCACTTAATGGAGATGCTCCTTTATTGTGTTTTTTAACTTATATTTTTAGATTATACGGACATAAACTCACGACTTCATTTCCAGAGTGGGGTACGCAGAGCTGCACACAATTAGTCTGAGATGTTTACCAGTGTATTAGACAGGTTGCAAGCCCATCGCCTATTCAGTTCTACAATCCTTTCTTCCGTTATGGCCGAACCCTATAATCAAACCGCGGATAGATAATACTTACTTCGATGTAACTTCGGATTAAAATTTTGAGATTTTGTATGGGCAAGTGTCGAATTTTAGTCTATTAGAACTAGCGGCGCCGTTCAGGAACTTTAATAATTAATCACCTATTTTTAAATATCTCGCATGTGAGTATAGTCAGTGATTGAAATTTACGAAATAAGGCTGTCACAAGACTCATCTTAGGTTAAAAAGAGTGTAGTTACATCGTCGAGCGCGCGAACTATACTGATACTGTGAACACTGCGAATCTGGAGCTAAGAAGAGTTCACGCGCCAATCTGTGCCACAATCTGTGCTCGTGTTCTTCCTGTAATTTTTAGCATTTTGCATGGCATAGATATTGTACGCTTACATTCACGCGAGAACGCGCGAATGCATACGCGAAAGCGCGAAAGTGTGAATGTGTAGGGTGTCCGAGGGTTCGCGCCTTTTTAACCACTTCGTGTCGGTATTTTGGCCCTTGGCCCGCGTCAACGGCGTCAATGGGCCGCGACGCACGAGCGCGACTAAGCTCCACATTCACGCGCAACTTTTATAAAATATTACGGCAATCTGCCCAATGCCACTAATACTGGACAAAATATTAGATTATTCTATTACGATTTATACTCGTCATCCACCATCTTCGTTTCCTCCATTTCTTTTTATTTTGATTTTACTTTTAATGTAGATCTCGTTTTCATCGTCGAGCGCGCAAACTACACTGTGAACACTGTTAATGTGGAGCCATGCATAGTTCACGCGCGGCACGAATTGTGTCTGAATCACAGATAATTAAGGTCTGAATGTAGAGCGCGCATATAGCACGGATATACTTTGAAGATCGACGTTCGAAATTACGATAGCTCCATCACTTTCTCTCGATTTACATTTAGTCTCGATCGACATACTACCTTAATAATCTGTGATCGATGAGTGACGTGGGATGGAGCTAAAAAATATAACTTCGAACTTCGATTTTCAAAGTACGGCGAACTGGATGGATACCCTTATAATCTGTGGTTTTGGCTGTCATAGCTAGCTGTGGAAGTGTTGATTATTTTATATTTTGTTGCGCAATACAATAACCAGCCATCATCCATCCAACAAAACAAATAGTGCAATAGCAGAAAAAGTGAAGTCCGTCATGTCCGCTGACCGACCATTCATGGATAAGCTACGATCGTTTCTTGGAATCCACAAAGAAACTGCGAGAAATGAGTTTCGCAACCCAATTTGGGACGACCACGACGACGACGATGATGACGAACTGTATACGCGAGACCGCTTCGATGCCAGCCCGAACGACCTGCACGACGAATTCGCCAGACAAATGCACGGTATGTTCCAGTCGTTCGGCAGTATTTTTGGGGACATGAAAACGTTCTTCCACGATTTCGATAGTGCGCATCTCGAATCGTTTACGAACACTCCGCTCGCTCCCATCGCGCCTGCTGAGCCAGAGACCTTCGACAGCAACCGCATTAGAGACTACTACCTGAAGCCTGGCTACCACAACAATAAACAAGACAGAGAGGATGTGGATTTGGACGGCAAAATCTCCTCTAATGACATAGCTGGCTTGTTGAAACACAGGGACGATGATAACAAGGCTACTCCTTCTCCATTCAATGGCCACCTAGTTCCCGGAAGATCATTCTGCCGAACCATCATCACAACTACCATCACTAAACCAGATGGCACAAGGGAGACAAAAAGGATAGTCAAGAATGGACATGACGTGGTTGAAGAGTCTGTCACTACTGTCGAGCCGGACCCTAAGGGCATGAGTTCATCGATGGAACCATTTTCCAACCCCATCAATATCATGATGTACAGCAATGTTATGACGGAACTTGGCTCTCTGTTGAAAAACTTTTACTAGATTACTTATTACTTAGCTCCATAAGAATTCAGTTGTAACACTCACATGTTCAAAATAATCCCTAATATAAATTGTAAATATAAACATTCGAATTATGAAGCAACATTGATTTTTGTGTAGTGGTGCAAAGTCATGTAAGTGCTTCTGAAATAGAGCCAGTTTTAATTTAATAATTTAGTTGTTACTTAGCTCAAAATCATTAAAAAGGGAATAATATAAAGTTTGTGTGATAATGATTGAATACCATACACACACATTTTGTTTTTCGCTTTACCATTATAATACCACCTAGGTAGTTTCTTGTGTTTATACATTAGAATTTCTGGCTGTGAAGAAAACACCTATGAACCGCACCATTTGAGAACATTTTAGTGATATTAAATACATATGTAACATAATAAATTAATAAAAAAGTGAATTATTTTTATTTTACCTTAGGATCTGTCAATAAAAATCAACATAATTTTCCATCATTTAATTCTTATCAATAAATATACACATACCTATTAAGACTATAAATCTGTGTACATTATTATTTGTAAACATTGGTAGGAGAAATCATTTGTTAAAATTTACATCTTGTAGAACTATGTCCAAAAATTCCCTCAAGTTAAATAACTATTTAGCAGTCGCGAGGCGTTCGTACAAGCCGATTATTTACGGCTTTACCAAAAATTCCTATGCATAGAGTAGGTATACAAACAAAACGTAAAACCGACACACGCCATACACCTTTTTTTGCTCCGGCTTGTCTATTTATTTACGTGACGCTTCGCCACTGCTATTTAGTATTTTCAACCTAATTAAAAAAAGGATAGGAGCTTTTTGATAATTCTAGTGTTATTACTTGTTCTGTAAGGGATAAACTATGATAACCAACATGGCTCGCCTCTCCAAAATGGTTAAATGTATTTGTAAAATTATTTCAAATGCCACCAATATTCTCAACACATGTGCACATGCGTGCTTAGATAGCTGTCAAACAGAAAATACTCCGATTAGTTTCTCAACTTGTGGTCTCACTAATAAGTTCATTATTAGCAGCATGACAAATGGGCCATGTTATTGTAGTTTATCTCTAGTGGCAACTTGTTTTTAATTAATTAACACATATGTAATGCTTCTACTTATAACTGACCGAGTTAACTAACAATAAACAAATCTATATAATCTGTAATAGTTCGAGTATATAGTTCGAGATAGTAACTTATATAGTTATCAGATTGGCTTTAAATTTTGCATGCTTATTATGCGGGTTCCATGACATTGTCAATTTTTTCATCTCTCCCGTTCAGAAAATTTAATTTGTAGGGGTAGATGGTCGGGTGGAAAATTGCGTTTTCACCTATAGGATAGAAAGTAGATTTTTTTATAGTTTTTAAAAGCTTTAATCGATCTATAGGTTCATATTAAAATCATTTTACGGCTGTTAATTTTTTTTGCAATTACAGATACCTAATCAACATTTTGAATTATTCCTTTATTCTGCTGCCCGCCATAATGCCATGATAGCGTAGCATGAAAGTTTTTTTTCACGATTTGGTATGGCCATCTAGAAAATACACATACCTACTGCCAACATTAGAACTGGAGGTTGGACGCCGAACATCTTTTATTAAATGTGCGTGTAGTATTTTACTTTCCTCACAGTTGAAATGAAAAGAAGAGTGTCTAACTCTGGTTAAATTACCCATTTCCCCTCGAACTATTGGCTATTGAAATATCTCGAGTGAAATAGGTCACTTTCAACCCTTGGTTATCAATCTCTAAAATAATGATAGTCAAACTGGTAGGAGATGAAGACGGATGGTGGCCATAGTAATTCCTCAATGGCTTACAGTAGATACATCGAATTTCCATTCGTTTTACTTGTCTAGCGAGTTTCTCATCAGCGGTAGATAGTAGGTAAAAAAAATGAGAACATAGGTTGTATATCTTTTGTTTCTCTGTGCCATTGACGCATTTCGTTGCATGCTGTACCTTGCAAGGTTACGGATTTATGCAGAAGATTTTTTCTAGGAGAGAGGTGAAATGAGAGCTTGAAGGTTTTTTTAAAGCTTGGAAAATCAAATTATAATGACCATTTAATGGCCATAATAAAAAACAAAAAAATAAACATAAAAGTTCTAGGTCAACGGGAAATACCCCATACATTTTGATTCCCTCGAGAGTGTTGAAATGCACGTTTTTTGCAATAAAAGGCCGTAACTTTTTTTTAAATTAAATTTGAAGTCTGATTAGTTCACAGTTACAAGAGATTGAACAAGAATTTCAACTTGATACCTCCACGCGTTCCCGAGATAAAGGGTCTTGACAGACAGACGGACGGACAACAAAGTGATCCTATAAGGGTTCCGTTTTTTCCTTTTGAGGTCCGGAACCCTAAAAAATCACGTTTGTTGTATGGAAGCCGCCCTTAAATATTTATTTTATTCTGTTTTTAGTATTTTATTGGTATAGCGGCAATAGAAATACATCATCTGTGAAAATATAAACTGTAGCTATCACGGTTCATGAGATACAGCGAGGACAGATAGACGGACAGCAGAGTCTTAGTAATAGAGTCCATTTTTACCCTTTGGGTACTGAACTCTAAAAAAGGTAGGTACTCTAGGAGTTGTTAGCTAAGTTTAAAAAAAATCGGTTGGGCCAATCGATACATAGTTAGGTACATAGGTATGCTCTGAAACTGCATCCATCAGCGGGATCCAGCGAATATTCTCGTTGGCGTTTCTTAAGTTAAACAAAGGAGCTCCATCATGAATTTCCGCCGAATCCTTTAGTAGGGCTGCTGGCTGCAGACAAATGAGTGTCGAAGGTTTCCAAGTATCAAGTTTTCATTAGGGCACGATCCTTAAACCCAGCCTCAGGTGAGGTCTTTGGGTCCTGGCAGAATATCAGCGTCGCGAAGTAATTCGTGACATGATGCCGAGTCAGCCTTTTCGCCACCGTGTTTGTGTAGACAATTAGGTAAGTCAACCCTGTTCAGACTTGTCTTATATGGTAAACCACTTTCTTACCTTAAAATGAACCTTTTTTGGTTAAAACAGCTCTTTTATCGTAAATAAAGTATACTGAGAAAACATTTTGGCCATCACTTGGCCAATGTATTAACCCGTGATTGCTTTATTTTATTTAAAATAGCTGTTTCATACAAAAAAGTTGTATTTTGAGGTTAGAAAGTGGTTTAGTACTTAAGACAAGTCTGAACTAGGGTTACAACTTTTTTTCTATCAAATATAGTATATTCGAAGCTGTTACCTCTACAAATATAGAAGATAGAAAAAAAATAGTATGTGGTTAAAATATTTACTTTATTTTTTAAATGAACATTTTTTGCTGCTCGGCGTTTTGAGCGGTGCGGGCTATAAAAAAAACATTAAGGCTGCGTTCCGCTTTTACGCTTTTATTGTTTTAGAAATATAGTATTTGATCCCCTAATATGGTAGGATACTATATTATATAGTAGGGTTGGCAACCCTAGTCTGAACAGGGTTTATACAGTGTGTGGCCCAAAACCGGGGATAATATTACAAACAGGGCTCTATAGATCAACGGTAATTACATTATAATGGTCTTACCTAATTAAAATCAAAACTTAACTTTCAGTTTTTTTCTAACAAACTTAATCGCAAATTCAATGTAATGCAAACACCGCTAAATCTACCCGTACTCAGACATACCGCGTACCAAGTGACCAAGCGATGATATCGCGACGGGAAAATACATTACCTACGATTTTTAACTTTGTAGGCTGTTTTCTCCAAAATTATAGACTTTGTAATATTAGATTCTTGTGATAATTAATTGAAATGTTCTAAAGAATCCCCATTTACTTTTTTCGCCCCGGTTTTGGGCCACACACTGTATAGTAGGGTTGGCAACCCTAGTCTGAACAGGGTATATATATTTGTTGTATTCTATTTATTTAATTAGGCATGTTGTGGCTGAATAAAATTTATTTCTTTAATCTAGAGTTAGCCTAGGTCGGAAGGCGGTGCACACCTCCTGGGGGGTATAGCCCACTGGAACCGTAGATGGGTTAGTCGCAGTAGCAGGCGTCCCGGGTGTTGCTGCGTAGCCACGTCGCGTATCGGTTGACGCGCGTGTACACGCCAGGCCGGTCTGGCCGCGCGCAGCCTTCGCCCCACGACACAATGCCTGCGGAAAACAGCCACGTTTAATCAGTCTATATACTACTTTCAATGTACAGGGTGGATAGTTGGGATGGGTTTCCGCTAAATAAACCAAATAGATGCCACATTTTGTACATCACTTTCCCAAAGTTACATCATGGATTGTTTTTTAGGGTTCCGTACAAAAAAATAAAAAACGGAACCCTTATAGGATGACTCGGTCTATCCGTCCGTCTGTCACAGCCAATTTCCTCCGAAACTACTGGACCGATTGAGTTGAAATTTGGTACACATATGTAAATTGGAATGCAAAGTTTTTTTTTTTGGATAAGTGACATTTACGGGGGACAAATTATTAGAATTCAAAAAAAAAGTTAAGCATACCTAACATACCTTACTCTGCCATATATGAAATGAAAGGGCTCGTTATGAGGATCTCAAATATATTTTTGTTATTATTGTAAAATAAATAGTTCTGATTTTATTCATGAAAGAAGACGAAACTATTGAAACTATTGAGGCCAACATTTTGAAAAAATTAAGAAATATATTTCATAGCGTGTAGATTACAGGATATCCTATAGGAAATAATTAAAAAAAATAAGTACCTAGCTACGCTAGCTAACCCTCTCCACGAGAGTTCAACTCGCATTTGAACTCGCTGGTTTTAAAAAAATGAGTAAATGGTCGATTTAGGCGAAAAAGGAGCATTTTATGGTTATAAAAGTGTTTATAAATAAGACAATAGTCAGTTGGACTATAGCTACGAGTATATTAGGCCCCCTGGTTGTACTGACCGACTTCTTGATGCTGCTTGGTGTCGTTGTTGACGATGTGCAGCGGGCCGCCCGAGTCGCCCTGGCAGGCGTCCCGGCCGCCCTCGGGCTCGCCGGCGCACAGCATGTTGTCTGTGATGCGCTGCTTGTACGCCGTCTTGCGGCAGTCCGCGTTAGATATTATTGGCACGTGCACCTGGAATTGTTTAGCGTCGCAGAAGAGACTTGACTTCTAGACTCAGAGGCACCATCAGAGTTACCCATGGTGCCCACAGGGTCTAAATCGATATTAAGACCTCCATAAGGTATAATTTTTAAACCTTAGCTTAGGTGGTTAGTGTTTATTGCCTACCAGTAATTGCATTACAACGGACAGAGAAAAACCTAAACATGATCATTTACAGTCGTCCAATGGACCTGCTCCAATCGTAGTAAATCAAATAGATCAACCTTGGTCACTCACTGTATCAGTCCAGTGGCTTCAATTACTTGGTCTATGAACCCGCATTGCTGCGATGGACTAACTGTGTATGGACACCTACTTCAATCAATGACTATACTTAAATGTCCGACAAGCCCGCAAGTTTTCTTTCCCCTCTACACAATCCACCCCCGCTGACACCCAGATACATCCCCCTCACCCCTCCATCTCTCACCCTCGCCATCTCTCACCCCTCACCCCGCGAGACGGTCGCGCACGAACGTATCTGTCTATGCAATATAATCTCGTTTTCTTCCGTTACGACACCGCTTACCTCCTGCAAGGTGTTGGACACGGATCCGCCCTCCTCGGTGGTGCCCCAGCCAGCCACCATGCCCCTGTAGTCGCTGTAGGACAGCTTAGCGGTGGGCATGCATACTGGCCGCAGCCCCACTTCTTCCTCGTCGTTGCCCTCTTCTCCTGAACTCGGGCCGTCGTCGTCACTGCGCACTCGTTTTAGCGCGTTGCTTAGATCCACCTTGAGTTGAGTTGGGCAAACTTTTATTTGACTTCACGTATTTATCTGTTAAAGTTATATATTGAAAATTGAAAGTCAAAATTAACCAGTTCTCGTAAATGGGGTGGGCTGGAATTTGGAATTTGTATGTAACCCAATGACAATACTATATTATTATGATGGAGTCGGAAGGTCGCTGCAGGATCTCTATTTAGTTAGTTCAGTATTGATAAGCAATCATCAAAAGCAGTCTTCAATCAGTGCGTCCTACCTGTTATGACCTACGGAGCCGAAACCTGGACACTCACGGTGGGGCTGGTCCACAAATTTAAAGTCGCTCAGCGAGCTATGGAGAGGGCTATGTTGGGAGTTTCTCTGAAGGATCGGATCCGTAATGAGGTGATCCGACAGAGAACTAAGGTTATCGACGTAGCCCATCGAATTAGCAGTTTGAAGTGGCAGTGGGCCGGCCACGTGTGCCGCAGAACGGATAACCGTTGGAGCTATCGTGTTCTTGAGTGGAGACCGCGGATCGGCAAACGCAGTGTAGGACGCCCTCAGACTAGGTGGACCGACGATCTTCGCAAGGTGGCTGGCAGAAGCTGGATGAGAGTGGCCGCAGATCGTGCTAGGTGGCGTGCAATGGGAGAGGCCTACGTCCAGCAGTGGACTAATATAGGCTGATGATGATGATGATGAAGCAATCATCTGCTTGCTGATAGGCAGTGCAATGTTGGTAATCAGATTATTGTGCCAAATAAAAAACAGTATGCAACAGAAGCTGGTCACAAAAAAAACTGTGAACTGAAATACTTATATTTGTCAAAACCTTGTTACAAAATATACTTGAAGGAGTGTGTGCATGAATAGGTATGATTTTCTAATTTTTCTTTATGACATGAAATGAAAACGCTTTCTGTATGGTAATTGGTTTTGTTAATAATTTTCCGGCTCTTGTACCCTGCCGCCTAAACAAAAGAGCGCGAGCGAGTAAAAAAGGTTGTACCTACCTAGCGACACAGGTGGCCCATGCACAAGGTCCTCCCAGACATAGAAATCCAGGGGGCAAAATTTTATGACAGGCAGGGAGTTCCTATACCGATAAACTCGATTAGCTTTTTCTATATTTAATAGTGATCGCCCTCAGCATTGTATTTTTTTTTGTAAGTATTGTTCTGAAGACGAGTACCTATGAAGTTCACAAAGCTTATTTATTAAAAATATTTTATCCCTATGACCTCCACAGAAAGTTATTTAGCCACCTGAAATGGATATATCAGCCAAGACGGAGACGTTTAACGCCCAAAATTTGGAAAAATTCTAATCGTTTATTTTAACAATAGTAGATGGGACGGTAATGAAGAAAAAAAAAAGATGAATAAACTTCCAAAAATCGTTCAAAAAGAGAAGAAGAGAATTACGGCATCGTTTTGTTAAATATTACCTACAATTGATCAAAAAATATATTTTCACAAACATAACTTGGAATGATCACTATTATACAGAAGCAGCATCGATGATTGAGTTTATCGATATAGGATCTCTCTACCTGTAATAAAATTTTGCCCCCTGGATTCTATGTCTGGTCCTCGCATACCGCATACCGCATGGTGGAGTTGTTTACGGAATAATTAAATATTCTCTCACTAATTATATCTCCTTTTAATAAGTTAAGTTTTTATTTTTTTATTGTCTCCTCACCCTTTTGTCCATCTTGAGCAGCGCGATGTCGTTGTCGTAGGTTCCGGGGTTGTACAGCATGTGGCGGATGATGGCCTGCACCTTCCGGTCGATGGTCTTCGTCTCGTTCGGCTTGGAGCGGTCGTGCTCCAGGAAACGCACTGTCATCTTCTCTTTACGGAAACTGACGAGAAAATATCGTATTATTTATACGTATAAGCCGCCAGGTATAAATGCGAAATGGCTTTGGTTTTGATATCTCCTCAAAACTAGGTACTTACAAAAATATTTTTATAGCCGGGTAATTAAATTATAAACTACATTTTTCATCCGGAATAGATAAAGGTTTCTTTTTGTCACATACAGAACAGTACAGGCCACAAAAGTCGATGAGACATGTTGTCATTGGATTACCTAGAGTCCCGAAACGTCCACTATAATTATTATATAGATCCTGGAGGAATGAGGGAACCTCCGTGTAGTAGAAGAGCGCATTGTACAGAAACACCGTCATCTAAACAGCTCTAGCTTAACCCATGAGTTGATAGGCTGAGGGTTGATCAGAGCATTGCCCGGCCGTGCAGAGAGCCTTGGTGAGCACGTAGAATTCATTGATAAGGGAGCCTCTGCAGTAGCAGCACCCGTTGTACAGGAGCATCGGTATTTGATCAGCTCTAGTCTAGCTTCTGCTTTACCATGGGTGTTACCAATGCAGAGATTTGCGGTCAGGTAGAAGCCAATTACGGAGCGTCTGCACTAGAAGTTCCAGTTTTTCTCGAAGTGGATAGACTGAGTTGATCAGAGCATTACCCGGCCGTGCAGTGAGCCGCGGTGAGCACGTAGAAGTCATTGATGAGGGAGCCGCCGCAGTAGAAGCGCCCGTTGTACAGGAGCACCGCCATCCACGGCAGCTCCAGCTCCTTCGTCTCGTAGCCGCCCACGATGCGCTTCCGCGTGCGTGCAATACCGCATTCTAGAACAACGGCAAGCTTAAGCCATCAAATTCTCGTGTCATCGGATATGAAATTTCAGTATAGATGAGAAACTGCACGATATTTTAACACTATGCGGGAGCCGATAAAAACAAGAAATACTCCTTACTTGTAGTTCTTCTCCATAGCGATAAACACAATTAAACATATGTATCAGTTTGTCATAACTCATAAATTCAATGCAAACTAACGTCAAAAGAACAATGACTGTTTTGTTTCATGATGTGGTTAAGTCAATCACACTAGAAATGCAATATTTGGGTAAGCCAATACAATAAGTATTCAAAACATAATCATATAAAATAAAAATACAATCTCAACCCCTACTGTCGGAGCTGATAAGCGCTTAAACAACTCAACAGATTTTTCTCAAACTTAACCAAAAACCATTCTGATTAAACTCGCTTCCAACGAAAAAACCTCTATCCTAATCCAATTGGGAGCTACCACGCCAGATGCTAGATACGAAACTTATAACACCCCTTTGTTTGCACGTTTGCTTAGCAGTAATCTTACGGCAAGAAGGGCAGTCATCCGGCGGGTCCTGGGTGGGGCGAAGCGTGGTGGTGGTGGTGGACCCGCCGAGCAGTTCGGCGACCCAGTTGAGGAAGTTCTTGTCCTTGGGAGCCTCGGCGGGCAGGCAGCGAGCGGCGCCGACCAGGCAGACTAAGAGAAACCAGCGCATCTTGGGAGCTGGAACAATTAATAGTTCAGTGATAGGTCTATTCCTTACTAGTTTTATCAATGGGACCGACAAAATCACCAGTAGACCCACTTATAACACCAATTAGCACCCAATATTTTCATCATAATTTGCGTCTAATTAATGCTACAGCATAATAAGTAAATACTCGATAAACACGATAAAAATCATTTAAATACCTAATCAAATAGTTCAGGACATTATGGGGACCGTCTAGTCTCTCCAGGAGAGCACCAAGTCTATGACAAGAGGTAGAACGAACACAAACTGATGATGATCGAGTGTGTCTATTCTAAATGAAGGTAAAGAAAGTAATGCATACCTACTTCTTCGTCTGACCTTCAGAGATGAAAAAGAACTCAATTTTAAGAACTAGTCTAATAGAGCTACTCGATTTTCACGGTTTTAAAAAGATTGAATGTTAATATTATCAACTGCTATGCCTACGTGCAATCGCGTGGAGATCAGATATTGGTAGATATAAGGTCCTTAATTCCTTTAGTGGTGTCCACGATGTCTCAATGTATCTACAGTAGTGAGATCTTTCGGCTGTAATGATAATAATGATGAGACGAAGTTCATTTTTACGACATGGAAGCAGCTAGGACATGGTGGAATAGAGACCCAGCTTACTTTACTTTAGTACCTAAGTATAATTGAATTTCATGAGCAGGGCCCGAACTTTTCATGCCGATGACGTCAAAATGACGAATTTTTACACACAGGGTGCTGTTTTGATTTGGCAGGTGTTTAAGTATGTTTTAACTGGTATAATATAAAAATGAAAAATAAGTAGCGGTAAAATGATTAAAGTTATATATATCTTAAACGAAATCAAAATACGGATCACGTATGCATTTTTTTTCTTTACTCATTATGATTACTAAAAAACTTTTATGAAGGTCAATGCCATAATTGTGTTTATGACTATTTTAATTGTATTCATTTTTATTACAACATAAAATCAGTTTTTTTTTATGATAATGTTACTCGATCATTTTTGCCACTGTCCTTCTCAATCAAATAGTTTAATTTACGTTTTAGGTATGAAGTAGGTATTCATTTTTCTACGCGTCAATAGATTACTTAACTTATTTTTACATTATTAAATGATTGACGACTAATGGTTAATAATTACAATAAAACCATTTGGAATCAACTCTATGTAGCGTGACGTCATTTTTGCGTCAACGGCATGAAAAGTACGGGCCCTGTTCATGAGTAATTAAATGATGACCCCACTTGTTTCACAGTTAACTTTTTTATTAGCGCAACCGATTTTTTATCATAATTAACTAAATATTTGGTGTACTTTTCCGTGCCTAAGGCGATGACTTATGAACTGACACATAAACATATATTCATTGAATATAGGGTGATGGACGCAGTAATGAACAAGGACCAATAATGGACACTTGATTCCTATGGTACAGATGATAAGGGTTATTCATTTATTTTGAGACAATCAATTTATAACCTTATAATATTTATTGCCTTTAGCTAAGTGTTCAACATTGGTCACCCTAAGGCGACAACTTGCTCTTATTGCATTGTTTTAATATCTATGAAAGCTCAATACTATGCGATATCCAAAATGTCTTATCACGCATTCGTACCAACTTTCCCATGTTGCAAAAACGTATTGTCTGACAGGCAAATTAAACGTTTCTTTTACTTAATTTCTTATTGATATTATGTATGATCAAGGACCCGAGGTCAAAAACCCCCGTTTCGGCGGTACCGCTACCATCCGTGTAATTTGCATACCCACCGCGATTGACGGACCTAACCTGTTTCACGTTTGGACTTTTTAGGGTTCCGTACCTAAGGGGTTCCAACGAAACCCTATTTCTAGCCCTCCGCTGCCCGTCTGTCTATCAACGGTGGTTATGTTATGAGATACAGCTCATGAACCATAATAGGTACCTATAGTCAGTTGTAAAATTCACAGAGTGTGTATTTCTATTGCATCTACACGCTAAATTTAAAATTATAGGAATAGAAAATCCGTAATTTTTTGGCGGTTTTTATTCTACCGAAACAATTGCTGCACCTAGTAGACACATGAAATAAAAAAGACCGGAAAATATTTTTTTACTACTCGGAAAATTTGTGCAGTGATTAGGTGATAACTACTTATTAATACGGTACGGAACCCTTCGTGTCTGACTCGCATTTGGCCGATTTTAAATTTAAATATCTTCCTAAAACAATACGGAGTCGAAATTCGTTTGCAAAACAGTTATTACAAATACCAAGACCCCGGGTAGAGACCGTATTAGGTCAGAGGATGATCGTAATATTGCCGTTATCACACAGAGGCGTAATCTCCCCTTACTATCTCTGACTCCCTAATACTACCTGAAACTGTGGACACTTTAGAACCGTGTCGCAGAAAAGTAACTAAGTAAGTATTATTGTCACTTCTTTATATTAAGTTACATTAGTTGCGAGTGTACTGAGGGCCCCGCCAAGATGCACTACGCTAACTAGCGTTTCTATTCGTTTCGTTTTTAATCAATCGCGTCACTGGTAGATCACGTGACTTTTCGTATCACGTCATCTACCAGTGACGCGATTGGTTTAAAAACGAAACGAATAGAAACGCTAGTTAGCGTAGGTAGTGCATCTTGGCAGAGCCCTCTGCAGTACAGTCAAAGACTTTAATTTTGTACCCACCTTAGATACAAAGTCAATTTGACATTCTACAACAATAATCTCTAATGAAATGAACGACTTTAAGCATATTTTTAGGGTTCCGTACCTCAAAAGGAAAAAACTGAACCTTTATAGGATCACTTTGTTGTCCGTCTGTCTGTCGATCTGCCCGTCTGTCTGTTTGTAGACCCTTTATCTCGGGAAAGCGTGGAAATATCGACTAGAAATTAAAACCATATACTTCGGTTTACAATCCCTTGTAGCTGTGAAAAAGTCAGACTTCTACATGAATTTAAAAAGTAGTTACGGCCGTTTATGTCGCAAAAAACGTGTATTTCGACACTCTCGAGGGAATCAAAATGTATAGGGTATTTCCCGTTGACCTAGAACTATGAAATTTGGTAAGTAGCACCGTCTTTTACTACAAGTATAGGGAAAAATCTGAAATCTGTACATTTTAAATTAAATCACAAAAAACAGGGTCTGTCTTTAGCAAGGAACGGCGGTCACAATTTTCAATTGAGTTAACTGTGTCATGTGTGGAACCTTTGGTAGGCGAGTCCCCCTCGCACTTGTCCGGTTTTTCTTGAAATTGGTCACAAATTAACGTTCGTGACCGTACAAGCTGGTTAGTTATAACGATGCATTAAATGTGCGACCTAAAAGGTCGAATGTGCACCCTTCCTCTGTCAGAGAAAATACAGATGGACTATGTTTGTACAAAAAAAATCGAGGAATATTCAAAAAGGAAACAGAAGAGTGCAATTTTTTAAAATGTGAAGATTTTGACAAGGTAGCTGTTTGAAATTAAAACAAATGGCGGACAGTTGCAAAATATTAGGTATAAACTTAAGTCACATTTTTATCCATAAATTTGACCTCTATCAAAAAAAACCGAGGAAAACTAAATAAACATTTAAATTAAACTGATACTTATTTCTAAATTTAAAATCGATCGTCAACGTTAAGAATGAATAGGTATCGATCAATCGGCAAGTGATCCCGATTGGTATGCGCGGGCGCCACCTCGTAGAGAGCTGCATTTTCCTGTTCCCCTATAATACGTTTATTGGAAAAGAAAGTTGCACGCTAAGGTTTGTGAGAAGTGGGACGATTAGAGCTGTGTAGGTCTAGGTCTTGTACATCTACACTTGGTAGTGACGTGAAGATTTAAATTTTAGGCTTACAATTCGCATGTTAAGGTGCACTATTAGGTACCTACATGATAAGCTACTGGTAAGTCATCTTAATTCACCTGTTTGAATTAATAGCCCGAAAAAGTATTAGAAGACTAATTGTTAGTTGACGTTTAAACTTGTGTTGAACTACGAAATTAAGATTATAACCAAATGGCACACACATTACTTGGTTTGTCTGTAGGGTTATCAAATCACGAGAAATTACGCTAAAAGCGCCAAAACCTTGATGAAGGTTAAGTAATTCAAGTTTGTGAGTGCCTTAAAACAGCATAAAAGTACTCGTATGCAAATATAGGTAAGTAACTAAGTTAGGTACCCCAAGTAGTCTAAACATGAAATATTCAAGAATGCGCCTTGGCTTCAAAAATCAAAATTAAGGTTTAAAATATCAAGGTAAGTAAGTATATAAACCAAAAATAAACATGATAGTTATTGCAACACTATATAAAACTGTAAACAGTAAACTAAGGTCCTGGGTGCAAAATTAGCATTTAAATATTTAAATAAAAGTCAATAAAAAATTAAATTTGATATTCGCCACTATTCCACAAACGCACTAAGATTTTTTTAAGTTATACTTTTTTAATAAATATGATAAACAGCCTCTAAACACGATTGAACACTCACGCCACGAATTTAAACACAAAAAATACTTACACTGGCAAGCTAACGGTTTGAAAAACGAACGATTGGAATTAACGGTTTAAAAAAGGAACGCAATGGCGCAACTCGCACCTCGCGAATCCGTGGCCACACTGATCGGACGAAGAAAGACTGTCCACTTTCACTGACCAGCCTGATCCTGGCAACACTCCCAAATGTGCCGCAGAACCACCCGCACGCAGTTATATTGCACCTCTATAACTGCCGTGCATTCCATAGCAGATACACCGCAATTTAACTAGAATTATTATCTTTTTAATGGTATAATTGTTGCATTCATGAGGGATTCAAATGGGTTTTAGCGACATGCAAGAGTTTTGTTGATTGCGCAAGTAATAGAACTAGGTGGATGGGTAATGGATGTTAAGTAGTAGCGGAATCGTACGTTTAGCCTACGGTTAAATGTATCAGCATTAGCATAAAGAAATGCAGACACTGTTAGTACGTGACCGTACCTAGCAATGTACATTTTGAACAAGGAAAAGAAACAAATATGTTTCCATAAATAAAACAAACGAGCTGTTGTTCCGAACTGATTTTTTTTCTTACAATGGTCGCTGCTTGTCAGCTCGACGATTTCGAGTACCAATTAAGTGGGTCTACGATAGAGACAGCAGGAACGGCGCAACCATATTTCTACTCAATCTTCAGATTGGCTCATCTCATAGATACCATTGTATAGTGTCTTCAGTGTCTTAGGTTCTGTGAGAAAATGGATGGAAGACTTTCGATTGGAAGTGGAATTTCTAGATAAACACTTTTTAATTAAAACTGTAATCAGTTTGTGTGTGTTATACTCGTAATATAAAGTTTTCTTTCTGTACATAATATTAAGTATCTCAGTGCATTGGTTTAACTGTAATGCTTTAAAATATTTGTGTGAATAAATAAATAAATTAAAAAATTAAAAAATTGCATTGTCATCGGGTTTACATATGTATGTATTCCAAATTCCAGCCCATCACGAATCGGGAATTTAGTTGTTTAAAATTGACATTCAAGAATTGATTCGCAAAATGACATACATACGAACGAAACAATATTAATAAAACTTCGTAATAAAAACAGTTTAGTGGTCAAAAATGGTTATACCTATTGCATAATTTCTAGGCAGCTAAAATCTTGAGACTTTTCTAGCTTTGATCTGGATGTACGATGTACCAGGTTTAACTGCACATCTTTCATGAACGAGCGTGTCATGATGAAATATATAAAATTACCTTCTGTATCGAATTTTAGTAACTAGTATCGTACAGGAACTAATTACTATGTTTTTACTCATCATCATCATGTCAGCCGAAAGACGTCCACTGCTGGACATAGGCCTCCCCCAAGGCTTTCCACTCAGACCGGTCTTGTGCTTTTCGCATCCACCGCGCTCCCGCGATCCTGACGAGGTCGTCACTCCATCTTGTTGGAGGCCTACCTACAGCTCGTCTTCCGGTCCGCGGACGCCACTCCACTACTTTTGCTACTTAGTTTTAAATCACTAATCCTTCATCTTCCGTCGGTCTAATATTAATTTACACTGAAAATTGAAGTAGTGCGCGTAAAATACGTGTAGGCACTATCAGCCTATCGGAACCCTGAACCATCATAGAACGTTGTCACAGTGACATTATAAAACAATTTGTTTCGTACTTCTTACGACTTGAATCATAACGTCACCGTGACACAGTTCTATGATGGTTCAGGGTTCCGATGGGCTGATAGTACATGCCCAAAATGAAATATTTTTGGAGGTAAAATCTAAACCAAACTCGGTAAAGGCAGTCAAGTTGCTAAGTGTTCTGTAGCGATGAAATATTGGAACTTTTGAAGACTCTTTGTTATCATCAATCATCTGCGGCGTTTTGTCGATACTGACTGTACGAATATTTGTAAGGCATGTGATAGATTCGATATTTTTACACTCTAAATCTACTCTTACCACTTTTTTTTTAGTGATAAGTAATTTTAAATTACATGAAAGGAAAATCCGGTGCCGTGACCAGGATATTTAATATTTTTTTGCAATTACTTTATGATTGCTATATAAATGTGAACATTTTTCACAGCAGACCTAGTCAAAAAAGATAGATTGCACTCAGCATGCTTGGAATTAAAAATAACGCAAACCCAACTCTCTTCAAAACTTTTATTTTAAAGCTTCATACAGATTGGATGTTTTTTGACTTCAGTGATATTATAATTAATAAGACCATGCGTAAAAGTAATCAAGTAAACTTTTTAAGAAAATAAAGACCACAATCAAATTAAGCGAAAATCGAAACAGAAATACTTTAAGCCACCAAAAAGTTACACACAGTTAGATATTCAAAATCCTTTTAAAATCCTTAATTAACTGTAAATTAGATACATTCTCAGTGTTATTAGAAATAAGTAAAAATTAAAGGATGGTAAATGTCATAGCAGCTTTTTGCAACAAACACTTTCTGCATGCAAAAGATTGATCATAACATAATTAACCGCCTGATGATAAATATTCGTTCGCTTTACGTTTCGGTTTACTTGCTCAATAATTTTAGTAGGCGCTTCACGAAATGCGTTAATTGTCTAGGTAAAGTTGACTTGGACCACTTCATCGTCCGATTTTCACGGCGAGTTCAAGTCTATCAGTATGTATAATCGGACGTAAAGCGTACTTCGACCTAGGTCGTATTTCAAGCCAGCGCAGTTAAGGAATCGAAACTACGCAGGTCAAGTTATGCGTCAAGTCAAGCTGTGAGCGTCGAGCACCTTAGAAAACATTCCTAATAATTAAATTACTTATTTACTCATTTTGAGATTGATGATTAAATATGACGGTTCCAAGAAGGTTAAACATTTAAAGTCCATTATAGGCTCTATTGATTGAATACGAGAGACTAATATTCTAGTAAAATTATCAGCATATGATGGCTTCCAATTCTGAATATATTGAACAGTGCCAAAGTAAACCAAAATCACCATTCAAAGCCAGCGTTGTCCTCATAAAATACTCAAAAAAGCAGTAATTTTTTGTTCTATAATGTTTACACCCTGTGGAATTCGGTCTCATGATCTTTAACAAAGAACACTGTTGTGCCACTGAACCATGAAGTTCGTCCAGCATCCCCTTTGGGCCAGGCGAGGATTTTTGGCTACAGCGGTAGCATCGGCAAAGGATGACGAGCGGCATCAAACAAATGAACACAGACAATTTCGATCGATTTTCAAGGTAGGGGTTTGCGGGTGGTAGGACCTTGTACAGGGTCCGTCCAGATCGCTACCACCATCTTATCCATTAACCTACCGCCAAACAGCAGTGTTCGCATTGTTGTGTTCCGGTTTGGGGATAAGACAGCCGGTGTAATGACTAGCATAGAGGCATTCCATCTTAGTCCTCAGGGTTGGCAACGCATTTGCAGTCTTAGGTTTGCAGTCTTGTAAATGCGAATGCCTATGGGTCACAGTTTCCACTTAGCATCAGGTGGCCTGTGTGCTCGATTGCCTTCTCCATGCCGTAAAAAAGGCGACTGAAAATCGAATTCGAAGTTACGTTAGCTCCATCCCTTTCTCTCGATTTAGCCTCGAGTGACGGCACCCAAAGTATCCATACGGTGGTAACCATCCAGAAGTGTTGAGCTTTTCTATGCATTCAAGTATATATTTCTCTATATAAGTAATATGCTTATCCTTGTTTGGTACCCATAGTTCAAGCCTAAAGCTTAGTTTGGGATTAAATCAATTTGAGTAAGATTTTCCCTTAATTATTTTTAATAAAAATATGGTCGGTAATAATCTTCCCGAAAAATTCGTCACTCTAAAATTACCCTACT
Organism: Acleris sparsana; assembly: GCA_923062465.1. Taxonomy (NCBI): domain Eukaryota; kingdom Metazoa; phylum Arthropoda; class Insecta; order Lepidoptera; family Tortricidae; genus Acleris; species Acleris sparsana. The sequence goes on along the minus strand of OV281294.1, from coordinate 14,637,370 downwards.
TTACCATACTCGTACGATTAATAACAACTATACGCACGTTAGATTTGTGATCGGAAAGTAGAGTACATGGTCGAACCTCCATGCAGGCAAATGTGACCCAATTGTTACTGGGTCACTGGTGCATTCCATTTCGATATTCCGAGGAATACATAAATAACCTCTAACATGAATTACTATTGGAAACGCAAGGTGTTACGTATTCCGGAGTGACGATAAGCCGAGTAAATACAAACACTATAAGTCCTCTACAAAACTGCGTTAGGTACTGAAAAACCCATCAATCTTACGATAATGTCATGGCCACCATTCCGATGATCTTACTGCACTTTGCTATTTCTTATTAGACGATTTTACTTTTACTATGTATTTAATATTACTGAGAGCCTATTCCTTTTTAATCCTTTTTATTTAATAACTTAACTACAAAGGAAGTATAAAATATGATTTGATCGCGTTGCAGTAAAAGATAAAAGATAAGATAAAAATAAAAGAAGTTTATTCAGTAAGTAGGCCGCTCGGGCACTTTTACACGTCAAGATACTACCAGCGCTTCCCAAGAGGAGACCACTGTACACCACAGTACCACAGTACATACTACTTTACACATTACGAGTGAATGATTTGCAGACAGTCGGTTTCTATGTATATTACTTTGATTTGGCCCTTGCTAAAATAAAGTTCAAAAAACTATGTGACCAACTATCACAATAGACGAATTTACACGAAGTTGTTTGGCCATCGTTCGACTATAAGTATCTAACGCTCGCATTAATAAACTGATCTCAACTCTAATGCTCGTCTCGAGATGCGTCAAAAATGACAGTGTTGTATGGTTTGACGTTTACTTTGACGTATCTTGTGACGGGCCTCACAGTCAAGATGAGTTTATTAATACGGCCCTAAACGTCTTAACTAAGATGAGGGTTCAAATTCTCGTGCCACCCGATATGTAATTTTATTCCAAATGAAACGTCAACGTGCAAATCTCTTAAATGTCTTTCGAGTTTGGGTATACTCGGTCAGGCTAGCATAAGATTGATAACAGCGAGTGAGAGAGAAGCCGAATTACCTAAAAGCCGTTTTGCCAAAAAGCTATTGCACAGTATCATGTCGTCGCTTTTACGAGATGTGACGGCCAGTCCAAAATTCGCGAAAATCTCGACCTCGCAAGCAACTCACCTAATCCCAGCGTCCAATAGTATAGTGATGCACCGAAGGCTGCAGCGTAATCATATCAACATACGGGCGGCACCTTGGCCTCGTTTGCCGTCGCCTCCTAGTCCGAGACACGCCCTCGCGCCGCAAGGGCAGACGGACGGATCTTTCCAAGCCCCCATGTTTACCAATTTTCCATTCACAATAAGATTACTCATTAGCGGTGGTTTAAGGTTAGGCACGTCAGGGTCTCGGATTTCGATGAAAAATAAGAACGATATTGTTTTTGGCAATGAATGCGGTTAATGAGTAATCTGTGTTTGCAATCAATGCGTCTTCGAAAGATAATTAATACAGGACATCTCGTCAACTTTGTCCAGGCATTTGGCAACCCGTGACGGTCGATTTTAAACCCTAAATAAGATACAGAATTTTGAAAAGCTGGCACTTTTCTTTTCATAGCATTAGCCCCGCCTGTTCTAACCTGGTGACATCTTTATTTAGTATAGATAAATGTTCCGATGTATCTCGACCAGTAATTGGAATTTCATCTTGGAACATAGGTAAGGACCCCGTCTAAACAAGACAGTAGGTATATTTTCTAAGGTTCTTCGAAAAATGCCCGCTGCGCTCGACAACCCGAACACTAATATAGTAAATTTAAATAATCTTTTAAAACCAACTGTTTGCTTGTGACAAATCTAGTTTTGAAAACTGTCGCCCTCCGTGTAGTTAGTTCCTCGGTACGAGGCAACGGGTACTTTTCGATATCTAATTGTTTATTCAGACTGACCGAATGTGATAAACTTACGAGAGTATTTGTTACTTCATAGACATATATCATAGTGCCTTTGTCCAGTAATTAAATATTTACCGGTTTTTTTTTATTAATACCTACTCCTTACCTTTTAGTATTCTGATCCCTGCTTTGACAGATCATTACAAAATATCCGTTAAGTCGCGTTCATGTTTATGTATGCTACTAGGGAGCCCGTTGTTTCAAATAATTATTTTGGTAATAATGTCTTTGTTTACATAATTATTGAAATCATTATTTCAACATCGCTGCAACCGTATATTATTAATTATTTTAAATATCTAACGTGTATAAGGCTCGGTTAGGATAAGTTATATTTATAAAAATCATGAAAAGTTAACAAATTTCTTAAAAATGATACATTAGGTATGACTAAAAATAATTAGGTATGTATGGAACATAATACAGACTAATACTACTGTTTTCAAACTATGAGGATGCGCCCAACGCCTATTTTCATATTGCAATAATGTACCTACCTATGTAAAATTACGCAGTTTTCTATGGTCCATACCAATTGACTTGTCTTATTGAGTAAATACTTTTACAACCTCAAAATGCATCGTTTTTGGCTAAAACGGCCGTTTTCTGACGATTTCAATAAAGTAACTAGAAATCACATTCTGCACACCATTTTCCTGATTTTACATCATGGATGATTTTTTTATAGCAAAATTGTTATTTTATGCCAAAAGGGAGCATTTTGAGGTTACAAACGTGTTTACCAAAGAAGACAAGTCAATTGGTCTAGACTTTACATAATAACACTACCTATAGGGACGTAGCGCATCTGTACTGAGCCGCAAATCAACGAAATCGTTTTTGATATGGGCTTAACCGAAAAAACGCTCCATTGAAAATACTAATAATTGGAGTCCGTTCACGATGTTGCGCCTGCACGTTGAATTCTTTTTATTCCTAAACCTTAAAGGTTAAACAAATGTCAAACAGAAAAAAACAAATATATCTCGAAATGCATTACGCATTAAGAATTTCCAAGAATAATCACAGCAACGGGTATTTTATTTCTACTTAGTTGCATGATGTGAATCATGTCTAGCATGCCACACAGCGGTTGATTTCTTCCGCCGCCCGCGACAGTCGCCATCGGCGCCGTCGCTCAAAGCCGTGGCCACACTGTTACATTTAAATATAGGGTTATGTAACGAATGTATTATGTGTTACGAGCCCTTATGTGTTAAACACCAACATCATTTCACCTTGGAGATGTTTTCGTCGTAACGAGACCTACCCTAAGGCCAACAGTGTTTACTCTTTACAGGAAGTGATATTACGACGCAATTTTTAAGACAACAAAACCAAATTACGACATTGCCGTTTTAAATTTTAGATAGTAGTGTTTGTTCAGGAAATAGTTCCGTTTTTATCATGTTTGAGAAAGGTTAAGGGCTTGCTTAATCATGGTTTACACGTAATTTCTTGTGTAAAATTACATCAGCTTAACAAACACTGGTACCCTTGGAGATAAATTTTAGAGGTCAACTTAACATGTTTAGAAGTGCTTAATGAATTAAATAAGTTACTTCCTATTTCAGATATTAATTCATATTCGTAATTCTTTTAGCCTGCACTGCACTGGGCTCATAATATCCAATGGAACATCATTGGAAATTTAAATACGTCAGCTAATTACGGACACGAACGAGCGGTCCAAAAATTAATCATCGGCCTTGCAGCTTCCGACCTACAAAAGCATCGAAAGTGCGGTGCAAATGCAAATACCTCCACTTTGTTCTCAATAAATCACAATTAACAGGTATATAATAAATAAGAAAGTAGGATGGCGCCTCGCCACTGCGGCCTTGCTCAGGCCAGGATTGCGTGCCGATTCGACACCCGAAATAAAGTAGAGGCGAATTAAATGAGTGCAGATAATCCTGGAATTGCGCAATACGTTGGGTAAGAATGTGCGAAAATAAACGTTACGATTCGGTTCATCCGGCGGCGAAACAACGTTGCGTAAAAAAGCTCAGCTTAATGCAGCTGCAGAGACTGCACTCGATGGTAGCGCGGGGACGTATTTACATTCATTCGACGACGTGTATGGCCTAGTTTTGTAGTGCTAGTGACCCTGCCGAGTGTGGCCCATAATTTCCGAAAATAAATTTTATTGGTAGCTGAATTTTGACTCCCATTTTTTCCTGATCTTAATTTTTCAGTCGTGTGTGTCACTGGCTCGTTTTTCCCTGACAATTTTTTACCATTTCAGAAATGAACTTGATAGTGTCGACGGAGCTCCGCTTTTGCGCAGCTCCTATTTCTGCGTGGTTTGGCCCATCGGGCCTGCTACAAAACTTATATACTTAACCTATACTTATCTTCCTTTTTTGACCTAGCTAAATGGAAAAAATTGAAATTGGGAGAAAGACGGATAGAAAAATATGCGATTGAAAAAAAATAAGACCGAAAAAAAACGAGAGTGGAAATTCTGGAACCAATAAATTTCGATTTTTGGAAATTATGGGCAACGCTCGGACCGAGAGTACAACCCTTCTCTATTACTAAGGTGGTGGCGATATACTTCCCACCTCCCACCTCCCACCTGTTAACCTGCATGATTGATTGTCTCACTTTCATAACCACACTGATAAATAAAAGTCCATTTGTCTTTCTTATTACTTTTGACTTTTTAAGGACGAGCTTACTTACAACAGAACTGTATACAATTTTTTGCAGAGTGGCGTTTAAAATCACGACTCTTTCCACCCTAAAGATTTATCAAAAGCACGAAATATGAAAGTGATGTGAAGATAAATGAACTTACATAATAAATCAGTTATGCTTGTAAGGCATCTATAATGAGATTAATGAGATAGGTCGCGGTTTCACGAAATCGCGCCCCTCATTATCTCCAGCTATGGTACAGAAGCGCAAGGTTACCTTTGTCAATTCTGAATGGACAGCTTTCTTTTGGCCGCAATTTTAATGCATCCGTGCGTAACTAATCTATATGATAATCGATACGATGAACGAGAACTTCGTAGTTCGTAACTTAGTCGTTAAGTTTGTTGTTGTGTTCCAACGTGTTATTTTGGATACTTACGGCGTAGAAAGAGGAAAAAGTTGATGTAACCTACAATCCAACGTAACCTTCTCCTGTCAAGGTCTCTGGGTGCTGGTGCAAGTGGGGTGTGCGCGCGCACGCGTGTCGTTTGTTTCATTAGGCGCGCGTTCGCGCAGCCGTGAACTTCACTTCCCTGGCCCTGAGCTTATCGGAGACGCTGCCGGCGGCCTATAATAGCTGCGCCGGCGTCTCCCATCGGCTCCAGATCGACCCGAGCCTCCGACAGTCATGCTCCGCGTCTTGAGTTGCCTCGCCGTCCTGACTGCGGCCGCCGCCTGCAAACCCTGCAGTGAGTGTCTACCTTTATTATGGCGTTACAGTGATTTGTGTACGATGGTGAAATTAGTGCCCGGTTTGTACTAAGCCATGTTTTCTGCAATATTCAGCAATGAATACAGGTACCTATTTTCTGGGAAAATACCACGGCTCCATTGGGAATTGAGATCAGATTTATCTGAGTAGGTATTGACAAGTAGCAACAAAAAATATATTTTAATAGTTAGGTAACTAAACAATTAATGTAATTATTTTGAGAAAATTATACATACAAAAATATTGTTTAATTAATTTTCAGCGTTATTAAACTGATCACTTACCAAAGAACTAAGTATGTCTATTAGACTTACCTTCCTTCTTATCAAATAACGATACGTATCGTAGAGCTTTTCAAATGTGACGTCGGCATTACAAGTTTAATAGCAAAAGTTTACCTTTGTCAAAATAATGAATATAAAGTAAACCCCGCTCCAAACTTAAGATTCATGATCATTTTGGGTCTGAAACACCATAAACTAACCCGCGCAAGACATTACAGGTGCTTAACATTATAATCAAGAAGCCAACTTTAATCAGTGCACCCAATCATCAACAACTTCATCATGCTCACCATGTCAACCGAAACACTACAAGAAATACGCCTTCGCAAAGATCACCTGCATTTATTCAAGAGTAGGTAATTATTAACCACAAAAGAGATTTTCGTAATTTTCGTATTATTTAATCAGAATTCTTATTTGCGATAAATTTCAAAAAAACGATTCTTACACCAAATTGTTGGTATACCTTGTCACAGCAGCAGTAAATAATCAAAACAAAAAACCATTAATGTACTTACTAAAAACATCCGTATTAAAATTTAACCGCGTTAAACCCGCTTTCATGTCAACATGTTTGTTAACAAAGTTTCACAACTAACCGATTGCGCTCAGTAAATCCATTCAACATAATTTCTATAAACAACATACAAGAGCTTGCATTGTTATGTCACCTGCTAATGGCTGCCAGCTCCAAACCACTTACACATGTTAATCCTTAGTTACTGATGAAATATTGCCTGCTAAATTTTCAGAAATCTAGCTCATATTAGACATCCGTAAGCTATAAGAAAGCCTCATAAGTAAAGTACACATATCGCAAGTATCTAAGTACTGTTCTTAAGTAGATACTTACGGAGATGTGTAATAGCCTGACATCTATGTAGGTAGATGTTAGGCTATTTTGATCCTTTAGAATGTTACGACGACACATACAACATAGCCTTAATGAACATTGAAATCTTAATTAGACACTTTTGAAGATGATGTTTCCTTTATTTATATGAAGCTTTATGCTCCTGGAAATGGTATAATTCTTGTTTCTTGCAAAGATATCAATCAATTTGAAGTTGAGTAGATAAATGTATACCTAACAAACTTTGCAAAGTACTGCTTTTTAGGGTTCCGTAGCCAAATGGCAAAAAACGGAACCCTTATAGATTCGTCATGTCTGTCCGTCCGTCTGTCCGTCCGTATGTCACAGCCACTTTATTCCGTAACTATAAGAGCTATATTATGGAAACTTTGTAAGTAGATGTATTCGGTGAACCGCATTAAGATTTTCATACAAAAATAGAAAAAAACAGTAAATTTTTGGGGTTCCCCATACTTAGAACTGAAACTCAATTTTTTTTTTTCATCAAACCCATACGTTTGGGGTATCTATGGATAGGTCTTCAAAAATGATGTTGAGGTTTCTAATATATATTTTTTCTAAACTGAATAGTTTGCGCGAGAGACGCTTTCAAAGTGGAAAAATGTGTGCCCCCCCCCCCCCCGTAACTTCTAAAATAAGGGAATGATAAATGTAAAAATGTACATTACTATGCAAACTTCCACCGAAAATTGGTTTGAACGAGATCTAATAATTCGTTTTTTTTTTAATACGTTATAAATGGTAAACCGCATTTTACCTTTCATTCAATCAACTCCAATATAATAAAGAATAAAGAAAAACATTTATTTAGATGTATAGTGGTACGGAACCCTACGTGCGCGAGTCCGACTCGCACTTGGCCGCTTTTTTATCCTAATATCAATCGGCTTTGAAGATTTTCCTTGGAACTTTATGCGCCACACCCTTGGTGCATATTTCGAACGATGGTCTTCGAATAAGTCATAAAGTTCAATCCCAAAACCTTAACAATAACAAAGTGAAAAATCTAGGTCATTCATATTTAGGTCACCATTGATATCCTATCAATCGTATGGTGAATGGATATTCGGAGTGCCTTAAATGGCGTTATCAGGCAATGCCACAACTTAACCCACTTTTTTGTCGATAAATTATGAAATTGCACGACTCAACATAACTCATCGCAGAATGTGGGTCGGCGACGATTTATAGCTCTTCGCCAAGGTAGGGTTCAACCTGATGCTACGGGAACCAGCATGGCATGTTAGGGTTCAACAAATGATCACCTTTGTAAGTTCAATGTTAAGGACTTTCAGGAAACCACAACACAACAGTGTGGGCTCATGTAAGAGTTGCTCGGGTGGAAGGCAAGTTTTCCCGAACTGTAGATTTAACCGTTAAATCTACAGTTCGGGAAATCTACAGTACAGATATCGCTCCGTTAAATCATCAAACTACCTACTTACAATAGTTACTAGCATCTAACATTATCTTCATGTTGGAAAATGTCTACATTATACTTGCATGTGTAATATGTGCATATTCTATCACCTAGCTTCCACAGAATTATACGAAAGCTCTAACAGAATTATACGACCCCCGAGTGAGTACCTATTAAGAGAGTACGAGTATCGGTGTTTTAAGAATTCATAATAAAACCCCTAAGTACCTGTTAAGTGAGTTTCTGTGTTCCAGCGTGCGGGGTGGCGCGAGGCGCGCGTGTCATCGGAGGCACGCCGACGACGCCGGGAGAGTTCCCATGGCTGGCGGCGCTGCAGAGGGACGGCAAGTTCATCTGCGGAGCAACCGTCGTCGCCAAGGATCATCTCATCACCGCCTCGCATTGCGTACAGGGGTGAGGGTTTGTTTTGATCGTGGACAATTGCTGTTAGGGAGGTTAATCTGTGGAGCGACAGTCGTGGTCGGGGATCATCTCATCACCACCTCGCACAGTCGCGGATTGAGGGGTAGGAGCTGGACCTTTTGGTTAAGGGGTAGGTTTCAATTTAACCACAAAAAAACACGGAATTAAAGCGATTCTAGCTGTTTTACTCAAGATCGTACGCCATTTAACTTTCCAGACATGTTATCACCCCCATAATGACCGCAAATTCTCAATTAAATGTTCGCTATTGTAGAGGTCCTGAACTCCTCAAAGTGGATCCAGTGGGTAAGGGGGCTCGCATTGCGTACATATATAATAGTAACTGTCAGAAATGTTAATTTGGAGGAACAGTCGTGACCACAATATGTTATCACCGCCTTGCATTGCGTACGGATCAAGACTAAGAGCCGTATTAAAAAACTGATCTTGAATGAGAAGACTCGTGAAAGTAACCGTCAAGTAATTTTTCTGGCCCTTCTTGACATCTCACTTAACCCTATCAGACCGAACTTAGCATCAACTCAAGAATGATATTGATTCTTAATACCAGATAACAGGACTCGTAATGTTTTATTTTTAAGGTTTAAATTAATTTGTTTTTCGCTAATTTTTGATTCATGGAAAAAAAGGTTAATTTTCAAGAACATTTAACCCGCACGACCGTGTCATTCTGTGCTGTAAAGTTAGTAATACAGCCTTTTGAGACCTATGTAGTATAATTGATATCACTTACAAAATAAACCTACACTCCACATACTTTGGAAATTAGGTCGTTTGCGAGATTTTGGATTTAAAAATTAATTTAATTAGAGTAGCTGCAATCTAAAACGAATATATCGTTGCTTTTCAATACGATATATGGTTAATGTTCTTTTAATGCTGGTATAATCACTGTTTTTTAAATACATTCCTACTTCACATGCCTAATGTTTAATGTGTACATACATACGTGTCAAATTGAATATTTATAAGCCCAAAGTAGTGTTCATTAGCGGCGCTTCGATGCCTCGGAGGCAAACAATGGAGCATCGGAGAAAGCACATAATTATTTACGGAGAACATGACGATGTCAAATCACTATGTCTATGCCAGCTATACTCAAACTGTGCTCCGCGGAACCCTGAGGCTCCGTAAGGCTCAAGAACCATAACATCAACTTTTATTTTTACGTACACTAATATTGTAAAGACAAAAGATTGGTATTGTTGTTTGTAATAAATAAACTAGAAAACGACTGGGGGCGTAATCGAAATGCACAACGCTATACATATTATCGATTTTAAAAAATCGACAAGATTATTGTATCAATTCCATACATTTTCGATCTATAGAAAACGAACGTTAGCAGCGTTTGCATCTTGCCCAGGCCTGCTGGACTGATTTTGAACATTTTTTCACCTGTAGAATGCTATACTATCATAGTACTAGACTATATTTTATTTTCTACGCCGACGGAATCGCGGTCAACAGCTAGTTTTCAATAAAGCGTACCTACGTAAATAAAATATTGACTGTTTCGATAAAGAATCGTCGCGTAAAGAGTTTGAGAACCGCTGATCTATGCTTATTGTTTCTGGATTATTAGATGACTCATGTGTGAAAGAGATGTTAAATTTGAATGTAAAGTCGTGATGAGATGTTGAATTAAATCTTACGACGCGTGACTTACTGCAGAAAGATCATAAATGTTGTAAATAAGGAAATACATTTTAAACATTATTTTATTATAAAACGAGTAGATTCGTTTTATAAGTATTAGCCATTCTAAGACCATCCATACTTACTTAAGCATTATAAATACGAAAGTAACATTGTAGGTTTGTCATGGTTTTCTGTTCACAGTAAAATCAGTGAACCGATTTAGATGAAATTTGGTTTGGAGCTCGAATCCCGAGGAAAGATATAGAGTATTTTTTATCAGACTGCGTCAGAAGAGGGGTTATGTTTTTAGAGTATATGTATGTATGTATGTCTATTTCTGTGGCACGCTCTGCAACCTATACGGCTTGATGAATTTTTAACACACCTACAAAATGTCATTATGTTAGTGGGAGTGACAATATTTTAATCAAAGCAATCAGAGGGAGTGTTAATTTTATTTTTAGACAGTATCAAAAAGGGCCCACCCCTCTGGGAAACAGGCGTATGTATGTATCCTGGAAAAGTGGACAGTTTCCAAAAGAATAGCTATAAACGACTTCTACGTGGACAAAGTCGCGGGCAGCAATAGAAATAAATTAACATCCGAGTTAAGTATGAAAGCACAAACATACCGGAGACACACACACATACACAACACAACACATACAACATTATCATATCTTGAGACAACCAATAACAATGAAACTTTTTAATGAAAGCCTTTATGTATTGTAAATTATCGGTTTATTAGGCTCGATGATTTTTATGATCCTTAAGCCGAAGTCAATCTGTATCTTTCACGATAACGTTCGTTTTCACACTCGAGTTAACAACGGTTTAATGTTTAAGTGACTTTTTATTATGTCCACCTACTTTCTGTCTGTATACTTGAACGTAAAACGGATATCTTAGAGAAGAGTTTGGTTTCCGGTATTCTGTAATAAATGTTGAAGTTATGTTATACGTTCGGAAAATAGGACGTATATAGACAGCAAAGAGCAAAGCTTTTTCTGTTCCCAAAGGGTGTCAACGGGACGCTGATACTCAAGCTCCGGAGTCCGTCTGTGCGTCTGTCTGTGACAGGCTGTATCGCTTTGAACCGTGATAGCTAGAAATATTTTTTTCACAGAACAACAATGCGCCCATGCAAGGAGTGTCCCATAAAATATTGTATGGTGATGCGGAACCCTTTCGTTTCCGAGTCCGACTGGCACTTGTCCATTATTTCCTTGCGAAGGTACTCGTGTCACCAACAATTATATAATGATCCAACATTGCGCTTAAAAATATCTGACACGCTATTATGCCTCCAGCAATTTTTCTTTCTTTCTTTCTTTCTTAAATTTGTATTCCGTCGTGACCTCTAGAACAGCTGTCGAAAAAATATTAAGCGCTGGTACGGCAACAACCATTTTACGCAACTAAGCCGATCTCTCGTCAGACATATTAGCATGACAATGACTTATGGTCAATATTGGAGCCCTGTAGGGCGCCCTACTTGACCGACACACTTTCTTGTTGCGCAAGCAACGTCTCGGCTGCATCTGCATTGTCCGATCCCTTTTGCACAAATATTTTGTGTCAATACGTCAATGCGCGAAAAATATATAAAAATTAAATGTTTTAAAAAGCAATGTAGCGCCTATGTCCCGTTGAGAAATTGCGTTTGCCATCTGTGGTCTTCAGCATCAGTTCAGCTTCAGCAAATGATACTTCCTGAATGCAAATACATACTTGTTAATGGAAGTACCAAAATCGCTTTATATGTCTATAAATTTCCGTGAATTCCTCACGGATCCTCAAGACTCCTCTTACCCATAGCAATAAGTTGCAAGTGGAAATGCAGCCTAATGATTCAAAATAGCGACTTATCTAAGCTTTCATGGTTATACTCGTAATGTACATATACAATACAGATACAGTAATATCATACGGGATTCCTTGCACTCGTTTTCAAGGTAGATCGAAGCGGGTCAAGATCGGTTGTTCTATTGGACGTTCGCGAATCGATTCTCTAGGCTCACACGGACTGAATGTTAATGTCTTCTCTTGTGTGGCGAGATAATGGTGATAGGCGTATTATGGACGAATGTTTAAAAAAAGGGGATTAATGGCCGCAACATTGTATTGTAATGTATTTAGGAAACAAATTATCCAGTTCGATACTTTTCAGGCTAGCAATGTTTTTGTTATAAAGTATAAATTACTTTTCTACTAGATTCAATACAGTGAACTCGAGGAATTTGCTTGTTTTATGTCAAATTCATAGGACATGTATTAAGGTTGATTTTAAAATAAGTACGTATAGTGGTATTTTGAGTTGATACTGTGTTGATCTAGCAGTGCGACGTTTTTGTTTACAAGGGTTCATTAACTGTACCTACTTTCAACATCAAGCAGGTGGACAATCGAATAGCTCAAAATATCCACGCACGCTCTTGTTCTGTTGTCAATAAGTAGAATCTTGTATAGGTAATTCACTTAGGTAGATAGGTAATTCACTTACTTACTAACTTCTGACTGAAAATTATACAAAAACAATAAGACAGAGATAATAATTATGTATAAGTACTTACTTTAGCATTAATAATTTTATGATATGTATGTGTCGTATTATTTATTAATTCTTAATAAATAATGCGACTAACCTTACCTTCAATGCATTAGGCTTTTAAAAAAAACTGCACATTTAATGACCCCATAATAAAATGGGTCTTATCGCAGAGATCCAAAAATATATTGTAAAATATATTTTGGCCACATGATCCAATTTTTGTCTAGTTTGTTTGTTTTTTTGTTTTTTTTTTTGGTTGTGTGGCCTGCCGTAAGGTCGTCAAGTTGTTCCAGCGGACCACTAGCGCTGGTTTTACAATCAGCAACATGCTGTTTGAACTGGGACCATTTCACGTCATCTGGCTAATGCCAGCCGTGATGGGGTGAAACACGTGATTTTTGTCTCTTTTGTTATGTTAGTTGTTTTGCTCTTTTGTTTTTGAAGTAAATAGGATTTATTTTTTCTGAACTCTAATAGATGCTTTTCTAAATGATTAAAGAGATATACTTAAGTACCCACAGAACCTGTAGGGTAGGCTAGATTTTATTACAACCCAGGAAAGGTAAACATTTACCGAAAAATGACTTCTAAATTATGAAAACTTGGGAAAACGAAACTTTTGGGATCATGTCTGAAATTTGGCCATAAAGTGACATACCTACCTCCAACAAAACGCCAATTAACATGTTAAGTAATAAAATAAAAAAATCGGACATAATAACTGCAGTTAAATGGATCACCTCGTAAATTGGACAATTTGGGCCACGGCATTAACGTCCGTAATAAAGTAACACCTACAGTTTCTTTTACGACGAGCGGCCCTCCGGCCAGGGTTACTATGACATGGCTATGCAGTTAAATTCACAGCGAGGGTAAAGGACAGAGCTATAGCAGTTATATAGTTCTATCCTTTTCTTTCAGCGTAATCGGAACTGCATATCCGTGTCATAATAACCCCCCAGAACCCTAAAAAGGTCAAGAGATGGAAAGTGAAGAGTTAAAAGCGATTCCGTTAGTAATTTACATGTTAAAATATTTGAGTGAAATCACTCGGGAGCCTCACTCATATATCAATATCCGAAAGCTGGAAAAAACTTTCGTTATTGCAGAGGCAGGTACTTTTATCTACCTACAGTTTTTTTAAATGTTGTACTTAAACTTACTGTTACTATGTATTCTCAAGACTACAATCTCAAGACTGCTTTCCTAAAGCCTCAATTGCGTTGCCGCGTATGTAGTCCTTAGAGCTAACTTTAGAACTACGCAGATTGGTGTGAAATGGTCCCCTGACATTGACCTACCAAATTACCTTCCAGAGTGGAGTCCTCCCGTCTGTCGGTCCTGGTGGGAGAGTACGACGTGGGTTCCTCCCACGCCGAAGGGTTCCTCGTGCAGCAGGTGCTGCAGCACCCGGAGTTCAACGGGTACACCTACGACAATGACATTGCCGTGCTGCGGCTGGCGGAGCCGCTGCCTGACAGCTTGTTCCGGCCAGCGTGTCTGCCTGGTAAGGAGAACGCTAACGATAGCAATTTTCGAGAACTGTCGAAATGTATAGTGGCCCTAGACAAGATGCGGGGCGTGATCGTACTGATCGTTATCGTCATCGAAAATGTATAGAATTAACGTAAGCTTCAAGATGGTCGTGTCAAGCGCTTATATTAGTTACAAACACTGACAGTTTTTGAAAATCGCTTTGATATCGTTCAGCTTCTAGCTAGGGTCTCGAATTGATATACGTGGCCGACGCTGTAGGTACGTATGTCAATGTTTTCGAGAATCGCTATCTATAGAGTTATTTATTTTGACTTTACTTGTTTTTTTAGATTAGTGATCGTTCTTTTGCACACGTTTTCGCCTTTAATGAAGTTAAAAATAGTAATTAAAACCAATTGTCTCTTCTATAGGCATTTAATAACAAGAATTTGGATATTGGCACAAATATATTTCAGTATTACCTACGTTATTAAATGAAACATGTGCAAATTTAATCTTTATTATTCTAACGCAAAAAATACGGAGTATTGGTGTTGCCAGTACCTCCAGCTTTTCCTTCTATTGAATAACATTAACGCGTCGTCATTGAAAGTTGTACGACTATGACGAATGGAACAGCAGTCATCGAGTAGTAAAAGTAAGTATTGTATAAGTTTTTAGAAGGATCCGGTTACTGGGTTCGATTAAAAATCGCCCTGGATTAAGGAATCATTATGGAACGGATCATCATTTTACTTTAGTTCATTACTGGTATTTTTCCGCTTCTAGAAACTAAACGAACTTGTCTAATCTCTCGTAAGACGCGTACGTCCAAAGTGTAGATGTGAGAGATAAAGACAACACTTAATTACGGTAACAGTAGTTACTTAGTTTGTTTATTTACACTTTTGGCAAAAAGGAAATAAACCTTGTATGGGCTTTATCAGTTACGACATAAGATAACGTCGCATGTTAAACATAACAACTAGGGAATGCAAAAACCGGTGAAAATAAAAAACCGGTTAATAACCGCCTCGACGGATACAAAACCGGTTAACCGGTGTTTAACCGGTTTTTTTGCAAACTATTTGAAATCGAAGAATTACACGATAATTTTACTATTCTTGGTTACTTTTGGTGTAAACGGCGTATTTTTTAGATGTAAATAGGTATTTAAATGATTTACTCTGTACTAAACTAATTATACATACCTACGGTTATTTATGTTTATATATTTATAATATATTTAGAAATGTTAAAGCGAATACATAAAAAGCATATGATTCTTCTCATCATCTTTATAAACTTCAAAACAAATCAACAAGTGACGAATTAAATTATAAAACTTAAATTATACTTATATAAAAAGTACAATTTTAAATTTTAAAAGTTTAACAAACTTGTAACTAAAATATTGGTTCTTTAGTGTAGCAAACTAAAACAATGGGGTTTACCCAGCCCAGCCACAAACAAACCCTTTCTGCTCTTTTTTTTAACGCGCTAAAACGGAGTGGGGTGGTTAATGTTTAAAGCTGTTCAATTAGTATAGGGAATAAGTACTATATTAATTAGCTCCAGCAATGTAAATTTTTCATGTAGCTCGTGTATTATATCAGTAGTTCAGCACGTTAATGAAGAAATTAAATTAATAAAACTTCTTGCTATTCGCTAAACAAAAAAATCGAGTATGTATTTTTGTTTTTTACAAAATAAGAATACGTTTCCTTTCCACGCTATAAGTATTCGTCATTTTATAGTCTGAAGAATATTCTGGGGTATCTAATTGAGGCAATTTACAGCCTTTTAAGGGCAAGTTCCAATTCGGTTAATAACCGGGGAAAGTTATAAAAAACCGGTTTTTAACCGAGATCAAAAAGTTTCGGTTAATAGGTTTTTCGGTTAACCGGTTAACCGGTTTGCATTCCCTAATAACAACCCGTAATCGCATACTTTACATAGGTACGTACGTACTTTACTTTACTTAGTCGATTTCACTTGAACTCTAAGCGAAAGCCATTTGTGACCGTAAGGACAAGTAGAATAGTACCTCTCTCTCTCTCTCGTCGGTCCCTCATGACTGAGGATCGTGGTCATCACTGGATGGCTTACACTTGGAGTGAATGATTTTCCTCCATCGAGTCCTGTCCATTGCTTCCTTTACAACCGTGCAAAACTTGGAGGAATATGTGTCCTTAACTTGATCGGTCCATCTGGTTGGGGAACGGCCACGAGCTCGTTTACCTTCTGTGTTCCCAACCACGATCAATTTTTCGAGACTTTCATCTCCTCTTCTCACTATGTGGCCGAAATACGAAAGAATTCGCTGGTGGCATACTGTGGACAGGCGTGTTTTGATTTTGAGCTGCGCGAGAATCGATATATTGGTGCGCTTGGCGGTCCAGGGTATCCTCATCATGCGCCTCCAGCACCACATTTCTAAAGCATCGATCCTCTGCCTCTCTCGAGCTCGTATCGTCCATGTTTCAACTCCATATAGAAAAATGGGGAATATCAGGGCTCGTACCAATCGGGTCTTGGTATTGACAGATATTCCCCTCTTCTTCCATATGTTGTTTAGGCGGGTCATAGCATCCTTGGTCATCCCAATACGTCTCTTTATTTCGGGTACACAACTTCCATCTCTGTTGACTTGAGCACCCAGATAAATATATTGATCCACTATGTCCACGCCTGTTATGATGTTTGTCGGGTTATTTAAGTGACCAGCGCGATCAACCACCATGAGCTTTGTCTTGGTTCTGTTCACTGCGAGGCCCATTTCGTTACTTTCGGTCTCGAGTCTCCGAAACAGTTCTCGCATGTCTTCCACAGAGGTAGCGAGGAGTACAGTGTCGTCGGCATATCTCAAATTCGATATTCTTTTGCCACCAATCGGGAACCCTTTCTCCCAGTCTTCAAGGGTCCTGCGAATAATGTGCTCTCCGTATATATTAAACAGGGCCGGGGACAATATGCAACCCTGTCGCACTCCTTTTTTTATTTCGAACACATTAGAACAGTCGGTGCCGATTCTGACGTAAGAGCGATTACCGCTGTATAGAACTCGAATGAGATTGAGCAGGTGTTTTGGGACCCCCATCTCGTACAGTACAATCCATAGCTTGTCCCATTGCACACAATCAAAAGCCTTGGTGTAGTCAATAAAGCACAAGATAACTGGGCTGTTGAACTCCCTGCTTCTCTCGATGACCTGCCTCACATTGAGTATCTGCTCCCTGGTTCCCTTACCCTTTACGAAACCTGCCTGTTCTTCAGGAATCTGGCGACAAAGATAATGACAGAGTCGCTGGTTTAGTATATGCAGAAGGATCTTACTTGCATGGGAGATAAGAGCGATTGTCCTGTAGTTACCGCAATCTTTGGTGGAACCTTTCTTATGAAGGGGAATATAAAGCGATTCTGTCCAATCTACAGGCCATTGTCCCGTTTTCCAGACGCCGTTACATATGTCTAGAAGAATCGATATCCCTGTATCACCCAAGTTCTTCAGTAGTTCTGCGGGGACACCGTCTCTGCCTGGGGACTCTTCGCGTTTGAGTGATTTCAGGGCACGTTCGACTTCTGATCGCAGAATATTGGGCTCGTCTGCTATCCATTCTCCCAGCCGGCTCGTCGGTTCACCGGTATCGTATAAAGATTGGCAGTAACTTTTCCAACGTTCCAGTATTTGAGTCATGTCTATGAGAAGACGCTTTTCTTCATCCTCGATGGCCATAGGTTTGATGCTTCGAGAGTTCGTGAGTTCCTACCGTGAGAATAGTACCTACTCGTATGTATATACCTACCTAGTATACATACATATAATGTATGTAAACACTTGATGCATTGACTCCAAAAATATTATATTTACAAAATAGATATGTCCTGAACTTATCCCTTTAGGGGATCTCTCCCAGTTAAACTTTGGTAGATTTAGGAAAACAAGAAACATGTAAGCACAAAAACAAAGTTTACTTACAGAAATTGCGTGAACTTTAGACCTAAAATGATTAATAATATGATAAGTTGATTAGTCATTAAATAATAACATTCATTAGAGATTAAATAATAATTAATCATTATTAATAATATTTTAAAAAAACACACCACAAAAACGTCCTTGATGGTATTGCCATTCGGCTTATTTTATTTTATTATTCTCAGAAAAAGACGATGGAGAATCCTTCAATGGTGTGGATGCAATTGTGACCGGATGGGGGAGCACAGAGGAAAAAGGCCCTGCGTCCAATATCCCCATGAAAGTAAGACGATGCTGTGCCCCTTGTGATAAATAATACGACACGTGGTCACACCACCGCAGCCTTTAACTTTTTCGCCTGCTTAAGTTAGGTGAGAGATTAAATTAAACGTGTTGGATAATTTATCACAGGAGGTACAGATTATGATAGGGTTTAAGAATAAGGATACTACATACCGAACTAACAAGGCATGCTACGTTATCATAAATGCTTGACACCTTGGTGAATTTCATCTATCGCTGTTCTTTGAGATGAAAAACCACGCAATTTCATACGTTTCGAAGCGAATTTCATTTTACCAATTTTCTTCTCAAGTAATTTGGTAATACTTGAGAGTGACACGAAGTTTTAATCTCCGTGACGGAAAATGCCAAAATTGGTAAAATAAAAAAAGGGAGTTTTTAGGGATCCCGAGAAAGAATCTCTCCAAATTCTGTCTCTCCGTCCTGTGGTGAATTCTATACGCTGTCCGTCAGTCAGTCAAGGAAAAGTTTTATATGTAAAGATTGTTCGGCAGGTGTCAGTGAAGATCTGGGAGCAGGAGGAGTGCGCGGGCGCGGGGTACGGGCGGCGCAAGGTCACGCCGCGCATGCTCTGCGCAAACGCACCCGACCGGGACTCCTGTAGCGGCGACTCCGGCGGGCCGCTGCTGCTGCCAAGACCGCACCACACGATTGTCGGTCAGTATTATTTAGTTCATAGTAAACAAGCGACCTGAGCCCCTATTCTACTGGGTAAACGTTTCCTATTGTCAACGTTTGGATACCTCTTATTTACTTGAAAATAATGGTGGGCAAGTTAAAAACAATACCATAACACGTCAAAGGCGACAATAATTATGATTTTTATCCATAAGGATAGTAGCCCCTGGAAAATCAATGTTACATAACTAAAGCTATCAACACAACAATCAAACTCATTTTCGGGTCGGGTCAGGTAGTAGGTACTCATTTATCGTTATTTTATGGAAAATGACCGAATTTACTGAACCGAAAAGCATTTTTTTTTAAAATAAATAATGCACAATTTAGTTACTAAACTACTTGCGGGTGGTAGGACCTTGTGCAGGGTCCGTCCGGATCGCTACCACCATCTTATCCATTAACCTACCGCCAAACAGCAGTGTTCGCATTGCTATGTTCCGGTTTGGGGATAAGACAGCCGGTGTAATGACTAGCATAGAGGCATTCCATCTTAGTCTTCAGGGTTGGCAACGCATTTGCAGTCCTAGGCTTGCAGTCTTGTGAATGCGAATGTCTATGGGTCACAGTTTCCACTTACCATCAGGTGGCCTGTGTGCTGGTTTGCCATCTCTATGACACAAAAAAAAAAAAATGTATATACTAGAACATTTAAACCTCTATCTAATCTACAATCAATATTATCATATGCTTGCGTTTCACCAGTCTCAAAGGTAAAATATGACTTGATGACCTGGGGATCAGATGACAAGGTCGATGATACACTTAGCAGCAAGTCCTATCGGTGCTACAACAGTTATTTAAGATGTCAGTGGACGATGAGAGTCTACGAGCACCAAAATATGCAAGTTGATCAGTAGTTAGGTACAGTAAAAAACAGTCCTGTTCCTCTATTCTACATTTATGGGTCGTTCAAGTTTATCCTTATGTTACAGGGATAGTCTCATGGGGCCGCGGCTGCGCCCGTCCAGGGTATCCAGGAGTATACACGCGAGTGAACCGTTTCCTACCGTGGCTGAAGCTCGCGCTGCGTCACGCGTGCGTCTGCGAGCCGCCATCTTACTCCTAGTGGAGATTGTACCTCGTATAAGTAATAAGTCTAAGAACCTTTAACCTTTTACCGGCGTTGACAAATATCCAGCTCACACAGTTTAACAAGTATAGCAAGGGCTCTAGAGATTAGCGCGCTCCGCCATCGAAATTGAGGCTGCTCGAGTGTAGTGGCATGGCGTTCCATTCACTTCTACTACTTTGTGAATTGAGTATACCTACTATAATAACTTTGTATAAGTAGGTATGGCAACGTGTCCATTTGATAAAGAGTCCCGTAAAGTTTCAAATTTCGACTTTGGGAAGGGATACGCGTCTCCTATTGGCCGACAACTTTACAATTCCTTCTGGTATTTAGAAAAAATCTGCAGCGTTTCCTCACTGCTTGTGGCAGTCTTTTAGGCTAGTCTTTTTTTCAAAAGAAGACCTATTGGTTTAAACGACATGATAATTGAAATGAAATAATGCCGTGCGTAACATTCCTACATACATAATCACCTTTGCCTCCGCCAAGCAAAGCCGTTCGCCAAATGAGTTTTTTTTAATCGACCAATGTTATTTGGGATAGGGCCTTGTCACAGACAGTCAAATACAACTTTATTAGCTTGGTCAAAGAGAGTTCGATATGGTGATAGCTGAAACTACATTACATTATACTGTTGTTTGAAGCAGTATTTATGGCGGAAGTTTGGATCATGTTACCAATTTGGCTCAGATAGCCCTTATTTTTCTCAAAAGCTTCTTTGATGTTAAATATTTCTGATACTTACTAGCGCCATCTACATATTAATAAGATGAGATTTATCAAAGCGCAGTTAATTATTTTATGAGAGGTATTTAATTATGAATTTGTTGTTAACTTAATTATTTATATTTGTATGAGAAGTAAAAGCTTATTCAAAATATTTAGTAAAAATATATTGTCGCCACTTTGCCAACACGTTACCAACAATTATTGGTATTACTTGGGTACATTGTTTTTTTGTCATATGAGTCAGTATTAGTTCCATTTTTTGTAACCTATTAGTTACCTACTTTATTTAGTATTTAATTCAAGGCTGTGATTTTAAATAAATTAAGATAGGTAAGTAGTTACATAAATATTTAGTCGTAAAAAAATATAAATATCTTTCTAGTATTTAATTGTTATACCGTTGGTTTGAATAAAATAATTAATTTAAATAAATGTAATTTATGACGTTTAAAAATTGTTTTTATTTTTATTTTCCTTTGTACATTGAATATTTTTACCATTTTAAACTTGAAAATCCATGTTCGGGGTTCTTTAGCTATTTGCCTAGAACTAATAGGTACTGGTACTGGGTCACTAGGTGCTTTATAAAACACAGTTTTAAGTTACGATCTCTATCTATTAAGTAGATCTCTAGTTTTCTCGATTTAGCCTTGAATGACGGGTGAGAAGAATGAAGGAAGGAAGCAAGGCATCATGCAGTTTTCAATTTCTCCCTCCTTCTTAGCACTAACTAAAGACTGCCGAGTCGTAAACAATCAATAGGAGTAAAAATAGTAACGAAGGGGCATAGAGGCCTTGGTAACACTGTTGATCGTTTCTTATGTATTTTAGTCAGTCGGTTACTCGTAGGTATAATAATAACGCAATCAGGAGAAAGTAATAGGGTTAACTTAATCTCAAACCTAGATTATGGAATTAGAGTCGCACATTATATTAACAATTTATCAAGCTTACAGCTTGGCAAAAAACAGTTTGTTGTGGTGACAAAAGTAACTACAATATGTTCAACATGGCTAAAAATTGGATCATTTTGCCAATTCCATTTCGAACAGCGCAATCACTTTTGCCAAACCCTTTTATGCTATACAAGTTAAAATTATGTTAGTTCTGCGCATTTGTATGTCAATAATAAGAAGATAATTAGATAAACCAATTAAACATCGAAATATAATAAGTATTTAGTGCTTATTATATTTCGATGCAATTAAACAAACTCTGGTTGAAAATTTAAAACAGTTACAAAGTTTCCAAATCTTACTCCGTAAACGCTACTTTAAAAACCGTCTCCCGCGAAAATTTGACGTTTGACGTTTAGGACGCCGTGGTCGACCATCAGCTGATGGATTTTATTTTATAAAGTAGTAAAAAATTGTAGTTAATATTGTTAAATGATATTGTATATTTAGGATATAATACTAGTGACCAATTAGGATGAATTTATCAGAAAATGAAGCTGTGAGTACTGTGTTTTTCGTTGGAATATGACAATGCATAACCAAACAATGAGTTCATGCAAGGGCAACGACTTTTAGCTATAAAGTTGTATGTTTGTAGGACGATACTTCGAGCGTAGATAGCACATCGAATACAGACAATACGTCCCGTAGTGAGACGCCGACAAACTCCCGCGTGAAGAAAAGGAGACGCGGGAAAAAGAAGAATGTGGTTAAGCCCATTAAACCGCCCTATAAGTTCAAGTAAGTGCCTTTGCTCTATGTAGAGCCGTTTTGAGTACCATTTCCAAGATTTCGATGAAAAGTAAATAGCTATGTTGGCTAAACTGTAGGTTACTTGATATGGGTTTTTCCTTATTGGAAGTGGGTTGACGAATCCCAGTTTATTTTACAGCAATAGTTTATCGTCAATTCATAATAGTCAGCACCAGCATGGCAGGTCCATTTGTTATATAGGAACCTTGGGCTAATTTAGTTTGTTAAAAGGCTGCTGTTTGACATAGGTCCAAATAGTTAGTGTTAAGGAAATGTAAAGGTGGTAACTAACTATGATTGGCAATAATTTCAAGGGATGTGTGATGAGCAGAGTAAACTGTTGAAGTAACAAGAATGAAGTCCATTTCCTGAAAGTAACAATTGGCTATGGGAAAATATTTTAGGAGGTTTTGTTTATAGATATACAGATTACTTATGAGTTCCTCCTAGTTCCCATATAGGTACAATACAACTACTCTTTATTGAACACTATTGAACACCTCATACATACAATAAATTAGAAAGAAAGTACAAACTAAATGTTTAGAGTAGTTTTTATCACTCATTAACAAAGTGATTTTAAAACACAATGATGAGTATGATGACGCGCTGGCATAGCTGGTAGTGACCCCTTCCTATGAAGCTAGTGGTCCTGGGTTCATATCCCGGTAAGGGCAAATATTTGTGTGATGAGCAGTGATCAGGGAAAATGATGCAAAACTTTAACAAAACTTAACAAAACTTACATTACTGCCATAAAACTGTTAATAATCCTTATAGCAAATCAGAGACTGATATGGAGTTAAATTGAACACTAATCTACCAATATTATTCTTACTTTTTAATAATATTGTTGTTTTTCTTGGTTGCAAGTTCTCCTTTATGTCAGCTTTACAGGTTTTGTTAAAGCTTTGCACCATTTCCCGATCACTAATACACAAATATTTGTTCCCGAGGCATGGATGTATATTATATTTAAGTATATATTTCTCTATATAAGCATTTATACCGTATTATTAGTTGGAATAGGTCAATTGGTGTGACATTGTCCCCAGATATTTATTTATTTATAGTCTTTAGACCTCACAAAAGTAATATCTTTTTCTATGAAAGTTTTAAAGTTAATTCTATCGTAGTCTTTAGAACTAACGAAAGCAAATTGTACAAGCTAAGCAAATTTGACAATAATTGTATAACACCATGTCATGGCTCCTAATGCACTTATGATTTTAATAATTATATAGCTCAACCAAGTAAATAAATAAACAATAAAATTACAGTAAAGCCGTAGTATGATTAAAAAACTCCGCGGTCCGTCAATATCACTCTGGGGTCTATCAGTTATATTCTGATGCCGTGCTGCAGAGGGTCTAGAAGCGATTGACAGCAAAGTACTATTAATACTATGTTATGCTACATATTCCTGCTCAACTAAACAAGATATTTTAATTTTATTCAGTGCTAGGTTATTTAATATCATTGCCATTTCTTGTGGCATTTCTTCTCAGCCGTGGG
The DNA here is from genome assembly GCA_923062465.1 of Acleris sparsana. NCBI lineage: Eukaryota > Metazoa > Arthropoda > Insecta > Lepidoptera > Tortricidae > Acleris > Acleris sparsana. The sequence goes on along the minus strand of OV281294.1, from coordinate 14,613,320 downwards.
CCTCTTGGGAAGCGCTAGTAGATTTTTTTACATGTAAAAGGGCCCATGCAGCTATACTTACTAAATAAACATCTTTTACCGTTTTTTAACTCTAGTTTTAAAGTAAATAAAAAGTTTGTTTGAGTTATAAAATGAGAGGTTTCTGCTTGTTTTTAAAAGTAATTTATTTATCTTTGCAAGTTCTGCAGTGCTATATGTTGATCACTGTGACAGCAGAATTACATATTTCAAACACTTACTCACATACCCACAGACATAAAAAACTGATTTATCATTTAAATTACTTAATATTGTGGCAAGGTTTGTCTTCATAGGAGGTGGATGTTCATAAATATGATCAATATGATCATCATCCTACTTATCCTAGTAATTAAAAATAAATTGTTTAACCCAGTTGCAGCGCCAAAGAAGACCATGGGCAGCCATTATTCGGTTGCCAGTTTAACCACCACTTGGTGGAGGGGGAGCCGCAGGTGTTCGCAGTGGTGGGGAGCAACCGCGTCTCCATCTATGAGTGCCCAGAAGCTGGTGGGTTTAAGTTTCTGCAGTGCTATGCTGATCCTGACGTAAGTATAAGCTAGTACTAGTAATTTGTTTTTTTTTCTTTTTGTGTTATATCATCTGTGGTATAACCCTTTACCGGTTATTGACAACTGTCATAGTGTTCGCAAATAGAACCTTTCTGTTAATTCGTAAAGGGATAAGCAAAGCATAGACATGCATAGACAGAATAGGCCCTCATAACCATCAGGTGGCCCTGTGTGCTATTTGCCTCCTTCATGTAATAAAGATAAAACATGCGTTTAAGTTATATCATGCCAGTAATAAGGGCTTTCTTGCTGTCACGAGGCTTGACGCACGCGATCGTATCAGGCCCGCAACACAACCGCATATGCAAAAAAACAGACATGAACAGGTGCATTGCATGTTACCCTCAATTTGTTACCAGTCACCATAACAAATTAGTGGTAACAAGTGGTAGTATCACCATTGCGGGTGCGTGAGAAAATGCGCGTGACAAAAAAAAGACTTGAATGTTGGTGCTAGATGCAGATAGAAATGCTCTTAAAGTTTATCTTCATCATACTTTGAACTAGATATTCTCTGCTACCCGGAATCGCAATGTAGTAGTCAAGATACCAGATAATTTAATCCTTAATACGTCTAATAGGCGGACGAGACATTCTACACATGCGCGTGGTCGTACGAGGAAGACTCAGGACTTCCTCTGCTGGCGGTAGCTGGTTCCCGCGGCGTCGTCCGCGTGTTCAAACCCTCCACCCAAACCTGCATCAAGCACTACGTAGGCCACGGGCATGCCATCAACGAGGTCAAGTTCCACCCAAGAGATCCTAACCTACTCCTCTCAGCCAGCAAGGACCACGCTCTAAGACTCTGGAACATCCTGACTGACGTCTGCATCGCCATCTTTGGCGGAGTAGAAGGTCATAGAGACGAGGTCCTAAGTGCTGACTTTGATCTCAAAGGAGAGAGGATCATGTCCTGCGGCATGGATCACTCCCTTAAGCTGTGGCGCCTTGACAAACCTTCCATGCATGAAGCCATCAAACGGAGCTACAGCTTTAACCCTCACAGGGCTCTAAGGCCGTTTAATTCCCTGAAAGAACACTTCCCAGATTTCTCGACGAGGGACATACACAGGAATTATGTGGATTGCGTGAGGTGGATGGGTGATCTTATCCTATCAAAGGTATGTTGGCACGTCTTTGTTTCTGTTATTGAGGGAGTGAAATTTTTCAGCCTACCTATTCGCCATATATTACAATATCACTACATAGTATAAAACAAAGTCGCTTTCCCTGTCCCTATGTCCCTTTGTATGCTTAAATCTTTAAAACTACGCAACGGATTTTGATGCGGTTTTTTTTAATAGATAGAGTGATTCAAGAGGAAGGTTTTCAGGTATAATAAGTTCTGGATATTGTACGGGTGTTACAGAAAACTCACATAAACCGAAGCGAAGCGAGGGCGGGTCGCTAGTATTAAATAAAATACCTTATATCAATGAAAGGGCCCAGTGAACGTCGTTTCCTATTCCGATCTTAGACTATTATGCTAAGTAGCATCTCTAAGTCTCAAATTGATTGATTGTAGAAAGCAAAGAGAGATCAAAAAACTACAACGTAAAGTGCGTGTGTTGAGTTGTGTCACTGTTTTGTCCGTCCCCTGATAATGTATTTATTGGATTTGCTTTATTTTGTCAGTCGTGCGAGAACGCGATAATCTGCTGGAAGCCGGGGCGGCTGGAGGATGCGGAGGTGCGGCCCGGGGATAGCTCGGTGACGGTGGTGCACCGCTTCGACTACAAGGAGTGCGAGATCTGGTTCATCCGGTTCGCGGTCGACTACAGCCAGCGGGTCAGTGGAGCGTTTACACTTCATACGTACTTTATCAGAAAATATTTCATTTGGTTCTTCTTCACAATAGGGAATATGCATGGATTTTTTAAATCGCATTTCTCAACTAAATATAAAAATACCGTAAAACAGATCATGAAAAATTAAAATCGGCGAAGAAATACGGATGATAAAAGCATTTTAAACTGCAAATTAGACAGCTATTAGACACAGAGATCCGATATGCACTGTAACGTCATGTAACATGTCGGCCATATAAACTCCGTGTTAAACTATGTTTTGCTAGAAAGAGGTCTTGGTTATTTTTATAGTTATTCAAAAAATGATTTTTCTTAACTGTTTGTTACATGAATCAGCTTTTATTGAAGGAGTGAAAAAAAACCATTAATATTCTCTATTCTATGCCTCAGACATTCGATCTGAAATCTGGTACTTAAATAGTTCATAGACTGGAAATGGGCATAGTCACTAGACAGCTTAGATCGCAAATGATGCTCATTGCCGAAATACCTGAATTTTTAAATACCAGATTTTTAATATACCTACTAGAATTCCATAACTTAACATTTAAATTAAGGTGTTGTTGATCATCCTTATATTTCGAAGCTGGTGTTTTGGGAATCTGCTAGATAGAGTAGTCTAAGAGCGGCAAAGGAATACAGGAGTGTGATTAGAAATTCGTTATCGTTGAGACTTATGGATAATATCAACATAATGCAGTTATTATTTTAATAACTGCATTGAGTAAGGATCGTAAAAAAAAATCTTGAAAGTTCACTCGTTCAGGCCCCAGTCCATGGGTCTCGGAGTTCCTGTACCATCAAATGACCTGTGTATCTTTTCTAGGGGAATCTGCCGTTCTAAATATATATGTAAATCATTTCCCAAATTTAATTTCCCTAAAAGTATTTTGTATTATTTTTGCTTGGATCTACAGGATATCGAAACCGCTTGCTGCGTCTATTAGGTTGGGTTATAAAAAAATAATCGACTGCTACGGGAAACACTGTTTGGGATACCGAAACAGACCCCGATTCTAGGCCTTAAAAACTAGCGCGTTTTTGTCCTCAGGTGATAGCCCTGGGCAACCAGTGCGGCAAGACGATGGTGTGGGAGCTGGGCGGCGTGGCGGGCGGCTCGCGCGCCTCGCAGCTGCAGCACCCGCGCTGCGTGGCCGCCGTGCGGCAGGTATGGCCCGTACAAAACACCGCCAACCAGCGGGGCTACCAGTTACTACGACACTCTCTTTCATTACACACTAGGTATACTCTGGCCCCTATTTCACCAAGTTACAATTGTCAATGACATATGTCTGCTGACAAGTGTCGACAAGTGTCTCGGACAATTGTCCAGTAACAGGTGACAAGTAGACAAATCTAATTTTATTTCTATGGACATACATAATTGTCTACAATTACAGTGTGCAAGGCGTGACAATTGTCCATAATTTATTTTAAGGACAATTATGTTGAGAAACTGTTGTAAATTTTTCCATATCGACATATTTGCAAATTTGTCGGTAATTATTGACATGAGATTAGAGCTGTGTCAGGCTTGCGTTACAATTGTAGTGTTTTCATTGTTAGTTACAAAATGGCTAAAGGAGTAGTAGTGACAGTGATTTAGATGAGTTCACATATAGGAGAATATAAAGAACGAATAAATTTCTCCTTTGACGTCACTCCCTTTGCGTTCAAGAAAAAAAATCGTATTAGTAAAACCAGTGTAGAATATTTAATAAATAAAATCGGTGCAGTTATAGATCACCCAACTACAAAAAATAAAGCTTTAACGCCTTGTCAACAAATTCTTTGCACACTGCATTGGATGGTTTCAGGGTCACAATACCACGTCAGCTATTTCTTTCCATTTCTTGATTTTCAGGTCGAATGTTAAATTGTTATATCCATATTGCAATGGTTTTAATCAAGGCACTTTAAAAAATGGTGCACGAAAGGAATTGCAAATTGCAAATGATTTACTTATTTGTGGCTAAAATCGCGGGAAATAGTTTAATAGTTTTAAATAAGTTTCATGCAAAGTGATCAAAGGTATTCGTATTCAGCCAGTGTCAGTTTATATTCACAACTATATATGTATTTAAAATTTAAGCGGTTCTCGAGCGTACGTTAAAAAATAAAAAGCCAATTTATAATAAACCATCGGTGTACTTAATTAAGTATTAAGTTTTGTAATTGGTAATTATATTTAGTCGGACAAACTCGAAAACGCTCGCTTCCAAAACACACGTACTTTGAAATTAAAAAATAAACACTGGCTAGTATCAATAAAAAAACATTTACCCAAACATGATCGGAAAACTTACTTTTAAAAAACGAACACGGGTAGTAGTGTATCATATTCATCCATCAAAATTAAAAAAAATAGTAATCTTGTTTCTTGCTACAGTTTTTTTTAAAGTGAGAATAATTGCATATAGTCGACAAGACTGAGGAAACTATCCATACAGCCAAGCTAACCGCTCTCGTTTCCTAAAAAAAAGTGTGTATAGTCATGTGTGTGTTTCATTTGTAGAGCGATTGATAAAAATAAATAAAAATTAGTTTGTACACTCCAAACTAATATAATAATTATTGTTGTATAATTGTGGACTAAGTACGCGGTAATGGTGGACGACTTTCAACAATCAACATACGGTTGATTTACACATTTAAAAATATAAAGACTATCGTTTGTCATGACAACGTGACAATTGTATCAGAATTTTGACAACTGCCATTTCACAATATAAAAATGTCATTTTTTTATTATTATTTTCGCACCTGTCAGCGTGGTTTAATAATGTAGAGATTTGTGAAACAACACTTATCGTGACTACTCGACAATTGTCACCTGATTATTACAATTGCTGTTTCATGAAATACAATTGTCACGTAATTTAGACAATTGTCGAACTTGTCAAGCTTGGTGAAATAGGGGCCTGATTATTCTAAAATATTACCGGCCATGTGCGAGTCGGACTCGCGCACGAAGGCACCATTACCATTATCTATACAACATTAGCAAAATACGGCTAAAAATCGCGTTTGTTGTATGGAGCCCCCCTTAAATATTTATTTTAGTTTAATTTATTTTTTATTTTTAATGTGAATATACAACTAAATATTCTGTGAATATTTCAATTGTCTACCTGTTGCCGTTATTAATATCGAACAAAAAATGTCATAATACCCAGAGCTTTAGTCCACCTTGCCTCATGAACTCGGGTCTATTTTGCGCTGGCAACCATGACGGAAATATCCGTCGATGGCGTTGTACCAGTGGTGGTTAATCAACTTTGTACAGGGGTTTCACAAGAGTATGTATCTAAATTAAAAACAGGGTTTGGGTTTGAAATTCGAACTATGTTTAAATGGATAGCACACACAAAATTCCAAGTGACAAACCAAACGCGTCCCTATAAATTAGTAACCAAAATGTTTTAAGGGTTTTTTTTCTTGGGAATAGATAAAAATAACATAATAAATTTTAAAATATATGTTCGTTCCGCCTTCACGGTCCAACGGCTCAACCGATCGACGTGAAATTTGGTACAGCGAAGCTTAATTGTACCCTTATTAGACATTTCTAGAAGCAATAGCCATAAGCCATTTACGACATCGGTCGAGGACAAAAACTAGTATACTCATATTTCAGATCCGTAATAATCATTAATAACATGTCATCTGCCAAAATACACAATGTATCTCTATCTTTCAGGTAACGCTATCCCGCAACGGCAAGGTGTTGCTAGCCTGCTGCGACGACGGCACCATCTGGCGGTGGGACCGGGTCAATAACAACACGGTCAATAACGGAAATAACTGACCGTTCCGAACACTCGTAGAATGTGATAGGTAGAACAGCTGGGCTGTACGGAAATCAGTGGTAGCTAATTCACTATGCATTGCAGAGTCAAAGAGGTCCTATATCACTGGACTTCATAAAAGCTAAGCAATGTATACTGAATTTTCACCTGACGGCTTTGTGGAACGGGGGGTAAGAGGGAGCTAAACAGCAACAATGCAAATACAGGGTGGTACAAGAGTTTGTGTATCCTGGTAAAGACCGACGTCACTTTTTTTGCAACGTAATATTATAGACTGATCTAGTGTTGAGATGCCTGTCTCAACATGGTTGTTTATGATGGACATTTCAAGCAGGACGCGTCAAAATAAACCCATAGAAAATGATGAAACGGGTATATCAGCCAAGATCAATTTATTAATACAGCCCTGGTTGACTAATGTAAGGATTAAAATACAACATCAGAACTTTGGTATGAGATTTAGCTTATGTACCATCAGCAACAGTTGATCGACCATTTGTGAATCTTGTCACCTTACAATAAGGCTTGTACTTGTTGTTTGTACTGCTCTGTATTCAGGGGATACCAATTTTGGTTCACCTTCATTGTTAAATGTTTTAGTGCGTTCTTAGACTGAGTAGGCAACGAAGTTGACATTAAATTATAAAATGCCTGAGCAGAGTTATCTGGACATGTATTTACGCCGGCATTGATAATTCAAAGACTTATTAACATTCGAATTAGTTATTATGTGATACCAATAAAGATAAGACTGTTTTAGTCAAATCTCATTCTTTTTTACTCTCAAATAAAAAAACAATTTTCTATGACAAATTTTATTTTTCATGGCTAACAAATCCTACATGTAACAAAATGAATCACAGGGGCCAAGGTGTTATCTCGTGTCTTCTACTCGTTAACGTACAATGTTGCTTCTAATTCTAATACGTGTCCTAGTTCCGTCTAAACTAACACCGATATAATGAACTCTAGTGTCCACTAAGACTTACTCATCGAGCTCCAGTATTGTTCGGAGGAGAAAAAAAGTAAATTCAGGTACGTAATGCTTCGTGTTATCTTATCTTAAATATTATTTGAATCTGTCCTTACGGATACACTCGACCCTATGGGGTCTTTTGTGTATTACCCCTCTTTTTTTTAGCGCCTAGTCCAATGCTGCCTCCACCTCTTTCAGAATGCGGATGGTGGAGTGAAATGGCAGTGCTTTGATATCGTTTGTTTCCGAGTAGGCACAGCATCGAGGGCATCAAATTCCACAATTTGTGTCTCATTGTCTCCGCCTCTTGGCCGCACACTTACGGGTTGGATTCCCGATCAGGGCAAATATGTTTGTGATGAGCTCGAGTATTTGTTTCTGAGTCGAGGGTATTTTCTATGCATATAAGTATTTATTTCTATATATAAGTATATTTATCGTTGCCTAGTATCCATGTGGTGTGAACACGGAGACATCAGACAGTTGACCTTGTAAAGCGATCGTTCAGAAAATCAGAAGTGTAAATAAATATATTTGATAATATTGTTATATCCTCTTTAAATTGATAATATAAATCTTCTGCAACCTCCGAACCATACTAGAACTCGATACTACTTATCATTCACGACAGCATAATTGTTTTTAAATTTCTTTTTAATTCAGTCTTTAATTATTATTTTAATAAAACGAACAATAAAGACTGCCTTCAGAAACCATAACCAATGTACAAAACGTTTAAATACTTTAAATTTCAATGTACCTAAATTACAACTTTTAATAACGTTTCAATTAAGTACAATATAACTTTTAAACAATTGGGTATTTATTAACAACGCTTTTCTGAATATAGCATAAGTTTTAAATATATAACTAAGAAATAAACATCACAAAAGACACAAGGATTTAGCGTTACTTATATTAACACTACTGTGATGGCAGTTGCCGACCAAAAGTGAACTGAAGTGGTAAACTATTCCCGCCTCTTGTTAAAACAGCAGAGCGTTATCAATAAATGCCTGTTGGTGTATTAAATAACTCTAATAAGGGCACCACAGACTATTGCCCTTACTTATAAACGTAGAGTAACCGTGGAGTAGCTAAACCATGCTATATCCTTATCTGTCATCGTGACATTTGAATTTGACAGAGCATAGCATGGTTTGGGTTCTCTACGGTTACTCCACGTTTATAAGTAAGGGCATAAGAGTTTATCTGCAGTTCAAAATCTGTACAGAAATGACACCCTAAGAGAAACTTTTTTAAGATTCTTTTTTGCTTATCCGATATAATGAAAGACCAATATCGGCCAACGGACTGTTAGTCTGTGTTGCCCTTAAGACAATCATACAAAACACCGCAGTCACAACAAAGACATTGAGCTTGACGATACAAAACAACACAAACACGTAAAATGATAATAACTATTGCACCCTTGGCATATTTCAAAATGTTTATGTAGATGTCGGTGCCCTATCGCGTCAGCCGCCTTGTTAAAATGCGTAAATCATAATTAAATAATTAATTATGATACATTTTAATTATTGGTTCAAAAGATCATAAAGGTTTACAATAACTTACTCGGGCGCCCGCTTCACTCGTCGTTGCAACCCTCCTTTGTCTTTTCTTTTGGTAACAGCAAAATTTGTAAGCGCATTTGTAATTATAAAGATATTAATACGAAATATTCGAAGGTATATGACGCGGTAAAGCGCTGGCATACATATAAAATAAATCACTTAACAACTAAATATTTAAAAAGAGATTACATTAATAGAGATCAACGATTTACTGGTGGAAATGTGAAATAACAATAATTATATAACGTAACACGGTGTATATGCATAATAAATTGCCTATTTTTAGTTTGATTAACATTTACTGTAAATAAGGTTATTTACTTATAATTTCAAAGTGAGATCAACAAGGTAAGGTACACTATTGTAAAAGGCACGCAGCAAACAAACCATTCAAAACAATGGTTGATATTAACGGATCACGTTCAGTTTAGATTTGGTTTATTTTAACTTATACATTCCCCACACTGTTCACACGTTGCTGGCAACTAATTCGAGTGAACGAAGCACGATGGGCAAAACTGTCCCCACCCACCAACAGGAATGAAACATGTCTCAGTTTAGTTTACAGATCTTGGCACCATGATGTATTTTTACTATGACGACGACTTATGGAACTTGTTTAAAAATTAACACATTCTAGTCTTTTTTCGGATCCTAATGAACATATTAACATGCATCACGTTACTGTTCAAAGGTGGGGACGGGGTCCATACATAATGCCCCATCACCTTCATTGCATGATATCTGGCATCATGCTGTAATTCAGTCAACTATATTTTTAAATACGGGGTGTTCCAGCAACGTGACAGTGTAATCTCCAATTCAACGTTAACGTTAACAATTCAGTCGTTAAATACCTAAACTACGTCTACATAGGTTACGCACTATAACAACTACAGAGCGAGAAGAGTGGAAATTTGGAGAAGGTAACGCGATGGTACCGACTCGTGTACTAATAGGTGATATAGCTTCAAGATATGGACATACTTCTTTTTATTTATAGTTAAGAATAGATACCGCTTTTAATTTTATGTTTTTTTTTATTATTCATAATGGGTTTGCTTTTGACTAATTGGAAGATTGTGTCGACGATGAAGCGAGCACACCCAGAAGATGCCTATTCATCCTAGCTTTAAATAGATAACATGGTCCGCGCGTTTTACTGCTAATAATGAGCTTATTAGTGACACCACAATTCGAGTAACTAATCCGATTTTATTGGAGGTAAGTGTAGAGCAGACCGTGCTTTCTATACCTCTGGGTGAGGCAGCTCGATTGCTGTGATGTTACACAATGTTTTATATTCTTAAGTTTATATTATTGTGCATAATTTATGTTTTGTTGTTAGTGATATTAATGTATGTATCACGGGACTGACAGTTGCCAAGCGACTCGAAGCGCCTAATTTTGTAAACAAGAATAAAAAAAACAAAAAGTATTTTCATTTGTTTTGTGAATCTTGGTGGCGCGCTTTATAAATATTTTCACAGATACATTCAACTGTTTTAAGTTTTAGAGGGGCGAGGCATGTTTTCGTAGTTTACCTCTACCACATTTTGTTTGATACTTGTAACTTTAATTTCAAGCATGTCCATATCATGAAGTTACGAGATTCTTATAATTATATCTACGATTTGGGGCGGTATTAGGAATAGAAAAATGCGCATATGTTAAACTTATAAACAAATTGTACTTAAAAGTAATAGATGCATAATTCATAAACCAACTAAAATATACAATAAATAATCTTTGAATAACGTTAACGTATAAAAAAGTAAGATAATTCGTGTATTAACGTACATTTATACCCTGACTAGACATTCGACTAGGTTAAAAAATTCGGCTATCTATAATTTTAGACTTATTCTGAAGCTATCTGAGTGTACGAGGTACTCACAAACCTGTACATTTAAATGGTCCAGAACCTGCACAAACCTGGTGATCACATCAACACGATGGTAGCTTATATATATAATACAAGGTTGACAATAAATTGGATTCATTAAGTGCAAGTAATGTGATTCTAATCAATGATGGTTTTTAAACCGTATTATGATTATTTAGGGCTGAATTCTAGATTCTAAACAGGTATCTTTCTAAGTCGAAAGGACGGACGGTATTAAAATCTACGAAATGATACAAGCTCTACGTTAAAAAGCGAACGTATAAACTTTTTGAGAATTCATTAGTGAATGGAATTTTAAGATTGTTTATTTTTTTCACCGATGTGGTTTTTTTCCCTTTTTTTTAAGTATATTTTTGTAGAATATGTAAAAACGATTTGTAAATTTTGGCCTACGTCTGAGGTCTAAGTGATAATTGAATCATAAGGATAGTGAGCAGAAGTACTACAGTTCTATTTAATCGTAATATAAGTTTAGGTTAGATAGGAAAGGGTCGATAGAGAAGCCTCGCCTGTTACAGAAGGGTATTATACAGTTATCAATTGACTTAATTTTTTTAGGGTACTAGTGGGACTTACCCACATCTTTTGTCGCTTAAGCCGTAAACGCACTGAGAGTGAAGGCGGCGCGGTGCCTCACATTCCTATACTAACGCCTCCGCAACGCTTTCGGCACATTTTTAGGGTTCCGTACAAAAATGGTAAAAAAGGGAAACCCTTATGGTGAGACTTCGTTGTCCGTCTCTCTGTGCTATCAACTTGAAATTTGGATTTGTTGTACAAATTGTTTGCCCGCAACTAATTTGAAAAATGAAAGTGGTTTGATTATAGCAAATAGGGTGTCATATGAAAGGGCTCAATTTGCACATTAACAAAAAAACATTGAAAATATGTATTGAAATTTAGGCTAGTCAAATTGGACTGAATGAATTGCGCGTAAAATAAAGCTCATAACAAAATGAGTATTTTGTTTGGCGGTTATCGAGCATATTATCTTAAATACGGAGGGTTCCGGTGCGTGAGTCCGACTCGCACTTGACCGGTTTTTAGTATTGGAACACGCCGCACCAAGCCGCCTCCACCCTCAGTGCGTTTGCGATTTTAGTGCGTCCATATCCCTTTATAGAGAAAGAGATTCACTGAGTAGACGCGTCTTAACGAGTAGTGCTAGCCATCTTGATAGCTAGGCGAGTTCAGTAAAGAGTAGGAACTTCATGTCACAAGAGCTGAGACCAAAGGATGTTGATCAATATGCTTATATGGGCGAATTTCTAGAATATTGTACGTAGTTAAGGACTTAGTAGACAACGTAACATATTGCGTAACGAAAATTAGTTATACAATACTATAGCACTAGGCATTGTAGGCATATTATAAGAACACACATTACACAACCATGAAGTTATTGAATTTTGTTAAGTTTGACTGCAGTAAAACAATGCACTTATTTGTTGCGTGTGAAGGAATAGTAATAATAGCATTGTTTTACTGCTGTCAACATTAATAATATGCAGAAACTTCATGGTTGTGCAATGTGACAAGATTTAGTTCTTGTCTACCTAGTACTGTAATGTCATCGCAATGTTTAAAAGGATAAATCACGATCGATGTCATTGTCGTCAATAGTCAATACCTACAGGTTGATAAGTTTTGACAGCCGTCATTCCAGTGATATAATTGAAATAAATTTATTTTACCGAATAAAACACTACATTACATATGCGATTTAGTTAATATTGTGTCTGTGATTCCCTGACACATAAACGCACAATAAACCCATTATAGCTATAGTATTATTTGTCATTCAAATTCAAATGTTAAAATGAAAGATAACTACAAAGCGTGTTTCACGCATTTTAGCTGTCACTGTCAAATTGGAGGCTGGGTTGAACAGCTGTCACACATTCAACCGTTAGTATAACTGTCATTCCATATTTGGTCCTTATTACTCTTTTTAAAATACTAAAATCTGCAGCCTCGCGATCGGAAGTAGAAGTCATAAGTTAAAGCAGTTTAGTCGGTTTTCAAGTGCAGATTAGATTAGCAATATAAATTGCATTAAGTCGACTGCTATCTAATTAACTTCTGTGCTGGCAGTCTAAGTTTCCCACGCATCCCGATTTGACAGCTGTCAACGCGGTACAAAATATAACCTCAAACATACCTCAAACGCATATTTTGTACTGAGTTGAAAGCTGTCAAATCGGGTTTATTAGAACGGCACAACTATAATGAATCTGAAACATGTCGAACTTTTAGTATTGTGTTTTAACTACGCATACTTTTCCTTTTTCTTGCTTAATAAATTAGATAGTTTAACTTCTGCAATTTAGATTGCCATAGTCGCGCCGTTCTAATAGGCCCGAATTGACAGCTGTCAGCTCAGTACAAAATGTGTTAGAGGTTATAATTTTTACAAGATGACGCCCGCGAATTCGTACCCGAAGAATTCGTTTCCCGCTACTCCCCCTTTTTAAACCCCTTCTAATTGCACCCTTAGGATATCTAAGGAATATTCCCTCCAAAATTCAAGTCCGTAGGTCCAGCGGTTTCGGTTGTGCGTTGATCGATCAGTCAACCAGTTTCTACGTTACCAGCTGTCAAATCGGGTCTCTTAGAACGGCGCGACTAATATACCTGCGACTAATCTAATCCACGTTTGAAAATACCAAACTAAACCTTGCATGATGGAAGTTCGAAGCCAGGAGCTGGTTCCCTGCAAGTGAGAAGTGTTGAAGTCAGAAGCCAGGGGTTTGTCCCCGTGTTGGCGAGTGTGAAGTCAGAAGCCAGTTGTTTGTGTGGCGGGCTCGGGCGGTCACCGCACGCGGCCGGAGGGCGAGCGAAGGTGCGAGCGGATGTAGCCGGTGCGGAAGTCCATGGCGTCGCGGCTGCGTCCCGAGCCGTTGTTGCCGCGCTGCCGTCGGCTCCATCTAACCACGAGACACTCTTAGGCCTAGCGCGTACATACTTTTAAATCGACTAAGTAAAGTTGTGTTCTTCTCGTGAATTTCACACAGCTAAAGCGTTTAGTCGATAGAGGTGCGCATACAATTGAAGATCTTTTTTTTTTATCTCTTAGCAAATCGACCAGTCTTCTTTGGCAACGCTCGGGTCAAGGTGCTAATGTTAATGTCTGAATACGCTTTATGGCTCTTTAAGTAAAGGGCAGGCCTTTTATCTACGCTATTAATTAATAACTTCTCCGTGTCTTCCGTAACAGTGCCCGGCAAGGCGGCAAGACGAAGATACAGCTTTTTAATTGTTTTGTCGAGCAACTATAGTTTTTTGTTCCATAATGGCATTTTTAGTTTTTTCCCCCCGTCAGCGACGAGACCTGATTTTGACATTACCGTCCGCATGTCGCGAAGCCCGATTTGGACATCGTTGGTCAGCAGACAAACGTACACCTAACTCTTTTACACTCATTAAGGTGTATTGCCAGTGAAATAGGATAGATAACAAGCTTAGCCTTGAGCTGTCATCACTCAAAAAACCCGCGACATTACCAGTACAGTTACAAGGTCCGATTCCGGCTGCACAGACGTAGTTACTTTTCGCTATTTTTGCCGCCACTGACGAGATATTACGAAGATAGGAATTGAACCTTATTCCCATTGCGACACAGATCAAAATGTTCAAATTAAATTGCCTTGATCATGTTCATCCTACAGCACACGCACACGGGGCCAGACGAGGTAGGATGCTACTGGTTTGTGTACATTCAGGCTGGTGTACCTACCTCAGTAATCGCATGATGTAGTTGGGCCAGTTGTCGGGGAACATGACGAGCGAGAAGCCGACGGCGATCAGAATTATGCCGGCCAGCTTCATGCCCTCGAACTCGACGCCGTACAACGCGACGTCCAAACCTATAAACGACAGTTTATTTCAAGGAGCACAGCTGTTTCGTTGTTGGTCATAGTAAGGTGGTATAGTTTGGCAATAAATATATTGACGTCGTGATCGGTGGACCAATATTTCTCAACTTGCACCATGGGTGGATCCAAAATTGAGACAAGACAAGGACAAGTTTTTTGGTGACTATGGACAGGGTTCGAAATGGATAGTGCTTATTCACCTAAACTTAACGCATGTTCATAAAGAGTGAGATGGGAATACGTTGTTGACACGCATCAAGCTTGGGTAAATAACCACCTATTTCGAGAACTGGGGCATATTGCATATAAAATAATAGCTCACATTATAAGCAGAACTCTCTTTCAAACAGTATGTACTGAAAAGAGTCCCCACTTGTATTACAAGTTACAAGCTTTTATGAAGCGTGCCCGTGATTATGGGTCACGGTACCATTTCACTTCGAATAGTGCAGTGGCACTAGACAAGATGCATTGCGTCTGTCAGTTTGCGAAAAATCGTTTACGTAAGCATTAAGAGGATTGTGAATATGTCTGTAAGTTTCTGTTTTTTGCTTTTTAGTTCTGTTCTAAGAAATATTTTCTTGGAAAGGAAAACGTACAGACATAGTTTTTCATAATATTTACAACATATTCAAGAATCGGGCGAGGTTTAAGCGGAGAGAAACATTTTCACATTTTGCCACACTTCTCTTTTTTTAAACTCTTTCTGCTAAACTGTACGTATGCATAGTGATGTCTACGCCCGTACCACCCCACAACATATTTCTTCGCTGCAGGCTTCCGTTATTACATGAAAAATTAAAAAGTGTGCCACACGAATTTACCTACAGTGTATCCTGGTTGTTGCTGTTATTTTTGAACACTACACTTGCCTGCGGAGACAGGTACAGATGTTATAAGAGCGAGCGAGACGAAGATGTTGTAGGTCACAATGTTACCAAACTGGAACACGAGGTGGAAAACTGAAACAATTATGTCACCATTACAAGTAAGCTTCTTTTGTACAAATGCATTATGTTTTTAAAAACCTTGCGAATTATTCTTTGACCTAAAAGTGACATGCCAATGATATTTAACAATGTTATCACTATCATGGCAGCCGAAACACGTCCACTGCTGGGCATACACCTTCCTTCCCCAAAGATCTCCACCATGATCTATTCTGTACTCGCTCTTCCTGCGACCCTTATCAGATCGTCGGTCCACCTTGTGGGAGGCCTGCTAACATTGCTCCTTAGGGTACGTGACGAACCTTTCCACTCCCTAACGGCAGTCGGTTTGTTGACTTTCACCGCTATAATTTACGCTGACATAAATTATAGCTGTGAAAGATCGATCGAAAAGATCATATACTCAAGTTCATAATCACACTCAAACCATTAAGAAACATAACCCATTTCATTCGAGTACCTTTCTTTGTACTTACTCAACTCTAAATTTATATGATTGTAAGTTAACTCGCATTGATTGCTCGCAGGACTGATGGCCAATGGGGTCAGAAGGTTCTGGAGTGGCGTCCGCGGACCGGGAGACGAGCTGTAGGTAGGCCTCCAACAAGATGGAGTGACAACCTCGTAAGGATCGCGGGACCGCGGTGGATGCGAAAAGCACAAGACCGGTCTGAATGGAAAGCCTTGGGGGAGGCCTATGTCCAGCAGTGGACGTCTTTCGGCTGACATGATGATGATGAAACTCCTTATTGCATAAAAACAAACTTGAAAACTTACATTAATCGACAAATGTCAACTTATCCCTAAATGGGATTTCTTCCAGCTAACCCTGAACTGAGTAAGAACTATGCATTGGGTTGACAAAAACCTTCGTCAGTTTGGAATATTTATAAGATCAGGGTGTTCTTACTCAATAAGGCGAAGCTAGCAACGAGCAGCTGCACCCAGGGCATTTGGTGCGACGGGGAGGGCAGCATCTCAGAGCCGGTGAGGTAGAGCGCGAGGCACACGGGCCACAGCAACGACGCGCTCACGATGCCCAGGATTGAAAAGAACAGCGCGCGCTGGCCTGTGTTCACCTCGCCCATCACTTTGCGGAAGAGCACCTGGTGAAGGGGAACTTGCACTTATAACATCCTACGGCCCACAATAAGGCGAAAAAAAAAAGAATGTAATATGTATCGATTACGATTGACAAAAATATTTTTTTTAAATTTGTTTGCACTAATCTTTATTTGAATGGCCGTATTTTGTTCTAGTATTAGTACAAGGAACCTCGGAGGATAAAGACGGGGTGTATTAGTTGACTAAAGACTGGCACAGACAACCGCTCGGCACCGAATCAGCTCAAAGTGATACATTGAAAAGCGAGCTTTGACTCGTGTGAGTACGATACATTCTTCAGTCGACGACGCGAGGCCCGCGCCCTGGTATTGATTACACATTAACTTTAAAAAAAAAGTTTTAACACAAATCAAAGCTCACTTTTCATTGTCTTACTTTGAGCAGATCCAGTGCCCAGCGTTTGTCTGCGTCAAGCTTAATGCCTAAGCAATCGTGCGGGTCCAGAACTTTAAATAAGGAGAGTACACCACATAATTTTTTGATATCTTTATCTATCTTATAAATGAAACCTAATCTGAGCTACGTATAGCAATTAAATTATGCATTTAATCGTTTTCTGTTTAATAGGTTTCTGTAATTAAAACGGTTTTTTCGTCGTCATATCTTATCTGCTTATCAACACCCAATCAAATCAGTCCTAACACGGTGTGAGTCTTCGTTGAGTATAGCAGAGATCCTGTCGCCAATTTTCGACTCCATCATGAGACCAGCTCCATGGTGCCACCATATTATTGTACTGTCATTGAAGTTACATAAGTATACCAAATTTCAATGAAAATTTTAACAAATGAATATTAAGAAAGAAAAAAAAGGAACATTAAGGTTATGTGATCCCTATAAAGAACTAGAAGAACGTACACTCAGCAGCAGAAGTAGAGGACAGAAGAAATCAAAATTATTTGAGCACGATTCTATTGTCAAAAGGATAACAGTGTGTTTAGATAATTTTGGGCGCTTCAACTGTCCACCTACTTGTGCTGCTGACTGTGTGCGTCTTGCCTGCAGTTAAACCATTCGGAGTTTAAGAAAGCGACGTAGCTGAGATAGTTCTATATAGGCCCAGAAATCAGGTCGATTAACTATACACAGTGGAGTTAAGATACTATTAAAATGTAATAAGCCCGGATCGCACATATTATAACTAGCTGTCGGTCCAGTAGTCTTCGCATTTATTCGTTACAAACTCACAAAATACAAAACTTTCCTCTTTACAATATTATTATTGTAGATTAATGGATTTGAATATAAAGTTTTTTAACGAAGAATATTACTATTCGAAAGTCTTCTACCATTCCAAGCTATTTAACATCACCTGTATTCAGATAATATGGGTACCAAGTACCAACTAATACACAATAGTTTTCACGTTATTTTTGTTTCTAGAAAAAATGGATACACGGACGGATGCGCGAGCAAACACTAGTATTGTTCTAGAGCTAAATAGCATAAAGTTTCAACACCTGTGTATATTTCTAACAAATATCGAATGATTTTTATAAAACTAATCAACTAAATAAGTTCGTTCACGCGATGAGTTGTAATTATTATTAATTAGGAAATATGATTTGTCGTGTCGCACGCAAGCATTTTAGCCGAAAGGTCGAATCACTTCTCAGGGAAAGTGACCTAAATAATATCGCTAATAAAAAAAGACACATTTTTTAAGTTTAAAATGTATGTAAACACTTCATTGTACAAAACAAAATCCAAGAAATACAACGGAGATAAAAGAAAGGATGTACAAAGGCGAACTTATCCTTTTAAGGGATTTCTTCCAGCTATCCCTTGATTGAGAAATGAGAAAAGTTGTGCATCAAGTAGGCAAGTGTACAAATTGATTCAGGAGAAGAATATAAAAATGAAACAATCTAGTAAAACCTTAAAAAAGCGTAATTTTTATTTATTTAAAAAATGAACAAGTATTACAGGACGATCACACATGAACTAACTCCCAAATTAAACTCTATAAAGATATTATAAGACACGGTTCAAAACTCAGGAACTAAATATTCCTACTTGCCCTCGGGGATCGAACCCGGAACCGCGACCGTCGCATGCAGTGTCATTACCAACGAGGTTACGTAGTTCGTCTAGTCTAGAGCATAAGCGATAAATCTTGTTAGCTCCGGCCTCGCTGGTTCTGCGGCCATCAGCTGCCCTTACGTCATGTTATAAATACTTATTTGTTCAATTGTACGTTTCATTGTTTAAACAAGTGCACGCAGACACTATTTAATTAAATCACTATTCATTATTTTAGGAGCTCGAGGCTGCGGAGCTCAAAAACTAAGGGTTCAAAGTAACCTATAAGGACGGTATTCCATGGCATTCCAGTATGTCAATCGTAACTTATACTTGTATTGAATACTAGCGGTTTCACCCCGCAGCAAATTTCCGACTTTCCCGCAGTGAATTTTTTTTTCTGCGCTTTTTTCTTCATGTTTTAAATGTAAAACCTTCTACGAAGTATTAGAAAACATTTAAAAAAAAGATAAATGAAATCGGTAAAGCCGTTCTCAAGTATAGCGTGACCAGGAGAAAAAGGGGGTGCATTTTTATATATATAGATAGATAGATAGATTAGTAGGATCCAATATATATATTTTTTTCATTTCACTCCTATTCACTCCTATTCACTCACAAATATTAGGTGAATAAAATGAGAAGCAACAGATAATAAGGCATTTTCGTAGAAAACAGAAAAAACGTTATATTTCTCACATAGATAATGTAGATACAAAAAAAAGCACTAAATTGAAAACCCTGGATGGCACATCTGTTCACTCGTTATTGAGTTATCTGTTCCCCAAACTCGACAATTCCCTGGAGCAATTTTTCCAATAACAATAGGAAAATATGCGACTAAGAGAAATTAAACGCGGAAAATATGCGACTGGGTAAAATAAAAACTGGGGTAATATGCAATTGGGTAAAATGATGATTGGGGACAATTGCCACGATGCGGAAAATTTTGCATAAGGCCCACCAACTTGATAAGCCAAAGGTTCAGTAATGAGGAAAGTACCTTAAAAATAGCGAAGCCAGCAGCGGCGAACGCGGCCAGCGCGACGCCGCCCAGCGTGGAGCTCCCCGTGATACCATCCATGTACGCCAGGAGAGCTATGCCCGTGTCGCAAAGAATCGCTGCCACAATCTGGTATACATTTAAAAAACAACAATCTACATATTGCAAACACGTGTTTTCCAGTTGGTAAAGCCATATTGCTTTTGAAATGTTATGATATTGTTTTTAATAAGGTCATACCAGATAGAGGAGTAATGTAGGATTACGACCTACATTATATTCCATAAGCTTATAGTGACTCTTATTTTGGATGTAGTATATATCATTTGCAAATTTATTGTCAAATTTACAAATGATATACATATGCCGTTGTATAAATAAAATTAATACTGACCCGGACGCCGACAAATTGCTCGTGCAGAATAACCCAGGAGAGGAGATAGATGCAGGAGACGTTCGTGGCAAAGAGCGCCATGACGTCAGTAGATAGTAGGATCTTGAGGGAGTATGTGTACATATAGATTGTCACCACCCACAGTAGGCAGAATAGCCCACAGCGGCTGATGAAACGAGCTGGGGAAATTAAAAAAAAGTTAATCAAATAGCAGGTTATGTTCATAGAAAAACTCTGTACAGCAGGCATAAATGCAAAGTTGTAGAATTCTTGTAAGGTGTCGCACCAGGCAAGACCTGGGAGAGCTTAGATAGTAAAGGAAAAGGACCCAACTCATGTTTAAAAAATATACAGGAAGCTAATGGACCTCACACAGCGCTGCTTCAAGAATTTAGAAATTGAATCTCTTTTCCCGAAACTATACCTGATTTTAGACATATATGACATTAGACGTAAATTACCAAAAGTGAACCCCTTCTCTCTAAAGTCCCTGAAGGCGTCATATACTATGTCATTGGTGGACTTGCACTTGTTGTGAATGAGCATCACAATCATGTAGATGGGGTAGAAGAAGATCAGCCAGTTGGTGCAAAACCACGCTGTGAAGAATGGCGCATTGTACAAGTTCTGGAACAAAACTTGAAATCAACATGAAGTTAAGGAAGGAAATTTCTGTCTTAAATAATCTGACTAATATTATATTGTTTTAAAACCGGCATTTCATTGTGGCGCTAGGCACTCACAGGAATTCATTCCAGCTTTAATTAAAATAGGTTACAAATTCAGGGTGAAACAAATGAAATAACACTACACTAACTGGCTGGCAAAGCCTTAAGAAATAATAATAATAATTCCTTATTCGTACATGACTATAAAGTTTAGTAGTGTTGACAGGCAGCGAGGAGGAGGATTCGGTACTGGTGGCATGGATAGTAGGAGGGTACTCCTCTAAGTACATGTGTTTGATGCAGTGGGTCGATGTCACCCAGGACGCAGTAAGCACCAGAGTCACACAGATCCCGTAGTAGATCTGAAAGAGCAAATTTACATAAAAGCACAGATGTTATTACCAATTTTATGTTGAAGTGAAACAATTTTTATAAAACAAACATTAAACATAATTTATTTAAGTTGATTTTCTGGGTCACCACGGACTTTCATGCCAAAAAAGCGCAGGCCGCTTCTCTAGACACGCCGCGCTCAATGACATTATCCGCCGGTCTCTTGCCTCCGTCAACGTTCCCGCTTTACTGGAGCCAACCGGTATCGCTAGGGACGACGGCAAGAGACCTGACGGTATGTCTTTAATTCCGTGGAGTATGGGGCGAGTGCTGGTGTGGGACGCTACTTGTGTAGACACCCTAGCCTCGTCACACCTCCGCGGAACAGTAAATAAACCAGGCGCGGCGGCTGAGGCGGCCGAAACAATGAAAAAGAATAAGTACAAGGGTCTCGGCGCAGAATATAACTTTGTTCCTTTTGGCGTCGAGACTCTTGGTCCGTGGGGACCCGGTGCAATTAGCCTTTTTAAAGACATGACAAAAAGGCTAATTGAAACAACCGGTGACCACAGAGCTGGCAGCTTCCTCGGACAGCGTATTAGCATTGCTATACAACGAGGAAATGCTGCCAGCATCTGTGGTACTTTGCCACGGGGGCCCTCACTTTTCTAGTTTTTATTTAGTTTTAATTGATTTGTATTTAGTTTAGTTATAATTTGTTTAGTTTTAGTTTTTAATTGTATTATTGTTGGATTCGTTGAATATGTGAATAAATATCTTTTGATTTATTAAATCTATTCATTCTTATTAAGTAACATTAGGCAGGACGAGGATAAGGTTAAGGTTATAAGTAATCACTAATCAGGGTAGTGACAGAAATTTGCAAAGAATATTTTAAATTTGGTATTTTGAGAACAAAAATATTCTCAGCAAGACCTTCATCATTGATTACCACATAATAGAATAAATATGTTTTTTTCTATTGAAATGTTTTATTATGTTTATTGTGTTGCAGTGTGTTTTTTTCAAATAAATGTTGTGAGTTTGTTTGAGTTTGAAATTTAAAAGACTTACAGATAATATATGTTCTCAGTTTAAACATTGCAAGCTTTTATAAAATGTAGCTTTCCATTTTAATGTTTACACTATTGCATGACAGAAAAATCAAAGCATAAGCAGTTGCTACACTATAATTTTCAGAAGCACCAAAATTTGGGTTACACCATTGTGCCCCATAGGTAAAGGGTAATAGCAACATCAGTTTTTTCCCAAATTAGTATAAACATATCATTCTTTTTATTAACATATTCATCTCGAAGTCAATATTAAAAATAAAATACAATTGTATGCCCACTCCATAAGTACTTAATAAGAAGAATAAGAATATTTCCACAATTCTATATATATAAAAGGCAAACCTGACTGACTGATATCAACACACAGCTAAAACTGCTGTACCTAAAAACTAAATTTGGTACAGGGGTTCCTTTCATGATGTAAGTGAGCACTAAGAAAGGTTTCTTGGAAATTCACCCCCTAAGGTATTAAAATAGGGGGAGTAACATAAAACTCCTCTAGTATTATTATACACCGTGTTTTTTTTGATTTACGATAACTTCGGCATATTACTAGGTATATCTATAGAAACTAATTGGTAGATTAGATTTTTAAATATTGCAAAAAAAAATTTTTTTTCAGTTTAGAACAAAATAATGAAATCTTTTATCTTTGGTCATTCTAAAAGGGCCTTTAGAGTTACCTAGCTAATAATCAGTGTCAAATACGTCTATGTTGGCGTGACATACACACACAAGTAAAGATAACACTTGACAGGTACAAGTCACTTTAGATTGACGCGTATACAAACCTAACAATTGGAAACTCTTTACTCATACGTATTAAAAGAAAATTGTTGTTATCAATTTCAAAAGCCTTTTACACTAGTTTAACGTGATTAACTGATTAAATTTAAAAATTAAATATCTTTAAAACCGTTAGACTTATCATTTGTCTGTCTTCGGGAAATTAACTTTGTTTGACCTAAAGAACGTTCCCTTAAAGTTATCGTAAATCAAAAAAAACACGGTGTATATTTAAAAGGGAACAGGTGTGAATTTGATAGTCATTATTTTAATGTGATTGCAACTGCATCTGGTACTAGCAAGTGGTGAAGGCACAACATGCAAACCTTTTTGGCGAATTTTGAGCAGCAAGATCTGGGGCATTTCTTCTCTCGCAGCTGTCGCTCCTCATCCTGGCTGCTGGCAGCCGACTCGCTAAAGGCCTGCTGTAGCGACGGCTGCGTAGTGAGCGGCGGCGCCGACGACACCGACGTCTGAGGAGTCAGTGGCGCTCGCGGGCTCAGTGGCGTCGGTGGACCATTCGGCACGTCCCGGACATCGTGGTCCCCTTCGCCCCCACGCTCCGTCTCCACCTCCTCGCTTGTTATTATCACAGAAGGCGCACGAACCCGTTTCGGGTTGAAAATTGTAGGAAGGTCACCATCCCTTGCCATGATGCTAGCTAACACTACGAAGACATTTTAAAACTTCCGAAGATACCCTTCGTCGTGTAAATATTTACAAAAGAGGCAGGTAATTAAAATTATTCCCAATAAAAAGCCATCATAAAATCAAATCACTGATGGCCATGATAATATTATCGTTACATTGTTTACATCTTATTTTTCCGGATTGTATAACATTGTCAAATTTAAGTCAATTCTTTCACTTCCTTAAGGAATTTGTAATCATGTTCACATTGTTATTTATAATATTATTTTTGATTAATTTCGTTTAGATAATTTTGACAAATGCTTTACGTATTTTCCGCCGCCATTCTAATTCATTTTCTCACATAGCAATGAAATCGAATAAATAAAACGCGTGTATACTCGTTGAAAGACCAGAACAACACTTACTTATCCGGATTCCGACGATTTTCGTTGGAACCTGGCAATGTTTGTTATACAACGAAGCCGATACAACGCACCCTGTTATGTATTACCTCTTTTACGCATCAATGTATATAGCTTAGGTCTTTTTGAAAATGGTTTCTTGTTATAAAAGTATTTAAATTGACTATATAATGAAAAAACTAAAAATCAAGGTATTGTAGCAATTGAATTACGCAATTTACAGAAAAATCAAGCGTTATGACAATGTTTAATAAAGATTATTATTTTTATAAAAAGTGTTTAACCGTTTGAGTTTTATACGGTTTTTTTATTTTTGTAGTAAAATAATACAACAATGTTAATAAATAATGCTGATTATATTATAGGTATCAGATATTTAATGTTTTTAATAATATAATTGCGATAATCTGAAATAAAAACTATTTTAAGAATGTTACACATATTTTCTCGTAGAGGGCGGCACTAAATAGTTTGGGATTTCTCCGCAAGAGGGAGATAATTGCTAGCCTACTTGAAGCATCCGGGAGGAACTCGCCATAGTAGTAGACATGGCGGGTATCAACCTGGCTAAATGACGAAATAAAATTTGTTTGCTAATATAAGAACGCGTAGAAAAAGTGTTGATACTGAAAGACTAATTAAGTTATATTGGATTAGGACAAAAATGCAGAATGTTGGACAGTCTGAAAACCGTAATATCGATAAGGTGAATGTGCAACTTGATGTGGTAAAATCGTCCACTCCTCAGAGTTCGGCTTCGAGTCCGGCCAAATCTGAAACCGAAACGTATTCAGGTGCGCCTGCCAAATACATGACGGACTCTTCTGAAAGCGAGGATGACTCTGTATCCGAGGTAAAACGTGTTTTGTTTTCGGTAGAGGCGGTGGCAATAGGGAATGTGACTATCTGTACCGCTCTAAACTGCAAGCAAGGGACATCTTGTACATGTCTGACCATACAATTTCTTTTCTCTACGAATCCACTTATCTCACAATAATATTTGTTTGCAATTACGTTACATTGAGATAATCCTTTTCTTATTCCCAATCGCTTGCCAAATATTCCGTAAAACGTCAGAAAGTTCTAAGTACATACGTACTACTGAGTAATGCATGAAATTATTTATGCCAGCCGCTCCTAGACACTATTCAATTGATTCTGTGAAAATATTCAATATTAGCGAACTATTTCGCCGTAAGGTTTCATCCATTGTCTATTTGTGTTTTGGAGGTTTGAAGTACGGTGGCCATGTTTCTCGAATCACATGCATTTATTCATTGTGAACGACTAAATTTTGTGGTTTTGTGACGTTATTTCGCCACGATTAGGCGAATTATATAATTTAGGGATGAACTGAATACAAACATCAATAATGATGGTGTGTTTTGTGTCGACACGCGCATTCGTCGCGATCGGAACGCCTACTGGTATTCGCGCAAAATAATGGTTATTGGTGAATTGCAAGGACCATCCACAGTAAATTAGGTGTAAGCTCGTCCCTAAGCACCACATTGTCAGTATATCTCATATTTTTCTCGTTGGTGTTATAGATCTTGCTGGCTTGTTTGTGCCTTAGCAGGCCAGACCTGTTGGTAAGTTGAAGACAACCTTACTGAGTGCAGGAGGCTTCACCACACAATCGCTGTTGCCGTGCGGTCTGACTTACTCTTAACCTGCATAATGTGTGTGCGATGGACACTTACATATCTGATACTTAATGTTTTGGTTTTCTTCATGTTGAATGGTCCTTGTGATTCTAACATTATATCTGTGATTTGCATCAGCCCTAACGTCGCCAGTAGCTGTTGTGTTAACATTACTAACCGCTCACCTGTGTCTGTCTGTCTGTGCTATAATTAGCGGGTCAGCTGTATTATGAATGAACCAACTCTAATGACTCAATCAAAACTAACCTATAATTTTTACTTTGCTTTTGACATGTGAACAATGAGGATAAATGTTATTATTGTAAATTTATCAGTTAAATGATAGAACTAAACAAAATTGATAAATAAATGCAACAAATGTTACAATATGGTTAAATCCTAGCCGTCTATTGGTTCAAGGTTACTTGATAATTTAACTTTCAGTTATATATTTTCATATGCTATAACTGGTTTTTGTATGTATGATGATTTTGTCCAGCATTTACAGTTCTTATTCAAAATAAACTTTTAAAATAATTGAAAGCATGGTATGTGTTGATAAACACTAAAATAACAACTAAAACTTAGTTTTTCTCAAATAAACATACATATTCAAAAACTCAAGGAAATTACCAAGGCTTTGGAAATTGCAATAATTGAATACTCCGCAAAAAACTAAAAGTTTGTTTGAAATGGTTGTATGTACGCAGTATGGGCCCTAAAGGTCATTGACTCTTGTTTGACTACTGCTTTGACTACTTTTGAAGAATTAATTCAGTTATCATAAAATGGCTGAATATGTTAATGCCAAGCATGGAAAAGACAAGTTTCCATCTAAATAAAACTCTTCTATATGAGATGGGAAGAAGTGTTAAGGTAACAGTTGTATTTAGATTATTGGTAGAGTCGATACTTCTGTGCATACTCCGACACACATGTTATGTTGTTTTCAAAAAGTGCGTTTATCAAACTTTGAAAAATAATAATTTAATACCAGTCAAAAATACATTTTGATTCTTTAACTTTAGTTTACTACTATAGTTCATGCATAAGTAGAATGTAATAATAATACATTTGTGTTGGCAGGCGGAGATGGAAGAAGAAGGTGGTGGTCCCGAGTCATCCAAGTTCCTTCTATCACATGATGACCCTGAGAGGGCCGTTGACCCCGAGATGCAGGCGAGGCTGGAGGCACTCCTTGAGGCAGCTGGTGAATACTTTGTTTATGTATTATTTATGCAGTTTTTAATGATTCACAGGGTAATATCAGATTTAGTCATATTATCATAGTAAAACCTTGTATACGAGGAGTAAAAAAATACCAAGTTCTAGTCTCTTTGGTCATATGGTCTAGTCTTAAAAAACAAGCTACGAAAATATCAGTTAGTATTATATGATAATATTTGATTTCTATGGCCTGTTTAATATGATAATTTCTAAATATACTGTCATTAATTCATAAAAAAGGCAAAATTCGCATTACGGAAAACAAGCCGCTAATAAAAATATACTGATACATTTTTCATCATAGTTATTATGAAAAATGAACTACAATCCTTGTGACTGTTAGTTACTTAAAGAGAGCCATAACCTGAATCTATTGAATTCCTATAACGAAAGACCGGACCACACTTCCCATATTCCCACACATAAGTAGGCATTTTGGTGTTTTTTAGGGTTCCGTAGCCTAATGGCAAAAAACGGAACCCTTATAGATTCGTCATGTCTGTCCGTCCATCTGTCAGTCCGTATGTCACAGCCACTTTATTCCGTAACTATAAGAGCTATACTATGGAAACTTTGTAAGTAGATGTATTCGGTGAACCGCATTAAGATTTTCATACAAAAATAGAAAAAAAACAATATTTTTTTGGGGTTCCCCATACTTAGAACTGAAACTCAATTATTTTTTTTCTTCAAACCCATATGTGTGGGGTGTCTATGGATAGGTCTTTAAAAATGATATTGAGGTTTCTAATATAATATTTTTCTAAACTGAATAGTTTGCGTGAGAGACGCTTCCAAAGTGGAAAAATGTGTGTCCCCCCCCCCCCCCCCCCCCCGTAACTTCTAAAATAAAGGAATGATAAATGTAAAAATAATATATGATGTACATTACCATGCAAACTTCCACCGAAAATTGGTTTGAACGAGATCTAATAATTAGTTTTTTTTTAATACGTTATAAATCGTAAACCGCATTTTACCTTTCATTCAATCAACTCCAATATAATAAAGAATAAAGAAAAACATTTATTTAGATGTATAGTGGTACGGAACCCTACGTGCGCGAGTCCGACTCGCACTTGGCCGGTTTTTTTATAGTATTGTTCTACATCAATTAACAGGATTCTGACTATTGCAATGAAATTTGGAAACCTTTATTAAGGTTTATTCTTATAGAAGATACAATACTATTTAAGTTCTAAATGTGACTATGTTCTTCTTTATAAATGTGCAGTGTAAGTTTTGTATGTGCGGGCTAAAATAAACTCTATGCTAAACTGTGTTGTGAGTTTGGACACTATGGACTTGTACCTACATCAAAGAGTACTGAAAAACCAACCTAACCTTCTCCTACTAATCATGATCATCATCATGTCAGCCAAAAGACGTCCACTGCTGGACTTAGGCCTCCCCCAACTTAGGCTCTCCACTCAGACCGGTCTTGTGCTTTTCACATCCAACGCGCTCCCGCGAGCCTTACAAGGTTATCACTGCATCTTGTTGGAGGCCTACCTATAGCTCACACACCCCACACCCTCGCACCACTTCCTACAATTTTTATGGTGAAAATATTTGCAAAATAATGGTCATTTATTCTAATCTAAAAAAAAGATTTCTATGAGATTTAATTGCTTGGTTTGCCAAAAGAATAATAAAATATCCAATAAAAAGTATTTTTGGTCAGGTCTGTAAAATTTAATAGATGCGTACTATAATTGTAATGGATTAATTCAATATAAGTAAACAAGACAAAAACTTTGTGCATAGTTTGGATTTACAGTTGCGCATAGTAAAATTTCTTACTTCATAAGTTTTTTCTCATATTGCCGGCTGGACTGTACTCTTTAAACCATGTTTCACATATGTATGTATGTATGTAAACTCACTGTACAAGAATATAAATATTACAATATTGTTACTAAACTAATGTACATAATGGTTTTGAAAATGATTTTACTGATAACAAGCCGTATTTTTCTCTGATTAGACCAAATATGCTTTTTAAACCTTAGCTATCTAACTAACACACTATTTACTATTTCATCTATAACCTGCATGCACAAATAAAAAAAAACATTTTTTGATCCCGCAGACATATTTATTAAACAATTAAAGGTTCTTTCCCTTGTATCAGTCAACCAGTTTAATTCACTTGTTCTCCCTCATTAATCAATGGATTAGAAACATATAGTTTATACCTGGCTTTAGTTTAACAATGTTGTATAATTAAGACATACCCAGGTACGTAAATGAACAAAGAATAGTTGATTGACCCACCTACCTACCTAATTATTTCATTTTGGTTTGGGCAAATACTTACCTACCTCATTTGATTAGTTTCTTTAATTTCGTACCCAGTTGATCTAGGCTATAGAACTCGATTTAACTATCTGACTTACCTAGTTTAAGCTGGAAACATCTTATTTTTTGAAGTATTTTCTTGTCCAAATTTTTACTTTCCTATTTTATGCCACTATTTTATGTATTTTTTATCCAGAAAAGGCTTCAAAAAAAAAAAAACACTGTTAGGTAAATTATATTTAGCTATCACGAAATTAAATTATAATTAAAGTCACATGGCTACATCATCATAGTTGCATGTCAGTTTGAAAGCTTCCATCTAACTCAACATGAGCATCCCTCATCTACCATTCTGTTACTTGCTGCCTACTAAAACCAAAATAAATTGTGTAAAACACAAAACTAGGTAGGTATTTATGTTAAACTAATGTTGTCAGTATCACTGAAATTATTCAAATTACGTTTCATTGCTACATTCTAGATAAAGATCTAGTTGTTTTCAATGTTGGCATTACCATTGTATCTATCACGATTCGGAAGGGTTATCATTTTCCCGCGGCTTGTTGTTAGTCACCACGTCCTTCTCTAACTAGTCTATAAGGAAAGAGACGAACGATAGCGAGACGATCCGAGTTGTGCTAGCTAGACATTCAGGGCGACGTCACCAGCAGACGCTAGATCAGTGATCGGCGCAGACGCCTTTAAGTTATAAGCGGTAATCGGGTTGGCGTAACTCACGTACTTACCATGTTGTCAGAAAGTGACAATTGCTTTATCCACAGCGATAAACGCGGAAATAATAAACCCGCTGCTGTTCGTTACATATCCTTACGAATTTTGATTTCCAAACTTTTTGATTTGCCAAATTTTCATTTAGAAATAAGCACATTCTCCAAACGTTCAACTTATCCGGTAAGGTTACATTTACCTATTAGTTTTTATAGGTGATGTTTGTAAAATCTTGATAAGTGAAACGTTTCAGAAAAACATGCATATTTTCTCATGCCCTTAAAAAAATATCCCAAATTAAAGTTGGAAAACGAAACTTCGGATTCTATAGTATTAATGTAACTAGCCGTTGCCCGCATCTTGGTCCGTGTATATTTATTTTCTTTTTAACTGTGTAATTAAGTCGGGTTATCTGTCTTTACCTCATTTGACAAGTTTTATTGAAATTTTGTTAGGTTATTTATTTCTAGGAAAATTATGCGATTTCCGAAGGAATAGCCGTAAACAACTTCGCGGACGGAATGGAAAGCAAAAAATAGTTGATTATATTTAGTTTGTCACATTAAAATAAAATATGTACTAAATTCGCCGCGGACCTTGAAGAAGTTCTTTCATACATTATATTTGTATTGTAATAGTGGCCTTGGGTTTTTGTAATATTAGTTAATTGGAAGTATCCTCCGCCGCGTCCCCACGCTTGCACCTCGCCCTCGCCCTCGCCCCATAGCAATTGATATGGCACCTTATAACGCACGCCACGATCGCCGGCCCGGACGCCCGCGACTTATGTATGTATGTATGTATGTAAACACTTTATTGTACATAAGAAAAACGAGAACAATACAATTATTAGAAAAGTTTGTACAAAGGCGAACTTATCCCTTTAAGGGATCTCTTCCAGCTAACCCTTACTTATGCCGTTAACAACCACCAAATTACCAACAAAACCACTTCAAAACTAAGTATATACACTTAGGGACAAATTTAGTGAAACGCGAAAAAGTTAATTAAATAAAATTATTTGTTTTGATAGTGTTGTTTAATAAAAATAAAATAAAATGAAATGATCCATGATGATGTTATATTTTTACGTCATTTTAAGGTGGTTTTACGATGTCGATTTCAAAGTTAAATGTACAAGAGAATCACATACCAAAAAAACACAAAGTATTAGAAAACAATGAAAAAAATATTTTAAAACAATAATAAACCCTTTTGTTTAAATTTCCACCAGCTGTTTACACTGTATTAACTTGTTTTCGCCGTATAATTTACCGTAATGCCAAGTGGTTTTTTATTTGTTCCTCTAACTTTGTACCTGAGTGTATATTGTACCGCAAAATGCATTACCGGTCAACCTTGACATTCTGTGCGATATGCATCAACAAATTAATATCCTAACTTCACTTCAAACTGGACATAGACACCAGTGGCGAAGCGTCACGTAAATAAATAGACAAGCCGGAGCAAAAAAAGGTGTATGGCGTGTGTCGGTTTTACGTTTTGTTTGTATACCTACTCTATGCATAGGAATTTTTGGTAAAGCCGTAAATATTCGGCTTGTACGAACGCCTCGCGACTGATAGACACGATCAAAACCTATTGTAAAACTAGAAGGCGGTACTTATATTTAGACGTGCCTGCATTTCTGAGCTGACCGTTACGGAATCTTTGCTTTCTATCGTTCCTCTAAAAATGGTCATATTTCAGATAAGATCTTAGTAGCGCACTCTGCATTGATCTGAGATATAAGAAACGTAGACAAAGGATGTATTGAAAATGTTATTGAGTTTGATAGTGATATGGCTTATAAATTGCTTCTGTTTATGTGAGTGTTCTGTAACACACGTACATAATCCAGAATTAATTATACTCAGACCTTCCTCTTAAATCACTATTTATTGATAAAAACTGCATTAATTCCGTTGCGTATTTTGAAAGATCTAACCGTACATACAGAGAGACAAATGGCAGGAAGCGACTTTGTTTTGTACTGTGTACAGACGTCAATAGAATCTTAGTCACAATAATGTAGTGTTTGTTTTTAAAAGTTCATTTAAATTTCTGTTGTTTGTAAGTTTAGTCCAAATCTTGCAAGTCAATTGTGAACCAGTTTCCGTTACTTGAATGGTCTGATATTTCAGATAAAGATTGAACCTCGACGACAGTGCGATTTTTATGTTATAATATACCTAAAGCCGCAAAACCACTGAGAGCGGGCGACGCGGTGCAGCTCAAGCTCACATTAAAAAGCGCACATTACGTTTGCAGCTTCGGTGCTGATCTGATGTTGGAGCCGAAAGGGGGCAACCGGATGTAGGCTGTGTTTATCGTTTGAACTCATTCGATTGGTCTTAGTAAGCATCTGAAATGAAGTACGGCCTGCAAAAGAAATCGTGTCCCAAAAAAAGATTTTGATAGTGACTTATCTTAATTTATTTTTTAAACGATCTCGTTAAAAGTCTTATGTATATATTAGTATTCGGCATCAGTCGGGTGTGAAGACGGTTTTAGAACCGGTTACGTTTCCTAGAAGTGTTTCTTTTAAGTGCCGGCAATGAAGGAAGTCCGGTGGAATGTCGCCTGTTACAATGTTACCATGATTATGGTATTATAAACATAAATAATAAGAGTCACTAAAGACCTCTGTCACACTCAAGTAACGTCCAATCACAGGGAAGATATAGGGATGTGGTTATGCCCAATCAGCTACTTTTATTAACAATAGTGGTCAGAATGATAGCTTTTATGTAGATTTACATCGCTATCACAATTCGTCGTAAGTCAATACAGTACTACCAGAGACCAGAGGGCCCTGTCAAGATGCACTACGCTAACCAGCGTTTCTATTCGTTTCGTTTTTAAACCTTCCTTTGCAGGTGGTAGGACCCTGTGCAGGGTCCGTCCGGATCGCTACCACCATCTTATCCATTAACCTACCGCCAAACAGCAGTGTTCGCATTGTTGTGTTCCGGTTTGGGGATAAGACAGCCGGTGTAATGACTAGCATAGAGGCATTCCATCTTAGTCCTCAGGGTTGGCAACGCATTTGCAGTCTTATGCTAATGTCTATGGGTCACAGTTTCCACTTACCATCAGGTGGCCTGTGTGCTCGGTTGCCTTCTCTATGACATAAAAAAAAAAAAAAAACCCAATCGCGTCACTGGTAGATGACCTGACACAAAAAGTCACAGTCAAGTCAGAGGCCGTACGTGGAAAATCGATGTTTGAAGTTAGGTTAGCTCCACCCCTTTATTTCCATTTTTAGATCCAGTTTTTGTATTTTTGTGTAATTAATCTGGTAATGTACGTTTACAACCCTTATTACATTAAAATTAATAAGGCTGCATTTATATTTGCAAGTTATTGCTGTAAGTTTTGAATCAAAACCGAGATGCAGATATTTGTTGCGGTACAGCAGTACTTGCAATAAATTCAGCTTAACAATTTAACTCTTGGTTTTTACATCTAATATAGCCGATGCTTTCACCGCCGAACCCTTATTTAAGTAAGTGGCTCATGTTCACACAAAGTCAGCAATGGAATACTTTGAAGAGGTCCCGCGTCCGATTACAAGATCGAGTATCGATGGACAACCAATCACCAGTCGATGACACCATTGTACGCAATTGAATGTAGACAGCGCTGTGAAGTACCGCATTTCGTGCTGTCATAGAAAAACTTAATACAAAGAAATCCTCCTCCCCTCCCTTTCGGCAGTCGAGCAACAAGGTGATACCGGCAACGTGTCCTGTTTCAAGTTGCATGTGAACTAAACTCTGGCCAATTCAAATGTGCTTCCCATCTGGCTTAAAGATAATAAAGAAGCTTTGCTCTGATTTAGCTAGACTAAGCGACCAAGTGATTAGGCGGTGAGTTTTTTAAATTTCAAGAAATGATAGTAAGCAGACAAACTTCGGTCTATGGTCTCGTCAGTTCCAGAGATTTTATGAGAAATATCGCAAACATCGCTCACAGTAAAGTCAAACAACAATCGATTAATCTACTTTCTCTAAGATCGAATGAAAGTCAGTAATCGTCCAAAGCTCAATCATCAGTTACATAACGCTAAATCGGTATTTATCGATATGAAGACTTTAACCATTGACAATTTGCGATTTTGTTTTAATGCAGAGATCAACTTCGAATACTTGGTTTGATTCCACCAATTGCCTTCAATTGCGTCAAAATCTTGAACTGAAAAATACAGTTGCTAACAGAAACCGTATTTAGACGTTGTTGTTATGGTGTTTACAGACTTTAGAGTTTATAGGCAATGTGTTTATGAATTCGTAATCACAAGTAGGTATCACAACATCTAACCATTGTGTTAAAAAGTAAATAGGTACGGTCAAGGAAATGTATTCGCGTACCCTTTTCACTCTTGTCACAATGACAATAAGAGTCAAAAAGGTACGCGAATACATTTCCTTGACTGTACATTACACACTATGCTTCGTACCCAAAGATTATGATTCGACGGTTTTCGATTACCTAACAACAACCAGGTTCTATATTTAATGTCTAGTTCATTGTAACATATTGACTGAGAAATGATTCAAACTCCGGCCCGTCACATATTATCGCATTGTATCAACCCCTGTTTTTGAAACGCTCCAATGAACCACTATTGACTCCCACAATAGTGTAATAATTGCACTAATTAACACTGAATAACGTGACGAGTGTATGACCCGCGGTGTGCCCTAATCGGCTGGTCGGACAATCCTTGGATTTACATTAATTCTCTTCTTTGTGGTGTATTTATTAACGGTGTCAACGTTGGTGGCCAACATACCGCCGTTGGTCACAAACGTGCGCGAGTAAATGCATAGTGAAATTGCTTCGTAACTGCGATATTTTCTTGGTTCCGTGCCGTGTTTCCCCACCGATTGCGGACGTTATGTGGCTTTTCAATAGATCAAATTAAATGTACGTATTTTACGTGTTTTTGTTGGTTTTAGATTGATTCGTAGAAGGCACTATCAGTGTGGCGGAAAGCCCCTATAACATTCAACAACAAAAACATAGTTATCATTGAATTACCGCACTAATAGTTATATAGGCACGTGCCGCCTTTTTCTACCAAATAGATAGCAAATTATTGATTATTCGGCCTTGTTAAGTCGTACAAAGTTGAGGGCTGTTCGGCAATGCTCTGCGGCAGCTATAGCATTTGCGGCGCCGTTAGTGACATTTGCCAGCGGACAGGTAAATTGAATGTTACTCGGCTATCTTACTTCATGGTATTTGAGTACAACGCGATGAAATTAGCTCGAATTTAGCACAGCAATAGCGAAGTGCCATTATATTTAGACATCGATGTCAACTTTGAAAGCGTAACAACGCTTAAGGGTGCTCTACATTCCTAAAGTTAACTATCATTACGGCCTGTATTTGTTGAACTGTGAATAATGATCTAGAATTGCAAAGTTATAGTCATTAGATAAGGGAACTTATCCTTACTTAAACGTTCACATAACCCAAGTGCGGTTCGCGCCTTGCGTCTACCGTCGAGTTCTCACGGCCCTCTGGCCTGCACACTACGTGATCAGGCCCAATTAATGTATCTTTCGAAGCACAGGAATTACGCTATTCATCCATGCTAACTTTTTGCGCCCTTTGACGCTTGAGAATTTATTTATAAGATTAAGATTTATTATAACGATAGTTATATTGCGATTACAGTTCGTAGAAAATCTTAGTTAATCTCTCAGTAATAATTTGCGATGAAAATTTACCATAACTGAGCATTCTACACCGGAATAGCAATTATACTTATAGCTGCGCGCTAAAACGAAAGCTCCCAGTGAGTGATGTTATCACTAGACAGCTAACTTCCACTCGTCCAAGCTATTGTTAGTCGTAAGTCTTAACTAGACTGAGTTCGTCTCTCAACACCTAGCTGTCTGCTATTGTTTGCATCCATAGTCGTGTATAATTCACTGGTCTAAGTGGATACAGTCGTTGCATACTGTAACCCAATTTCAAAATGCAATGTGACCTAAATCTTAGTTTATATTGTGGCACGGAGCACCTACGTCTTAAATCGCGGTGCGTCTAAAATTGCTAGTAAAAATTTCATGCCCTTAAGGTATAATTTGAAGGTCAATACATTCATTTCTATAGTAAATTACCCGACGTGGTTTTAAAGTTATGGTAACTTTAAACTGTTCGTACTTAATAAACTATGCATGATATTTTTGTTTATCTTCATTATTTTATATTTTAATGCTAGTTTAAGTATTATCATTGTATAATATCATAGCTGTTGCCTCCGACTGCTTCCGCGCAGAAAAATAATACATAGCCTCAGGAATAATGTAGCATACTAATGGTGAAAAAATTTTTGAAATCGATCTAGTAGTTTTAAGTTTATTCGTTACAAACATACAAAAATACAAATGTTTCCTCTTTATAATATTAGTTTAGATAAGCAATATTTTAAAAACAACTGATAGTTGAGCTTCTTTCCGCGTTTATTCTCAGCAGTAGTCTCCTCTTGGGTAGCACCGGTAGATTTGACGTGTAAAAGTAGCTGTGCAACCTACTTAATAAACATATTTTAACTTTGGACGTCTTCGTTCCCAACAATCCTACAAATCTTGAAACACTTGATTTTCCTTTTGTTGTTACTTAGCGCGTCCGAGTTTCAACTGACCCCTTTATGTGACGTCAGTGCATCGCTAACATCTCGATCTCGCGTCACTACTTCAGCGAGAAAATATGCACCGATGTTTCGCTCGACGTAGCTTGACTCAAACTTTGTGATTTATTCGAACGGCTTAATGCAGAAATCAATACGCTACGCTAGTAATAGATGTGTTGTTTTCCTATGTCCGGTTGGTTTACTTGTGGTTTAAAAGCTATGCTGCCTCTTTTTTTACAAAGGAAAACGAGTCATAGTGGCGTGTTGCTAAGCTTCTTCTTTGTTAGTGGTCACTGTATGCGCCGCTGTTAAGCACAATGAGCTAACGTAACCTAAATACAACGTCTAAGTTATAGATGAGAAGAGCTCACGAAAGATCGACAGTAAAAGGCAGATAAGAAGTCAATCCTGAAACCTGCAGAATGTATAACTTACTAGCGACCCGCCCTTCTTTGCTTCGGTTTATGCGAGCTAAACCTTCCCTGAAAAATAATCTACCTCATGGTGAAAACCGGATCAAAGTCCGTTGCGTGTTTGAGGAGTCAGCGGATATACCACATACCTACAGACCCGTTCCGAAATAACAAGTGTCGGGAATGACTTCTTATCTTACTTTTGCTGCAGAAGCTAACAAAAAAAACTATGCTGACTATTTGTATGACTGTTATAATTAATAACGCTACCTCTTCATAGCTTGGAACTTATCTTTACACAGTATAAAACAAAAGTTTGTCCCTCTGTATGTAAGCTTAGATCTTACTAATTACGCAACAAATTGGTATGCGATTTTCATCAATAGATAGTGATATAAGAGGAAGGTTTGTATGTATAGAAAATCTGGATTATGTACAGATGTTACAGAAAACTGTCACTCGCGTAAACCGAAGGTAAATGAGGGCGGGTCGCTAGTATGGATTATGACTTCGTAAGGCACCTTAATTTAGACAAGTATAAATGTGGTCTGAACATAAGACAAGAACATTAACCGCTTTTGTACAAATTGATTCAGGAACAACAGTTAAGTCTGAAACAAACCGTATGATTCTAGTCCCCTATGCACCAGTGCACTTGAATTAATCTTCCGTTCAAAGAGCAAGGTTCACAAGTAGGGCTACAATTCGTTCAATCATTCACGGAGGACAGAGGCCCGTTCGTGCGAGCGAACTCTTAAATAAATTATCAATGATACCAACTGTTTTCTCTCAAGCTGGCGCCAACGGATTCTGGGAAGATGTTGACAAGATTACATTCTAAATTTCGGACTCATTTCCTCGGGGAATATACCATTTTACATGGTAAATTATATAGTTCTGCGAAAGAAATAGTTACGCATCTTTGTTGTAGATCTGCTTTCTTTTCAAATTGAGAGGTTCTAACAACAGCAGCTTTATCCCGCGAAGGCGTTGCTGTAACTTACACGAGTGAACTTAAGTAATAGTGCTGATGAGATTTCAAATTCACTTTACGTATAGCCTAAGCGAATGTTTAATTAAAATTAAGAATGTTATATCGTAGAAACTCGTTTAATTTCAAAGTGCAGGTAAAAACACAGAGAAAAAACACGATTATAGCAGGTAGCAATTTTTTTTAAGTACATTATCAGAGAACTATAATTTGTAAGTTTTTGTCCTGTACACATTCACATTTGCGTATCTTAGATAAGGTAGATAGCGTTAACATGACCGCGTCAAAAATCACGGGGCCGTTAACCTTCTCCTAAAACATCACTTCAGTATTTTGTTAGGAAAAAACAGCACTAGACCAAACAGCAAGCGTATAATGAAATGTTAAAATCAGCCAAGTTACAGTCGGTGAAAAGGATAAAGCCATACGAGTAAAATATCTCTTTCCTTTTCACTGCCTAGAACTTGTCAGGTTTCGACAGTTTATAATACGGTCTCTGCGCACCTTAACCATAAATAGCAGAAATAAGGGTGAGAATCCACTAGAGCTGTGCGAGGTTGCGAAGAAATGTGCGAGTAAAAATCCACCAATAGAATTCCTAGCCTTGCTCAGCGCAGCTCTCCTATTGTTTGATTTTCCTTTGGTGGCACAGCTCTATTAGATACGCACACTTAGCGTGGTAAAGACCAGCAGCTACTAACGTGGTATTATATTTGCAGGTATCGGCAAGCTGTCAGGCGAAGGCAAGCACCTTGCCGACCCGGAGGTGCTCCGGCGACTGACGTCGTCGGTGTCGTGCGCGCTCGACGAGGCGGCCGCGGCGCTCACGCGCATGCGCAGCGACCAGCCGCCCGCGCACCACCGCCACCACCACCAGGACAAGCCGTAAGTGCCGCGCAACCTAGACACATAAGCCTACATACGTAAGGTCCTAACTTGGCTGTACCATCACTGGGATTCATATAAGCGGCGCTGTGGACACTATAATGTCACCTGTCATAGTCAGGATGGTAAAATAGGAGGCAGGTGGTCGGTCGGCTCGTTTGCCTTTTATGTATATATATTAAGAAAAGAATTGGCGTGGGCTTGCCACAGCCGTATGCACGCTTGTTTATGGTCGCGCGCGTGGCACTTCCCTGAAGGATACATATAGTTTACTGGGTATTCCGGTCACTTTCGTTAGATTAATCATACATAACCATCTCGGGTCCCCCGGACCTGGGTGGTATGCGTAAATGAAGCGTTAAAAAAGGGTAATATTAATAAACTGATCTGGAAGATGCCCGTCACAAGACTGGGCATACGTCAAGTCACAGATAACTGTCATTCTTGATGCCTCGTGACAGGGGTTTTACTTGAAGAGACGCTCCCATGTCGAGGTTTGTTTTCCTCGCAAAGCAAAGCATAGGATACGGTTCTCAATAAAGGAGAGATTGTTTGTCCATACGGAAATACCCGGCTGAAACTCTTGGTTTTCCAATTGCGTTTGATTACGCTGTGGTAAATCCATATCATCAGTCACACGTCACACCACATGCATGCTTGTCATAAAAAAAAGCGTGGCTTGCAATACCGTTCGAAAACCCGATTAAAACATGCTTATCAATTCACAAGGACAATCGCAAAGGGCTCTGTATTAAAATCGTCATTTTAACCGCACTCGATACAATTGCAATATGTACTCTTGTAATGATTTGTTACATACAAAGATTTGTTATATACCTATATAAATACAGACTAGGTATAAATACAGACTGGTCCTTATCGCTGTTTAAATAAATATTAACTGTGTATAAACATGACAACCACGCCTGCTGTTAAAAAATCAGCCCTAGTCCATGGACATTCCGCCGCATCACCACTCAGTTAGTTGACCTTGACCTTCAGCATGATGATATACCGAGATTGAGTCGATGCGCCTTGCTTCCCGGGCCGGTCGCGATCGAATCTCACGATTCTCCGGCCGGCGCGGTCGAGGCGAGGTTGCGGCTGTGATTCGTGAAGCTTTGATCTTATCTGATGACAGGTAGACTTGTTAAATTATAGGAGAGTGTATTGACGACTATTGAGTATGTGTGTCTATTTCAGGACGCAATGCGGTTCGACGGCAACGGGAACGACGCCGAGCGTCGCGGCATCGGTGGGTGCCGACGGCGCGCCCTCCCTCGCGGAAGCGTGCTCCGACGGGGACGTCGGCACGGTCCGCAAGCTCCTCACCGAAGGCCGGTCTGTCCACGAGACCACGGAGGAAGGAGAGTCCCTGCTGTCCCTGGCCTGCTCTGCCGGCTACTATGAGCTCGCGCAGGTGTTGCTAGCCATGCACGCCAGCGTTGAGGACCGGGGGATCAAGGTTGGTGCCGCTCACTCTCGAATTTATATTAAGATTACGGTATTTTCAAAAGAGGGTAATTTTTATGAGCTAAGTGTAAAGCGTATGTATGTGTCCTAAAGGGCATGCATTTACCTTCATAGGATGATGGCAACAGTGTTGGACACTTCAAGCTGACCGGCACCAAATGAAACAAATTAATAACTCTTCTGTAAAATATGAATCAAGTGTTTTTGTGGTGGAAGGATCTTGCGCAAGGTTTATCCGGATCGCTACCACCGAAGCGAAGCAGAAGTGCTCGCATTGTTCCGGTGTGGGGATAAAACAACCAGAGAAATAACTATCATAGAGGCGTTCTTTGTTGGCAACGCATTTGCGGTCTTAGGTTTACAATCTTAAGAATGAAAAATGTGTATCACTAACAGATCCAGCTTAGCATTTTTGTTTTTAACTGATAGAGCTAAAACAGACCTGACGCCGTTTATGCGGATATAGGTTCAGCTAGAAAATTAAGCCTTAAAAACGTTAACTTCGGGTATGGTATGTTCGGAGGAAAGACGCTAACCTAAATCTGCGTATGACCCGTGTGATAGTTTGCCTTCCCGATGCTATAAAAAAAGTGTTCATCATTATCCATTACTGGTTCCATCACCCTATTTACTTAAACGTTAAATCGAAAAAAAGTTCCTGTAAAACTCATATAGCAACATGTAAGTTTGGGCATGTCAGCTTATCAATCATCCGCGATAGCAAACCTCTGTGGCGTCACCACACATTACCCGAGCGGCGTCTATCACTTAAACCGTTTGTATACCAAACAGGTCGATTGTTACAGAATATTGGATAAGCTCTTATTAGCATTATTAATAATAGCAAGGGCAACAGTGTCAGCTTTGTTCTCTTACTTATGAGTGCTTATGACATTGTTTTACAGTATATCTTCTTTGAAACTAATTTTTGACGACACGTTTAGTCTAGCTGGTATACATGCCTACGAATATACTGGGCATATATTTGGTGTGATGAGCGCCAGTATTGGTTCTCGAGCCTTGGATGTTTTCTATGTTCTTTATGAAAGTATGTTTAACGTTGTCTACTTATAATACAAGCCTAAAGCTTAGTTTGTGACTAGGTAAATTTGTAAGAGTGTCCTCCGATATTTACTATTATTTATTTAAGTAATCCTCAGTCTTGGCCCCGGTTACGCACTATTTATCGCGATGCAACAAGAGTAACCCTTTTCCGTAAACGCTCCGTAATTGCCATATGTTTGATTTCGCCGCTCGACGCCCCGCGCATCGCGTCATTGGTCCCTGATCGCGGCCTAAACCCGTCACTTTTTTATAACTGACCTATGAGTAATCGCAATTGCACACTCAACTGTGGAACACATCACGGCCCTCGGGAATTTACAACGCCATCAAAATAACTTATCGTAATGAAATCGCTATACAGCTAGTGTATCTGACCCTTTCAAAACGGCTTCGAGATAATTAAGCTTTTATAACTGTGATTCTTGGTAATAATTAACATTTATAAAACATACTGTTGGCCTAAGCATGGTATATGGTAAAAATTTAGACGGCTAAGCCAAGGCTTGTTATAATGTCTATCACAAAGGACATAAGCAACGGCTTATTGTTTGCTTTAATAAATTTTGCTCGCACTATTTGCAAGTAAGGGTCAATTCTCGCTAAACGAATTTGCCCACGTTTTCGCGTGTTTGGAAATATAAGCATATTTTATATCGATTTTGTACTTCACTGCTACTTTAGGAATGGAAGGTGTTGATCAAGTAGACCCACTGATATTGAAATTGTTAAATATTTGATTCGACAAATACTAATTGATGACTTATAATATGATTTAACATTTATTTTAATATTACCATGCGTTAACTATATTGTTATAGACTCTTACCTGAAATCAAAGCATGTATGTCATAGGGGGCACTTCGATATTCTTGTGTACTGCTTCACGTGGGTTTTTGGGTTAACATTTAGCAAAAACCCTAATATGCATAGGTAGAGAGGGATTTCATTCCATCTTACCTGTCTTATTTAATAAATACTTTTTTAACCTTAAAATTCCTTTTTCACTTAAAATAAAAAATTCATAAAAAAAACAATCTATGTGAACTCTGGATAATGATTTGTAAAATATGGTCTCTACATGCTTTATTTAACAGAAAACAGCTGTTTTAGCATAAAATATGTTATTTAGGTTATAAACGTGTTTACTAACGGCCGAACCCTATTTTCAAACCGCGGAGAGATAAGGCTTACTGTGGGTTAAAATTTGACATTTGCCCATACAAAATGTGTCAAATGTTAATCCGAAGTAAGCCGCGGTTTGAATATAGGTTCGGCCATTAATAAGACAAGTAAAATGAAACAGACCTTAGCTAGCCATGCCTGTATAAATTGAGGGAAGTAAATATTTTGGTTTTCCCCAGGGCGACTGCACGCCCCTGATGGAGGCGGCGAGCGCGGGCCACGTGGACATCGTGCGGCTGCTGGTGGCGCACGGCGCGGACGTGAACGCCGTGTCGGGCTCCGGGAACACGCCGCTCATGTACGCCTGCGCCGGCGGCCACGAGGAGTGCGTCGCCGCGCTGCTCGACAACGGCGCCAACGTCGAGGACCACAACGAGAACGGCCACACGCCCCTCATGGAGGTAACGAGAACCTGTGTGCCCCGTCTACCTACTATCCAACCGAGCTGTCTCTACGTGCACGATGCACGACGCAAAACGATTGTGCGTAGGCTTGCTGAACTATAATAATAATGATTATTACCGTGATGGACTTGCACGACTGATTTTTTGCCCAACCAGCCCCAACATCAGCAACGTCTAGCATGATTGATACTTTGCACGATATGTAGTGCGTAGTGTGCAGCGCAAGAATGTAAATAGGTCACTCGTGCTGTCACTTCTCATGCCGCTGCGATTGCCTGGCGATTCCTCAATTGTTCGATTTTCGTGCGGAAGTCAAAGGTCGAGCAACGCGAGCGCGAGTGACTGTTTACATTCAGCCGACTTGCCGCGTGCGAGAGCGGCATGAGAAGTGACAGCGCGAACGACCTGTTTACTCACTCGTGTTGCCCGCTTCCCTGCAGCATGAAGGATGTGTAAACTCACTGGCGTCGATGTCACCGTAGCAGCTGTTTTCATAATGCTTAGGGCTCAATCAAATCCTTCAAGACCCACTTACTTTAGGTGTTCTATTGCCAGTCTCTGTCATGTTATGCCGTGAATATAGCCTTTAAGGCTTCGGCACATGAAATATGGCGAACTTGCTCTGCTCTAGAAACTTCTTCACAAACCATAAAATATATATATAGCCTTTCCGCTTGCAAATAAATATCTTGGTAAACATACGTCAAAATGTCCTCCTACTTGTACTCTCGATCGGTTTATCTTCACAAAGACAAACTAAATCTTTACAACATAAATAACGGCACAATGTG
Source organism: Acleris sparsana (assembly GCA_923062465.1). NCBI lineage: Eukaryota > Metazoa > Arthropoda > Insecta > Lepidoptera > Tortricidae > Acleris > Acleris sparsana. Next base: position 14,569,611 of record OV281294.1, on the reverse strand, counting down.
TTCTCAGGCCGCGTCAGCCGGGCACGTGGGCGTCGCCAAGATCCTCCTAAAGCACGGCGCCGGCATCAACACGCACTCGAACGAGTTCAAGGAGTCCGCGCTAACCCTGGCCTGCTACAAGGGCCACCTCGACATGGTGCGGTTCCTCTTGGCCGCGGGGGCCGACCGCGAGCACAAGACGGACGAGATGCACACAGCGCTGATGGAGGCCAGCATGGATGGGCACGTCGAGGTCGCCAGGCTACTGCTCGACTCTGGTGCACAGGTTAGTTCAGTGAGTTTTCCATTTTTTATTTTTTTATTTATGTGTTGCAAAGATCTTGTTTCGAGAACTACAAGCATGTTGCACTAGACGGACGAGCACATAACGCTGATGGTCATAAGGCTAAGGTCGCCAGGTTCCTATTCGACTCAAATGCAAATGTTCGTTCAGTGAGTTTTTTTATTGTTTGCGTGCTTTGCGCAGTTCTTATTTCGAGCAATATAAGCTTGTAGCACGAAACGGACGAGGTGCACACAGCGCGTTTGGAAGTCTCACGAGGCACGAAAGTCTGGCTGTAGCTGGACTCTGGTGCAATGTAATATTAGTTTAGCAAGACTTCCTGTTTTTTTTTTCATTGTTTGCGAGCTTTGCGCGGTAGTTATTTCGAGCAATATAAGCATGTAACACGAGATTGATGAGAGGTACACAGCGCTTATGGAACTAGTATGGTAGTATGGACGGGTACGAAGAGGTCGCCAGGCTTCTGCTCGATTCCGGTGTACAGGTTAAAGCGTTTTCACTCTGAAAAATCAAGTAGTAGTGGGGTGCGCCATCTTGCATTGAAAACAATGTAGTTCAGCGAGATTTCCAGTTGTTTGTTTTGTATATTTGTTGTTCGGAGCACTTATTCTTGTAATTTGGCTAACATGTAAATTTACTAATAATGTTGGTTGGTTTATCATCTAAGCAGCATGAAACATGGCAAAAGCGTAATCTATTTCTATTTAATGTGTGCCTTTAGCGTGGAGAATCAGTGACAATACCGCGCGTAGCCTGAATAGAACATTGAACCATTTGAACTTCAATTTATATATGTAACATATTCTTAGTGATCTTTTTTCCATTGCCGATGTATCTGAAAATCATCATCATCATTATCAGCCCGTGTTAGTCCACTGCTGGTAAAAGGCCTCTCCCAACGCACTCCACTGCTCCCGGTCGTCAGCTTCTCGCATCCAAGATCAATAGGTAGATCAATAGTAACCAAATGTGAATTGTGCACAGGTGAACATGCCGACGGACAGCTTTGAGTCCCCGCTGACGCTGGCGGCGTGCGGCGGGCACGTGGAGCTGGCCATGCTGCTGCTGGAGCGCGGCGCCAACATCGAGGAGGTCAACGACGAGGGCTACACGCCGCTCATGGAGGCCGCCAGGGAAGGTGCGTATATATAGCTCAGGCGGACAGGACGGTACCGAAGCAATAATCAAACTTTTCAACGCCATGTCAAATACAAAAGACGTCAAACCAGACTTAATATCCTGCTTTCCAAATCGTAAACATTTATTTAGCATATGCACATTGGTAACTGAGTAAATCTCCTAGAGCTCATTGCTGGGAAGAAGCTCTGCTAGCAACTCTAGAACAACGTAATTGTTATAGTTAAAAAAAACAATATTGCCTATAAGTGAAATCACAAAAAACCAAAACGATGATTAATAAAATAATCGTACACATCGACTCAAAATGAAAAGTTAAGAAATAAAAGCACATTGTCAAGACACTTGTGGTCGAGCCCCGTTTTCGCAGTCCTTTCTTGAATTCCACAAAATTATAATGTTACGAATGCATTTTAATGCTGACTGTATCTTACAGGTCACGAGGAAATGGTAGCGCTGCTGCTCGGGCAGGGCGCCGCCATCAACGCCCAAACCGACGAGACTCAAGAGACGGCGTTGACGCTCGCGTGTTGCGGCGGCTTCCTCGAGGTCGCCGACTTCCTCATCAAGGCTGGCGCCGACGCCGAGCTCGGCGCTTCCACGCCGCTCATGGAGGCTAGCCAGGAGGGCCATCTCGAGCTCGTGCGGTACGATACCTAATACCAAAAATATTTATACCCTAGTCATGAAGTTAGCAAAATCATTGGTAGCTAGAGATCCAAGGTAAAGTACAGACATGACAGACCTTCTAAACCCTCTTAAAATAAAACATGCACAGATTTATTTACTAACTTCGACAATCAATGACCCTGAGGAAAGAAAATCTGGATTGTTCCTCGTTTGAAAACCAAATTAGATAAGATAACCACTATATTTCAAGTTCTCAAGTTATGATACGCATGCGTGTATAATTCTAGATTCATAGTCATTTATCACGTTGTGGTCCCCGAGCTTAAAAACACATTCTTTACCATCAATGCTGCGACAGCTACGCTGTAGCATGTATCAGCGTTTTTCCGCTACTTAGCGAAAATCTGTTACGAACACTGGACCCGACTATCGAATCGTCGACACTGAATGCGTTAACATTTTTAACCATTTTTACAGGTATCTCCTAAACGCGGGCGCGGACGTTCACGCGCAAACGCAAACGGGCGACACGGCGCTCACGTACGCCTGCGAGAACGGGCACACGGACGTGGCGGACATCCTGCTGCGCGCCGGCGCCGAGCTCGAGCACGAGAGCGAGGGCGGGCGCACGCCGCTCATGAAGGCCTGCCGCGCCGGGCACGTGTGCACCGTGCAGTTCCTCGTGGGCAAGGTGAGTACACCATCGGCCACAGCGAAACTATACACTAGGGATGTTACGGAGGTAAAAAAATGTTGTGTGTGAAATGTGTAAGCAAGTAAGTATAGACTAGTTTGTACACGATGACCGCGGCTGGCGCCGCCATCAATGCGCTTCGACCTCCGATTACAAAGTATCGAAGTCTGAACCGGAGGGTTATTATCGATCGGAACTGTATTCGAAGCTCCATAACATCCCTTCTATACAGTACGCGCGCGAGTTCATTTCCATCGGGGGCTGAGGCGAAGCTCTCCCCGCCTTCACCCACCTCGCGCCACCTTCGTCTGCAAGATAGTGCGGTCTTGGACGTTTTGACGTGACTAACGTATTCCTCGGGATGAACACTCGCGCGCGTCTTAGGATTGTTGTCCTTAGAATGCAAATGTGTATGGGACACAGATCCCAGGTGTGCTTGTTCGCCTTCTCCATACCATAAAAGTTGTTCCAGGGCGCGGACGTGAACCGCATGACGGCGAACGGCGACCACACCCCCCTGTCCCTAGCGTGTGCGGGCGGACACGCGGACGTGGTGAAGTTCCTCCTGGCGTGCGACGCGGACCCGTTCCGCAAGCTCAAGGACAACTCCACCACGCTCATCGAGGCAGCAAAAGGCGGGCACACGCCCGTCGTGCAGCTGCTGCTGGACTACCCGCACTCCGTCATGCTGCCGAGAGGTGAGTGGGCTCACTAATTGTAGTCGCTGCACTTTCTAAGACTGGTCGATACCACGTCTTCGCACGTGGTGAAGTTCTTGTTTACTTCTAATTTGTTTTTTTTTACTTTCCTACTAATACGATTTGATAAAGCTAGTGTTTTTGGGTTCGATTCCCAGTCAAGGCAAATATTTTTGTGATGAGCCTGAGTATTTGTTTCTGAGACTTGTTGTTGATTCTGAGACCCATTGTACAGTCAAGTGTAAAAATATGGGAAAAGGTAACATGTCTAAAATATGTTCCAATGCACCTATTTCAGTGAAATTAGAATTTCATAACATATTTATGAGATAATTCTTTCCATATATTTTTTGCACTTGACTGTACAAGCTTAGAGCTTAATTTGTGTAAGAGTTAATTGAGGGATTGAGGGAGTTAATTGTTCTAATCCGCCTTATGGCTTCTCTTCACAATGGCCCACCATGGGCGAGTGTAAGAGCCGCATTTACACATTAGAGCGAGCAGCATATTCTTGAATCTCATTCTTGCGCATAACTCTGTCCTTATGTTGGCTCATGATGGGCCATCATTGAGAGGGGCCTTTAAGGGACGTTTTCAATTTTTTTTTGTACATAATTAAAGGCTTATTGCAAACAAATCACGATCGCTTTCTTTGTGTAACGAAAGTTAGTCATACAAACTATATGGGTAACTTTCGTTACACAAACGAATCAATTAAGTGTTTTAATTAAAGCCCTGAACTACGTTAATTGTTTTGAAAACCCTTAGCGTCTTCCCTTACCTATCGACGCCGAATCGGCTTGAGCCGGTAAGAAAAAGTTTCATGTCCGTGCAGTAAGAGTGAAAAAATTGCTGCTCGGCTAGGCTCTTGTCATGAATGGAGAAGAACAGAAGAATAGGAAACTATGTAGTTACTATGATGCACAAAATCGAAACCAGATACTTGTTGTATATTATGTAACTTCAAATTTGTTTCTCTTCATGAACGTAATAATAATTGTATCGGTAGGCAACAGTGGGCCGGCGGAGGACAGCAGCGGGCTGAGCGCGGCGCAGGCGGCGGCGCTGGGGCTCGCGCACGCGCCGGCCCCGGCCGCGCCCGCGCCGGGCCCCGGGGCGCCCGCCGCGCGCGCGCTGCTGCCCGCGCTCCCCGCGCACCCCGCGCCCGCCGACCTGCCCGCCGACCTGCCCGTCATGGCTAAAGCCTACCTCGAAGGTATGCTTACATTTATTCTCGTCCATTCGTTTACCGTCTTACTTGGGTAGCTGAGGTGCGGCCTCAACTTTCATGTAACGAAATCGTGTACCGCGCGAAGCTTACTGTAGCCAAACCGACTATAATATTATGTTATATACCATATGATAGCTCAGTCTAACCCTAACAGATCGATATATGACATTTTCACGCCACTGCTCGGGATTGTGGCGAAAGATGGTCTGTTCTTGGTCCCCAAAACAATCGATAGTTGTACATTGAATGAGCAGGCCTACTATGAATTTAAAACAAAACAACTATTTTAACATTGTTGGTCTGTTCCATTGACCAATAACATCGGTCCGCTGATCACTAATTCGACCAATCAGAACACACTTTGTGCTGCATATGAAATTAAATTATTTCCTCGCAATAGTCGTGAAAAGCACTGTGTTAAGCCTCAGCCGAAAGTACAATAGATGGACTCGTACTAACTCGTCCATCTATTGCTTACTTTCTAACCTCTACAACAATATACTATTGTTTCGAACTGCTTCTCATCTCATCTCATAGCTGATTAAGCGTAATTTTGATTGTGTTATTTTAAAAATGCATAAATGGTTCGCAGGGCGGCGCGCGCCGGCGTGCTACCCGGGCGGCGCGGGCGCGGCGGGCAAGCACAAGTGCGCGCGCAAGCAGCGCGCCGCGCCGCCGCAGCCCGACCACCACCTGCCGCCGCCGCCCGACATACTCGACGACCCGGTAACTACACCCGCTCACACCCACACCTCGCCTTCTCCTACTAAACCTCCTCATTTTTAACGTTCAATGTTAAAGCGAGTCTTACTTACAACTAACTATCCCCATGATGAAAGATGATGTCTTTAACATAATTGTTAAACGCGATAACGCTGCGTTTTTTTCCCACATCCTTGTTTTCATTGTATTTGTACATGCTCCGGCGGTGTAGAAACCCCACGAGAACCTCACTCAGTTGTCGCTCCCGCCTGGCTTCACCTGGAAGGATGTTAACAAGAAATTTAAAAGTAAAGACAACATTGAAAATCCGTTCAGTGTGAGTCGTGCAGTCTTTATGTAACGAAATCATTGAGTAATTACAAGACAGTATCTTTAACACGCACATACAAGTATAAAATGCATTTCACTTAAGCCTGATAATCCTGGTATACATACGTAGATTTAATTTCATGGTAGATTGATAGCTAATCTACAAAAAGTAGTTCAGTCAGCATCAAAAGTAGCTACGCAAACGAAGACGACAAAGGTCTTTCTTAAAAGGGAATAACTTCGATTGCGCAGATACTTTTGATGCTGACTGTACTGTGCTGTGGACTCTAAGAACTTGATGATTATTATTTTGAGACTACCTTTTATCCGTGAAGACCAGGCTTTACCATCGGATCACAACACTACATTTGAATACCCCTAACTTCTAATTTAAAAAGTGGGTGGATATGCGTTGGTACGACTACAGTTCAAGTATAGCGTCGTGCAGCTTTTACAGTAAATCCATCTGTAGATAGTTCATTGTAGCATTTATAGCCTACCACTAAAGGCTCAATAGATACCTAGTACTTCAGAATTGTTGTTAATTGAAGTTTTCGTTGTCATCAGAAAAGAAAGTTATACCAGGACTGCAGTGAGATTGATTTACTTAATAAGTACATGTACACATTTTCAGAGGGGTGAGGCGCTAGCGAGTCAGCCCCGCAACGAGACACTGCCCGAGACTGAAAGAAACCTACTCGAATTAGCCGATACCTATGGTTAGTATCATTGTAACAACCACTCTTTATATTTTACTGATTTATCTATTATTACGACTACGATGGGACAATAAAATAAATTAGGTGCACAACTACGCACCATTGTTATTCTGATTTCAAGTATAAAAAAGAATCAACCGATCAACGACAAATAAGCACTGGGCTTTTTGTGATTCTGAGTATGTATGCTGCATTTAAAAATGTGGTCGAGAAACAAAAGCCACGTCCGAAGTGTATAGCAGTTTTTGACTCAACAATTTTTTGTCTAGTATTTTTTATTACTTTGTAGGGCATTTAAGTTAGAAGAACGTAACAAGCTTCCTTACAAGTATTGCAGGTTCAACTAGTTTAAATTATTGTTTTATTAGTGACTTCCCTACGACACAACTACACAAAATTTGGTTTATGTTATGTTAGTTCTTCAGCTGGCGCGGAAGGTCAAAACACCCGTCCCGTCGATTGGATTAAATTTGTATTAAGAATGAAAATCATTGGCCAGTTGTGCCACGCAATTATGCCATGGGGGAATACTTCGTTTTTACTTTGGTTAAATAGTGTTGTAAAATAAGACGTAAAGGGTTGTGTTGTTGCGAAGGTCCCCCGACGCTCGCGACGTCGGCCCTACACGCACTGGACCTGCAATTCTGCGCGCAAGGCAAGTTGCTCACCCGACAGTACTTCACTTGCCAGTACTCGTCCAGTATTCAATACCTAGACAAGTTGCAAGTTTTCACGTTTAAGCATTGTAGAAATCAAATACGAGTGATAGACCGGGAGATAGTGACACAAAATTTCCATCAGTGTTCTAATTACGTAATGACGAAAAGGAAAATGATGGTCATAGCGCTGGTAAAGGCTGTCTAATGGCGTGGGCGTTAATCGAGCGTGTCGGATAAATTAATAGTGTCGAACGATTTGTTGTACAAAAAATCTCTTATTTTCCGATAGTCGATGAAAAGAGAAGTAGGCGGTAGCGTAATGCCATACTTCTCCGATGTGACATACAGTCTGCCATACCGATGACAACACATAATTTATAAAAAAACAATTCAAACCATTTCTACCTGGCTAGTTTTTGCATAGCTAATCAACTTCGAGTAGCCGTTCATGAAAATCACGGTACAAAACTACGGCCGCAAACGGTTAAATTATTTTTGTTCTATCTCCCGGTCTATGTATGACGAAAGCTTTACGTGTGATTTCGTACATACAACTGGTATAATTTATTCAAATATTTGTACAGTCAAGTCAAATTATCAAATTTGTAATGTCAAAAGAAAATTATCTCAAAAATTCATAATTCATTATAGGGTCAAAATGATTGCAAATGACCTCGACTATAACCTCTTAACGGGAATGGATGCGATAACCAATAACCCTGTATACTCAGGAAAAAACTCATAATGGGCTTGTTATTCCCACAAACTGTGGATTTCTATCCATTAAAATAATAAATTCGAAATTCGACATATATATTCAGTGAATTGGCCACATGGGGGCTCTTTTACATGCCGGTTCACGTACAGTTTTAAAAACTGACCCAGGAGACTTCACAGCAACGAGGTACAACAAAAAGAAGAGTGCCCCTTGCAATTTATTGGCTACCTCCGAAACACAAATACTAAATACATAATTCAGTATTTAAATGAATGCTATGAAATCGCATGTTTGATATCTATGTTCGGTTGCGACAAGTCCGTACATGTTTTATAATTTCTACAATCGATAGATAACTGTTACTTGTCTAGATTCACAGATTACGTCTCTTTTACTGTACATACGGAACAAAAGAGATGTAATGAGAATATTGGATAGATGATGGTCAAGTGAAGTGCCACCATAACATTGACCCAGCCTCCGACGCTCCTTTCGTTGTCCTACGTTTGCTATTATCTATTACAATTTTAACGCTGTGTAATATGCTTATTATGTCTGCCACACTGTCAACACTTCATTAACACTTTCAGCGCTATTAAAGCATTCTGTGTTGTTGTGTAATGGATTGAGTTAGAAATCCAGGAACGATGTGGATTGAAAGAAGATGTAGTGACAAAGTTCGAAAAGGGTATGCTAAGAAGGTTTGGTTATTTAGGAAATGTGGATGTACGAAGAGATACGATAGAGTTATGGCGAGTAAAATGAGTGGAGATGTTGGTAGAGGCGCCTTAGACGCACATACAGTGATTAGATTCAAGATGTACTGAATATGGGCCAAATCAAAAGCACCCGAAACCGACGTAAGTGCATAAAGAGGTTGATGAATGTAGAGGAAGCGAAAGTTGTACGTTTAGACCGGTGCACCTGGCGTTCCATGGTCTCTGCCTACCCCATTGGGAGACAGGCGTGAAAGTATGTGTTATCCTGTGTAATTTTTAATTATGAAAACACCAGAAGGGTTCCGTGCCATCTATACACAGACAACTAAATATTCTGTGAATACAAGCGTTTACATGTTACCGTTATTAATATCGAACTGCAAAAAACGGCAAGTAAATCGCGTTTCTTGTATGGGAGCCCCCACTTAAATATTTCTATTTTATTCTCTTTTTAGTATTAATTGTTATAGCGGCAATAGAAATACATCATCTGTGAAAATAGCTATCGCGGTTCATGAGAAACAGCCTGTTCACAGACAGACAGACGGACATTGAAGTCTTAGTAATAGGGTCCCGTTTTTACGCATTGGTTACGGAAACTTAAAAAATGTGTCGCTGATTATAGATGTGTTTCACCATCATCAGCCCACAGCCCACTAGTTAGTCCAGTTTTGAATAAAGACTATCCATCGTACGCCAACGAGCATGCCCTAATCGCATAATTTCACGAATAATATTTTACAATGCTATAGCTCTTAGAAGGTGCTTCGGGTATGTACTTGTCTCTCAATCGCTCTTATACGCCCTTATTAAGAGCGAGTAAGAGAGTAGTACAAACCCGAAACACCTAAGTGCCCGCAGTCTACAACAATTTAACAAATAACAGTCTCTATTTGGCAGTATGGCAGATGTCCGGGAAATATGTTTGTCTAAAAATGTTTCTTTTGTGTTTGTTGGTCCATGTTATTTTTATTCGTATTTTTTAAATCACAAAATAACTTGTCATAGTGTAGTTTTGAACTGGTTTTCGTTGGTTTGGGGTGTAAAAAATATTGTTTTATTTATCTTAATTTATATAAATAAATCGCAATAAACTTGTTTATTTATATTGACAAGCCATTTACCTAAGTTGCTACTTAACACGCAATAAACTCTGCAATTTAACCTATACGTTATAATCCCTGAAGAAGGACCAATTATAATCCACACCCGAATATTTCATATTAACAAACTTTAAAATCTCTAAAACTCGCAACGGATGTACAAAAGTGTGTTTTATGGGTACATTTTTAATTAAAAAATCCTCTCGCTTAAGATTAACGACGCCGTCGGTTAACCTCGAGGTCGCATACATAAGAAAGTAAACTAGGGCTGTCACAGAACTTGTACAAACTATAAGCTGGCCTGTCAAAAGTGTGTACCACTCTTACTGATTGTTCGAGCGTCCCCTCCCGCGTCCCGCAAACCACGAAAAGGCCAACTTATAATGGTGGCGCTATAGTCATACTGTGTGTGCAGGTGTGACGACCATCTACCGGCCGACCACGCCGCCCTACCCGCCGCCGCAGCAGCTGTTCCCTGCGCAGCAGCTCGCGACCAACCTCACGCAGGTCAGTGAATTACCGAACTAAATATACTTAGGCTGATTTGTGACTGATTGCTTAGCAAATGAGCGTAAGCGTAACCTAGTGATAGTTAAGTATTGTTTAACTGTTTTTTTTTGGTGTCATAGAGAGATGCTTCATAACTTTTCGGCGGTCAAAGACGACTTCTTAAAATGACGACTTATTGAATTGACGACTTCTTAAAAATGACGACTCGTCGAATTGACGACTTCTTGAATTGACGGCTTTTTAAAATGTCGACTTCTTAAAACAGCGACTTCTCGTATTGACGACTTCTTGAATTGACGACTTTTTAAAATGTCGACTTCTTAAAACAGCGACTTCTCGCATTGACGACTTCTTGAATTGTCGACTATTCGATGAAAGTGTTATCACCTAAGTGTACAACTTACAATACGGACTCGAGTCTCCCCTGACCTATTCGACGGAGCCCTGCCGCAATCCTATCCTATTTCTGGGCGGTTTTGCACTTCGGGCATCTAAAGATACCTAACGAACGTAACCTACCTACTTTTGCGGAATGAAAATTGATTTCTGACTAAAGCCGAATGACGAAAGGCAGTCAGAGGAGACAGCAGGAGAGACACGAGACCCTCGCTACAATAAATATCAAACTGTGCCAATTGCCCCCATGTTTCCCTATTTTGCCGTCACTACGCTGAGATCCTGAGGTCTAAATTTATTACATTATGTATCCAACCTTGTATTACAACTGCTCATACGTATTAGAATAATTTGGAAAAAAAGTCATTTCTAGAAGTCGTTATTTTCAGAAGTCGTAAAATCTAAAATGTCGTCATTTAACGAAGTCGTAATTTCAAGAAGTCGTTATTTTCAGAAGTCGTAAAATCTAAAATGTCGTCATTTAACGAAGTCGTCATTTCAAGAGGTCGTTATTTTTAGAAGTCGTCAATCTAAAATGTCGTCATTTGACGAAGTCGTCATTTCAAGAAGTCGTTATTTTCAGAAGGCGTAAAATCTAAAATGTCGTCATTTAACGAAGTCGTCTTTTCAAGAGGTCGTCATTGACAGCTGAAACCCTTCATAAGTGGCGACAATATGTTTATAATCCGTTCAATGCAGGATGATTCTTATGACAGCCGTATTTCGTATCGTCAAACACTCGTAACCACGACATATAGTGTTATTTTTTTTAAATAACTGTACTTAGTTAAATGGTTTCTTGACTCCTGTTAGTTTGTCCAAGTGTATTTCGAGTTATTTTTAGACAATCCCTCTATTGAAAGATATCACTAGCTAGGACAAATGTTCCGTAAAAGAGTATTTTCTCTTGTGGACTAAACAGAAGCACATGTAGTTAGCTTCACGTACTTCTGTCAAATTCAGTTGCAACGTTTACAGCATTTAAGAAAAGTTAAAACAAGTGTTATATTTATATGAACTGTCACGGGGATCATCCTCCACGGACTCGACTGTAAAGCATGGAATTAGATAATATTTATGCGATTAAATAAAACTACGTGAAGAGATGAAGAGGTGTTAAAATTAATTAATGGCCAGTAATTAAATAGCATCTATTAAAGTGGCCAGTTATTGCGCGTTTACCCAAAGTAGTATGACCAGCGGTTATGATTTTTGGTTGATAGAATCAAGAAGGTTTGAGGACAGAACTACGGAACTCAAGTGTGATGTTACTATAATGAATTGTTGGTTTCAAATACATCATTGTTTCTTGAGTATCGTTTTCTCAGACATAGCTTTAATTATTGTCAAAGAAAAATCATGTATCATACATATCCATGAACCAAAAACGTGCGTGACACCTGTACTCTTAGTCCTTATAACTATGTGATATTTGATCGATGGGGGCCCATCAGAACTCTGGACAGTGTCAACAACCAATCATTGACTAACAGTAACACTGACCGGTTGACAACCGTTCTAGAACATGTCGATACAAGAGCGGGCGCGCGCGAAGGCCTCTCGCAAATGTGCCAAGACCGGCTGCCGCTTCCTCCGCATGGAGGCCTTTAGGCGGCTCGGCGAACAACTCATAGAAGTAGGTGTGGCCACTGATATCTACGAACGCCGTAGCCACGTTAGACGTAGACGGGAGACGTTGCATAATTCCGAATTGTAATAACGCTGGATTTAAAACGGCGAGGGTAAATTATAAGCAGTGATCGTAAATTTTCGTAAAAAACCGGTGCAGTGACGAATTGTTATATAATTACCAACCATTTCTTCATTATTACTGAGTTCTAAATGACTTTGATTTTTTTTTTAAGTCTTGGTTGAAACAATTTAATATTTGCCATTACTGACAAACTTAGCACTGCACCAAAAATGCTGGAAAATCTACGTTCACTGATTATAAGTTTCTAAAGTTTAATAATAAGCATTGAAATTTGGAGTAATTTAGTCCAAATCAGGGATCAATATCGGTATTAAATAAAATTGAAATATCTTCCTTACTTTGCTACATTTCCTTGATATTTTCGATTGGAATTTAGGTAATAACACCTCACTATTATATAAATTCAAGCGAGATATTAAAATTGAATACCGGTATTGTTGTATGTAAATAATACCGGTATACGATCACTGGTCCAAACTCTGTTTATTGATAGAGTCCCTACACCTCGGCGGCAAAATGTTTAACTGTAATTAACCATTCTTATATCGGTTTCATTCGACCCGATATCGTGGTGAAAATACCATCTAAACAGGGGTGGGCCAACAACAGCCCGCGGAGAGGTGAAATCCGGACCACCAGTACCTTTTAAAGTCTCTTTACTCGTCGACTTTATAAGTTGTAAAAAAAGAAACTTAGATAAACCGACTGAAGTAGTAGTTTAGTTTCTAACTTTAAGAGAAATTAAAAATAAATTCCTTTTTTCTGGCCCATAATATAGTAGGATTTTTTGCCTATTACTGATATAAATTTATAGAAAACACGATTATTAAAAAAAAAAAGCCTAAATGTTGATGTTTTTTCAAAGTTGCCAGCATAAAAAAATCTTACCCTCTTCAGCAGATTTCAGATCAATGTCAATTAGGTCGTATAGGTATTATAATTCGGAATTTCAATGCGTTCCCGTAGTGAGGATGTCGCATTTTATTACACGCGTTTAACGTACCGATTGTTCGATATAATTATAGTCACCTTAGATACTTGAACACGCTAGACGCACCAAGTTAATACGTCGTCTTAGATTGAAACGTTGTTTTCATCTATTTAAAAACAGTCTCATTTATTTCCCACTTTTAATGTAGAACTAAGTTATCATTAAAAGAACATACTTTGTGTCATTATTGTTGAACACAATGTAAATAGGCAATAATAGTTCACATGTAATATGTAAACATGAAAGCTATAGAGTAGAAGGTCATTTTGAACAATAAAATAATTATTACTGCATTCTATTTTAGTTGACAAAACAAAACGTCTCAACTTTCGGTAATCTATTGTCTATTGCATGCAGCAAAGCACGCGTTCAGGGCCTCTATGATACTCGGTAAAATCATATTGCGTTTGTCTTGTTATCGTATTGTTTTTAACTCTACCGCCATTATATCTTGTTTATCTATATGACATATGTAATTTCTTAATTTAACGTTTCATCAAATTTAGCACCAAACTCTACTTGTCTCTGTTTGGCCCAATTGTTGACTGGTAGAGTATGCCTCACGGAATTAAATCCGCCATTTGTGCTTACTTTGTGTATTGTGCAATAAAGTTTAAATAAATAAATAAAAAACCCTCGAGTAAATCAGTCATAGACACTCGAAAAACTAAAGTGCTCAATAAAAGGCTTTTGTGCATGTACCTAAGTTATGTTTTTATCTGATAGGGCCAAAGTAGCCCTGACGCCATTATGCGGATATGGGTTCAGCCAGAAAGTTAGAGGTGTTAAAAACGTTAACTTGGGTATGTCCACAGGAAAGACTAACCTAAATATGAGTATTAGCCTAATTAAGAGCTATTAAAACGTTGACAATACGGGCAATAATGCGTTTACCTAGTATAATAGAGGCCCAGAACCCATATTCGACGTAGCCTAGACAATATTGTTTCCTTCTATTTCTATTGTTATTTTTTGAACTCCTACTACTTTGTCTAGATAGAAAAAATATAACTGTATCAATCAGGGATGATCTATGTGACAGCCTGTATAAGCACGTTTCTTTAACTTTTTTTAAACAGACGAGGTATGAAAGTTCGGGATAGATGCGTGCCTAAGCATGCGATGGATTAAGATTAACAACATTATACTGCGTATTGACTGTTGATTGGCCGGTGCCCTTCCTGGTGCGTGTTTTGCTGCATGCAAACCGACCCATTAATTAAACTTGTGTAATACACTACCAGTTTGGCTAATAAAATACGCGGTGGTTTGTACTTAAGTATTTATTTATCTTTATGTAAGTACGAGTATGTACATCGTTTTCTACTATCACTACAAACTTAGAGCTTAGTTTGTTACTAGGTTAATGTGTGCAAGAGTCCTTGATATTTAATGATAAATGTTTAAACTGTCAGCAGGAGCAACTGCAAGAGTTGCAGCAACAACAGTTCCAGCAGTTGGCTGCGCAGCAGGCGCAACAGGCGCAGCAACAGTTGCAGCTACAGCAGCAACAGACGCAGAAGAAGCCCCAACCACAGCAACAGCCCCCCGTGCAATATGCGCAGGAGCTGCAGAGGCCCGAGGGCTTCGCGCCGCAGGTCAGTAAATATAAACCATTCATTTATTTTACTTTTAGGCCCACCATATATTGATCTTAAGGAATTGAGGTATAAGGTGTATGTGCGCATTCAATTCAAATGTCAATTGTTAAGTACATGGTTCGTTGGTGGGGTTGGTGTTTCAAGTTTAATTAGCCAAAGAGTAGGGAACTAGTGGGTTCAATCATACATAATTTAACTAGGCGTGACAGAAGCGCGACGACGCTCTATGTAACACGCTCAAAAAATTGGTAATAGTCATAATCAGAGCTCGAATAGGGTCAGCTATTCTTAGTAATTAATATCATGTGTATATAGTTAATATGGATACGCCCAGAAAATAAATATTGATACTAAACAAAACAATTCATTATGATTAAACTTAACTCGAATCCACCAAAAAAGTTATGTTATTTTTTGTAAACATCCCTTCATTTGAGAACGTATAAGAGACTCGATTGACACTTACTTTAAGGTATTTGATCAAAGATAAAAAAAAACTTCATAGTCGCGTTCGTGTGCATATATTATCTAAAGAGGTTTGCTTATAGTAGTTAAAACTGCCTTCGTACTTAACCGGACTGCAACGGAGCTGTGCAAAATCGACCAATCACATTCCGTAGATTCTAATTCACTTGTGTTCGTTTTAACGGCGGCGTAAAGCCTGTGGTAGAAAAGTGCAATAAAAATATTTTATTATTTAATTACTCTTGGGACGACTACCGTTAAATGCCAGGGTATGTCCATGTTATGCAAATAGTCAAGACTAGTACATTGTTGTAGAGGTTAGAAAGTAAGCAATAGATGGACGAGTTGGTTCGAGGGCCGACGCATTGCGGAGGCCCTCGAAATTACGAGTTCATCTATTGCACTTTCGGCCGAAGCTTAACACTTGCTTTTCACGACTACTGCGAGGAAATAAAAAAATAATCTTATAAGGCGTTTTTTAAACTGACGACTCTCACCGTGACAAAAACTTTATTTCAGATAATTAAAAGCAGACATATATGGCTGTATCGAATCTGATTCGTTTGCCTATCCGTGAAGGGATGAATATTATTAAAAAAATAAAACGACTTCTCACTGGCCAATTTAATTTCATATGCAGCACAAAGTGTGTTCTGATTGGTCGAATTAGTGATCAGCGGACCGATGTTATTGGTCAATGGAACAGACCAACAATGTTAACATAGTTGGTCTGTTTAAATTTATAGTAGGCCTGCTCATTCAATGTACAACTATCGATTGTTTTGGGGGCCAAGAACAGGCCATCTTTCGCCACATTTCCGAGCAGTGGCGTGAAAAGGTAATTGTTTTATCGGTGTGGTTGTGCGCAGGGCGTGGAGGAGGCGGGCGCGTGCGGCGCGGCCGAGGCGCGCGAGCTGGGCGCGGTGCTGGCCTACCTGCAGCGCGAGGTGCCCTCGCTCGTCGCGCTGCCGCCCAACGAGCTGCGCTCGCTTGTGCTGCAGGTCGCTACTCACCCATTACACCCCAGGGGCGCCGCGCTGCCCTAAACGCTGGATGGAAACTACTAAACACTCTAATAAATCTAGAGGGGGCATTTTTTTTTAGTTATTAACTAAACATTCAGTGATCTTATATAAATCGCTGAAATTATTAAATAAATAAATTAACAATTCAAAGTGATAAAGCGTGTCGCAGCTGTAGTTGGTTAAACGGCATTTCATGAATTAATTTCCTTTTTCATAGCCTTATTTTTAGAATGTCGCCTATTTTCTAAATGTACGTTTGCACTTGTTACTGAAATAGCACTAGTCTCTTTTCTACCTTATAATCACGAGCACGAACTGTAAGACTCGTATGAATATTCAAATGTATATTTCTTCTCATATTTAGCGTTCAACGATTTCAGTAACCAAGTTTTATTTAGTGACCGCTCTATGTTCCCAAGAAAGCCCACCCCACTAGTTCACCGATGTGTGAGAATATTCTCTGAGTGATGCGTGGACGTACGCAGGTTATGCAACAGAAGTCACACGAGATCTTCTCGACGAAGTGCGCGGAGGCGGAGGCGGAGGCATGTGCGGAGGCGGAGGCGGAAGCGGAGGCATGTTCAGAAGGGGTGCGAGCGCGCGCGCTGCGGCCCGCGGGCGACGCGCTCGGGGAGCCCTGGCGCGCGCACCACCACCACCACGGGGACCAGGCTGTGAGTACCTTAACCACAACTCTATCCCATTTTATCTATGGCCACTTATCAGGCAAGTTAGCAGACGAGCCACCTGATGGAAACCGCTCTTCCTTCCCCATTAGACGTCAGCTGTGCCCTGGGCACAGCCAAATCGCTGCCTGTCTGTGAAAACTCTTAAGCCACGTACGTCTGTGAACTAATCAGTACACCCCCCACTATCTGCTTACTGATCAGTGTAAGGGCACATGATGAACATTCATTTAAGTGTCTAAAATGTTTTTTTTTTCCAATCCCAAAAACCAATAAGCAATAGATTCATTATTAGTTTTACGCGCTATTTGGCGGCAGATGACGGGTGCAAGTGTGACACCATGCTACAAATGAAATGTTAAATGAGCTATATGCTACTCATGATTTACAAAAGCTGCCATGAACTGAACTTATGTCGTATTTGATGGACTGCCATCCTTTTAAACGTAGTTCGAAATTTAACATGCAAGTAAAATTTCACTATCGCTGAATGCGTTCCATTTGTGACGGCTCGCTCCACAGTTTATAGTATGTGATTCTTAATTGTGTTGTTTCTA
Organism: Acleris sparsana; assembly: GCA_923062465.1. NCBI lineage: Eukaryota > Metazoa > Arthropoda > Insecta > Lepidoptera > Tortricidae > Acleris > Acleris sparsana. Next base: position 14,552,043 of record OV281294.1, on the reverse strand, counting down.
TACAGGTTAGCAACGGTTGCCAGTACAGGGTGCGAGGTATCGCGCCCCTGGACCCGACCTTGGAGCACGAGCCGGGCGGCGAGCCGCAGTTCGCGCTGCCCCCCGCGCCCGCGCACCCGCTGCCGCCCGCGCACCCCCCGGCCGACGAGTACCGGTGAGCCCACAGACATGCATTCACATACAGCGCAGTACAGGATGCGAGGCATAACGCCTTCCATCCTGAAGCACGATCGAGCATACCCAATAGATATTTAGGTGCTCTTTCAATTTATATCGTTGAAAGCCGACGATGTGACGAATTCATCTTTCCGTCTTCGTGCCCTAATCGAGCAGCAAGCCGACAAATATTTATATGCTCTTGCAATTTTGACACAATTTACAGTCAAATTAACATTTCACTGAAAATAGACACTCGAATTGACAGATGACTTATCAACTAAATTGTTTAATATGAAAAGTAATTTATGCCCACAAAAAAGCAATTTTTAGCCGCTGTTAAGCATTGATTCGGCGCTAGAGCTTCAGCGGAGACTCATGAACTCAAATTAAATTGATTCATATCTAGGAATACTGGGTTCGTAATTTTGTTCTGATCCAACCATTGCTCATGTAAACACTCCCTGCATCAATTTTGTTGTTATTTGTACTAATAAATGATCGGCTGTAGATCGGCGACGTTCGCGCCGCCGCTCGCGGCCGCGGCGCCCGCGCCGGCGCAGCCCGCGCAGCCGCACAAGCGCGAGCACGCGCACACCACCGCCCCCGCCGCGGTCAAGAAAAAGGTAATACATTCATACATTGTGTTTATAACACGTACTGACATATTACACGTAGGAAAAGAGGAGTAACAAACCCAAGATGTCATCGCACGGGAACATAAATAGCTTGTCAGGTGTTTCCACGGTCGAAGACGTTCCGATTGGGGAGAGTTTGGCATTGTACGTGGAGCCGACTGCCGATCTCCAATAGTGGAGAGAAATATGACTATGAATAAGAATGTATTCAGTGCTATGTAAATATGAACCTACGATTTCTGTAGCAGCGTCACGGCACGGTACATGGCGATGGCGTCACATGCCAGAATTAATAAAATACTTTTATTTCAATCAATAATATCCTAAAAGCCGGATAGGTGTCAGACCATTTCGGACTTATAATCGTGGATTTAAGCTATTTATTTTAGGTACAATATCTATTATTTTATCGAAACATATCATCACGCAGAATTTTAATTTTTTCGAAAAGTATTGATACACTCGATGAAATGAAATCCGATAAAATGATGGGTTACCATTAATTTCAATTATTATGTGCGTGTTTTAAATACAGCGTGTTATTCCAGGGCCGTTTCGCGGGCGGGTCGCGGGCGCGCGGCGAGACGTTCGGCACAGCGACGCCTCCGGCGCCGGCGCCGGCCGCGTACTCAGCCATGGACGTGGACGGCGAGACGGACTCCAACCACGACACGGCGCTCACGCTGGCCTGTGCTGGCGGCCACGAGGACCTGGCGGAGCTGCTGCTCAGCCGCGGCGCCGACATCGAACACCGGGATAAGAAGGTACCATACACTTTACCATGTATAATATCAATCTTACGACTGATAGCTACTCAGTGACTTCCCCAGCACTCAAATAAACTGCTCAACTGATCACAATTTGTATCATAAATGTGACGTAGGTTTAGGTTATTTTAGATCTTCAGCTGGCCCAAAGGACCTTAACACTCGGAAATAGAAGCTCCGTCGACATTGTTCAATTTGTCAGTTATGCATGCTAGTTGGTCGGTGAGGAAGAAGTCAGTTACTTTTGAACGTCTATAACCAAATTTGTCGTATGACCTGTCGATTTTAGTATTATTCGATTATTATTATTATTATTATAATGTTATGTATTGTCACTAACTTCATTTGTCCCCTCAGGGCTTCACCCCCCTCATCCTGGCCGCAACGGCCGGCCACGAGAAGATCGTGGAGATCCTCCTGAACCACGGCGCGGACATCGAGGCGCAGTCGGAGCGCACCAAGGACACGCCGCTCTCGCTGGCCTGCTCGGGCGGCCGCTATGAGGTAAAAACAAACATTACTGCTTACTACTGTTGGATAAGGTCTAGACATTTTCCTTATCGATAGGTGCTGAAACTTATCAAGAAATCAGAATAAATGGGTTTTTTCCGACCAAACCAAATAAATGACGATCCCAATTTATTTGTTTTTTGTGATTTTCAATGTTTGGTCAAGTGTAAAGGGACAGCGTTATAGTATTTACATATCCTCGTCCTTTTCACTGCATAAAGCTTAACAGGCTTTAATTCGACAAAAATAAAAAAGGTAATCAAATTCCTTTTTAATTTTAAATCGGCGAAAGAAGAAATACGAAAATAAACACTACGGCGCACATAAAGTCCAACAGTGACACTAACTTACGAAAACAACTATTTAAATAGTGGACGTTATTGCGGTTAAAAATAATTAACTTTTGTATGAATTGCTTTTCAACATAGTGTCTTTTTTTCCTGTTGGATTAACCGTACGGATGTTGACAAATACTGTCAAATTAAATAATTAAGTTATTTAAAACTAGTTTCTTTTTTACAAATTCATACGTCTGTTTATGATGATAAGGTGGTGGAGCTGATCCTGAGCCGCGGCGCCAACAAGGAGCACCGCAACGTGTCCGACTACACGCCGCTGTCGCTCGCCGCCTCGGGCGGATATGTCAACATCATCCGCCTGCTGCTACACCACCAGGTCACTAACACAACCTTTATTTATGTCTTCATATACTCGAGAACTCCACCACTCGGGTGAGTCAAGAAGTCGGTTGGCTGTGGGATACTGGGAAGGGGAGATAATTATGTCACCGCATCCGATGCGAGCGGCTTTGGGATTGGAGCTGTGTTCAATCTTACACAAATGACCCTAGTCCCAAATTACTTTACTCTGGGTGCTTAACAATATATATATATATATATACTCGTTTTTAACCGATTTATCTGGTGATATGCAACTAGTTTACTACTATCGAGAGAAGTCTAAAAAGGCGTACATCAGTAGCAGCTATCGTGGTAGCGTTGTTATTAGTTCCACTTGGAAAAATGACGATACTTAGTGGTTGCCCTAGCCACTGAAAAATATGTTATTTCCACCTGTCACCTCGCCGAAATCTTTATTATCAAGCTATCAAAACCTTGTCGCATCCTCACTAATGACCAGGTGTTCCTTCCAGGCGGAGATCAACTCCCGCACGGGCTCCAAGCTCGGCATCTCGCCGCTGATGCTGGCCGCGATGAACGGGCACACGGCGGCCGTGCGGCTGCTGCTCGACTGCGGCTCCGACATCAATGCTCAGATCGAGACCAACCGGAACACCGCGCTCACGCTCGCCTGCTTCCAGGGTATGTAGGCCTCCATCATTTACCTTTACCAAGTAATAAATCTACTGCCAAGCAGCAGCGTTTGCATTAGGGGATAAGACAACCGAAACATTCTATCCTCAGGGCTGGCAACGTATAACCTAATTAGAGGTGTAAGAAATCTCGGTCATGGTCTAGTATTATTATAGATGTGTATTGTTGTGAACAGGTCGGCACGAAGTGGTGAGCTTGCTCCTAGACCGCAAGGCGAACGTGGAGCACCGCGCGAAGACCGGGCTGACGCCGCTGATGGAGGCGGCGAGCGGCGGCTACGTGGAGGTGGGCCGCGTGCTGCTCGACAAGGGCGCCGACGTCAACGCGCCGCCCGTGCCCTCCTCGCGCGACACCGCGCTCACCATCGCCGCCGACAAGGGGCACACCAAGTTCGTCGAGCTGCTGCTGCAGAGGTACTACACCGTCCAGCCCGTGCGAGCGGACCGGTCACCGTACGGACCCGGTTTGTCTTAACGTTTCACGTTTGCGAGCGGTGGAAACCGTTACCGTTATAAGACAAACAAAGTCTGTACGGGGCTCCCTCCGCTCGCAGTGGAAGGAGGCATAAGCCAATAGGCTGTATCTCAGATAAAACTTCCGTAGCAATATCAACCTCCATACTAACATAAGATGATTAAAATTGCCTTGATTATTGAATTTCTGACAACCTGTCATTCGGTTAGGTATAACAGGTGCAAGCATCTGCTATGCCTAACCGTCAACTTTTTTTGATATAGGGATCAGTTATAGGTGTCATGGGTCCATCATGTTCGACTGTAATTGACGAGTTTGCTCTGACAGAATCCTTATTGACCATCATTATATTGCCGAAAGAAAGCTAAAACAGACAGATTCGGCTTTAACCGAAATTAACAAATATTTTACTTACTTTAGTAGATCATTGGTACCCTCTGTAAAGACATATCCCTATTAATATTCTGGTTAAAATGTAACGTTGTTTCTCAGGCGAGCGGCAGTAGAAGTTAAGAACAAGAAGGGCAACTCGCCGCTGTGGTTAGCAGCCAACGGCGGACACCTTGCCGTCGTCGAGATGCTGTACGCGGCCGGCGCGGACATCGACTCGCAGGACAACAGAAAGGTCAGAAACCTTATTTAAAGCAGTTAAAAAGATAAAGAGATTTGTTCTAATGGACCACGTTGTCGATTTGAAAATAGAAAAATCGGTAAAAAAAATAATTGTAGTTTTTTTTTTGAAAAAAACATTTATGGCGTCTATTATGGTCGTGCGAGAGTGATGTGGATAAAGCATCCGTCTCTTTCTGAACAGTATGCAAGTGCGAAAGTGATGTATGGTAAAGGCGACCATAATATGAGCCCAGAACTGGAGATTGCATCGAGGCGTTTTTTCGAAACGTCTTTTTATTGCTATAATTGAAAGCGTAAGCGATAAGGTAACGATTATTGTTTTAGAACTAGAGTTTCTGGCGTTAAAATTCGAATCTGTAACAAAATTAAATATAATGCAGCCTTTTTTAATTTTAAAATTGACGACATATTTTCTGGGAGCATCCTGATATACTCTGGGATTCGCCTTGTACGTATGTGTAATACATAAGTCTTGTAATGTTCGCTGTACGAGTGACACGTTTTTATTGTGTTTCAGGTGTCATGTCTAATGGCTGCCTTCCGAAAGGGTCACACTAAAGTAGTCAAATGGATGGTTGGAGTTGTCACGCAGTTCCCCTCAGACCAGGAAATGACGAGGTGAGTTTACTTTTCCAATTTGGGGTGAACATTTAGAGATCATGTAAAATCTTACTTTTTTATTAATAAATGAAGAAAGAAAGAAAAAAATATCACGTTTAATGGTTTTTTTATGTCTAGTGGTGTCATAGCGGCGTGTTAGAACTTAATTGGAAGCGATAGTAAAAGCTAGAGTTTCCTCGAATATTGTTTGAATCTTTGAATACATACAATAGATAGACCCTAGTAATATAAAGGGGCCGTTTTCGTAGATTACAATCACTAGTCAAAGCTACTTAGTACGCCGGTGTATATCAGAGATCGCGGAGGCGGAGCGGAGCGGCGGGTTGCCATATTGAAAAATCCTCTGCCATGCTACACGCAGTGCGAAACTTAATGCACGCTGTAGGTTCACGCTCGTTGAGAGAAAAGAGTTTTGTGAGACATGACAAAAGCGGTACAGGTGTAGTGCATAATTGCTTTCTTTCGTATTTTCACGGAAACGTACGAAGGTGTCATGCTATTTCAGTCAACCGCAGTACTTTTTGTACTGTGACCGACTGAAATAGCACTACATCTGTATGTACATGCTCTCGACTTGTCTCGGACGTTTAATGAATTAGCATTTGAATCCATGTGTATTAATATATGTTAATGTTCATTATTAGGAAGGTCATAGTGTCTAATCGAGTAATATGTATTCCAGGTACATCTGCACCATCTCGGACAAGGAGCTGCTGGAGAAGTGCCAGGAGTGCGTGCGGACGATCCGCGCCGCCAAGGAGACGCAGGCGGCGCGCGCCAACCAGAACGCCACCATCCTGCTCGAGGAGCTCGACGCCGAGCGCTGCCGCGAGGAGTCGCGCCGCCTGGCCGCCGCGCGCCGCCGCGAGCGCAAGAAGAAGAAGAAGCTCGAGAAGAAGGTCACCATCATGGTGAGTGCCGCCACCGCCTGCAACTAACGTCATCCATCCCATACCTTACATATACGTTTCATTTTGTACAGACAAATATACCCATTGGAACGCTCGGTCATAACGCTTGTGTATTTTATTGTAGTCTCGTCGTTCAAATGAATGACAAGTAACCATCTATTTTACGAGTTCTCTCACATAATATAATGTAAATGAATCTCTTTAATATACAAATAGTTTTACTTCTAAATCTAAATGACGGACCTAGCATTTGACGTAACTCATAATAGTTATGGCAACTCATAATCAAATACGGTATACAACACGGTTGAAAAGTGGCAACCGCGCGCACGACGAAATGTTGGCGGTTGAAAGGCGGCAGCGTAAAGATCCTCGCGGTTCGCTGGCTCATAACCACCTGAGACCGCCACAGCTCACCACGAGAGAGTGTGTGTTGTGAACAGGAGGAACGGCGCAAGTTGCAGGCGGAGAACGACAAGAACTCGCTGTACTCCGAGAAGGCGCTCGGCGAGTGCTCCGAGGGCGGCGAGCCGGACGACGAGCCGCAGGCCAAGGAGGAGGGCGACTCCGGCATCGACGCCAACTCGCAGGTATGTTCGGTTACACACTTAATGGTGCCACTTCACTTGGCCTTGCGTGTTTGTGTTTGTGTATTGTACTATGACATTATGTTTTATGCTAGTACAAATATCCAACAGATCCCACTAGAAAAACGTCAAACAAGTATTTTTACTTACATATTTGGCTCTTTTTAGGAGGGTCAAAAGACTGACAATGACACAGTAACACATATTTGCCAATATCTTCACAACTATGCCATCCTACACATTGCGATTATGTGTCAAGTATTCCAAATACGCAGATACGCGACGCCGAAGTGGAGTGCCACCATAAACATTGAGCCACTGTAAAACCCTGTCGCAAAAACAAAAACTTATTCATTTTTTTATTCAAAGCTAGCACAGTGCTTTCGTTGCGTTGAAAGATTTTCTACGGTTTTCTTAATATATTACCAAAATATACGAGGCTTAGGAACTAAAACTGAGAAATTTCGACTGTTATGCGTTATGAATATGATGTAGTTATCCTGACAGAGACCACGAAGTAATAGATGAAAGATACAATGTGTTAAGAAGCGACCGCAATACTATTTCATCCAACGACACTAAGATGGATGTTGGAGGAGTCTACATAACAATTTAAAACAAAAAGATGTTTTAAGAAAGTTACCATGGGAATCCAAATGTGAGGATGTATGGATTGTATTCAAAATAGGTAAATGTGTGAAGACCCCCGTTTGTAAGAACTATTTGGACAACCTGCTTACAAAGTTTGGCAGAGTCATTAACAGTTTGGTGTCACCGAAATCCTTAACGCTCTTCATTGGAGACTTTAATAATTCTAGCATATTTTGGTATTATGATCCTACCACTGCTGCTCGTACCCCTAAAAAGGTTAACAGCACAATTGACTTTGTTTGTGGACGAGATGCTATTCAAAAACTTAACCCAAAGCAATCAGGTCGCAAACAGTAACAACCGTATTTTGGATTTAGTAATGTCCAACTCGAGTAAAAGTGTCACGGTTTCAGAAACTTGTTCTCTGATTAGATTGGACCCGCACCATCCTGCGCTCGAGATTGGCCTTAGTGTTTGTAATAATATGAAGTCACTGGTGCCGGATCGCACACCAACGCCCGACTATTGGAAATGCAACTTTGCAGCCGTGAACAACGAGTTATCGTTAATAGACGGCAGTGAAATGGCGAGGTCTGACGGACGTAAACGACATGGTAGATGCGTTCTATAAAACCTTATCAGGAATCTTAAACATTCATGCTTCACTTCGTAAGCCGCGTAGTGAAAAACACCCACTATGGTTTAGTATTCTTTTGACTAAATGTTTAAAGGAGAAAGCGAAGAACCACCACACCACCACAAAGATTTAAAAAATACAGTAATCCGACGGATAAAATGACGTTTGAGAGTTTAAGAGATCGCTCTGGGGTTCTATTGAAGGAATGCTCAGAGTATTTTAAAACTAACGCCGCTAAAACCTTACGCGCAAACCCTAAACTCATATGGTCCTATGTCAATGGTTTCAAATCTAACAAGGAGGTCAAGCGATATGTCATTTATTCTCTGAACACTTTCAATCCGTTTATATCTCTTGTGCGATTCCCACAAACAGCGGAACTATCAGCCTCGGGCCTGTCCAAGGTGACCAATGGTCGTTTGGGCAATGCCAGCTTACCGAGGATGAAGTGTGTAGGGCTCAATCGCAATTGGACAGTCGTAAGGGAGCAGGGAGGGATGGTATCCGCCGATCGTTCTTAAGGAATGTGCAAAGCAACTATCTGAACCGTTGCATCAGATTTATAGCGAGTGTTCGAGGGTGGGTGGTTTTCCAACTGTATGGCTGAGTGCTCGAATAACACCGATGTATAAAAAAGATGATATGGCCGCTGTTTCTAATTATAGGCCAGTTTCAATTTTACCGGCAGTGGAAAAGGTTTTAGAATCAACTGTTCAGAAGAAAAAATATTTAGATAGCTCTTTAAAGTTCAGAGAGCACATAGACAACATAGTTAAAAAAGCTTGCAAAACCGTCAGGATTCGTAATTAGGCAGCTCAAATCCTTCTAAGACACTAAAGCCATAATATTGTTGTGCAATTGTGTAGTAAGAAGTATCCTCGACTATTGTTGCCTAGTGTGGAATCCAGGCTACTTGGTTTATGCTATTAGAATTGAAAAGGTTCAAAAACGCTTCTTCTATAATCTGGCTTTTGCTCTAAATTTGTGTGATCGATTACCCTGTTATGAGTCTAGGCTTAAGACGGAATCGCTCCTATGTAGACGCAGGACGAACGATGTCATGTTTTTATATAGAACTATTCAGGGCCTCGTTGATAGTGCAGAGATTTTGGAAATTATAGGTATTGCGGTCCCTCGAATAGGCAGTCGTTTACACAACAGGAAGCCTTTGTCTTTACCTTTAAAAAAACACTACATTTCTGTTCAGTTTAAAACAGTTGACACGCGTTATGGTCCAAACGGACCTTCTGTGTCCTTAGCATGGGCAACACAGCTGCAAACTTTTATAGCATATATTAATGGTCTTACAGCCCAATAGGCCTGTTGATAGTATACTAGTTTTTACACTGACCACAAAAAACATTTTTATAGGATGTGAGAGTATTCTACTGATGGGCAAAGGTTTCTCCTGTGGATTTCCAGCCCTGTCTATCCTTAGCAGTCTCCGACAAGTCTCATCGAAATTAATCTGTCGTTGCCCCACCTTTGCCTTGGTCTACCGCGGTGTGTGTAATCGTCCTGAGGCACTCAGATATTAAAATGAGTGTTGCAAATAGACAATAAAGAAAATACTAGAGAAGTTCTCATACAAGCTATCGTTTTTAACATCACGCCTGTCTCCCAATGGGGTAGGCCGAGATTATGGAACGCCAGGTGCACCGGTCTAGACATACAACTTTCGCTTCCTCTACATTCATCCATCAACCTCTTCATGCCCGAACGCCTTTTTCGGGAGCTTTTGATTTGGCCTTTATTCAGTACATCGCGAATCTGATCACTAGGTGCGTCTAGGGCGTCTCCTACCGACATATCTACTCTCTCGCTTGCCACACCCATTTCGTAACTCTTCTTTCATCCATGCTTTCGAAATTACCAAACCATCATACCTTTTTTTACTGTTATGACTGCAGCTTAACTTTGTAAATACTACATCGTATCTCTGTTGGTGTAGGGCTCCTGTTCTTCCTCGGACGTGAAGGCGCCGCCCGCGCCGAGCGCCAAGACCAAGAAGAAAAGGAAAGACGAGAAGCCCCCCGCGCCGCAGCCCGCGCCGCCGCCCGCGCCCGCGCAAAAGCAGCCCGACAAAGTATGCACACTACATATATCTCAGTGCAAACCAGTTCTTAGGCAACGTGCTCTGGGGTACTAATGTAAAATTGAAAGAGTTTTACAAGGAAGTATTTATTCAATACGTCTAAGCTGTTGAAATTCTTTCTTGAGACGTATGTTTATCAACGACGTAATTAGCAATCTTCTCTTCTCTTTACTGACCCTTTTGTACTTACATATGTGAAATTTTATACCTGACTTTATTTGAACTAAGTCGCTTCTTCTTGGCTTTCCTCCTTTTTCGCTAACCTCTGCCTCTGTTTTGATCAACATGTGAAGCAAAAAGCCCTAATTCCTCTCTACTATTCCTTGAAATTTTTAGTTTTCTTCAACTCTCTTTTATCCCATTAAATACTTCAAAATCTGTATCCGTGATCTATCAATATTTACGTTATTTACGTTATATATACATTCGTCTTTATTTGAGTAACTTCTGCTTGGCTTTCCTCTTTTATTAAGCCTTTCCTTCTGTTTAAGTCAATATGTCCTGCTGCAATAAACCCTCAATCGTAATGTATGCTGTAACTGCTTTAATTTGACGAACGAAGGCGTGACGAGGGGATTCCATTTGAACGTGTTGCTCGCTTCATTGCGTTCAAGATGTTCTATATATAGTATTTACCCTAGTTTCCCCTTGTCCACAGAACAAACCCAAACAGATAGAAAGTAAGCCAGAAAAGGAGAGTACACCGAAGCCCGACAAGAAGCAAGAGAAGGAGAACGTCGCGCCCAGCTCGCCCCCGCCCACCCCCGCCAAGCCTGCGCCGCCGCCCGAGCGCCGCCTGCCCGAGAAGAAGGACAAGTAAGCACCTGAAATACCTAGTTACTGCATGACTTAGTGCGCTTTACGTCGTGCAAAGACTACTATACTTCGTCGGAATAGATAAATTACTAAACATAAACGAACAATATGACATTAATCTACATGCTAGCTAATGAAGACACCACTGATACTATTGTACATTGTTGCCGATGGTAGAAAGTATGCGATTTATGGACGAGTCGTATAGAAATCTAGTGTACGAGTTCATAAATTACACTTTCTGCTGAGGTAGGAGGAGTGCTTTGTGCGAGGAAATAAATCATAATTTTTAATGATTATTTACGTAATTAAGTATATCAAAATTGGCCAAGTTTTTTTTTTGTATCAAGTCCTCCTGTCATATAAGTGGTGTTTTCTGACCCCAATCCAGACCAAAAAATGGTTGATATTTCCAAGCAATGCTGAGAACAATAATTGATTTCGTTCCCTGTTCTGTTAGCATAATGAGTCACGTAGTTTGTTTACAGTTCGTTAATTACCTGCACGGACAAAGAATTGTCGATATTCTAAACGTAGCTATTTAATACAAAAAAATATACTCAAATCTGCAGTCACTCATATAAACTTTTGTAACGTTTCTTTGTTTGAAATTCACTCTTTAGCATAAATAATGTTGTATTTAAACTCTATAATTTTTCTAATCCTAATGAACCAATAAATCATATCATAGACATTCATCATTCGTTGAATAAAACGTATTAACAGTTCTAAATTGATTTTAACGTTTGACCCGCCATTTTCCGACAGACGGACAGACAGACAGACAGACGTGCACTTGCTTACCAACATTTTGATACTTTTGACTGGAAGTCTATATGGGTGCCTATAATCTTAAGAACGCCATGGTTCGCATAAGGCATTAGCGGATTTTTGTGTACAAGCGTCCGACTCTTAATGCAGAGCTTTTTGCCATGCACTTACATCGTCGTCACATGAATTCTTGGCATTTGAAAAATGCTGTCAACTGTGGCGTTCAAAAGATGAATCAAAAATCCAGAAACATTGTAAACTGTGTTGATATAATTTATAGTAAAAATTAGTTGTAAATGAGTTGGTATCATGACACCAAACTGTATTTAAAACCTATTTGATTCAGGCAGTATATTTTAGTAATGCCTGACTTAACCTAGGTAATCTGTATTGGTATAGCTTTATTAGAAACACCTGCCTGTTATTAGACGAGTTGATACTGGCCGGAATCTTGTTCAATGCTGATTAATTCTTAATAATAAAATAACTGGGTTGGTTTGGAGTTTGTTGCCAGTTAGCCGCATGCTTCTAGTGGTTGAGAGTAAAGTTATATTAAAGTATACTGGCTTAATAATTTAGCTTATACTCCGTTGCCCCTTCCTAAATGTCAAGGTTATGGTGTTGTATGTATCAATGGTAGGCTACACGAATAAATGTTGTTCTTCCAGAAAACCCGAAGAGGATATTCCTAAGAGCATAACAGTACAGAACGTAAACAAATACGGGAGTAACTCTAGAAAGAGTCAGGTGTTCGAATCCTCACGGCTCGCGGCCGAGAAAGAGGACAATGACACGACTGACAAAAACAAAAAGACGCACTCACACCAGTAAGTCTGATGCCTAATGCGCGGGCGCCGGATGTGCGAACATTCGCGGAACTAACACAGTGACTTTCGTAGAAAACTTGCGTAAACAGATCACGTTATATTGTCAAGTGGTTCCATGATCTGTGATTGTGATAGTGGTGGAAATAGGCACTTATTATACCTAAACTGACTGCAATTATTGCACAAGCTACGAGGCTGCCGTACTCTAAAACTTAACAAAACCAAAAATCGAAGTTTTGAGGGGTCACCGAATTATAATTATAGGCCGAATAGTTTAATTATTGAAATATTGATTGTTAATGTATAGAAAAATGAACACAAAATCTAACTACGACCAAACGGCACCGGAAGGGTTACAATAAACAGAATTAAAAACCTATGAAAACCATGCAAACCTGTTTATTTAGTATTTTCGAAAGCAACAAAGTTTTTTGTTTTATAACAGGTCGACGGTGAACATATCTTACGCTTTAAAAAAAGTGACAACCTGTTTAAGTTCAATGCAAGAAATAGATTTTTATCCAAGCGATATTATCCACTTCATATAATCCATTACTTTTGCTAAGTTTCGGTTCAGATACTGCTATTACGGCCACTGCACAAGAAAATACTAAATTTAATTACTTGCGAAGTCACTAGTGTAGCGTATTCACGAGTGTTCGCAGCAGAGCGCCCGTCCTATCGTCTCATTCATCAGCATCAGTGTCAAACGGATCTTCGTTCTCGCTCAGTTCGAAACTAAATCAATATGCGGCTCAGTAGCATGCTGCATCCATTTGCTCTGTTATACCGGTTGGTTCCTGCATGTTCAGTGTTTTGTTGCTAGCGAAGCGGTGTTGGGAATGCATTGTGAATTGATTAAAGATAGACAATCCGTTTTTAGAGCACATCGTATCATTAATGTTAATAAAGCATGCTACATTTTCATTCCTCTTATGGCCAGTGATAAGTTTTTATCATAGTCAGTCCCATTTTAGTGTTAAGGCCATTATTGAGTGCCATCTTTACCCTGATTATAGTAACAATGTAATTGTTAGAGAATATATGAAGGAGTAAAAATTACACAGATACCATTTATCCTTGCATACATACTAAAATAACTCATTATCATATCATAATACAGAGTCTTAAGCGGTGTGTCAACGTAAGTATATAGTAATTTCGTTTTGAGATTGGCAAATGTACTTTTTTTCTGAAGTCATTCTCTGCTTATCAAGACCTAACTAATGAGTCTCAACACGGTGGGTTTACGTTAAGTATAGTGGAGATCCTGTTGCATCCTGCCGACTCCATCATCAGATCAGCTCTTTGATACCATAATATTGCATTGCCATGGGGTTTACATAATGTGGTCCAAATTACAGCCCATACCAACGGGAACTGGTTCCAAAATTGATTTGCAAATTTTGACGGACAACTTACAAACATACGAACAGATGCAAGTTAAATAAAAGCTTGTCAAAAGAACAGCACCATACAGTTTAAGACCCTGTTGTTTTTTTATGTTTTCATCCTTGTTAAATTGTATGACATTTGTTTACTCGCCTAAATAAGCATGACATTGGATTGCATGGACTTTGATTCAACTCGGCACACTAAAATCTGAATCTGAACTCATACTAGAGGTAATGGGAGCGGTCACAGATTATAGAAGCCCCTGATGTCACGCCTGTGCCGGCTAGTAGACAAACGCTTTGCGGGCCTACTGTACGCATCCACCACCCTTGCACTTAAACTGCATTCAATCTTACTTGTTTTATTTAGTTTTATAATCTCATTATGCATATTTTTTGGCTCAAACGGTCGTTTTCTCGTGAATAAACCACAAAAGACAAATTTGTTGACATACTTTTGCAATTTTACATAATGGAATTTACATTTTATTTTTATTTTAGCCTTTTAAAGTTATCAAAGTGTTTACTAAATAATACAAATTTGAATGAACATCATATAGTTTAAAAAAAAGTGACGGATGCATTATAAATGTGTCCATAATAGGCCCGCTGATGAGGTCTTGTGTAGGTACAACACCTGTTTCGTTGTAGATGGGAGTTGGAGGGCAAGAGCACGTCGCCAAAGGGCGGCTGCGTGGGCGGCCGCCGCGAGGAGGGCTGGAAGGAGGTCGTGCGCAAGTCCAACGTGCAGGCGCTCTCCACCGTCGAACCTGGGTAAACTATCTTTCGGACTTATCATCTGTTGATTACTGTCACCGGAAACCCAACGCCAGAGGTGTGTACTGCTTGAGATAGACAGCAAGCGACGTACCTTCGCACGTTAAGCAGCATCTAAAATAAAGAATTCTCCCTTTTTAATATCAGTAAAATACAACTAATAATATTTAACTATATTTTGATTTTAAATAATTGGTGGACAACAGCATTAATTTTTCTATAGCATTACTTAAACATACGTAACTAGCTCTGTAAAAGGTCCAAGTGTAGTCTTAATTATAATACTATTTTGAATGGATGATTGTTACTTAATATAAAAATGCAAACAACAATCGTTAACTCCTATTTATAACCTAGGCAACAGTTGCATCTCAGAAATAAGTAATAAAGTGAAAGGTTTATGCGCAGATGCAAGAAAGTGTCAGTAGCGGCGCACGCGATCTCGCGCGTGATCGGCCGCGCGGGCAGCAACATCAACGCCATCCGCGCCGCCACCGGCGCGCACATCGAGGTCGACAAGCAGGGCAAGGGCCAGGGCGAGCGCATCATCACCATCAAGTGAGTACCACCAGTACCATCACCACTATACCCGGGTTAATGAAGGATGATCCTTGCGATAAAACCTATTTTGTAATTTCGAACACTCACTATACTCGTCCGGTAGGAATATGAAAAGATGTGGTTATTAATTACTTGAATTACTGAACGTCATCGCAAGGTTCTCTCTAAATATTTGAAAGATCGTTGGTGTTGATGGTGTTCATAGTAGCGGTAGTCGCATGCTTTCATCGTGTGACCCGTTTGCTCTTTTACAGCTTATAATTAATAACATTTAAATCTCATAAATGGCTGTCGTTCAAGTATAAACTAAAATGCCTTGGTTAAAGTTGATAAAACGACTCTTCAAGTCGTATCAAAAATAGCAGATGTGATAGCCCTTGCGGTACCAATTTTTGTTTAAATAATGCAATGAACGGTTGCCTATACACTCTTTGTTTTAAGACGCTGATGCAAACAGATGATCCTAAAAATAGTTTGCACTATGAATCCTTTATAGAATAAACGGTGACGGTTAATAGTAGTTTACGTGACGGTTGCTGTTATACTTTAGGTATTCAAATAAAACCGTAAATTAATTAATTACTGTTTATTCTTAGTAACAACGTGCAACCGGTATGCGTTATCCAGAGAGAGAGAGAGTGTTGCCATCCGAAACGAATAATGTTAAGTTATGACACTCTCCGCCTCCTTAAGTTTATTTACAAACTATTTAGAACTTAACTATTGATCATATTAAAACTAGGGTTACAATTTTTGTAATTGATTTGCATGACGTTTCCATTTTAATCCATCAACTTCCACAATGAAAGTGGTACCAGGCATTACAACTTTATTTATACAACCTTTAGACCATTTCCTCCCCCTTCGAAAGTCTTTAATATTTACTATATCCCATCCTCGTCGCCACTTGTTATACTTTAGGTATTCAAATAAAACCGTAAATTAATTAATTACTGTTTATTCTTAGTAACAACGTGCAACCGGTATGCGTTATCCAGAGAGAGAGAGAGTGTTGCCATCCGAAACGAATAATGTTAAGTTATGACAGTTGCGTAATGCCAATTACGCAGAGTCGCGTACAATACTTTATCTACACACATATTATAAGTACTCTAAGATGGGTTCAGAAGCCGAAAGGCAAATGACCTGCATTGCTACCAGCGCTACCTGTAACATATCTAAGTACCGACCAATTTCACCAAACGATGTTAAATTTAATCAATGTTAATCAATTGTTGTCTACTTGGATAAGTAGAATTTTCATAAGTGGCACAATAAACTCGACAAAGAAATGAACTAAATGAAATCAAATTACGACTTACGATACGACGAATTGACAACAAAAATGGCGGCAAAAGAAACCTGTCATGTGTCATGAATATGAATGGTTTTTTTTAAATCATATGATAGACATACCTACTAATAAAGTCCCTATTCTCATGTCGTTCGAAATTCAAATATCCTACGATATTGTACTAAAAAATATAACGAGTTGACGTTCCAATTGATCCTAGAATTGGACCTATTTAAATTGTGTTAATTTTGGAACATGTTCCAAATTTGAAACTCATAACCTTACCAAAATAACCATACAGCACAAATTTTACCTACTACCACAGACAAGAAACTTGTCATAGTAAAATTAGTTGCAATAATGCTGGTCATTTCCTACGGGTTTTGAACGCATAAAAGAGGACTTACGATATGTGCGTATATAAAGAAACAGTAGGTGTAGGAATGGGTAGTATAATGTGTGTGTGTCAGGGGCGGCGCCGAGGCCACGAAGCAGGCGGCACAGCTGATCGCGGCGATGATCCGCGACCCCGAGGCCGACATCGCGGCGCTGCTGCCGCGCGCCAAGCTGCCCGCGCCGCAGCCGCCGCCCGCCGCGCCCAAGGCGCCCAAGCAGCCGCCGCCCAAGGTACGCCCACTAACTCACTCTACAACGATGATCCGCGACCCCGAGGCCGACATCGCGGCGCTGCTGCCGCGCGCCAAGCTGCCCGCGCCGCAGCCGCCGCCCGCCGCGCCCAAGGCGCCCAAGCAGCCGCCGCCCAAGGTACGCCCACTAACTTTCCGCCGATTCCATCGATCCGCCATTCAGTTGTTATTTGATAGATATGTTCATTGTGCATCTTCAGAGAGAGGAGTAGTATCGGTGTAACGCTAGGTGTACGTTGTCCGCAGCAGCAGGCGAGCGCGGCGCCGGCGAGCCGCGCCACGCCCACGGCGCGCGCGCCCAGCAAGCCGCACGCCGCCGCGCCGCGCCCGCAGCCGCCGCGCACGCACGCACACGGTACCTGCTCTCTCAGGGGACACTCAACCCTGCCACGACATCATCTAATACATCATTACTGCCCAGCCTAGGCAAAAACTAACTGCTACAAAACTAAAAAACAACCATCGCACATTAAGACAAATTTAAAGACTTACCTTTTTGCTCTTGTCACAATGCGTGTCTTTCAGTTTCCTTTACTATATTATAATGAGCAACCCGATGGTCTGCCTTCATCAATTCTATACATTTCTGTACATTCTGACAATCTCTCTGATTCTCACAATTGTTAATATGTCCAGAATTCTGAATAGTTCGCTTCAATATGTCAATTTTTTAATGTTATGAGACTGACCATTTGTGATATTTGTTACAATCAAGACTCACTCGTGGTCAATTGACAGTGATTCTGAGAATACATTGCATAGATATGAAGCCATTCATAGATTATATTATATAGAAAAATAATATGCAAAGACCACGCAGGCACATTGAATATATTTTGAATTGACCACCTAGCGGCGGTGATCGAGAAGCGGGTGTCGACGCCTTCGACGGCGGCGGCCAAGTCGCTGTCGTACATGGGCGCCATCCTGGGCACGCGCAACACGTTCGCGGCCAAGCTCACGGCCGCCTTCGCGCCGCCCGCGCCGGCCGCGCCCGCCGCGCCGCCCGAGCCCAAGCCGAGGGGGCCCAAACACCAGGTCAAGCATAATGTTTAAGGTCGCACACTCTACGGCGCCAATATGTATGCACCACAAGCATTCCAAAATATATACATAGACCTTATTACTATAAAAATTAGGTTTATGTGTACAGGTTTTTGTTATATTACACAGAGGTGTTCCAAGTGTTGTAAATACGTTGATTTCAGTTAACTGACTAACTTAAGTAAACTCAGTGTAAACCACAGGGCACTCTGAGACGTTTTTCTGTTCTTGGCCATAATGTTTGTGCAAAGACACGGTAGGGTAAGGTCCAAATAGTTGGGCATGCCAACTCGCGCAATTAAATGTTCTATGAAACTGCGCGATGAAAATTACCCATACTAAAAAGTTTCCTATATAAAGTATATTAATAATTTTGTTTGTCATTGGTTACGTGGCTCTTATGTATGTACCGAGGTTTAAATCTTGAACGTATTTATCAGCTTTAGTGTATCAACATGTTTAAATGAAAACTCATAGTTGAACGCGTATAATGTATGTCTATTCGTGTGCAGCCGAGCACGGTAGCGCCGAGCGCGAGCACGGCGGGCAGCTCGAGCGCCGCGCCGGCCGCGTCGCCGCTGCGCGCGCGCGACTCGCCGCCCGCGCGCGACGACGAGCCCAAGCGCGTGCCCGACCACCACCCGCAGGTATACACACACACTCTTCATGTACAGGCAGTACCACAAGTAGCAGGACAGTCGACGACCTCATAATCAACTACACACGCTCTTATTCTCTCAATTATAGAATCGTGTATAGATAATTTGGAGCTCTTCGGCTCTACTTCTGCTGCTGACCGTTCGTGTGAATACTCTTAGAGTAGCTGTATTAGTTCCGAATATACAAGTGACATTTAAAATAAACAATGCAGTGTGACGAAGGAGATGAGACTGAGTAGACTTGAAAGTTTGTTCATTGCGAAAGACAACTAATTATACATGGTGTTTTTTGTAAATAGATGTTATAGTTAAAGTAAACGCTACATTGTTAAAGTAAATTGTAAATTTGTAGCCAACAATCATAACTAATGCCTATTGTCTTACAGCTAAGCCCTGAAACTCCGAGTCAATGGAGCGCTAGCGAAGAAAACACTGCCAACCCTAACTCAGCACTACACATCAACACGACGCCGCAGGTAATGCTTAAGAAATCGACCGAGAAAATTACAAGTATTACTCTTGAAGACACTCTTTTTTTTGTCTTTTAAAAATAGGATTTATTAGAACGGTAATGTGCCTTGTTGCAGTCGAGCGGCGGCAGCGGCAGCACGGCGGAGTACTCGCTGTTCAAGGACCTGTCGGGCGGCGCGGGCGGCGGCATGTGGGGCGCCGGCGACGCGCACCACGCCGAGCCGCCGCCGCAGGTACACGCACCTTCACTTACGCGTATTCCTTGTGCTACCACTAACTTATTCATCGACTTACCCTCAACATGTACGCTTCGCAATGTTGTTTTCTAGTTTGGGTAAGACGACCGGTCGAGTGACTAACATAGAACCATTCCATTTTATCAGCACGTATGTATCGCACGTAACTGTGGGTCGATTTAATGTCGGTTTGATACTAATTTTGTAATGAATAACATCGCGGTGAGCTTGGAGACTCGACTATCGTATAACAACACACGTGTGGCATACTTTTAACGTAGCTTAGAACTGGAAACCACGCAATAATATAGTACCAATGAAAAAGTTTTAGAATGTGTATGTGTTGTTGTTTCCAGCTATACCGCGAGCAGGTGGACGTGAGCAAGGCGCCGGGCTACCGCGGCGCCGCGGCGGGCGGCTGCTCGCCGTGCTCGCGCACGTCCAGCCACGGGTCCACGCCGCCGCCCGCCTACCAGCCGCCGCAGCCGCCCTACCAGCCGCTGCCGCGCGCGCCGCACCCGCCCATCCAGCACCAGCAGCATCAGCAGCACCCGCCCATCTCGCGAGGTGACAACATGCAACAACCTACACCTCCACCCTCCAGACATATCTCACAGACTAACCCCGTGTCCTACGAGAAATGACGCACGTGGAATACTTCTGAATCGGGCCAAGCCATACTTTCGCGCCACATTGCATCGTGTCGCTTCGGCTTGACGCGTGAATCGCTATCTGTTAGAATGAAAAGCGAATATGAGTTTCTCAGTCTAACAAATAGTTACGTCCATTCGGCCTGTTAGTCCAACTGTTAGCCTGTCGGATCCATTCAGCCTAAATTCGACGCCAACAAGACGCAAGCATTGCTCGATGCGACGTTAAGCGTGCTGCGAAGTCTTTTAAAAATAAAATTCAGTCCACGATCGCGTCGAGTCAACACCGTCGCTTTCCGCTTGCGTTTAGTAGCAGAGCGAGTGTGGGCGTTTTCATTACTATCCTCATTAGTTGTGGTGAAATTTCGCGCTAAATTGTGGCAAGTTCTTCGTGTCCCATGATTAATAACACGTTTAAAAAAATTAAATAGGTAGGAATGACAGGCTTAATAACCAGTTATTTATTTATTTAGTTGTGATAATGTGTCTTGTATTTTCCAGACAACAACGTGAACGCGATGGACATGAGTGGATTATCAAGGAACGGACCTATCTATCAAGACAACTCCAGAAATGGACACAACATGATGGTAAGTTTAATATTAATCGAATTTCTGAAAGATTAGGTTTTGTAATTTGATATTCTAATACTTTTTTAGGAGTTAAGTAAGGGTCTTCCCCTTACGTGGGTGGGTCACCTACCAAATATAGAAAAATTACCTTGGTAAAAGTATTACCACTTTTGATATCTTTCGGATTTTATGGAAAGTGTACATCCATACTAAGTTTTTGAAATGTGGTTTTCGGAATTTATAACTTTTTACAAGAGTGATTTGGATCAAAAGAAAATGGAGTATAGTTTAGTTTTGAAGTGATGAGTGAGGTGTTGAATAATGCATCGCGCCCACAGGTGTCGATGGCGGGCGGGCTGGGCCTGGTGGGCGTGGGCGAGGCGGTGTCGCGGCTCAACCCGCGCGCGCCAGACTTCGCCGCGCGCGCGCCGCCCATGCACCACGCGCATGCGCCGCACCACCACAAGCACAGCGCGCAGGTACACACACACACACACACGTTTACTATTTCATTCATTTACTATATTTGCAAGTCTTTCTAGTTTAACAAAACTCGATTAAATGCCAAACCTTTTTATATGCTATTGCATCATCTAAATTCAATAATTTAGTCACTACACTCTTAATTCTACATAACGCAAAATCTGAATACAATATTTACATAATAGGAGTGGTACAAATTTAACAGCACACGACCCAGGGACCGATACCCATACTAATTGAAATATCTTCCTCAATTTGCAATTATAATTGCATTTTCGATTATAAGTTAGGTAATGCTAGTGAAGAACAAACACATATTCAATAATAAGCGACATTCTTGATTTTTTGTATGAAAATAATACCTGTATACGACTCTTGACACGAACCATATGATGCTATGATAATTCCATAGAATTGATTGGACGTGCCCGTGCAGGTCGGTCTCGTGGGTAGCCCCGGTCTTACCGCTGTTGTATGTCCCGCAGCAGCAGCTGTTCGCGGGCGCGAGCGGCTCGAGCAGCAACCTCAGCACGCTGCTCATGTACCAGCAGCCCGCGCAGAAGCCGCAACAGCACATGCAGTACCAGGTACAAACAGATATCTTACACCTTAATTTATATTATATATTAACTAGTACTTAACTTGAAAGTCTTGAGTGCCAAAGCCGGCAAATCACGTCATTGGAAATTCGTGGCAGTGACGCTAAACGTCGGCAATTGCCGTCAAATTTCATAAGCCACAAGACTGAAGCGTCTGAGACGTATTATTTCACTACCCGGAGTTCAAAAGATATTTTTTTAAGATTTTTTACAAATTGTATTGTCCCTCAGTCCCTCATGGACCGCGGCTGGGGCGAGGAGGAGGAGCGCAAGCCGCGGCCCATCGGCACCGAGCGCGCCTGGAAGCTCACCGCCACCGACGACTGGCACTCGCAGCACCTGCTGCCCGACCACGACCGGTTCCAGGTACCACCACACTCACCAACATTACACTTTTAAAATAACACTTTTGGGACTTGATGTGGTTTCTGTAAACATGGGTATTACGGGTTTTGCTCTAGATACAGTTACAGTCTATAACAGGCGACTTAAGAGGACTGTGAACAGACGCTTTAAATACGTAATAAGAGCGAAAACGACGTCGTAACATTCGCAACGCCGAATCGAGCCGAGCCAAGCCGAGCGACATCTTTTTCACTCTCACTGCACGGACATAAAACTTTTTCTTACCGGCTCAAGCTGATTCCGCATCCATAGGTCTCGGGAGACCCTATCTGTCAACAATCTTCCATACTAATTGTGCGACCCCACCGCTGCGTAATATATGGTGTCGTTGCGGAAACATAAGACGGGATCATAGTAACAACATGGCGCCCTACTTTGACGCACCGTAAGCACCGTGAAGCAGCGGTGCGGTCGCACCTTTAGCTCTGGGTCATTACGTTTCGCACTCGCTAAACCTAATCTGGTTTTCATGATTTTTGAATATGTTGTAGTTATTATGAAAAGTAGGTCTGTAGGTCGTTTTTTTTAAATGTTTTTTTTTCAAGGAATATTTTCTAGGTTTAAGGGGACCGCATTTTCTATGGAATTTTTTCGCTCATAATCCTTTTAAGAAATTGACATTTAGTCAATAGCCAACCATTTTATATACTGACGATGTTACTGAAGATACTTTGTCAGTACTCCAGTTTTTTTTCTGGATCTAGGTATTCTAAATGGAGAAATATCACCATACTTTACACCATGTTATTGCAAGGTGGTCAGTTATCATTTATCGGTTATCGGTTGGTTAGTAATAGACCATCGCAATACAGAGCGCGCTCTTCTCGCCGCAACCGGGCGTCGGCTACAGATCATGTCAAACGGCCGGTGAGCAACAGTGGATGGGATGTTTTTCCGCATGAGTACAGTTGCCAACCAATAGCGTGTGCGCATAAGCATAGCGGCGGAGTGTTCCCCTGTCCGGCGCCTTTCATACCACCAATTTGGATGATAAATGCGCGACTGCGCAGGTACATCGCCAGCGGCCTTTTTACGTGACGGAAACTATGCTCTTATATCGAAGTCGCCGTCTCAAGCGTACAACTAAACCTCGTTGGATCCATTAGTATAATGTCGTTCCTCGTGCAGGGCGTCCCCAACATGAGCTCGGTCGGGCACGTGGGCAGCACGCACGGGCTGGAGTACGGCGCAACGGGTGCGAGCGGTGCCGGCGCAACGGCCGCCGCACTCTCGCTCATGCACGCGCTGCCGCTGCACTACCTGCCGCCCGCCGCGCCCGACCCGCGGCCCTGGGAGCACGCGCCGCCCGCGCAGCCGCAGGCGCACGCCGACAAGCAGGTACACACCCACACGGACACTACTCCACGGCCGCCGCACTCTCGCTCATGCACGCGCTGCCGCTGCACTACCTGCCGCCCGCCGCGCCCGACCCGCGGCCCTGGGAGCACGCGCCGCCCGCGCAGCCGCAGGCGCACGCCGACAAGCAGGTACACACCCACACGGACACTACTCCACGGCCGCCGCACTCTCGCTCATGCACGCGCTGCCGCTGCACTACCTGCCGCCCGCCGCGCCCGACCCGCGGCCCTGGGAGCACGCGCCGCCCGCGCAGCCGCAGGCGCACGCCGACAAGCAGGTACACACCCACACGGACACTACTCCACGGCCGCCGCACTCTCGCTCATGCACGCGCTGCCGCTGCACTACCTGCCGCCCGCCGCGCCCGACCCGCGGCCCTGGGAGCACGCGCCGCCCGCGCAGCCGCAGGCGCACGCCGACAAGCAGGTACACACCCACACGGACACTACTCCACGGCCGCCGCACTCTCGCTCATGCACGCGCTGCCGCTGCACTACCTGCCGCCCGCCGCGCCCGACCCGCGGCCCTGGGAGCACGCGCCGCCCGCGCAGCCGCAGGCGCACGCCGACAAGCAGGTACACACCCACACGGACACTACTCCACGGCCGCCGCACTCTCGCTCATGCACGCGCTGCCGCTGCACTACCTGCCGCCCGCCGCGCCCGACCCGCGGCCCTGGGAGCACGCGCCGCCCGCGCAGCCGCAGGCGCACGCCGACAAGCAGGTACACACCCACACGGACACTACTCCACGGCCGCCGCACTCTCGCTCATGCACGCGCTGCCGCTGCACTACCTGCCGCCCGCCGCGCCCGACCCGCGGCCCTGGGAGCACGCGCCGCCCGCGCAGCCGCAGGCGCACGCCGACAAGCAGGTACACACCCACACAGACACTACTCCACGGCCGCCGCGCCCGACCCGCGGCCCTGGGAGCACGCGCCGCCCGCGCAGCCGCGGGCGCACGCCGACAAGCAGGTACACACCCGCACGGACACTACTCCACGGCCGCCGCGCTCTCGCTCATGCACGCGCTGCCGTTGCACTACCTGCCGCCCGCCGCGCCCGACCAAACAAGTCGAATACAGCCAAACCGAATAGTGCACAAAATCAAAAGGATTAAATCTATATGGAAATCGCGCCAAATCTATGCAAGTATAGACCTTATCATACTTGTTAATGCGTTCTCTGACATGACCATCTATTTTTTGCGCTTCTCGCATCAACGTCCCGCAACGTCTCGCATCGTCGTCGTCCATTTAAAGAATAATTTAGGGGGAAGAATTTTATTTAATAATTTATTATAGTACATTGTTGCCTAGGCGCGGAAAGTAAGGGTTTTCCTGACGAGGTGGTTAGCAGGCCGAGCAATAGCGAGGCCTGCTAAAATACGAATCAGGAAATCCTCGTTTCCGCCGAGGCATACATAATGCTTTTCTCAAACATGCGAGGAAATAATACAAATACATTTTTAAAAAGCAAGTAATTTAATTATGCAGAATGAACGAATGTTACCGACTGTCAATTGTTTTTAAATACTAACCATAGAAATTGGAATGTAAATTCAAAAAGAAACACACGCACTGTGCTAAAAAAGCGAGCAGTTTGGAATTTTTGTCTTGATCCTTTTGATTTTGTATGCAAATTGACAGCATTTTTAAGAAAAATATAGACATGGACGGAAAGTGTTTTCACGTGTTTGTTTTTACTCCTAGGGGTAAAATGAGGCTATTTCCGTACTTGTCTTTCAATCGGAAAACCGTTTTTTCCGAGCATGTTTGAGAAAAATGATTTTGTGTGCCACACTTTAGTTGAGATCATCTTATCATCAGTGGCATAGGGGCGTGGAGATATTTGCGTCGCCTCAGGAACGTACACGCGTCGTCACTGAGAGCGACAAGTTGAATGAATGTCCGCTAAGCGTGTGTTTCTCCCGCAGACTTGGAGCAAGTGGAGCCACTAGAGCCCCGGGCGCCGACGCGGCGCCGGCGCGCGCCTGCTATCCCTCGAGGATTATATATAATTGTAACCCTTGGAAACGGTGTAGATATTAGTGAGAAAGAATTATATTATACAGATTATCTATATACATAATAGAGAAAATGTCCTATCGAGAAGAGAAAATACTTATACTGTACGATCGACTGAAGTGAGCATTAAACGATTCATTATAATGAAACACGAGAGGGGTCGGTTGTAGTTTTATTTGTTACTGCCGCTCGCGCCCGCGGGCGCTAGGCGGATTATAGTGGTTAGCGTCGCCAGACGTAGGTAGCTTGGAATGTGATTCCGCGCGCCGAGTTGTGTTGCCTTACGCCGCGCCGACTGTTTACATGTTTTACACTATATTATGGCATAATACGATATTCATTTCATTGAATGCGCTGCGAACCGACGCATTACGCGGACTATTCAAACGTGTATTGATAAATTTGCTTGTACATGAAGATTAAATATCATATATTGATGCACTGTATCTACTGGTGTTTTTAATAATACCACCTGTTTTCAGATAATTCTTTTTTAATAGGTTTATTTGGGTAATGTGTATATTTATAAGTAAATTATTATTGAAGACTTGTCTCGAATATGATTAAACGCAGGATATGCGGTAAGTTCTAGGCAAATAAACCGTTGTCAAATATAAGCGTGTGTTCTTGTTCATGCGGCCCCATGGCGCCGTCGCGGTTCCCTCGGGGAATCAAAACAAATGTTAATTAATACATTATTTTATTACTTGATTTCATACAATTTCCCACACATTCACATTGAGATTCTTACTGGAAGAGCTGATATTGTACTTGAAACTTTATTAATAATGTTAATTTGGTTGTTTTGTTCTCGCAAAGATCGAGCGCGGGTTGCTCTTAAAATGCAATTTTATCACATGCATTATTAAAATAAGATACAAAAATACAATATTTCGATATAAAATCTTGATTCTTATAATTAAATTAAGTTAGAAATACACAGAAGTAACAAAAATATCCTGAACATCAAGTAACATCACTTTGACAAACAACTAGCTCCAGATGAGACTGTAATAAACATTTCCGACTCAGTACGAGAAATATAGCTTAGGAAAACTTTAATTTCTTGTCTGGTTGATGTACCAAACCGAATATTTATCAGACTTACCCAATTTATAAATATATCGCCTCTCTTCCACTTCGTCTTAAACCTTATCGTTTAAGACGAAGACGTTAAATATTATGATACTTGGATAACTCTTCACTTGACAGTAAAAGTAGCCATGAAGCAAAAATAAATGTAAAATTTAAAAAAGTGAAGTAGTCTTTTGGAAACATTGAAAAAAGTGGAATTTGAGAGACAAAATATATAGAGCAAATTCTCGTTATGTTATGGTTGTTAGGTAACAACCCAGGAACATCTAGCTGCCCTACATCGAAAATAAACACTTGACAGTCCAGCTCTTGAAGGAGTGCAGCAATGTAATAAGAAACTAACTCCAACCGCATTACTTGGATAATGTAGCATCCCTGAACTGTCAAGTGAATTCTTCGTTTTTTCAAGTGGATAAGTAAGGTCCCTAGAGCTCGGAGTGGCGGCCAAGGATCCTGGCCTCGAGGTCCTCGTGCATCTTCTCCACCTTCCGCGAGTGCTTCTTAATCATCTGCTGCTGCTCGTCGAAGTGGTCCATCTTGTCGCCCGCCGCTGCCACCTGCGACATGAAGATGTACCCAGATGTCACCCGCACACTTTTCCTGCCTTGTTTATTACTGATAATATGGCACTGGTCCCACTACTGATAGTATGGCACTAGTTCATCGCTGAGCTTTAAATAAGCTGAAGCTCCGCGATGAACTATAAATGTATATCTCTCTCTTTTATTTACACGGGAGGGATTATCTTTTGTTCGTTCCTTGGGCGGGAAAATCGCCGATAGTTCATCGCTTACTCGCTCGCGGTGGGACCAGTGCCTAAGGCTACTATGAAATACAGTTCAATAAAGTTCCCGTAAATATACTGCACAGCTAGACCTTTACAGCATTAGTTACAATAAAAAAAATAAAAAAATAAAAAACTCCGGTCTAAGGTGTTGTGACGTAACTGTTACAAAACTCCATCCATAATAGCTATAGTTTTGACACTTCGAAGAGTTAGATTCATAACCTCGTTATAAATTTTACTAAGCGTGAATCCAAACGAGCGTAATTTTCTAGTTCTCGCATATTTTCGGACGCGTAATGTCTGCTTCATACAAAAGTCCAACTCCAGTCCTCGCCATGTGAACCAAACAGTTTTGTATGAAACCGAATGTAGCACAAATTACGCGCCTCAATTCAAAAAAAATACCCTCGTTTAGCTTCACCCTAAGATGGGCCGGTGACAGGTCAGGATTGACGCTCTTTCTTTTATTGTAATAAAGCTGGTCAGTATTTGTCTTGGAAAATACACTAGCGAATGAGAGCAATTTCGCGTTAGAATACTGCTAAGGATCATTAATAGTATACAATTTAATAAAAATAAAAAGGAGGAATACAAAACAATCATCGCAATAAGAGCGCGGAATTAAATTCGCATCATTTACCAATTTTCGCCCAAAAAATAGATCCATCATAAGGGCGAAATTACACCGGCATTCTCAAAGTAAATTACTTCGTGAATGCCCTCATACTATTGAATACAGTTGAATACTCTCATGAATCGTAAATGCCAATGCTTGCTTTATCTCATTGTAAAGACGGAAGTGTTCTCTGCCTACCAAACTGCGAAACTGGCGTGATTTAATGTATTTATGTATGTAAAGACGGAAGTTTAAAATAAAAAATAAACAAACATAATTAACCTTGCTACGATGCCTATCGAGGTTGCTTACGTGGTCAGCTTGGATATGGCGCAGCTTCAGAAGCCTGGATTCGTAATGTTGCAGTTCAATCTAAAAAAAAAAACGCATATCATTTATAAATTATCATATTCAATTAGCACGTTTATATTTTTTATAGCATGTGGCACACGAGCACCCAGGCCACCTGATGGTAAGTGGGATCTGAGACCCATAGACATTTGCATTCTCAAGACTGCATTCCTAAGACTTCAAATGTGTTGCCAACCCTGAGTAATAAGTAATAAGATGATGATGAAAGTTTCGGATGATGTTAGCATGGCCAGTTGTATAAAATTTAGCATAAACAAAAATAGAATTATGAAAATGTATACAACTCTGTCTAACACAAATTGAGCTAGTTGCAAACTAAGCTCTAGGATTGTACTACCTAGAAACCGCCTAGATTCGGATACATATTCTCGCGCTCATCAGAAATAGTAGATTGTGTCACAAGGGAGCAAAATGACATATTTAAGGCGAGGGCGTACATTGAATCCTGAACGAAGCGAAGGATTCTACAATTGAATCCCGAGCGTAGCGAGGGATTCTAAAATAGAATCCTGAGCGTAGTGAGGGATTCAAGTGTTAACGCCCAAGGTGGAAATAATTTTGCTACCGTGTGACACATTGCTTTTCACATCACCTATGAGGAAAATAAAAGATCTTAGTGATGAAACAAATTTAATTATTCACACATTCTAGAAATGCTGAAATTATCAAATTTAACAACAGAAAATTATCTCACTTAACAACAATTATCAAATTTTGCAACAAAATGTCCTTGAACAGAAAAGTGCCACTTTGATCCCTCCTAGCAGGGAAGAAAAGACCCCTTTCCGAGTAGGTGATATGTAAAATATATTGCCCATACCGGGAATCCAACCCGGATACGCAAACTTGGTAGTGACTCTCACTACCAACTATACCAAACGCGTCATCAAATCAAGCTTTTGTCCATTTCGCAAATTACTGTGATTTATTTTTTCAATAACAGTTTAAGAGCTATTTGTCTAGCCCAATGGGATTTTAACATTTTTGTTAAAAAAAAATGCTTGTTCTAAAGTTTTTGCTGTGCCATACCTTTAGGGACTCCAGCTCGTCGACGGTGAAGTTGGCGGCGGCTGCTATTTTCCACAGCCCCTGCACTTTGGGCTCGATGAACTCCTTGTTGTTCGGGCCTAAATAAAAAACAAAACACTAACAGACCACACTCAAGAGTCATAACATAAGGACGATTAAGGCCCGCTTGCACGTGAATGTTAACTCTAGGTTAACAGGTTAATTCGTTGAAATTGTCACTTCTCAGATGAATCTGACATTCTTGAATAATGTTGCTGGGCGCCCAATGGTTGCATCTCAGGCAGCCCATGGTACCCCCGAAAACAGCAATGGAGGTAAACCCCGGAGTGGGCAACATTGCTGGTAGACTGGTAGGAGTCCACTGGGCCCTCCTCTTTACCAGCAATGGCTGAGAACTCTCGGCTCCATCGGGTTTGTAGGCGACCCGATGGACTATCCAGCCTACCTAGCGGCAGTCCACCGCAGTTGAGCGCCGTATGCGAGGATGCAGGAGTCCTGGGGGGTTGAGTCGAACGGAGTCGGGATAGTACTACCGGGAGACAACACGCCCCCTTTGGTCCGAATTTCTGGCGAGACGGTGGCCTTGCAACTAGCCACTGCAAGGTATTGGACACGCGTCCGTACGGTCGAGGTGGGTACGGTTCGCAGGCGAGATGTGTGGGGGCTCTCTGGGAGGGCGGGGTGTCGGCCATGCTGACGGGGCAAGGGCGTGTGGAACACCTGGGAAGATCCGGATCGATCAACCCAGCCATGCGTCTGCAGCTCCCGATGTCGCGCATTGATACCCAACTCTGCACATCTATATCTCACAAGTAATCCTGGTGTTCTTTTAAAGACATCCCCGGTGCGGGCTCCGTGGAGGGTGGGAAACTTGTGAGATGAACAAAAAAACAACGGAATATGGAGAAACATAGATCCGAAACCCCGAGGATGCCGGAGGGGAAACCCAAAGGCGCTCAACAGGAGAGCGGTGCTCCTACGGGCGTGCCAGCCTCTCCCAACACACCAGGTGAGGGTAGTAGTGGCCAAGGGCCACACCACACACAGACACCACACAGAGGTGGCGGTAGGGTGCAAGCCCCGCCAGCTACCTCTACACACCAAACACAGCGGAAGGTAAGTGGCACGAAAGTGACGCTACCTTCCTACACACGTGGTTTCGAGGCATCGACGTCGACCTCGAAAACCACAAAAACACACCCACGCGGGGGCGGTGCCAAGGCACCGCCACACTCATACAAAGGGTCTGCGAGGGGCGGGAAGTCTGCTGGGAAACCGGCGGGCTCAAAACCCCGAGCGTGGACTCAACACACCCAGCCCAGGCCACTACGCAAAGCCAGCCCGGAGATCGTCCCGCCTGCACCTGCAGAGAAATCCGCAGACGCGGGGCAGACACCGGCGCTGCTACCCACGCCTCCTACAGCTTCCCAGCTGGATGCCAGCTGGAAACTTCCCGTGTTGACCACGTGGGGAAGGAGGGAGCAAACCGCTAAGCGGGACGCCCCAGTACCCAACGCCGATCCCGGGAAGAAGAAGCACAGGAACCAGAAGCAGCGCCGCAAGTACCGCAAGCTACTGGCGGAACAAGCTGCTGCTCCGGTGCCTGGCCAACAACCAGGTGCTCCCGGGATGGAGACGGTGCGAGGCGCTGCCGGTGACCCCGGTCATCCGACAACAAGCCGTGCCGCTCCCAAAGGGAAAGGAGCCGTCAACAGGGCCTCGGAGGGGAGCCCCCCGGTGGCTCGGGCCTCTGCTAAGAGGGTTCGACTGGACGAGACTATGTCTCCGAGAGGCGAGCCCAAAAAGCAGAGGATCGAGCCATCGCCGGGTACCCCGCGGGTAGCGTACGCGGATGCAGCGAAGGCGGACCTGATCACATCAGCAAGCACGGGTCACCTCTCGGCTGAACTCGCTGACGAGGCCCTAAACCTCATCCAAGCCCGCGTGATGAGAGAAGCGGTCCAAAACCTGCAGAGCCGGGGCGGACCACAGTTCCAGGGAAAGCCGTTACACGTGAACGGCACCCTGAGGCTGTGGTGCGGGGACCAAGCAGCGGTTACCTGGCTCAAGGAGTGTGTAGCCACCATCACACTCTCCTCTGGGGACAAGCTGGTGGTGAAGCGCCAGAGCGAGATACCGCGCAGAGTACGCTGCGGCATTCTGCTCCCAGGTGTTTATGACGATTTTGGCGTAGTAGCGCACTCGCTCCGCTATCAGAACACCTGGGTGCAGATGGACCGGTGGCTTCTGCACAGCGCTGACAGGCAAGGAAAGGAGACGTTTGCCATCGTCAGCATACCGGAGACGGAGGTGCAGGCCATCCTGGACAGGGGGCGCCGGCTCACATTTTTGTGTGGGTCGGTGTACCTCAAATTTCAGGGGCCACGGGGGAAGTTCGTGGAGACTCCACCCCCTAGCACCAACGCCACTGCAGCTGCTGTACAGCAGACCCCAGAGCCGATGGACGCGGCCTCAGCGACCGGAGCGACCGACGACGTTGTCGAGGTCACGCCCGGACGCCAATCCCCGGCGCAAGGCGCCCCCTGCTCCGAGCACGACGAGGAAGAGCTCCTTCGTGACCCCTCGGAAAGCGGGGAGGAGTGCGCACAGGGGATAGGCAAGCTGGCCATCGGTGAGGGTGACGGCGGGGAGGGGTCATCGGGGATTCGCACCAATGACGGAACCCCCTTCTCCCGGCTATAACATCCTCCAGGCAAACCTCCACCACAGCGAAACCGCGACGGCTCAGGTCCGGAAGTGGCTGGAGGCCAACAACACCGCCGTGGTCCTGATTCAGGAGCCGTGGATCAGGAAGGGGGCCATATGCGGGCTCCGGAACATCGGAGGTAAGCTCATAGTACACACGGGACCGGAGAACCCCCGGACCTGCATTTACACCACCAAAAATATACATGCCGAACCCTTAACCAGTTTCTCCTCTAGAGACCTGTGTGCCATCAAGGTGCGAGGGGCGCAAGAGTCCAGCCTGCCGGAGGTGGTCCTGGCTTCCATCTACATGCCAGAGGCGGAAGATCCACCGCCACATGAAATGTCGAGGCTAGTGACCCACTGCGAGGAGAACAAGCTGCAACTAATTGTGGCCACGGACTCCAATGCACACCACCCCCTCTGGGGCATGAAAACTGCTAACAACAGAGGTAAGCTACTCGTAGAATACCTAATGTCAACCAACCTTAACATCCTTAATACAGGCTCTGAACCCACATTCGTAAACAAACGAAGCAGCACAATCATTGACTTGACTCTAGCAACTGAAGGAACTTCGCAGTACATCATCATCCCCATCGGCACACAAACCTCTTCAAGGTTTTGCTTAGATGGGCATTGTACCTACTATGTATTTCTTTTTGTCTTAATCAATAAATTAAAAAAAAAAAAAAAAAATCATGAACTGGCATGTCTCAAAGGAACTGTCGTGCTCAGATCATAGATGGATACGCTTCGTTATTCGGGTAAACACAGTCGCAGAAACTCCAAGGCGGAACCCACGTAAAACCAACCGCTTGCAATACGCCGAGCGGCTGGTACGTACGCTGCCGTCGGTGACCCCACACCAAATCGAGGGCCATGAAGCGATAGAGAACCAGGTAACTCTCCTAACGGACGCCATTATAGCAAGTTACCACCATGCCTGTCCTCTCTCCAACCCACCGGCTAACCGCAACAGCGAAGGAAAATGGTGGGGCCCTGAGCTGGAGAGGCTCAGGAAGAAGATGAGGCAACAATTGAACAGAGCAATGAACACTGGCGCAGACCAAGACTGGGAGAGCTACAAAACGACCAAGTCTAGGTACAAGAAACGCCTTAGGTACAGGAGTACGAGCTCATGGCGTAACTTCTGCAACAGCATAGAAACATGTTCACAGGCAAACAGGGTAAGGAAGGTTCTCTCCAACCAGACCACGCTCACCATGGGCTCCTTACGCAAGCCAGACAACACACTCACTAGCTCGTCAGAAGAGGCGGAGCGGTTCCTCATAGAAACGCACTTCCCTGACTGCGTGATATCACAGTCGACCAGCTGGGCGAGCGTAGAGGCCCCCCCTACCGCGGTAGATTGGGAACAGGCCCTCAAGGTAATCAACCCCCATAAAGTTAAATGGGCAATCAACAGCTTTGACTCCTTTAAATCACCGGGACTGGACGAGATCTTCCCAGCCCTTCTGAAGTGGGGGGGCGAGCGATTGGTTCAGACCCTCACCGGGATCCTGACCGCCAGCCTGGCACACAAGTACGTGCCCAGACGGTGGAGGGAGGTCAAAGTAATATTCATACCAAAACCAGGTAGGAGTGACTACTCAGACCCCCGATCCTACAGACCCATCAGCCTAACCTCGTTTCTACTAAAGACCTTGGAAAGGCTGTGCGACAGGGATCTACGGGAGAGTAGCCTGGCGAACATACCAATGCACCCAAACCAACATGCCTACAGCCAAGGTAAGTCCACAGACTCAGCCCTACATGCTGTAGTTAGCAAGGCAGAGGAAGCCATCAAGAACAGAACAATGTGCCTGGGCGTCTTCATAGACATTGAGGGGGCCTTCGACAAGACCAATTTCAACAGCATAACAACCGCACTAGCCAGACACGGGGCAAACCCGACCATGGTCAAGTGGATAGGTAATATGCTCAGTAAAAGGGTCATCAGACTCAATGCAAACAACAACCAACTAGCACTGGTGGCAAAGGGCTGTCCTCAGGGCGGCGTTCTCTCCCCGTTACTATGGAACATAGTTGTAAACGAGCTGATCGCCGAACTGAACGATAGTCACTACTACGCGGTAGGCTACGCGGACGACATAGCGATACTTACAAGTGGCAGTGTCACCAGCACGGTATGTGACGTCACCCACTCAGCCCTAGGTATCGTGGAACGCTGGTGCACAAGCAACAAACTATCTGTCAACCCGAAGAAAACGGAGATGGTACTGTTCACAAACAAACGCAACCTGGGCAACTATAAACTCCCCAAGTTGTTTGGAACAGAACTCCAGCTATCAAATGAGGTAAAGTATCTAGGAGTCATACTTGATAGCAAATTGAACTGGAGCAATCACCTAAACAGCAAGATGGACAAAGCAACAATCGCTTTCTGGCAGTGTCGAAGGATGGTAGGTAAGACCTGGGGACTGCACCCCAAGATCATCCTATGGCTCTACACGTCAGTGATACGACCAATCATAGCCTATGGTGCGGTAGTCTGGTGGCCACGCACTAGACTGTCCACTGTGGAAGCTAAACTACAGCGACTCCAGAGACTAGCCGGTATGGCAGCCACCGGATGCATGCGGACTACACCCACAGCATCCCTGGAAGCCCTACTCGACCTCCCGCCACTGCATCTCTTCATCCAGCAGGAGGCGGCGGCGACAGCGGCACGTCTTAGAAATTTGCACCTGTGGAAACCTGCCCGGGTACCGCACACCGAAATACTCTACGAAGCGGTTAATGAGGAGCCGCTCATGGAGGCAGCGACCGACAGTATACCAAAACAGTTTATCTTCGACAAAAGGTACAAAATACAACTGCACGAGGATCCGTGGGAAGGTCTCAATCCCAGGGAAGTAAGGATCTTCACAGACGGATCCAAGACTAAGTCGGGATCCGGAGCAGGTACCTTTTCGGAAGATCTAAACATACACATCTCAACGCCACTAGGAGTCCATAGCACAGTCTTCCAGACGGAATGCGTGGGCATCATTATGGCTACAGAAGCGATCGAGCAAAGGAAAGTAAAAGATCTCCCCATCCGGATACTCTCCGACAGCCGATCAGTTCTCCAAGCCCTACAGAGCTATACAACAACGTCAGGGCTAATATACGAATGTCACAACGCCCTTTCCAAGGTATGTAACATTAACCCCATCACCCTACAGTGGATAAAGGGACATAGCAACTCACGCGGTAACGACGCAGCCGACATACTCGCGAGAAGGGGCTCAGAAATGGAAATGATAGGTCCCGAACCATTTTTGCCCCTTCCGACCAGCTGGCTGCGAAATAAACTGCGCCGAATCACCAAGGTAAAGCACCAGCATTATTGGAGCAACCTAAACACCTGCAGGCAAAGCAAGGAAGCTCTTCCGACAATCAATCCCGGATTGTCGCGTAAGTTACGACTGCTCAAAAGGGCCCAACTCCGACTGCTAACTGGAGCCATAACCGGCCATGCCTTATTTAACAAACACTTGTTCAACTTAGGTGTTACAGACAGCCCCCTGTGCAGAGCATGCATGGCGGCGGAGGAAACCGCAGCCCACGTCATCATGGAATGCCCGGGGGTGGCAACATACCGGGCACGTCATCTCGGAACACCGAGATCGCTACCAGACGCCGTCGGCAACGTCAAGGGTCTGCTAGGCTTTCTGGTAGAACTGGGTTGGCAGGAGTAACACCACCAACCCCTCACGCAAAATAGGCGCAGTTTTTAAGTCGTCGAGTTGCGGAAAAGAGCCCGCCATAACCTATACCTATACCTAACCCCGGAGTGGTTTTAGACGGGACGGTAGGCCGGTCCCTCGTGCGAGAGTGGAGGGAGAAGAGAGTCCGTCATACCCCCTATAGCATGGCCAACCCTAGGCCGGGGGATGATGAGTAAAGCATTTCCAATCCGTCAAAAAAAAGGTTTAAATTTACGTGCGAGCGGGCCTAAGTCATTCCCTAGTGATGATTTTTTTATGAACAAGTTTGTAAAAGGAACGAGTTAATTGTCGTGTAAGGCGGTTAATCAATAATAAAATTACCAATAACTATGTTCTATGGTATGATTCTTGAGAAAACTTAATTGTGCCAGTGACTGCATATGAATGGTTTTTTTAAGTGCCAATTTTTTCCTGTTACTAGGGGTCGACTGTTGATAAATCCCTTAGCGCAGCCCTAAGATACTTAAAACTTCCAGCCTTGACACTGGCAGAATTCGGATAACAGCCATATATCAAAGAATTGAACTTCCAGCGTACCCAAAGAATATCCTCTCCCAATTTAAAGTTCAAGGTTCAAGCTGTGGTTTTGGACATTCAGTCATGAAAGCTTTTAATATTATTTATAAATGAACTCGTCATAAAGTTCTAGGCACTAGAAGTGTTATTTGTGAAGAATACCTCTAGCTGTGATCCTCTGCAGTTTGTCATATCCATCCCTCAACCCTCTGTGCTTGTCTCTCACTAGATTCGCAGCGTCTACAAAATCCTTTTTGCTGATTTCATTCGTTTCCAAATTTATTTCGTTATACTTGTCAAGTTCCTCATCATTTACCGCATCTAGAAAACAACACGGAATAAATAACATATTTTTATTATATCTACTCTGAAATGAAATAAATCGGCATGCATCCACTGCATCAAGTATACTTTCTTAAGTTATGTAAATGAACACGTTAATAAAAAAGGAACAAAGTCTTATGCTTTAGAGCCTATTTTCATTTGCAGTTCCATTAGATTCTAATTGAAATGATTTAGTCTGTTAAAGTGATCAGAGTACTTGGCAATCTAATCAAATGAAAGGCCTGCACCACTTGAATTGTATTAAGAATTTGTACTGCCTATTTAATCCACAGTTCCACAGTCATCACGTCATGTTTACAATCCATGAAGGCGCGCTCCACCACTATGTTTGACGTTTTAAGATAGCACAAATGTACATATGTCCCCAATTCTAATTGGGGGCATCGTCAAGCAATGAAAACAATCAGTAGGGAATATGCACGGATTTTATAAATCGCATTTCTCAACAAGATATGAATACCGTAAAAGAGATGACCAAAAGTGAAATTAAAATCGGCCAAGAAACGCGGATACAATACAAGCGATTAAACAGAGAGATCCGATAAGCACTGTGACGTCATCTAACAGGTCGGCCATATAAACTCCATGTTAAACTCTGTTTTGCTAGAAAGAGAAAGGAACAAATATATTTGGCTTGTATCTTGGTTATTTTTATAAGTTATAACTATTAAAAGATTTTGTTTGTTACATGAATCGGCTTTTATGGAAGGTGCGGAAAAGTGTCATGAATATACCCTATCGAACATCAAAACAAGTGTATGTATTAAGTTAACATTAAAGGGAATTGATGGTGATGATGATGATTATATTTACACACTTTTAAAGCCATCATTTTTAGCGCCATCAACGTCGCTAAGCAGATCATAGTACTGGTCTATCTTGTCCTGGTGATGCTTGAACTCCTCCTTCAGGGCAGCCAGCTCTTCATTGGTGAAGCCAGAAGCCTCGGCTTTTGACCAGAGCATGTTCAACTTCTTGTCCTTGAAGATGCTCCTGTTGATGTGGTCATCCATCGCAGAGTTGTGTGCCTGATTAATTTAATGGAAGTAAGGATTCACTCAAAGGTATGGTTAAAATTTTAAAAATGTACTAAATAACTTACACTATTACATTTTTAGATTATTTGTTATATTTTTCCAAAAAATGTGCAATTTCAATTATTATGGCCAAATCATTCACATCAGCTTACATCAAACCGAAAAAGGTTTAATTAAAGTTCTAGGCCAATTTACATGGGTTTTTTTTATTGCATGGAGTAGGCACATGAGTATAAAGGTCACCCGATGGTATGTGGGATCTGATCTGACTGAGGCTACAATCTCACACAACCCTGAGGATGAATATGGAATGCCTCTACGCTAGTAATTTCACCAGTTGTCTTATTCTCACACTGAAACACAACAATGTGGACACTGCTGCTTGGTGGTAGGTTAAAGCATAAGATTGTGTAAGCAATCAGGACAGACTCTGCACAAGTTTCTACTGCCACTAAACGAATTTAATGTCAGCAAGAGGAGCAATAACAAAGTTACTGTTGATGTCGAAACAAATGCTTTATCAATAATTTTTATTATCTCATGAAACTGATACATTATTAACATGTTGTGTTATCAGTTATTAACCAAGGTTCATTGTGGCCCACAAACTAGATACTGAAATGAACTCATTACTCATTACATTGACCCCAAGGTTTTATAGAGAGAACAGACAGGAAACTTTTACCACAGTTTAAAGTATAATAATCCAAATAGTTACTATACTTTGCCAGGGTTGCATTTTTCTACATGTTATCTTGCTTAGGTTTTAAAAAAACACACAGTGTATAGGTGAAAAACTTAGTAAAATACCTGTTGCATGTAAACATATACTTGTAACATATCTGTATAGACCATTTGACATTCTATATTTGAAATTTGTCATAAATTACATATTAGTTTTGTGCAAAACTACATACAACGGCTCATTTACTTAAGTTTTTCACCTATAACATTCTGTTTGCAGTACAACTTTGCCCTAAGCCACCTGGGTCCTTGCATGTGGGTGAATGCCTGAATGGTACAAAGGAATTCATAGATACTAAAGTAACCCTGAATAATGTATGGGACAAGCAATGAGTTTTGTAACTATACTTACTGGGTGGTGCTTGTTCTTGCCCCCTGAGTGGTCTTCAAAGTGCTCTCGCAGCCCGAAGCTACTCATTATGTTTGTCAGCTTGCGACGCAGCTCAGCCTCCTTTAGCCCCTCCTTGTCTCCACCTTCGCTCTTCACTCTTTTGTACAAAACTTCTTCCTTATCGTGTATCATTAAGTCACTATAAAGTGACTTCAACTTTGGTTCTGTCAAGCGCTGAAATACAAAATAAAACCATAGGTTCATTAGTACAAGTTCTTATGTGAGAAGAATAGCAACAGTGTTTTCATCAACCCTTAAAATACGGGAAAGGGTACTAAATAATAAAGATAGTCATAAAATATTATAAACGAGAAAATGGTTTTTTTACCTGTTGAGCTTTGGTCCACAATAAATTCAACTTATTCATCCGAAACGGCTTTTCTAAAGCCCTGAAATCAACAGTTGCTTTTTTTGGTTTTTCATTCGCTGATTTAGAATATTTATTTTCACACAAAACAAAGCTTATAAGAAGAAAAAAGAAGCAACACTGTAGAGTTTTTGTTGATAAGAATTTCATTTTCATGGTTGACTCCTGTTGTATACGCCTGTACGGAATCCTCAAAAACACATATACGTATGTAGATATATAAAATGACAGTCTCAACCGGTTTAATGCTGAAGGAAATTTGATCTGTAGTACGTATTAAATTTTCCGGTAACTTTTGGGTTGTTACTGTGATGCTGGCCCGTACCACTCCAGTGTCAGTCAGTTCAGTCAATGCCACTGTCACTTGTCATTGTCACTTTTTTTTTTGAGCTTTGGGTTCCAGGTCCTTTAGCTTAAGCAGTCGTTAAAAAGTATAAAATATAACTTCTCACAAATCAATTAAACTAAACACTATTATTAACTAATATTAACAATTATTGCCACTTGCCTTGCCTCACAGCCGTCTGACTCTATGGTCTCACACATAAACTAAGTATATCCGGATAGGTACTCATAATCACAGATTATGGAGTTTAAATATACTTGGCGTAAGTAAATTGGATTTTGTTCTTCAAAATTAAATCAACGTTATTCATGTATAATTTTTTTTTTATCACAGATTATTAAGTTATGTAGGTATGTACACTCGCGGACTAATAAAACGGGTCAGAGTGCGTTTTTCATACTAAAGAAGTTATTTCGAAGCCTTGGTTCCTCGCCAGGGAATGCTTTTAGTGAAATGTGATGATGAATAACTCGAGCATCGATACAGGACTTCCAGAGTGCCTAGGATACCCAACTGAATGAATCTGCGGTTAACGCCGGAATAGTGCATGTTCAGAAAAACATCTAAAATGACAATAAAATGTTAGGAAATCCAAGTGCTGACCCAAACTCTCCCGCTGTGATGTTAACTGATTGTGCGATCAGTTAGGTATCTTAAGAACTTTTGACCTCCTCTATTGAACCTCGCAGTATCCACCATTAAAACTCACTCAAAACAACCCCTGGCGATTAACCAAGGCTTCGAAATAGCCTCGTTTGTATGAAAAACGCACTCTGACCCGTATTATTTGTCCGCGAGTGTATATGTATATGTGACAGCTTGTTTCATATGCGCGCTCTAGCGCGGCGCAACTAGCGCCGCGAATTCAAGCGCAATATTGCGCGTGAACTCTCCAAGGTACCTCATTCACAGTG
Source organism: Acleris sparsana (assembly GCA_923062465.1). NCBI lineage: Eukaryota > Metazoa > Arthropoda > Insecta > Lepidoptera > Tortricidae > Acleris > Acleris sparsana. The sequence continues at coordinate 14,511,496 of OV281294.1, read as the reverse complement.
TTCACAGTTTGGTTCGCGCGCTCGACGATCTAGGTCTACTTAAAAATAAAAAACAAATTAAAAAGAAATGGAGGATACGAAGATGGTGGATGACGAGTATTCATCGTAATATTCTAGTAGGTATTGGGGTAATATTTTATAAAAGTTGAATGTGGACCCTTGTTGCGTTTGCGCTTTCGCGGTCCTTTGACCCGGGACAAAATACCGACACAAAGTGGTTAACAAGGCGCGAACCAGGCGTGAACCCGCGAACGCCCTCCTCATTCACACTTTGCCTCTTTCGCGTATTGCGTTCGCGCGTGAATGTAGAGCGCAATACAGGTGTCCCTGGATAAACGTCGACAAACGAATAGGGATGATAGAGCAGAGTGTTAAGTCCTTACTTATTATGGCTCGGCGACCGTACGCGAACTTCTAAAAGTAATGACGGGCGTAAAAGGTTGTCGAGTTTTAAGTACGCGTTCTTACTCGCCCGTCTATCTGCGCCTTTATAATCTGGTGCTCATATTTTTCTGCTCTTACAACACAAGTCATCCGACCACAGATTGTATTACAGTCAGTGTATTTGACAGCTACCTATGCTAATCGTATCGTATCGTATCGTATCAGTCGAATTCAGTCGCTGCTGAGTTTTTGTGCTCTATTTTGACGAAGTAGCGTTTCGAGATAAACTGCACTGCATACATTTAAAGTCTTGTTAGAATCGAGCGCTTGGAACTTCTGCTTCGATGCAACCGCGTTTGCATTGTATGTTGTTTATGCTGAGTGCGCTTATGAACACAATGGGAATGGGACCTTAAAGTTTCTTCCCCACCTTATGGGACTGCATCTGCGTGAAGCGCGGTCGCGGCACGTACTGTCCGTCTGGCCGTCGGCACTTTCTCTCGCTGATGCGCCGCGAGTCTGTTGCAAAACTAGCAGGCTCTAACGTCCGTGGTGTGTTGGCTGACGCGTCCGCGTGTGTTCAAGACGCTGGTGTCAACAAGTCTCGGTGTTCTGTGATGTGTGTGTTGTGAGAGGGCGAAGCGCTTCAAGATGCGGCGCGGCAGCGGCGGCGGCTGCGGCTGGGGCGGCGGCGGCGTGTTCGGGCGCTGGTCGCTGCGCCGCCTACTGCTCGACAGCCCGCTGGTGGGCCGGAGGCTGGCACACACAGGTACGAGTCACTAATGTAGCTATCTAAACATACGTTATTTATTTGTGTAAACATTGAATTACTCAGCTGATTCTGTTGAATATCAAGTTCCTTTGAGAAAGGAGTTTTTCATGCTTTTTTTTATAGTCAAATAAATCATTCTGTTCTATTCTATTTTAAGACTGGAAACCAAATGTCCTCAATTTAAGTATTTCTATTTTAAACATGTTTTTTTGTTTTAACAAAGAACTTATAATAATGTGTTAATTTTTGTTTCATTTCGCTGATATATAAAATGTTGTATCCTTCAACTTGAAGTGAATGGTGACTTCAAGCTCTATCAAGCCCTTAGTTTTCATCATAATAGAATAGATTATAATATCCTGCTACTTGTAAAACACTAATAAGTATGTGTGTTAATAAACTTCCATTGATTTCCATGACAGACACTTGTACTCATTAAATTAGATACAATAACTGATATTTATGATATCCTTTTTCATCTTTTCCCATTCTTGTCATGTTTTTTATGTAAGTTTTTATATTTGTGTTGCATATTTTACACTTGTAAGTTAACTCTACTTTCATAAAATTCTCTATCTTGTAAACGATTTAGCCTCCTTGTTTGTTTTGTGTATGGGTTTGTGAGGCCACATAAGTGCTATGCAGTCTAAAAGTGATTAGTTAAATAGTCACCGGTTTTAGATAACACTGACTCAGATTTTAATGATAAAATCAATACAAACAATTAAAATCACCAATAAACATGCCCATTCTCAGGCTGATGAAATATCTCAGTGCGGTCTTACCCTGCCTTGGCATTTGTAGGTACAGCAGTTGTGGTCACAAGTAAATTTCTTTGAATACATTTATCCTGCAACTTTTAAAGGACACGATTTACTCTGGCGGTAAATGGGTGAGACTCAGGGGTTTTCATATCCTGTGTGTTAAAAAACATTTAGGTTTAATCTCTCGGAAGTCAGTGGCAATATAACTAAATGAATCAAAGACTAAACTTGCTAGTGCTCCACAGCTTAACAAATATTATCAACTTTGAAGGAATCCTGTTAGGACCCTTACACAACTTCTTAGTTTGGTAATCATACACAACATTTTCAATATAAATTACGAGACACATACAACATAAGGAGTGTTGAATGCTCCTGAGACTTAATATTAAATGCATTGTTGTGTTTATATCCAGTATTGGACCCAACCAGAGCATGCATTTTTCATGGATTCTTAGGGCTAATCTGATGATGTTTAGTATGGGATATTTAGGTATGTTGCCACCCCACGTCATCATGGAATGTCCTGGGGTGGTAACATACCGGGTACGGCACCTCGGAACCACGAGCTCGCTACCAGACGCCGTCGACAACATCAAGGGTCTGCTAGCCTTCCTGGTGGAACTGGCACCTGGTTTGCAGGAGTAATACCACCAACCCCTCACGCAAAATAAGCCCATATTTAAGTCGTCGGGTGCGGAAAAGAGGCTGCCACAACCTATAACCTAAATTATGATGATGTGGTTATTATTGTAAGATTGTGACACAAACTTATGTAAAAATGTAGGCTCTGTCTTAGCATTGCATGATGGATGTTGCTCTTAAAGTTCTCAACAGAATCTAGTCAATTGCAATATTGCTGCATTCCTGACACCCTAATGAATTGTTGTCTTAAGAAAACAATGACAATCACTTTTTGTCATGCAATATGATTCACGGTCCAATATTTCAATAATTAAAATAATTTATGGGTTTTCCTTAACTCACTACTATTGATGAGTTATTATGTATTTTAATGTACTCATTATTAAATACAAAGACATAATTGTATTTCATATACATCTCACTAGGACACAGTATGAATAATTGGCTCAAATGTCATAAGGGATCAAAAACAATGATAATGATAAATACTAAAGTTAATAAATATGAATGTCTTGATTAATTATTTAGTAGCCACCTACTTATCAACTTTATTAATTAATTTAAATTTAAAGTTGTCTTTGGAGGGATTAAAATACTGGGCCCCTGAGGGATTAAAATACTTTTTATGGTTGTACACAATTCAGTAGGTACTTATGAAATACCTGAATTTACAAAACCTGATTACCTGATTTTTATTTGAAGTGATTATTGCCTAATTATCAATTGTCAATTGATTAAGCAATTAATTTGACCATTCTCTGCTTCTTTTCCTGGACATTACAAGGTCTTTTCTTAATAAAACATCAAACTTCTAAGCAATCAATTAGTCATTGGCATCATTATTTTTATGACCACAACCAATTGTGAGACATTGAGGCAATAAGCTGTGATCAAAGGGGTCAATGTTGTCGCTTGACAACTGAATTCACGTGGAAAATGACCTTTAAATGTTGAGCAATAAGATGTATCATAGTATCAGAACTATAAATATTTTTGTGAGATTGAAATGACCTATTAACAGGTGATTGGTTAGTCAATATTCAACCTCTTCCTTTTATTGGGATATAGTACAGCTCATTTGAAGTAAAAAAAGGTTGTGTAGTGCCTTGTCGGAAAATTCATATTTTTCCAGATATTGAATATTTAGTTTTTACATTTACTACTAATTTTGTGAAGATCTTTTGTTAATTGGAGGTCCTTCTGCTGATATGAAGATGATGATGATGAAGATACATTTTGGACAATCAACTCATTAAGTACAATAGAAGCATAATTATATTGACTTGAAATGTGGGCCATACCTAAGTAAGTTATATGTTCCAAAAACGTTGTTAATTTAGACCATTTTGTTACAGAATCCCCCTCTGTAATGAGACCAGTTAAAATTAACAAGTTTTTTTATTTTTATTGGTTGAGCTAAACTAGGCTCTAGACTTGTGCTATGTGTACTAGATACATAAAAATGCTTATATGTATGTATCACACTAATATCATTAAAGCAAAACTTTGTGTGTGTGCGTGAGTTCGTATGTTTGTTACTTCTTCAAACTACTGAAACAGTTTGACGGATTTAGATTAATTTTGGAACAGGTAGCTTACACCCCGAATTAACACATAGGCTTTCGCCTTGTTTTTTTTTCCCGGGATATAGTCAACGGGTACAAAGTCGAAGGCAGAAGCTTATCATACTTATCATTGCATAAGTAAGTACGGAACTCTAGAAGAGCAAGTACACGAGCGACTCGCACTGGGCCGGCAAATCTGAACTTGAATATGCTGCCATTTATAAATATATACCCGGAAGACCGAGCGCCGCTCGGGTTAATAAATTCCCGAAGATGACAACCTGACAGATCGATTTTTCGCCCCAGTAAACCCCTATATTTAAAATTTCACCGATATATACATATTAATATACAACAATGGCTCGTTTAAAGCTATTAGATATATATATAAGTTGGTTAATATGTTACCCGTTTTTATTAGCCATTATCTTATCTTTTTGCATATGCATACTTCTGATTAAAGCTTGAAGATAGAATGCTATTAAGTTGATAGGGGTTTGTTAGGTAACGAGATTATAAAATGCATTCGTTTTCAGTGTCTTTTTATTTTATTTAAGCTGTTATATACAGGTCCACGGTCAAACTGTATTCAGACGGGCCTTTGCTCTATCTAATCAGAATAACATAAGTCTAATGAAAATTTAAAGGGTTGGAAAAAATGCGAAATATTTAATCTTAAGACTTTAACCTAGGCGTTATTTCAGTTGGCCGAATGCACAGGTTTTCTAATAATATTTTTCCCTTAATGTGATGTGACACCGTTGGTTACCGAAGATAGCAATCAGGGAGTGTACTCAGAAAACCTCATTGGTAAACGATGGCTACCCTTCCCTAGCCCTGATGGTTTGTTTAGCAAAGAACACAAATCAAAACGAGAGATTTGCGAACAATGCACTAATATGGATCCAGCGGAAGACCAGCGCTGACATAAAGGCCAGCATTACGCTAAGCTAAGACCATTTCGTGACTACGTTCTTCTTCTATCTCTGTTCTTTGCTGTTGTTTGTCACGACGTCTAAATGTTTTTTTATTTTTATTAGGTGAGTTTAATAATGGCCATTGAAGTGTTAAAGTTATCCAAGAATAGGTTCACAATCGTTAGAGTGGTGGCTATCGAGAATCATACATATTACTATGTGCGACTCGAGTAGTCTACGCTTCAACGTGCTATGTGTATTAAACACGCGGATATATCTAGTTTGATTTGAATCAGTCGAGTTCTAAAGATATATTCGAGGCTGGGCGCCGTATTATTCAAAAACAAACAATGTTTTCCTGGTTATGCGACACGCATGCGTAATCCTACGAGAGCATGAGCATGTTCTATTCGTTCTCGTGTTTGAATCCACAGCTAAGATTATGTCCAGCGCAATGAACGTTGAGATTAAAGTAACTATATATACCTTAGAATACCCTCGTTTACCGGGTTGAGAAAGATTTAAAGTCGCCGTCAATACAACTTGTGAACGATGTAAACAAATTCTGTTTGACACTTAACATCAAATATTCACCAAGCGTGTTTTTATTAAAAATAACGTATAATTAATAGTTATTTCATTGATTAAACGTACGTGATTATGGAGTAATCATAGTGAATTGGTTCGTTTGGTTTTGTTTATTTACATCTTTTGCAAGTTCTATTGACGGCGACCTTAGGTTAAAATGCTATGAACAACCTACTCAACGCGTCAGAAAATAATAAGTATCTAAGTGTGGCTAGATTGTTTTGTCGACGGTACTCTGATCCTATTGATACTCAAACAATTGCGTATTCTCTCATTGAGATGAGATGAGGCGTTCAAACGAACGGCCAGAAAACAACAATTTTATTGTGTAATCGAACAATCGTTTTCAATCAATTCTGTCATACATGGCATAACAATAACATACATAAAATGGAAATACAGGAAAAACAAAATAGTGACATTATCGGTAATATACAAATAAAGTTGCGGACGCCGCAAGGTGGAAACGATGGAGAAAACGTTTATTAATAATGTTAATAATCAACGTATAGTGTAAACAACTGACGGCTTATCGGTTTGATGTGATTTATTTCGTTCTGGAACCAATTAACCACTTAATAGTCTACACGAGGGTATTGCCACTTCGACGGAGTGGATTCAAAATTGAGCATTACAAACCTTTCTATACGAACTTGACAGAAGCGCGTGGAGCTAATCCCATGTGTTTAGTCCATTATAAAAAATATTCATTTACCGAACAATTGTCTTCACGTGTGATATCCATGAACTTATTTATCTAATGGGAGTGTCTGACATTGGCGAAATACACCTTAACAGGAGTGAAGCCATCAAATAATAAGTCTAATTAGAATTGGACTTGCGACGCAGGGATGTCTACAAACATTTTGATACTAGAGTCTGGCAAATTGCCATTTGGCAACACTGTAGTGTCACCCCTTTCAAATCAATCTAAGAAACAAGGGACGACACTACAGTGTTGCCATTTTTTGATTCTCATCTTTCATTTGCCAGACTCTAAGCTAATTTGCACCCGCCACGTGTTGCACGCGTAGCGTGTGCCGCTGTGTATCTCCAGCTTGAATTCATTACTGTTACTAACACAAAATAATCCAATATGCTTTAGATATTATTCTCGTGAGTTCTTCTTCTTTTGCTAATTACTTAGTTTTTGCTTTGCTATCGCGTGCTAATGATTGTTTTTGTTTGAAACATTTAAAGTAACAATTACTGATATGATAATATATAAAAGAATGGAAGCGTTTGGAATTATTATTAGCATTAAGGCTGGAATTTGTGAAGCTTTGTCTTAATGTCACTGCCACAAACAGAAGGCTTACTGTCGGTTCGGTTCGCGCTCAGACGGCCGTAACATGTCTGCTAGAGTCATCATAAAGTTCACTTAAACTACTAGGCGATTATATCACGGAGCTTGGTCGGCCGCACCGATACTTGTTCGTACGCTGCGCTGGCGTCACCGTAACGCAACCGCGTGCCTTTATGTAACACCCTATCACAATTATTAAGGCTGCGCCAACAAACATCGCGATTATCGTTGTATGATAATCGCAGTAATATTAAAGCTTCATAACAAGGAAAAGGGGTTACCTTTGTTTCGTCAAAATATTTTTTGGTCAAATGTATCATTTCCCAAATAGTGTTTTCCCGTCACAGTTGATTCATTTTTTATGTAGTCACAAGTGTAACCTAACCTAATCTACCCTAAACTAACCTGTGTTGCGATATCTTGGATCGAAAAATAATAATACAAAAACTTTTTGGGAAATGAAAATTTGGATTTGATACATTTGACCAAAAATATTTTGGTGAAACGGCAGGCTCCCAAGGAAAAAGCCTCCTTTGGGATACTCCATAAAAACTTTTAATTGGATATCCTGGATGTTATTGCAACCACTAGTTTTGGACCTTACATCTCTTATACGACTCAACCGATTTTGAACAAACCTTGCTAAGAAAGAACTATCCAGATTAAGAGGCCAAATAAGCTTCATTACTCGCATTAATGTGGACATGACTCCAAAGATTTTACTTAAACAAATTAAATTACATTCATTGATTAGGTACTTCCCCTAAAAATATTTTTGATCCTTTGCAAGACAGTAATAAATAAATAATACAAAGACGATTATTAATCTACTTAGGAATAACCACGGAATATTTGTATAAATTACTGTTTATTTCCTTTAATAAATATACACAATAACAAGTATATGTATTATTTATTTATGAATGTGTTGCAAAGGATCAATATTATTTGTAAGATAAATAATCAATTCATGTACTCGTAATATTATTTGTTTCATTAAATTCTTTGGCCGAGCCGACGTTTGTTTCGCTCTTATTGCGTAGACGAAAGAGTTTTTTGATCAGCTAACGCCGATTCCGCGTCGATGGATGTGGGGAGACCCTTACACGTTTTATCGTTCGATTTTCAAACAGGTTTTAACATGAAAACGATAGTTGAAAATCATTTTAGGGAAGCAATATTATTTTAATAAAATGCAAAACTTTCATTGTTTAAAAACCCCTATTACTAGTAATATAATCTCACTCATTTACTGAGTTAGGATAATTAAGTTGGGATCACGACCCCGACCCCTGTATAATATTAGTTTCGCATTGTTAAATCAATTTTCCTCAATATTAATATAAAGACCGCAATGCTCTGGTTTTACCAGAATGGTATTACTTCGCGTTCTGGTTACCGATAAAAATGCACACGCTCGTTCTGCTACACCTACAGAATTAAATTACATTTTCCGGTGAACTTGTATGACATTAATACCTAGCTAATCATTTTGTGTGACTCCCAAGGCATGAAATATAATAGGTCGTTAGATCTCTTTACGTATCTTGAAGTGAGATAGTTTTGGGAAACCTGACAAAACAGTTATGCTTAAAAATAACTTTATTTCCCAAAAAAAAAACATATCACTTATTGAGAACATGCTCAATCTAAAATCAATTTATATGTGATCACCCGAAGCTGCACCCATAAAAATAAAGGATACAAAATATAAACTACAATAAATACCCCTCTTGGAAACACACGTGATTTAATGTATATATGTATGTATGTATAATGTAAAATGATGATTGTATTAAAAAAATCTACATCGAAAAAGAACAATACTGTGCCTACTTCATCCAACTTCACAAAACATTCCTAATTTACACATTGTTGTGAACCAAGAGAATTTATAAGTTTAACGTGTGTATCTGTGTTTGTGTGTCTCTCTGTGTGCATTGTAGCTCCTAAACGGATCGACCAATTTGGAAGCAAGTTCTTAAGTAAGTTTCATATAAATCTTTTTTTTATCTATTAAATAGTAATTCAGAGATTTTTCAATGTAGATATGCAGTGCTAATTAAAACATAGATTTTATAATCGAACGAAGGAAGAGCACAAGGCCCTTTAAAGTTAATATCTCCTAAGGATCGTCGTATCCTGCGCGGGAAGTGCCTATCATTTTATAAGATTTTCTCGGCTCGTTCTTGAGATTACCCGGAGAAGTCATAGGTTCATCTTTTAACAGTTAACTAACAATCTTTTGTCCTCGGTATGATGACTAACGTCTGCAGGGTCAGGCGTGCAATAGAATAAAGCACTTGAGGATAAAAATGCAAATTTATTGAGAAACAACTCCATTATTGAACTCTTGTACTAAACCGAAGAATTTATTGTTACAACGCTTTACTAGTTTATTATAAGCTACTATGTTGGTCACATGGAACTTTACCTTGGTTTCGTTAACTCCTGGATCTTCTGATTTTAAACTCGTTAAAATAACTAAGGTAAGGTGGGGTAAGTGCATCTATGGGGCAAGTGCGCCAAATCATATATTTTTTTAGGAGATATTATGGTTTGGCGCACTAGCCCCGTTGCCGCTCTAACCCCACCTTGGGCTAAGCGCGTCTACGGGGCAAGTGTGACAAACCATATATTTTTTAGGAGATATTAAGGTTTGGCGCACTTGCCCCGTAGGTAGATGCACTTACCCCACCTTACCTTATTAGACAGATGAAAGTCACCGATATAATTTTGACTCCTTCTTTTAGAGCTCATATCTCTTAAACGGCCTGACCGATTTTAATGAAACGTAGCTTAGAAACACCGCTGGAAAACCTGCTTTAAAATAAAAATTACCGCATCCAAATCGGTCCATCTGTTTAGGTGCTACGATCCCACAGACAGATACACAGATACACACGCCTCTTTTTGTGTCGAGGGTTAAAAAGAAGGGCTGTTATAAGTCCAGATTTTCCCGCGGCGTTGCTTGCGGCGAGCTTGAAATGTTCTAAGTTTCTCATTAATTGAGAAGTGGGACTACATAACAGCATAAATATGATTACTAAAAAGTATAAAATGAAATGAAAGTTAAAAAAAACAAAAACCTGCCTTCAAAAATGCAAAAAATAACTTCTTATAAAATGGTAGGTAGGTTAGACTGACCGTCCAACTGTATTCGACATTTGGTTTAAAAAAAAAGCCTTTTTTAAGGCGGGTTTTTAGGCTTTTTATACTGTAATTTTATTTTTGGTATATATTTTCATCTATGTTAGTCTTTAAGTTATTTGTAAATACCTATGGGCCTTGATGCCTGAAATAAATCTATTCTATTCTATTCATGAAAATCGGTTTAGGTTAGGCCCTTTAGGAGATATCAACTCTCATGGAAGACAAGGGATCATATCGAGGTTTTTATTAGAGATGCGCCGAATAGTGGTTTGGTTGGATATTCGGCCGAATTATTCGATTTACCATTTCATTGTCTTGAAGTTTAATTGCTTTATTTTATTAGCTTTATTCAACACATTCTTCATAGGATTTCTATGACTTATAATATAACACAAATCTTACATAAGAAGTTTTGTCTCTTAGTGCTTTACCTTGTCGTGTACCCAAGAAAATATAAATACTCGAACCGAATATATTCGGCACCAAAACCAAATAATTCGGCCGAATACAAATAGTGAAAAGATGCCGAATACCGAATACCGATCGAATATTCGGCACATCTCTAGTTTTTATCCTTAAAATAGTAATAGAATTAGTAGTCTTGTAATGTATGGTATGTATACTCCCGGCGTTCCTTCGTCAGGAATTGTCGGCTTGTGTAGTGACTAATAACATCCCATCGCATCGATATTTGTTGAAGACACATCCAAAAACTACATTATTCCTCTGATGTTTCTTCGCAACGTCTCCAACTGTGTATTTTCAAACAGACTTGCGTGTTTTACAATAGACATCACTTAGCGCTTACTGATGCGTCCACTGACGGATTTGGGATGGAGGTGAAAGTGTTGTAGATTCTTTGTTCGTTTCTCAACTAGGTGACCTTAATTTTGTTTGTGACTAAAGTTCCGCGGCTTTACATGTCATGGTATTAGTCATCAGATGATAATATTAATGCACTTAACGTTGCGATGTGCCGTTGCATTTAATTGCATGTTTTATGTGTGTGACGGTGATTGACGTAAAATACAAGATTAATCTGATTGTACACTAGACCTTATAAGTACCTTGTCGCTTTAACGCCCTTGACAGATTAGTGTATCAATTCAAAACATGACGTTAAATTGACAAAGCACTAAAGTGTGCAGCTGCTTATAAGGCCGGCTCTTACGCGTTGGCCGCTAAGCCATGTTAAGCCAATGCATGAGTTGTACTATTGACTCGAAATATAAGCAGCGACATTGCACGTTGTATCCTTATTTAACTGTCCATTTCGATGTTTATTGTGAACACACTCGGCGAGACTGTATGTCTATCTTCTGACTCGAGATCACTATTTACTGGAAAAGTAAATTATAAATGAGCAAGTTTTGATGTTTGGCTGTAACTCAATCACGCGTCAACCACTGGACGGATCGGGGTGAAACTTGGCACACATATAGGTTAGGTCCTGGGATAGGACATTGGATAGTTTTTGTCCCGGAACATTTAAAAGTTCCCGAGGGAATAACGATAAACGAAATCTACGCGGGAGAAGCCACGGGCAGAAGCTAATGAAAAATAAAGATGCGCTTGGTTCTGTGGGCGTTACGAGTACCGTTTCCTCTTGCATGTTTATTCACGTGTTTTTGTAGTTATTCAGGTTGGCCGAGTTTTGGCCATTTGATGTTTTTAAATACTTGTGCGCTGCGTCTTGCGGTTTACCGGTCGAGTAGCAGTTGGTAGTCATTCGATAATTAACAACTGATTTAGAATCCGCATTCTTGCACTCGGTCACTGCAGGAAAATGTTTCGTAATATTAAATATATAACAGTGTTTTAGTGTTTTTTAATTTTATACAAATTGACCTAGTCCTATACTAAGTTTTAGTGAATAACATGCTTAAGTACGTAGAAAACTTTCCGGTACAAAAACTCGGGCTCGCAATATGCAGGGTGTAGTGTCACTACCAACAGTAGCAACTAGGCTAACGGTGTCGTATTGCATATTTTCTCGATAGAAAAACACACACCAACTGAATGTCTCCGTAAGTCATATACAAACTAATATAATCAACCGGGCAATTATCGCTGTATTGTGTTTCTAGGTTGCATTGCAGATATGAAGGCTGAGTGCATGTGTGCGAAGCGAGACTTAATTGTTACATTTATATATTATTAATTAGCTGCCGGTGTTCCCATTCGCTCTTGACCATAAACTGACCTACTGACTCATTTCAAGTTCATCCTTTCATGTGTTAGTTTTTTTTAATGTCGCATAATGGACATTTGGTTTTAAAATAGTATAAAAGTAGTCATTGGGAAAATACGTGGATAAATTTTAGTATCTTAACATTTAAAGAACCAGTTCGTCATTGTAGGTATTTATAGAACGATTTAGTAAAACAACATGCGATGCGACCAAACATCTCGCTGATGACAACACAGTTTCAGATTATTAAATCTATCTTTTAACGATGAGTAACGGATAGAAGTTGGACAGATAGCCCATTATCCCATCTTTGCCATGTAATAAGGCGAGTCGCAGCTCCTAGCTTGGATACGGTATGGCATACACTGAACTCGTGTAACCAATAAGCGCACGTGCAGTAATATTTATCAATAAAATTTCCAACGAGCAACATCACAGTGCGGTAGGTTAAAAACATGGCAGACTTGTATATGTTTCATCACTGACACGCAATTCTGTCCGCGTAGAGGTCAGTTTCGCTATTCCCCCGAGAACTGATCAATTTTCTACGATAAAAAGTTCCCATGGGTACTTTTAATACACATATGTTTGTTTTCGGGCTATAAACTATTTCTGTACTATATTTCTCGTTGATCGGTTGAGGTGTTGAACCGTGATGGTGGGATAAACTAACACTGTTTGTCAAAAAATGTTTCTTTCTATACCCTGTTCACTACTGTTCAGACTTACTTCTCTTACTTAAACAGCTATATATTACTTTGTATGAAACAGCTATGTTAAATAAAATACAGCAATCACGGACAATACATTGGCCAATTGATGTCCACAATCTTTTCTCAGTTTACTTTTTTACGATAAAAGCGGGTTTAGCCAAAAATTTTTCATTTTTAGGTTAGAAATTTGTTTATCATATAAGACAAGTAAGTCTGAACAGGGTTTAAGTTTACTCATAGCTTCTGCCTGCGACTTTATCCACTTCGTCCAGCTGTTTTAGCCCGAAGGAGTAACAAACATAATAACTCGCAAACAAACTTTCGCAATCATAATATGTATGTGATTGATTTGTCAAATCAAATCATCAAAAAATAAATATTTGCGTCTCAGATCCCATTTATCGTCAGATGGCCTGTCTGCTTAATGCTCATTAACTCGTTTAAGTAGTATGATACGTGAATATTTTCATTTCTTTGGCTATCGTAAAAACAACATATTGCCGCTGTTATTGATTAAGTATTATTCGGTAAATATTCAGTTTGCTCCTATTGCTGCTGTCAAATTTATTGTACGTTTTAAAAACTAAAAACTATGTCTTGAAGCAATACACGTTTTTTAAATTAAATTTGCCTTCTAAAGATATCCCATTCAAAACAAAGTATAATGGATTCGTCAACATAGGTGTACATAGACACTCTTTACATAGTATAAATCAAAGTTGCTTCTCGTCGCCTGTCCTGCTGTATCTACGAAACTACGCGGCGGTATTTATTAATAGGTAGAGTGATTCAAGAGGAAGGTTTTTATGTATTTTACTATACTTCTGGATTATATAGGGGTGTTAAAAAAAACTCACATAAATCGAAGCCAAACAAGAGCGTGTCGCTAGCCAATTATAATTCCTCTGTGATGCGCCTAGATAACATACGAAAAATAAACACAGTAATGCCAGCTAGTGTTTCATACAAAGTTACAGCTTTTAAATCCATGTCTGATTGTACTTGAATTTTAAGTGGCCTTATAGTTAATCTCGAGCATCGCATGTTATTTACCTCCATGTAGGTACTTGTAGTTTCGTAAGTCTTTGTTTCTAAATTGATAGGTTTTAAAAATATATGATTTATTGTTCCTTAATTTAGAATTGCATGCGGTGTTTACCGCTCTAATGTTACACTAGGTTTGCTTGGTATTTGTAAGTATTGGTGTAAACATTCGTTGGCAAACCTTAAATAATACGGAAGATAGCTAATCTTAGAATGAAGGTCTGTGTCAAGTGTCATCACAGTCATCAGAGACGATCGGACAATAGACTAGAAACAATGTCGATGACGGCGGTATTCCAGCCAAGGCCGGCTCGTGGCGTGGTCGGACATTTAAACCTCATTTCAAAACATATCAAACCTTGTTAGATCCAAATAAGGATTGTAGAGGAAATTCTTCAAACTTACTGCAATTATTAAAATCTGCGCTTTGAGAAACGGGATACCGCGCTAAAAAGATTAATGGTGCAATGATATTTGTGATTCATTGTTTTATTGCCATGTTTTGTTTGATACATTGTAGAGCTGGTCCCCACTCACCTCTATAATGTATATGTTACAGGTCTTCCGGACATGCTTAAAATGATGATAAAAACGATACAAGGTACCTTTCAAGATTTTATCTGCCGTATTATTTATTCAAATTCTTTTCATCATTAAAAGGTTGAACGCTTACTGAAACTTTTTGATAAGGGTGCGGCAGTCAGGCACATTCCTTATCGGAAAAATAAATGCTTGAACAGTCGACTTTGAAGAGATGTATCCACTTTTCACCTTATTGCATTGTAATAAGGTGGAAAAGTGGATATATCACGTTGTAGTCGAGTGAACCCCTAATATTCCTTTTTACCGTATAATCTTGGTAAACAGTACAAGATCTATTGTTATAACGATCGCCATTCGCGTCATACACACCCGGTAATGCCGCACCCTACACTGAAAGGTTGGTGGTCCAAATATGTGCATATACATATAGAGTCGAAAATGGATGTAGCTTAGTTGAACGGTGACGCGATCAGCTTACTCGGTAGTGACCCAGCCTTCATAAACAAATATTTTTGTGATGACCCGTATGAGATCCGGATTTTTTATATAAGTTTGTCCTTACCCTACTAGCTTAGATTCGTGTATTTTAAAATGTTCGTACAAATCAATCAATATGGCGGCTTAATTAGAATTGAAAAGTGTTGCACTTATAACGAAACTTGTTTGACCTCTGCTCGTCACGTGTGAGATTTGTGTGAGATTGACACCTAATATTATTAATTATTGAACAAGAATTAAAATTCACAGATATCTACATTATCTAAAGGCATTTTCCATCCCAGGAATTTTTGGCAGTACTTAACAAGACTAAACTCTACCAGAAATTATTTTCTTATTATAAATTGCGATGAGACTTTTGTCGATTTGGTCCAAACTTATTTAATCGACCTTATTAGGAGGAATTTCGTTCGCCGCGGAAAATTACAAAGCCACGTCTTTGCTTATATTCTAATCTGTCTTCTCCCTATTATTATTGTATTATTAACATTATGATGTGATAGATCTGACGATCGAGTCGTTAACAATACGATTGCAAGAGACAATAGTACAAACATGCACCAAATCTGATGATGAGCGGTGCCGGTGACTTCCGAACCTAAACACAGTTGAAATATCAGTGGAGCTTTGCCAGTTTTGCCACTACAAATGTATCCATCTTACGAGCAAAGTTTTACATTGCACGTATTGCAGACACAACGAACGACCACCCGAGCCTGTCAGGATAACCGCAATACAACTCGATCATTCGCAAATGTGATCATTTAAATATTTCCGGGTAGCTTTATACGTTTGCCTTGAACGTCTCAGCTTAATTCATCGCATAAAGATGAGCCAAAATAATTATTAGAATTCAGTTTTCAAAGATTTTATTAATTAGTTTTAGATTTCAAAACTTACTAGTTTTGTTTGGCGTCTTCGAGAACAATTCGTCCTCGAGATGAGTTTGCGAGCTATCCGATTGTATTCGGCATAAAACGGTATTTTCTATAGGTATTAACACCAGTGCAAACTGTATCGCTAATAGGGATCCATTAGTGGGCAATATGACCCGCCAATAAGTGATACTCCATATTATATGAACGTTGTGAACAAGGACTCTCCGCCAGCCCGGATAGGTATAGCTTGTCTGATGGTGCTTTTCATATGCATTTCAAGTAGAGTAAAGCACTATTGTAGATTGTAGTGTAGCTACTAGTTTCGCCTAAAACTCTTTAAATCTACATTTCCGCCGCTTTATTCCGGACGTTATTCTCCAGTTCCAGATGATTGTTTAGCCATTAATTATTCTGCCAATGCTACCATACCTAGTTATCGAATGAGGATGCTGCAGACTGCGATTTCACGCGACTATTACGTGGATTACGTAAATTGCGTTAATCACGCTGCGCATCGTCCAATTAGTTGTTTTCTACTTCGGTTCGGTTCCTACGCTCCACAAAGCTTTGCATGTTTGCATGTCTAAATTAACACATTCACTGCCAAGAGCTCTGATTTTCATACAAAATGGACTCACCTGTAGGGTTCTTGGCAGTTAATGTGTGTACAGTAAAACCGGTCTGCACTGGGACTGATATGTACTGGTATTGTTTTACAGTCAGTCCTGATAATTTATCGTTTTATTATAAGACAGGCATTTGACTTGTGTGCAACTGGAGCAACTAGTTTTACCATATTCTAGATGTAATTTGACTTTTATATTTCAAAGGACTCAAGCGTCAAGGAAACAATTCATATTATGTAGTTATTTACATCAGAAGCGTATTATTACAGTGAAAATCAACAAGTTTTCAGAGTTGTCTGATTGCGAGTAATTTGTAAGCGGAGTAATGAGTTAAATCAGTTGATGAACCGACGACTGCTCTCAATCTGAAAATGGAACCGTCTCGAGAAGCTAATTGGCTGGCTTGATCCGTCGCTCGGTTATTACTTTAGTATTACTATGGTTAAAAAATAGTACCTCTCTTTTGTATAATATTTATCTTTAACCGTCAACTACGTACCAATACTTTCCAGATTAAATTGTGAGCGGTTAGCGTTCTCTGCTGGATGGTTGTTATTTTTGCAATATTTATTAATTTTGCAGTTTAATGACTACAAAGTTTAGTTAGTATAAAACTGCTTGGAAATATTTTCCTCATTTGAAAGTACGTCCACGGATGTTTGTTATTTGATTTGCGTTACAATGATATTCGAAAGTCCAAGGGCTTAGTCCAAGTATTGAATGTTACTGTAACCAGATGAATGGTTAATAAAAGGGTATGTCCTTGCTTGTTCTTGGTAAAACATTGAACATTTTTGTAAAGTCGCTCACGGTCGATAAAATGGAGGGCCCTCAAAGAAGCGACCTCGTTTGTATGCAGCCGGCGGAAGTGTATTTACTATGTACTTAACTTACGTTCTCCATTAATATTTGCTGTTCAATACAGATTTAAAATGTTACGTGGGCGCTGTTTGTTCGCTCTGGCGCAATGTATTGACTCCCACGGCGTTCATTTTTCTCGTAATTAGTTACGTGAGTTATTGTTTGTCGAGTGTTCCTGTGTTCTACTGACGTAACGAGTGTAGCTTCTGTTAAAGCATCTTCGCGAGTCGCGACCTTACGTAGGAACTTCGTTTGGCATGCGTAGTTAAGTTAGAGAGCCACAGAGCGAACAGACATCAAAATATGTCACCGAGACTGCTCTAATCCTTGGTTACCGCCAACTGTCATTATTGAAAGAAATACAAAAAGAAACTATTTTATTTCACATTAACAAAAAAATATGATAAGGAACTGTACAATTATAGACCAAAATTTTGGTCCAGAGCACAGCTATTGAGCTGTTTTTCAGTCTTCATCTAGATACATGGGTATAGAGTAGACAGCGTCTGTCCAAAAAAACTCGAGTAAGTGATATGTACTTTCTTATTCGTAACTTATCAATATAAAAAACTTCCTGGTTAGGGTAGTGTTGCAATTTTCATCGGTTGGGAATTATGATTTTCATTAACTGTTGACCAATAATTTGGCCATCGATAGAGTTCGTTATTTTTTGGACGGTGACTAAACTCAAAAAAGGCGTTTTGACTTCAAATAATTCCATACGTAGACCTTGTCTAATGTATTTATTTCCTATTACAATCGTCCATGCAAATAAAACATTGATATAAGCCATTGCTTTGTCTGCAATGATTAATTTAATACTGAAGACGCAGATAGTATGTAAGTATGTGAGAAATAAAATATAAAAGAGATGTGTTTTTCTGCAAGTTATATTTTGCTTGCATATCAAGTTATTCTATATTAGCATTCGGACGTGGAAGGATGCCCGCATGCACGGGCTGGGAATTTGCATGGCAGCCTTGCACTGCAAGGTCACGCAGCCTTATCGCGTGTTGATCTACTTATAATATATGCATTGTCTTTCTAACCATCGCGACCCCTAAAAGCTAACAAAAGTGATAAGTCCAAAAATAATCTCGCTTAAAGTGCATAGTTACCTGTAACTGCAAGAAAGACCTCACTTTACTTATGTTCTTCTATACAAAACTAATTAACTACTTTAATATTTTTGAAAACCTTTGTATTTGCTTCCGGTACCAAAGATATTTGTAGCAGATGCCGCTGTTTGGTTCAGCAGGGCAGCAAGTAGCCACGGCTATTCTGCCACGCTTAGTTAAATGCTGGTATCTAAAACCTAAAGGATGTTTATTTAGTAAATAGGCCGCACGGGTAGTTTTACACGTTAATAATCTATCAGCGCTTCCCAAGAGAAAAAGCGCCGCAAGACACCCAACAGTCAGTTATTCTTAACAAATCGCGTATGACAATGACCTACAATTATGTAAAACTGAACTTGAATATACCTAAAATAGAAGAGGTATCATGCGTAGTTGAGCAGGAAAACGTATTAAAACTCAGAATGAATACAAGAGCAATAATGCATACATTTTTAATGAATACCTATTTAAATATGAGATGATATTTATATATAAGTTTCGATGTTTTCCTCGATCAACTGTTTCCCCTGGACAAAATTCATTTTGTATTCGTCTTGCTTTCTCAATTAGCTTATCGGTGGCTACTAAAGTGGGCTAAGAAAGCAGAAGAACAAGAACTTTTCCGATCAAAAACAATATCGTATATTTATCCACTACATCTGTACATGTTTTTATGATAACGTTGTTATTACGTTAATTAGGTGAACTTAGCATAATTCGTTATTTTTTCGTTAGTAATACTAATTAATTAAAACGCATATCCAGAGATGTTTGCAGGAAATGGCGCTGTTTGGTTTAGCACGACTCGACATCGTCTTAATTAGGATGCTAATTTTATGTTTTTCCCGCCTATCACGGAGACTTAGTGTTGCATAATGATTACAGCATCAGAAAAATGTTAAGCACCACAAGCATTCTAGCTCCTTTTTCCTTTTATGTGCTTTTTATTATTCTTTAAAATATCATTCTTGTTAGTTAACGCAAAGCCTATAAACGCGCTCGTTTCGT
Source organism: Acleris sparsana (assembly GCA_923062465.1). Lineage (NCBI taxonomy): Eukaryota > Metazoa > Arthropoda > Insecta > Lepidoptera > Tortricidae > Acleris > Acleris sparsana. The sequence goes on along the minus strand of OV281294.1, from coordinate 14,491,922 downwards.
CTTTTGAATCGTTTCCAGCATTATTTCCTCGTTTGACGTCGACTCGCTGCCTAATGTTTCAGAAAACAATGGTTTATTAAAACGTACAATAGTCTGTCTACTCTGAACTGCTTCAAGATTTGTAATTCCTGCTTTGTTACTAGACTTCCTGCAAGACTTATCTTAGGCACTGTGAATTTGACTGCCCTCCTAAGCCGTATCTCAGATTCAATAGCAGAAGGAGTTTCGAATGTCTGTGAACCAAGCATATCAATTTCTGGAATCTCAAAATTTAAACACAGTTCTATTAGCTTCCTAATAGTTCTACAGTTCTGCATATTTATTTTCGATGGTATATCTTTTTCTTTTTCAGATCTATCATTAGCTCATTAGGTTGTGATTAATACAGGAGTTTTATTTGAGATGCTGCTATTTAGCTTAGCAGGGAAATATAACAACCGCAGGAAATAGGGCTCCGGGAGGCTTTAAATATATTGAGGTAATTTTATGCAAATCCAAATAGCACAATTAGCTATTAATACTGCCTGCGCGTGGGATGCGACAGGCACAGCGACTGTGTCCAACATCTGGCTCGTAACAATGACATTTATCTTATCTTGCGCTCGGGGAACGGGCTGTACCGCCCGACAAGAATGCAATAGGAGAGATCCGGAGCGGCTTTCCAAAACAGGGGATGTTTGGTTGTCTTGTTTGGCAACATAATTAAGCAGGTGTAAACAGAGTTTGGTCGTTCGATATTGGTTGTATATTTTTGAAAACTGATAATGAATTGAATTTATTGCTTTTTAGTCATATCACAAATCACAAGTCTACTAAACAAGATGTTGGTACTTTTTGTGTTAGATTAAATTTGTTTCTATTGAACAAAGTCGAATGTGCTCAATGTCAGACTTTCGGAGTGCTCTTTAAGCTTAGCATAGCTTAGTTGGAGGAAAGCAGAAAAGACGCTTTGGTCAATAAATATAATATGTTTTCCTTAAAATAAAGAGATAATCAATATTGTTTATCTCTTCCCTTAGCATTTCAAACAATACCTCAGCCTAACTCATCAGAATGGTGGAAGTCATCAATATATAAACAAAAGAACAGTTTTTTCTTATTGTCATTAGTTCGGACCTGCGATTGTTTCTTCGGTTGTTATACCCGAGCCCGAGGGCCCGCGTGGCCGCGTGGGTTTCCCCAACGTCCATCTACCCGCGCGTTTGGCATTCAGTACGTAATCTACGTGCCTCTTTAACAGGAAAACAAGCCTGCCTATAATTCATTCAACCATTAAAACTCATAGGTAACGTAATTATTGCCGTTCCATTGACATAAAGGATAATAAGATTAGATAACAGTAACACGTAATTGTATGACGTAGGTAAACGACGCATCTAATAAGTAGTGAATGATATAATTATAATAATGTATGGTAAACCCAAACAAATAATAATGATAGCCCAAGCTTAAGAAAATAATTATTTAATTGAACGATTTTTTTGCCGTAAAGACGCGATTTCTGATCGCTTAGATATGCCGCTGCCACATCTATGGGATTCGACTAATATTCGTGTTGAAGTCTCTTTCTTTATTTATGTTAAAATAATAGATGCCATGACGAATCTTCGCCCAAGGCCTTAGATGTGGCCGTAGCGTTAACGTTGCAATGGACTTTCCAGACGCAAGTTTTTTGCCAGTAACGTGACGGCTCGGTTTATAAAAACCGCAAACGCTCTGCGGGTTTCCCAGAGCGTATCCTCTTTAGTGAAGACTCCTCGGAGCAGGGTGAATAGCTAACTGCATGTTTGAGACCTTTTGTCACAGCCGCCATATTGTGAATGTGAATCTGTTTAAAATTATCTGTATCGGAAGCACAGTATAAACAGTAGTTCATCTTCAAACAAAGGTTTATTCGGTTTGCACGTTTGCATGCCGCGAGTCACCACAAACTCAGCAGGATGGACCGAGCTAGTTTAAGCCGGGTACTCACTAGCGAGCTGTAACTGTAACCGTAGCAGTTACAGTAACAACAAATCAAGATGTTACGTGCAACAGTTTCAGTTACGGGTCGCTATTGAATACTCGATTTAAGTCGGGGCCTCGCTTTTGCCGCGCTTGGTTGCGTGCGTATCAAGTATAGTTGCCGGCAAACTTCTTGAACACGTAACCTTGCTTGCGCAGACGCGATTTTTAGTTTTCGTTGGGAGGGGGGGCCGCGGGCGGCGGGAGGTGGCGGCGGGGGAGCACGCGTCGTTCGCACCATTGGTCAATCAGTTGACGTTTGCGTCCCGCACCGCGTCCACGTCCCTCTGCCTGCCGAGTACACTTGCGAGCACTGATAAAGCCGATTGTTATCATTAATTTTCTTGTTATAATTTTTTGTTGAGTTTTTGTTGATTGTTTTAAGTAACTTTGTTGTTATGGTTAGTGGTTGACTTTTTGTTATTGTTTTAACGTTTGACAACATAATGCCACGCCAAAGGAACGTAGTTTTAAAGAGACAAGCTCGGAAGATGGTGTACGATGTGTATTGTTTCTTTAAGAAAGACGGAAAGGGTTTTGTGGAGACAGTGAAAAACACTGCCGAAGCTACGAAAACGTCTGTTAGCACAGTCAGTCGAATTATTAGGAAAGCGAAGGGCTCCGACCAATAAATAACAATATAAGCTGTTTTTTTCACTTGTGTATCATTTATCCTAAGATTTGAAAATATTCTGTAACAAAAATTAGGTACTTTTTTTGCACGTATGTGTACGATGCGCGAACTTTCCCCCACTACCTCGCCTAATGTTCAAGAAGTTTGACGGCAATTATATCGAGCGACGTGCATCGATGCAAATTTGTCGTCACGTTGATGTCATATACAACCCTAGCGCCCGAGAGGCGATAGGTAGCAAAAACTCCTAAAGGGCCGCAGATGACCTACTTTTATATTTGTACTATGTCCGAAGTGCCTAAATCGCGACGCCTTTATTGTGCTAATTATGCTATTCAGTCCTCTACGGCAAGATGTGACTCATAAAGTTGTAACATGACTTGAGTTTTAAGCTTTTTGCTTAACGCATCTCTTTCTAAATGTATTGGTTAAAGCGGTATGCGCAGGGTAACGAAGCGGGGGTTTAAAAGGCAAATTTAAACAGGAAAAGATAGATTTATCTAAGTTTCGATCACTGCGGGAATGTCGAACGGAAGCATTATCATTATTAATAAGCGTAACGATCACAAATTCGATATGCATTAGCCATTTTCCTCGTCTCTCTGGTTTTAAACTTTGTTTATTCCTAGAATTGTTGTGCTCTTGAGCACGTTGTTTACGTAGTGCGTAGTTATGCGTAATGTACTTACCGACATACTATTTACTTTTTATTGTATAGGTATGGGTTTTATGATAAGTGCGGCGTCAGGCGGCATTAACTTATGTATGAATCACGGTTAGTCTAGTCTCATGTTTGTTAGCTGGAGTTTATGCCAATTTGCTATTAGTCATAGTCCATCAAAATTTCAATATTTACTGACCTTTTTTTAGCCACCTAAACTAGGCTCCGGGATCTCCATAGGACCGGCGCCGGAACCTCCTATACTTTGATTGGGCACTTTCCAGGTCACACATTAGGTGCAGGTCCTCACGCTTTTACCGCCCACGACCTCGATACCTGTCTTTAGTCTCCTCTTACGAAAGGGAGGAGTTAAATTTAACACTGTTAGTCTACCCGTACCGTCTCAGATTTGTAATAATGTTGTAGGGTGGTTAGAAGTTTTGGAAGTTGGTATTTAATAAGCTTGAAATCGACATTTATAGGCAATTTGTCATTTACGTAAGGACAGTCATTACAATTTATTTAAGATCTCCATCGATACCTGTCGGTCTAAAATGATTTTGCAGTCTATTACTGAAGTTAAAAGAACTAATTTTAATCTGATTTGGTATCCATAATCGTCTTCTATCTTATACCCATTCTAAGAGCGTCTCGGAGGCCTAGTGCCAGGGTGTCCATTCAGTCGTAACTCGTAAGCTACCAAGTTCGAAGCGGCCCGCGTCACCAAGCTACCAATCCTTTTTTCTACTTAAGTAGGTATTACCTGATACTCTATGGCGAAAGAAGGAACCTGCACAATCGAACATCGTAGTATATAAGAGGGTTATTTACACAAAAGGTCCTACAGGGGAAATATAACGTATCAATTCTTGAATGCGTTTAATGCTATAAATATTTTTATCTACACACGTATCATAAGTCCTTTATAATAATAACGCATGACCTTGATGTCCAGCATGAATGACCAGCATTACAACGATCAATTTTACTATATTTTTTATCTGTGGTGGTGTGCTGGTAACGTAATGATCTAATTCAAATAAGTATGTATGATATGCATCGGAACATCTTCCAAAGAAAACCAAGACATTTTTTAAAAATATTTTTAGGCCCCATTTACTAGTATGAATTGAATTTCGTTTGTCATCCATTTTAAAGACATCCAATATGCGTGTAGATAAAATAATGTAATTTCTATGACACGCAAGTGACAAAATATACTGTCGGTTACGAGTGTAAGCGTGATAGCGAAGCGATAACTAGCCGAAAGCTATTAAGAAGCTAGGAACACTGTATGAAACTGTACATAATTAGGTCTTAAGGGTGCGGCTCCACTGTGCGGCGCCTTATGCACGTTAGCTTAGATTCTATTGATTAATCTTGGCACAGCTCCTCTCTGCGCCGCTCGTCTCCGGCTCAGTGGAGCGCACCCTAAAACACTCGTCTTTCGTAAATACTAACCTCTCATTGTACATATCATATCATCATGTCAGCCGAAAGACGTCCACTGCTGGACATAGGCCTCCCCCAAGGCTTTCCACTCAGACCGGTCTTGTGCTTTTCGCATCCACCGCGGTCCCGCGATCCTGACGAGGTCGTCACTCCATCTTGTTGGAGGCCTACCTACAGCTCGTCTTCCGGTCCGCGGACGCCACTCCAGAACCTTCTGACCCCATCGGCCATCAGTCCTGCGAGCAATGTGCCCAGCCCACTGCCACTTCATTGTACATATACTTAAACCCTAAAATATATCGTTAATGACATTGATGACTCTAAAATGTCAATAGTTTATATAATCTTTTAAATTAAATATTTGCAATCACTCCCGACTTAACTAGGGTCAACCGTTTTAACACGTTTAATGTAGTGATTGTTCACAGATCAGTTAACCGTTACACTGTCGTAACTGTTCAATTTTTTGTGGCTCGCACGGATCAATGACTTGTTTGTCAAGTGTTTAACTATCCACGTGTCATATTCCAGCCAATTATGCTTTGTACCGTCGCGGCAAGTTGAGCCACTAAGTGATCTACTTAAAAATGGATAGTCAAAATACTTTAAAAACAACTAGGTACTTTGTTTAGGTGGTGGTAGGACCTTGAGCAAGGTCCGTCCGGATGCACCCACCATCTTATCTTTTAACCTACCACCAAGCAGCAGTGTTCGCGTTGTGTTCCGGTATGGGGACAAGGTAACCGGTGAAATTACTAGCATAATTTGCATTCTTTAGAGAGTAGGTCGTAGGGTCACAGATCCTACTTACTGTCAGGTGCATACGGTCTGTGTGCTCTTCTCTTTCTTCATGCCATACAAAAAGGTTTTCCATTCCACATTTCTTAATCCTTTCACACGTCTGAACGGATAGTGATGAAACTTTAACCATAATATAGATTATTTTAAGGGTATAAAAAAAAACATGCGACAGCAAGGCAGAGTGGAAATATCTTCCTCAAATAATTTGTTTCTAACGAAAGGAAATCGTACGAAATCGGACTAGGTTTAGGGAGAGAAACGTTATCACATGGTAATTTCTGTCTTCAAAATCATCTTCAGTAAATGATGATGATGCAACAAAGCAAAAACAGTGAACAAAACAAAGTTTCACCGGCATGCGCTGCAATGAAATTTTAAATACTAAAATGGAGTGCATTTCTAAAGTGAGAACAACTTTTGACTTTCTCCCGTGTCGATGAGATCAGGAAATGCTGAATGCAATTATGGTCGTGCAGTGAATGGGGCGCCTTGGCCGACGCAATTAAAAATTTAACCGTTAAAGACTTAAAACTCGCTTTTCTCAAGGTTACCCGTAGCCCTATTAGGCTCAACGTTCGCATACTTGGCTCCGTGATGTATTGACCAGCCATTCGTTTGTTACTTATAGGTATGTTAATTGCGCACTAGGGCAATGTTAAGTTTACCCGAAAACTAATGCTGGAGGGCGGCATGGAGAAGTATAAAACCATGTTGATTTGGACATGTTACCCTATTATCGATTATTCAAATGCAAAAGATTTATCTTGTCTGGGACACCGTTGATGTAGCAAAACATATCGAAACTTTTATGCGGTCGTCTTGCATCTTCTTATATACACATAAGTAAGTGTTTTTTTTTCCTTTTCTCCCTCTCTCTACAAAGAGATGTATCCACTTTTTCACCTAATAACATTGCAAGGGCTAAAATTTGAAACATATCTCGTCGCAATCGACTGTACAAAGAATGCAATTTGCCTACGTAATTTTATAAAAGTAAATCCTGATAACTAACTAATCAATGATGCAAACGGGATCACTAGAGCATCGATTCGGTTGGCAGGTGCTCTCATCGATTGTGTCCGGTTAGAACAGCTGGTCACAGTAGTCACAGTGGTCACCTCCGCGACACGGACGTGACTAGGCGCGCGCAGCGGACATTACAAAATACATTACTAATCTAAATTGTGTAATTAGGCATGACTATCTCCATATGAGCGTATAAAAAAAACAGTGTTTGTCCATGTCAATTGATTCTTCCTTTGAATTACACGCATTGAAATATGATATGATTCTCTAGCATAGTTGCACAAGTAAAATGAAACTAAATATGTCGTGTACATTAATGGCAGATTTGGTTCTGGGTTTAAAACCACTAATTTTCAAATTACCATGGGCTCATTATACCTAAATGTCAAATTGTCTCATTATTAAAATGAACGAATTTCATTATGACTGACCTAAAACGTCATATTCTCTAAATGTCTAAAGATCGAAATGCACAATTCCTTCAAATACCGAATGACAGAACTGACAAAATATTAAATACCTACCTAATAACTGAAATAAATGAAAGTTTTTTGAAGTTTAGGCATTATGAGACTAAGCTATTTTGAAATTCGACCTTACTAAGAGTCAGGTGTTTTAAGAAAAAAAATTAGGCTATCTGCAATTTAGGTATCCTGAGACCAAGACGTTTTAAGATCTGAGAATATTGATAAAGAGGTAAAATACAATTTAGTAGTTATAAGCCCAACGCCAGATTTGCAATGTTGTTGTTTCGTAGAGTAGGTATTTAGTTTACCTACAAGTTAAGCCCGCGGGTGTGCCCGCTTCCCTTCTACTCGCGGTGCGAAGGTTGCCGTTCGAATTAAAACAATCGTGAGCACTACACCGACAAAGTTATATAGTTTCTGTACCCATGTTTATAATGCCATTCAACTCCGGCTGGACGGCGCCGGGATTTAATCATTCCAAGAAATACAAAGCACTCTAGCAGGAAAGCACTATAGAAACTGTAGCAGGAACAACATGCGCATTGGAGTTCTATTCCACTCGCACGTTAAATCCAACAGTGACACTGAATCAAGAATTTGCGGGTGGTAGGACCTTGAGCAGGATCCGTCCGGATCGCTACCACCATCTTAAGCATTACCCTACCGCCAAACAGCAGTGTTCGCATTGTTGTGTTCCGGTTTGGGGATACGACAGCCGGCGCATAGAGGCATTCCATCTTAGTCCTCAGGGTTGGCAACGCATTTGCAGTCTTAGGCTTGCAGTCTTGTGAATGCCAATGTCTATGGGTCACAGTTTCCACTTACCATCAGGAGGCCTTTGTGATCGTATGCCTTTTCTGTCATAAAAAAAAAAAGATTTGAATAGTGACATTATTTATATTATTTCATTTGCCAACCTGCTTTGTTTTCGTAACCGTTTTTTTTCGTATTTCACAATTTTATAAAAGCTAACCTAACCTCACCTATAGGGTTCTACACGATGGTACTGAAGAAAATCCTTAGAAAATTATATAAAATTGGGTTGGGAAATGTAAAAGTTGGGAAACGATACATTTGGCAAACAATTATTTCCATTAAAAATAATTTACTTACTTTTATCTGAGTTACTTTTTTGAATACTGTCACCGTCGGATTTAAAATGCGAGTCATGTTATCGTATTGTTAACGTTATGATAGCTCTTATTTACTTGACAGGAATTCCGTCCGAGTCAAAAACAAACCCGCGACATGTCAAAAGCAACATGGTTTTGCTGAGTAGAATGGAGCCCATATAGTGCCCGGCCAATAAAAAGTCAATCATGACATATTGCACAACCATGGAGTTTCTGTACATTGGAAAACTAAAACTTCATGGTTGTGCACTGTGTCAGGTACATTGTCTTCTTAACGGCCGGGCACTATAGAGAGGGCAGTAACCGGGCAATGCCACAGTTCGTTAAGAAACAAACGCAAGAGGCGGCAGATGTTACTGTTCTCCTAATCGCCAGGCTGCGGTTGTAGGTCTCTTCTTGGAAAACACATTTTACGCCCACAAAAGATTAAGCATTCATTCCCGAACTTGCTGATATACCAGAATCCTAAACTACCAGGTTCGAATTATTGGAATATTAAATAATAAACATTACATTCTAGTATGTTGATTAACTGGAATTTTAAAATAATAAGCGCCTGTGGTGGTTATATAGGTCATCGGATGGAGCGGGCAAATTTTCCGCGACCGGACTTAATTTGCAAGTATTTTACCTGTTGTGGTTATGAATAAACAAAAATTCAACATTCATAGCATATTATACCAAATGCAAGCGGTCTTGTTTCGACCGCCGTCATTGTTGTCTTCAATATATTGACGAAAATAATGATAACTACCAGCATTATTGATATTAATAACTAAATAAAAAGAAAGTAAAAACCCGACTGAAAAATGTTTTTAATTACATTTTCCTAGTGACACTCGCGCCATCATCGAGGCGAATCTAATGACGTATCATTTATCAAAAGGTGACATAGTAACGGGCATGGGTGCATACAGGTCAAACTTGGGCTTCGCCGCAGTCGGGTAATAACAGCGGACCCAGGGGTAGTTATTATTCCATTTAAAAGAATGAAAGTGCTGGCGTTTAAAACACCGATTAATCAAGCAATTATATATGTATATCTATAAGATTAAAAAACCCCCAACTGCTGTTTGGATGATGTCGTAAATATAATGTTAGTTAGTTATCTTGTATTTTTATATCGATCGCTAAAGCAAATCTAACGACACCTCACTTGTCATTTGTTCAGCCTTTACAATGTAACAAAGAACCATACATAGGTACATACAGGTCAAAAACATTACCTTCCTCCTTGGGCAGTCGGGTAAAATGTAACTAACTGCTCGTAGTAATACACATATTCTGCGTCATCATATCAAATCCCCTGCAGTTGTTCAATTACAGCTTGTTTTGTTACAGTATTGGACCAGGGGGACCCGCGGCCGGGGAGGCTGAGCGCCGTCGAGCAGAGACAACCGACTACCACCGAGTTTATTTCCGAGGAAGACGAGGAAGAGGTAAAATATTATCTATGGCCCGGAGAATTTAGGGGCGTTTCGGGCAGTGGTAAAATATTACGGAAATTAGGACGACTATAGGAGAGAAGCGACCTTTTGTAGGGGTCATTTATTGATCTATCAGTAAATGCACTTTTAGCTGAGGAAATATTATTTTATTTACTTATATTTGTAATGTTTGCATTTCGTAAAGCCGTGTAACAGTTGAAAGTTAGTAAAAAACATCTGTTATCCGATTAACGACAACGATCTCAAGTCACGTAGCGACGAGACGCCTTGTTTAAAAAGTGCTCTTATAACAAATTCAGCGCCATTCTTCCTAATTTCCATATAAAGTGGGCCTGATATGAAGCTCTTGGCACTGAGTGCTAATCCGCCGGCGACCTTGGTGTGGCCGTTGAGCAAGCGCAAGCGTCGCGGGCACGTCGCCTGCATCAGCGCCGCATACTTCGACGTTACTTTCTACCGCCCGACGCATGCTGAGCGAAATGAAATTGAAGTTACGACACGTAAGACGCCGATTATCGAATCGATTTCGTTTTCGAAACGTCGATTCCCTTTCGATAGCCGCGGATCGTATGGTCAATGTCAATTAAAGAATAGATGCTCGCTTTCGCTGACGGTGAAGGTTTATTAACATCTGAAACTGTATCAAAAGTGGCTCTTATAACTTACGAAGCTTTGTACATTTTGATATTAAATGCTTAGCAACACAGGTGATTATATAACGTGTGTTAAATCCCTATTTTTGCCTTCTTACGGTACATTCAACGGCATAAATAAGTCATCATTTATGTACATTGTCGCTTTCAATCGTTTGTCAATTTTGTATGACATTTCAAGCACGACGTTAAAGTGACAAGGTACATAAATGATCACTTATTTATGCTTTTGACAGTACATGCTGCACAGTAGGCACTTCTCGCAAACGTTATACATTTTTCTGGCGAATTGCATCACCATTCGAACTTTGCTTATTGCATTGAATTTCTCCCCGTGTCGTCTGATTAATAAGCATAAAAATAGCTTTATCATTAAGCCGCATTTGCAGATACTTCCTACATAATGTATCAAATATCAGATGCGATTGCATATTTCACCTTCGCAATTAAGTTTCACAATTATTTAGACATCAGCATTTTTATCGACTTGTCTAGCGCGTTAAAATGACCAAGGTTTTAATATTTCAACAGATTAGTAGCTAACGGCCGCACTCAGAGACGTCAATTAAATGTAATGCTTGTTTAGTGACGTGTTGTCTTATTCTATTGCTATAGCGAAGAAAGTGACAGCAGCAACTTAATCAACCATTAAAGGGTGATGGGCAAATTTGTATGGACCCCGTCCCCACCCTCCAACAGTAACTGGATGCATGTCTATATGTTTATTAGGACCCAAAAAAAGACAAAATACTTATTTTAGTAGCAAAATCAATGGGATTTTTTAAATGAAAACAAGGGCCAAGGAAGGCAAATCATCCATATATGTGTTCATTTTCAAACAAATTCCATACGGTGATCGTCGCCATAATAAAAATACATTGCATTGCTGGTGGGATTTTTGCCCATCGTCCTTTAATTGACGTCTCTGAGTGCGGCAGTAAGAATTAGAAATATAACATTAACGAAAATCTAGCACAATATATCCATGAAATTTGGTCGCGCAGTACGTTATCTTCTAACCAGTCCTCAACGAAACAGACACACTGAGATCAAATGAGAAAAATCAAGATTTGCTAGCCACATACCGCAAAAGCATGACATCACTGCATCGCATCATTGCGTTGTGTTTGACGAGCCTCATGACCACGGCGGTTCACCCACATATCGAATTTCCACGGACAAAAAGCCTATACCTAAATCACTATATGCTTGTGTTTGCGGCCTTACTTGTGTGCTAGCGTAAATAAATAGACTAGAGGGAGACCTGGAATTAATTTCCCGCTGCTCTTCTCGAAGGTGTTCGATTTTCAAAAGTCCTCTCTTAGTGTACAGTGGGTATACCCACGGAATATGCCCTCCAAATCTCAAGTCTTTCATCTGTCAGTCAATCAGTAACGAAAGGGTTTTTAGTATATTTAAAGCAGAGATAGAAGATAGTCGAAAGCTTCTAACAAATACGGTAAGTAAGTACTAAGAAGTAACTGTACCTACATTTTAGTACCTTGTCGAAGCTTTATCATAGATTCACTAAAAGTCAAAATCAATATATAATTTAAACCACTTTCGCTTTAATACGTTACAATGTACTAATAAGAACAGCCAGGTTCTTCTGAATTGGACTGTACTGCGTGTGCATATTTTTTTCCATCCCTATTGTGTTGTGCAGTTTTGCAACCGTGCCTCCGAAGGTAGCGATCCCGGGCTCAGTCCCCGGTATCCGGGTAAAATTAAATATTCGTGTTATAGTCGCGAATATTTGTTCCTATGCCTTTACTGTAGGTAGGGGATATAAAACATACTTAATACGACTGCTCGTACAACGGAAAAGTATATAGTTATTTTTACCCGACTGCGGCGAAGCCCAAAAGGAGGGTTATGTGTTTGGGTTGTATATATGTCCGACTCAATGAACTCTTGTAACTGCTAAACGGATAAACCGATCTCACTAAATTATACGTGGTTAAATTCGTCTTAACCACTAGTGTTAAAAATATTTAAATGTGAAAAAAAAAATACGTGACACGTAACATTACTTTGACGACATTATCCAAAACGGCAGTTGGTTTTTTTTTAAGCTTGTGTTTCATTACACTTGTTTCGTCCTACGCTAATTAGCTGTTCCGCCATTGTCATTTGTCTGTCTTTGACATTTAAAAATGAGTTTTTGAGGCCAATATTATTGATATGTTAATGTGGCAGTTAAAAATATCTGAATTCTGAATTCCATTCTTAATTAATTATTCTGTAGTAAAATAAGTCTAACAGTATATTTTACATTATTTTTGTATTAGGTAATTAACTAATTGAGTTAAAAATGTAAAGTTTTTTTGCTAACAACTACTTCAAGGAAAGTTATTGTTATTTGGGTTACTCGACTAAAACTAACGCGCTGATCTCCTTTTTGCATTTATATTGAAAATATTATAAATAAGGTTCTGCCCGTCCGTCCGTGTAAAGGTCGTTATTCGCTTTTCCCGCTTAACTGTATAATTTCTTGGGATAAAATGTAGCCTAGGTCTGCCCTCCAGCAGAAGTTGTATTCTCGCTTATCGCTTAGTGCTTCTCTATCGTTACAGACTAGATAGAAAAGGAGATCCGAGCGACAAACCAGTCGCGAACAACATACTGTGCTAGCCATGCAGAGAGCAGCTAGTAATCATGTAATTATCGCCTGCAGTGCGTCTTTAAAGTCCTTATCTGTACAGACTAGCCATCCTGGTGCCCGGTAATGGTTTGTCGCTTGGTAATCCCTGTCTATCTAGCCTACAATACAACGAAAAGGAAGCACTGAGCGACAAGCGAAAAAATGCAATGCTAGCTGCTCAGAGAGGACCGCTAAGCGACGAACTAGTCGCGGACAAATATGTTAGCCAAGATGCAAAAGCTGTTAACACTTTGTCGAATTTCGAGAATCGCTAAGTTAGCGTTATACATTTTGACAAGGCCATGACAAAATGTATTAAAATGGCGTAAGCGGCCGACTCGAGATATCGTCGGCCAATGCAATATTATATGGCATCTAGGAGCTGAGCTGATGATTTTGTGGGAAGGTGGCAACAGGATCTCTGCTGTAGCTACCAATGTAGACCTACAGAATTGAGATTCGATGGTTTGGTCTCGATACTCTCGATATCAGATGATGATTGTACAAAAAAGAACAGGAAAACAAAATGTCGTCTCAAAAACATTTTTGCAACAGAAACTTATTTTTAGTTAATTGGACATTGAATAATCAACCCTAGGTTTAATTGAATGCGGTCTCGTCAGTCGTCCTGCACCTGGTTTGTTTCACAACGCGCGGCCGGCTCGCGCCTGCGTGTTGCAAGCCTCGATGCCGCTCCCTATATTTGGAATAAGGAAGGCTTTACTGGCTGGAATTATAATTTAACTTCGATATATACATACGTTGATGTGACATTTGTCATTGGGAATAACAAGGGGTCGAAAGGATCGTGATTAAAAATGAAACACTATTAGATAAGGTCCGCAGTAGAACTAAGGTTACCACATAGCCCTAAGAATAGCTAAACTGAAGTGGCAGTTTGCGGGGCACATTGCTCGCAGGACTGATGGCCGATGGGGTCAGAAGGTTCTGGAGTGGCGTCCGCGGACCGGAAGACGAGCTGTAGGTAGGCCTCCAACAAGATGGAGTGACGACCTTGTCAGGATCGCGGGACCGCGGTGGATGCGAAAAGCACAAGACCGGTCTGAGTGGAAAGCCTTGGGGGAGGCCTATGTCCAGCAGTGGACGTCTTTCGGCTGACATGACTATTAGATAATGAACAAAGGTTGAAATTTTGTTCGGGTATTGCAGAACCGGTTCTGCAAAAAACCTTATTAAACTTTCTGAGTTTATCGATCGATACTGACATTGAGATGGAATGTAGCAAAAAATTATCATTTAAAAAACTGTTATCATATTGTAACAATTTTTATAATTAAATACTGTAATAACATCATTATAGTTTTGAACAATACTTGCCGAATTAACATTTTCAATAAAGAATGGTGTAAAAAAATATATGCTGCTGCTATGATCCGTATTTTGATTGCGAATAACCTGAATTTAACTCTGATACCGCGTTTTATTTTACAATATTGTTTTGTACAAAAACACCTGCTAAATCAGAGCATTCCGCGTTCATAATTTCGACATTTCGACGTCATCGGCACAAAAAGTTCGACCCCTGAGAATCGCTCTTAAAAGGCAACTATTGATTTGATAGGGATGCAATTCGTCCTTCCCGGGCATGTCCTAGATGGGAGGGAGAGCGTCGGGGACGACCTAGGTAACCTAGTTAAAGTGCAGTAGCATCATAACACGACCTTCGCATTTGGATTACTCTCTCACTCGCTCTCAATCGCTCTCATGCTAGTATACCCGGAACCTGAGAGATTTTTAAGACCTTTGTACCTACTTAAATTGTGGCCCTAGTGGTCCTGATTACGAAGTTAGCGGTCGTGGGTTCGATTTGAAACTTTGAATTCGTATAAAATTGAACCACAGTTTTTTTTATTTATTTTAATTCTCGTACCAGTACCTTTACAGGGGGAAGCTGTAAAGGTTTTCAGTGTTTTGACGTCAGAGGTTGTCCTGTCTTATTTTTGTGCCAAGGGAGGTTTTCAATAGTTACGTTTCCTAAAAACTCTATAGACATACTCAATAGACAAACTTTACGAACTTATAAAATGAACCAGCCTTTTTAACGAACAGCATTTAATATTATTTATGTTTTTTTTTTCAGTAAACATCCTCATGTTCACAGCCTTACCTATATTTTACCTAATGTAAAACGAGTGCAATGTAAACCCTAAAGAAAAACAATAATAAAATCCGTCCACGTGCGAGTCGGCGGGAACGGAACCCTCGGTGCGGTTGAGTGATTTTTCTGCTTGCTATCTCATGTTTTCCTTATACCGGTTTGGTTTCAACATGACTTGCGTCTGAACCGTTGATTTCCCTCGACACTTCATCTCGCACCTTTGAACTGTATTGTTTTCGCCGGCGTCGCCCAGGAACTCGCAGCCAATGAATCATCGCGTGTTGTGTTATGGCTTATGACACGTTCTCGAAATCTCATTAGCTGTTCCCAATCTGCTTAACCTTCGGCTTTTTCATATTTACTAAACCGCACGTTACCTTAATACACTTAGGGACAGAGTTAGAGGAACGCAAAGAAACAAGATGATTATAATTACGGTATTTTAAATTGTGTAAGTCAGATATATAAATGTCAGATGACAAAACGGATTTTTATATTCATCGTTTTTATATTTGCACTTTTTTTTTGTAAATTTGATTTAATTGTGACATAAGCGATATTGGTTTTGAAATGTTCGATTTTACTTTTTTGAATTCCTTCTTCTCTATTGATTCTAGTGTCTAAGATATCCCACTTCCTAGTTCTATGATATTATAAATGTGAAAGTTTGTTAGTTTAGTGGTGGTAGCAGTGTTCGCATTATTGTGTTTTGTTGTAGGGATGAGACAACTAGTGAAATGACTAGCATAGAGGCATTCCATTTTAGGCCTCAAGGTTGGCAACGCATTTGCACTCTTAGGATTGCAGTATTTGCAGTCTTAAGATTATAATCTTGAGAGTGCTAATGTCTATAGATCTCAGATCCCACATAACATACCATCAGGTGGCCTGTGCTGTGGGCTTATTTGCGTTCTCTATGCCGTGAAAGAAAAAGTTCGTGTTTCAAATGGCTGAACGGATTTGATATTTGCACACAAATATACTTAGTCCTTTTATATCCTAGAAAAATCAATAAATTAAAAAGAAAAAACGATAAACACGTTAATCGCAGGCAAACGGTATTTAGGGCATATTATTCTTGCTAAGGCGAAACTAAGTTTGCATATATATGTTTTCTTCACGGTTGTTGAACTGTGGAAATGTGTCACAGGCCATGTCGGCGCGGTCGAGTGCTAATGCAATTTGCTCTTCTAATCTCACCGTGCTACAAACAATGAAATAATGCATCTTTGAATAAGCACTTACACGTAGGTGTGAGCCGTGAGTTTGTTGCCGTAAGCCACTGGAAAACGATGTCTCTTCCTCTTACTTAAAAATGTATATTAGTAAAAATGGCCAAATGTGTAAAGTAATGAAAACAATTCTCCATTTGCTCCTTTGCTACTACGTCCTTGGAAGACCTAGCATCTTCTTTTTAACGGTTTATTTACCTGCGTATCTTTTATCAACCGGGTTTCAAAAGGAGGTTCTCAATTCGTATGGGTTTTTTTGTGTGTATGTTACTTGATTTCTCGGCCTATTGTCAACCGATTTAATGATTCCTTTTTTCATGAGTAGGGTGGGTCAAGGGTGGTCTCATATTCCTCCAAATCTGGTCACGGGATCCATGGAAAGTCCACGTGGAACTCTTTAATAATTTAAAGTCGGTTCAATGTCGTTGCTTTCGATGTTCTTGTTTTTAAATAAATAGTTGTAGTTTTTTTTATCGTTGTAGGTATATATGGATCACTTGGTTGATGTTGAACGAAGTAAGAACCTGCTTAAAATAAAATTATTGACAACCCAACTCCAAATACCCAAATCGCTATAGGTGTGACTATAATATTTGAAGAGTTGCCTCGATTTATCCAGGATCCCATCATCAGATCCTGACCTGATGACCTGGGAAGTATATCCTTTGAAATAAATAAGCCTCAAGCCGCCTTCGAGAGATCGGGGAACATGCATAAAATAAAGATTGAACCTCCTCCTTTATTTTAAATCGGTTAAAGACAACAACGCGTTTTTGAAAGTACCTAACGTTGCGCAAAATAAAACAAAAGACGTTTAGCATAGTGAAACGTTGCCAACGTAGCAAATGTGTAAAGAAATTGGCGACTTAACACCTCTCAAACAGACGGCAAATTTTACAATAGTTGCAAATGTCAAGTTAAACTGAGCGCGACGAGCATTGTGTGCAAGTGGAGATCGCGCGATCTTCATGCTTGTTGTTATGACAAATTCGTAAAATCAATACGACTCGACGACATCGAACAAAGAGTTGGAAGAAGGCGAAAGTTAGTAGACAATTTAATATTCTGAACGCAACTGTGCGTTTAGCTTTTAGACCAGACTAGACAGTTTAACGGTTTGTTTTTCTACAAATTCGCTATAAGTATTCCTACACACGTCTCCGAAAATGGCATGAACTAAGAATAAGTTGTGCACGTAAACAGCTGCGTCACGCTGGTGCTATTAAGTGTTCGCCACCGAAAAGTGACGACGAAGCCGAAGAGTGGTCGGGGAGGGACTTCATCTAGTGCAGCCGTCTAGACTGGCCTCGGTAGCTTTTCGTTCCGTTAGGTGACTGACCTCGTTTGTTTCAACTTTTTCAACGCCAAATCTAACTCCCAGCGACAGCCGCTTTACTTATATTATTACTGGCCGATTATGATTGTAATATCTCCACGATTAAATGCTATCGTGTTAGGTAAACAATATCTATACACGAAACGATTAGCGGCTTGTTATAAAAAGGTATAATCTTATGTAAAAAAACTTAATCGGTAATGGTAATTCCCCGAATGTTACGTTACACATCATACGTGTGGAATGCCAAAGAAAAGTATGAAATATATCTTTAAATCTTTGTTTCAATTCAAGACAACACACCAATGAGTCCACAATAGTCCTGATAGTGTGTGCATTCCCGTTCTGAAAATCGCGGATCAGTGAGCCGTGAGCGGGGCGAATCGAAGCATTGTACTTGTTTCATCAGCTTCGCTGAACCATACCCAGCCCGCAGCGTTACGGAACCAGCCTTACACCAATAATGCCCTCCATAAAGGCATACCTTTTGAACGCCACATTCGGCCAACACGTCAACAGATTTTCGCGTTGGCGTTGCAGGCACCCAGTGTCGTCCTACGCTTCAAATTTTGTGACGGCGTATGACGTCCCGGGGGCTCGCAATATTATGCACGTGGCTCTCTAAAGGTTGACTTAAGTTAGGGCATCTATAGCTCTTCTTTTAGTAACGACAATACACATGCTATTGAAGTTTATAAATGATGCCTCTTTGTGTTTTTGGAAAAGAAATGAAATTATAATAATATACGTTTCAGAGAAAATTTCCCAACTAACGACGAATATTTACTTAATTTTTGTTAGATTTTGTATTTTTTCATTTGGTCAAACTATAATTTGGTAGAAATTTACTTTACAGAGTTTAGTTAACGTAAATAGTCGTTATGCAATTTTTTACTAAAGCTATTAATTAATTGCAAAAAAATATTTGTTGAAATTATAACATTGCAAATAATATTTATCCCATACCTACTACATAAGTTTTAGGTAAGGTTAGGTCAGTGTGACCACAACAGAACCAAGCTACTCGCTTAGGTAAGTTTCGTGAAACTTAAGTGTTAAAAGTTGTTTTTCCAAATGATTATTAGCTCAAAATAACATGGATAAATTGTTTGGGTCTTGATAGTTAGACACTATTGCTTGTACACATTGGTATTAATCTTGTCAAAAGTAAGTTGTGATACTTGTAATCAAGTCCTCTGGGAACTTTATTGTCGGTAAACTTAGTAGTGTACAAGTAGTTGGATTACAGTTGTGATTGCGCACACATTTGCAGAGATATAATTACAAACTTACTGACTTAATACCTAATCGGTTAAACATCGTATTCATTACAATGTAAACAAACATCGCTAATAAACTGATAAATAGAACTGGCTTATTCTTGAAATGCAGATTCATCTTTTACGGTTCTTATATTTCTAGTCCGCATTTGATGGTTATGTTAGTTATGTATGTTTTGTCATTACCTACTGAAATTTCTTTTATTTTTCAATCTTGCCTGCCTGATATACTTTATAAGTATATTTTTTTATTAGGTTTATACAGTTTCAGTGGACGAAATAATGAGATACTACGATAATTTTTAAATAGACATTGTATTGTATAGGTACCTATAGTTACCTTGTTAACCACCGTTTTCTCATGAATCTCCTCATTTTACCTACGAACAAACTGCTACGGAGAAATATCTAACTATTGAAAAACCTTCTTCTTCTCAAAGTCACTCAAAGTGTTATAATTATTTATAATTTCAAGGAAGGCTTTGTTATTTGTTTTATGACATCACAAGGTTGTTTATTACCATCTTTTATTAAAGTTATTTATGAGACAGTTTTTGCAGTTGCGTGACTAATAATAACCCATTACTGGCGTCGAGTAGGTATCGAAATTAAATTAATATTTATTTAAATTAAACACAATTAATGACTCGTCTGCATCGGTAGAATTATCGTGATCATTAAAAGAGCCTTGCTATTTAGTTGTTCGAAAATATATTAAGTGATGCATAAAACATCGCTAACTTGTTCCTGAATTGTTTTGACACTTGTAACTGGCTTTCAGCGCCGTAATTAGATTCAGGATTTAGGAAGGTTTTGACAGTCAGTGAATTTAAGGAGTCGCTAAAGATTTTGTCGTCGGGCCGATGTCTGGAGGCGCGCCTAGCAGAAAAAAATCTATTTAGGCCACACTTTGCGATTTTGTCTGCACTCTTCAAAACATCATCTGTTTTAGAAGACCTCCAGTATCTTAAAAATACTAACATTTTAGGTGTTAACTGATTCTACACGCGAGGTCCTAATACGATGAACTAGCGGTCAACATCAAATGTTACCGTATATGAGTAAGCCGCTCGACGATACCCTTATGTGGCCCGATAAACTATCAAACGATCTTGTATCATTCTCGTGCTGGTCGCCTAAAAATAACTTTGGTGGCCAACCGAAGCTAAAATGTTAGGCGAATTTAAATTTTCCGCTTATGCATGCTGTTTTATGTATTATTCTGTTCATTGTCATGTACAGATGGACAGTGGAGGTTAAAGTGGTATTGAACTGATCTCAAGCACTTCTAAATTCATTTGATATTTCTATCGATCATGTAGTCGCAGTCCTAATCGTATACATTTATTGTTTTATCTTGTAGATACCTTGTGTCTTGCGTATCTTGGTCTTAAAAATACAGTTGATAGCTTCAACATAAACTCTGCAAGAGCAACAGGACACCTTAAAAAGTCTACTTTTTAGAAGTTCACATTTAAATAACATACATACATACTAATAAACTAGAGTTTACACGAGAATTACGTACAAAATTACATGGTGCTAACTTTCAAACTCGGAAAGTTACTAAGGTACAAGACATAATAAACCTTTTTGTGTCCCCTTCAACTTATATCCGTTGTAGGTCCGAGGTCTTCAACCTTACAAATACCTTCGCCCGACGACTTAACAGTTTAATGTCACAGGATTTGACAGAGTCCATTACTCTTCATTTAGTCACTTAATTGCGAGGAGGAATAATGGAACACTGTTGAGAGGTGCGACTCCTGCGTTATAAATTCAAAGGTCGCTTTGTGACCTGGGGAGTGCCAGGACTATGTACTGACTCCCCTTTCACTGAGAAAAATACATTCTCACGTTTACACTTACGTAAGGACAGGAATGCTAGATTCATATAAACTTGACTCGTTAACGTGTGGCGCTTTCTCTCTCGCTGTTATTTCGTGGCGTGTGTTGCGATCTTCGCGGTGGCCCCGCGACAATCGTTATACTGATAACTAGAGACTAGCCTACCCGCCTTACCTTCCTCATACATATAACTTTGCAAAAATAAAATGTAGTTGTAAGTAGAACTACAATACTCTCAAGTGGAAACCGCTATATTGAGCAGCAGTTTTTGAGTGAGAATTGGATCACGTTGCCAAATTCCTTCTGGACACCGCACTCATCCAAATTCATTTTAAGTAAGTGATGGTTTTGCATGTGATCCAATTGGTAGCGTCATGACAACAAGTGAAGTGGAACAAGCCTAGTTGGTAGGACCTATTTCTTTAAATAATTTTGTTTGTTGTATGTTAAACTATAGTATTTACTTCGACGAAGATGCTAAAGTAATTCATTTTTAATTACAACGTCGTATCCTTGTTTCGGCTTAGATTCATATCGCGAGATATTTTCCTTGAAAACGTTAGCTTAATCAGAAAGGCGATCTTTCTAGAAACGGTCCTTAATATCGTGTTCTGAACTAAATCTAGGACTAAGCTCGAGTTACGCCGGCGGAGTATCGAGTAAGGAACTTGTCCTAAACGGGTATAGCCACTTGGTTTTATTGATGCGATTGTTTTTAATTGCGAAGCGCAATAATTGATTCGATCCAATTCGTACGGCTAGGAAACGCAGTTTTATATTGTACGCGGTCGTTTACTTCAATGTTACATAATACGCGTTTTCATTACGGAGCATTTTCAATTACAGCATTCGTCAAGGGAAGCTGAGCAAAGCGCACCTTGCGCAGATTGCAAAGAGTTTTTGACGCAGGTTTTTTTAAAGAGGCTCTTTCGCTGAGCGTTACTTACATAGCGGCATGTAAGTTAGATACATAGTTACTGAAATATATACGAGATTAGACATTGCCGTTTTTTATGATAAACATACAAATCAACTTCGATCCGTGATTAGTTTAAACAAGCATGAATGTAGTCAGCTAGCCGACGATATCGGGTACGGTTTAAACCATGAACGAAATGTGCGAAACGAATTTACCGCACCGAATTTAGAAGGATGCAAATCAATTTCGTTAAAATTAAACGAAGTCGCAAATTCATCAATTGCTGTTGATGATAACAGTTTAAAACTGTACTTAGCGACAACGCTGGAATAAAACGTTTATTGGCGGCTTACAATGTTGCAGCGTTTTCTTAGAGGCCACTCCAAAGTACCAACACTCATCGTATTGCCTTTTATGGTCGTTTGTTTAGAAAGGCATAAGTATGTGTGTACACACATTATGTGTTAGATTGTATTATGCATAAATGTGTTAGGGGTCATTTATTGATTACGTGACGTTTTCGTTTGATCAGCAACCTCCTGCTTCTAGAGAATTGGCGAGATGCCGTCGTGGTTAATCTTTAAAAAACGTATCCTATGTGTTGATCAAGGATCCATTGCAACATTTTATCCAATTTCGTCTAGCCGTTGCATCGTGAAGGAGTATTAAACTAACACATACACACGCACACCCACACACAAACGCACGCACGCACGCACACACTCACACACACGCGATTGGCCGTACCCCTTTTAAACTGAACCCTTTGAAGTTTTAGCTGTTGCTTTAATTTCAAGATTAAGCAAAACTAATGAAATATGTGCATGTATTGTTTCAGTGCTGTGACGTGCTGGAGTGTCCACTATGCCTGTCGGTGTTCTCCGTGAGCTGCATGGTGCGGCTCACGTGGTGCGCGCACCGCTGCTGCGAAACCTGTATGCGGCAGTACCTGGCCATTGAGATCTTCGAGGCGCGCGTGCCGGTCAACTGCCCCTCCTGCCAGGAGAACATGCACCCGCTTGGTGAGTCACTAGCGACCAGCGCTGGCTCTAACGCCAGCATAACGCTCAGTTGGAACCGTTTCGTGACAACAGTTATTTTGTGTATGTCAATATTTTGTTGCGTTTTGTTTGTCTATTTGTCACGAATTAATGTTTCTTTGTTTTCTTTATTTTTCTGTACTTACTATAAATAGAAAAGTAGTTCGTCTCCGGCCCGTTACGAGTTTCTGATACATATTGCCTCTCAGGCGCTACGGGTGCGTCGATGTGCGCATTATTTTAATCGATACTTAATATACACGAAATTAAACGCGGCGACAACTCGGCTCCGACTGAACGGACTTGGGGTGACTTATTGAGTTTGCTCGTGGTGGCTCGCGGCTCGTATGGTTGAGGCACGCACACATATGCAAGACACGAGATATGCATTTGTTTTTGTCTTTAACTATTGTCTTTACTGTGCCTGTATGTAGTTACCATATTTTTTGCCAAGAATGCTAACAAGCATATCTGTAATTAATAAACTGTAGAAAACTGTCACGTCTGACGTGTCTTTAGACGGGGATCTCTGCGAAGACTTGTTTATTAATACGGCCCTAAGTGCCGAGGTTTTCGTTGTATGCGTGCCGGTCTACAGGCCCACTTACTCTAGTAATAGGACCAGATGACATATCAACATACAGCTGCGCGGAGAGTCACTGATCCGATAGTCAGGTTAGCTGAAAGCACTTGCATGTCGCGCGATGACTCAGACGTGGCTCCGAGTAATCGACAATGCTCAGAGTTTTCCCTGACAGTAATTATTATGACCAATCAATCAACTGTAACAATCTGAATAAGTCAAGGTCTAGAGAGAAAATACCCGATGGTATGAGTATGTAGACAATTTCTATACTGATTCACCACCGTCTGATGGTGGTGAGTCAGTCGAAACTTAATCGACAAGCAAATATTTTTCTTGGTGTTTGGTTTACTTTGTGTGTCTAAAGTATTTCGAGCCCAAGATAAAGGGTAATCCCAATTAGGGCGATGAATCAATTTTCTAATCGGTCCTGTTAAACGGCTTGTAAATCCATCCCGTTTCTAATTTGTTTAATTCTTTCTGCTATGTTTAAATCAGAGATAATTTAAGATGACAGATTTAAGTGAAAACCAAAATAAATTCTCTTTAAGGTAGAGTGTCAATTACATGTTTTCCAAATAGAGTCACTCGGCAAATAAATACTCATTAACACTATTATCTAGTACTATGCTTCGCTGTGTACGCGTCACACATAACAGAGTACTAACCTCGTCAAAAACGCACACGTTGAGAGCCAATAACAAGTGCTTGTGCAAATTTGGACGGGCCCATATTGGAATTTGTCCAAACACATTAAACGTACGGCTCACTCTGGCGCCAGGAAACTATAGACAGCTGCGGGGAGATGTCAATTGGATTTAGTTTCAAAACATGAAACGAAAACAAATTTCGAGGGCTACCTTTACCTTTCGAATCTATTCGGGTCTCACCTTTTCTGTCAAAACCATTTCTTAATGAATGCTTATTTCGCCGCGCCTACAGTTTAAACAAGAACTATCTGAAAGTGAGTCAGTTCAATACCAAAATGTATCAGTTCACGCTGTTAAGATACATGGCATCGTGCTGTAAAGGCACTGGATGGTTGAGGCACTAAACAATGTGCCGTTGTTTTAAGCTTGAAATGACTCATGAGCTGCATTTTAGACCTTTTGTAATATACTTCTTGGCGTCTTCCTAGTAATCAGATATTTTATCTTAGAATCCAAGACCCTTTCTTTCCATGACTCTTTATGTGTCACTTTGCCACTCAAATTACGTAATTTTATTTACTTATTTATTTATTTGGGAAACAAACAGCAAAATATAACACACGTTTCCACTTATAGAAGAATAACATTTCATTTGCTCAGGTAAGACTTTAAAAAATACTTTTTCTTAAACGAACATTTTGCATTTTTCGCGTAATTTAACAATGGTTGCAGAGTATTATTATCGTGGCCTAATTCTTGTTAATTTTATTTCACTTTATTTCACTTTTCTGTTCTATTTTATAGCAATTACTATACACCGTGGGCCCGAATAACCCGACCAATTTTAACAATCGATACTTGAGCCTATTTGTAGAATATAATGGGTATAATATGTAGTCCAATAACGCATAATTTCCGAGATTTTTATTATTTAAAAATCAATTCCATAGTTAATTAAATTTGAACTCTGTCACCTTAACCTAAAGCATTATTTACTAAGAAAGATTCATGTTGTAAGTAGCAATATCATCCACATACAACATAAATTAATTAATCAATTTCTTATTAAATAATGCTACTAAATCCCTACATTTTATAGGCCTTCGAGACCATTTTATTAATATGTAAAGTAAGTTGATCGTCAAGGTAAACACCTAGATCTTTTACCTGTGTAACCCTCTGAACTACTGTATTATTAAGAGAATAATTGTACACGAGGCAGTTACGTTTACGAGAGAACGTTATGGAGTGACACTTTTCGACATTTAAATAAAGTTTGTTAACTAAACAGTATGCACTCAATCTATCCAGGTCACTTTGTAAATTGATTCAATCTGCATCTGATTTGATGGTAGTAAATATTTTTGTATCATCTGCATACAGCAATACATTGGAATGTTGAAAACATTCGATGACATCATTAATAAATATATTAAATAATAAGGGTCCTAAATGGGAGCCCTGTGGGACGCCAGAGTAGACAGGATTATAGAATTATAGACCTATGTGAAGCTTAATAATCGTGCAGATGTAATCAACGTGATTCATTATCATAGTCATCAGACATCCTATGATCTGAGTTCAGAAAAAGTAAATGATAACCAAAAAAATCTATAAGCATGTGCATGAATTTTATCAGAACACCTTTACAAAAAAAAACATGTCCGTTTTGTGTATTAGAATGAGACGTGGTGGCAATTAATTGTTAAGAAAATTGCTCGTGTAACAGCACCTTTAGACTGGGACCGTGAATTGGCAAATTGTAAAGTCTCTGGCTGTAATAAGATGGACTGAAAGTGTTAACGTCATAATTCAACTGCTCCAAAATCAATGAAACCTGTTTGCGTTGCAGATATCCGACGCATAGTGGACAACCCAGTGCTCTACGACAAGTACGAGGAGTTCTCCGTGCGCCGCGCGCTCGCCGCCGACCCTGACACCAGGTGGTGTCCCGCGCCTGACTGCAGGTTAGTAACAACAAGCTCATATGGTGACGATTTAGTGAACATAGCTTATTACATGAACCCCAGCGTGTCTTTGCGATTGAAAGAAAGAAAGAAAGAAAGAAAAGCGTTTATTAAGTGCAAGACAATAAAAACTTATTATAATATACTTAAAGATAGCATCAACAAAAGGCACATGCAAGCACTTAAAAGGCGACCAGCTCAGCAAGATGCTGTGACTTATAGTCACAGCGCTGATTTTCAGCTGGACCAATGAGTTTACTCGGAGAGCAGTCCCGTGTCTAACATACATATTATATAACATTCGATGACGTGAAATTCGATATCAAACAATAAGAAAACTTTGTGTGCAATTACACGCAATATGGAAATACAAACAGAAGGCAAAGGCAGACGGTGACATTAACAAATATTATGTGTAGCAGAGCGGGTTTTAATACAGAGCAGGGGTGCCGCCACCCTGAAGCGAAAAGACATGATTTTTTATTTTTATCCTAAAACTATGAACCGATTTACATTCACGCAACGGTGGCGGAATGTTATTCCAAATTTTGGTGGCAGCATACTTAAAACTTCCCCTAAAAGCGGCAGACTTATACAGCGGTACGAGTAAACGACACAGACGCAACCGACTAGACCAGGTCAATTTGTCGTAAAGATATGATGGAATTTGGCTTTTTACTACTCCAAATAGAAGCGTAGCAAGATGATAATGACGTCTACTAGCCATGTTCAGTACTTTAGCTTTGGCTAGATAGGGCGAAACATGGCTTCTACTAGGAATATCAAAACAATATCTTGCACACGCATTTTGTACGCGTTGTATGAGTGTCTTTGTTTTAGCTAACAATCGAGGACCATACACCACATCCGCATAGTTTAATTTTGAAGGTTAATTGGGGATGACGCCACTTCTACTTTTATGTCATTAGCAAAACCAGGATGATTGCAAGTGCGTTGATGCTCTTTGTGTCTCACTGGTCGTTTCTTCATGAGTGAATATTGGATGTCCTAAGTTTTGGAAAGTACCACTTGCTTCCATTGGCTTCTGTTAGTGGCCATCTGCACCACATCACACGCTCCTTGGATAATGAATGGAAATAAGTGTTGGAACAAAATGCAGTTAGGTAGTTAGTAGACCACCAATAAGGGCCCTATCCCGCTTGCGTTCCGTGCTTCCCTAGTCCACCTATACTATCCGCAACACTATTGGGGAGTCGGGCAATATTAAAATATATATGTAAACGTCGATGTAATTATTATATCATCTAAAGTTCCAAACAACTCGTGCCTTCAGTTACGCGGTAGTGGCGGCCGGGTGCGCGTCGTGCCCGAAGCTGACCTGCCAGGCGCCGGAGTGCGGCGCGTCGTTCTGCTACCACTGCAAGGCGGCCTGGCACCCCACGCAGACCTGCGACGCCGCGCGCCGCTCGCGTGCGCCGCCGCCGCGCACGCCGCAGCCGTCGCACGCCGACCAGGACACCGGTCAGACAACTTACCGACCCACTACGACTTATACCTGTTGCCAACAGATCCGCAAAGCGAAACGGGAGGACACGGACTGTGTAAAAAAATGTCCTAATTTGACACTTCGGCAAACCGAATCTGATTTTGATGTAGGACAATCAGATTCGGATTCTTTGCTGTTTTTTTTTTGAAAATTTCACCATCAAAACATCAGATACTTGAGTATGGCAATTATATGGCCCCCGCCAGGACGTAATCTTGGTTTCATACGATCAAAAGTGGCCAACCTAAGCTAAGTCACAGATGTTTTTGTTACTTTTAGCCAAATTAAGTCTATACTAGCCTTTCAATATGTTACATACATCAACATGATGGTTTAAATCCAAGTGGGTAGGTACCTACAATAAATGGCCGTTATGGTAATTGGGTAGTGGTATAAACAAGTTTAAAAAACTATTGCGGACTATGTTCCACTAAGTGTTAACTGTGGCTTCTTGTTGGCAGGCGACGTGAAGCCGTGTCCGCGCTGCGCCGTGCTGATCGTGAAGGTGGAAGACGGCTCCTGCAACCACATGGTCTGCTGCGTGTGCGGCGCCGAGTTCTGCTGGCTATGCATGAAAGAGGTGTCCGACTTGCATTACCTCAGGTAGGATGACAGACAAAACTTTATTTTTATTTATTTTCTCTTGTAATCTGAGTTGTTTTTTTTGCTTTTGTTTTGTTTAGGGGACACGGTTTATGCATGAAAATGTATTAAAACATTTTTATGTGGTTGTGTTGCTTGGTCTTATTTAAATCTTGTAATTATTTTGAGTTTGAAACGTTTTCCTGCTCAAGTACGCATAATATTTTGTTTTATATCAGTGCGGGGTCATGCTCCTACTAAATTCTCCTACTGGTAGGAGCACGAACACAATAATATCCTGATTCTCCTACTCTAATGAAAAATGTAGGTATAAGAAAGTAGGAGCATAAATACATTACAATTGTATTCCTCGTTATCATACTCTTAATTTAAGTACAGTTCCTAATACTATCATATCATTAGTACTTCAGCAAGTAATTACCTACTGATATGTGCAATAGTGGTGTAATATGTCGGGATATAAAACCTCCTCTCCCTTTGTTATTTTTATATCATTTCAATTTATCTGTTACTGAGTGGAAATGCATAAAAACAATAAGTCAAATTGACTAAATCCATTTAAAGTAAATGTTGCTTAATTTTCCTTTGATTTTTTTGTGGAGAAAACATGTGTGACGAAGAAGAAAATAAACAATTTTTCATTAAAAGAAAACGTGGTACTGTATTGTTGTACAAAGGTAGACAATATTATAAGCAACGTGTTTACAAAAACGCAAATGAAATATGGCAGTGCAGTTTGTTGAAAAAAAAATCTACACTTAAATGTCTGGGAACGGTTACAATATCAGTAAGTTTATTTGAGTTTACTAACAATTCGCCTTTCAGTTTCGTTATTGCTCATTTTACGTGTTTCGTTCAAGTGTTTCGTAAATTGTGAGTTGCAGGGTTGTTATGCTTTTAGTGGGACACTATGATCTTTATGTGCCTTCCCATTGAGGGTCCACGTTGGAATTTAGAGCTTTTGAATGTGTCAGTCTATTGTAAAAGTTCGCAAACGTTTATAAATTCAAACTCTAATTTGTAAAATCGGCACTCAAAACTTAGATTTGGGTAAAGGTGGAGTCACGACTGAGGGGACTGAGGGGAATTTCGTATTAATTAACACAGGTCCATTTACCTCCAAGCTACTTTATTGTCACGTGACTGCGACGAGAACCTGGGGTCTACTATTACTTTTTTTATTACTTTCCAGAACGGCCAGATAATTAAAGAAATTAGCCATATTTGTGAAAAAAAATATTTGAAAAATGAGGTTGACTGTATGATCAACTCTGCAAAGGCAGAAGCACAGACTTGACTTACCGGTTCCTCAGATTTACAAAAAACATTTAGGTCCTCTGTTTGATCGGGGCGTAGGTACATTTGTGTGAAAACGTACCGTCGCTTGCAAATGTCAAATCAGACATGTATAGTAAAAGATACGAAGCCTTGGGTGTTGATAAAATTAGATTTTAAAAATTACGAGAAGTACAGATTCCAGCGAAATTTAATGATTTTTGTATTGGTGATTTGATTATTCATACAAAGATTCCCGAATCTTGGTTTTTTGTACCGAAGAAGCAAAAGAAATGATGTTGACCAGCGATGAATATTTCATCGACGGGACTTTTAAAAGCTGTCCCGAGCCTATTAAACAGTTATTGGTAATTCACGGTGATTTAGGAGGCTCAACTGCAGAAACTAACACAGTGCCGTTAGTTTTCACATTGTTACCTGACAAAAAACTAGTTAGCTATATGACAATGTTTGAAATTATTAAATCACAATCGGACAAATGGAGTCCAAAAAAGATTCAATGATTATGAGAAAGCTATTATTAAGTCGATACAAAATGTGTTTCCTGGGGTAGTAATTAAAGGCTGTTACTATCATTTCGTAAAGTGCTTGTCCAAGAAAGCACATGAATTGGGACTGAAGCAAAAAGTCGAACGCAGATTTGTTGGATTGTGCGTAGCTTTATCGCTTCTGCCCGAAAATTTTATTGACGAGGGCTGGGAATATATTAAAAACATGAGTGAACCCTTAAAACAGAACGAAAGGTTAATCAAGTTTTTAAAATATATGAATCAAACGTGGTTGAAAGGTGATTTCCGTACTGAGTGGTGTATTTATCAAGAACGACATCGGACGAACAACATTGCGGAGAGTTGGAATGCAACGTTGAATAAAGCACTCTGTAAAAATGTGACCATATTACGTCTGCTGAATGTCCTGCAAAAGGCAACTCAAGACAAGGGTAGTATTCCTCCAAAGAAACGACGCCGGGATCAAACTGAGAAGGACAATTTAAATTGTGAAACGCAGTTATCCCTCCTTCAACTGTAGGACATTTTTTGGAAATTCTTAGATAAAAATGTATCTTAATTTATTTATGAGTACATAATGTTTTGAGACAAGAAGAGAAATAATAATAAACTATCTTTAATAATTTCATCTTCAGTAGGAAGATCAGGACATAATGGTATTCATGCTCCTACCGGTAGGAGAATCAGGGCATTATTGTCTTCGTGCTCCTACCAGTAGGAGAATTTAGTAAGAGCATGACCCCGCACTGTTTTATATTAATTGATTTATAGTATACTAGGATAAGTATTAACTATTATAATTGTCATCATAAGTAATATGGTAAAGAATGACTGATTGTTGAGTTTCTTACGGCGCTTTGTCTTAGTAGTTAGTAGTTTTTTCTCGGGCTGATAGATTTCTGATGTGTAAAAGTGTTGTGTACGGGTTTTTTGATGTGTAAAAGCGTTGTGTACGGGTAAACGACCTTTGCAATGGGATGTATCATCAATCATGGGAATAAGACAAAGATAAAAGTATATACTTGAATCAACACATCGAAGATTAGGAAGTAAACTCGTTCTCACACATTCATGTTTAAGAAGTGAGTGCGACCTTATCTAGTTGGATATTATATAAGGTGCTAACAAATTAGTCACGGATATTTTTACAGCTGATAGTACTCGGTTCTCGGAGTACATTTAAGTATGAAACATCATAGGTTTTCTTATGTTTTTTTGGAGTAAACTAGGAAACAAATTTGCTACGTTAAAACACCCTGTTAATAAGATAATTAAATGAGACCTCTTTAGACATTCTAAAACCTCTTTAAACTATCATTCAAAAGGCCTCTTAAAAGTTGACCTACAGTTTTCCCGTCGAGTCATAATGACATTTACGAAAAACAACTTTTGACGTGACATGACAGACAGTGTTTAACATCTTGACAAGTTCATAATAGGGTGATTATTTTAAAGATTAATTATAATTTATTTTTTTTGTTCGGTAAATTAAAACATTAAAATGATATACAAAGGTTCCTTAATTACAGTTAAAAGTTAATTGATTTAATGTAATCTATTATCTCTTAAAATATCCGTGACTAATTTGTTAGCACCTTATATATTATTACGACAGTAATATGTTGTCTATTGAGTTTTTTCTCTATATGTTTAGGCGATATTCAAAATTATATTTCCGATGATCGCGGATGCTGACAAGCGCGGCAATAAAATTTTAGGAGCGGTCACCGTCGTTTCTTCCCGGCCGGGTCTCCGCAGCCGAGACCGGGATTTTCAATATGTATCTAAATACGATGGCGTCGCGTTCCAGTCCGAGCGGGTGCACGTTCTGGGGCAAGAAGCCGTGGTCGCGCAAGAAGAAGCTGCTGTGGCAGCTGGGCACGCTGGCGGGCGCGCCGCTGGGCATCGCGGTGGTGGCGGGCGTGGCGCTGCCGGCGCTGCTGGTGGGGCTGCCGCTGTGGGCGGGGCGGCGCGCGCACCGCCGCCTCGCCCGCGCGCCGCCCGCGCGCCGCGCCGCCGCCGTCGCCGCCGCCGTCGCCGCCGCCGTACGCTCCGAGACACTCACACCTTACATCTTTACCAACCAATATGCACCAATCTCCAATCCTATTGCTTAACTAAACATTAAAATACATACCATAAAAGAGATCACCAAAAGTTAAATTAAAATTAGAATCGGCCTAAAAATACAAGCATTTTAAACTGCCAATTGGACAACGCTTACGCGGAGAGATCCGGTAGTTATGCACTGCGACGTCATGTAACAGGACGGCCATATACACTCAATATTAAATTCTGTTTACCAGAAGGAGATAGGACCAAATCTTGCGTTATTTTTATAGCCATTCAAAAAATGATTTATCTCATCTATTCATGTAGAATCAGCTTTTAAGAAAAAGTTATGAATATTGCCTATGATTTTACAATTCTTGTTGAAATTTATATTCTATTGGTTCGACTTTGCGTGACGGTCGAAAACTAATTCTTTGTTTTTTCAATACAGTTGCTAGTGTCCCCGATCGTGGCGGGCCTGGCAGTAGGCATCGGCGTACCGATCCTACTGTTCTACGTGTACGGCGTAGTGCCCGTGTCGCTGTGCCGCGCCGGCGGCTGCGGGCACCGCGAGCCCGAGCCCGAGCCCGAACCCGACACCATCTCGAGACACATCGAACCCAGCATTGGTTAGTTTAGTATTTTAGTTTAACTGTCTTTAAATGCCATCTTTAAAAATGTAATCATTGATTTATTGCATCCTGAGTAGATATGAGCGCCGATGTGGGGAAGGTCGGCGGCGGTGCGCCAACTTTTCGGAGTCAGCGGCGGCGGTGTCGTCGGCGGCGTGACCTCCAAACGATTTTTTTGACGTGGCAGATAAAACATAAAAAAAACACGTAGTTTATCAATAAAAGTATTATATTTATTGGAACTTAACAATAAACAAATTTCGGGTCAGGAAGGTGTAACATTTTTGGCACTTTGTACTTAGGAAAAAAAACAACGTAATTATATAATTCTCAATAACAATTAACATTAAAATAAACTGTATACTAAATAATTTTAGGTTTAAACAGAGGCTTTAAACAGATAAATGAATTTAACAAAGTCGTTAAGTCTTAAAAATAATGCTGGATCAGCTGGATGGAGCCATTCAACAATTTGTGGCACCCTGACATTCATGCAAAATCCAATAACATTTTAAAATAAAATATGAATAATGCTAAAGCCATTTAAAGATTTGTGGCAACCTGAGAATTCATGCACAATTACATAACTTTTAGAGATAAAATATGAATACAAGAACTTAATAATTTACAGTATAATAAAATTTGTAGCTTCTAGAGGTAGGTAAATAATTTACTAAATCACAGCACTTTATAAAATCAAATAAGTTGTAAATGTAAATAATTACAACATTAAACAGGGTCTTTGTTTTTACAATGATTGTAATTATCATGTATGAATATAATTCGATTAATCCTTATTGGATTTAGTCTTGACCGCTTTGCAGTTATTATTTGTCCTGCCACAGAAAATACCCTTTCACTCGGAGTACTCGTTGCTGGGATAAACAACAAAGCACGAGCAAGTGCTGATAAGTATGGAAACGACGTTTTTCTATCTTTCCAATAAAGCAAGACATTCCCATTAAACGGTTCGTCCACGCTATCAAATGGCATTAGGGATCTTGCAAACCCCATAAAGCCAGGTCGTGGGCACGCTGCCACTTGTCCTTTCTAATGATGCTGTCTTCGGTTATTTTGGCTGGTTGATTTTTGCTTAGTATCTTCTAACTTATGATCTTCTTTCAAATGGCGCAATAAATTGCTAGTTGCAATGTTTTTACTGTATGCTTTAACGTTCGCCCTGAAATAAAAAAAAACATTTTCACGCCACTGCTCGGAAATATGGCCAAAGAAGGATCGAAATCAGAATAGAAAGTTGCTCTTAGTAGTACAACACAAAAACAGTCCAACAATGTTGAGTTGCAAAGTAAAATGGAGTGTTTTTAGACCAGTTTACTTTCTACTCTGCTATTGGTCGGTTATTTATGACATTAGTAACTCGTTCGGAAATAAATAAAAAAATGTTTGACAAATATGACATTAGAACGTTTAATTAAAAAATTAAAACGTCAAATCCGCTCAGTGAAAGTGTATTTTTGCGATTGTAAACGTGTTTTTATGTAAGTTTTTAAGGCGTAAGTGAAAAACGCCTTTGCATCTTTAAATAAGGTAAAAATTAAAAAAGTTAAAAAGGCGGGAATGAAAATTACTTCTGTTCTTTTAATTGGAAACAAACGCTAAACTTTTGAACTTTTGATTGGAAATTTGTACGATATTCAACAAAAATGAGTGATACAAGTACAGATATGGATCTTACACCGCCTGAAATTCAGGATACGGCAAAGTCGGTAATTCGGAATTTACTGCCAATAAAATTCCGTCGCAAATATCAGAAAGTGTATGAAAATTTCAAAGCATGGCAAATAAATAAAAAAACGAACTCTTGACACAAAATACTAATATAAATGTTCCGGGAAAAAACATTTCCTTGTCATTCAGCAACTGTCCTAATGCTAATATCAATATTACTTTTAATTAAACTGTGTATTATGTCCTAACCTGTTTTATTTCCTTACATTAGGCGTGAAAAGCACATAGTATTGCCTCGGTAGAAAGTGCAATAGATGGACTCGTACTTTCGAGGGCCTCCGCTACGCGTCGGCCCTCGAACTAACTCGTCCATCTATTGCTTACTTTCTGTACCTGGGCTACAATGTACTATTAAAGCGCTGAATCATAACTCAATATAAGTGAAAAAAATACATTAATAACATTTACTTTTAACTAAATATGGAAATGTTACTCTATTCTGGGAATAAAAAACGGTCTTGAAAAGTGTTATTTAGTCTGCCGACATTTTGTATTCAAATGCCATGGCACGCTGCGGCACGACCGTCATTTGGTTATAAAACAGGAATTATCTAGTAAGATCATATTAATAAAGTGAAACCAAAAACTGTGATAAAGGAATCATTAAGGGAATAAAAATTGTGTTTTTTTACATTTATATATATCAAATCATATGCCGTAAAGAAATAGGTAAACATTATTTAAAGAAATAATAAACATTTAAAGTAGATTTTACTTACTCAGCAAACAATAAATTGTAGTCTTTTTCCTTTGCATTTCTTAAACATGCGTCACAAAACACTTGATCGTTGAGAACTGTTCTTTTTTTTCCATCTAAATTTACAATTAATTGTCCAAAATAGTTCCAGCAGTAACTGTGCTTTGCTTTGATTTGAGACGGGAGAGCGTCGTCACTGTATTTTTTCTATTTTAGTTTTGCGTTTGACGATGCAGTCATTTTTCATAGCTGACTGCGTAACGCGTCCTACGGCAACAACGAGCACGTTCATACTGATTACTGACTAGTGACCGATTCAACTCCGTCACTCGGCGCGCCGCCGTTACCTTTTCGCGGCGGCGGCGGCGCGCCGGCGCGGCGCTCATATCTAATTCTGAGTTAATAAGCAGTAAAATTTCAATAATTTCTAATCCTTTTCTTCTCCTGCGGCTTGGTTGTGCTAACTTATACTCGTCTCGCAACAGCCTTTTTCCTGGTCTCTACAGTAATGTACTATTCTTCTACTCGTTATATCGTTAACAATATCACAAAGCCACCCATTGTATAATGGATGATACGTTATAGCGATAGATAATAATTCTATGATAAATATTATGATGAAAACATTTCTGAAGTGACCATTTTAGCAATGCAATAATGTGAATAAATAAGTTTATTAGTAAATAAATCTTCTAGGCCTCGGCACCTAACTTTGCCAAAAGACACCATAAACTAAACCCTGTAAGTTGTAATTCGCATGGCATAGCATAGCAAACGTGTATTTAAAATTGGAATGGCGTTCAAAAGCTGTATAATGTATCGTTATCGTGTGCAGGCGACGCGTCGCTGTCGGCGGGGTCGGCGCAGGCGCCGGCGCGCGCGGCGTCCCTGGCGGCGCTGGCGGGCTCGCTGGCGCCCGAGGGCCCGGAGCCCGAGCCGGACGCGCTGCGGCTGGAGGTGACGGCCGACGTCGCGCCCGCCTGGCCCGACGAGCTGCCGTCCACGTCGTCGCGCTCGGCGCGCCTCAAGTCGCTGTTCCTGTACGGGTCCGCCGCGCCGCCCGACCCCGAGGCCCCGCCCGAGCCCGCGCCCGCGCCCTGCGCGCAGCCCGCCGACCTGCGCGCCGCCTGCGAGACCCGCTCCGCGCGCTCGTAACGAACGACCCCGCCGACCGACTAACAACGGGAGTACCTCATATGAATGAGTCGGCAATCGAACTGAACTATCTAAACTAAGTGAAAGTGAAGTGTAGCTTAAGAGACTGACGCGAGTGTGCGGGCCCCTATACACCCGCCGGCTTCGTGTAGACTGCCCGTGTAATAATCTATCTATCTCTAATGTATCTCTTATAAGCGGTTCACCCTAGTATCTACCGCAGTTCCGGCAAGGGTGGATCCAGAATTCCCAAGGTACCCAAAATACGACAAACATTTTATGGCACATCCAAAAAAAAAGAAACGACGGGGATGTATCATAGCTCAAGGGGGGTTATGATCCCCCCTTATATCCGCCCCTGATCCCGGTGCCAACGAAAAACCGCCAGCGCCAGTGCAAGCGGCGCCTTAGGTTTAGGTCCTGCGACGTCGATGTGTGTTCGTCCGAGTCCGCCCCGTAGAGGGCGCTATGGTAGAGATGCTTCGCGCTTTCAAAGCAGTGTTACTCTATCCGATATTTGTGATACTTTGAATAATAATTACTATTAATGATCTAAATTATTTAATTTTTCACGTTTGTAGGCGAAAATAATCGTAAGCTAAAATTATATGTTACTTGATTCATATACCTACAGTGTTAGTGATTAAATGTGATTAAACCTACTGGTCGTTTTATTGGTAAGTGTAAATTAAAGGCAGTAACTCAATTGGGTTATTTTTTTATTATTTAATTTTATCTACACGATTTCATCATTTTATTTATACAGTTCATTCCACTTGTTGCTTCAACTTTGCGCACCTCATCACTCGGCACCTCGAGTAACATCTCAATCCAACTGTAAATTCCTTACACATTTGGAAATAACTATACATTATAATGTAATGGACTACTAACTCTTAAGAGCTCATTGCTAGAGGGACGACAACGAATGAATACACAAACAATAATATAATTAGAATCGTACTTACAATACAATAGTAGAACACCTCGTAGGACTGTGAGACTTTTAATTTAACGTAAAATTAATTGAAAACTGAATTTGATATTGGAATGTCATGAAGGCAAATTAAATGATAAATATATTGGGAATCTGGTCGTAGTTTTTATACCATAATAATTCCATTCCCTATATCGTTAAATTTTAATATTTTCACAGGCAACGCGTTTAAAAGTCGCGCCCGAAGATGCCCGATAAAACAGCTGCCAATCCAGTAAAGTCAACCAACCAACCAATTAAGTATTCACCACAAAGTAAAAATATGTATACCGAACTTATTACTATGGCAATAAATTCTGTGTACATATTTTTGCACCTTTGTGCAGATATTTATTTTTATATTGTACAAAATATAACCTCAAACATGCCTAAAAACACATTATTTATCGAGTTGACAGCTGTCAAACCAGGCGTATTAGATCGGCGCGAGTATAGTGCACCGCAATTCAAAGTGTGACCAATCAAATAACTAATTATAACCACGGACCGCTGCTTTGTTGGGAGCGAATACATCGTTGAATAAAAGTTCTTATTAATATGTATAATCGAAAGAGCCTAAAAATAACATAACATATAACGAGCTGCTTGTACAGTCTTGTTGAAAAATTCAAAACATTGTGCATGTTAGTGTGAACAATAAATTTAACTAAGCCAAGATTGTGAGACTATGATTATGCTATGCATTTCTTAACGCAGAAATTATAACATAGGAGCAAAGAGACGAAAACATGTGAATTGAATAATTCATAATAGTATAATACTATTATTTTGTGCAAATATGGCGCGATACTACGAAATTAAATACAAAATAAATATCCTTTAGACGTTTTATCACATTTTGCTTATAACTAGAAAAATCATTTACAAGGAGTAAACGGAAATTGCTTTCAATATATTCAAATATGTGGAATAAAGCCGATTTACATGGGAATTTATTTACATAAATAGGCCAAATTTTGTTGTGATCAATTTGGGAAATCTAGCGAAAGTAAAGATTTTAAAAACAATCGAAGGTTACCTATTCAGGAGCCATTTTGAATGAGGTTAAGAAATTCAATAGGGTGGGTCTATATAATTGCAAAGCCTTATATATTTAAAATATATATGATCAATCAAATTAAATAAGATATCTTCTTTATATACTTGTCATTGTGTGTAAATTCCAATGACAATATTTGTACATTTATTTTTATTGGGCCATCACCAAAAGCATTCATTATAATGATTTCGACAATTAAAACACTAATGGAGACCAACCTTAAGTGTGTTTGCTAAAAAATGTGAACGAGACGTCCTTTACAAACAAACTACACTTACTTGCAATAAAATAAGGCTTTAAAAATATAATTGGTACTGTATTTGGCATAGATTGGATATACTCATATTTACATACTGACATTATCTGCAAAATTCTAAACAGGTACATACTTAAAAATTTAAAATAATTTAACAGAAAATTAATTTAAATGCGTAAATTCATAAATTAATTCATTGTATAACGCTATCAAAACATAGTTTGGCTTGTGAACGCCACGTACAGTCAATCTTAAATTTAAAACGGTGGTGTTTTATTATTAATTTAACTGTGGACAGTCAAGAAGGGGTCTAATATATTTTATGCCAACTATATTGTTAAACATTAGAGTATGTACAAACATTTTGCGACGCGCGTGGCTAACTGCAAACACAGAGTAAGCCAACGGATACGATGATTGCATTTATCATAAGTTTGGGGTCGTCCAACACTGTACCCAAAATCATGTGTATTTCTGGTACAAGATATCTTTAAAAAATCTATATTTAATGATTTAATTACCCCCCTCCCAGACATAGTAAACTGACGAGCCCTTGCATGGATCAAACATCCGTCACTATCACTATCTAGCAGGTATGTAAGAGCGAGAGAGATATATTTTTTTCCCAATTATCTACAGCGATTAACGCGACTGTAGAGTACTAACGGTTTTTATTTTACACTATACCGCCATAAAGCTACACTTAAGAGCGAATTCTTTACATATTTTTTTTAAAGCTTGAAAACAAACGAAGTGAAGCGGAAGGCAGGGCCGTCAAAGACCTATAGGAGGGCTTGGCAGAGGCGTAGATTAAAGTAAACTGGGGCCCTAACTAAACTGGTTAGGTTTTATCAATTCAAAATACAGTGAAATTTTCGCTAGTTCTATTTGAGGTTTGCTGGTTAGGTTCCGAGGGCCCTTGACACTCCATGTACCCCGGTAGCTACGCCACTGGGCACTATTGGATAAATTGGGGCCCCTATGACTACGAAAGTGGCTTCCTATTAGTGGTGTTGTTGGTCTGGCAAGAACTAGGGAGTCCCACCGATCGCGGAGCCCTAGGCTCTCGCCCAGGGTTCGCCCTAGTTTGCCTAGGTTTACGGCGGATGAAAAGGACCCCTATGGCTATTATAGATTATGCATCTCAACTCAATCGCCTTGCTGTAACAATAATATAATGTATCAAAGGAAGGGAATGTAGTTACTATTATATACAGTATATAATATGCCTTATATTAATATCAAGTCTACTTTGTAACAATTTTGAACCGCTATAGCTTTATTAAAATTTATTAACACACAATTTTATAGTTGGAGCTGTCTCCGATGAGCAGTCAGGACATATCAAAAATGTAATGATATAGCATGATTTTTTTAATTTGACAATTCAAATTAAGAATTTTAAGGTTAGACAATAGGAGACAATGGTTCGAGACGCGCGGCTTCAAAAATATCATACTAAGGTCGCCGTCAATAGAACTTGCAAAAGATGTAAACAAAACTAAACGAACCAATTCACCATGATTACATTGATTACTCGATAATCACGTACTTAGATCAAGTGTGGTCCTAGCAATGATTTATACACTAGATCATTATTTTCATATTAAGTTTAATATAGCATAACTATTCATTATACGTTATTTTTATAAAAACACGCTTGGTTAGTATTTGAGGTTATGTGTCAAACAGTACTAATTTGTTTATATCGTTCACAAGTTCTGTTGACGGCGATTTTATATATACCTAGTCTAGCCATAAGTTCTGTTACTAAGGTTGAGTCAAATAAAACTAACTAATGTTTATTTTTTAATTTCAATTCGTATAAAAATTAAAAGCTCAATTAATGTACCTTGTTAAGAACAAATAATCATTCTATATATTCACCGCAATTTCTGATACGATCTTTTAGCAATCACAGCCGGGATCGATAAAATTACGCATGACTATTTGTAAATTTCACTTTTTAAAAACGCTTAAAAGTTAGTTTTTGTTAACCAAGGAACTTTTTTTGTTTAATATTATAAAACTTCCTATCTCTGTGTATGTTTAGAGACCAACATTATATTTCTCAACAAGACTCAATTCCATCTTATGAAGCAAGAGATTTGGTGTGTTTTTCGTATTACTGCAAATTGTCGTGAAATCGTAAAGTCATTTTAATGAGACATCAAGATTGACCGGTGTACAAGCGGATCTTTAGTTGCTTGAAATACATTTGTATCAGAATTTAAAGCTAAAAGTCTGTTCAATATGTCACGCAAAGTTGAACTCTCTACAAGGACTCTAACGAAAGTTGTGGCCGTTATCAGTATCATCGTCGTGCGTAAATTAAACTATAATTTTCTAGTCCCGAATGGGAATACTTCAAGCTCGTACATCAAATAATTGCAATAGTTTTAGAATACCTTATTTTTATTTTTATTCTTTATAAATCAAAGTTTTGATTAATATACAGGTTTATGTAAAACTCCTTTAATTTATTTTTTAAATTGTAATAAACTTTAGTAACAGAACTTATGGCCCGACTAGGTAACTTGCATCACAAAATAATTATCAAAAGCATAAACAAACTTACACAAATGTGTGTTGTAACCTTACACCGCATCGACGGGTTTAAGTTTATCGACATCGATAAAAAGCAATTTTTAATCATCATCAAGTAATGGCCTAGTTTGAATACCTTTTAATTATGTGCATACCTCTTTTATTTATACTTATCGCAACTATTAACAACCGGTATCTGACATTGACTCTGGACTCGAGTCACGACAACCATTGAAATTACATCGAATAACAAATTCATTCAGTACAACAATATTGTTTAGTTTAGCTGATCATTCAGATATAGAAGGTAAGACTTACTGATGCAAGAAATGTAAGATCCATAAATGTCACCAAAAAAGTTGTCGATAGACAGTCGATATTTAATAAATCACTAGCACTGGCACATTTTTGCCCCCTTCAATCCGATGTAAGGTTATAAAGTTAACGATCAAACAACGTTATAAGGGAATGAAAAAAGGTATTCGTTTTATAACTATCATTCTGGACACCGCACAACTTGACAACATATTTATATTTAACGACTTCGGAATACATCTTCAAAACTACAACGGTTTCAAAATTTGAAGCAAACCAACCGGAGTTAATTTGAGGCTTTAGAATTGAATGTGGTGTGTCATTTACAAAAATGCAGTAAACCGACGTTAAGCTATTTCTAGCCCCGTGTTTGCAAGCACAGAAACACACTATTCCCCAACGGTCGAGTGACCCGAGACACTAGATAAGCGAGACAGAGATAGAACATTATCCTACTCGACCCTGTAGCTATATCGAGCGTTGTATGAAAATATAACTTTAAACATTCTCTACTCCTAATGACATTTACATATAATCTCATTATCCTGTTGTAAGTGGTGAGAAAGCAGATAGTTTGGTAAAGTTGGATAAAACATCCATGTACAGTCACTTGTCATTTTGACTGCCATTGCTGGTGTCATACTTGTCATTTGATATTCAGTTTAAAGTTTATTATGACAGTGCACTAAAGTGCTTAACATTTTCGCTGGGGCACTGTACATGGACAGCCTGGAATGAAGTAAAAATAACATATATTATTATTTATGTAACTATTGGTTACTATATATATTTGATAAAACAAACGGTATATTATAGGCACAAATCATCACCACCTACTTTTTCGTGACCGGGGCAACACCGAGAATTAATAAGGAAATATGTGACACTTTGTCTGGGAACCTTGTCGACCTTATGTCATGGATCAGCCTCCTCGCCTTGCGCCTATAATCCTATATTAGGCCCAAAAATAAACCCTTTGAACGCCAACGACATCTAAAGTCGTCACGAGACAACGACGCTTATCATTGGTAATGTTACACCGCGTTTCTTTCGTATGGATGAAGTTGAACATTGCACGTATGACAAATATGTGTTTGTCGTTGGACGTTGAAAAGATTAAAGTCTACATCGGTCAGTAGACTGTCTTGATGATCCATTTGGGATCTAATCAATAGCACAGTATAAACAGTAGTTCGTCTTCAAAGAAAGGTATATCGCGCGGCTTGGATGTGTGCGCGCCTCGTCACAAGCGAACTCAACAGGACAGACCGAGCCGATTTTGTCGAAGCCGTCACCGCGTTTGGTTGCGTGCGTAATTTAAAAGAACACTTAAAGGGCCGTAGACGAACTACTTTACTATTTACACTGTCAGTGGTGCCTTTCGATACATCCCTTCCCCCGCGTCGGCCTGAGGCGCGCGCCTTCAGTAGAGCTGGAAGTCGAAGGTCGTGGAGCCGTTGCGCCACGCGTGCCCGTCCTCGACGCTGGCGCGGCAGAGCGGGCACGTGTGCTCCCTGTCGAACCACTCGGAGATGCATGGCTCGCAGAAGATGTGCGTGCAGGACAGGCGCACGGGCGTCTTGAAGTCGTCGTGGCAGATGGAGCACGAGTCGCCGGCCGCGAGGACCTGCTCGCTGGTTGGTTTCATGCCGAAGTTCTGTCGGTGCACATGATTTGCGGGTTAATATGCTGTGAAACAGGGGAGACAAGCCCGGGCGTTGCTTGTTCAATGCAGAAAGCTTTACACCAGACTGCTCGTTTTAGTATTGTCGTCTGTATATGTTAAATTCCCAAGTTACACAGGGTGAGTCAAATCAATGCCCCCTGGAGGCTTGTGAATCGCGGTATTTTAATTCCTCGGCACTCGTTCCTCATATTGACATTGACATCCCATTACAGAGAGAACACTTTATAGAAAGGAAACATTTACATTATTTTTGCAAATAAGAAAAACTGCATTCATATTATTTTTAAACTCAATTCCTAGGAATCGTCCCACCAAATGAACAAACTGTATTTTTATGACACCGGGGTCCATCATAAGAAACAAATCTCTCTAAGAAATTATATTTAAAATTTGAGGAAGCCGGAAATTTTACAAAAATGTTTGTATTTTAAACGAATTATGGGATACCTATCCTCGAGGGGTAGCATTGGTTTGATATGTACTTCAAAATCTGGCATTAGGATATTTTTAAATCAACCCGCTAGTTCACTTGCGAGACTAAGGCGAAACTAACGACTCCTGGTTTGTTAACGTTTTCAACAAACCAGGAGTCGTTAGATTCCTCTGACTCAACCAAGTTTAAATATCATGCGATCCAAAGAAGTCCAATCCAAGAAACAAACAGAGGTCTTACCACACTCTGCAGCATCGTCCAGGTGGCGTTCTTGAAGAGCCGCACCCGCAACAGCAGCTCGATGAGCTTGGCAACCACGTACACGGAAACCAGGAACATGCCCACCATCTTCTCCGAGCCCTCATACGACTGCATCAGGTAGAACAGCCAGGGCTGGATGGTCAGCAGGCAGCGGTACAGCTGGGATACTGACTCTACGAAGAGGAATACTTTGCCCTGAAAGGTTGGTTGAATGAGAAAATTGATTTAATATTCCACTGGTTTATTTTGTTCATTAGAGATATTATACTTAAAGCTCCTGGCATTCTTTGTTGACTGCAAAGTTTTGTAGATCAGAGCCTCTAATTCAGTTTCTTTACTTGCTTTTATCTTGTAATCAATCATATTGCTGACGTAAATATAACTCTTATTCATTTGACATTAAAAGGGTTGTCAGCCGACGCGTAAATCGCGTAACTGAAAATTTTATAGATTTAAGTTTAGCTCCGGGCGAAAACGTTTCCCATCCCCTAATAGTCCGATTTCCACGATTTTTGAATATGTTAAAAATCCGTCATAATGTCAACGTAAACTACATTATATTAATTCATTCGGCATTATACATTATATCATGTGATATAGCAGCATAATAGAATAAATCAAAGTGGTAAAATGACCCGGTTCTGTCTCAAGACGCCATTACATACACCAGCCTAGTCTAAAAGCGTACTAGTTCCAATTTTACTAACGTGATATGTTATTTTATTTTGTAAAAAACAAATACATCATGTGATGTCAAAAAAAGTTTGCTTAACATGTCTAACAAAAAGCAAGTGTACATAAAAAAAACCTGACTTTCGCTAACCAAGGTTAAATCTTTATGAATCCTAAACGATCATTCAAAATTCAAAATGATGAAAGAAACCTAAAGTTGATTTTTAACTTGACATAG
Organism: Acleris sparsana; assembly: GCA_923062465.1. NCBI lineage: Eukaryota > Metazoa > Arthropoda > Insecta > Lepidoptera > Tortricidae > Acleris > Acleris sparsana. The sequence goes on along the minus strand of OV281294.1, from coordinate 14,447,380 downwards.
TTTGACTTCTTTTTTCTTTTTTAACAATATGGCGTCTGGTTGCCGCCATATTGAATTTAGATTTCCGTCATATCTTTAGTGACATCCAAAAGATTAAAACAAATCGATTTACATCAACAAGAATGATCAAAATCGAAGCACGCTTTTATTTCCGGAGCGCCACAAAGGAAAAAATTACATACTTATTTAGGCTGATAAACACATAACCCTCCTCCTTCGGCAGTCAGCTAAAAAATAATGGCGAGGACAACGACATCGAAATCAAATAAGATCGTTATCATCCTCACATTCGTTTTAAAAACAGGGCTTGGGAACTGTTCGAAAAATACTGGTTAGTTACTCGAAGCAGAATCGATTCGCAAGCGTTAGGATAACGCCTGCTTGACTTCAAGCTGAGCAAATGAAAATGCAACTATAGAGCTATTAAGATAGGATAGAAATTAGCGTACGATATTACCCGTTATTCAAGCAGGAACAGTTTTATATTGCCTCTCGATCAAAAGCGAAACAATATCGATTCTGTTCGAGTAGAATCGAAATGAAAATGCTCTTTTTGAAATGTATGGCGTTTCTGAGCTGCTTAAATAAACTAGGTTTTCGAGCTCTGTTTAAAGAACCTTAAATCGAATGCTTACCCTCTTCTGGAACGGCAGCAGACACGCCGGCATCATGGTAACCAGTATCTTAATATCGACGGTGATGATCTTGACGATCAGGTCCGTGAGGATCACCAGCCACATCAGCTCCCAGACGTCGATGGGGTCCGAGTATGCGGGGAACATGACCACGTTGGGCAGCAGCTTGCCGTCCCCGAAGACATAGTGCACGATCACGATGAACCCGGAGGTCCAGAGCATCTCCAGCCCGAGGGCGAGTATGCTTCTGTTCATTTGGGCGGCGTGCTCTCTGGAAAAATATGTACATTTGTTTGTGATTAACCTTTTGAATGACTTAAGTCGAATATAAAATGTGACACTCACGCGCCAAACATAAGATAAGTTATTTATTAACTCTAGCTTGTGTTCTTGTGAACATACAAGAAAATTTAAAATTGAACATGGACCCCAAACTAGGCTGAACCTGAACAGTCAAGAACATACATTTGGGACCCAATGAGGTCCAGAGTTAATCTGACATTCTACAATAATAAGATTGACTTTCCTATAATTTACAAATGATTTGGCATCTCTCATGACTTTACGGTATGTTTGCTATGTTATACAAATTACACCTTATTGATACGCAACAAAGTCTCTTTTAATTAGGACTCGCGGTCGTCCGTGTTTCGTGTACCTATAGCCGGTTTTATGACCCGTTCGGCACTTGAAATTCGGCTACGTGTATTTAAGTCACGTGTACCCGCCAGCGACGTTGAGTGAAGATAAGATGCAGTGTCTCTAAAGGCGACGAATAACAATGTATCGAAAGTTTTTATTCGTAACACTTTATTCCGTTTCATTTATTTATTATTAAAAACATGGACTTTTATATACAGAGTAGGGGCTACGTATCTTGGCGTGTCACGTGAATCCGGACGCGAACGCAGGTATGGGCTACGTACCGGCCGTGTTCGTGAAACACGTGATCTTAGTACAGTCAGCTGCAGAGAAAAGTAACCCCCCCTGCATACAAGTTGCCTTGCAAAGGGGGTTACATTTCTCTGCAGCTGACCGTACCACCGGGGTTAAGACCACCTGCGTGTATCACGGATATCCATAGCTCTACTTTTAATTTTCAGCTTGTGACGGCTGTACCACGACTGTCAGCTGCTGGCCGTCTGTGCTATTCAAAAGGTTTACCTTCCGGAGCCCAGGCTATTGAACGTAGAAAATCTAAGTATGCGAAAATCCTAGAAAGGCCACAACTGTCGACTTCTTTTCAATTCACGGAAAAACGTGGAAAAATATCGTAAACATGGCTTCCTAATGTCAAGGAGCATACAACCGCATAGACCACATAATGGTAAGTCAGATCTGATACCAACAGATATTGGCATTCGCAAACTTACAATCACAAGACTGGAATCCTAAGACTGCAAAATTCGATTTGATCAATGGGAGCTGTTTAATTTAACCGTTTCAACCATCAGTTAATAAAGTCGTTAAACACTAACGGCCTTACTTAAACATAAAAATCGCGCGGTGTGGGGTAAATTTGACAGATAAGGACAAAGCATGGTTTAGCTTACCCCACGGTTATTCCACATTTATTAACTAAGGGCATAAAAAAACTAAAACTATCACATTATAACTAAAGGGGAAACTTGGCTGCGAACCTCTGCCCAACTTAACAAAATGAGCCTAAAAATAAAAATCTCTAGATGTGTAAGACCTAACTAGCGTATAATTTTATGATCTTTATTTTGCCTGGAGGTCTTCTTAATAGGATGACAAATCAGTTAAGCAATTGGACGTTGATGACTCATCTTTTATTAACTGTGTAATCAATTTGGACTCGCAAATTTCACGAATAAAGCGGTCTGGTCATAAGAGCAGAATCATCATTATCATCTTCATCATCACGATCATCATCATCAACCTATAGCAGTCCACTCCTGGCCTCTCCATATGCATCACTGACACCATTCACAACTACCGTCGTCCAAGTACTGCCACTAAGACCGAAATGGGCGAACGAATTTTTAAGTGTTAAAAATAAATACAGGTTTTTGGTTTGAAATTAGAACTATTTATACTAACGAAACTAATGTCAATTATGTTTGTGTGTTTTTTTCATCACAGCTCTTATGAAAGGACCTATACTTGGTCATATCTTTCAACCTTTAACTAGTAAAATATTGTCATCAACCTCCTGAGGTACATTGTATTATTAGAACAAAATACGGCCATTCAAATAAAGATGCAAAGAAAATAAAGTGGAATTTCTTTTGTTTGTATGACTAATTATCAAATCAGAAAATTGACTTTATTTCAAACTTAAAACTTTTCGTGATGAAAACTAGCCTGTGTGTTAATCCAGGATATAAGCTACCTCCATACCAAATTTCATTGAAATCCGTCCAGCCGTTGCAGCGTAAAGAAGTAACAAACACACACCCACACACCCACACACACACCCACCCACACACACACACACGCACACACAGACACACACACAGACACACACACACACAGACACACACACACAGACACACACAGACACACAGACACACACAGACACAGACACACACACACACACACACACAGACACACACACACACACAGAGACACACACACAGACACACACACACACACAGACAGACACACACACACACACACACACACACACACACACACACACACAGAGACACACACACACACATACACACACACACACACACACACACACACACACACACAGAGACACACACACACACACACACAGACACACACACACACACACACACACACACACACACACAGACACACACACACACACACAGAGAGACACACACACAGACATACACACAGAGACACACACACACACACACACACACACAGAGACACACACACAGACACACACACAGACACACACACACACACACACACACACACACACACACACACACACACACAGACACACACAGACACACACACACACACAGACACACACACACACAGACACACACACACACACACACACAGACACACACACACAGACACACACACACACGCACGCACGCACGCACGCACGCACAGACACACACACACACACACACACACACACACACACACACACACACACACACACACACACACACACACACACACAGACACACACACACACAGACACACACACACACACACACACACACACACACACACACACACACACACACACACACACACACACACACACACAAACTTTCGCATTTATAATTATTATTAGGATATAGCTTTCAGCGATTTTGGAAAAACTACCCCTAAGGGATAAAAGGGGGGTTGTAGAACGTTAATATGACATTTTCGTCATTTGTATAGTTAGAAACGTTAAAATAGGTATTTTTACTCAGGGGGGTAGAAGTATGTACCCATCGAAGTTAAATAAACAGAGCTATGAACTATGATAATAGCTTTAAATTACTGATTAGGTTTTTTTTAGATCTCGCTGGTATGACCCGGAGTACCTACTCCGAATAGGCTTGGATAAAGTAATATAATACCTTAAGAAAAAAAAATACGATCCAGAATCCGAATTGGTTTGGTCAAAATGGTTAAGTTAAGTTATTTTTCGATCACCCAGTACCGAAAGTCAAACCGGTCGTGGCCGTAACACCATAGTAGAAAAAAACCAGATTACCGGATACACTAAATTCATTTAATATCGCATTCCCATAATACCAGATTTTCTATAAAATGTGAATCGAAAATGTGGTATTTCGTTTCGTATTACGGCCACGAATAACGTTGCGAATTAAACATGTAAAAAATTAAATACACTAATTACCTACTCTTCATTACGTGTTCAACTTTAGTAGTAAAAACAAATTGGGCACTTACATCTACTATAATACTTTACGCACTAACATCTAAATCGTAAAATTCGTTCAGTGGGAATTATGCGACTTTAGTTTATACATGAAAGTATAATATACAGCGTCAGAGTTCTTCGCAGCGTGTCGCGGACGCTGGGAGTTTAAATAGGAGCGGCAAAGCCCGCTCGCTCTCATTGCTTGAATAACTTCGTCCTTCTTGCTTTGTTTGGGATATTGTCAGTTAAGATAAAAAAAACTGCAAACCTACTTTTTGTTGTATGGTAGAAACGGTAAAACTACATATAACTATATAGTAAAACCATAAAATAACTAGAAAAACTGAAATCCGGTCAAGTGTGAGTCGGACTCGCGCACCGAGGGTATTTTTATCGACTACGATTTCTGCCAGAGTGATTGTTTGCGCTGGATGTACATACCGGGACACGGTTTCTGTAGGAGAATGTATCGAAACTTTGTATGTGGTTGTCTTGCACTGTTATAGGTATAATTTTTATATTTATTTATTTATATTACTACTAATTCACTGGCAACACACACTGGTCAAAAACTTTTGACCTTTTATCACTACGTGAGTGCAATAAAATATTTTGAATTTGAATTTTGAATTTGAATTTGAATTTGAAGTTAGTGAGTAGTTAGTAAACGGATTACGACACCACAAGACCGGTTTAGCCTAATGCCAAGTCTTGGGTAATCTGTACTAATATTAACTTTATGGCAACTAAACATTATTATAATTTTATTAACTATCTTCACTTACTTCTTGACGGTGGCATTTGCATGTGAGAAGGTAAAGAAGAGGATAAAGAAGGTAAATAGCCCCGTCCTGGCGTCGTAAAGGAACTTCATGAGCAGGATGAAGTAGAACGGCGCGTAGCGGATCAGCACGTTGAGGGTCCCCCGCACATCCACTACCTAAAAATAGATATTTTGCTTTAGACATTATATAGAAGCAGAACCATTTGGATCAAAAGCAAAGGATTTTTTAAATTTTATTTGAAGACGAAAATGACGCCGAAAAATTAACTTTAAAACGTGTAAGATACGAAACGGAAACGAAACCGGAACACTGCATTGCGATAAGGTCCAATTTTGATTAAAGTATGGCAATGCTGTAGCACATATGCTATGCATATGCACAAGCTTGTATGCTTTAAGGGTGATTTTTCGGCGTTTCACCCAGTTTCACTGTCGTCATAACATATTATTAGAAGTGATAAACTTTACGTTCAGATCAATCAAGTATTAGAGGAATTTGAAAAAGAAAACTTTCCATTTCGCTCTGTTGACTAGCAACTGTGATCTAAGGAGCTTTGAAAGAACTTCGTTTGCAGTTTGATCTCACTTCTTTTATTACAATGCAAGCGCTAACACATTGTTGCCATAAATTGTTAAACAAAATGGAAGGCGCCATCTGTGATACAGTTTATACTAGCACAGGGGCCAACATTTCAATTATTCTCTATTTGTAGGAAAATCTTGCGTTGATTGATTAGATAAGTGTTCGAAGCTTGTTGGTGTTTGATGAATTATTTTATTATTATGGTCCCATGTGGTGTCCGGGTAGAATAAAAGTCGTAAGAGGCGACTAAGGGCTTGTAGTACTGTTAGGCGATGGGCTTGCAACCTGTCACTAATACATTGTGCAAAATGTCGTTACAGAACTATCAACAAATTTTTAGAGTTGTTGGTAAATCTGTAGCTCTGCCTACCCCACTCTGGGAATGAAGGTGTGTAATGTATGTCTATAGGTATTAAGCTACTAAGGCTCGATTTTATAAAGATCTGAAGCACCATGTCATATTAAATTTTAGTAATTCAATATATTATTTGACATTACTTAAAATATGGCCTACCGTTTCAATTGATACTAGAATTAGGACCTATTTAAATTTTAAAGATCCAAATCTGAAACTCATAAATTTATTATATTTGATATCACAAGAAGAACATTTGTTACAGCCGCAGCACACCAACTAGCTGTTAAATTTGCAAAACACTATATTTTACAAACATGTCTTAACATGTGACGCATAAAACAAGGAAAACCCATACCTGTTGACCTCCATCATCACTCTGGCTGTCATTCTCCACATTATCATGGATGTTGTTGTTGTTAGACGGATTAATGGACACATTGATATCCTGGTGGTCCTGGTGTGGTAGCGGTGGCTCTGTCTCTCCTAGTGGTACGTTGCTCATGGGATGCGTTGGTGATAAGGGTAGTGACCCAAGCACTACCCGTTCATTGACTATGTATGTCTGTGTATTTGGACCCAGGTTTACATGTGCTATAGAGCTTTGGGGCCTTTGTTGGCCTTCTATAGCTTGATGCGTACCAGGTGGATTCCGAGGAAGCCATGTTGGAAGAGAAAGTCTGGCATTGTTTCCCTGCAACATAAAAAAAGACTGAAATAAATATCAAGCAAACTAAGCCGTTGGACTGTTGGCCGAAGGGTTGTACTTATGGGGGGGGGGGGGGGGGTTTACCAATAAAAAGTGCTCATATTTCAGGAGTGTAATTAACAATGGTAAATTTATTTTTTCATTATACCAGGACTATTTGCTTTCAGACAAATACTGGCATCTCATACAAAAATCAAGTACCAAGTGCAACCATTTTACTAACGAGTGAAGTTTGAAACTGCTTCAGTTATAAAATGTGAGATACCACCTATTGGCTTATGAGGGCAATATATAATTGTTAACTTTAGTCCTTAACCACATGAACGTTTTTTGAACAAGCCCAGTTACATACATAATGACAGTCATACTTATATCGAGAAATAATATATATTCTGAAATACATAGAAAAAGTCCAAGACTGAGACACAAATACTTAAATTCCGTGTCTGTAAACAATGTCATTAGATCATGAGTAAGCAGCAGCAAAATAAAAAACAATTTAATAAGTTATGGCTTGCATTGGCATGTAGATTACCTTTAGCCTATCATGAAGCTCAGGAGTCATAAAAAAACATATTTTAGTGTCAATTCAATTCAATTCAATTCTTTGTTAAATGGCTACTGTCCAGTGGGACAATTTTAGTGTCATTTACCAACCATTTTGTAAATGAAGTGTATGCATTTGACACATTTTTTTTTATGGATACTTACTCTTGTATAACTACATTTTATTTTAAGAAATAATTCTGTACCTTTGACGTTTAAGTTAGGCTAATGATAAGCCGTAAGTTATCTATTATTAAGTTGTATTTTTATTTAACTTATATTTCCTGACATGCAATTAACATAAACAATGATGATCAATGACTAATCGTTGTTTATTACATCATTTTTTTCCAATTGTAAAGAATCATTTACCATTCGGGCATGCTCCACGAGTGGTCTGATCTCCCTGAAGACGCTGGTGAGGCGGTCTCCGAGGCCCACATTGTTCCTGTTCGTGGGCGAAGGCCTAGAAACAGAGTCCAATCTGACCAAAACATTATTCCGTGGAGACACCTCCGAAGGGGGAACATTCTCGATGTCTACGTTCACTTGGTTAGGCTGTGTCATAGCTACATTTAATTTACTTCTTTATGTATAAACTGCGAATTCCATTTAGTGTTATGGTCTAATAATGTAAAGAAAGCTGAAATTACAAATTATTTGCGAAAACTGACGAAGTCGCACTAAGACATTGACGTTTATCACAGATTATAAAATATGACGTTTAAATGACGTTTCTTGTCGCTGCGTTCATAAATGACATAAATAAATAACGTAGAACTACCGTAATCGCAGCCGGTGCGATAGAAGCGCGCGACAATCGCACCACGTTCTCCTGTCCTACGTAATTGATTCGCGAACGGACGACAAGCTACGCGTTGTCACGCGAAGAACAGGTGCGCGTCTCTTATTATTCTACGCGATGACATTTTTGACTAGCGCAACTACTTCTAAACTACTTCTGACTACTTCTAAAGGGCACACTAGAATCACGCATGAGAATCGCGTGTGAACTTCTTGGCTCACTCGACGATATAATTAGGTCTAAATTAGAAGTAAAAAACGAAGCGGTGGATGACGAGTATTCATCGTAATAGAACAAGGTTTGTAATATTTGGTTCAGTATTGGGCTATTGTTTTAATGTTTTATAAAAGTAACGCGCGAATGTGGGGTCTGTTGTGTCTATTCAGCTTTCGAGCGTTTGCACCTGTAGTTCGCAGGCTCTTTGACGCGGGCCAAAAAACCGACAAAAAGTGGTTAACAAGGCCCGAATCGGCTCCATATTCACGCTTTTACGCGGTCGCTCATAGAATAATATTGTCGCGTGTTCGCAGGTGAACGTGGTGAAGGTCATTGTATGCTTTTAAAAAAAAATGCGTTGACTACTAATGTTTCTTTTCCTAACCTAGATACTGGGTAATTTTTATCTCTTCCCCAAAAACTCCAATTACAAATCACTTACAAACATGCATGAAAATTTGTTTTACCAATTTAAATAGATAAACGTAATTTCTTTAAAAATACGTAGCTATGTAATAATAAGTATGTAATAAGGGTGTCAACTTTTCTTGGGGTACCATTTAATACACTCTAATTTTTGTTTGTTTTTAATTCGTACAAGGTTGGCCTAATTTTTGGTTCAATTTCCCCGGATTAGATTGCCAGGGCTTCTCGATCAGTGTCGATCCTATATCATAAGGCGGCAGATGAAAGCCAACCTATTGTTTTTACTTTAATGAAGCCCTGGCAATCTTCTTCGGAATTCAAAAGTTTGACTACTTACGTGGTACTTACATGGTACATGGTGGTAGACATTCAGGAACGTGCGCGATGAAGGCACTCGCAGTTGTTACTAATTCCTCTTCCTACCCGGGTCAGCATCTGTTGTATACTCATTACTACCTTTTTTCCACACCCTGTCATACTCCTACCAGACATCCATCACCATCGTCTCCACTTGGCTTAGCAATAGGTCCGAGTCACCTCACCTAATGTCTCAACTAACCCAACCATCGATTTGGTCTTCCTGCCAGATTACTCAAAACCCGTCTTGTACTAAGTCCAAATGTGCTGGAGCACGGTGATGCATGTTCACGCCACGCTCCATTACATGGCCGCACTGAAACACCAAGTCTTCAACCTGCCACGGCTATCCTGTAGGGCGCTTATCTTGAGGCCGCAACGGCTTATCTAGGAGATGATGTAGCTTATAGGGATAGGAACGAATGCTATTTTACCTTATACCTAAACAGGACTCTATGGTCTGGACATGAGATATTATTGGCTTTTGCACAATAAATACGTCTCATATGAGATTATGAATTTATTTCAATGTTAGCTGCCTCCCTTTCTCTCTATTAATTCTCGATCTCGAATGACGAGTGAATGGAATTCAGCACCGAAGTTTCGAATTTAGTTTTTTATGCTTGTGTTAAATACTAGTATGTAGTACACCACAGCACCATACAGCGCTATAGATGCTGAATACAAATTCCGTCTGAGTCAAAGCTGCTTACCACGCAAGCATCTATTCATTTTCATAGTGCTTATACTCTCGCCTCGGCCGCTGCGCGATAGTCACATTGACCGCTGCCCACGGAAAGGAATGTTAACCCAATTGACCCAGTCCCAAACTAAGCTTTAGCTATACTTTTACTATCGGTATTACTATATAGACAACGATGGCCCATCCATGAGCGTTACTTTATCCCATGATCGGCCAAAATGTTTAAATAGGAAACTTCTACCTACTCCTCGCCTCGGTCCTTTTCCCTCTACGCAATCAAACAGGGGCACTATTCTATTCGGCGAAACGATATTGCTTTTCACATGTTAGCGTATTGCCAACGTATGATTACTCCAAGTCTCCAAGTGAACTCTCCTCTTATTTAGGTACTTACCTACTTGACGGTAATGGCGGCCGAGTTGAAAACAATATAATAACATGCAAGTCAAAAGCAATATTGTGCTACCGGGTAGAATAGAGCCCTAGGAAGGGCTAATGGACCAGCGGAACTTCGATTTTGAAAGTAAGGTCTAGCACAGCATGCTTACATTCAATAGCGCGCGGCTCATGACACCCTTGCAAAACATATACAGCCCTCGAATCGGATTTATGCTAGTTTGCACAGAGCCGGCGATCCGATCAAACTAAATAATTTTAACGTATACGTTCTTATTTTGTTTGTACTAAAGGATTGTACCGGTGGATCATATTGGCAGTTGTGTAAACGCATTGGAGTGAAATGAAACGTTATACGAATTGTTGATGCTTTATTAGGTAGGTACTTTCAATTTAGATAATAGTCAATAGACCGTAATGCACTCCTAGCCAGTAATACGATGAGCAATAATATTCCCTCTGCCCCTAGCCCTACAACCTACAACACATCGAAGCACAACGTAGACACTTATTTTACATAATTCAGTCTTTGAATAGGCTTCGCACCGACTCAAGTAGCGGGGCGATCTCCGTCTTATCGAGACGAATCTCCTCACAACACCTCGCTAATCGTAATTTTGTGCAAATTCGACACTTAAACGGGACTGAATATTAAATTAAAAGCGAGCGGTTTTGGAGTAAGCAAACATTCTAAGTGCTTTTTCCCAGGCTCTAGAATATATTACTAATTTAGGTAAAAATTACATCATATGCACCACATAAATTCACATATCGTACATTAATACTTCCGGGTAAAAATATAGAGCCTTTAAAACGTAAATTTCCCTTAACCAATACACCATAAAGTCAGAAACTTAAAGGTTAAGAATGAGCAAAATATAAGGTAAAATTAACTTCGAAACTCGACCAATAGTTAATATATACTTCTAGGTGCATTATAGGTGTATATGTGACGTATTTTTTTCTTACACTGGGGACCTTTAGGTCAACGATTTAAGTAGCTTTTACTACCAATTTCGTAGTAAATATTACCTTCCATAGATACCAACTTGAGACTAACAAAGTTATAAACACTTGTAAGGTACTAAAAATACCATAAGGTTTCATTTACATAACCTAATAGTCAAATTAACCCTAAAAATAACTAATAAGTTGAAGTTTGAGAGGCGACTTCAGGTCAAGTTTATTTTACTCACAAATAAGTCATTTCTCGGTGAAATAGGACGTGTTTACCCAATAGTTATTTCGTTTTTAAATCAAAAGTAGTGTTGGATTTACAATGGCCAAAGACAAAAAAATATATAGACATTCCAGCAGTTACTATAGGAAGCGTAAGGCTAATATGAAAATTCAAAGTGAAATATTAAAAGAAGAACAAAAGTGTGAATTACCTTCTAAATCCAGTTTTCATGAATTTTCAACTTTGTGTCAATCTACTGATAGTACTTACTGATACTGATACCGTTTCAATGACACACACAGGCAAAGATCTTGATTATATGGATTCGTATTATAATGAATTAGGAAATAAAATATCTGATAATATAGATGAGATGAGAGATGGCAATGAAATCGGTGCAAACAAAGAATCGGAAAATGAAGACTCTGGAGATGAGTAAGTACATTAGAAATGAAGACTGCTCTGATATGAAATCAATAAAACTTATGGAAGACCTAATAAAATGGACAGTTCAGCATAAACCCACCAACTCATCTCTAAACGACTTGTTAGTTTTACTGACTGAATACGGATTTAAATTGCCAAAAGATGGACGAGCACTGCTAAAAACTGACGATGTCAAAAACGCGAGCGTACGTGACTGCAGTGTAATGCAATTCTGTGATATTTAAATTAATAAATCAGGTTATTCATTGTATTCGCAATTGGAAATTGTACTCAAAGTTAGCTAACATCCTGCATTGTTGGTGACAGTGTTAGTGGCCTGTTCAGCTCTTGATAAACAGTGATAATACTAGATTTTAGTGTTAAACTTACGTACGGCGACGAATCTAACTGCTAAGTCAACGAGTGTTTGCACTAAACCCATAACCGACACGATTTGCACGGCGCTTATGCCCTTTTGGTCGCGACCAAACGCTCAGTTAGCGCGGTAACCCGTGAGTTAAACCGTGCTTGTTGTTGTGCCACCTTCATTGTTTAATAAATAATTCGTGATGGAATGTGCAAAGTGTTCTGGACTTGTAAAATCGGATGAATTAATGAAATGTTCTGCCTGCCCATGCCTATACCATTATCATTGCGTAGGTTTGTCTGAAGCAGATTTCAAAAAAGTTCTACCAATGAATAAATTAAAATGGAAATGTCCCTCCTGTAAGCAAAACAAAAAAGGCAGCAGTCACTACTCCAGTCCAGTGGTTACCAAGGATAATTCCACCGATGAAAATAATCCATCTCACTCGATAATGAATATCGAAGCGAGGTCAATAATGGCTCATATCGACTCGAGGTTTAATGTTTTGCATGACACAATTGAGTCGTTTAAGTCCGATGTAACTGATCAACTTAACAGGTTATCTTTGACAGTGAGTACATGGGAAGTAAAAATAAACGGGATCGAGTCGTCTTTAAACACAGTTGCGGACCAAGTAACTCAGTTGCAATCTGAACGGGAAACCCTACTGTCTGAGGTGAACGAGTTAAAAAGTAATCTTCAGCTTATTAAAGCCGAAAACATGCGTAATGAGCAGTGGGTTCGCCGGTCTAATATACAAATAAATGGAGTTCCCCAAACCGAAGGAGAAAACCTATTACAGGTAATACGGAGCCTTGCTAATAAGAGCGGGTTCCCTATCAATACGGAGACGGATATTGACTTTATTACACGCGTTGCTGTCAAAAACGACTCCGCGGACAGGAAACCAAAACCAATTATTGTCAAATTTCAAGCACGGTACAAAAAGGACAATTTTTTGGCAACTATTCGGAAACTTAAAAATCTCAAGGCTGGTGATTTGGGTTTTTCAGGAAGCAGAGCTAATGAACGCGTTTACATTAACGACCACCTATCAGCTCATAACAAATCCCTACTGTTAAAGGCTAAAAACATAGCTAAAGAGAAGAATTATGCCTACTGTTGGGTGCGAAATTGTACAATAATGGTGCGTCGGTCGGACAAATCACCGGTTATACATATCACGTCGGAGAACAGTTTAAAAAAAATTACTTAATAAGGGTCACGTATATTTTTTATACGACTAAATTGTTGTATTTTATAATTGTTAGTCCTGTATACTTTAAAGTCGAGACACCTTTTTTTGCGATTTTGGATTTGGATAGTTTTAGCGTGATAATATTATTATGTTTAAGTTTCGTGTTTGTAACGTCATTTATGCTGCTAATGTATTATTATTATTACGTTTGGCTACTCGTACTCGTAACCTCAGCTTATCTGTTATACAATCACTGCTATTATATTTGTCGGGCTGCTAGTACAAGACAACCTATAACTGTCTGTAACCTATGGGAATATATAATATTGGAACGTGTATTAGTGACTGCATACATTTATGCCTTCAATCGCATAACTATGGTTATATCATGGTGCCTGCAACTTATTAGACATAGATGTATTACCAGTATTGTATTTCCAGTGTATTTGGTAATTCAAATGGGATTTTATATTATTGGAAATAAGTTATTATCTATGAGCATATATTTCTTACTTAGGGACCAACATGGAGATTAATGTCTATTACCAAAACGTTCGCGGTTTGCGGACAAAAACTAAATCATTTTTTAGAAACCTTTTAAATTCTGATTATGATGTCATATGCTTGAGTGAGACTTGGTTGCTCCCAGGTATCTTTGATGCCGAGTTGTTCGATAGTAGGTACAATATTTATCGGACTGACCGAGATTACCAGCGTGTCGGGATGAGCCTGGGCGGCGGCACGCTTATAGCGGTGCGCCGACCGTTCAGCGTAGACATGCATAACTCAAGCATCCTACCACCACTTCCTGATGCAGACATTACCTACGTTAATATCTCTCTTACCATTGGATCCGTTAAGAAATGTTTGCACGTATTTTGTTGTTACTTCCCTCAAAATAGTAATCAAGCTCTTTCACAATTAACGTTTTTTGAACATATATCCGATGTGTATATGGATTGCCCAGGTGACGGGTTTATTTTGACTGGAGATTTCAATGTACGGGAAGCTGTTTGGATCCCGAGATTTGCGGATGCAAATTTCGTTATACAAAATCCTTCTGCAGATGTGTTGACTTCTCAAGTCTTTACTTTTATGTGCTTTACGGGGTGGAATCAGTACAATGGCATCCAGAATGCGAATAATAGATGTCTTGACTTGATTTTTACGAATAATGCCGGTTCTGTTACACGCGCTGAACCACTTTCCCTCCCGGAAGACCCTCATCATCCTTCACTAATTTTAAAAACAGATTTTGGGTGCAGTGATTCCTTGCTTCGGCCTGCGTCACGTGTCTCACGACTATTTTTTGCTGCTAATTATGATGCTATCAATGCGGAATTATCTGAAGTAGATTGGGACTCTCATTTGAATATTGACGACATCGAAAAGGCTGTTCAGTGTTTTTATCAAGTGGTAGATGGGATTGTGGACAAACACGTCCCTTCAAAAATCATCACAGAAAGTCGCAAGTATCCAGTTTGGTTTACTCGACCATTAATTAAATTAATTAACAAAAAACTTAAAGTACATAAGAAGTGGAAAATATATGGAAAACAAAGTGATTACAGCTATTTTTCCTTATTGAGACGTGAGGTTAAAGGTTTAGAAGTGATTTGTTATGACTTATATATATCGCGTGCTGAAAGTAATATAAAATATAGCTCTAAACAATTTTGGACTTTCGTGAAATCAAAACAGAGCAACAATGCCATCCCTGACTCCATATACTTAGATAATCAAATAGTATCGGACGGCCAGGGCATGGCAAATGTTTTTAATACCTTTTTTCAATCTGTATTTGAAGTGGACACAACGTCTGACTGTTCTTTATCCGTCCCAGAGTTTAATGAAACACTTATTAGTGTGGTAGATATTAGCCCAAATATAGTTTTGAGATATTTGACGCAACTTGACGTTACTAAGGGTAGTGGTCCAGATGGACTGCATCCCATATTTTTAAAGCAGTGTGCTAAGCAATTGGCTTTACCCTTATCAATTTTATTTATCGCTTCTTTAAAAAATGGTATTTTACCAAAAACTTGGAAAAGGTCCCTTATTGTTCCCATCCATAAAAGTGGTGACAAGCATTGTGTTAAGAATTATCGCGGTATATCAAAGTTGTCTGTTATCCCCAAACTATTTGAAAAGATTGTGTATGACTGCCTTTTCCCGGCCGTCAAAACGTTTTTAACTAATCACCAGCACGGGTTTATCAGAGGACGCTCAACAGAAACCAACTTGTGTGAATTTTTGGACATCATTCTAGAAGCTATGAGTAATGGCTATCAGGTGGATGCAGTGTATACCGATTACTCAAAAGCTTTCGACAAAATTTCACATAATTTATTAATTAAAAAACTCGCAGTAATCGGTATACACGGCGACCTCCTGAGATGGCTTGAATCATATCTTCGGAACAGAACTCAAGCCGTTGCTGTAAAAGGTTACATTTCGAGCTTTATTCCCATTAGTTCCGGGGTCCCTCAGGGGTCCCACCTCGGACCCCTGCTGTTTAACATTTTTATTAATGACGTGGCTAATTGCATACAGGATTCCCATATTTTACTTTACGCTGATGACACTAAAATCTTTAAAATTATTAAGACCGAACATGATTGTGTGAACCTTCAAAATGATCTGAATCGTTTGGGTCAATACTGTGTTGCTAACAAACTAATTTTAAATACTGATAAGTGTTGTACAATTTCATATTCCCGAAAACGACAACCTATTATTTTTAAATATAAAATGTTTGACGTCGCTTTAAAAAATGTACCTGAAATTAGGGATCTGGGAGTTCAACTTGATCAACAACTATTACTCTCATCACATATTGACAGAATAGTTGCGAAAGCTTACAGGATGTTGGGGTTTATTTTTAGGCAAGGTAGCGATTTCAAAAATGTTAGTACTTTCATCTTGTTATATAACGCACTTGTTCGTCCTCATCTGGAGTATGCATCTGCAACTTGGAATCCTCAATACCAATGTTACATTGATTGTATCGAAAGCATTCAAAGGAAATTTACGAAACGTTTAGCTTACAAGTTTAAAAACCTCGAGCTCAAAGACATTGTCCCCTTGAAAATGCGTAGGGAACATCATGACCAAATTTTACTTTATAAAATTTTGAACAACATCGTCGAATCTCCGTATCTCCTCAGTAACATTTCATTGAGGTGCTCATGTTTAAGTACTCGGTCCAAAAATATATTCGCCATAAATTTTTGTAGGAACAACTATTCGAAAAATCGCTTCCTTACAAGGGCGTGTTCCACTCACAATCACAAATATATCCATACTGACATATTCCATGACAGTTTTGGCAGCTATGTAAGTGCAGTTAAAATGACTTTGTAATTTAATTTAATTTAGTTACCTTTTACCTTTTATCGCTTATGAATTTTGAAAACTATATCTTTTTCATGTCTAGAAAGTTACTGTTTTAAGTGCATGTTTTAATATAAGGTGCTAGCTTTGTGTAGTTATAATTCCTAAATGTGTAACATACAGTGGTGAAAACTTTGTTGGCTTATGAATAACTCACCTCTGTTGTAATATTAATGTATAATATAAGCTGTTTGTTTTCCTTAATAAATAAATAAATAAATAAATAAATAAATGTCTTTATAGAGCCTATGGGCCAAGGCAAGTTTTGGTATCAAGGTGTAAGTAGTTGTTTACATTTTTTTTTGTCAAATATGGATTTAAGTACTATATCCAGTATTGAGTTGATGTTCAACGTAGACGGTATGTCTCTTTTTAGCAGTACTGCTCCGAAGTGTGGCCTATTGCTATGGCAATATATGACATGCCAAATATAAAGCCGATGTTTCCAGCAATTTACTATGGAAGTGGAAAACCACCTTTGGAACGTTGCGACAATTTATAAATGAGATGAATAAAATAATAGAAGAAGGCATTATAATAAATGAAAAAAAGATGTTGATTAAAATTAAATGTTTTATCTGTGACACTCCTGCTAGGGCGTATCTGAAAGGTGAGATAGGTACTTCCTTATGAACTTAATTACTGTTTACTGCTAACTAATTATACGTATGCGGATGGATTCATATATGTATGTAATTATATATGTGTATTTGTGTATGTACATGTATACATGGCTTTCTCCCATTCCAACGCCTCTTCATATGTACCGATGCCGCGTTTCTTTGGAAAGCATTTGTATTTCGTCCAGTGTGGCTCGGATAACTTTCCGCATCTTTCTGCAGCCGGCTCACCATCGTAGGAGGCCACGACAGAACGCCGTTCTCCTCCCACGACGAAGGGCAAAGCGTTATTCCCAGTCCCCTTCGGGACTGGGTGGCCACTATCTTATATGTCATTTATGCAACAATAAACACCTAAAACCAAATTGGAGTCAATTAAAAATAAATATTTAGGTAACTATATTGCGTAGATGCGTTAAGTACAGTGCTTAGAAGATGCTTCGGGTTTGTAGGTACTTGTCTCTCACTCGCTCTCAAAAGCTCTTATTAAGAGCGAGTGAGAGGGAAGTACAAACCCGAAGCATCGAAGTGCTCACAGACTGTACGCAGATATGTTTTAAATTAAGCAAAACTACAATCAGTTAAAATAATTATCACTAAAAACATTAATGACTCGAAAAAGTTTCAAAATTTTAATTGTCACGTACAATATAACTTGCCAATTGGGGAACCTCTTTGCGTAATATTCACCCTCGGCACCTCTGATCGTAAGCACACCGCCTACGCCCGCGCTGTCAAACAATTACTGAAGAAGCGGACACAGGCGACGTTGTGATGGCGGTCGCTTCGACCTTGAACGGTTACTCTGCACCATTGGGTCGCAGAATTAAGTATATATTACCTAAAATTTACTTAAATACCAGTACGTCGTATTTTTAGGTAAATTTTAACTTCTTAGTCGAGCCGACATTTTGTTTTGTTATAATTAGGACGTGTTATTGCAATTTGCATAATTTAGGTATATTGTAATACCTATCACAATCAAATCTAATGGTACATTTATTTTCATTTACATGAAAAAATATATAAAGTCAATTTAATATATTTACAAACACGGAACACAAATTTACGAACCCCAATTACAAGCAATAGATACTACTTATGAGCTTAAAAAAAAGTAATACTTAAGTATTTCGAAAGCCCATCAGTAGTTTTGAATAAAAACCTAACATACTGCACGAGAAAATTTTCAGCGCACAAGATTTTATCGTATAATTCCTGCGTAAACGACCTAAATAATTATTTTAAGCCAAGTAATGGCCGCCATTCTCGTTGCAAAACCTTAAGATTGATTTTTAGTTAGACATTTTGTTTGTAAGCGAAAAGATAATACCTTCGTAATATATTTGTCTCTTTCTCTGCATATCTCATAAAAAACAACCTTTCTGGGTAAATAAATGGTAAAAAACACGTTGAAATCATGTTGAAAAATGGTAAGTCTTACCAATTTTGTACATTGCAACCACATGACACGTCGTGGCGACGTTTAATCCACGTCGCAAACATCACCTATGTAGTAACCATTAGATTAGGTCACAATGACTAAATTTACGTGGAATCGACGTAGCCGGCACGTGCTTTTTTTCCCCACTTTGGTGGATTCCACGTGGATTCTACGTCGATTCGAGGTAACTCATTTTGGTCACTGTCAGATTTGCGACCTATAATAGGTGGTTTTATCGTTATTTTTACCAAAAACGTTTTCTGCGGTAGTCACTGCGGGGTTCGGTGTTGGGGCGCAGCCGCAGCACGCCCTCGGCGTGCAGGTCCCGCACGGCCTCCAACAGACGCTGTTCGGCGCGCGGCTCGACCAGCGCCACGTCCATGCTGCCGGCGCACAGCAGCAGCGCGCGCAGCGCCGCGCGCGCCCAGTCCGCCTCCAGCGCGCTCCGCAGCGTGGCCCCCGCGCCCGGCACGCCCAGCGCCGCGCACTCGGCCTCGAGCCGCGCGCCGTACTCCTCCACCAGGCCCCGGCCCTCCGAGCGCCGCAGCGCGGGCGACAGCGAGGACAGCAGCAGCAGCGCCACGTCGTCCATCGGCCGTCCGAGCGACACCATCTGCCAGTCGAGCGCGACGCACTCGCACTCGCCGTCGCGCTCGCGGAACAGCAGGTTGCCGCTCCAGAAGTCGGCGTGCGCGAGCGGCGCTGGCTCGCCGGGCCACAGCAGCGTGCCCAGCAGGGCGGGCGCGCGCGCGCTGAGCGCGGCCACGGCTGCGGCCTCCTCGGCGCAGTCGGCGCGGTCGCGCAGGAAGGCCTCGAGCTGCGGCAGGCCGCGGCGCACGAGGCGCAGATAGCCGGCGGCGGCGCGCTCGCAGGGGAACAGGAAGTCGAAGCGCCGGTCCAGCGGGCCCTCGCGCTCGCGCAGCGCCACTGACAGCGCGTGTAGGCGCGCGGCGGCGTGCAGAGCTGCACGCGCGCGCGGCAGCGTTAGCCCTTCGGCAAAGTCTGCCGCCTCGAAGCCCGTTGACGTTACGTCTTCCAGCACCAGCTCGCTGTCTCCGCCGATTTCATCTGTAATCATCATAAACTAGTTGCCTCAAAAATGCAGAACTATGTAGTAGCGGACCAATTAATATTATACAGAAGTAAGGAGAGTCTGAGATTGATGTTACTCATTACCCACGAAGGTTCGGAGACAGTATATGCGTTTGGTTTTCTAGATTGAATCAGTAGCACGTGTTTCGTTTTTGACTATTTGTTATGGGGCCTTAAAAAAGGAAGTCCCTTATGGTATGGTACATTCAAAACCGTTGGTAGAGTTGTGAAGCCTCGTTAAAATTTGACACATTTTGTACGTAGCAAATGTTATAACGCTACTGCCCGTAAGGAAAACGATTCGATTATTGAGTATAGGAACCGGGCATTAAACACTCGTTGAAGTGACAAGGTCCTGCAATGCAAAAACTTTATTGAGCCAATTTAGATAGAACCCTATCGCAAAAACGGTACTATACCGTTTGTGATTATAGTCACACTCAGCTTCTGACAATAGGTATTCAGGCGGAGAAAGAACAAAACAAGAGAACTTAGCCTAAAAGAACCAAAGCTGAAAATAGGTCATGACGTTCGCAGCGGCACGTATCGAAAGTGGGCCGACACGGAGATGGGGTGAGGTGTCAAGTGGCGCGGCGCCCGTTGTCATAATTATGTTCATTAAGAGCCACCGTTAATAGTAGTTTACGTGACGGTTGCGTAATGACACTCGTGTCATCTATTATGAAACTCGCCTTGCGGCTCGTTTCATAAACCACACTCATGTTGTAATGCCAATTACGCAGAGTCGCGTACTAGTAGTTTACGTGACGGTTGCGTAATGACAGGCATTACAACATGAGTGTGGTTTATGAAACGAGCCGCAAGGCGAGTTTCATAATAGATGACACGAGTGTTGTAATGCCAATTACGCAGAGTCGCGTACAATACTTTATCTACACACATATTATAAGTACTCTAAGATGGGTTCAGAAGCCGAAAGGCAAATGACCTGCATTGCTACCAGCGCTACCTGTAACATATCTAAGTACCTACCAATTTCACCAAACGATGTTAAATTTAATCAATGTTAATCAATTGTTGTCTACTTGGATAAGCAGAATTTTCATAAGTGGCACAATAAACTCAACAAAGAAATGAACTAAATGAAATCAAATTACGACTTACGATACGACGAATTGACAACAAAAATGGCGGCAAAAGAAACCTGTCATGTGTCACGAATATGAATGGTTTTTTTTTAAATCATATGATAGACATACCTACTAATAAAGTCCCTATTCTCATGTCGTTCGAAATTCAAATATCCTACGATATTGTACTAAAAAATATAACGAGTTGACGTTCCAATTGATCCTAGAATTGGACCTATTTAAATTGTGTTAATTTTGGAACATGTTCCAAATTTGAAACTCATAACCTTACCAAAATCTATACTGTTATAACCATTACAGTACAAATTTTACCTACTACCACAGACAAGAAACTTTTCATAGTAAAATTAGTTGCAATAATGCTGGTCATTTCCTACGGGTTTTGAACGCATAAAAGAGGACTTACGATATGTGCGTAGATAAAATACTTTATCTACACACATATTATAAGTACTCTAAGATGGGTTCAGAAGCCGAAAGGCAAATGACCTGCATTGCTACCAGCGCTACCTGTAACATATCTAAGTACCTACCAATTTCACCAAACGATGTTAAATTTAATCAATGTTAATCAATTGTTGTCTACTTGGATAAGCAGAATTTTCATAAGTGGCACAATAAACTCAACAAAGAAATGAACTAAATGAAATCAAATTACGACTTACGATACGACGAATTGACAACAAAAATGGCGGCAAAAGAAACCTGTCATGTGTCACGAATATGAATGGTTTTTTTTTAAATCATATGATAGACATACCTACTAAAAAAGTCCCTATTCTCATGTCGTTCGAAATTCAAATATCCTACGATATTGCACTAAAAAATATAACGAGTTGACGTTCCAGTTCCAAAGAGGACTTACGATATGTGCGTAGATAAAGTTTTTTATCTACGCACACATCGTAAGTCCTCTTTTATGCGTTCAAAACCCGTAGGAAATGACCAGCATTATTGCAACTAATTTTACTATGAAAAGTTTCTTGTCTGTGGTAGTAGGTAAAATTTGTACTGTAATGGTTATAACAGTATAGATTTTGGTAAGGTTATGAGTTTCAAATTTGGAACATGTTCCAAAATTAACACAATTTAAATAGGTCCAATTCTAGGATCAATTGGAACGTCAACTCGTTATATTTTTTAGTACAATATCGTAGGATATTTGAATTTCGAACGAAATGAGAATAGGGACTTTATTAGTAGGTATGTCTATCATATGATTAAAAAAAAAAACCATTCATATTCGTGACACATGACAGGTTTCTTTGGCCGCCATTTTTGTTGTCAATTCGTCGTATCGTAAGTCGTAATTTGATTTCATTTAGTTCATTTCTTTGTTGAGTTTATTGTGCCACTTATGAAAATTCTGCTTATCCAAGTAGACAACAATTGATTAACATTGATTAAATTTAACATCTTTTGGTGAAATTGGTAGGTACTTAGATATGTTACAGGTAGCGCTGGTAGCAATGCAGGTCACTTGCCTTTCGGCTTCTGAACCCATCTTAGAGTACTTATAATATGTGTGTAGATAAAGTATTGTACGCGACTCTGCGTAATTGGCATTACGCAACCGTCACGTAAACTACTATTGGATTACTAGCCTAGTTGGCCAGTTAGTGCAGTGTTCACCAACAATAAATGGACGGTTTCGACGGTTGTCAAATGTAATGACTGACAGCTGATTAAGACTTAACCGTCTGTTAAATTGGTTTGTGAACTCGGGCCTTAGTATTGTAATGGCCCTGCCTACTAGGGCTTCCAAAATTACGGAAATATCAATTACGTTATTGATAACGGAATTATTTTTAAAAATTACGTAATTTTTCCTATTTTATAGGTAGTTAAAAGAGTTATATTTTCAGTAGTATTAATGAAAACAACAACTTTTCAGGCATTATTAAAGTTTTATTATATTACAATTATAAACAAAAATAGAAAATAAAATCAACAATTACTTGAACATCTTTATTTATTGTTTTTCCCCTGAAAATGGGCCACCATGAAAGATAGAGCGTCCAAAGATTTATCAGCTAATGAGCTTCTCACTCTTCTCAGCTTATTGCAAAAATAGCCGGTGGAAGAAAAAGCTCGTTCAGCTTCAACACTCGTCGGCTGTATTGTTAATAAATAATTGTATGCAGCATTAAGGTAGACTTCGCGTCCACCGCCAGTTTGTGAAAGAACGTATTATTTTTCAATATTTATTTTTTGTGAGGTTATCAATTCGAGCCTAACGGGAGTACTAACGGGGAATTACCGAGTCCTCTACCAAACACAACTAATTAAAGTAGGCTGAAGGCGGGGAAATCCCGTGCCCGCCAGTGTCAAAAATGGTAAAAGTGTATCGTGTGGACGTGTCTTAGCAAAAACATTTCTAATAATGTTAAAAAATAATATTTTTTAATGTACAATCGGATGTGATACTGAAAGTAAAAAATAACGTAATTACGGATTTTAACATTTGAATAACGTATTTATTAGAAGCCTAAAAATCATCCGTAATTACGTTATTACGTAATTCCGTAATTACGGAATGGAAGCCCTACTGCCTACGAATCTAGCGGTCCTGAGTTATAAATGTTATAATCCAGTAAGCGCAGATATTTGTGTGATGTGATGAGCGTGAATATTTGTTTCTGAGTCATTGATGTTTTCTATTTTTGTTGATGTTGTTTAAGTACCTATATATTTATCTATATAAGTATATAATATACCTCTTTGTATAGTACAAGCCTAGAGCTTTGTTTGGGAGTAGGTCAATTGGAGTGACATTTCTCCCCTGATATTTATTTATTTTATCATTATTTATTTAAAATAGTGATTTATTTTTATGACCTCTAGCCCAGATCAGTACAAGTACCCCTAGTTGTGCATGATTAATTTTATTTCTATTAGAAATAGCGCAAATGATACATATCTATAGTATATATATTGGTCATGTAATCAATCTCATCATTCCCATAAATTCAAAATTCCTCATTGTTACGTTACTGAGTTGAATCCAGATTAAGTATATACATACATTAATAAAGTCTCAGTTACATTTGCCGATAGCCCGCATGCGTGTCGCAATCCATTGACGGGTTGTTTTAACATTATTGAGCCGAGAGCTATTGCAGCGATGCAATGTATCACGAAAAGCATGTAACTAATGCGGGGTACCGCGCAATGAAACTGAGCCTTGAAGTTGGAGCTAACCTTGTAGCGATGACTAAAATACCGCGTCTGGTCTAGACGTCTGCGAGGAATTCACTTAATTGAACTCAAAATACAGCGATGATTTTGGTCTCGTTGCCACATTCTGGTACTGTTACAGTTGTTTCTGAACAAGTACAACTATAAGTAGTGTTCTATTAGTTTTTTCTTCTCGCCGTGTTTTCATCATGAATTTGATTAAGAATAGGTTCTTTGGTTAGTTTGTTGTTTTTTAAAATATGATCACTAAAAAGACGCACAAAACTTTCGTAAATACATATCCTATTCTATGAAACGATCAACATTTTGTAATACCTATTAGGTAGTAATCGTTTTCAAAAACGGATGATCTAATGTTTTCTATGAATTTTCCAAGGGTTATAAATTCGATCTGTCTTACAATTAGTATGATCCACTAAGTATGAAACGAACCATCAAAAATAAGTGGTCACTACACTCAAGTAATCGAAATGCGAAAACCTTATTACTATTATGGTATAAACAACGAAATCATCCGCTCCATCTATACATGCAGTCACCTAGCTGACCTAGCTCTTCCCTGACCGTCTCGATTATCCTAGAGAAATCGACTGTCCATTCTTGAGCAAGTGACTCCCGAAGGAATTGGCTAAAAATAAAAGAAAAAAGTTCTTCCAATACCCCAGCCAAATTTTCTAAAACAAGTCTATAGTCATAGAAAGTTAGAGTACCTACTAATCTAAAGTCATAGATTCTCCATCAAAAATCCTGAAACAGCACTAACCTGGTAACCTAGTCTTCATACATTTAGGAATCGGCAGACCCATCCCCGGTCCCAGGGCCTCCTCTGCCAACTTATTCAGGGCAGGGGCCAGTTCCGTGTAGAACAGGATCTCTCTCGTGTCAAACTGGGCCTCAGCCACGAAGAGCCGGCCGAAAGGGTCGCGAGGGGGCAGCTTCACGACGATCGGGAGGGCCTGGCGCTCCCCGTCGCTTTCGTAGCGGATCGTGGCGGCCAGGACGCGGGATAGGCGTCCCGAGAGACTGGCGCGCGATTCCACTCGTACCTGTGGGAGCAGTTTCGTATTATCTTCACTAATAGACAACAGTTTGCGGGTGGTAGGACCTTGTGCGGGGTCCGTCCGGATCGCTACCACCATCTTATCCATTAACCTACCGCCAAACAGCAGTGTTCGCATTGTTGTGTTCCGGTTTGGGGATAAGACAGCCGGTGTAATGACTAGCATAGAGGCATTCCATCTTAGTCCTCAGGGTTGGCAGCGCATTTGCAGTCTTAGGCTTGCAGTCTTGTGAATGCGAATGTCTATGGGTCACAGTTTCCACTTACCATCAGGTGGCCTGTGTGCTCGTCAGCCTTCCCTATGCCATAAAAAAAAAAAAAAAAGTTGATGCCCCCGACTTCGTCCGCGAAGATTTCGATTAGTTAAATAGGTATAGGAATCTTTTCAATTTTCCGGGAACAAAAGTAGCCTATGTCCTATTCTAGGACCTATAACCTACCTATATGTGTGCCAAGTTTCATCTCTATCCGTTCAGTGGTTGAAGCGTGATTGAGTAACAAACTTCCAACTTTCTCATTTATAATTATTAGTAAGATTAGTATAAGCTGATGAGCCTTCTGGCCCAGTGACGCTTAAAAAGCTTAGGGTGGTCCTAGTCCGTGAGAAACCATCAGCCAGCCGAGTAAGTAAGAATTAGAAACTAGGGTAGGTTTAGAGGTAGTTACCTCTAAAGGGAGAGGCCCGCAAATAAGGGTGAGGGTGACTCATATACTCTTTGAATGTGAGACGTAGATTATGTATGTACCTATGCCTATGCTGGAATAATACCTATAGGTATAGGTATTTTGTCAACCCAAGAGTTTTTTTTAATTCATGCTAACTCCTCACTAAACATAAAATGTTATGTCTAAATTCTTACTGCAGAATAAGCCCTAAGTAAGTACCAATAATTAAACAGACGTTTAAGGGTTAAACAATTGCTTAGGTACTCACGGTTGTTCAAGTAAGTACCTATCTCCCGATACAAGAGGGGATTCAAATGAAACGTTTTGTTGAAAAACTCCGAACTGGAGTAGAGTGTATTTCCACATTCAATTATTGTTAATTGCTATCAAAACCCACAGTCTTGAATTTTAACTTATTAAAGTTTCCAAGTCTCCGAGGATAACTGAAAATCCGCATCGTGCAAAAGCTTTCTTGGGAGACACGTCTTATTTTTTCCATTTATTATTTAAGTTCATACCACACGCGACTGTGGCCGTGAATTCACAAGTAAGTACCTACTCGTATACCACTTAAGAAAGTTTACGTTCTGAAGTAATAATAATATTTACGCAGACATGACGATTTCATCTGGCTTTACTTAAACGCATGACCCCTGAATTTACCCCTTCTAAATTAATAATGAACGTAGTTTAAAACCTTACCTCGTGAACGTTACTCAAGCCTTCAGCAGCGAGCAGCTCGCGGGCCCATTCTTCGGTGAGCGCTTCGTCTTGGTCGGGCTCCGGTCCCGGCTCGCAGTCCGAGCTCTCCGTGCTGGTCGGCTCCGGCGTTGTCGTGCTATCCCCGCCCCCCGCCTGCATTCTTAATACTCCACTAACTCTCAAAACATCATTAATAACCTATAAATCGCATTAGATTTTTATTAATGATTTTCAAGACGGTCCTTGGAGGAGTGCCGTCGAGCAGTGGCCTCCCTCCCCTCGAGAGCGCTACCGCGCATGCGCAAACTGTCTCAATTATTCATCGGTCTCCCATGACATGTCGCTCAATCAGTAAAAAGCAGGTATCTAGGTTGCCTAGCAATTTTGTAGGAGCAAATACTCGGGTGCACGGATCGTGACTTTGTATGGTTATGCAGGCGCAAGCATCATTATGGGCCAGATGGATGGGCCCCGATGATTAACCTATTCGTTTTATATAAGTTTAATAAACATATTTGGTTTTTGGGTTTTACGCTAATGATTTTTTATCTATAAATAACAAAAGTAAGTGGTGTGATTTTGATGATGTACGGAGTACTTAGCTACCTAAAAATTAAGAATATCAAATTTGCAAACCACAAATTACTTACTTATAACTATGTACCTACTATATAAAGTAGATAAAATATTCAGGTTTTGTTGACGATAAACGACAAAAAGGCTAGGTAATCGTTAACTACAAATTAAAATACGCATTTCATGTTATTTCGTAACAATCCCAGCGTCAAAACGGAGATAACAATCCCAGCGAAAATTATAATTTACAATATTATCAAGCATAAAAAATATAGACTGCGCCTGCGGAACCCTAAATAAAGTACGATTATTTTTTACCTTTTTCCTATCCTGTACCTGTACTAATGTTTATCGTAATACTAAATACAAAATAAGCGTTAATAAGCTGCAATTAAGATCAAAATTGTATGTTTTAGGGCGGTGAGCGATTCGTTAATTCGTATATTCGCAGCAATCGAATAACTGTCAATGTCAAAATAATTTCTGCTTTTCTGCCACCGGTTTGAGCTAACGTTTTCGCAGAAAAATAATTATTTATTAAATTATGGGGAAGGAAAAGTCCAAGAAAAGACGGCGTTCTACTTCTTCCTCTAGCTCTTCGTCTAGCAGTTCGGACTCCTCACGTGAGAAAAAGAAACTTCGTAAGTTAAAGAAAAAGCTGAAGAAAGAACAGAAGCGGACTGAGAAAGTTCTCAGAAAGAAATTAAAAGAGGAGAAGAAAAGGCTCAAGAAGAAGCACAGATCGGGCAAAAGCCGCAGTCGAGAAAAGTCGAATAGCAAACTAGAGGCGAATGCTGACATACCTATAGGTAATTGGTTTTTTAACGTATGATAAGATAACATATTGTTGCTGCGAATTGATTGGTATTTTAACGCAGCATTGTTGTATAAATTCGTAATGTTTTGCTTCTTAAACCAATTTTTAGAATTTAAAAGTACTTGTAATTCATTGGTTGTTTGAATGTACGCAACAAACTATGTTAAAATACCTACCTACTACACAAAATTAAATTTTCATAGGAATATTAATATTTTTAACCTAATTCTACCGGTGACTTAGTACACATAATGATAATTGTTTTTTTTTCAATTCCTTTAAGTTTGGCATATTCCGGGGATTATTCTGATTATCCTAGTTCACACCCAGCTTTCTGTGTGAAAAATAGCACATTGATAGAGTCTTTGTACTACTTACATTACTTCATAGCTTCATTAAGCTTATATGTAAGAATAACCCCTCAAGTGCCATTCTCTTTGTGGGATATCAAAATAAAAATCTCTTCTGATGCCATCATTACACAAATATGCACATCTAGAGGCATTTTGTTCTGGTTTTGCTCACTACTGCTGCAATATTAAATTACAGTCTATCCTTGATGGACATTCGGATGGCTTAATGTAACATTTGTTATATTATGCCTGCCTAAATTCACGCGTGAGTGCTATGCTATTGTTCTGCAACAGGAGCTTGCCAAATGTGCTGTATTTTTTGTTGCTCGGAAGGGGAATTCGCAAAATAGTGATGCCACCGATAGGCTTAACTGAACATGTTTTTTTGTTGGTAGAATTAATGGAGAAGTCCAAAGCCATGGCGCCGATGACCAAGGAAGAGTGGGAGCAGCGGCAGAGCGTTGTGCGGCGCGTGCTGGACGAGGACTCCGGCCGATACAGGTTATCCTATCCCTCCTGTCTACTTACACTTATACTGCTAACTTACCTAACAGGGATGGGGGCCAATCGGTCCAGTCAGCTACTATTGAAGTGCTAAAACAATAGCTTATGTACATACATATATGCAAATATAATTTTATATAAAAAGATGTTACATGCTTAGGGATCAAAGTCGCTTTGTCGCCTTATCTCTTAGTCACTTTTGAAGAAGTGGTGAAAACACACCACTAAAGTTGTTGGGTTTATTACTTATAGGCAAATGAAAATATAAGCTGTTTTTTTAGTGTTCCATACCTTAAAAGGAAAAACAAAACCCATAAGGATCACTTTCTTGTCAGTCAGTTTGTCATGGAGGTTTTGATCTTATTATCTTAACACTTTCATTGCCACCAACCCGCTAGGCGAGTCCATTTTGTACGAAAATCAGAGCTCTTGGCAATGAAAGAGAGAAAATGTTAATAATGTACCAAGTACATTTTTTAGATTCTAATGTGGTTATTTTGTAACTATATAACATCTTTACTTAGAAAATCATCATCCCCCGAAGTAATCTGCTGTTCTAAATATAGATCAGTAAGCCCTAACACACTTGTAACTCACTTAATAAATACTGCCAATAGTAACATGTGACATGTGTAAGAGTGAAGTTGATTGTTATTGCTGTCTCTCAGTTGTGTCCTGTTTCCAGGTTAATAAAGGGAGACGGAGAGGTGTTAGAGGAGATTGTGTCGCGCGACCGTCACCGGCAAATCAATCGGCAGGCTACTCAGGCCGATGGAGCCTTCTTCCAAGCCAACACAGTTGACAGGAAGACTTAGACCGAAGTACAGTGGCGTCGTGTGAAATACTGTTTAAGAGTGTGGGTAAAAAGTTAACCATGAAGAAAAAATAATAATAATTGGATACATAATTCGATGGGTAACTTTGACGGATAAAGTTCATCGAATTATGTACAGCTATGCGATTGCTATTCCTGAGGGTGTATCTTTAAAAAAAAAAGGGCAAATCTGACGCGTCCTTATTACCATTTATGCACGCGCACATAGACGACATCCTTTTGCACGAGCGCTAGGGTAGTAAATTAAAAAATTGCTCAAATAACAGAACTAATAGGTATAGGTAATAACAGAGTTTTTATGCGAAACACCCTTAAGAACAAACACTAGTCAGCAAACAATAATATTTTGGGCTTGTAACTCCTAGGCTGGGCCAAGGTGTTTAAAAATGAATAAGCAATCGTTTTTTTCCAATATTATTCAGTAAATTTTTCTTACATTTCTTGCTAATTGTAAATGCTTTATGTCGAACCGATGTGACATTGCACGCTTTTAAAATGTAAGTATTTTTTGTGTTACAGTATAAGAGTTGTGTTCCTCTTAAGTTTTAAGTTATTTTATTGATTAACGGTAAGCGTATAAAGTTGTTTCTGCTTATACTTAGAATTATATTATCCACATGCATTTTGCTCATTGAAATCTATTGTATTTCTTAAGATGGCGATACGGTACTTACTGTACATATTTGGAGAAAACAGAAGTTGTACATTCTGCTAAATCTTGAAATGGGTGGAACATAGTGGAAAAAATATAATGAGCATTGTCGTTTGTATACATTGATGTATAAAACTTCCGTGACATTCAAAAATCTGGATGAAAATTACTTAACATGATTAGTATAAAATTTGAAAAGTAGGGTCTTTTTGTACTATTAAACTTGATGTGGATGATTGTACTTTGTGCACTTAGAAGTTTAGAAGATGCTTCGGATTTGCAATTCTCTCTCACTCGCTCCTAATAAGAACTTATGAATGCGAGTGAGAGACAAGTACAAACCCGAAGCACCTAACAGTACAGCACCTAACCTATGTTACTCATGATCGATTTAAGATGCACTTACACTGGCAACGTTTAACGGCAGTCTTAAGCCAGCAACAGTAGCTGTCCTACTCTATTTATTTGTAATAGATTGAGACGTCCCTACTGTTGACGGGTAATTATTACTCAAGTGCACCTTTCCGGCCTAAGGCTCTACTTTGAAAATCAGAGTTCGAAGTTATGTTAGCTCCATCCCTTTCTCTCGATTTATCCTCAAATTGAGAGTGACAGGGATGAAGCTAACTTAACTTCGATTTTCAAAGTAGGGCCTCTGACCACGACTTCGCGCGACGCAACAAACATATACAGAGAGATAGTACTGCGGCTCTTTCAAAGTCGCAACCGATAGTGTAACCATTATCGTCAACTGAGTATTCTAAGCGTCCACCGGTTGTGCTGATTTCCATGTCATTCTATATGTGACGTTACTGGTCTGGTCTAGTCTAGTACGGCTAGCATAACTTGGAGTTTCTTGCTTGTCGCTTAGTGCGTCACTTTCGTTACATTCATACCTCTGCTGTAAATTTGTTCTAAAATAAAGTTTTACCACTATACGAACAATGGTTTCATTCAAATCAACACAAAATTGACGAGGAAAGGCATCTGTTGTCACTGAATAAATTTTCATAAGATTCCAAATAGCCGTTGCAGTGTGAAGGAGTAACAAACAAACACACACATACACGAACACACAAAATTTCGCATTTATAATATAACCTTG
Organism: Acleris sparsana; assembly: GCA_923062465.1. NCBI lineage: Eukaryota > Metazoa > Arthropoda > Insecta > Lepidoptera > Tortricidae > Acleris > Acleris sparsana. Next base: position 14,415,730 of record OV281294.1, on the reverse strand, counting down.
GGAGCAAAGAAATCGACCCACCCTCTATGGAAATTCAGTACCAAGGTATCGAGCCACTTGGTACTGAATTTCCAAAGAGAGTGGCTCGATTTCTTTGCTCCCAAGTGTATAATAATATTAGTAAGATAATCAGGTCTGGCGTCCGTCCACGAGTTAAACCAGAGACGTATTCATACAATAACATTAATAAACTTATCTCAACTCTAATGCTCGTCTCGAGATGCGTCAAAAATGACAGTGTTCTATGGTTTGGTGTTTGCTTTGACGTATCTTGTTACGGGCCTCACAACCAAGATGTTTATTAATACGGCCAAGATCATAATCTAAAAGATTGGAACTTGGTTGACGCAGAAATGACTTCACGCTACATAGAGTTGATTCCAAATGGTTTCATTGTAATTATTAACCATTAGTCGTCAATCATTTAACCATGTACAAATGAGTGAAGTAATCTATTGACGCATAGAAAAATATACCTACTTCATACCTAAAACTTAAAACTATATGATTGAGAAGGACAGTGACAAAAAATATCGAGATAAATTATCATAAAAAAAATATGTTTGTAATGATTTAATAAATATTAATATAATTAAACAGTCGATGGCATTGACATAGAAGAAAATTGTCTCAATTCGCCATTTTTAGTAATGAGTGGTGAAAAAAAAAAGACGCTGCCGTGATTCGTATTTTGATTGCGATTAAACTATATTAAACTATAATAATTTTACCGCATCTTATTTTACATTTATTTGTCCTAGTTAATACATACCTAAACACCTGCCAAATGAAAGCCGAGCACCCAATCTGTAAAATTTCGTCATTTCGACGTCATCGGCATGTAAAGTACGACCCCTGTTTATGACCATCCTACACACGAAGCGGTAGAGAAAAACAACAGATAAAGAATAAATTTATTGTGCCTAGCTACTACAGTTCATCTTTGGTGTTGTCCGGCTCCGCCGCCTCCAGGTGCTCGGCGACCAGCGTCACCAGGCTCTCGAGCGAGCGCCCGCCGTGCTCCACGCTCACGATCTTCTTCTGCTTGTACAGGATCAGGGTCGGGAGGCCGTTAATCTAAAGAACAGTTGTAAAAATTAGTCGTTTACCTACCATTAGCATTTTTCCTTAAATCAGTTCGATCTGGATTTCGCGCAATTATTTTCCCATTTGTAATATAGTTGCAATTATGTATGCTCGAAAGGCCAAAGCATCCAGAAATAGGAGCTCCGCAAAAGCGGTGCTCCGTCGACACTATCAAATTGATTTCTAGAATGAGGACTTAGTTCAAATAAAAAGATGAATGTAACTTTGATTACCTACTTAAAATAAAGATTTTGAAAACATTCATCAACACATCTGAAAAAAGATTTCAAAAATCTATCATTCAAAGGTAATATTTCTTAGAATAAAACTCTGCTCTTTCATTCATTTCATTGGAAGGCTAATCTTGGCGTAGCGTTCCAAAGAAAGAATCAATAAGTAATTTAAAGTAAAACCATGGATTCAAATGATGTGCTATTTTCCGAGACACATTCCAACAGGTCAACAGGTTGGTATGCATGCACATTGGCAAGGCAGAAACTATTGCAGCGACGCAATGGAACTAACATACACAGCATACTATCGACCAATGAAAATGCGCGCAGAGGCCCCTACTTTGAAAATCGAAGTTCAAAGTTATATTAGCTCCATCCCTGTCACTCAACATTCGAGACTAAATCAATAGAAATGGTCGGAGCTAATGAAACTTCGTACCTCGATTTTCAAATTAGGGCTTAGGTTTGTGGTGTACCTTCTCGGTCTCGCAGATGTGCTTGGAGCGCACGCAGTCGACGTCGGCGATGAGCACGCGGCTCTCGTTCAGGAAGCGCTCGCCCAGCCGCAGCCACAGCGGGCCCAGCTGCATGCAGTGCGCGCACCTGGAGTTTAAACAAGCTAGTACAACAAAGAATAACTAGGTACAGACTTTTCCCTTAATACTGTCGAATTGTCGATATCAAAACTTACTACCCAAAAATAAACTACAAATAATTCGAGCCTACAAATAATACATTCGAGCCTGCCCGTAATACCCAATAACAGCATAGTAATAAAATAAAATAAAAGTTATAGTATGTAGTTATATATGGTACGATTATTCCCACTTTGACACTCGGGACATCTCGGTTTTAATGGTAAAGAATTTACTAACAAACAATATTCAAATCTAGTTCGTATAATTAATAATAAAACATCAACCTAAGAATAGAAACTTCATTAAGATTGTAAATATATTAAAATAGACTAAATAAATAAATAAATAATAATAATAAGATCATAATCAACTCTTTATGACATATATGTGACGGGTTAGCTATCAAAATCAAAGGAATTTGCTTCTTCTGCGAAATTATCTGTATTTTAATTTAAAAAATGAAAAAAAATGACTTTGTTGCAGGTGATTTACATTGCTGTTTTAGACTGATAAGCGCAGACTGTGGTATTATAAATATGCAGCAATGTGTCTCGTGTCATTTGCACTTCCGATTTCTCCCGACGAATGTCAAGAATTGCCAAGTGTTAACGTCCAATTAATCGTAATGCATTCTCTTTATTGTATAAACCTTTTTCATCTCGAAGCTGGCTGGTTTATGCAACTCAATGCCCTGCCCTGCATCTATTATGCGTCGTGTTAAAATATATAATAATAAATACCTTACCAAGGCGCAAAATAGTTGACGAAGACCAGTTCCTTCTCCATGAAGGTGTCGAAGGTCTCCTCGGAGATGCGCGCGACGGGCAGCACCTTCTTCTTCTTCATGAACTTCTCAGGGTCGTGGTTTTCCGCCAGGAGCATCTTCTCCACGAACGCTTGGAGGTCTTCTAGTGTATGCGCGTTCGCTACGCCCATCTGGAAATAACATGAAGGAAGCTTTAAAAATTACGACTATGAGGTTTGATATTGTCTAAGCCATCTTGGCTTCGTTTGTCGAAATCAGACCATACGTCTAGATTCTACGAGGGAATTAATAATAAGAACCACATACTCGCATACATACATGTAAAAAAATACCTTCCTTCTTCGGCCAACGGGTAAAAAATGACACGTAGTTCCAAAAACTTGGAATAGCCGCCGTAAATAAATGTGATTTATAAATTAATAAATTGTTTCGGCTGTACGAGGGCTGTACTATTTAAATCGACACAATACTATAGTTTATCCTCGTTAGGCCCACCATACTACAAACACCCAGTTCTTGTCAGTAGGACTTTGAATCTACCAGCAAGGCAATAAAGTTCAATTACGTTGATTCGATAATACCATTTTCATATTATGATATAGTAGAATAAGCTTTATTTCCATTGCGATACAGTTCAAATTATTGCCTTGATTATGTACATCCTATTGCAATCTGGGCCTACCGTGGCCTTACGAGGTTATTACGCTCGATGTACTCTTGAAAAATATAAGCTCAAAAAGTAGGGGGGCAATCAATCGGGGGTTATTAGAGTGTTAGACTACTAGAAACAGAAGAACAATGAGATTTTATCTTCTCTGTACTTACGATCCGACCGTTAACGATCCACAGTAGGTACGGGAACTGCTTGATGTCAAAGGTCTTGCAGGTCATCTCGTTGTCCATGCAGTTCACCTTGCCGATCTGGATGTACTCGTTCTGCGCGTACAGGACCGCTAGTTCAGCCCACACAGGGGACAACGTCTGCAAGAAATCAAATGTAATTAGTCTCACTCTCTTTTTACCCTCTCATTTTTTTTAAACTGTTTGCTGATAGGCTGATAAGAAGGCATTAATTGAACGACGATTGCAAGTCACGATTCCCGCATTCGGCTTCGGGGGGCTGGGCCTGTAAAGCTCATTTTCCCGAAATGTGCACTTTCTGCTAAAAGTACACTCCCAAATTATACACTTGCCCAACGGGGGCACTTTATGGAAAGATGCATTATTTCAAAAAGATCACTTTTCCAAAACACACTCTTTCGCAATTGGTGCACTTTCACAAAAGATACACAATTTCTATCTTTACCACAAATTCCACACGATTTTTTGTCAGATGGTGATCATGAGTCATGGTGGCAATGGTAACGTTTTCTGACTAATCCCTACAACTTACGTGACATTTTTTTTTTGTCAATCACGCTCGGAACGAACGGTTTTCCGATTGAAACACAAGGACGGAAAGTGCCTAATTTTACTCCTAGGAGTAAAAAAAAACCATATGGGAACACTTTCCGACCATGTCCAAGTTTTTATAAAACAGAAAGGACCAGGAAAACATCCCGTACACTATACCATTTATCAATAGTCTATACCTAAACGTACTTTAAGATAAGTACATTAATAATTCATACTATTTTAATCTTACATTACTGGCCACTCTACGTAACTCTTAAGTAATAAACTTTTTTCTCAATATTTCAGTATTTTTTGTTTTATAATTGTTAGTGGCTGAGGACTTAACTCTGGTATTATAGTGGCTGATTATTTTTAAAATTTGAAATTTATTATAGTAGCGAAAATGTATCTTCTGAGAATGTGTAAGAAAATGCACTTTTTGAGTAAGTACGAGTAGACAACGTACCATACTATACGAGAAAGTGATCCTTCTGAAGTGCACGTTAATAGAAAGTGCACATTTCGGGAAAGTGAGCTTTACAAGCCGGACCCGATGGAAGTATTTATCGGACTATGACGTCTTGTATGCCAAGCCAAAGAAGTGTAATGAGTTGGCCAATTGGCAACATCAAAAAGCAGATATTACACACTAGCTCCTGAACTGTTGGACCGCTTCTAACAAATTGTTGTCACATCATTAAGTTGCATTTGCGTTGCACTAGATATAAATGAGAACGACACACCACACGACGCGTTAAAACACTTGTCGCTCTATGTTAAAATCGCAGCGTTGCGTCGACACAACGCACCGGCAACGCTCATGCATAATCGTATGAGTCAGGATAATGCTTTTCACTTTAGGGTAATGTTTGAAATCCATAAATACTACTTTTAGCGTTTTTAATAATATACTTGGGAGGATCCAGTGTAAAATAAATTATGACGGAAACCTTATTTAACAATAAATCTGACTACGCGGGGAAACTCAATGGCGAAAAGCTAGTTAAATTTAATATTATAAATAATCGCTGCCTTAATCGATCACTGTTATGCCGGCTCCACATGCTTGGTGTTTGCAACCATACGTTTGAGTGATGGAAATACGTCGTGCGCACTGCACTCTGACATATAGTTGCGTGCTGCAGTGTTTGAGGCAAACACCAAGCATGTGGCTACGGCGCTAAAAACCATGACGATTCCTTAATGGTACCTGACAAGCCTGGCACCAGGGCGCGTAGAACATCACGAAGTGCTGCCCCTTCGACACGAACTTCTCGATGTTGTGGTCGCTGAGGTACACCATGCCGCTGTACACCTTCAAGTCAGGCTTCGGCAGCTTCGAAACTTCCTGTCATAATAGGAAACATTCATCATCAATCACCTTCAACCAATTTGATTCCTAGGCCACTATGGGCTATGTTAAAGTGACGGTTGTAAACCAAATCATAAGACGTCTCTCTTATGATTCGGTTGACAACGTTACGTGACGTTGACAAAGTCCATGGTGGCCTAGGAATCGAATTGGTTGATCGTACCTACACTCTATCGGCAAAATGAACCTGACCCACCATAGAGCCGTGTCACAATGACTTTGTACATAAAATTGTAAGAATTACCCAACAAAATGCGTCCAGTCATACTTTTTTCCACTCGCACATGTGCCGATCCGAATTTCTCCCAGTCGCAAATTTTCTCACTTATCATAACTAGGTCGAAATAGGAAGGTAGGTATAGGTTATGTTAGTTTTGGAGCAGGCCCGAAGGGCCAAAGCACTCAGGAATAGGAGCTCCGTCGGAACTATTAAACTGATTCCTGGAATGGGAAAGAGTGTGTCAGAAGAGAAACACGACTGTGAAAACATAATTCAGGAAAAAATGCGTATGAAAATTGTGCTACTACGGGTCAATTCACACCGAGACGCGACGCGACGCGACTAAAATATACCTACTTTATTTACTACACGAAAAGGTAAGGTTGAATTCTCAGAATGAAATGTATTCTGAGAATTCAACGCTGTGTGGTGCAACATATAATGAATTCTCACAATGAAATGTGTACCTTTTCGTATTGAAAATAAAGTATATTTTGAGTCGCATGTGCGCGCAGCGTCGCTTCGCGTCGCGTCTCGGTGTGAGTTGACCCTGAGAAATAACTTTTTTTTATAAATAATAAATATCAACAACATATAAATTGACCTAGCCCCAAACTAAGCTCTAGTCTAGGCTAGCCTAGAGCCTAGCCTAGTACTAGAACTATGGGTACCCTAGTACCCAACGATAAACTTACTTATATTATATAGATAAATACGTCATACTTAAATACATAGAAAACACCCAAGACTGAGGAACAAATCCTCGCACTCGTCACACAAATATTTGCCTTCAACTGTCTTAATTAAGATTGTCTTCGACTTTGGACATTAAGCGTACAAACCGGCAATGGCGAGCTAAATGCAAAAAAAAAAGTTATTTGGTTTAGTTACGATTTTGATTTTGTTGCGATTATGAAGAAATATTGATACATCTAAAAGTTTTTAATAACATATACCTATATAATAGCCATATTTATCATAACTCTATGAAGCTCTGATCACGACAAACAACTCGAGGGCAAGTTGTGCCAGCCGCCCTGGAGAGTACTTCTGGAGAGCACAGATGGTGCTTTATGTAAATTGAAATTTAAGGTTGATACTTAAAATTTCATTATGCGTAAGCATCACTTGTGCTTTACGCGAATTGAAATTTAAGTTTATATGCTAACATTTAAATAAATGCACACCTCTGTTTTGGTGTTGAAGACTTCGCTGAGGAACAGGGTGAGGGACGGCAGGTCCCTCGTGCCCTTGTACTCCACGGGCAGCAGCGACCCCTTGTGATAGTACAGGAGTGTGGGGTAGCCTACAAAAATAAGATTTTTTACTTTTTTTATATACAATTGGTCCTTAAGGCACCATACGCACCAGCGATTAAAGGCTCATGAGGTTGCGGCTAACCGTTAGTGCGTATAGCGCTGCGGGGACGGCTTTTGATATATTTTGATTGACAGTCCCTGTAGTTAATCGCTGTTGCCTTAGGGGCCTAAGAGTACACTTAGCGTCCAGTGGCGCCTTCATTACTATTATTGAGTTTATAAACTAAAGTATTGTCTTGATATTGAAAAGTGGTTGTTAGTTATTATGTTCTAACACTAGAGTAAGACTTAGTTACTAACATACATATGGATTCAGTCCGAAATAAAAATATTGAATTTGAATTTGAATTAGTTACACAAATGAATATATGTTTCTCTCTAATTTGCAATGATCAACATTTTATTTCATTTTGAACTTACAAACAAGTTAATTAAATAGTGTACAATGGTATCATTCTCGAATCTGAACCAAAAATATTAGCATTCATCATACCTTGAATTAAATGTAGAAACAAATAAATTCGGCCATTTTATAACAGACAATGGGTAGATGTGTGCGACATATGAACGGTTAAGGTTGGCTTGTATTGTAACATTAATTACAGTACAGTGTAGTTGTACAGTATTTTTAGTGCTTAACAACTGCAGTATTGGTGGTCATTCTAATCTATGGGTGGGTAATGGTATTCATTGGTACTGCCACAAACTAGTGTACACAAATGAGAATAACGGATGAATTGTCTATTTCAAACAACATTTAAAAAAAAACTATGAGTATTAAACCTCTTATTTTTTTTTTGATTGAGGGTAATGTGTGAAAGTATATTGCCGTTTTTATGGTGTTTTTAATGACATAATGATAAGTTGATAAGCACACACATTAAACTACCTAATGAACTGTCAATCGCATGTGTTACATGTAATGACCTTCTGCTGGAGTTTCTTGTGGTGCTTTTTCTCCGCAGTGACGGTCTTGTCTGAAGCGCTGGTAGATTCACTCTTATGTTACTGACGTGTAAAAGAGCCCTCATGTGGCCTATTTACTGAATAAATATTTGATTTTGAATTGTTTTGAATTTTTTGCAGTTATTATTGGAAGGTAAATGTATTGATGTACCATGAGTTCAGAGTATATCCAACTTTGGAGTAAGCATACTATTACCATTAATCAAAGACATTATTCATGGAAGTCAAGGCAAGTGCAATCACAAACTAACATAAGCAAATATCTATTTTGATTGTAAGGCCTAGGTTGTTTTTTGGATAAATTCTATTCTTACATCACAATGGGTATTATTTACGAGAAAAACTATTACCCTTGTTTAGTTGACACTCATTTCATAGAACATATCACATTGCAGAATTTTAATTTCATCAACACACTTTTCTAAGTACAGGAATTAAATTTTGTGATAGTGACAATTCTAACCCAACCTAACCTAAGTAATTAATAATTTAAGATGACCTGACAACATTCAGGCTGCACCAGAAAATAGATGTTAATGAAGTGAAATTCAGTGGAAAGATACATTCTATGAAATGAGTGTCGTTGAAACAATGGGACACCCAATTACCAGTTATAGCATTATCATGGCACAGCCTGGTCTGCCTAGTGCAGTCAACCTGTGCTATGGCAAACTTGGACTCCTTGGTATTAACCAGTTCTGCCAGCTCTTCCCACATTGGCTGGAAATTCGTGCAGTGTCGGCACCTAAAGTAATAAAAACAATAATATAAAATCGTCAATGAATATGGGCAACATTTAGCTCTAAAATAAATTCAATTTCAGCCGAAAAAATTACCAATTCCATCGCATTCAGTACGCCACTTAATTTATCGAGATAGACGTAATAACAAGATGTAATAACACTTACCAAGGCGCATAAAACATTATGAAGTTTCCATCCATCTCTTCAATCTGTCGCTCGAATATCTCAGCATCGTAATCATATACGGTGCCATCCTCCGGTGCAACGAAATTTGGCACTAACACAAAATATATCAACAGCGAAGTTATCCAGTTTCTTAATTGCAACATCGTCCCCATAACTGCGATCCTCAATAAATGATAAATTAAATGTATACTGAAAAACCCAATAACTACATTTTTATTAAACCATTACTTGTGCAACTTACTCCATTTATTTATAACTTAATTAAAAACACCTATAGTATACAGCACAAAGTGTGCGAGAGAATTCCTTCCTTTCCTCAATACTTGACAGTTGACAGCTAGACTTCGGATTCACCAACTACTAAATTTGAAACTTATACTGCACTCCCTGTCACGCGTCACTCGAGCCTAGATTGAGAGAAAGGGATGGAGCTAACATAACTTCGAACTTTGATTTTCAAAGTAGGTCTTCCGAAATGTAGATCAGACAAAATTTGACCTTTTAAACAATGCCTTAAACTATTCGTAAAGTCAGGTTATAACATTCAAATATAGGTCTAGACACAAGCGCACTAAAGTTGGAAATCATTTGTGCTACAGAATCTGGATTTCGATTGGTGCAACTAAATCAGTTCAGCTTAGACGTTTTACTATTAGCTGTAAAACAATAAGGATAACGCCGATTGGACAAATATAACACAGGGTAATTTCCTACTCATTTCTACTTTACAGAATAAGAAGTTTTTTATTATGGACATCTATAATTTTATTTGTAAATAATAAAAATAAGAAATTAAATGATAACGAATATTTGGTATAGTTGAATAAAATCTCTAGATAAAGTTAAAATATGTAAGGCTGCTAAAAACACATAAAGCATCCTAGAAAAAAAAGGAATAGCAATAAGAAAAATCCAAGATTATTTTTCAGTTATACTTATGAGCAAAATATTTGTATTTCTTTTTAACCAAATGTAAAATAATAGTATTTATTTCTCGATTTTTCAAATTAATTTCTTTGTAAAATTGCTATTGGTAGCAACTCTGTACGTCAAGATAGCGTAGCTTTTACGAACATACGAAAGAATGTGGTAATTCTTCAATCAAAATGGTCGCTTTGTACGGTTTGCCAACTTGCATGTCTCTGTTTCAGAGTTCTTTGTTTTCATAATTCCTCTGCTTGTGTAAAAGTGCGTGTAATTTTTATCTCATTTTGGTTATGTGCATTACAATGATATTGTGATTATTATACGTGGCGTGCGAGAAATATGTCATCGGTAATGTGAGAGCTCTCGACTATCATTTTTATTTTACGGGATTATGACGTCTATGATTCCCATTCGGATTTGCAGAAAGTAAAACAGTATCAGGTAAATGAGTTGTCTACGCTACTAATTTGCTCGGGACAGGTTCTAGCAGTGTTTAAAGATACTCTAATTTTGGAATTCTTCAGCTCTGTCAAGATTGATTTGTGTTGAGCATTCACATAGTTTCGCATCCTCAAAAAAGCTCCGTGCGATCCACCCTGTTTGTTTATTTACAATTGAATGCTAAAAATTAATTGAATGAAAGAAAATAATCTGTAATCAAACTAGAAACAAATGCCAATAAGATAATTATGATGAACAATATCAACATACTTGTGTTTACTCTGTGAAGAGTTGACTTGCATTCCAACTGTGCACTTTCTAAAAACAGAAACGATTCTAATACACTTTTTAACCTATTTTCAGCATCATAAAAAGCTTCCAGGTTGCAAAAAAGAGTATCAACAAAGTTGATTGCTAGTGGTAAACAAAACAAGTCTGCTTTGTTTGGGTTTGGTGAAGTGTGATTAACCCTCGGCACCTATAGGCTGGTAATGCGAACTGTGTCCGGTGACCCATGGTGCCGGGTGGGGATGTGATGGGTGGGGTGGGGTGAGAGGCTCCGCTCGGGCGCCATGAACCCGCCGGCGCCCGGCAAGACGGCCACGCGCTCCTCCGGGTACCACCAGAAGGCGCTCGCCGAGATCAGAAACTCACTTCTACCCTTCGCTAATATTGGAAACTCGGAACCGCCAGGCTCCTCTGCAGCTAGTACAGTAAGCTCGGGCGTCAGCTCTGGCTTTAGTTCCTCATCTGGCAATGGACTCGACAAAGAGCTTAATGTTCATCCACAAACAATCAATCAGCTTATTACTTTGGGATATGAAGAGGTAAGTGTTTCATTTTCTTTTAATTACATTATTGACAATGATTACTCAAAGAAATGTTTTAGTGTGTTGTATTTCCTTTCTTAACCACTGTTACATCAGAGGTGAAAAAAATACCAAATTGTAGTCACTTCTGATTATGATAAAGTGTAAAAAAATAAGAAAAAAAGGAGGGTTAAAAATACATAGATCAGTACAGATGTAGTGAATACCTAGTCCTTTCCCATCAGTTTTTGTCATGTAAGTATCATATTTATCTTGCTTTCTCAGTTGGCTTATTGATGGGTTCTGGAGCTAATTGAAAATGTAAGATATGAGCTTATACCGCAGTGGACCACCATTATTGAAAAAAGAAGATATGAGGTTATCTGATAAAAAACCTTGTGATTATTCACTCCACCTGTTCATCAATTTGAAGTCTAACTTGGTTATGTGGATTATCTGCTTAATAAACCTGATTAGTAGCAACATTTTAATAACTCTTGATACATTCATGATAGGCCACACAAGAATAATCAACAGAGTCTTACACTTATTCTCATCAATTTTTTTATTGAATACTTGCAAAAGTGTTGACCTGAACTAGTACTAAGATTGCTATTTGGGCTCCCTGGTCTTTGCATGTCTCTTAATTGTTGTAAGTCATTGCTGAAACTCTTCAAAGGCTCAACAGGGCCATAGTTTTTAATCACTTTGAAATAATTTCGAAAAAGACAGTGTTTATCCCCACAACACCAGCAGCCAACTATGTTGAGTAGTTTGGTAGCCTCAATAATAAATATAAGAATATGGAATCTTACTTCAAACAATATTTTAAGGATGTGTAAGGTTTGTAAGGATGTTAAAAAGATTATAAAAAAAAATAACACTGGAGGTTTCTCTGAATTGCCTTTTTTTTTTTTAATAATGATAAAAGAGTTCTCTGCAAATAAAGTAGATTGCATAGGCTAGTTAGTGTTTGTATTACTCCCTGTATGTAACTGGGACCTTTGCTCTAAACAAAGGGCTGCCACATTAGATCAGCAATGGTCGAAGTGGCACAGAACTCCCATCTCAATCCCCTCCAAGAATAATAATACACCGGGACCTTATCAATATTTGTTGCCTGCGACTCCATAAGTGTGGAAAAATAAAACTGATGCCTATGTTACTCAGGGATAATATCTAATGGTGATAGAAATTAAAATTAAAGTCGGTCCAGTAGTATTTATTCATTACAACCACACAAAAATACAAATCTTTCGTCTTAAAATAATATTAGTGTACAAAACAAAACAATTTTATTTCAACTTTGCAAACATTATCATTATAAGCTGTCCTGTTCCATTCCATTGTTATCTTTAATCATTATACCTTATTAGTATCTAATGTTTATGTTGATAATATTATTGTTTATTATTTATATTCTATCTGGGCCTGCATTATTCATTACTTTGTTGTTGTTGTTGTTGTTGTTATATATATATGTTGCTATAAAGTACCATGTGCAGTTTTATGCCTACAATACAGATTTATGCCTATATTGTTTCTGATTGAAGTCAAGGTTAATTTCATTAGATAGCCAATCAAATAAAAAAATATTTGATTAAATGTTGATTTTTAAGATATTGTAGTATTTGAGATATTTTCACAAAGTCAAACTTGCAACATTTGTTTGACAAAGCACTGCAACACTGGCAAAAGTTGTTTTCAAATTTAATTTGCTAGTCACCTTATCATCAAAACAAAAAATAATAGCAGGTTCAATGACCAGCAGCTGTAAGTACAATAACATGACTTGCCAACATATTCACTCATGGTTACTTGTTGTCTCGTAATGTAATTTGTATCTAGATAGATGCATTCTAACAGTAGTTTAACATTCAATTTACTTAATTATTATTTCTAAATTTTCAGGATACAGCGGTCCGCGCGCTCAAATATTCCGGAGGGCGCATCGAGTCCGCCATCGATTACCTATCGAAGCAGGAACCTCTCAATGGCGTCCACAAAAGTAACAACCTGGGCGCGCTCGGCACCAAGCTCATCCGCAAACCGAGTCTGGAGCGGGAGCTCAGCCTGCACCGCGGCAGCCCCGCGCTGGACTCTGGCGCCGGGTCCTCGCGCTCGGATAGCCCGCGGCAGGGCGAGGCGCCGCCGCTGCCGCACGAGAAGCTGTCCCGGCAGTACTCGCCCTCGGGCTTCGAGCCGCCGCCCGTCCCGCCGCCGCGCTGCCCGTCCACGCCCCCCGTACCGCCCTCCGTGCAGCAGCTCATGAAGCGCATGTCGCCCGCCCCGCCGCTGCCGCCCGCGCGCGGTACCAGCCCCGTCCAGCCCCGCCAGCCCATGGTCGTGCAGAACGGGCCGCAGGCGCAGCAGCAGCTCTCGCAGCAGATCCAGGCGCTCAGCCTGTACCAGCCCGGCGCCGAGCTGCCGCCGCCTTACCCGCTGGCCGGCGTGCCGCCGCCGCCCTCCTACTCGGTGTCCATGCAGAACCGGCAGAGCCCCACGCAGTCGCAGGACTACCGCAAGAGCCCCTCGTCCGGCATCTACTCGGGGGGCACGTCCGCCGGCTCGCCGTCGCCGGTCACGGTGACGCAGTCGGCCGGGCCGGCCGCGATGACGCGCCCGACGCCCATCCAGCCGTGGACGGCGCGGCACGCCGTGCAGCCGCCGATCATCATGCAGTCCGTGAAGAGCACGCAGGTGCAGAAGCCGGTGCTGCAGACCGCCATCGCGCCCGCGGCGCCGCCCGCGCTGGCCGCGCCGCCGCCGCCGCCGTCGTACGCGTCGTCCATCCAGCAGAAGCAGAGCCAGACGCCGCCGAGCTACCCGCTGGCGCCCAAGCCGTCCTCGCCGGGCGCGTCGCCGGCCGCCGTGCCCACCACGGAGCCCCCGAGCTACGCGAGCACCATGCACGCGCTGGCCGTGCAGCGCGGCCTGCACCCCGCGCCGCCGCCGCCCTACGCCAACCAGCAGGAGGCGGCCGACGCGGCGCCCTCGCATCACGCGGCGCTCATCAAGAAGTTCTCTAACTGCGACGCCAAGGGCGAGGGCTCGCAGGCGCCCGAGGGCAAGTGTCCCAACCAGAACTGCTCCAACAACCTGCTCAACAAGGAGGGCTCGCTGGCCGCGGGCGGGGACAAGGGTTCGAACGGGTCGGCCGAGCGCCGGCCAGCCGCGCCCCCCAAAAAGATCCGTCACCAGTCGCCGATCCCGGAGCGCCGGCACATCAGCAAGGAGAAGGAGGACGAGAGGCGCGACTGCAAGGTCCGCAACTACTCGCCGCAAGCCTTCAAGTTCTTCATGGAGCAGCACGTGGAGAACATCGTCAAGTCCTACAAGCAGCGCCAGTTCCGCCGCATGCAGCTCGAGAAGGAGATGACGAAGATCGGGCTCAGCCCCGAGGCGCAGTGTCAAATGCGCAAGATGCTGAGCCAGAAGGAGTCCAACTACATCCGGTTAAAGCGCGCTAAAATGGACAAGTCCATGTTCACAAAGATCAAGCCGATCGGCGTGGGCGCGTTCGGAGAAGTAGCGCTGGTGCGAAAAATAGATACGAGCCATTTGTACGCGATGAAAACGCTGCGGAAGGCTGACGTGTTGAAGCGGAACCAGGTGGCTCACGTGAAGGCGGAGCGCGACATCCTGGCTGAGGCCGACAACGAGTGGGTCGTGAAGCTGTATTACAGCTTTCAGGACAAGGACAACTTGTACTTCGTGATGGATTACATCCCGGGCGGGGATCTCATGTCGCTGCTGATAAAGCTAGGGGTTTTCGAGGAGGCGCTAGCGCGGTTCTACATTGCGGAGCTGACGTGCGCCGTGGAGTCAGTGCATCGCATGGGCTTCATCCACCGCGACATCAAGCCGGACAACATCCTGATCGACCGCGACGGTCACATCAAGCTCACAGACTTCGGGCTCTGCACCGGCTTCCGATGGACGCACAACTCTAAATACTATCAGAGAAATGGTGAGTTAGTCTTCTCTTTAACTTACACGCAAGCCAAACGAAAAACTCAAGACAGTCGGGAGTCAAGAGCCCCGTTGTCTCTATTTAGTTACGAATCGAGAATCAAAAGGATAGGGCCCACTTCGACTTATTTCTAGTTGATCTGGGTATGTTGAATGATCCCTCTGGCAGTCGTATTTGCTCATTTCAGATACTTACTGTTTATTACAGCTGTGTTTATAAACAGTTTAAAACCGTTTTTGTTAGGTACGTAATTATACAAAACAGATCATACTAAATCGACCCAGGGCGCTTATATACTTTTTGTATACAATAATACCGGTAAAAGCCATGTATAGTCCTTTCTGTCTGACCTCCTACAAAACAATTACCCTACTTCCTATATTTTTAAATTATTGTATCAAATCGACTTCATATATTCTCTAATGTTTCAAGCTACGAGTTTGATGTTAATGCCCCCAATTAATTTAGAACTTGTTTAGGTCTGGTCGCCAAATATGGCGAAGGTGCTCTTGGTAACCGCCGATTAAATTTGATGACGCATCCTTACTATTTGGAATAAGTCCAAAAAAGGCGAAACATTCATCAGTATCGTCTGTATTACAAGTATTTATGGCTACACTAAAGTGACGGTTCTTAATATATGCATCAAGTAAAAACGAAACAATAGTTTTTTGTAAAATATGCAATTGTAGTAAAGTAATAATCTCAAACCTGAATTAAGTTGCATTTTTTTATCTTCAGTAAACGTCCGTGTTGAGAAGGAAAAAAAAAACTAACGCAAATATCATCTATTATCGACTGAAAGTTCACCAAAAACACATGTTTCGTGTTTTGCTTTTTAGGGTTCCGTACCATAATGGTACGGACTTTGTCGTATGTCTGGTCTGACTGTCTGTATGTCACAACAGTTTTTCTCGGAAACTATAGAAGGTATCATCTATAATTTTGGCATAGTTGTACAACTTGCTTGCCGGCATCTGTTTTTAGTAAAAATAAGAAATAATTTTAGTAAATATCAAAAAGGGGGCTGGAATGGGGGGTTGAAAAATTAAAGTGATTTGATAACCCGGGGTGTCATATGGAAGGGCTCAACTATTTTTTTATTATTTTCCGTGACATACTTTTTGATTAATAGACAGTAGCTGAAGTTGCTAAACCAAAAAAAATAAAAAAAACATAGTTCTTTATTTATAATTTACGCGAAACAAAATGAAGTTGTCAAATGTACAGTTTTGGAAAAAAATAAGTTCATACATAACAAAATGAGTATTTTCTTTTGAGTTTTCCAACGATATTATCTTAAGGCACTGGTATCCAAGGGCGATTAGCTATTGGCGATTTTCTCGCCTAAGAAACGAACAAAGGATAAGGATTCCCTGTCAGTAAAAGAGACACGTATATTAATAGTTGATCGCTGGCTGTTCACACTGCCGGCGAGAACTCATTCCACTAGTTTGTCGAAACAAAAATATAGATCCCGTGTCAAGAAAAGAGACCCAAATATTAATAGTTGATCGCTGGCTGTGCTCGCTTCCCGCTCATCGTCGGCGGTGGGACCAGAGCCTTAATACCCTTAGTGCGCGAGTGCGACTCACACTTGGCCGATTTTTTTGTACTCCATAGCGTATTTGTATTGTAAAGACTTAATCGGTTAAGTGAGGTATAATATAAATATTGCAGAGCACGGACGGCAGGACTCGATGGACCCGGTGGACGGCGAGTGGAGCAACCTGAGCGAGTGCCGCTGCCACCAGCTGAAGCCGCTGGAGCGGCGCCGCAAGCGCGAGCACCAGCGCTGCCAGGCCCACAGCCTCGTGGGCACGCCCAACTACATCGCGCCCGAGGTGCTGCAGCGCACCGGCTACACGCAGCTCTGCGACTGGTGGTCCGTCGGGGTCATCCTCTACGAGATGCTGGTCGGCTCGCCGCCCTTCCTGGCCGCCACGCCCGCGGAGACGCAGCTTAAGGTAACTTCGACTTTATTATTAACGTGTGCCAATGTTTACCGTTAAAAATCAAATTATTCTGTTGGTTTGACGGTACCTTATCGTGAAAATTATTTGAAATAATTGCTATGGATTATTTTATATATATTTATATTTTACTTTTTTAATTTTGCGTCTTGACTATTATTATTCATTTATTCATTTATTTCCTCTAATAAAGTACATTCTTTTTTTATAAAACAGTTTGTTGGAGAATTTAAAAAACACTCTTAATTATGTCTACTGTGTACTTACTTAAATTAATTTAAAAAAGAAAAATATTAATCTAAATCCTCTGAATCATTAAATTAATATTTTTATGCGACGGATACAAATAATGACGTTAACACTTTTTCAGGCGCACCAAAATAACGAATAAATGCAAGGATTTTCATATTGGCAATAAATTTCAAAGCAAGTAACATTTCGCGTAAATTCAATCAAATTTGAACAATGTACTAAATAAACAGTATAAAGCGCTTAAAAAAGGGTTAAATCAATTATCATAAAGAAGCCTAATAAATAGTATGCAGCGTGATGACTTCGATGTTGTTGTAATACACATTTTTTTTGATAAAAGTAATTTCAACGATAGTTTTTGTACGTTTCCTTAACATAGAAACTTACCACATTTTTTTGCTATCTATGGCGTATGAAAAGCTAGTCTCAAAAGTGGAGAAGATGAGCTCCGAGTCGTGCCTCTGACGTGCCGCGTTGTTCGCAGGTGATCAACTGGGAGAGCACGCTGCACATCCCGGAGGCGGCGCAGCTGAGCGCGGAGGCGGCGGACCTGATCCTGCAGCTGTGCGCGGCGCCGGCCGCGCGGCTCGGCAAGGACGCGGGCGAGGTCAAGGCGCACGGGTTCCTGCGCGGCGTGGACTGGGCGGCCGGCCTGCGCCGGTCCGTCGCGCCCTACATCCCGCGCATCGAGTTCCCCACGGACACCTCCAACTTCGACCCCGTCGACCCCGACAAGCTGCGCGCCAGCTCCAGCGACTCGGCGCGCTCGGACAGCGACCCGACCGACAACGGGAAGACCTTCCACGGCTTCTTCGAGTTCACCTTCCGCCGGTTCTTCGACGACGGCGGGCCCGGCATCAACCGGATCAACCTGGACGACTCCGACCCGCAGGGGCCCGTCTACGTGTGACCGAACGCCACCGAGTGCCTCCGAGTGCGGCCGAGTGACGAGTGCCTTGACTCTCTCTATTAAAACTAGTTTTTTTAACGTAATGAATGTAACGTATTTAAAATTAAACGACCGTATTGTTAATAATCCCGGTGATAATGTTGTAATATTGTATCGTTATGTATTTGTAAGAGTAATCTTATTTCTGTAACATATGTGGCGGACGCCGCGGCCGCGGACGCCGCGGCCGCGGCCGCGTCGCTCCGATCGATGTATACTATTTTTGTAACTAGAGAAATTATTTATGAGATAAGAACAAGCTTACTTGAATTAGCGAATGATTCGACTTGTCTATATTTTCTTATGTATTTATCAAAGTATATATTTAGGTCGCTTGTAGATGTGTGTCCGTTTATGCAATTGTAAACCGCCACCGAAGTCATGCATGTTGAACCGAGTCGAATCTGTCACTCCAAGGAAGTGCTTCCAGTTTGGCCTACGGGACAGCTCATACTATGTGCCTTAATAACTCGATGTGATTTTTACATGAAAGATATTTAGGTGTTCATACTTTTGATAGAGTTTTGTAACAGACAAAGCTGCGGATCCAGTTTTGCCGCTCGGAGAGTGCAATACGTATTTATTACGCGCGGGGCCGCCGGCGCGCGCCGTACTCAGTACTGTCGGTTTTCAGTCAAACTGTAAAACATTCAAGTTAATAGTAAGGAATTTCGTTTTCACTAACAATAGGTACCCCAAGTTTAACTAGTAGTCGCGAGTAACAACAGAACAAATCGAGGTGTGATTACTCGTAGCGATACGATAACGTAAATGCTTGTTTCGAGTCTATTGTCGACATGTTCACTTGTACAGTACGGTATAAACAAGTCACTTCAACTTAAATTATGTGTTATTGAATGTAAATTGTTTTATTCTGAAATGAAACATGCTTATAAGTAAATGAAAATAAAGTATGGGAACTTTGTTATATCTTTACTTTTTGCCTTTTCTAACAATTAGGCTTCCTCGCCATTTTTGCTTCACTAATATGAGATGTCATATCAACCCATCGTCTGACGCAAAATGGAGCGTCAAATTCAAATTTAGATTTTTTATACGTTTTATTCAACGAATGATTAATGTCCATGGTTTATTGGTTCATTAGGATTTAAAAAGATAAACATTTTGGACTCTTATTTTATTTGTTTTATGTCGAAAATCGAATAAATAATTGATCATGTAATCAGTGCACAAAACAAGTGCACTGATCACTGCTTAACATACCAGACATAAACCCCCAATATGAAAGCTTGTCGACGCGATGGCCTAATTGGTGACCGTGCGTGACCCTGCCTACGAAGCTAGAGGTCCTGGGTTCAAATCCCGGTAAGGGCAGATATTTGTGTGATAAGCGCGAATATTTCTGTAATTAAGTATATATTTATCTGTATAAGTATTTATATCGTTGTCTAGTACCCATAATACATACATGCCTAGAGCTTAGTTTGGGACTAGGCCAATTGGTGTGACATGACATGGTCCAAAAAGAAAATAATAATATACAGGGTCCGGGAGATAGTGGCCAACCTTAGAGGGCTGGATCTCAGGAGTGACCAAAATATGTTTGTATCGTATGTAAATATCTAAATACCTCATACTGGGTATAAAATTAAATATTGAATGAACGGAAAATTTAATAAATGGTTACATTTAACAAATCAACAATCATAAAAAAATATAAGTAACAGTTTCACTTACAAAGAGATTTCATATTTACTACTAAGGACATTTAATGTCTTTGTTATCTTATAAGTATAAGGTAGGAACCGATATTGGAGACCGTTGCGCTACAGTGCAACAAGTCTTGATAAGTGTGACTGAAAGAAAGCTTAAGCTGTCAATCCGCATCCGACCGCAGGTTCGGCCCTTGGAACTAACATACATGGCTGTACATGCTAGGGCAGCAACAAGAATTCTTGCACCCTCCGGTTAAAATCCTCAGGATAGCGCAGGTGGATGTTGTGCTTGCCGTCCGGGTACAAGTGCACTCTGAAAATATATACATAATATTCATAAGTTTTTACAGGTCTGAAATCCGTACGTTTAGGAGCTTCGAAGCAAAAACAGACAGACGGTTATTACAAATAACTGGCCAAGAGTTACTTGTATATTCATTCCAATCTACTGAAGTTTTAGATAAGTTTTTGCATATTAAGTAAGCGATGAGATTTATTTTAACTGGAGAACATGTTTTTTCTGACATCAATAGTTACTGATTAGTTTGAAACTGCAGAATTTTCATGTCATTGTATCAAGATGCACAAAACACACTTAAAGTTCGACCCTCCATTTTAAACATTTTTTTAAAATATACAATGGGGGATAGGACTTAAACAAAAATCAATTGATCGGAAAACTATATCAATATAACACATATTTTTTATTATTGTATCGTGTAGAATATGAAAGAAAACTTTTTCTCTCATATCAATAATTACAGACATAGAGGGGTCCAAAAGTTACTCACAGAACGGAATCTGCCAACCCCCGATTCCACGTGGTCTTGTCTGCCCTACCCCTAGTATATAAAAAGCCGGAGGTGCGGAGTAAGCTGCGAAGGTGAGCATTGGTGCCTCTGCTTTGCTACGCAACGGCGAAGGGGCTGCAATTCCGCAGCTCCAGTTTGTTGTGTGTATGTATGTATCTTTTGGAACTAACTAAGCTCATATACCTAGCCTTTGTAATTTACTAACATTTCCCTCCATTTCTCTAATTATGGATCTGATAGAAAAAGTTCATGTGACAAAAGATGCTTAGTTTAGCTTATTTTACACAATACATTAATAAAAAACATGTTATATTGACATAATTTTTACACCATCGAGAAATTTCAGTCCCTCGGCCTTGGTAATTGACTACGAGCCCCATATCTCGGTAATTTTTGAGTTTAGGGTAAAGTTAATTTGACATAAGATGCTTTTCGAATATTCTACACATTGCAATAATACAAAAAACAAGGTTTAAAAAACCCGCCTGTTGTTGCTGACCAACTTTAAATCGTTATAAATCCTAAATGATCGTTCAAAATGAAAAATGATTACAGTAACCGAAAAATGAATACCTATTCAATGATACCCCATTTGTCGTAGTTCGTCAACTTTTTTTTGTTATATTTTACAATATGGCGTCTATCTGCTGTCATATTGAATTTTAATAACTGTCATATCTTATCTTTACTGATATTCACAAGATTAAGACAAATGCGTTTCTAGAGCGCGACAAAGGCTGATAAACACATTCATTACCCTCCTCCTTCGCAAGTCGGGTAAAAAGTATGCCGTGTATAGGGGTAACCAAAAAGTCCTTAATCCTTTGCTAGACTTTGGCACTCTGACTTTTATTTAAGTTTACGACATCCACAGTGCCAAAAAAAGGCTACAAATGTGGGACTTACACAAAGTCTTACAATAGAGGCTAATTGGCTAATTGTTTATAAATTATCCCGAATTTACGACACATTTCCAATACAGAATGACTAGCGTGACAATAGGTCTAAACAAACATAATAATTGTATCTATAGATAAACATTTGCCTATGCTAGGTAATAAACATTTAAATATCTCTTGAGAATACTACCTTGAACCTTTAATGTGTGTGTGTAAGTGTGACACATGCATAGTATCAACCATGGGGTCTTTCTCCCCATACAATATCAGAGTGGGAGCGACAATATCCTTCAGCAGGCCTGAACAGATGTCGCCATTTTTGGCTTGGAACACCAATGTCATGGAATCCACCCATTCTGCCCAATACTTGGCAAATAGTTCTTCACCATATAATTCAATCATAGGTTTTTTCATTTTTTCTGACCAGTTTTTTAAATCTTTGGTTCCTGCAAAAGGCATTATTTGGTTAGACCAGCGGTGGCTCAAAAGAGCCATTTCCATCCCTAAAATTAAATAATGTTTATGACAGGGGACCAAAGTTAAGGTAGGTTCACAATGTAGGTCTATTAACTTCGATGATCAGCCTCTAAGGAATTGAAAGTAGAGTCACCGCTGGCTTATACACTGTTTTTTTAGTCTTACATGTTAGTTAGGGGAATAAACCTTTTTTTTTAAATTATAGTATGTTTGTCTGTATTAACCCCTCATGGAGCTGGAGATGTAAAGAATACCCAGTTCTAATATTATATCATAGGCCAAAAAAATTGCTTAATTACAAAAAGATATCCAAAGTTTGAACATGGATATGTGCCTCAAGGGGTTAGAGATTCCTTACGCTGGTATAGTTCCAATTCATGAGGCAGAATGAGGGAGTTAGTGGCCCATACCACCAGCTTGATTACAGAACTTGGGTACATAGCTGCATGGATCAAGCTCGCACTGCCTCCATCGCTCCAACCTAGTACAGAGTACTTAGGGATATTTAGTGCCTAAAAAATAAACAAGAATATTTAGTGTCAAAATTCAACAACACGACGAAGTATTAGTGAATCATCTACCTGATATTTGTAATGTAAAATATTGAATGCCTAATCTTGAACTACTTACTTTCATAAACTCAAAGGCATAATGCGCATCTTTCTCATAGAAGTCTGCGGTAAAGTCTCTGACCGGGGGTCTGCTCTTGCCGTAGCCGGGAGGGTCATATACCACGACCGTGAACTGGTCCCGGTTGAATCCTTCCACTTGCGGCCTAAAGTCCGTCCAGATGGAGCCGAGCGCGCCCGGGACCAACAAAAGTGTATGCGGACCATTACCTACTTTAATATAGTTTATATCCCAATTACCCACTTTTACAGTCTCTTCCTACAAAAATATACATTATCAATCATAATGGAAACTTTATTTAAACTGCGAGGCCAAGAATAACCTGTTATTTTACCTTAGGAACAGCCGATGAGAAATTTACAATTGGAGCTATTTTTCGGCAGTTCGCTTTAACAAATGGCAAAACAAAGCTTTTATATTTTATGAGCATATTTATACTCCTATTATAAAAAGCCTACGAGAAGTTATAAATAATTTGTTATAGTTTTCAAATTCAATCCAATTTTGTGTAAGATGTTATCGGATTCAGTCCAATGTTTACAACTACTCGGGCAAAAGTCAACCTGTCTGTTCTGACAGTCGCGAGCGGTCAGATCCACGTCGGAACCACCCAAGGACCGAAATCTTCATATTATTTTATCAGTACCGTGTCTATCAAACTACTGATTTGAATTTTAACAATTATTGCTTAAATTAAATCTTAATTGTTAAGAAATAACTTGATTTAATGTTTTGTAATATGTTTTATGTCCATACAAGACCGAAAACGCAATTTGTATTGTTTGTAAATAATTTAATAAGTTAACACTCTACATTTCGGACTCGGATTTGATATCAACTGAAGGCACTTTAGTTTGTGATAATCCTGATAACATGCTGATAACGATTAGGAAATGAAACTTGAATGAAACTGCCGTCTAAACTTCGCCGTGAAGAAATTAAACCGTCTAATTTCTTAACTAAAAGGTTGAAAAAAGGAAATAATGAGTATGAGTTGAGTATGTGAGCATCGGTTCGTAGAATGAATATTACAGTACTACTTTGTTCTGTGAAGTAAGTAAACATATTATTGTGTGCAACCTTATTTTAATAAAACTAATCTTTGAATTAGTTTGAATAAACAGAAGGTAAAGATGAGGTAAAGTCACAACACGTGATTTGTTGAGCCACTTAATTGCCACTGTTCGTATTTTGGCCGTGTAATGCAGTAAGTTTTATTCTTGGCCTTTGACTAAGATCATTAGTATCTGTTTTTTCAGCTTAATAATTGAAAGTTCCCTCACTGAGGGACCAGTATATTAGGTCGATTTTTGTAAAACGATGGGAAGTTCGGGGCTCGTTCCACAGCTCCACTCCCGTCACGGGTCGGCCTGGCATTGCAGTTTGCAGTGCCGCCGGGATCGGTCCACTTAATAAACTAGCATTTAGATAAGTGGGCTCTGTGCAATTGATTATTAAATTACCTACCTACTGGTGGTAATGCATATCAGCACCAGTACCAATATCCTCATCGATTTTTTAATTAGTTATTAGTTTTTCCGACGTAACCGGAGCGCACGAGACGGTGCGTTTGGTTCTTGTTGTGTACTCCAGTTTCGAGCTGCCAGTACACTACACATCTTCACAGCACGCTACGAGTCTTCCGTCCGATTAGTCCGGCGCCAGCTACATTTTTATTGAGAACCAAGCTGTGGCTTGCTGTTTGCAAGCCCGCGAATACCATGAAGGTACGCCAGATACACGAAATAAGTCCAAATCTTCTATTACTGTGCAACACAAAAAATATGACACATTTTGTACGTAGCAAACGTCATAACGCTACGGCCTGTAAGGAAAACGATTCGTTTCTTGAATATAGGAACCGGGAATGACTGGATCTTTCGAACGCCTTACGTCAATATGTCACTCACACACCAAACCAGGTTTTTGCAAATTACAACTTAATTCATACGAACCAAAGTCTCTTTTAATCTTCTAATTCTTTTAAGACTGGCGGACGATAATGGTGTCAGTGGCACGACTTTCAGCTGACGGCCCAAACCATCTGTGGCGTTTAAAAGTTTCGCATGCGCCCGATGAATCGGCAACCGGGCATCGGGATATTGCTATTCTCTCATATGAATAAAACCATTGTATTCGTATTAAAAGTATTTTATTTATTTTAAGTAGTACATAAGACACTTCCTAGCAACATTATCTAGCCTTATGTGAAAGCAATGCAACCATAAATTGGTTAAAATAAATAAAACTGGTATTAATATCTTCAGAAATGAAAATATGCGGTTGTGACGCGATCTCTCGACTAATACTTCACTTATGTTTGTAACATAATTTCATCTCGCAAATTACCAATTTTGGATGTGATAACAATAAAGTAATTAATAGTAAAATAAACCTCAAATAAGTATGCTTACATAGACCAGCTAAGTTAAAAGTAAATTTCATGTAGTTTTTAAGTTGGTGACATTTTGATATAGTTTTAGATGCGAAACATTTAACCACAAAAAGTCTTACTTTTTCAACTAAATAATACCTTTGTTATTTTTTACTGAACAGAAAATGCGTTAACTGGCTTTAAAGTCAGGGATATTAAGCAACCCTGTTCGTTTACCACCACTAAAATATTTAATCTAACAACACGAACACGCAACGTTCAATGAACGAAATCGGCGACTCATTCAGGCCTCAATCACTTAAGCGCATAATAATGTTATGATCCCAGTACAATGTTTAAGCTGTATAAAAATATTGGTATGGATTACTTTGTTATGGAATTTATTGAACCTAACGGACGTGCGGACGTATCATATAAGATGGATCATGCTATTGCAACCTATACTGTCATTGTCATAAGATTTTTTTAACAAAGCAATGTATGTTAGCAATACGCAGGCACTTCTTGCAACCACAGACTATAAAAATGTATGTCGAAAGAAAACGAGTTCAAGTATACTCTATCTGTGTAGAGAATGAAACGTAAAGAAAACCACGTGATACATGCACCAAGACACAACCAAGACAGACCACAGATACAATACAACACTTATTGAATAGAGAAATAAAGAAAATTATTAAGCATCTGTGGTGAATCTTGACTGGCTAGCACAAGTTACTTGGTTGTTTTCCTTGGCCTATCTACGCGGGCAAAGTATACAATTCTGAGCCCGTTTTAATTAGTATAAAGTCAGGACATGAGACTGAGATCACAGATATCTCTTAGTCGAGCTCGCCGGCGTTGCAGGCGTCCTGGTAGGACTTGCCGCCGGGCTGCTCAGGGTCCAGCTTGATCATATCGTCGATGCGCAGGATGGTGATGGCGGCCTCGGTGGCGAACTTGAGCGACTTCACCTTGGAGATGGCCGGCTCAAGCACGCCGGCGGCGAGGTTGTCGCGCAGCGTGCCCTCGGTCAGGTCCAGCCCGACCCACTTGAGGTTCGCGTGCTCTGTCTGATGATAGATAATGATTAGTAATTTCACATAATGGCGAATATCACAAATAATGTATGCAGTAAAGCACTGAATTAATTTGATGTTTGACGCACTGGTAGGTCAAAGGTAGAGGACGGGGAAAGAAGTCCTTTTTTCCCCCTTCGTGTAACGGAAATGAACCATATTCATAGTTAACATTGTCTCAATCATGCCCTTGTAAGTAAAATATTTTTTGAATTTACTCATATGGATCCATGTCAGGAATAATACATAAGTATTACCTGTCAGGGATGAGGGGAGATACAGAAGCACAGCTCGAAGAGAAGTGTTTCATTATAAACTGTAGTCCTATTTTTATTAGTGTTACTTCCTGTCTAAATAACTACAAGGCTAATTAGCCTTGTAGATTGTGAAACTGCTTATGAAGGTAGCAGTCTCTGATTCCAAGGGCAAAATTAAATATTTACTCCCGAGTCTTACATGTTTTCTATGTATGAAAGGTATTTCTATATAATAAGTATTTTTATCGTTGGTTAGTACCCATAGAACAAGCTTAGAACATACTTTATAACTATAGTCGCATCTTTTTAAAGGTAATTTTTGCTGTAAACTCAGTACAAAACATGGTTCAGGTTATATTTTGTAAAACATTCAATTTTATTGCCACAGAAAAAAGAACACAGTTATGTCACTGTCCTCGGCAAGTTTGGGCCAGCAAGATATATAAAATTAAGTTATCACTTCGCACGAATCGTGATTCTAAACATAATTTTCAGAAACAGATGAAATTCAAATCGCACAAATGAGTCAATGGAAAGCGATTACGACGGGAGCACGAAATGTGAAGCGAAGAGAGCGAAGTGATATCTCACATCAATGAAGCAGCCCTCAACTTGTTGACACGGGTGTATCGAGTCAATGATACCAGTGAAATAAATAAATGATGCACGCACAAACAGAATTCTCGTTTTAAATGAATGCAACAAAGAGTTGTTATCAAAATAAAGTTTGCCATCAACAAATTAAATTCTTTCATCTTGATTATAATTTCCATTTAACATTTAATAAGTACCCAAAAAAAAAAGTAGCATCCCTACGTCGCCTCAGTTTCCTCGCCGGTCACGGTGTTGTCCTTCCATATAGTTTTTTTTAAACAAAAAGTCGATTTCTTATAAACGTGGAAAGTATCATCGGTGTGGTAATCGACAGCTCTCTAAACTTTCGGGAACATATAGACACTATAGTTAAGCGAGGATCAAAGCTTGCAGGTTTCGTGTCTAGGCAAATTAAAAGTTTTAAGGACCCTGAAGTGATAATTCCTGTCTATAACTGCATTGTCAGAAGTTTGATCGAGTATTGTTCCCCTGTTTGGAATCCGGGATACAAAATTCACTCCGACCGTATTGAAAGAATTCAAAAACGTCTTCTCTATCACTTAACCTACTCTTTAAATCGGTGCAAACAACTCGCTTCCTATGATAGTAGACTAAATTTTTATCAGATGGAATCACTTCACAATAGACGCAGGTCGTACGATGTAGTTTTCTTGTTTAAAATATTGAATAATTTGATAGACTGCGCGGACCTACTAATGAACATCAGCGTGGTTGTTCCTCGAGCGAACAGCCGCCTGTGCAACAGGAAGCCCTTCGCATTGCCGTTGACTCGCACAAGAGCACGTTTACACGCACCACTGTATAGAATGGTCGCTTCATATAACAATGTTTTTAGTTTTAATTTTGATATATATTGTAGCTCATTAGCCACTGTAAAAAGAAAGATCAAGTTAGCAGAAAAACACCTTGTTTAATAATCTAGGATGACACCTGTTTAGTTTTAAGTGTACCTATATTTTTTAGCATATTATGCCAAATCAATTTTTAACTGTTTAAAGTAAGCGCAGGTTGTGTTCACTATTTTAGAATGTTCACAATATGCAATTTTTAATTTAAGTTATTATAATATGTATACTACTCTAGTGTAACATTCCGTTTGTGAACCAATAAACTAAAAAAAAAAAAAAAGTATAAATAAGTTGAATGCTGCAAATGTTTTCCATTAAGTGCAGCACCTTTGTTTTCAATTATTCTGTGGGAATAAAAATCCGACGCGATGTACTCGCGCTTTTGGTATCGATGTCACTTTCAACTAAACGCGCGTCTGCATCGCTACAAAACGTCGGCGTGGTTTGTGCTACCTGCCTATAACTGGACCTCCAGTATGTGTAAGATTGTGTATTGAGTGGCAGATGGTATACCTTGGTCTGCGAGGAGTTGTGGTAGGCGCGCAGCTTGGCCACGAGGTCGGTGGCGTCGCGCGCCGCGTTCACGGCGAGCGTCTTCGGGATCACCAGCAGCGACTGCGCGAACGCCGCGATCGCCAACTGCTCGCGGGAGCTCTGCGGGGAACCAGGGATCGAGGTGTTAGGTGTCATAATTAACTGGTTAAAATGGGGAACACCTTAAAATTCTGAATTATAAATTAATTTCATAGATTATTCTAAGATTGAACATAACTCCTATTTCCCAGTCGTAGGCATCTGTTCACTCGAGACGCATCTGTTCACGGTTGTCACTGGGGACCTATTGCTAAAGTTTAAGATTAGTCGCGAAGTTCTCGAGGTTTATGGAGAGCGCAGCGGAACGGTGCCACCGCCAGGCGCAATAGGTATATTTGTGAAAGATTGATCTCATCAGGACCGCTCCATCTCGTCGCAGTACGCGTGCGTGGGTCTCCTAGTCTAAAGCCGCTGGCACCTGGCACCTGGCACCGGTGCGGGTGTGACTCACCAGCGTGGTGGCGAAGTTCTCGAGGTAGATGGAGAGCGCGGCCTCGACGGCGCCGCCGCCGGGCGCGAGCCGGCCCGACTCGAGCACGCGGCGCACGGCGCACAGCGCGTCGTGCGCGGACCGCTCCATCTCGTCGCAGTACGCGTGCGTGGGTCTCCTAGTCTAAAGCCGCTGGCACCTGGCACCTGGCACCGGTGCGGGTGTGACTCACCAGCGTGGTGGCGAAGTTCTCGAGGTAGATGGAGAGCGCGGCCTCGACGGCGCCGCCGCCGGGCGCGAGCCGGCCCGACTCGAGCACGCGGCGCACGGCGCACAGCGCGTCGTGCGCGGACCGCTCCATCTCGTCGCAGTACGCGTGCGTGGGTCTCCTAGTCTAAAGCCGCTGGCACCTGGCACCTGGCACCGGTGCGGGTGTGACTCACCAGCGTGGTGGCGAAGTTCTCGAGGTAGATGGAGAGCGCGGCCTCGACGGCGCCGCCGCCGGGCGCGAGCCGGCCCGACTCGAGCACGCGGCGCACGGCGCACAGCGCGTCGTGCGCGGACCGCTCCATCTCGTCGCAGTACGCGTCCGTGGGCCCGCGCAGGATGATCGACGCCGCCGTGCGCGCAACCGGCCTAACATAATAATAATACATTTCGAATAAATGAGTTTTTTTTAAAATAAAACATACGTACATAGAAATGCGACAAGGAAGATTTTGTATCAACCCATATAAGTAACAAAAAAATCTAGAGGTTTGTTAGTGAATACAGAAAATTTGCAAGAATAAATTATCACAATAGAAATGTTAGAGTAAATTTATTGAGAAAAAAATTAAAGATTGGTGCATTTTTATGTTCACTCAAGATAGATTGAATCATTTGATAATGGCTGTAGTAACTATTACTGACCCCTTGATGAGAATGAGCTGGTCATCACAGATCTGTTCCTGGACAACTTCAGCAGCTTCACCTATCATGCTGGCTTCAAACACTTCCTCTCCTGAAACATGTACAAGTATTTAAATATAATTACACTTTAGAGTATCAGAAGCTTGTAACTAAGGACATCATCAATAATGGCAAAAAGAACTTTGTGTTAAGAGTAAAACAAGACAAGATTATAACCCCGTTATTCATAAATGCACAATATACCTATTTAAGTAAAAGTATGCAATGTTACCTTGGTAATTTCAAATGTCAAAATGAAGTTCTTTAGCTTGAGGCAGTAGTAAAATTAATGTACCTCTTTTAAATTTTATATTATGAATGTAAGGTAGGTGTAAATTTTTTTTCATACATTGAGTGATCCACCCTAATATGGACCCCCACCCGTCCAAGTGCAAACAACATCCCATTTCAACTTACCCTCCATATTAGTTAAAGAGGTCAAGAACGTAGCACCAGTAGCCTTAGCAATCCTTTTGAGGTCAGCCTTCTTGACCCGGCGGACGCCCATGGCACCAGCCTCCACGAAGTATTTGAGGCACAGGTCGTCGATGCCGCCGGTGACCAACACCACGTTCACGCCGGTGGCCAGGATCTTCTGGAGACGCTCCTTCGTGATGTCCAGCTCGCGGGCACGGATGGCTTCTAGTTTCTCTGGGTCGGTTACTAGGATCTGGGGATGAGATGGTTTATGTGAGAAGAGAAAAATAAAACAATGTCATTAAGACTATGCCAAGCGACCAGTCTAGTCCACAAGGGCACTTTTTTCCGTTAAGTTACTTACTCATAGTTAAATTGTTATTAGGTTCTCATATACCCTAATTCAATTGTGTATTCATTTGTACAGTCGACGTCAAAGATGTGTTTACATTTTTTCACCTTATTCCATTGAATTAAGGTCCAAAAGTGTCAACATATCTACGTGAATACATAATAATGAGGGCGCCACTGGACGCTAGGCGTGGTCATAATCTAATATAGGGTAAATCGCCAATAACTGGCCACCTCACACTAAAAATGAACTTTATTTACCTAGAATAGAATGCATTTTAGTATAAGGTGTTAATTACTGGCCACCCTTCAATAACTGGCCACGTTATACTAAATTGAATTCTGTTGGTAGGTAACAGAGTTCATTTTTAGTATGAGGTGGCCAGTTATTGGAGATTTACCTACTGTACAGTCAAAAACATACACTTGTGACCCACCATAGGGCCAAAGTCAATCCGAAAATTAACAGCAATGCAAAAAACACCGATGCTTGGCGGTAAGTAGGTCAAAACATGCTGAGGAGGCATTACATGGTGCTTTCTGTTTAAACGCAAATTTTGTTGAAAATAAAAAGAAAGGTAATGTAACTACACAACAATCCCAAAAATTCTAGAACACATTGTCCACATCTTGTTTTTCACTCGGAACAACCTTTCAATCTAGCAGGGGGCCTAATATAGCTACGTTTATCGCGTGACAAAATGTAGATCATCCGTCACTTTAAACACGTTTATAAGTACGAGAGTGACGAAAGCTTTATGCACATTTTGTCACGCGATAAACGCAACCATACCAGGCACGCTGGTATAGATAAAGCCGCACTAAGCTAAAAGCGAGAAAATAAAATATGTGATAGCCATTCATCTACTGAGTAACACAATACTGCCTTTGCCATGTTATCATATTGTTTCTAGTTCTTCCAACATTACTGTTAAGTAAATAAAATTAAGCAACTGTAACACTGACAATATGACAATTTTATTAATAATATATGCTTTATCTCTTGCTAGCGACCCGCCGTCGCTTCGGTTTATGTGAATTTTTGGTAACACCCGTATATAAACCAGAATTGCGACAGATCGAGATTCTACATTTCACGCAAAAGTTGTTTGCACAGATTGAGCGGGCAACTTTAAAAAATAGGTATCTAGTAACTTAGTTCAAAAAACAATATTTATTGTATAACGCATTTTTATAAACGAATCCTGAAAATGTATGCACGTATTTTATGGAATTAAAAACAAAATAATTGTACTACTTCTACGTCCTATATGCGAAACAGACCGTTAAAAGAGTTTGACAATAACCTCGTTCTTTGATCGAGTCGATTACACTTTGTACGATCGGATCGGAAGCGGCAGAAGCGCGTGGAGCTAACTCCATGTGCTTCGTCCATGTCCACAATTATTTCTTGCCAAAGTTGGTCTTTTTACGGTACATGTCTTTTCACTCAAATCACGCACACATATAATAAATTTTCCTTTCAAGGCTCTGCCTCAATTTGAAAGTGAATAAAACCGAAAAACACCTATCTAGACTTTACGTTACAGTTGTAGCATGATGTTAGATAATTTATGATACCTTATTTATAGTAAATTAAATTAAGTTAACAAAACAAATTTGAACGAATACTGAATCGATTACATATCCTTTATATTACCGAGTCGATACTTGAAAGAAATGTATACGATTTTAACTAGCCACATCTAAATTTGGCAAATGACATCCTTCACAGGCACAATAATAAATAAAAATATTATAGACATAAAAATGTTCCTCTTGAATCACTATCTATTGATGAACGAAAATCTAAAACTGCATTATAATCCATTGTATACTTTGGAAGATCTAAGAGTACATACAGAGGGACATGTAAAGATAGTTTTCTCAAAAATGACAGGAAAAGTTGACATTACTATCTATATATTGGGATGCGAAGTACATAGTTTACTGACAGATCTCAAATTAAAAAAAAAAAACATTGCGTGCTCGCTACACAAGCACGCAATGTTGCATACAAATTTCATTACCATCTAGTATCTAACTTTTTAAAAAGTGAAAACGGCCTTAATAAAATGAGGGCACAAGTCTTATTACATCCAAATTTTGTTCGGAATATAACTTTTTTATCTGTATCTCGAATAGCTTGAGTAGTTTTAAAAAAAAAGCTTGCGTTTCTCCTTGTCATAAACAAAAGACGGTAAAGAGTAGGTAATAATTTTTTCATGTGAAGCTTCTGTTTGTTTGCAATTAAAATGAGTTCAAGCGATGAAGAATTTAATTGTACGCCAAAAGAATTAAAAGAGGAAGCTAATTTTACTCCAACATAATTTTATTCTTGCGATTTTTGAGAAAAGCACTATATATGCCTCGGCAGGAACGGCAATTGCGGGCCTCGTATTTTTAAACGGACTCGCAAGCTCGTCCGTTTAAACCAATCCTCGCCCCGCAATTGCCTACTTCCGTGCCTAGGCAATAATGTACTATTCTTGGTCTAAATACAGACAACCAAAAGTTAAGAGGTATTATTTACCTGCACACCCATCTTCATCTTAGTCTTCTGCAGCGAAAAGTCCAAGCATGCAATCTTGGCATTAAGAATCTTCTTGGGCATGGCTTGTGAGGCCACAGTGCAGTTGAGAGCGTAACCCTTAATCAGCACGCTTTCCCGGGCTGAGCGGCCGTGCGCCTTGAGGATGTTGACCGCCTTGATGGGGTATGCAGCATTGCCTTTGTGGTCCGTGATCTTGATAGCCTGGGCAGCGTCTACCACAATCTCGGAGAAGAAGTCAGCATCACTGGTTTTGCGGTTAAGGTATGATAATAAAGCGATAAATAAAATAATGGAACTTAACTGAAGTATTAAATTTGTGAAGGCATGATTGCCAAATAATTGATTTTGGCCATCCAGAATACTAAGAAAACAACATGACCTCTATTTCATTAAAAGTGATTTTAAAATTACATAGAACTCGTCATTTCTTAAAAATATTATAAACAAAGAAATGTGTTTGTTAGTTTGTCCTTCTTTTACTGAGCCACAGATCTAGGGTCTGACAACAAAAATTACAAGCTACATCCCTAGAAATTTACTGCATGAGGAGACATAGACAAAAACAGGCAAAAGGCAATTTGCTATATTTTATAACAGTAATCATCTGTAGCAGTCAAGTTCTCCAAAATATGTTTTAAAAAAAGGATACGCTCCAATAAGTTTTGAAGACATTGTGGTCTTAGCAGCGTTAATAATGGACGGCCTGCCCAGGGACTCCACGGTCACAGTGAGGTTGTCCTGGATGTACTTGACGGCCTCCTTACACGCTAGCCGGTAGCCAGAGATGATACTGGTCGGGTGGATCTTGTTCTTAACAAGCTCGTCAGCATTCTGAGAAGACAATGTTGGGTTAGGACTACTGTTCTCAACTTATAAGAACTAGCACATCGTTACAGTTGTTTTATCTAACAAAAGCGGGGAAAATACTTGTGTATATAGATGCATGTGTATGTTGTGTCTGAGTGTCCTACAACTACAGGTATGACTTACCCGCTTTTG
This sequence comes from Acleris sparsana, assembly GCA_923062465.1. Lineage (NCBI taxonomy): Eukaryota > Metazoa > Arthropoda > Insecta > Lepidoptera > Tortricidae > Acleris > Acleris sparsana. The sequence continues at coordinate 14,381,519 of OV281294.1, read as the reverse complement.
TGAGATAAAACAACTGTATAGTAGACTTCCTTTGAGTTATGCTATTCTGCTCATCATCGTACTGATGTATATGGAACTGGTTTAAATAAGGGGTTTTTTGGATATAACCAAAAAACCAAATTTAATTTAGTGTCTTAAAACAGAAATCAAATAGTGTATGACACTGGCTCCGTCGGTAGCCACCGGGTACCAAAAGGTTAAGGGGTATGAATTGACACTATTTGATCTGATATGGTTAAAAATAATACAATTTCATTTCAAAACTTTATAATCATACAGTAAATTCATTTCAAATACCTTTAAGAGTTCAGCAGCAATGATGACAACTGACGTAGTACCATCTCCGACTTCCTCGTCCTGCAGCTGTGCCAGTTCCACCAGTACTTTGGCTGCAGGGTGTTCTACGTCCAACATCCTAACACACCAAATAGTTAAGAAACTGATTATTGTATCAATAAACATTGAGTATGTTGACATTACGTCACACTTTCACATTTTAGTTTCTGTCAAATGCCAAATTCCTTGGATAGAAAATATCCAAATTTAAGGAACAGCATAGTATCTCTATCATATAATGAATAGTACTGCATACAGAAAGTCACTGTCACTGAAAACTACTGTTTAGTTATAAAAACATGATGACAGACCATTCACAGATACAGCCTTTCTATCCCATAGTTCTAACAGGTGCTTTATTAGTTTTACTAAACAAATAATTAAATATATATATCAGGGGACAACAATAAATACTAATATATATAAAATTTCGATACATACTTATATATAGAAAAAACATATTTAAATACACATTACACATAGAAAACATTCAACACCCAGGCACCAATAACTGCATAGCACACAAATATATGCCCATACCAGGAATTGCAACCCGGGACCAAAAGCATTGCCAAAATAACAAATATATGATCTGTACCCTGACATCTACCTAAATAAAGAAGTAAATTGCTTCCAGAACACTTGAGTTAACTTGTTCTTACTTGAGAATAGTAGCACCATCATTGGTTACAGTAACATCTCCGATATCATCAACCATCATCTTGTCCAGCCCCACTGGGCCTAGGGAGCTCTTCACGATATTTGCTATCGCGCACGCCGCATTCACTGGAATCAAAAAACACCCTATGAATAATCCCTTAGTGTGTAAAAAAATTGTAGCTACTGTATAATTAAATTACTACAAAACAAATGGAAAACTAGGGTCACACAGGTCATAATTTATGAGGGTTGTATAAAATTCTATATTATTTATGACTCATAAATAATATAATTTTTTATACAACCGCAGGAAATTGTTCGTAACTATGGAATAGGTTATTTCTTTGTGTGTAAAAAAATAGTAATAAAGTATAAGAGTAAAACACCAAAACGAAACCTTTTCAAGGTATAATAACGATCCGTAAAAATATTTTGACACATTCTAGAAGATTTCAAGAGTTATTGGTAAAAATAAAACCATAATGCAGCATTGCATGTGATCTACCGGAGACCTCATGTGGTCAATGTTTGCTATGAGTTCTCATTGTTCATTACCATTTTGTGTTCTGACGGGTGCTCCCGAACTTCTAGTCCCAGCGACGGATAACGGAGCAGCAAGTGTCGACATTTTTATTGAAATTCAACACAAAATTCACTAAAATAATCCGCCCGTCACACTTTTCAATTCTGGAAGGGTGACCAATGTTGCCAACTTCAAAATTCAGATGACACATGAGTTGTTTATTGCCAGAAACCTAAATTGGAAGCGTTGGAGACACATGTCATGCGATTTAAGTTTTTTTTTCAAAGACCGATTTTCTGTGAGAGTCAGAATGGCGGGTGTACCTTCACAAATATATAAAATGATTATACTAAAAAAATGTACTCAAAATGTACTATTTAGTACCTACTTTAAAATAAATTGTACCGCTGCACAAATAATGTTTTTACAATGTGAAGGTACACCCGCCGTTCCGACAGTCAGGACGGCGGGTGTATGCCAATTCACCATGAACTGATAGACTATTGACTAATGTTATTACTCCAAAAAAATGTACTAAATTTGTACTTTAATATGCAGTTAAAAGGCGTTATCACTAAAAAGTGTACCCAATTAAGGAGTGAAATTAAGGAACTTTAACTTTGTCAGTTTTGTGACGAAAATTAGCTATACATTGACGGCCGCAATTAACGGACGAAAATTAGCCATAATTTTAACCCGGCGGGTGTACCTTCACATTGTAAAAACATTATTTGTGGAGCGGTACAATTTATTTTAAAGTAGGTATTAAATAGTACATTTTGAGTACATTTTTTTAGTATAATCATTTTATATATTTGTGAAGGTACACCCGCCATTCTGACTCTCACGATTTTCTGATAGGTAATTAAGATATCATGTACAAGGGTGGTGAGAGAACCGATCCTAATAACTACACACCAATCTCGGTGTTAACGGCAATATTTAAAAATATAGAAAAACTTATCAACCACAGACTAAAAAACTATCTCAGTAAATTCAACTTACTCTCTAAATTTCTATTCGGTTTTAGGCAAGGCTAGTGAACTGAAGATGCCGTACTTAACTTAGCAACTCTAATCTCTAATGAAGTGGATAAAAAGACTTAAACCCTCTAAGGAAGGAAGGAGAACTATTGCACCTGCACCTGTCCTCTTTAGAAAATCTCTCTTTTTTTTTTTTACTGTTATTGTTTGTCTATTCTCTATGCCTTTCTAATTTAAATTGTAAATTATAACGCAAATGTTCTACCTATAGAAAGTTTGTTAAACCCAGTATATTTGGAAGAGCGGGTTCTTCTGACACAAGTATTTAAATACTTAATAGGAGATCTCAACCTTAATGTGATGACATGTGTACTCCTACTGCTGAACCAAATAAACGTTTTTTTTTTTTTAATAATATTAAATTGACATACAACCTATGCATAAAACTTACATTAATATGCATTGTATTTTTTTTCACTTTAAGTGTTTTAAGTGCACAAACATTAAGTTGTAAACATGTAGGTTTCTTGTTTTGTATGTATATGAAACCGAAATATTCTTTATCCTTTATCCCCCTTTCAAACTTTCTCCGTGTGTGACTTCCTTAAACTTAACATACCTAGGCGAAATAATGGCGAAATCATTGTGGCGATGGCAACACAATTGACATATGCCACAATTGCCACAAAATAAAGATCTATCTGAATCTTTACGAATTTTAATAACTTTTCCCCCCTATTAAAACTATATGAATTTCCTGACCCATTATAAATAATAATAATAAATGACGAACAATTACGATGGCACGGTCGACAAATGTCGACCTGTAATTCGACATATCGGAGGCACTTCCTGTCTTATTTTTAATGATAGGGGCTACAACAGTTATCATAAGCTCATTAGGCAGATAACCACGACTTATACATAAGTTATTGAACAAGGAGAGCACCCGAGGCAGAGGTGATCCTGCATGCTTAAGGTGCTCGACGCTGAGACCGTCGTAACCTGGAGTTTTACCTCTTACCATTCGCTGTATTACTGAACAAACCTATTTAGCAGTAAACCTTACAGAGATATAACTCATACTGACGGACTCCTCGCCGATCACCCGCTGCGTACTTGGTGCATACTTGACAGTGGCGATTCAACCTTAAAATGCTTCTGAAAAGCATCAGCAATATCAACAGGCTCGTGTAAGTTCCCAATACTCACAGGGAGACTCGATTTAGGACTTAATTTATTTATGGCCTTCCAAAAACTCTTAAATTGTTTTTCTGTGTGATTTTTGGTTATTATATCAATTTTAATTAGTGGCTGGTTATCCTGACAGAACTTTAATTTAGATTTAAACAACCGCCTTGAATCACACATGTCTAGAAAAACCGGCCCACCAGTAGGATTACCGAGCAGCAACCACGTTTGATAGCAATGTCGAGCCTCCGCATGAGCACCGCGGACATGCTTATTCCATCCTACTACCTGTTCTCTATTCAAGTGCCTTCTACTCCTCCCCATACTAAGAAGGTCAGCCAGGTTTCTTTAGTGTGGATATTATATTGCGATACATATCATCCAACTTTAAGGTGGTCTAAGATCGAACATACAGAATCGCAACAGTTAAGCCGTGTCCCTGCGGAGAGGGGGCCATGTTTTGTTTTGACTTTTGGAAAGTTTTGAGTTTGAGTGAAGAACTGTCAAATAGGGCATTTATTATTTAATTTCTAATTACTTGCAAGAGGCCATTTGCAACGTCATAAGATGGCGGATGTGTAATTTGTTTTAGTTTTGTATCTTTGTGTATTTAGGTGTTCAAAGTTCTTTTCTGTTATTAATTTGTACTTTTTATGCCTTTGTGTTGCACAGTGATAGAAGAGTTGGTTTTATTTCGTGTATCTGGCATCTTAATTCTCGTTTCAAGTGGACTCGCAGTGGTACAGAGGTTAAACTATCTTGACCTCTGTCCTACATATCACCGTAGAACGTTGCCCCCAATCTTCCTAGAAAAGATTGGATTGTGTTTTATTGCTGTATTGATTTATACTTATAAATCAATACTCGTACTTGACACCGGCGAAATCACTTCATTGTGGAAACACCATATCCCCGCGGTAGTAGCTGTTAGAGTCGCCGCATGCCAAAGAAAAAACATTTTTTTTTAGCAATTGAATGGAATAAATAAAAGCCGCTGTATTTTATTCAATTTGTAAAGGAGCGACCACGGAGAGGCCCATAATTTGACAAATTGTACTGGCATGACAGCTGTTAAAAGAAAAGTGAAATGTTATGACCAAAGACTACTATTGTATACTGGGATAGTTATGACATGACAAGCAGTAGGTACATTGTTCACTCCAAAGTCGCAATGGACGTGCAGTTGTACCTAAACATGTTTTGTAACATATTTTGCTAACCTGTTTTGTTAATTTTTTGGCGCAGCCGACACTCCTTTATGAAAAATGGGGGGAAAGTCTATTTGTTCCATTTTAGAATCACAAAACTGGGAGTACTCGGTCACTTGTCTACTGTCTCGTTCACCCCATAATATTATTATTTAAATTACTTTCAATTTAATTTTTGCTTGTATTGTAGTGAGTTGCACTCACACCTGCTCATCTCTCTCTGGTATGTTATATGTATAAGAAGTGCACTCTGTAACCCTAGGCATTAATAAACGCATCTATCTTCGAGTACAGTTGTCTCTTTTACCGCCCCATATTAAACAGCGATCCTGCCAGTGCTGCCTCCGTGCGGCTAATGAGACGGATTTGGACAATTTATATTTTAAAGGGACTATATAAAGACAATTTTTATTACTATGCTGAATAGTTTATAATGTGGACTTTAATTCCGTTTATGCATACCTCATCATCATCATCATCATTATCAGCCGCAAGACGTCCACTGCTGGACAAAGGCCTTCCCCAAGGTTTTCCACAACGATCGGTCCTCTGCTGCTGTCATCCAGCGGTTTCCCGCGACCTTTATCAGATCGTCAGTCCACCTTGTGGAAGGTCTGCCAACACTTCGTCTCCCGGTTCGCGGTCGCCACTCTAGAACCTTTCCGCTCCAACGGCCATCAGTTCTACGAGCAATGTGCCCCGCCCACTGCCACTTAAGGTTTGCAATCCGGTGAGCTATATCGGTTACTTTAGTTCTCCTGCGAATCTCCTCATTCCTGATTCGATCTCGCAAGGAGACACCCAGCATAGCTCTTTCCATCGCCCTTTGAGTGACCTTGAGCCTTCTTATGAGGCCCATTGTAAGCGACCATGTCTCGGATCCATACGACATCACTGGCAACACACACTGATCAAAGACTTTTGTCTTGAGGCACTGTGGTATTTGGGACGAGAAGATAGTGCGTAGCTTACCGAACGCTGCCCATCCGAGTTGGATTCGACGATTGACCTCTTTTTCGAAGTTGGACTTACCTAACTGGATTTTTTGTCCTAGGTATACATAGTCGTCAACAACTTCGAGAGTAGAGTCACCAACTTTGACAGGAGTGGGTACGACATGGACATTTGACATGATTTTCGTCTTGTCCATGTTCATTTTAAGACCCACTTGTTGAGAGACTCTACTGAGGCCATCGAGCATTGTACCAAGGTCCTCCAGGGTCTCAGCCATGATGACAATATCGTCGGCGAATCGAAGGTGAGTGATGTATTCGCCATTTATGCTGATGCCAAAACCACCCCAGTCCAGAAGCTTGAAAGCGTCTTCCAATGCAGCAGTAAACAGTTTCGGAGATATTACATCTCCCTGTCTTACTCCTCGCTGCAATTGGATAGGCTTCGAGTTCCGGTCCTGAAGGCGAACTGACATAGTGGCGTTTCTATACAAACACTTTAACACCTCGATGTACCGATAGTCGATTTGGCACCGCTGAAGAGACTGCAGCACAGCCCATGTTTCGATCGAATCGAAGGCCTTCTCATAGTCCACAAACGCTAAGCATAGTGGCTGATTATACTCCTCGGTCTTCTGTATAACCTGCCGCAGCGTGTGGATGTGGTCTATGGTGCTAAAGCCTTTTCGGAAACCGGCTTGTTCGGTAGGCTGAAAGTCGTCAAACCTGCGAGCGAGACGATTCGTAATGACTCTAGAGAACAGCTTATAAACATGACTCAGGAGCGTGATGGGTCTATAATTCTTCAGCTGGGTATTATCACCCTTTTTGAAGAAAAGAACCACCACGCCCGCGTGCCATGCTTGCGGCGTTTTACCCTGGGCTATGACGGAATCAAATAGCTTCTGAAGAGCTTTTAAAACCGGTGATCCACCTGCTTTCAGAAGCTCAGCCGTAATTCCGTCATCACCCGGTGCCTTGCTGTTCTTAAGCTGTTTTAGAGCCACTCTAATCATGCATCATTGATGCATAAAATAGGTATGCATCAATGCATACCTATTTTAGTTAAAATGTGAAAGTAAAGATTAACTACATAAAAGTTGACATTAAACATTAGCCGACGAAGTGAGATAAATTATAAAATGGAGTAGAAAAACTTAATGGTCGCAGCCGGGAGCCGGAAGCGTATAAAGTGTTTTTTTGTTGTTGTTCGGAGCCGGGATTTGTTGGAGGCGTGATGATGGAGCAGGACTAGGGATTCTCAGCGACGCCTATACTTTCTGTGAGAATTAGTGGGGTGAAGTGGTTAGGTTAAAAAACAAAGACAACAATATAATTATGAATCATTATCAAATTTATAATCGATTGGGTACTTATTTATGCGCAATTATGGTATTTTAGGTTGCGATGCGTATGTAGTTAATTAGTAATTTAATGACACCTTGTTGTCGAGATGCTTTTCTTAAATACATTAAGTTATTTAGATTTTTAATTATACACGTGTTTAGTAATTTGGTCGCATCTATAATTACACCGGCGCATCTTCTACATAGATGGAATGGCATCTCGCGTCTGTGATTACAGGCTTTAGACATACCTTAATGATCTGTTATTACAGGTCAAATTTCGTGAGCAGGCGAGTGCGCCGTGCCCCAGTTAATGCGTGTTTATGTTTGATTCAAATTGTATTATGAGTATTAGATTATTTTTTCAACAGTAATTAGTCGATTTAATTTTTGTATTTAAAATTTGGAACTAACATTATAGTGTTCGGTTTTTTTGAAAGGTCATTCATTCCATACCTATGCATAATCTTATAACTCTTTTTTGTATTATTATAATTGTCGTTATTTTTAATTACATTTCAGAGTCATTCAATACAAAATATTTATTTGAGTATATTCTATAAAACTATAAAAATAGATATTCCAAAAAGGACATGATAAATAGCAGTAGTTATGACGAGTTAAACATAATAAATAACGGCGAATAAAAGTATGTTAGGTATGTACTTATAGCAGGATTATGAGTTTACGTTGAGATAAAGATCGACGGATATTTTATTGGATTTATGTAGGTTTGATTTAGAAATAGATGGCATATGGAGTGACTAGGCATGTTTTTCAAAAGTAAGTAATGGATGATTGATAAAAGTATTTGAGAAGGACTGTAGGCTGATGAAAAGGTTTTTTTTGTATAGAGGGAAGGTATTGGTGAAGTTAGTTATGTGCTTTATGCAGAGTGTTTGGAAAGCTAAAGTGAATAAGTATTTCAACGAGCGATTAGACTGATCCCCTAAGAGTTATTGGAATTCTTTTGGGCTGAAGTTTTATTTCGTGTGAGTTCATTGATAGACATTTGGAATGGTTTATCTATTGTATGAGATGGTAAGAAAACAAACATTTTTGAGAAGCATATTTTGTTATCAACAGTGGCCAGAGTTGCGCTGTGGAGCGAATTGGTATACAATTTTAGCAAGGTACACCAAGATACAAGGCAGGCAGGGAATCTTTGTCATCTGACTATGATTCGGTCGAGTTACCAATTGTAAAGATACTTGGACACAAGGTATACTTGTTATGAAAGGATGTGTTAAAAGAACCGCCTGTATCTATATATAATAAATGGTTATAATGTTGTTTGCGCGCACTAAAATAAAAATAAGAATTGTATCCTGAACAGTAGAGAAAATGTATAATGTTAGGTCGGCCGACCGTACAAGTACATGTGTTGTGTACCTTGTAAGAGTTATGCGTCAGTGGCACACATGAGTGTGCGCATATTAATACGCAACGGAGTTGAATGCAAATTAGTCAATAGATAGAGTGATTCAAGAGAAATGTTTACGGTACTGGTATACTTACGGGTGTAACAGAAAATTCATATAAACCGAAGTGAAGCAAAGGTGGGTTGCTTATTTAAATTTACGAATCAAACAGGAAACCCATCTAATAGTATTTTTACTGACCGATATGCTATCGATATTAAAGGTCTTACGATAACTCAGTTAAATCATTAGTGAGTGATGCGTAAGTGGTGGTACACATAATTGTCAATCAGCTACACATAAAATGAGAAAACCTTGCAAGTAAACGACTGGAAAAATGACTGAAAGTAGAAGTTTATTAATACAATAGGATAGAGAACTAGGTCTAGGATAAAATGATTTTCAAACTAGCAATAAGGAAAAATATACGATTTAATAATTGTGGTCAATGAAAGTCAATGTTTTTTTAATAATATATATGTGTGTGTTTGAAATCATTGAAAAATAATTTAAAAAATATTATTATTTCTGTTAAGCAATGTCTATTTGAGTGTACTACATCATTTTATATTTATAAATAAAATAAAAAAACTTAGCATGGTTTAATTAAGCATTTTTTTCTTTTTAATGTTGAGATGTAGTGTGAGTTGCTCTCACACCGGCTCATCTCTCTCTGGTATGTTATATAAGAAGTGCACTCTGTAATCCTTTGCATTAATAAACGCATTTATCTTCGAGTACAGTTGTCGCCTTTAACGCCCCACATTACAGTATCAAACTAATAATGCACTTAATTAACAATGGAGTGTGACCAGAGTTATAAACACCATATAGTACGGACGCATCAACAACCACCTGGCGAGCCGCTCTCGACGCCACACAATGGTCCAGCCCGCGAAGGGCGCCGTTTGCCGAACTCGTGAACGTATGCGTAAATTTCTTTATTACATTTTTAGTGGTGACAAAAGTATTTCAAATCCGTAAAATACTTCTTTAGATGTTGGGGCCCTAACTAGTTAATCGTACTAGTGGGTACTTTGGTGGGATTTTTAACAATAGTGGTCATCCACTATCGAACGAATTTGCTAAGGGCTTCAGTTGGTCCAGTTACGCCAAGTCACTGATCATTGTCCACTGTGTTATCATAAACATAGGCTTAAGGGCCTCTTGCGTTAGCAAACGTCAGATTCATACGAAAACTGTCATTTTAACTCGAGTGTGTCTTAACCCAGTTTTAAATTTTCTGTGCAAGCGGCCCTAAGTTTATCCAGTCTTTTAAAATAGACTGAGGGTGCACTTATCATCTCTGGCAAACTGAGGCCCTGCCTACTTTGAAAATCGAAGTTCGAAGTTACTTTAGCTCCATCCCCTTCACTCGATTAAGTCTCGAATGACGAGTGACAGTGATAGACCTAACGTAACTTCGAACTTCGATTTTCAAAGTAGTGCCTCTTTTCAACACTATGGTAAATATAACACCTAATGACTGCAATGAAATCTCGATTGCGTAGGCCGCTCATGTTAATTCCATAAAAAAGTTCAGTTATCGAATAACGCTAAAAAGTTAAAGTATGATAAATGTCTTGGTAAACAATAAAAAAAACACACACACATGTCAGCCGAAAGATGTCCATTGCTGGAAATACGCCATCCCCAAGGCTCTCCACTCAGACCGGTCTAGTGCTTTCCGCATCCACCGCGTTCCCGCGATCTTTACAAGGTCGTCACTCCATCTTGTTGCAGGCCTACCTACAGCTCGTCTCCCGGTCCGCGGACGCCACTCGAGAACCTTCTGACCCCATCGGCCATCAGTCCTGCGAGCAATGTGCCCGCCCACTGCCACTTAAGTTTAGCTATTCTTCGGAAAAAAAATATATACCCATGTAGTATTTTCTTCTATAGTTCTGCCTTCTCCACTCTGGGAATGAGGGCGTGAGTTAATGTATTTATGTATTCTACTGAGTCTCTCCCTACTCGTAAATCGAAATTTACCGTCAAGTTCGCCTTGTCTTCTTCTCTCGATTTTATTAAGAATGACGAGTGATAGAGATCAGTAGGTACCCGTAAACTGTTTAAGAGTTACCCGATTAAACTCCTAAAACTACCCAATTACGTATTAGTAAATTGGAATTTCGTTAGGTCACAGTTATTTTAAGCTCTCACTTAAACTATGTACAACATCGCCCAATAACCTCCTCACTCGAAGGATGGAGTCTACCTATATTATTCCGTTCAAAGCAAAGGAGACCTTAAAGGGTAATGGGCGTAACATCCTTCATTAATCACGTGTAATATTCTGCATATTAAAGATTATTTGAGAAGTTTGTAAGCGCCAGTACCTACTAAGGTCTCTTTTGATTTGTGTACGGGTTCGCATGGCTACGTATTAGTCCGTATATTTACGTAACTCTCGCGATACGTGACGTGATCGCCCGGACCGCTACGTGACCGTAGTTTACAAATTACCTTGGATTCGCTTTTTTACTGTTTATCTAGTTTATAGGCTCGTGTTAGGGCGCATGAGCTTTTTCCTGAGGAGAAATCGTGCCAAACCTGTGGCCCAGTACCGTCAACCAATTCGATTCTTTGGACAGTACGTGTTAAGAGTATAAGATCATCATTATACATATATTGTACATCGTAAGCATCAAGAAATTGAGTACAGATGTAGTGCATAATTGTTTTCCTTCGTATTTTCACGGAAACGTACGAACGCGTCTTGCTATTTCAGTCGGTCACAGTACAAAAAGTACTGAGGTTGACTGAAGTAGCATGATACGTTCGTACGTTTCCGTGAAAATACGAAGGAAAGCAATTATGCACTACACCTGTAATGTGTTATGACACACTACTAAAATATGCTTTTGTTCTAAGCCATTCATCCAAGCAAAGAGATGGCATGTTTAAATAAAAGCGCAGCGGTAATTCGGGGGTGCGGAGCGCAATTTAGATCGCATGCGATGACGTAGAACGGCGCGGCGCACAGTGCGACCTGAGCCCGATCTAGCTGGACCATATTATTAGACGCTAAAAATAAGCTCAAAACTCAACACAATGGAGCTAAAGTTATCAATATCTACAAAAAGTTGAAAAACAAGCTATTTTTAACGAATAAAAAATATCCAGTATAAGTTGACCTCCGTGTACACAGATTTACCATAAAATGTGAGGTCAGTGTAAACTGGTTTTCTATAACAGTGTAAAAAGGGCGTATTTACTCAAATTTTCTAATGTATATTGTTATTTGTTAATAATTTAAAGTCATCACCATTCAGCCAATTATATAATAGCATTTGGTATTGTCTGGTATGCCTCTAATTTATCTTTTTTGCTGTACTTTAACCGTTCTTCATAAATCTCACTCCTCGATATCGATACTTCGTTTTTTTTTAAAGGTCATTACCACGAAACCGCACGAGGTTTCTAATATGCATTAATATAAAGCGTATCAATGAGGATACCATTAAAAATAAATACAGCCTGGCTACATGAGGGTAGGTACATCCTTTTTCTTGTCTTTCAAATCGAAAGTAAGTAATATATTTAAAAAAAACACATTAGAGTGCCTATATCCTGGCTATGAAATAATAATTTTAACACCATCTACTTCACGATCCATCACTAAAAGCATCACAATTAGTATATGACTGTAAGATACAGTCAAATGCAACGCGAAATAGTGAATTATTTCGCTATCGATGACATTGTAAATCGCACTTTGACGTGAATTACAAATTATTTGAGGGTAGTTGCAGAAAAACAATACGGGGATCGTTACCTCGGGAAGGTTAGCTATCACTTTAGCTAGGGCAATATAACAAATGGTGTGACCCTTTTTGTCCAGCTAGATCGGGCTTTTGTGTCACTGTGCGGCGCACCGGTGGGCGGGCGGGTGCACACGACTAAGGTCCGACCGAGACCGCTTTTTTAATCTCGGCCGAGACCGAGACCGAGACCGAGAATAAAATCAATTCTCGGCCGAGACCGAGACCGAGACCGAGAAACGGAAAAATGGTTATTTTTTCTATGATTGCGATTTTTTTTACAAAAAAAAACCTCGTTAATAATGAAAAAAATAAGGTTTTATTATGGTTTTAACAAACTTAATACTCAAAATTGAAAAGAGCAATATTGTACGACAAAAAAAGCAATTTTTCAGCATTGTACCCTGTCAAATTATGCCGTCTTTCGTCGTACAACTGTCCAGCTCGACTGAACAGCTGTTCACTGGCAACACTTGTTGGTGGCGCTGACAAGAATTTGTTGGCTGCAGGGCGTAATATTTTATATGGTGATGAATGCCAATATTCAAAAATATTAGCATTGCGCTGTAGCCTTGGTTCTCGAAGGAAGCTGTCCAGTGCCAATTTCTGTAGTGCCTTTGCGTCACTGCTTATATTCATAGGCTCGTCCTCAGAATCAATTGAATCATGAACCTTGAATTGAGTCATTGCCTTGTGATTGTGAGCTCTATAAAGAAACTATATATCAATAAGTAAATTGTACTTACCTAACTTTCCTTTCTCTTAAAATATTAACGCATCAACAAACAAAACAACCAACATCAACATAAAATAATGAATTAAACTACAGCTCTGCGCTGTATAAATCACTTATATCATTATATTATCTCGTAAATCTAATTATTTTCTTTACTAGTTACGGCAACAATGCGTATTGCGTTTTCGAAAATGAATAATGAACGAGTTGTCACTTATTTGAGGGTGTAGGTAAAGTCACTTCACTCACTCGACACGATCCCGGGCGGGGCGACCAATAAAAATCGAAAGGAAAGGTCGCGCCACCGCGGAAAACCGCGCGTCAAAATTTAAATCGATTGCCGCGGAGTCTCGGCCGCAGCCGAGAATCTCGGCCGTTTTGGGCCGAGACCGAGACCGAGATCTCGGCACGATTTTTGGCCGATATTTGCCGAGACCGAGACCGAGACCGAGATCTCGGTCGGACCTTACACACGACACAGCGCGGATGACTCACACGCGTCAAAGTAAAGCACAGCACCTTCTTGAGTTACTTTTAATGTTATGCACTCCTAGTATTTGACGTTGTAATTTTCGTTTTAACAATTTTATTATAGTACTGGTAGTTTAAAATGTTGTACTACTTGTAGATATCCCTTTGAGCTTATAGAAAAAGTAATGTATTCATAATCAGCCATTGAGATACTCATGCGTATCTATTATAGACATTCGGCTTCGCCTCAAGTCATAAACTCGCGCTCGTGTCCCAATGGCCCTTATTATGATACAGTTGCACAAACTACAGGTGTAGTGCATAATTGCTTTCCTTCGTATTTTCACGGAAACGTACGAACGTGTCATGCTACTTCAGTCAACCTCAGTACTTTTTGTTCTGTGACCGACTGAAATAGCAAGACACGTTCGTACATTTCCGTGAAAATACGAAGGAAAACAATTATGCACTACATCTGTACTATATTCCTGAGACAGATGCCTCTATTCAACATGGTATAGCCATATTTCCTTTGGCATGTTATCGTATAGTCAACGTCACGACGGCTCTATTTTCATGACAGTAATGGCGGCCGAGTTAAAAAATATATAATAACAAAGCAATGGAGGCCATTTGCAACGTCAAAAGATGGCGGATGTGTAATTTATTTTATTTTTTATTTTTGTGTATTTAGGTGTTCAAAGTTGTTTTTTGTTAGTGTTTTCTACTTTTAATGCCTTTGTGTTGCACAGTGATAGAAGACTTGGACTTATTTCGTGTATCCTGGCATCTTACTTCTCGTTTCAAGTGGACTCGCAGTGGTACAGAGGTTAAAACTATCTTGGCCTCTGTCCTACATATCACCGTACAACGTTGCCACCAATCTTCCTAGAGAAGATTGGATTGTGTTTTATTACTATATTGATTTATACTTATACAACTGGTGAAATCACTTAATTGTGGAAACGCCGTGGTAGTAGCTGTTCAAGTCGCCGCGGGACAAAGAAAAAAAACCAAAAAAAACAAAAGTAATATGTATTGTTTAACGTAGAATAAAAGCGACCTATTCAACGAACGGTAAAATCAAATAGTTTTTGATCAGGGCCTCTATTCAAGACGGTGTAAAAACCATATCGTTTTTAGCCTGTTATAGTATTGTCAACGTTTTGATAGCTCTTATTTACATGACAGTAATGGCGGCCGAGTAGTAAAACACCATAATACCTACGTCAAATAAGATTTAGATTTACCGCCTAGAATAGAGGCGAAGCTTATAACACTGCTATGCAGCCAGTTACAACAATGTATCCACGCTCGAAAGGTTAACAGACTAACGCGACATTTTGGGACATGTTGACTTACCTATACATATTCATATATCGTTAGAATCAGCGACGTCTAACGAACCGGGACAAAAGGCGATTGGAGCACTTTTAAAGGACGTTATAGTCGTTCACTTGAAGCTTTTTGTAAAACGCAGGGTCATACGGACCTAATTTTCAACAGTTTTATAAAATGACTTATCTAATCAATCTTATCTTAGATACCTACTTGATGTTTGGTTGTTTGGTACTCAATCACGCTTCAACCACTGAACGGATCGGGATGAAACTTGGCACAAATATAACTTAGGTCCTGGAATAGGAAATAGGTTAGTTTTTATCCCGGAAAATTAAAATGTTCCCTAGGGAACAACAATAATCGAAACCTACGCGGACGAAGTCGCGGGCAGAAGCTAGTCGTTAAAATAAGTATTTTACACTCAGGTAGACATTATTCCTGTCTCGAGTTATAAACCCAATGGTTTGTCAGCCCTTCTTATAACGGTTTAGAAGACCTCGAAAGACACATTAGAATTTTTTCGTATCGGATTCATTACGAACGATTAAAGGCTTGTTACTTACGAATAATATTTGCGTGCGCTCCGTCCAAACCGCGCAAGTCAGCAGAGGCACTAAACATTTTATTCTTGAGAATGAAAATTCCTGAATAGGTCACAGAACTCACAGATCCCACGTACCATCAAGAGGGCTGTGGGCCCATTTACCTTCTCTATGCCATTAAAAAAACATACATACAGAGTCTCTATTACTGTCAAGTAAAGTTATCGTAACGTTGACATTATTTATTCATAAATTATTCTACGATGTTAAACATATCGTTGTTGACCTGTGGGCCGAGATTCCAAGCGGTCAAAACATATGGTTTCTGACTTGCTATCGTATTGCCAACGTTTTGATAGCTCTTATTTTCTTGACAGTAATGGCGGCTCAGTTAAAAACAAATACAATAATTATGTGGCCCCGGTCAAAAAGATTCCTCTCCTTCTTCGGCAGAACTGTCACTGTTACTGTTGTAATCTTACTGTAATCTTACAATTATAATAGCAGTGTATGATATATTATGTTGTGATGTATTTCAATATTTCTTAAAATTTTATGTTTAATTTGTGAGCAAGTATTTAATGCATGCAGTAAGTAGTTCAATTTGTATATTTATTGGCGTAAGATGTGGTTTCCTATAATTGGGTAAGCATCGATTTAGATGTTGAAATAGATATTAACATAAGTCTGATGTATTATCCGTTGGAAATCCTCAATAAATAAATAAATAAATAGAACCCTTCTGTTTAATAGGGTTCAGTAAGAACCCCATTATAAATCCACCCTCCCTCGAATTTCTGCTAAATCAAACGTTTGCCGTCCAAATCTGCTTACTGCGCAGAGTCCGGGGAGGCGGAATATCGTTTAAAAAGAACAGATAATATTTAATAATATGAGAAAAAATTATGAAAGAGTTCCACATGGTCACAGCTCCTTATTAATTAAAGTATCACCAGATATGTCAGCAATCAAGTAATGATAAGGATATTTCAATGTTTTATCAACTTAACCATGTAGGC
The DNA here is from genome assembly GCA_923062465.1 of Acleris sparsana. Lineage (NCBI taxonomy): Eukaryota > Metazoa > Arthropoda > Insecta > Lepidoptera > Tortricidae > Acleris > Acleris sparsana. The sequence goes on along the minus strand of OV281294.1, from coordinate 14,365,025 downwards.
TCTTCCAAGACATAGGTTTTACTGTCCAATATTGTTTCCTACCAATGTTTATAATCATTTTGATAGCGCACCAATGTGAGATGTTAATATAGATTAAAAATATGTTTAGTTGATTATTATTCTATATTATTTCTAAAACTATCACAATAAGTAGGTCAATCAAAGTAGGAATATCGATTGAGGACACCGAGACCTATAGATTTCAGGTATGTAAAATCAAGAGCATTAATATCTATACAGCCATCGCGTCAAATATATGTATACCCATCCCTTATTGCTAGTGGCATAAAGATGTATTGATATTGTGACCGTATATATTTTACGCAATCGCTGTATAGATATTAATGCCTTTGACTGTACAAGTACGTTATTTGGGCGGTTTAAAAAAGAAGTGTACATTTAAAGACTAATATTAAGAAACGGTAATTGAGCTATTTTGTCATGAAAATTAGTCGTAACTTTGTAGTGTCGTAAAAGATTGTGTGCGGTATAAATAATCAAAAAAAAAAATTTTTTTGCCAATTCATATATGGTCCCTAAACTTTAATAAATGAAGCAGATTCAATCCTCACCGTTAGTAATATGTCCGCACCTGCTACAGGATTTTTTTCTGAGATACTTACCATCATTTGTTTTATAGCAGTAGGTATGGTTAATTTTCGTGACGCAACTGGCTAAAGTGACCGTTTCTTAATATTATTCTTTAACTATGTATTTACACTCTTTTTTCAAAACAGCCTACTCCAATTTGTGTAAAATTTTAACAATGACTACAATTACCACTTTACATTAAAACTAAATATACCTACTTAGTTAGGTACTCTAGTAATCCTTATTTCTTACCTAATTATCCAAGTTTGTTCAATAAGGTTTAATTGTAATTGTTAGCTGTATATTAGCTGTGCCCGCCATGCGTTTTAAGTTGTAAGCGTTACAAGAGAACATCCCGCGTGATGCCGCTACGCCGTAGCGAGCACTACGAGTTACCGGGTGCTACGAGACGTATAGCAGAACATGGGAGGAAAATGGATGGTTTAACACATGTTTAACAATAGTAGATTATGTGGATGAAAGTGTCAAATCAATCCCGAGATCTGTAGGCTGAACGAGCGCCAGTGAATGAGATTGAGATTGACAAAATGCGAAGATCCATGGAACTAATGGGACATACGCAGCCCAGAACAAATGTCATACCCAGAGCAGAGCGATGTACTCGTAACTCCGCAACTTAAGAGACCACACATGCTAAAGTTGGTAGTGTTCCGCGATCGGGATCTCAATAACCATAATGCATATGTGTCTGTTCTTGGGATATATTGAAGTTGATAATAATTCCTTGAATTTGTTGAACGTGATAACGCGAATGGAAACAAAAACCATGATAGAATTATTTTTCAAACATGACACCTTTCTAACATGTTTATGGTTGAAAAAAAGGGTAAACTATTTTTGTATAATCAATGTAGTGGTTTTAAAGTATACAGTAATTATTTGAATTTGATGCTGCAATCAAGGCGCGCGAAAGCTATCTAATTACATCTCTTGTTCTTTGAGCGGAAGTGCATATAGCCATCCTTGTTTATCCTTGTGTAGGCAGGGCATCATATGTAGCCCCTTAGTGCGGAGCGCGGGAGGCCCGGTACAGTCACCAGCGATTACAATAGCCAAGATTGGACTCAAAAATATCTGGGGCTTACCGTAGCACTCGGAAGTTATAAAAACAAAACACTCGTTCTTTTTTCAAACTCGTGTATGAAATACGTCACTAAGATACGACTTAATCGTCATTAACTGACGCTGAGTGCGGCCGTTAGACGGCATGCATAACATAACGCTAACGTTACCAATTAACGAAAGATGATAAAATGTATGGAATTAACACAAGCTTACGTCAAATCATAAAGCAACCAACATTTTCATTCATTCGAAAATCGCTAACATTGGCGTTATGCATGTCTTGGCCCCAGACATTTTTGAGAGCAACGTTGTAAAATATATTATTGACGGTGACTGTAACTGTAGGTACTAATATTCGAAACGTATACTATGGCTTTGACCACCCGCCAGCGTTTCCTAATGAGCGTAGTTTGTAATACGCTTGAACCCCCTACAAGTTTGGTTTGGCACTTTCGGAGTTGTTCGTACAGTTTCAAGTACTGCCTAAGATGGATGCCCATGGGATTGTAAAGAAATGGATAGCCACTTCAATTGTATCTGAATAAAATAGTATACTAGGTTGTGCACTAGTGATAGCCCTGCCTACAAAGATGGTGGTCCCGGGTTCGATCTCCGATAAGAGCAAACATATCCACTGAGAGCGCAAGAACATTATTTATGCACACAGAATAGATTCACGCTCACTGGAGCAAAACTTCAGGCAAACGTTCACTTAGACGAATAAGAAGAGAATAGTACCTAACCTAGTTTAATACCTAACCCGCCCACAGTACAAGGCGGCAAGACTGGAGCTTAATTTAGGACTGCGTCAGATTCTGAATAATGGTCCCTTACCTATTTTACATTTATACCTAAGTTTAACATAATTAAGAAGTACATTTTACCCGTCAGATTGTCGGAATTACCTACATAAAATACATGTCATGCACGATTGACGGTGGTTTTAATTCCTGCAATTATTTAAGTAATAAAATGAATCACCACCCTCAGTTACAAAATAAATTCTTAGATCTAGATCTAAACGCCCGTATTTTCCATTAAACGACACGGAGCGAAGTTTGTTTTTATTACCTCACCGCGCTTGTTCGCAACTCGCATCTTACACCGAAGTAGTCGGACGACAAATTTCAATTCCGACAATTTTGTTGCAGCTTTTACGACCCGCGTCTGCACCCAGCTAATATCCTAAGTAGGAGTCCTTCGCACATTAGGATGCGAGTGTGGCTACGTTAAAGTCGCAGAGCAAAACAAATAGCGGGCGGAAGCGCGCAGGCGCGCGGCGGGCGCACGCACGCGCCTGGCCGCGTAACGTCAGTCGCGCGCCGCCCGTCGCCGCGCTCGGTCTCGCGCGTTTCCTCGCTCCGCGCCGCCACCACGCGCTAAATGGCGCCCTGACTGGGACTTCGCTCACGCGGGTAAGTCATTACATAACGCTTCCCAACCTACTCTAAGTCAGCAGATCTGCACCCGGAGGCAGCGGGCGGCGGTGCACGCAGCCACCCGAGGGCGTGGTGCGGCAGCGCCGCGCGGACTCGGCGTGCGGCGATAGCGCCTGATAAGGTTGCGGTCCACCCACTGTCAACAAACCCTTATATTACATAAAACTCCCCGGCCCACCGGCTGGTAAACCGTGAAGAAGTCATCTCGAAGACGTGTCTATTGATTTTCGCGTCGCGTTCTACAGATTGTGCCGCGCCGGAGGACAATTAGATATATTGTCGCAGTCTCCTTAGCATTCAGCTGCGGATCCCGCTCGGAAATCAGACCCTTTTGTGACGCCGACGTGTTTTATTCGGCAATTATTCTTCTTGACGTAGGTTATCGTGCTGCGGCGCTGAGGCGGTTTCATTTGAAAGCTATTTTTAGAGATGTCTGCCTCTTAATGCTGATTGGCTCTTAGGTTTAGGAACGATGCGGCTAAACTTAGGTACTTGGTTGTTTAAAATTCTGTTTTTGTCGTTCTTTAGTCATAAAATTGTTGTTGTGTTGTTATTAAAAGTTTTATTTGACTACATTTAAACTGTTCACCGGCCTCGCGACTGATTGGCATCTTGACATTAATTAATGCTGTATCGTATTAATGAGAATGGAATTCTCATAAGCCCACTTAGAAAATGCCTCACTTCACCGTAGGCAGTAGGGACTATAAAAGGCATATAAGACGCTTTCATCGCAGGGTTCTTGGGTCGTTTAAGGAGAACGCGGCCCTGCGGAAGTTTGTAAGAATTATTTTCACATCAAACCTTTGACTTTGAACAAAAACTCCGTATTTACGCATACATATAAACCACAAACCCCATGCTTTGCTTAACATATCGACGGCCTCGTTCATGGAAAATATATTACCCGAGGTATCCCGAGTTCCACTTTGAAACCGGGCAAATAGGTATCGAAAAATACCAACTTTTTAGGGTTCCATAGTCAACAAGGAACCCTAACAGTTTCGCCATGTCCGTCTGTTTGTCCATCCTTCCGTCCGCGGTTTAACTCAGAGACTCTAATAGGTACTACAAAGCTCTAATTTGGCATAGGTCTACATATTAATCACGCCAATAAAGTTGTAAATCAATTAATCAATCAATCATTTATTTATGTGTGTTTACAGATAATTACAAAAGATGGTAAAATATGTATAGTATCACTGTAAATTGCCGGCAGGCGTACAAATTTATAGATAAATACAAATAATGCTATATAAACGTCTATAATATAACAGGAAAAAACTATAAAATGTCAAAGTTTAATCTGATTGGTATTACATAATATTAAAAATTATCTATTAAAAATTCAGTTCCACAATAATAACAAGTAAAATAAAATGTATGTTTTTTATTTCTACACTTTAAACTGGGATGAATTTTCTTTACCCATCTATTTCACTGCGTGGGGTATCCTTTAATATCAATTTAAAAAAAAATTGGGGCTATCTGAAGAAAAAACTTTCAATTCAGGGTCCGTTGGCAAAATATTAAGCTTTGAGGTGCTTGCGAATTTGTTAAACCGTTGTTTTTGGATGTATTAAAGAATTTAGGCTGGTGGTATATAAGTTATAACGAACTTAAAAAGAAACTCTAACTGTAACTCTTCTCGCAAGCCAGGGACCGCCGCAGACCTCGCCCAAACCATCAAGTGCCGCAAATATGCTTTTTTAAAGCCAAATTATGAATTTGCTGCACTTACTATGGAAACGTTTGGTCCGTGGTCATCTGACACAAAAAAAATGATTAAAGAAGTGTCAGACAAATTAATAGGTGTCTCTGGCGACCACAGGCAAGGCTCCTTTTTTGCCCAAAGACTGAGCATCGCAGTGCAACGGGGTAACGCTGCGAGTGTCCTCGGCACGATGCCGCAAGTGGGGGTAATGAAGGGATTTATATTATAGGTTAGTTGTGTTATATTTTATTATTATTCAATTTGTTTTTTTATTTAAAAGTATTTATTGAATAAAGTAAAAGAAACTGTCGCCACTAAGTAATCCACATTGGTTCCAGGCATGTCCGCGGTTTAACTAAGAGTTCTACGAACCTGTAATTTGGCATATCAATAAAATATAAAATATGAATATTTAAATGACACCGACCAAGTTGTAATAACAACTTGATAAAATATTTTAGAGTTAATCGTCTTAAATTGTTTGAATAATTGTAAAGCTACAGAGATAGCTTAATCCTTACAACGTTACATACATTTAATTGAATAATTAAATTTCAAAGATGATTTTGGGGTGCGCAATGTTGCCCCTAAGGCTAAAGTAACCCGGTGTAACTTACAAGTACAAGTAAAGCAAAGGTCTTACTTTTAAATTATGACATCCAATGATATAACCAGACAGTTTTTGTGGCGTAAAACGTCAGTTAAGTAGGGACTACCTTCCGATATTAAATTTATCGATAACTGTTACAAATAAGTACTTATTTCAAAGTGACATTTCATAGTAGATAGCCTAAAATTGATAAAATGAAAAACAACTAAAATGCTGATCACTACCCATCGAGATTATATAATGATAGGTAATATTTAATTTAATGAATCCATAGGCATTCTTTAAAGGGATTTTAAAAATCAAATTAATTCAGTACTTTGCTGTCAAGTATAGGTATACCTACAGTTAAATGGCATGTTCATATTAAACGTTATCTCATAGTCATAACTGTCATAAGAAAATACAATTTATCGATAAATTAATATCGTTCGGAAGTCCCTAGGACCATTTTATCCGTGTCACAAAAACTCCTATGTCAGATATAACAAAACAAGTGCTCATAATTTTTTCATGTTCTTAAACATGTAATGAAACCAGTAATTAACTAGCAATTTGCTTGAACAAACTATCTATGCAAGTTAGATGGTTTAGTCACGTTTCAGTACTGCACAATTTCTTCAAAGAGGTTGAGATTGGGCAGCTAAAAAAAATATGTCTGATATTTTAGACTATTCTCTAACGTATGTATAACAAAATAACTAAATGAAAAGGAAGCTTTAAGAAACCGACTGCATTTTTCATATTGTCGTCGATATACCTATGTTAATAAATTAGTTGTTATTTAAATTTTAACAGTTTGGGTATCCTGTGTCACCCGGGATGGTGTAAGGATTCTAACGATACCACACACATCTCCATCGGCTCAGACGTTTAGAAGTTATGGTGGAATAAAGAATCGTACATACGTTCATGAACCCTGAAAACATTACACTCCTTTTTTGGGCAGTCGTGTGATAAAGCAAATCGGAGCCGGACCTTTCCTTGTGAGTATGGCGGTAAGACTTTATTTTACGAATGAAACAGTTAGGTTAGTTAGGTTTGTATATGACCAAAGTTGGAATTTGAAAGGCTTCGTATTTCTGCAAGAGCTGCGCCGCGGTAATCTTTCCGTTTTATTTTATTATTTATTTATTAGGGAAACAAACAGCAAAATATAACACATTGAGATACAATCATAGCTTAAAAATATATTAGCCAAAACAGTTTCCACTTATAGAAGAAAAACATTTCAGTTGCTCAGATAAGACTTTAAAAAAATACTTTTTCATAAACGAACATTTTGCATTATTCGGGTAACTTAACAATGGTTGCAGAGTATTATTTTCGTGGCCTAATTCTTGTTAATTTTATTTTTAACTTTATTTCACTTTTCTGTTCTATTTTAAAGCAATTACTATATATATACTGTTTTTAAGATTTCATTGATTTATTGATTATTGCAGAAACAAATTGATTCATTTTCATTCTAAATATATTAATGTCAGAAAATAGTTGGTCGCGAACTGACGTAAATCCTGGATGAATTATTTTACGCTTTTACTATAGGTAATCCATTAATCCACGAAGTCTGCCCTACGACTTAAATTATATACTGAGGCAATTATGTAGCGTCAATGAAAGTTTCACATTTTAAGTGATAAATGTGCCAAAAATAGTTGTCCTTACATTCTTTCTTATAAAATTAAATATCTTTTGATTTCAATATAAGTATAACTATATGTGACGAATCCTAGCATTGATTGAGCATTAAATTACACCAAGAATTTGTGCCTTTATAAGTAGCAGGCACATTAGTGACTTTGTGCCCCGCTTGGCGGGTCTCACAATTTCTCCTCTGAAGGTTAAACATCGCTCCAATTCAAATTAAGTACGTCGGTTCATCATAGAGCCGCTATAGAATTACACCACTTGTAACTAGTAACTATGGCATGTTAACCTCACATAGTTCGCGATAAAAATCCGATGAATACCATTTATCTTAAAATTTAGCTCTTCATTTGATAGCGAAGATTACCGCAGAGCCCTCGGGTACTTCCAAAGATCCAGATATAAAGGCGAGGTCAAAGTTTCTCCATCATCGACACAAGGTCTATTATTGCTCGATTCTCGCGCAGTTTCGTGGTTCTTTACCTAATATTTATGCTGGGAGCCTCGCCGGGTCAACCGTCGCATTTATATGGTAAGCCAAGTATCCTGTAAGGGACATCTATTACATGTTATTAAAAAGGTTTACAGAGGCGCTTACACTGTCTCGTGTACGTAACGCCATAGTAAACAATTTAGATTTTATTATAAGTAGTTATTAGAAGGTGCATTATACCCGCCCGAGGCGAACATTTAGTGGGTACGCTGGCAATAATGGTTCATTTAATTTAAGAGCGTGTTTAATAGTCAAGGTAAATTTCCGCAAGCAAACGTTAAACTACTTGGGTCCTACCGTGGTTCTACCCAACCACACTACATCATCATCATCATGTCAGCCGAAAGACGTCCACTGCTGGACATAGGCCTCCCCCAAGGCTTTCCACTCAGACCGGTCTTGTGCTTTTCGCATCCACCGCGGTCCCGCGGTGACGAGGTCGTCACTCCATCTTGTTGGAGGCCTACCTAGAGCTCGTCTTCCGGTGCGCGGACGCCACTCCAGAACCTTCTGACCCCATCGGCCATCAGTCCTGCGAGCAATGTGCCCCGCCCACACTACAGTATTGAGGAAACCTCGCTAAACTTCTAGAATGATCTGTGCCGTGTTTGAAGGACGACTAAAGTCCTCCTAAGGCTGCTTAACATTGTTATGATCAAATATAACAGTGATAGAAACAGATAAGAGGATGTTGTAGCAGACCGCTGTCCACACTTCCTCTTGAGTCTTGACAAATACGATCGCAAGAATAGTACATTATAAACGGTGACGTCGAAGATGTGATGAGAGATCAGTATTTTAGACTCGGAAATTGATGGCCATTATTACAAGAAACAAAAGATATTTCTTTCTTGTTAATTTTTCCCTTAAATAATTCACCGATTAAGTAAATCATTGTTACCCTATTTTTAAAATAATATCTTTGGATCCTACTCAATAGTCTGAATATTACTTAATAACACTTCAGTTACAGTGAAAATTCAACTCAGTCATTTCATTGACAATTATTGTTTGGTTGTTTCGTGGAAATTAGAAAATCTCTTGCTGTCAAATAGGATGACCACACTGTTTACAATAAATTATTTAATTATGATAATTGCGTGATTAAGTCTGAATACTACTTCTTAACAGCTACATACCTACAATTAGGTATATAAATACCCACTGTAATGCTCGCTTGGTCTTTATTCTATGCGGTAAAACAATATTGTTTTTGACATGTTATAGTATTCTTCTTCTTCTAATATCAAGTGAGTAGAGAAAATCATTATAGAATAAATCAAAGGTAAATAAATACTAGTCTACTAAACTCTCCGACGCGAGATATGACGATACATAGTTGTATCGCTTAGCGAGAAATATGAAACTACCAGCGATATCTAATAGCGATCGGTCTAAACGACTATCCATGTCATAAGCTTGGCGGAGTGTGCACCGACACATTCTGCTTACCAGCAAGAAATACAGTTAATGACTAATGGCCAAATAATACGTAAAGTATATATCAAATTTGCAAACATTGATACAAGGCTGTTGCACTTTTATCAACTTGAAACTTGAAGTTTGTCAGAGTGACACTAGGTCTCAACTGAAGTACCCCGACAATGTAACATAGAACCCTATAATGTTGGGGCAGCGATTTGTTATGATCTTTAGTGCTTTTAAATTATTTTTCTTTCAGAAAGAAAGAAAGAAATACGTAGAACACATATAAAACAACTTAAATAATAAAATGCGAAAGAATAACTTGTCCCAAAAATGTATATTTTGTCAGAAACTTACCTATTATAAATGTCATTGGCGAAATAATGCGGGGGCCCTCTACTTGGCAAAACCTAATTGCTTTTGACAAGTTATTGGATGGTTTTCAACTTGGCCGCCATTACTGTCAAGTTACGAGTATCATAACATAACGTTGACAATACGATAACATGTCAAAAGCAATTTACAGAGTAGAATAGACCCCAGAATGATAATCGACAGACATAACGTGCTTAATCGAATGAGTGATAATGATTCGATATCACGCATCCCTTGACGAATAAGGATATTCCGCCCGATCAGTTACATTCTATTTATTGACCCGGTAGCGCGGACATTAGGTGTTCGAGCATGACTCAACTTTGGTCCTTTGGTCCTTTGGTTTAGTGGCAGCGTCCCGACGATAGAAACCATCTTAATCACGCTGGGAAAAGGCTCGAACGGGCTCAATATGGTTATGTGCGACTCACCGACTGGGAGCGGCCGGAATACCCACTTAAAAACCCAGCGATTACGAGTATCCCCCACGTCGTTGTTGGTGAGTGCCGCCGCCGGTTCTACTTGCGAATTCAACTACGACCGTCGGTAAAAATCCTACTGTGATATGATTACGACCTGTACAAATTAAAATAGATATGTTAGTTGTTTTTATTCCTATTGCATCTTCTTCTTTCACAGTCAGGTATAAAATGGAATTGATTTACAAAGTCTTCGGTGTCAAACACGATCTTATTGTGAGATTGTGTCTTTTACTTAATTCGCTCAACGATTCGAATGCCAATACAAACGTAGACATATTTGAAGAAGATAACACCCCGTTCTTGTAGTTTACCCCCGAGGATTATCGCGGCGTGGGTTGCACGCGAGCGCCTTATTGGATCGCCTGTATCTGCAGTAGATCGCCTGCTGCACTTTAAAGTTCCAATACTATCTCACTGTTCCGCGGTTCTTCTTGATTTAGTAGGATAGAAACAAAATGCTACCTTTATTTTGTGATTAGGTATATAGGAAATAGTAGAGATAAACGCGGCTATTGTAGGTTTTGTATTACATTCAATAGTTTTCTTAAACAAACTTATATAAATTGACCAAAAACGAAGCTGTAGTCTTGTATAATTATGCTATGTGTGGTAATGTTATAGCTGTACATATAGATAAATTAATACTTAAATATGTACATATAAAATAATTTTAGAACAAGTACTCGTCCACATCATATAAATAAGCTAAATAAATTAAGTATGTACCGACTCATCTAGGGAATAACGATAAGCAATTGAAATCCCCATCAACATGGGATGGCTGAATAAGTAACTCGGGTTAACGTGTAACGGAATAAAATGGGTTAGTTTAATCACTACGAGTAAAATGATGCTGAAACAAAAAGTCGAAGTGATCGTGTCGATATGACGTCCACACCGCACAGAAAACCACAGCGAAATGTCTGACTGATTAACAATTTGATCGATATCAATAATGTAAGGCGAACATTTGCGGGTAGGACCTTGTGCAGGGTCCGTCCGGATCGCTACCAACATCTCATCCATTAAAATACCGCCAAACAGTAGTGTTTGCATTGTTGTGTTCCGGTTTGGGGATAAGACAGCCGGTGTAATGACTAGCATAGAGGCATTCCATCTTAGTCCTCAGGGATGGCAACGCATTTGCAGTCTTAGGCTTGCAGTCTTGTGAATGCGAATGTCTATGGGTCACACCACTTACCATCAGGTGGCCTGTGTGCTGGTTTGCCTTGGTTATAAAACAATTCATACGTGATATTCAGGTATGAATTACATGAGTGCAATTTATTGTTTTCTGGGACAGACTAACTACGAGTAGGTACAACTTCTCTCAAGCTCATAAGTCTCATAACGTTATTTTTCCAGAAATCGATGTTCATTTCCACGGAAAACAGCGTCTGAGCGGTGAAAATAAAATAAATCCCGACGCTCGAATATGTAGGAGCTGCATTCGTCTCGCTACATCGCCATTTGAAGGACGAACGACAGGCACTTTCCTTTATTTGTAAAATTTATGCAGTAAGCTACTGAACAGTGTTTAGTTTTAAAAACTTAGAGAACTAAAGTATAGAGTTTGTATTGAAGATCGTACTTTTAGGTAGGTAATTTTGAAAGTGGTCTGAGAATCAAACAAGGAAAGTACTATTTTCTTAGCCTTTTTGCCACGCACCGTATCTATTTAGAATTAGCTCTCGGTTTTCTACAATTAGAAAATTATAATTTAGCTATCTCGACATCTAACAATTTCGTAACTAAAACTGAAAATGATTTATCAAGTTAATAGTAAATGTTTAAAAAAAAAGAACATTAATGAATCACTCGTAAATATCTATCAAACCAAAACCAAAATAACCCTTCCAAACTAAAAATTTAAAACTGAATCCGATTAAATAAAATAACAAATCTACCCTGTGGCGTTGTGGGAAGATGGTGGAAGCATAATTCCTCTTTGAATAGCTAAAGTTGTACTGATTAATTAATATTTCTGATCTTTGCTAAGCATCCATCCATATACTCGTATGTTGCTCCACTAACGCCACAAATGTATGAGAATTTATTGAAAGCGTGCTTTGTTGTAAGCAAGTTATACGCTACAAGTTGCAAGTTGCACGTGCGAGTAGTGCAAGTTGAATGCAGGTAGCTTATCGGGAGGGCTGTGGGATGGAATGCACAATGGCTGTGGGTTAGACGCGGGATGGAGGCGAGAATTCCCGCTATCTGAAACGTTTCACAGCGCGCATTTGCGGAGCAGTGATACAAGGCAATTTGCTACCTCAACGGGAATTTTTAAACCGGTGACTAGAATAGAGCGAGAGCTTTTTCAACCCTATCATTTATTAAGGAACTCGTCTGATACAACACTTCACTATGATATTCGATAGCAAATTTATGAAGGAGGCGTCAGCTTATGCAAATCCATTATACTTTCTTTTTTTATCGAAATAACGGCCGCATCGGATGGCGATTAACCTTTAACTCGTTCTTTAGGAAGGATTCATCTGAAACAATTTTGAAAAAGGAATAATTTCCGAAATGTGTTTGAATAAGCCGGCTATTAGTCTCGAAAACAAAAAAACAGGGACGTCAAAAATGATTTTTGAGTATTTGTTCGCCTTTTAGTTCTCAACACGTTAGATTTTTTACATTATTTTTGAACAACATCCGGTATTTAATGGTAAATATTTCACTTTCTGGTTTCCTTTGTGTTACAGAAACACACGCCAATCCGTTCCCTTCAGTTTTGACATAATAAATTGTAACAATAAAAGAAGAATATTAGTTATTTGTGCAACAAGAGAGCAAAGTTGGTTTTTGCTGCGAGTTTTAATTTTAATTCCTGAGTAAGCTAAGGATTCTATATACTTATCACGAGTGTAGCGAGGTTAGGATCCTGAGCGCAGCGAGGGATTCAAAGATACGAGATGCGAATAGCTTCGATCTCGTGTTTCACATACAACTTGTCACCTCAGCAGTTTATTTACGCACCCAGCCAGCCAACCCACCCATTTATATTGACTCAGAATAGATCTGGTTTTTTAAAAAAATTGATTAAAAAGTTACTTTGTCTCAATACCTGCCTTTTTTACGTGCTGAGGTGAAAAGACCTATTAGAAACCTAAAATAAACCGAGGGCTCAATTGCTCTGAAACTACTGTTCCGTCCACACTGGCGCCGACCGCAGTGCATTCCAGCGCTAACTCATGCCGCGAACTCGCCTGACTTGGGCATAGTTCCCGACTTACTCCTCGGCAGATTTGATCTTCCACTTAATTAATTTTGCGAATTTACGTAACGACTACCGACTAGCTTCCATCGTTAAAGACTTCTATGAGGTGATTGTCTTCAAATTACCGACGAAGTTCTGACAAACTAACGTTCCCCACTCGAAGGCATGAAAATCAGAGTAAGTTACCTACCGTTTTGGCCGAGCTGCTCTGTCGACGAGATCTGCGGGCCTATTAAGGGCGTTTTCATCGATGTGGATACACGTCGATAGAATATACGTCATTTTCTGACTAGTGTTGTGGGAGAGTGGCGGATGCTTTACCCACAGCGATAAGGCGACCATAATACGGGCCCTGCAAAGGCGGCGACTAAATCATAAATACACACTATAATGTTAATAATGCTCTGTCAGTACCGGCTCATATAGGTTAATATTTCTTCGTTGAATTGAAAGCGAGTTTTGGGACTTAGTGAAGAATTTAACGCCGTACGCAGAGATATTTTAGGGTCAGTTTTCAAACTTGTGTATAAAAAATCCCTTACTAAGTTACCAAGGAACGACAAAAGAAGCGATTATGAAAAAATGCTATGTGAAAATTTGCTACCTACTATGAAAAATGCTTGTTGTGAAAATTATCTAACCAACCGGTTAATGTTATGTTAGTTTTGCAGCAAGCCGGAAGGCCCAAACCGCCCATATGTTGGAGCTCCGCTGTACGTGTTGCGTTGACGCAAAAATATATATGTGACATAAAAAACGCTTCTATGGAAAAAGATTACTTACATGACTGAGAGAACTTAATTGCGAAATAAATGACGGAACGAGATCCGTGTCATTCGTAGTAATCACATATTTCTTTGATTTCCACAGCTCTTAAGTTGGCAGAATGCATCTTGTCTACACCCATTAGGGGTCAGTTCTATTTCGGGACGGAGTTATCACAAGAAGTCACGTCAAAAATGTATTTTATAGCAATATGTCGCAGTGTCGCTGTCGTTTGATCTTCTGCATCCCAATGTCAAATGGGTCCCAAGTGTATTGCATGTACATATTATACATATATCACGTATACTGTACGAGCGGTATCTGCACTCGTAAAACCACGCGCCATCTTTAAAACGGTTATAAAATGATACCAACATACAGGACGCAACAAAACGCTTATGTTAAAAACATGTGCTTTAGAATATGGGCTGTAGGAAAAAATAAAAGGAAGATTTTTAACACGCGTGTGTACCAAGGTTTATGATTGTGGATATATTTTATGGATGATTTATGATCGTTTTCTTCTTCGAGTAATTCATTTAAGAAAATACTGTTCAAATACTGTTTTATTAATACGCAAAAGAATAGGTTATAGGTGTACAAGTAACTACGTACAGTAAAGGAAATTTATTCTTTTGGACTATGTCATAGTGACGTAATCAATCAAAACGTTAGGGGGCTTCTAAACGAGCAACATTTTCACGGCAATGTGTGGCCGGCAACTATATGCATCTTGCTCTAACATACGAAGTAAGAGTAAGATAGCACTAGTTGCCGGCCACAAATTGCAGCAAAACATGGCCCGTTTAGAAGCCCCTTAAGAGACATCTTATGATTTTATTTACAGTGTCACTTTGATATGGTCCAAAGTGCTCTACGAATCAGCTTCCTTGACTGTACAGTGCAAAAATAAAATGTAATGACTAAAGATTAAATTTGGAATAATTGTTGTATTAAGTGGTCCACAAGTTCATACAAAGACTCACCATAGGAATTTACAACGTTTAGGTAATTATTTATTTTTACGGCGAAAAAATCAAGACAACGAAATAAAAGGCAATAAATAATATGAGTAAAAAGCGTTGGTGACAAGTTTTTGTTTTCGCTGCAATCGTAAATACCAACTTCAAAATGTCTATTGCCAAGGCCTTCTCGCCCGATAACTTAAGCCGTTTCGGAAAAAATGATTCTTGGCAGACAGACGAACGGATGGACAGACAGACCGACGGACAGACATACACACAACAAAGTCATCTTAAAACGGTTCTGTTTTTCAGTATTTAGCTCCGAACCTAAAAAGAATTTAGTACCGGAAGGTCTTCCCAAAAAGCCCAGTAGTTACGTAATACGCCCCCGAAACTGAAATAACACGATTCTAAAATAACACGCGACTGGCTTTGGAACAAAACTATTAATCTTGTTGCAAGGGTCGATGGGGAGTAATGCAACTTTGTCAAAAGCATTCCGGCTCAAGACTAATAGTCGAGGGGTAGGGATGGGAAATGATAACATTCAGACTCGTTATATTTCACATTAACGGTTATATCTCTCTCTACAAAAAAACGTTAAAAAAAATTAGAAAATTGTATTCCAATAATATGTGTCCTTGTTTAAGGAGACTTTTTTTTTTTCTTTGCCTCGCGGCGACTTGAACAGCTACTACCGCGGGAATATGGCGTTTCCACTATGAAGTGATTTCGCCAGTGTCAAGTATATCAGTATAAATCAATATAGTAATAAAACACAATCCAATCTTCTCTAGGAAGATTGGTGGCAACGTTGTACGGTGATATGTAGGACAGAGGCCAAGATAGTTTTAACCTCTGTACCACTGCGAGTCCACTTGAAACGAGAAGTAAGATGCCAGGATACACGAAATAAGTCCAAGTCTTCTATCACTGTGCAACACAAAGGCATTAAAAGTATAAATCACTAACAAAAAAGAACTAAGGAGACTTGACCCGATACAAAATTGACAATCTGTGGCGTTTCGGAATGTAGTAGCGTCGCGTCATCTGTCAAAAATCTACTTAAACTTGCTGCTGTTACCACGGCCTACAGAAACGAAAAAAACTACGGTTTGTGATTGGCTAGTATTTAGCCAATCACAGCACAGTACTGCAATATCACGGACGCCGGTGGTGTGATAACTTTTCTTTTCAATTTTCCTGTGTAAAAGAAGTCGGATAGTAGAACTAGACAACATAGTGCTTATTTTTCTTATATACTCGTATTAATTTTAATGAACTCGTACAAAAAGTATTATTCACAAAAGTGTCATAATCAAGCTCGTAAAACCTTACTTAGGCCACTCAGCAAGCTTCGAGGCCTAAACATGGTACTCGACTAAACTTCTAACTAAACTTCTTTTCTTATCCATCAGCTGTTATCATCTTGTTGGACGTACCGGAAAACGTTTATAATTAATCATACTTATTAAATTCCCGAGCGCACAAAAGTAGGTGATAGTTTCAAATCTAGCAAGATCATGGTAGCACAAATTTTGAAAAAAAAAAACACCGGCTATATATATATTACGGTTCACAAGATACAGCTGTTTAGGACGGATGGACAGCAGACCCTAAATATGCACGAAAAACTAACGCTATTTAATAGCTCTGCCATCAATTAGTTTAATAATGATTGATAATTACTTAGTATTATTATCATTCATCAAACTAATACTATGTATGGAATCACAATCGAATGCAGTACTTCGAGCACAAACATTTCACACTGTAAGTTACATTAACGTAGCATCATTTAGAAAATTTGTATGGCTTTGGAATCAGCGCTATAAAAATTCTCAAAACGTTAGCTATCGTATCTTCTTCGCGTAGCAAAGATGAAGTATACGTTAAAAGATTTCATTAGATAATTAATAGTGAATCCACGGAAAACTGCCCACGAGTTGTCTATAAGGCAACAGGGAAAAAGAACGACGATGCTTACAATGGGCACCGAACACCACTCATTAGTCTTTGCCTTAGTTTGATAAGATCGTACGTTAACTAATATCGTATCTTTTTCCGATCCTGCGTTAAAGTGAAGGTTACGCGGGGCCCAGCCCTAGCGCGAGATATATCGCACGTTGTAAGCAACCCTATATCATGGACGTGATAAAAAGTTGAACAGCACAGCAGACGGCGAGAAACAGCGTGATCATTTTAACATAGAACTTGTTAAGATAAAATTACTATGGGTTGATAAATTCGTTATTTATTTATCGTAATAGTTGTTGTGATGGCGCTTAAAACGAAGGTTCCAACTGTTTTCGTTGTCCTTTGTAATATCATCTATCGACGATGATAGATGGCTATCGTAAATCGCTTTCGGGCTCAATTCTACTCGGTAAAACCATCTTGTTTTTGACTTGTTATCGTATTGTTTTTAATTCAGCTGACTTACTGTCAATTATATAAGAGCTATGATATCGTTAAACTGCGATAAGAAAGAAAGAAAGAAAGAAAGAAAGAAAAGCGTTTATTAAGTGCAAGACAATAACATGACAAACAATAACATGATAACATGATAAAGCGGTATGATTTTCCAAAGTATAGGGCTCCTGTGTAAATTTTAACGACAAAAATAAAGTAAGTATATGTAGAATTGACATAAGGTAGCGCGGATTTTAAGAGTCCAGCTTTTCATAGAACGCAACTTGACTAGCCAAACCTTAGTTTTATTTTTAATTGTATCGGTCATCTTTTATCATTTACCTAAAGAATAAGAAAGCCTACAGCTTCAGCTTATTTTAATTCATGCCTAAAGCTTAGTTAGGGACTAACTAGGTCAAGCCGTGAACTTATGTTTTGTTTCGTGTATTCTGTGTGGTGTGCGCGATGTTTTGCCGTCGGGGCGCCGCGGAGTGGAGCTATTCATCAGAATGATCCGCGGAGAGTAGCTGCAGTTTCGGGCGAACGGATGCGTACTCGTACGTGGAAACGAAAAATAAACCTAGGGAAAGGAAAAACCACGGTGGAAACACGCTACCGGAAATTCGCCGGCCCGTCTTTCACGGTCGGGTTTATCGACGTGGATAAAGGTAGATAAAACATTTGTAACTTTCTGACCAATATATGTATAAGTGCGAGGGCTATGACATGATGCTTTATCGACCGCATTAAAAGCAACTGTAATACGAGAGCTGGATAAACTTACTTTTCTTTTTATTTCCGGCGTCGAATAGGAGAATAAGAAGTTACAGTAATTAAGAATAAGAATTAATTAATTAATTATTGGGTGATCCAACAACATATGAAAAATCTCATTAAACTGCAATTATTTTGAAAACTGTTTCCCGCTCATTCACAAACGCACAATAAACAGTTGTTATTGTTAGTTTTTTTTTTATTTGCCCCTCGGCGACTTGAACAGCTACTACCGCGGGAATATGGCGTTTCCACTATGAAGTGATTTCGCCAGTGTCAAGTATATATAAGTATAAATCAATATAGTAATAAAACACAATCCAATCTTCTCTAGGAAGATTGGTGGCAACGTTGTACGGTGATATGGCCAAGATAGTTTTAACCTCTGTACCACTGCGAGTCCACTTGAAACGAGAAGTAAGATGCCAGGATAGAATAGAATAGAATAGAATAGAATATTTATTAGTAAGAAATATACATCGTCATTTTAAAACGAAATAAGACCAAGTCTTCTATCACTGTGCAACACAAAGGCATTAAAAGTACAAATTACTAACAAAAAAGAACTTTGAACACCTAAATACACAAAAATAAAAACTAAAACAAATTACACATCCGCCATCTTTTGACGTTGCAATGGCCCTTATTGTTAGTTAAAATATTCTTTATCACTTTCTGTCAAGTTCAAATGTCACAATGACAGATACCATATTTTAAGCACACTTTAGAGCTAAGGCGCTTTATTAGGCTGTTTAGGATGATTTTGAACTGATTAAAGATTGACTTCTTATCTTCGTTTGACTGTAGTTGCTATTTAATTATTTTACCGACGTTTTCACTGTATGCGGTATACATAGTATAGTGCGCGTGAGTGGGAACTGACTGCGCGCTCTACTCGCCTATGAAAATTAATTTTATCGACAGAGTTAATGGCATCAAGCTTTTTTATTCTTCTTCGTTCTAGGGTTCCATACCAAAATGGTAAAGAAGGAACCCTTATGATGAGACTTAGGCGTCTGTCCGTATATCACTTCAGTTTTTAATTTATGGCGTTCCGTGAACATCTTGTCAATCATCTCATCTCATTTCAAGTCAATCTAAGGAATGGTAACTACTTATATGGTAGAAGATTTTTTAACCAGTAGTACCAATTACAGAAACTAACTTCACAAAGTTTTCATATTGAAGGCAACTGTCTCTGAAAGTCTACTGGCGGAAGCACGGTGCAAATAAGACGGAGACAGGAAATTAAGAGAGTTTGCAGCGCTCAAGTTTTTTTCTTAAGCCGCAGCCAAGTTTGCTAGAAACGATGACAAATTTAGTTTTTGAGAAGTAAATTAAATGAGTTCAATTTTTCTGTTTTTTTATGGTTCCGAAATCAAACTAGCAACCCTTATAGTATCGCCATGTCCGTCCGTCCGTCCGCAGCCTAGCTCAGGTACTCAGTAGGTACTAGAAAGCTGTAATTTGCCATGAATATACATATTAGTCACATCAACAACCACTGTAAAATAAAATCTTGAAAAATTGTAATTTTAGTGTAGGTACCTCCTTTTCTTTAGAGTCAAGTGTACCTACAGCCAAATAATAAAAATATTAAAAATCAAAAAAATATCTTCAATGAAAGCGCCTACAATGAATTTAAAATAAAAATATCAAGACATCATTGGTTTTTAAGATTCAGGCGTTTAAAGTGTTTGTTGTCTTTATGTTTGTAGTACTTAGCGGATTCGGACCCTACACTGAGCATGGTCCAACATGCTTTTGTTCAGTTTTTTTAGTGTTTTTTTTATGGCATAGAGAAGGCAAACGAGCACACAGGCCACCTGATGGTAAGTGGAAACTGTGACCCATAGACATTCGCATTCACAGGACTGGAAGCTTAAGACTGCAAATGCGTTGCCAACCCTGAGGACTAAGATGGAATGCCTCTATGCTAGTCATTACACCGGCTGTCTTATCCCCAAACCGGAACACAACAATGCGAACACTGCTGTTTGGCGGTAGGTTAACGGATAAGATGGTGGTAGCGATCCGGACGGACCCTGCACAAGGTCCTACCACCCGCAAAACGCGCGCATTATAAATGTTAAAATAAGCCGCGTGTTTGATAACTACATATTTATTTTAACAGCTTGATTCACGCACTCCACTAAGAAACCCTATATTACCCGTACATTTCAAGTTAATTTAATACGCACTTGAATACAAATTAGCAGGGAATAAATTTTAATTAAAAGACAATAAACTTCAGGAGTTAAATTAGCAATCACGTAGTATTAATAATTACGACTTTGGGACTTCTATGCATAAATTAAACAGGGTTATTACACATGGAGATTGCCTCGGCGAGTCCTTTGGCGGATGATTTAAAATGTGCCCCACTAAAGGTCAGAGCACACGGGACGCGGGGCGCGCGCGACGCTTGGTGAAGTTGGCTCGCGCCGTGCGGCGCGGAGTTTAAGCCGTTTAACGTATTTTTTCAAGGTTTTTATAGTTTCTGTTTTATCGTCGAGATCCTAAAAGGGGTAAGGAAAGTAAGAAACCCTCGGTGCGCAAGTTGAGACTTGCACTTGACCGGTTTTTTTAGTCTTTTAGCCCCATGTCACTAGTAGTGTGGCTTCATTATTATAAAACAAAGTCATCAGCCGCGTCGGTCTGTCTGATCCTGTCTATCCGGTTTTTCATGCCGTTTTCAAGGTTTCTATGCAATAAATTCTGTTTTATGTACGGGTGTTACAGAAAACTGACATAAACCGAAGCAAAGCGAGGGCGGGTTTGTCGCGCGGGCCGTATTGGGGACTCGTGAGTTTTATTTGGCACGCCTGATCGACGACCTACCTGCACGGCTTCCTGAACCCGTCACAAATCGCGCTCGTCCCCTGGAGCTTTCGGTGCTCACTCTACTGCGAGAAGCTGCGCGTAATTTTCTTTTTTTTTGCGTTATTCTTTTATATGCACGCTAGACATAAAAAATAACAATTGAGTTAATGTTACCAATAGTTTTTGTTATCCAAACATTATTATTATAATATTATTATTATTGTTTTTGTTATTCGTTTTTTTTTAAATTCTTAAACCGTATAACTTTCTTGGATTCCGCTCGAACGTTCTAATCAATGATCAAAATGACACTGTTCCTGCTTGAAATAACGGTTAATTTCACTCGCTAATTTGTTCGCACCGCTATCGATTTCTCGTCTTTCCTACCCTATTAGCTAGCTCTTTAGTTACATTTTCACTTGCTCAGGTTATATTCAAGCCAGTCTTATCATTTTAGTTGCCACACCATCCACCTGCAGGAAGAATCACAAACCAAAAATACCAGGTTAATCCCAGCGATCATAACGTTCGCGATTCGATTCCGCTCCGAGCGAGCGTTTACGAGAAACCTGGTGAAGAACCATAATTAACAGGTTTTCCGAACCGTTTTCCCAAGCCCTGGTCGACTGCACAGTTTTGTGTTGTAGCTTTAATTATTGAGCAATCATGAAACCCTCGAGTGTAAGCTACTAGTGACATCAATAGAAGTTACATTAAAATTCATTGGCTTTCTGCGGCAAGGTTCTATAGTAAATAGCTCAACAGATAAAGTTGGAGTGTACTAACTTTGTTGTTCACCCGGGCGGGTTCCATGTGATAATCTATACACACAAATTGTATAAATGATGGTGAAAAACAAAATATTAACATTATTTAATATTGTACAGTTTAAGAACTAAAGTGCACAGGAACTCGGACATTTTTTTTAAATTATTTACAAAGGCCGTATTCTACTTATATTGCTATCGTATTTACAACGTTAAAACAGCTCTAATTAACTTGGCAGTAAGCGCGTCCGAGTTGAAAGCAATACGACGACAGTCTCAAAGCCAGATATAGATTTTTGCTATCTATTGCTTTGATCACGTTATCAAAAAACAGCCACTACTTGTACACCCTACTTGTAGCGTTATTCTCTTAAAATACTCGCTAGCGAAATCCTCGTCTCAATACTGGTTGACCTGTATGACTGCATACAAATAACAAAGTCATGCGTGTGTCGCGTTTTCTCTCGAGCTCCGTCAAGGCCAAGTTACATTGGTCGATAGCCCGCATTTGTAGCACTCCATGGAGGGGTTGTTATAACATTTTTGAACCGAGAGCTATTACAGCGACGCAATGTATCACGAAAAGCATGCATGAAACTGATCCTCCGAAGTAGCGTGTTGTTTCAGAGAGTAACTTTCCGTGCCGATCGTCCTCCGTTCCCGCCAGCTGTCCCGAGGTAACTCCATAACTCATTCGCTCGCGATCGAACCGTTTAATTAAGCGTTGGTGCGCGAGGGCTTCCACTCGTTCGAGAAACTTCCTATTTACGCCCATTAATGCACGTTGTCCACCCGGAGCGATTATAAGGCTAGCAAGCGAAGGCGAAGGTTAATCTATATTCTTAGGCAAAGGCACGTCACTTTCTGCTTGGCTCTCAGTCAATAATTACAGCTTTGTACAGTCAGCGTCATATAGTTGGTAGCATCCAAAGTAGCCAAATAGTTCGTTACACGTCATTATTACCGTAGTAACAAGGGCGTGTAACGAACTATTTGGCTACTTTGGATGCTACCAACTATATGACGCTGACTGTACTCATCCTTAACTCTACTCTGCTCTAACTAGGAGGGGCGTTCAATCAATTCTCGGTATGAGAAGGAAAACAAAAGCATACGATTAGTGTTTTATTGTTATTATTCTATATATTCCCGCCCCATGTTTATACACTTATAAGATCTGTCAATTCGTTTTTTTAACCCCTCATTAAAATGTTTTTTGTCTTTGGTGTCAAAATGCTCCACCACCGCTGCCTTCAACGATTCATCATTAGAAAACGTCCACGAAGATCCTTTTTATGGTTGGGAAACAAAAAGTAGTCGCTGGGGGCGAGGAACGGACGACTTTGAATTTCTTGGGATGAGGATGAGGGTCATAATGATGAACCCAACTTTCATCTCCGGTAACAATTTTTTGGAGCAAACCATCAGGGTTTTCACCACACAGCTCAATGAAGTCGGAGCAACGCGCGTATGCTTTTGAAACGGTACCCTATTTAGTCAAGAATTGTATCACTGCTCGATGCTCCACTTTAATTAACATTGTAAACTCGCTCGTGGTGATCACGTTTGTTCAGCAGTAGCAGAAAAACAAAAGAACGTGTGGGCTTCAAATTTACTTTTTTTTACTGTTAATGAATGACTCTTAGCGGCCAGTATTAAGAAGTTTACTGAAAAGGTTTGCAAGATACCAATACCGAGAATTTATTGAACGCCTCTCGTACATGATTAAAAGTTTTACTATCATAAAATACTATTGCTACAGAAATACGTAGTCCGTTTGACAAGCGGACCAAATTGCACCATCCTTCTGTACCTGTTTCGTATGGAAGCCTAAAAATTCAAGTATACCGTGTATTTTTTTTATACTAGCCTAAATGCGACCGCTGCTAACCCTTCTGTTTTCTATTACTCAAAATGTACGGAGTTGACATAAGCGGTTGACGTAATCGACCTCAGCTTTCGTCAATCCTATATATTTTGTATATTTTTGAATATCACTAACTTAGCGTTATGCATTTTGACTAGGCCACCGATATTTCGCTAGATTAGCTTCATCTCCGGTGGACAACGCGCCTTATTCTGCCCGGGCCTTCATTTAACTTTCGTGTGTTTGCGCAAAAAGGTGTGTTCGCGTAAAACACACACCAGTTTTTAGTTGTAATGTTTGGTCGTTTTGTTTGATTGATAAGTTTAGTTCCCGTTTCTCGTTTAGATGTGGTTGGTATGGTGGCTATATGTTGTTTCTTGTACAAGAACAATTAAATATTGTTCAGTGATGTAGGTAGTACTAGATGATCTTAGTTAGTACGAAACCAACTTTGAACTCGACCGGCATTTACTTATATAACAATTTTTTTTTTGTTTAATTCGCAAATATTTGTTGCTAAAGCTCATTAAAAAAAACCATTGTCTGCCCTTACCTTTGCATACATACGTGTCGTTGCTGTTTACTGGATATGTCTGTGTGCAATTTTATCAAAATCGTCTATTTATTGCACACCCTAAACCCTAACTAAAATATATGTTTGACTTGACAACGTTGATAAAATTATAGCGTCGATAAAGTGACGTGACGTTTAATGTTTATGGACCAAGTGTATAAAAATGTTACACAAATAGATAAATATATCATTTTATCATTTATATCGGTGTCAGCCATTTAACATGCTATTATGTTAGCATACGACAGAGAAAATTTGTCTATAATATCCGTTGATAATAGTAATAATAATACCGCTGAGCCCCTCAATATGTTATGACGTAGCATTCAGCGTAGCATTTATCATCGGTCACTAATTTACCTAAATTGTAAACCAGTTTTTTCTGGAGCTGCCACTATATTTTTGCAAAGTGTGCACCCGATCGGCCATCTTCCCTGTTAAGTGCGCGGTGGACGAACCCGTCGCCCCGTGAATATTAGACGCGCTGCGGAGTGGCGTGAATATTTCACGCACCTCTGCAGCGGCCGCATACGGCTAATCACTGGCTAAAAGAAACTTTTAAAATTTATAATCTTATAAAGGGGTTAAAGGAAGGAGTAAACTGAATGTTATCAATCCTGGAATTTTCTATTTTCCGAACCTACGCAACTCAACGGCCATTTAGGTTGCGGGCGTCTTTTTATGGATCGAATAAACTTTTGAAAGGATTTCTGAAATGATTTACGGTTTTTGTTGGTTTGTAAGTTTTTTTCCGTTTACGCTGATGCGGTAAATAAAAACAAAACATTTTATATGTGTAGAGGTATTATGTAACCGCGATTAGTTTGGGATTGGAATAGCTGTTAAATCATATGCACTATGAGTATATGGTAAAACTGTCACCTCTGATCCCTTTCTAATCGCGGCTAGATAATACGAGTATCTATTTATTTATTTTTTTCCAATTTAATCTATCATCGTTTATCTACTTTGGGTGTTTGATAAGTACGTGTAAATCTGCGTCACAATAGACAATTTTTTAAGGTTACTTTGGCCTTTTTGCCAAAAAAATCTTGGGAGTTACAGACTTGAGTTTCACTATTTACGTTCGGAGTACTGGACTCTAGTCTTACCATCTTATTCACGCACATTAAAATAGGTTTGTCCTAATGTGTCATTATCACATTTCCCTCCGTCCACTAGGATCCATTAATGGGATCAAGTGTACTTTTTGTACATTAAAATCCAATAATGGAGTCGGGTGGGCTTTAATGTACACTTAGATCCATTTGGATTGGAGTCATTTACACTTTTTAAGACGCTGGGATCCATCAATGGATTTAAATATACTATGAAGTCTACAAAGATACATTAATGGATTCTGTTGAACTTTTTATATACCGGGATCCATCCATGGATACTGAATGTCCACAATTGTCCATCTTTTTTTTTTATAGCAAAGGTAAGGCTGACGAGCACACAGGCCACCTGATGGTAAGTGGAAACTGTGACCCATAGACATTCGCATTCACAAGACTGCAAGCCTAAGACTGCAAATGCGCTGCCAACCCTGAGGACTAAGATGGAATGCCTCTATGCTAGTCATTACACCGGCTGTCTTATCCCCAAACCGGAACACAACAATGCGAACACTGCGGTTTGGCGGTAGGTTAATGGATAAGATGGTGGTGGCGATCCGGACGGACCCCGCACAAGGTCCTAAAACCCGCAAAAGCATTTGCATTTGATGGAATCAAGTGTATTAAAAGTTTAATAAAATCCATTGATGAATCGAAGTGTAATTATATAAGAGTGCAACAGAATCCATTGATCGATTGGAGAGTATTAAAAAGTGCAAAATAATCCAAATGGATTTAATTATACAATAAAACCCACTCTAGATACTTCATTAATGTATTTGAATGTACAAAAAGTCCACTTGACCCCTTTCAAGAATCCTATCAATGAATCCTAGTGGACGGAGGGTGACATTTGCATCAGACAGAAAGAGACAAATCGCTCTTTAACTAAAATAGGTTTATAGTGCGTTTACAGATAAGGCAGTCTGTCTAGTTAGTCTTTAGTAGACCGCTGAAATTATGCTGATTTATTGTAGATGCAGTGGTGGTGGGTGGTGCTACCAGGTGGAGGTGAAATCGAAGTCCACATTAAAATCAAAATACTTAGGTACATTTCCCGTTACATGTCACAATGTCTAATTTCAGTTACCAAATGTTTCGTCTATCCGATTTTTTTTTAAGCTAGATTCTTTTTCTGAAATCGTCACCTTCTGGATTGTTATAACTATAAAACAAACCTTATCTAACCTATAGGTTCTGTTTAGATAGAATATAGATATAAGTAACTAAACTTCGCACTTGCGTAATACCAACATTTTCTTTTTCAGATACAACGAGTATATTTTTTATCTCATTTTATCTTACCGAGAAAAAAGGGAATCGTTCCGCACTCCAGCGGTAAACGAGCAAGGCACCAATAATATTTTCGCGTCTTTTATCGGGGTCAAAGTCCAAAAAAAAGAAATCGCATTCCCACAAAATATCCCGGCAATAACGCAGCTCCGCGACTCCGCAGATCGCTGTGTCCTTGAATCGCGAAGGGTCACGTTACGCAAACCCGATAAAGGCAAGTCACGGCTCGTTAGGTGACCCAATTCGGGAGGTCGCATCTTCCACTTCCTTGCCGGGCCAGGCAGTGCTATTCAATTAAGCCGCTTGTCCGATAAGGAAGCGCGGGTAACTTGCAACATTTTTTGCTGAGGAATGCGATGGAGGTCCATGATCGGAAGTTTATTGGGAAAAGCGACCGCTGCGCATTTTTTTCTGCCAGATGAAAATCTCGGGGGAATATCGAGTAACTTGGACAATATGGACTTACGAATTATAAGTGTAACATATTGTTACAATAACGCATTGAAATTATCAGTAATTTAGATTGAACTATGTTCTGCAAATCGCAATTTAGTAAGTTGATTTAACTGTGTAAATTTATTTCAAAGTCGAAGATATGCGTTTTCGCAACGTCTGTCTCATAACCCTGTCCGCTTAGAACTTGTTTAAAGTAAAAGTACCTATCTAATTTATGTGCATAGCCGGGGTTTGTTAAGAACCTCTATACCAAATTTCAATCAAGCTTAAAACCGTAACAAACAAACAAACAGAGATACTTTCACAGATATATTATTAGCATGGATACCGGATTACCGCAAGAGCGTTTTAAGAAAACATACTAAACTTGAGCCTAATTGGGGTATAACAGGACTCGAGTAGAGGTTACGGATGACTTAATTTGTAAGACAATGGACATGAAGGCCTGTGTATAGCGAGTAAATTAGTTGGCATTGTGCGGGGAATTAGACGGGGTTTTTTTTTATTACAGGGCCGTGATACCGCAAGATGTATTTTTTTGTGGAAACGCCTGTTGTTTATGCGAGAGATTTTTCTTGCAATTGTAGGTTTGACGTCTGCGCTGCTGGTTTGCGCCTCTATTCTAGGCAGTTTGGATTTGACAGCTGTAATAGGTCAACCTGTTATGGCTGTTACTTAAATAAGAGCTATCAAAACGTTAACATGAACGATAATAGATCAAAAACAATATGGTTTTTAACGTGTTGAATTGAGGCCCTGGGTTTTTCCTGTAGTGTATAAATAGTTGATCCCAAGAATGAGCAATTGTTGTATAATTCTGTTAGGTACTGTTAAAGTTAGAATTACGGTCTATTTTAGGATTTACTGGGTTAGCTCATTCAAATTGTGTAATCGTTCCAAAAGAACAGTACCAATGGTCTGTATTCGAGTTCAAGAAAATATGCGGGTTTATTTGAAAACACAATAATAGGTAGTAATGAGGGTGCCATTGTATAAGTAAGTCTGTATCGAATTTACAGACGAATTTATTGCCATATTTTTTTACGACATGCAAACGGAATTCAACCTTTGATTGGCATTGGCAGACCACATATTAGGCTGTGCTGTACTCGTACATGCGTCGGAAAGCCATGTATATTATAAAACCTACCCCAAGACGAAATTACCATTACTGCAGCAAACCGAGGCTAGTTAAAGAAATGCTGAATGCTCCACAAGCAGTAAATCATTCGCGGCTCGGCAGCTTCGCCTTGCGCCCAAATATCGAATTCGGTGTCTATTTGAACGACCTAATTTTCACCGGTTTTGTTTGTGTAAGCTTTTATGCCTTGTTTCAATTTATCGAGCCGTGTCGAGCCTTTAATTTTATATCGAGTTTCGCAGGTTTTTCCAATATTTATCGCGTTTTCATGCTAATTTACTTTGGCTCTTATCGGGGGATGTCTTCGCTCTTCAATTTTTTTATAAAGGCGCGCCGGCGGCCCTTTGAAGAGCTTCGCGGGAATAAATCATTGTTCGGAGCGTTTACTGTATTGTTATCGGCCGACGAATAGCTACAGTAGCTTGTGCTGGGAAATGCCTTCTCATTTATTTAGATATCAAATATTTTTATTTGAAATGGCACCAAAATATATTTAGAAGGTACCTACTTTTTTCACTGCGTGTTTTGCGATTCGCAGTAATGTATGCGACAGTTTGTGTTAGTGCATAGCGACCCAGTTTTTCCGCTAAAATAACTTCATTGATTTTAATTTTAGATTTGCTACCAATGTTACTGCTTCCAACGACTACAATATTTTTGCCAATTGCCATTTGAAGTCGAAGAAACACGGCTAAATTGGAAATCTGGTAGACGGTGCAGTTGCTACCAAATCGTGGGCATGGGCATCTCATTAAGGAAAAACAATGAGTCGCCCACGCTCAAGCCGCAGTCTGAGGCAGCTCCCACGTCTAGTCTCGCTAACCCGCCCACTCGACGGACCAGCTGTGCTACTGCTGTCCACAAAGTCACTCTATTAATTAATAATGCCGCTCATGCGTTTGTTAAGAGAGTTATTCATGCGTTCTACTTGAATGTTTGAGGTTCGATGGACAAGCCCTCTATTCCATTGCGACTCGCCGCCATCGTTGTCGAGTGCTCACGCCAATAGGTCACTTTCATCGGCGTTAATTAAATTTTAATTCAAAAAGAGACCCCGAATTCCCTCTCGGTCAGACACCATCCCCAGCCTTATTAAACCTCCTCCTATTATTTATAACCTTGTATACCAACAGAATTCAAAATCTTTTTTCTCCGGAGATAGCGAGTAAGGTTTAATGAAATATCTCCCCGCTCTCCCCTTATAAAATCCACGTTAACTTTCGAGTCGGCGCGGAATGAGATTAGTGCGAATTTGATTGCTTTCCCCAACTTCCCCAGTTCGGCGAACCTAATTCGCGGGAATTATACCACTCCAAAAGATATTATGGAATCAAAAACAAATGGAGTTGAGGCTCCGAGCTTATTTTCCACTTAAAAAATGGAGTTTTATTCGGAAAAATCTGTTAAGTGCATTTTAAGAGGTTTGGCCTTGTTGAGTTTTAGTTTCGTTTCTTCTTGGTTTCGACCAAGTTTTGTTCATCAGCTGTTTTTTTGCCGAGGGGCAATGAATACGGATAATCTTACTATACTTTGACGACAGTAGGTATACCTACTCATGACAATCTCGTGATTGTTTTCACGTTACATCCTTCCATACCGATATTTAAGATGTGTCCTAAAATTGCATTGCAATTTCAAAAGTGATCATGGGCAGTGATCGGTCTATTTAATTGCTCTTCACTGGAACTGCTGTTATGGTAACAATTCTAACATAACCTAATACATTTCGGGTTTCATTCAGTTTATGGCCATTTAAGTTTGATCCGGATTATATTACATCATATGATCATTAATTCTTGTTATGTTGTTATGTTTATTAAATTATAAGAAATATAATAAATCCAAATGAAGAATATACCTTACGATGTTATACATATAGTATAGAAGTTATACTCGTCATTATTTAGTCTAACGTAAGTCTACTATGGTATTACATCAAGTTGGTTATACTTTATGACACGCACCCGTGCGCGCTAAGCATTTGTAAATAACATATTATGTAAACGACAAAGTATACTTGACCGGATGTGTAACAGAAGTGTTCTTCCTGTTTTGTTTCAGATGATCTGCCGTGAGCAGCGGACGGCCGCGTGCGCATACACATGCTGACGATATGGTAAGTCAATAACAAAATACAGTTCTACTGTCGAGTTCAATATGTATAAACTTTAGTACCTTGTTACGTTAATCGCTGTGACAATTCATGTATGGCACTTTAAAAATGACATTTAATAGACAAGGTACTGAAGAGTACACATAAGTCTCGACTGTACCAATTTCGTTACTGAAAATATTTTTACCTAACTTCCTAACCTAAGAGCAATGTCTATGTGTATTTTTCTATGAGTTCCTGTAATTATAAAGTGGGGGGTATGGTTAGGTTAGTAATCACACCAAGAGTGTCATAAACGAATGTTATAAATATGAAAGTAACTTTGTCTGTCTGTATGTTACGCTTTCACGGGAAAACACTGATCCGATTTTGATGAGGTACGGAGATAGCTTGAATCCCGGTACTTTTTCACGCGAGTAGCGATAAATAACTTCTACGCGGACGGAGTTGCGTGCAACAGCTAGTAGGCCACGTAGAACCACAAACCTGATGCTAGAGGTTTTCAAAAGTGGCTTTTTGTTAATGGTGGTAGGACCTTATACCCGGTTATGTCCGGATCCGTACCACCATCTTATCCTCAAACCTTCCGCCAAGCAGAAGTGTTGGTATTATTTCATTTCGGTGTGTGGAAGAAAAAGTAGCGAGGCATTCCATCTTTTTATAACCAACCTTATCAATGCATTATCAGTCGTAGGATTGCAGTCTTAGTATTGGCTTGACAATGCAAATGTTTGTGTGTTCCTTTGCCTTCTCAATGGCGCTCAAGTTTCTTTTAAAACTAAGAATTAAAAATTTGTAAACGCTATGGGTTGATTCTTCTTTGCTCTTATATATCCAATGTCCCATAAAACCACCTCAGAAATACAGTCACATTCAAATCGATCCATCTGCTCGGGCCCCTGGCGATGACAAGCAGGCGGACAGACACACAAAGGTGTTTGTTGCTAGATAATGAAATAACACATAAACAAGCTGGCGTCAAGTAACCAACAACACAATCGCAATGTTGCAGCAAGAAAATTACTTTTCAAACGTATAAAGAAAAACATATACGAGTAGTAAATAATAAGTGTTCATTTTAAGCCACTAAGTATCGAAAACTCAGTTGGTTTGGTAGATGTATTGGTTTGTTGGTCTTGTCCCGGACTTCGATAAATTACGTCCTCCTCTGTTTTTGAAGTCTGTTATAACTCAGAAAAAAAAGGCAGACAGTCTCACCGTAAAGAACGCTTTTAACTGTTTTTTTCTGGTTTTTATTACTGACCCATTTTGCATCTCAGTCGTGAGGTTCCAAATAATAAAAAAAACGGATAACTGACCATTAATTAACACTTCATTCTTGATACTTGATACGGGTACTGTCTTGCAATACCTCTTCCGTTTTCATTATTGCGATGTTAAAAAGAAAGAATGTTTAATCCATTTTCTTGACACAGGAACAATAATATATTTTCTTCGTTCTGGTTTACTAGCGCCATCTAACACTATGTAGAGGCCCTAAAAAGTCCGCAATTTTGCCGAATGTAATGCTGAAAACACCCCACCTAGCGATTTACACTTGTTTAGAAAAAGCGCCATCTAGTTATTTAATGCAGTACTTCGATGCAAACGAGAGCTCTCAGCACGTTAAGTTTACCTTGTGAATGTAGTTCGAAGTTCCAGCGCCACCCGCTAGATGGCGCTGAAAGAAAAATCGGACACTTAGTTCTTACACTGTACAACAGAGGGCTCTGCAACGGCCACGTTATAATATGGCTCAGTATTTTACCCGACAGCCAAAGAGTGAGGGTATTGTTTTTGTTATAGAAACTTCTTTTTATAGGACACAGTATGGCCGCGGCACATTGGCACAACTCGCTGGGATGCCTGTCGCTGTCGCTTCTATGTCTCTTCGCCACTACTCTTCACGTCACGAGCGGTAAGTACTCCTATAAATTCATACTACTACAAGTCAACAACCTTGTGTACCACTTTTTAAATTCATTTTTAATCCTTCATCATCCATTGTAACAGGATGTCCCAGAGCTAAACAGTACTGTTTTTTTTTGTATCGGTCCAGAATATACGGGTATACGTAAGTACATAGATTACGAATCAATAACACTTCAGTGACGTACCTATTGGTAAAAACATTACCTTTCACACTATCCGGTCCCATCGTTAAAAATCATATATACCTATATAAATATACATTTTACTCGTAACTACTTTCTACGCCACTAAAGCATTACTGGCTATACACTCGACAATTCCGGCTATTCGAATACTGACTTTTTTATGGCATAGGGAGGGCAAACGAGCACACACTAAGGTGAATTTATCTTAAAAGAGACTAAATCAAATTTCAGCAGTTGATCAAAAGATCAGCATCCAGTATTGACAAAAAAGTCCCTTCAAAAGCAAAGGGAGGTCGTAGATACCGTCTGCCCATTAATTATATTAAACGGTAACAATTAAGAACACCTGAAACGTAAAATAACGTGTTTTGTTGAGTAAGTACTCAGTAATAGTACTTCGAGTTGATAAGTGGGGGCGTTTAGGGTGTTTTAGGGCTTTTAGCGGAAGACGACGACAAAATGCTCGGCTGTGGCTTAAGGCTGGTCCCACCAAGGGCGAGGAGGTAGCGATTAGCTATCGGCTATTTTCTCACCCAAGAAACGAACAAAAGATAAAGATCCCCTTTCAGTAAAAGTGACACTGTTCACACTGCCGGCGAGAACTCTTTCCACTAGTTTGTCGAAACAAAATATATAGATCCCGTGTCAGTTGATCGCTGGCTGTGCTTGCTTCCCGCTTATCGTCGGCAGTGGGACCTGCCTAAGGCGCAGTTTTTGGAAGCATAGGAATTGAGAGGATGAATATCATATATAAATATAATATTGAAGTAAGGCAAGGTTCTAAACAAGTTTACAGTTTTAAGTATCTATTGAAACACATACTATTATTTTTAAATACATGAATAGTTTACTTATGCTTGTTTATCCAAAGAAATAAAACTGCGCGCCTTTGCTAAGTTAAGATTGTTTTTTTAGTTAACGCGTCAGCGTAGGTGTATTGCAGAATCATCTCAGTCAATTGAATACGTCTATAATTGAGCCGTTGTGATTTCCATGATATAACAATATAAAATACATTTCGAGAAAAAAGAAGAAAAACGGTGGATAAAGTTAGTTCCCTGTACAACTCATTTATTTTTGAAACGTCATATACGCCGATCAGCCGAGAACCATCGCGATAACATTCCGTTTATCCGATATCAAACCTTATTATCGAAAGTTAAGAACTGAAATGGTATGGAAACTTAGATTGTGTAAGATAGCGCTGATTCAAAATTGAACCGTCTTAATGAGTGATAGGAGTTAGAATTCTTCGACAGATCGTGTCTTGTCGTGAGGGGGGGGGGGGGGGATTATCGGGCACAGTTTTATCGGCGCGTTGGCACTTTTCAAGGGTCGACTCTTCTTCGATATGTGTATCTGATTTTTGCTCGCGACTGTATCTGAATACCATTACTTTCAGTACCCCGAACGTAGCATCTAGAAATCCAGTAACAGATTTGATGTAGGTAAGTCGGAGTCTTCCGTTTCATTCTGTGAAAGTTAACAACTGCAAAAATTATATATCCTTAAATTACATTGGACAGTCTCACACAAATTACGGTACGAAACAATGATAAATATACTTAGTTATATGGGAAACAAGCTAAAATAAAACTAAGCTACTCATTATACTAAACATTTTTTTTTTTTTTTTATGGCATAGGGAAGGCAACCGTGCACACAGGCCACCTAATGGCTACCCTGAGGACTAAGATGGAATGCCTCTATGCTAGTCATTACACCGGCTGTCTTATCCCCAAACCGGAACACAACAATGCGAACACTGCTGTTTGGCGGTAGGTTAATGGATAAGATGGTGGTAGCGATCCGGACGGACCCTGCACAGGGTCCTACCACCCGCAAACATGTAAATAATAATCACCACTATAAAAAGAACACCCCCTCTAGCAGGTCCGCTCGCGGCATGGACCCTACGACACTGGCTGCATTACCTCTCTGGATAGCTAATGTATGGGTATATATTGTATTTTTCCAAGTTTTTTTTTTTCATTCAGGGTTATATTTTATAAATCAAACCTAACCTTACCTAATCTAACCTTATCTACATGTGAAATATTAAGGAAAAACTAAACAGTTTAAAGTTCAACCGATTTAATAATTTTGACTACTAATTATTACCAGGAAAGGGAATCAACGGGCTCCTTACTATATTGGAATAGATCGAGATTCACTTCAGATTCAGAAGTTTGCGGTCATCACAAAAACAAATATTTGCTCTTATCGGGAATAAAACCCGGGACTGCTAGCTTTGTGGACGGTTCACCAACCAACAAGGCTGACTGCATCGTCAACCGCTCGCTCGGCCTCGCCGGTTTGATATGATGCAATTGGTCTAGACTTACAAAAACACACTTGATAATGTTATTTAGCTCGATAAAACTGTAACTTAATTCTAGTTGGTAAAACCATATCGCCTTTGTCATGTTATTGTATTATTTTTAAATCGGTCTTCATTACTGACAAGTAAATAAGAGCTATCGTAACGTTGACGATAACGATGATACATACAAAAAATATACAGCAGAATAGAGGCCCTAAACCTATCTATAAAAACCCCCTACGAACCCCTATAAAAACTCATGATTTCATACATGATTTTATTTATAATTTACCTTTACTACATGATAACGATACGAAAGTGAACGTCACTGTCAACTTGCTATCAAATTAAATTAATTTAACAAATCAAATCAAATCAAATCAAATCATTTATTGTGTGGAATTTAGGTACAGTACAAAGATAATGTAATATTGCACATATTTTGGAAACACCAAACTCTACCTTTTCAGGTGTCACAAATGAAATACCGCAACAAATAAAAAGAAACGTAACTAAGAATTCGTATTCAAGAATTCGAATTTCGAAGTTCCCGTTTCTCGTAGTAGGTATACTTGTAACGATTCCATTAGATCACTATCGAATACTGAAGTACCCAACCCTTCAACTCCTCGAGCTATCGGTGCATCAAATCCACATATAAATCAATGTAAATACATCCCACTCTACAAACCTCATCCCCATCAACTCTGAAGCGATGTGGGAACATCCTTAGGGAGCCAAGGAAAATACCTCTATCCCTCTCCGATGCACGATACCATCTACGTTTAGAAAGTATAGCGTCTCGTCTGCGGTGAGGCGATCAATAAGGATCCGGATTATAAATTGGAAGCGTTGGGTATTTTTAGGCCCGACTAAGTCTGCTTTTAAGTTTACGGATGTTACGGAATAAAAAGTGAACGTTTATTAAATAATTACCAATAATTGCTGGATTTTATTTTGTATAATCTTTGAGTCATGTGAGGCGACATAAGTTGTTTAACGCTAACGTAAACGATTTTCGAAAACCGACGAAAGTTG
This sequence comes from Acleris sparsana, assembly GCA_923062465.1. NCBI lineage: Eukaryota > Metazoa > Arthropoda > Insecta > Lepidoptera > Tortricidae > Acleris > Acleris sparsana. The sequence continues at coordinate 14,329,391 of OV281294.1, read as the reverse complement.
ACGTATGCGCTCGACGCGACCGTCTGACAGCTTACGTTAATCCTATACACGATAACGATAGCGAATGCCGAATGCATTTGGTCTAGGGCGATTTCTTTGCTAGGACATCCCATATCCCTATAGTCATCAGAAAAAGTGCTCAAAGTTAAACAAAACAAACACCAAGCACGAATGATCAAACAATTCGAAAATATTACCGGTCAATCGCGAGTCGGCCTCGAGCACCGAGGGTTCCGAACCTACGTTTTATTTGAATGAACGTACGGTACGCGATATAGGTATTTTACGCTCTACGTTCGTATTTTACCGAATACAATACATAGTTTGCCGTGGTTAACATTATTCTAAAAAATCTTAAGTTAACACTTATGATTATATAAATAAAAACACTTGTTTGTTCCTGCAGTGTTTAGATAATTTCCCAGTTTATGTTATCCTTATAGAGAACTAAAACTTTTTTTTGATGATTTTTCCTCGAATCTAATGATTAGCTTATTTTAACTACTAAATACTGCAAATTTCAGCCCGATAGCTTTAGCCGTTTCAGAGGAAAAAAGGTATTGACAGACAGACGGATTGCACAGCTGACAGCAAAGTCATCTTATATAGGTTCCCTTTTTTAGTATTTGTTATGGAACCCTAAAAAATGTGTATGTTTAAAAACCTTTGGCATTCTTCCTTGCTCGCACTTGTCTCTGGATCTCTTTTGTTGCATCCATTTGCATAATTGCGAAGACTTTAGAGACTCAAAAATGAAAATTGTTTTGTTTTTTAGTAATCACTTAACGTGTTCAAAGGTGAAGTCTGTTGCCCTTGCCGTACAAATAGAGTCTGTGTTTGGTTTACGGTTGGAATTTCAGTTTTCATTGTGGCTATTTAAGATTTGAGATTAAAATTTAAATCTTAATGCATGTTTTTTTCATTTAATCAAGAATAGAATTCAGTGAACAATAGTTGTGGAAAGAAAAAAACACTTAACATTCTTTGTTTATTCCGAAAGTAATTTTTAGTTCTTTGATCTTTATTCCACAAAGTACGCCTAATATACAAAAGGCGAACAAAATGGGTTTTTTTTTAAATATTTTTTTTTTATAATTCGTATACGTAGGTTTAGAAATATGATTTTCAAGGGATATCAGAGAATAAAGTATTCTATCAAAGCATGGCATTCAAAATTTAAAAAATCGGCTGTTGTCAATTCGTAATTATGACTCTTCGCAATTATATATAAGTGTACCCCATCGTAGATCCCTTTTTCATAATAATAGACCACATCACTCAAACTTGACTGATGTAGCGTTTAATTGGGTTCCTTGCGAAAAGGTTCTTGGGTATACATTTTCGCATTTTATGCACTAGCACTAGGGCATAAAGTCATATCGTCATCTAAACTAAGACAATTGAGCCATACATCCGGACAGACGAGGTGACGGCATCAAATAAACTTGTGATTTGAATACATTTACTTTAATTTATTTGTCTTCTGCATCTAACAAAAAATATATTTAAAACTATAAATAAATAAGCATATTAACAAAAACTTCACAAAATCCACCTATGACTTGGCAGTATTGCGTTTGACCTAAGTTAAAAATCTCACGCAGTAAATACAAAAAACAATTACAGTGTCGGGTAAGGGTCTCCCCACATCTATCGACGTGGAATCGGCGTTAGCTGATCAAAAAACTCTTTATATCTACGCAATAAGAGCGAAACAACCGTCAATCGGCTCGGCACGGCCGGATTCGGCGATGCGAACGGAGCGTCGTCGTTTTCGCTCTTATTGCATGGACATATAGAGTTTTTTGATCAGCTAACGCCGATTCTGCGTCGATAGATGTGGGGAGACCTGAAGAGATTTTTGACACGTTTTGTACTAATAATTAGTTGTTTTCTTTGCAAAACTTGTTGTGTTAAGGAATTTACAATATTCACTGTTTTATTTCCTCGTAATCGAAGTGAAAAGCAGAGTATATAACTCGCTCTTAAAACCCATTTTATTCTCGACTTAAATATCCACTAGTATACCATAAGTGAGATTTATTTTATGCCCTTGTTGTACAATCTGCTATTGTTGACCGTAGAAACATACCTAAACGGTACCAATTTACACCAACTGGCCAGTTGTATTTTAAAATTTGACATGTTTGGTATATTTAGTTTGCCTAATAGTCGTTTGGGGCTCTAAGTCAATTAATTTACCTATTTTAACCGATATCACTTCTATATTGTACGTTATAGTAGCTACTATCAAGTGAATAAAGGTATTTTAGCGTTAACAATGTGATTACAATATAGAAGTAAGGTGAGATAAAACAAAGTGGAATAAAGGCCTTGAATTCATCAGTACCTACCTCTAAAATATAGTTGACACTCGTTAAATAGATGATCTGCCTAAATAAAGACTCATATTATGTATAGTTTTTAGTTATTTCAATCCACATATATGAAAGAAATAAAAATTTATCATGTTGAACTTTTTGAAGTCACGTCCTAATTTTAACGCTAGTGGTACAGGTTGTCAAAATACAATGTCGCATTACCAACAACCAACTACATCCATATATTACTTACTGACACACCATCTCGCTGTGCAAAAAGGTTATCTAACACTCTGTCAAACCTGACCATAAAGAATTGGTTTTAGACCCAATATTTGAGGGAAACACTAGATTAAATTTAGATATAGCTATTTCTTTACAAACTGTCCACACATTGAATATCAGATGTTTTAACGCACACATATCCCTCAATAAAGTAACTTGCCATCCCAAACCAAGAGAAATACCTACAGCTGTAACTTGGCAGAACAAGATTTAAATAACATTGCTTCAATGTTTCAAGAGTATCTGAAAATGCAGTTCCGAGTTTAAACAGCAGATCCAAAAGTTCTTATCTCCGGTGATTGAATAACAGTTTTAAGCCAATATTGACCAGTAAGACCTTTGAAACCGAGCGAGAACAGGATTGTTATTTCCATTATGAACCCGAGCAAAGGCAAAGGCGAAGTTTTGAAACTTGCAAGTGAGTTAGACCATTATTGCATAAGTTGTTGTTTGGGTAAACAAGAGGCTATAATGCCTTATGAACAACCTGACGTCTGATACAGGATCTCCTAGTACAGACACCAGGCTTTCACACTGGTTTCCAACTTTTTTTACCGTCATAATATGATATAACCACTGTGAGAGTTATTATAGATTTTTGTTTTTTTTTTGATGACAGCGCAGGAGCATGGCAGAAATTCATAATTCCTACTATTGTTAAAATTATAAACGCGAAACTTTGTGTTCTAGTTTGCTACAACTTCGCGTTGCAATGGCTGGACGGCTTTGGATTAAATTTGAAATAAGGATACCTTGGATTATACCCTGGATTAGCACATAGGCTAATTTAGGATAATTTATCCCGGAAAATTCACGCGGAGAAAATGCGGGAAGAAGTTGTAAGATAAAACCCCCTTAAATGGTTTCATTTAATTTGTATTTGATTGCAAATACGAGTGCTCGTTCTTTAATAAAATATGAAGCGTGAGGAGGCAATCTCACACAAACTGACCTCGTCCCAAACTAAGCTTTTGGCTTGTACAGTCAGCGTCAAAAGTAGATACGAACTTTTGTGTCTTGTCGCTTTACAGTAAGCAATGACAAACAAGATTGTCAAGATTGCCGGTGTAATGTGCTAGTCATTACATTAGAGGCGTTCCATCTTAGTCCTCAGGGTTGGCAACGCGTTTGCAGTCTTAGGCTTGCAGTCTTGTGAATGCGAGTGTCTATGGGTCACAGTTGCCACTTACCATCAGGTGGCCTGTGTGCTCGTTTGCCTTCGTTTCGTTGGCCTTCTCTATGCCATAAAAAAAAAACTTCGCTAAAGCTACTTTTGACGCTTCTACTATGGGTATAGTAGAATATACTTTACTTACTCGTATGTATGTTTAGTAACAACGATGAACATACATACCAGTAAGTATTTGTTTATATAAATAAATTTATGGTTATCTAGTATCCATAGGACAAGGCTAGAGCTAAATTTGGGACTAGGTGAAATTGTGTGACAATGTCTCTGGTATTTATTTATATTTTTAATTGGATACGATAACATCTGTATTACAATATGGTTATATCAAGTAAAACAGCATCCTAAAACATAAACACATATTATTTCCTCTTCATTATAATACTAATATCAATAAAACATTTTTTATCGTAACGTTATTGAGGTGCATCAGATGGAGTTATTGCGGGCGTAAACCTCTCACTTATACGAGTTTAGCGGCTTGCCACAAAACCATCGCTTTACGATCCGAATTACGAATATTCACAACGAGAGAAGTTAAAACGAGCCAATGCTGATATATCTTATCTTATGGCTTTCTCAGCGTACACAGAGTACCGAAATCGATCAAATTATTTTTAGAAATAAAATGTGAAATAATTTTCGCTACTATACTCGAAAATCTAATTAAAGACCAAAATCTGACAGTTTACATCTTGATTATTTCGTTATTCTAACATTATTTTATAAAACATGAATGAGAACTTGTGTAATTAGTAATATTAGGGATTTTTTTATTGATAAAGATACATACACTTAAACCATGTAATGCAAAATATTAGGATATCATCACCTGGGACTTGTTAAAACAATGTTGCCATGGTTTTTCTTACAAAATTACCAATTTATTGTTGTACTTACACCAAATTACACTACAATAGAAAAAAGAAAATAACTAAACTACCTAATTCTAAAACTAACCTAACTATTTACAGTTAAAAAATGTGGGCCAATATTGCTTTTCATCATATTGCAACATGTCATCGTAATGCGGGTGACAATATCACATTATTGTGTTTTTGTTTATCTTATTGACACTTCTATTCGTAGCGCGTGCTACGTCGTAGCGATCTGCGTAGGCGCCTACGAGGCAGACAATCGTATTCAACCGCGATATTGCGTCTCGTTCCGTATGTCATTTACATTTTATTATATATTAATATGATATCATAGTGTTGCATACGACCCTGACCGAATAACTATTCAAATAATATTTTTAATCACCTATCTACGCACGGATCTAGAAGTGAAAAAAAAATGAATTTATAAACTAGTAAACAATTCTTAAATTGTTGAAAACGCCAGACGTAACCCCTTTAACCCGTCAAGTGATCTGTCAAAGTTGTTGTACATCAAAATTAAACTGTACGTCAAATTAATAAGTCACGAAATATCAAAAAATCTGCGCACACATGTTGTGCGTAGGACACCTGACGAGCTGTTTTAACTTTACACGACCCAAATGATTTTCATTAAACCTACATAAGAACCACTCCTAAAATTGGCTTTCTATTTTTAAAACGCGTTCAACACCCTACCTACCTACCTACTGTTTTCTCAAAGGCCGGCAGCGCACTTAAGATTCCTCTGGTGTTGCGGGTATTTATGGGTTATCGTATTGTCAACGTTTTGATAGCTCTTTTTCACTTGCCAGTAATCGCGGCCGCGGGAAAAACAATACCGTAACAGATCAAATACGACACGCATTTTACGTCTTGGAGTAGAGGCCCTGTCGAGATAAAAAAACAAAATACGTCAATCCATTTTTCGATAGTTTTCAACATATACGGTGGGCCAAAAAAGTGGTTTACCAGTTTTGACAAAAGTTTCTATGAGATCTAATTATCGCTAAGGTTGACATTTGAGACTGTTATAATATTAGTGCAAGGGAAAATCGAACGTGTTGTATCATGACGTGCAAATGAACTTCAACCGTAGGGTGGTAGAACACATTTTTGGCCGACTGTACAGAGCCAGTTTCGAACGTGTAAGGTTTTTATAATGTTTTTGTTTATAGCATAGAGAACGCAAACGAGCACTTAGGACACTTAGGGCTCCTTATACGTCATAGTAGCTCTTACTGTCAAGTGTATAAGAACTATCGTAATATCAATTCAATTGCAAAAAGAGCTAAAATAAAGTTTATTATTTTAACGGAATAAGGTGCAAAAAAGTAAATATATCTTTGAGGTCGACCACACTCTTTTGGACTCTTGACAGTAAAATAAGAAAAAAAAAAGTATAGACCTGAAATCCTCCGATTTTTTGGAGACTTAGAATTTATAGTTTTTCCATGACTGTAATGTAATTTTTTAATTACAAATAACATTTCACGTTTCAAAATACACGCCGTCTAACAGTTTATCTGCGATTTCTATTCCAACCTAACTAATAAGATTGATTTCCATTCTGGATTCTTTAGAAGCAAACAGAATGTTGGATTAAAAGCTTTGTTTATTGCGATCCGGGGAGAATGTTCCACTTTCATCCCACTCTATGTGGGGTATTAACAGAGCTTGTTTCAAATATTCCGGGACGCGGAGGATCGATATTGTTGTTTTATGTGTTTTTTAAAGTAGAAGATATGTAAAGAACACTAATCTTTAGTACAATGCCACGATGGCCTTTCTTTGGATAATTTTAATTAGTGTTATTTAGTTTTATTTTTAGGTTTTTAAGTCGTTTTTAAACCATAGTTTACTTCATTTAATTACATTTACATTCTGTTGTTTATAAATGATAATTAGCTAAAACAAACTTAAAATTTGCTTTGTGATAAATCTTATATTAAGTATAAGCGGTTTATAGTTTGTTTATGAATCTTTATTCAGTATTTACTCATGTTAAATTGGTTTTCTTTGAAATAACTGCTATTCATTAAATCTCTAAGACTGTGTTGTTGCTTGGTATGGTAACTATCGAAATTTAACATTTTGTGGTGCGTTTAAGTTAATAATTGAGGAAATTGTTGTTGATAAATGATGTTCATACTAATTAACTTTGAGTATTGCTTTTAAGTAACGGACGGTGTGTACAGCGCCTATATTAATAACAAAAGCTATTTTGAGATTATAAGTTTGAATAATAAGAAGTGAAATTATATTAGTATAGTACAAATCTACGCCAATAATTTTTTTGCTAATCGAATTAGCACCATTATACTCGTATGCTATCGAGATGACCAAAGTAAGATATCATTTTTACAACCCGTTTTACGATTCAGTGTTTTGCTCGCAATAAATAAATCAATAACTAACAATATCACAAATTAACCTACATAGTCTCAAACCAAGCGTTCGGCTTGTGCTGTGGGTTCTTGACAACGATACACATGCACGATAAAACAAATACTTATATACATAAACAACATATTAACAAGACTTGAAAGTAATATGCTCATCACACAAATATGTACCTATTTTTTATTTATATAATAATTAATCTACCATATTTAATTTAATAACATAACAGCGACAAAACAATAATAAAACATTCATTATCAATCCATCATCCCATAATGTGTCGCGCGAAATGGAACACCATCAATCTAAATAGTAAATTTGCCAACTGTTATAAATATGATATAGCGGATGATCCATTAAGGCCTAGTCAACCCTCGCGCTACCCCTTCCTCGCTCTACTATTCCGTATACTTTTATTTCGTATATTCCAGCACGTCGTTGGCCGTCGCTCCCATTCATTCTCTCCATTCATTTTCATTCGTCCAGTCGCAGTCATTCACTCCCACACCGCAGTTTTTCATTCTTTAAAACCACAATGGTTTCTTATCTCTAAAGTATTAAGATTCTACGAAATGTACGAGTGTATTTTTTTACCCGACTGCGGAAAAGCCCAAAAGGAGGGTTATGTGTTTGACTTGTACATATGTCCGACTCAATGTCCGCTCGTAAGTACTAAACGGCTAAACCGACTTTAAGAATAGATAAGTAATAAATAGGCTAAATTAAAATTATTTAAAATTGAAATTGGCGAAATAAAAAATAAATACATGATAAGTACGAGGGCGTTCAATAAAAAGTGAGGATGAGTATGTTATAAACAAGTTTTATTAAATGTCATTTTATATTTCGACATAGTCACCTTCTAGCATAATACACTTAGTATATCTTTTTTCTAAACTTAAAATGACATTTTTAAAAAAGGTCTCATCTTGAGTACTTGAAAAATCTTGTACCGCAGCGACTACCGCGTCGTCGTCTTCAAATTTCTGGCCTCTCAGGTATTCTTTCAATCTCGAAAATAGGTAGAAATCACTGGGGGCGAGATCTGGTGAATACGGAGGAATATGCTTAAAGATATCTATCATCAGCCATTGCAACGGCGGACTTGTGTGCCGGGGCATTGTCCTGGTGTAACAGCACAACTTTCGAGAGTTTACCTCGCCGTTTTTCGCGGATCTCATTGTTCAATTTTCTCCATTTTCGCTATCGTACTCAATAGCATTGCAAAGAAATTACTGTATTTTTTTTAAACAAAAGACAGTTAGTTTTTTTCATATCAATCAGCTAGATAGATTAGCTTTACCGGCCAGTATTTAATTTCCTAATATTGAAAGAGTTTGCATCTGATTCTCACTTTTTATTGAACGCCCCTCGTAACATTACTTTGACAATATTATCCAAACAGCAGTTAGGGTTATTTAAAGCTTGCTTTTCGTTATTTATTATATTGTTTAATTAACTTTACTGGATACATTATATGCAGATACGGCTAGATGATAATGCATAACTTCAGATCACTGTCTAATTCCAAGTATGACGAATAGGTAAAGTTTGGATATGACACACAGCTTGGACTTTATAAAGTTGTACAATTTTGCTTTGAGTCGGAAGGAACCAGAAAAAAATGCTGTGCAACGAGCGATGTAAAACAATTTTTATGAATTATAGCATTTCAATTATTATAAAGGTAACTAAGTCAATATAGATCTGCTGTCTGATTTATTATAATAATTAGCAACCCTCCCTCTTTTCGCTTTGGTTTTTGTAAGTTTTCTGTAACACCCGTAAATAAACCTGAATTTATTATACGTACATATACTATATTTATAAAACAGCATTAAAATACGTTGCGTAGTTTGATAGATCTAAGCGTACGTATACAGGGACAGACGGCGGGAAGCGACCTTGATTTATAGATGTAAAGATAACGAAACATCATTAATATTACTCATTCATTCACAAAAGGACGCAATGCAATTTTCTTACTTATAAAATTAAATGAAATTACCCATCTAAACATCTTCTTTTTCCGCATTTACGTTCAGTGGAAGACGTAAAAATACCTATTATACCAAGCCTAATAAATGTTCAAAGGAACCTATATTTAGCTCCCGGACTGTATAAAGTCTGCAATTTCCCGGCCCACTTGTTCTCCAAATGAATCATCATTACGAAATGAAAGATAGCAATACCGCCGCAGATAATTCGCCCCAAGGATTCGGTACACAACAGTAAAGGCCTCGCATAAAAGAAAAACAAACAAGCTCTATAAAAAACGGGCGTAAATAACATTCGAAGCAGTACCGAAAGAAATTTGTGAATGACTCGCTCCGTGGAGTTCGTGCGATTAATTCTCTATCTCTGCTAAGTTGAGCAAAAACAGAGTAATTGCTTTACATAATGACTTTTACTACGTTTCAACACGTAAGAAATAAATGATTGAAACTCGGATAATTATTTAGTGACTTCACCATCTATTTTATTTGAGGTATTATCATAATTATGTATGTGAGAGCGGGAGAAGTAAAACTCTTTTCTCGCCACAGTTTGGAAATGTGGGGAAAGATGGTCTGTTCTTGGTCCCCAAAACAATCAATAGTTGTAAATCGAGTGAGCAGGCCTTCTAAGAATTTAAACCGAACAACAATAACATAGTTCGTCTGTTCCATTGAGCAAGTCGACCAATCACATCGGTCTGCTGATCACTGATTCGACCAATCAGAAGACGAATTGTGCTGCATATTAAATTATTTTTGACAGTGAGAAGTCGTTTTATTTTTTAATAATATTCATCCCTTCATGGATAGGCAAAGGAATCAGATTCCATACAGCCATATATGTCTGTTTTTAATTATATGAAATGTAGTTCTGTCACGGTCAGAGTCGTCAGTTTAAAAAACGCCTTTGAATGACTGGCCACCAAGAACGGTATCGAATAAAAAAAAGTAAAAATGATCATCTTAAATTCAACACACTTAAAGTTTTACGCTCTCAAGTCAGAGCGTAAAACTTTAACTGTGTTGAATTTAAGATGCGATAATTTTCGGTGATAAGTTCAAAGATTTTTTTATTTCCTCGCAGTAATCGTTAAAAGCACTGAGTTAAGCTCGGCCGAAAGTGGACTCGTACGTTCGAACTAACTCGTCTATTGCTTACCTTCTAACCCTTACAACAATGTTCTATTGTTTGACCGTTATATTTAATCAGCAAAATATTTAGGCACATTACACAGCATCTTTAACAGTGCCCCTGCGGACTACTTACTGAATACACATCTTTTATCTTTTTTTATCTTTTAGTGTTGAACCCTCGAATAGCCATCTTGAATAAATTAATAGTAAAACGTGGGCCTCTTTCTCTCTCGTTCACACGTCTATCTTACTATTTCTGTTTCTTTATCATACGTCAGTCCATGACACGCATTCCTACGTATAATGATATAAAATTTTGTTATTTAGTATTTTACTGGTTTTTTGGGTAACAATAAATACTTCTTATTCTTATTCTTATTCTTATTCTTATAATCTATAAGTAATAAAAAAAACTGATTTTTCAAAACGCAAACTTATTTTCAAATGGCAATAGTGGATCCGTCGGCTTCCGGTTAAAAATATTGTAAAACACCGACTTTGGTTTAGCTGACCTATCACCAAATGGTAAATGAAAAGGATTTGTTATTTGCGTTTTTGAAAGCGGTTTTTGTTTTGTTTAACATTTAATTTGATTTATACTTTCTAGTGATCATAATATGCTGTTACAGACGTAGTGCATAATTGTTTTCCTTCGTATTTTCACTGAAACGTACGAACGTGTCTAGCTATTTCAGTCGGTCACAGTACAAAAAGTGCTGAGGGTGACTGAAGTAGCATGACACGTTCGTACATTTCCGTGAAAATACGAAGGAAAACAATTATGCACTACATCTGTATGTAGTTCCACTTCTCAATTAATAAGAAACTGTAGAATATTTTAAGCTCGCCGCAAACAACGCCGCGGGAAAGTCATGTGACTTATATATTTAAACCATTTAATCCTGTGCGTGCCTGTGCTTTATCATAGTCACAACTATCTTGATCGAGAAATATTATCACATTTTGAGGCAACCCCGCCTGAAAGTTATTTTAAGGACCTTTGCTAACTCTTCCACACCGTCTTGCTCCAATAGCACTTAATTACGCATTTGCGCATTTTAATTACGCGTTCCACAGATTAAAGCTCAACTACAACCATAAAGGATCGTTCTTTGTTTTCTTGACGTTCGCAATTCAAATGAAATGATTGAAATCGTGTGTGAATCCTTACTCAAAGCAGTTTAGTTGCGGCCGTGATTCGGTCAAATCTGGGCCATACTCGTTAATCCCGGGTGAGTCGACGCCAGCCGACCCTTTAAGAGTTTTCTACTAAGCTCCCTTAAGGCGGCAATTTGTTTGTCTTTATTTTCTTCATGTACGATCGGGCCCGACACGTGTGCTCGTAAAGTTTTTAATGAATTGCAGAAGGGGGAAACTTTGGCAGGATCCTGCAAAGTTTTGAATTATTTTTCGTCGCTATCTTGTAATAATTAGAGACTTACATAAGTAAGGCAATAAATAAATTAGCTTGTTTTACACGTTAACTATACTCAATAAAATGCATTAAGTTTTAAGATTTATTTTAAATTTGCATGGCAGATCAGTCCAATTTATGTACTTACTTTCTTGCAGTAAAAATCAAGTTAGATTATTGAGGATGTATGTTTATTTAAAATACTTACATAACATATTCAGCCTTCCACGTACCGCTGTTTAACTCAGTAGTTCGAGAACGAACATTCCAATCATACATCTCGTTCTCGAATTTACTATTCAAAAACGTGTTCTGAACCTATTTTTAACACAAACCTCTAGAACAGACATACATTTTCATTCATTACTTTACGTACTCTTTTACTAGTCGATGACGTATTAATTTAAAAAAAAACATTAGTAACATTTCATCAAACTTCTTTTTCAAGCCTAGTCATGTCTACATCAATGTGTTTTTCTGTCCTAAATAATACACACGTAAGAAAATGCTAATAAAAAAATTACAAATCTAATACACGTCAGCGCTATAAAGGTTTCCTTTTCAGTAATAAAATAACAGACACCTTTCACGTGTTTTTCCACGTATTAGAATTATATGCATGTGGGTGGAAATAGGGGTTTTCGGCTAATCCATCTCGGGGAAGATGCCGCGCCGCGTCCCGTCCCGCGCGTCAGTGCCCGCTGGAATCTCGGCCGCGCCGCAAGCCCCCGCCGCAACGGGAATACGTGTCGTTCTAAATTCGAACCCACTAATCGAAATTCAATTTTTAAAATTCAGAATTCATATTCGATATTTTTAGATTTTTTTTGTAACGTTCGGAAATTTGAGTGTAGAATTTTAGAAGTTTTAGATAGTGTGGTTTACAAAATTATACATAGTTGTTTTATAGTATTGATATTAAAATTTTAAAGTTTTGTTTGGTGGAATTTTTACTGGTTTGTAAGTCGGTGTTAAGATATTTTGTTTTACTTAGGTATTTTAAACATTTGGATACTTACATTATCACAATTTGCATACTACTTTATTCCGGCTACAAATTATGATCTCCATTAAATATAAAGATGAAGCAAATAACGTATTACGTCGCAAAAAATCTATTTGTAACTGAAAAAATGACAATCTACTGCTTAGTTGCGGAATTTATAATTACGTCCTTATCAATATGTCCACTACCTATTTTATACAAATGTATCAAATTAAAAGTCGACTTACGGCAGAAAATACTCCGGCCCTTGCCTTTGCCGTTTTCATATCTCATAATTTTTGAACGGTTGAACATCTCCACAATATCACCTATCAAATAAAAAAAGCATATTGAAATTAGTCGATCCGCTCGCACCAATGAAGCCAGACACATTAAAAATAATAAAGACAGACGCCACACTCGTATCCTACCTCTTTTTTGGTAAGGGGTTAACAAGTATTATAATACCGTATATTGACTTGGGAACAGAAATTCCGTAAACATTAGCGGCGTGTTCGGATTCCGGCGAGTTTGCCCACAGCGGCCCACGGCGCACGACCACGCTCTATAATCTCCTTGCTCAGTTTTTAATTACCTTTTATGAAAAACTTATGCAATTTTGTTCGTACTATTAAATAGATAAAGATCTCCGAAATAATTGCAACCATAGGCCTGCATAGTCGTGTTAATCGATGTGAATACAACATCTGTCACTTTTTGACCAGTATGTAAGTGTGAGAGTAACGGATGCTTTATCCACCTCAATAAAGGTGACCCTTATACGGGCCCAGGCCTGATAACTCTTAAATTTTCACTCAACCTAGCTACCAGAGTCCCTAGACAAGATTTTAACACTATCGTAACCTATTTTAGAAAACTGACAAAGAGTATGGAGTTGACATAATCGGTCGACGCACCGGCCTGACCGCCCGACCATCCGGCAGCTAACGGCAGATAACAATCTCCCAATGCTTCTTGTCTAGGAGCACAACCTAGTCGAATAAGCTATCGATTAAAAAGCTTTTGATTCTATTGCAGCTCTGCATACAACTAAACCAGTTGACTGTATACATGTTACGTTCCCCACCAGCTCCCCACACAAACGAGATGAGTATAGCAGCTTTATCGTTCGCCGCGCGCTGTAAATGATTTCGTGCCTAACGTCCGGCCGCGATACTTATTAACCTATTAAAATCACTCTCAGTCTGATATTTAGAACTATTTTATAACCCCCGATGCAGAAAGAGGGGTGTTATAACTTTGGCCGCTGTGTGTAAGGCACCGTAGGACTTTAAACACGAGTAAACCGACTTAAAAGCACGTTTTCTAGCGGTAGTTCTTATGCGGATTTATGAAAATCCGTCAAGCCGTGACATCTCAGCTCTGGTTTTTATCTACCTAATAGTTATATCTACTTTCTAAATCTACTAGAACACGTTAAAGTTATTTTAAAAAAAGCGCTTGGAGGCTAAATGTCTCTGAAAAATGGCTACCCTGCCCTTGCTACTAAAGAATGTACTGGTACTTACTAATTTATCGCAACGCATTAAAATAACAAATTAATGTACGGATATGTTTTATCCTTGGTAATCTTCATGTGTAGTTACTACGATTAATACACAATTTAGTTTCAAGATCGTAAAGATATTACAAACCTCACGGTCTAGTCGAATCTGTTGACTGCACTTGACTAAAATGTTGTAGACTCTCGACTGCGATTTCTTTTTTTAATTTCTTCTATTCTTTTTTATTGGTGAAGGCTTGCTACTTTCACCCTCAATCCCGGTAAAAGGTCGTGTTTAGTTTATTTTGACACCCGTTTACGAAAATTCATGTCCCTGAGCTCCCGAGGGACCTTGGCGGCTCCCGTTTACGCTGGTTATGTTACCGTGTATCTCACAATAAAGATTAGAAAGTTGTTACGGCCATAAACTTTTTTGATTTCGTCTGCTGCATATATTCATGCGTATTTCTATTGTAATCCCTAATTAAGACAAAGGGACCTACAACCTCTTTTGAGTGCCGTTGTTCATGGGCGGCGGTGATTACTCTCTCATCATCATCAGGTAACTCTATCGATTTCCGATTTCGAGTCTGGAAATCATCTCAATAAATTTCAAAAACACATTATTGGAAACATGTGAGAGCGTTGAGAATGTTTACTTACTCTAAAAGAAAATAAAATCATTAGAAGTTACCTAGAATTTCTTATAAGAAACTTTTAACAATTTCAGAAGTTTCTCGTCTCGATACAACGCAGATCGTGATGCCTTCTGTTTAGTATGGATGACAAAAATAACTTTCATAACTTTTACAGGAAACAAAGGTTTTTATTGTAACTAGCTTTTGCCTGCGATTATGTTCAATGGAAGTTCTAAGCAGAACTCCCATTCTCCGGTGAAATATCACAATTGCTAATGAAGAGTCGTTGTCATTTCCCTGGCTTCCCTGAAAACCAGCCCGGTTGACATTCCCATGCCAAGCATTTTGCCGAGTGGAAACCACTTCAGCACACATCATCCTCATTGTAATTTTTTTAATTTAATTTTATTACCTTATTGTATTTTTTCTAATATGTGCCCTTGTGGTCATGTGTTTGTCGAATAAACGTTTTACTATCCTATTCTATTCTATTTATCAGGCTAAGACCGTGAATGTGTAACAAACAGATATACAGACAGACTTTCTTATAGAATATCAGAAATGTTTACCATTTTCTACATATTTGTAGACTGTTTTGTAATAGGATAAAATCAGGATCTTAAATATTCTTTTCCCGAGTCCACTTTCTACCTATCATGGCATATTACCGTGGTCATATCTATTGACGGTTTCAATTTAATTTGCTGCTTCAGCACATTCGGGCAGAAGGGTCGGACCCGAGGAGTCGACCCTCGTCAGGACTACTGATACATTAGAAATCTGGACAATGAGGATCAATCCTATTGCCTCAATCATTGAGATGTGTAAAAAATGTACCTACAACTGACGTCTCATGACTTCAAATCTATTGACACAATACAAGGTTATATATCAAAGAGCGTCTGCCCGCGACTTTGTCTGCGTAAATTTAAATTATCGTTATTCCTTATGTCTAAGACCCGAATAGGAGACGGCCTTCACCCAGCTGTTTATTCGATAAAAAGTATTTCATATCAAATTGAATATGGTATGTATTATATGGCGAATAGGTAGGCTGAAAATTTCCAGGGGAAATTTGAAGGGAATCTCTTTTGGTTGAAGGGAATCCTACGGGTGCACTAAGAAGTGATTTTTGGAAATTCATCCCTAAGGGGTTTAAATAGGGAGAGCAGCGGGAAACAAAGTCTAAGCGTACGAAGTCGCGGGCATTGTCTGATAGTTCAATAAATCTGTATGAATTAACGGTGGTACAATAGTGCTAACAATCCCATTGTTTGAAGTTTAACTATGAGGTATTTACAAATGATTCAAAAGCCAAATTGCACCGCACTTTCTTAGGTAGTTTAGTTCAACCCAATGCTTAGGATATATTGAATGAATACTGAAAAAAGTGATAAAATCTTCTTTATTTTATAGATATGACAAACTCCACGGCAGCACACCAAGGTTGACATCTTGGATTTTTAATAAAGCCCCGTACTTGTAAAGTCATACAATTTCGAAACAAGATTAAATTTAACTTCTTACACAAATATTCCCGTGAAATTGTATTGTTTTGTGTTTAGGCAAGACAATTACTCGGGCGAGAGTCCTCGCAGTTGAAGCGATCTTGCCCGCTCTTGTTCCCTTTCGGCTAATGAGGGTGGGACGGTCGAGATGGACGTTTTTATACAAGTAAACTGTTACATACAATACGGACTGGAATAATATAAATTAAATACCTTTTTATTGTGATTTCTGTTTTAGGTTTGATACATAACTGTTACATAAAAATAACCCAATACATATAATGGTGACTCATTTTAGAGCTGATCGCATTGGTGGATCTCATTGTCAGTAACAACTCAAAAAACTTGCTAGTTTTGTTTTAGGTTCATGGAAGTTGTATTAAAGTTAGATTATAAATACAGTTTTATTTTCTGTTGTTGCTGTTTTGATCTAACAGTGCACCTCTTATGGCTCAGTTTCAGGTTTGGTCGATAGCCCGCATGGTTGTAGCAATCCATTGACGAGTTGTAGGTATAGACATTAATTAGGCGAGAGCTATTGCAGCGATGCAATGTATCTCGAAAAGCATGCGGGCTAACGCGTAATGAAACTGTTAACGGTTTTCATGAAGCCTAGCTAAGACCCATCCTAATAAAACTAGTATTTTTTATTTACTTGACAGATTTGGCGGCCGATTAACAATAGGTTCTGTAAGATATCAAAAGCAATAAGGTTTCACTGTGTATAATAGAGACCAGAGGCCTGCTAACTCCAGTTAATTTATTCACTAGCGACCCACCCTCGCTTCGCTTTGGTTTCATTTTCTGTAACATCTGTACCTATACGAGAATTACATAAAAAATCGGTTAAAAAATATCTAACTCATGGTGAAAACCGCATCAAAATCCCTTGCGTGGTTTACGAGTTAGCGGATACATACAGACAGACATAAAGACAGACGGGAAAGCTACTTTACTTACTACTAAGTAAAGATGTCACAATATATTTTATTAATACGAAAATTCATTTACGTCCAATACGTACCATAATAAACAATGGTGTTGTTTTTTTTTACCATATCACGTTATTAAAAAGATTACAGCCTTGTTATTACAGAGCTTCGGGCAGTGGCCGATAGCGCGATTATTGACTTTTTCCATTCAACAATAATCGCAGGGAAAAATAGAACATTTGCTTTGCCCTTTAATAACATTATACAGCATGAAAATGAACATTTTCAGCACACGTACAATAAGTTTTTGTCATTGTAAAATCTTAATAGCTGCATTGTAGCACTCTGGATGATAAAGGAAAAAATGAATGCGGTAATAAATGTTTCTAAAACGTGAAGAAAATTTACACATCTAATATAATAATACCGTGAAAATGTCAAGTCTGTGTCGCTTCAACGGTTTAACTGTAAAATCTGTGTGACAAACGACGGAGAGACAGACAGGCAAGTAAGTAACGTGGAGAGTAGTGATGTGGAGCCTTTAAAACATATCTCATATTCAATAAAAAACAATGCTTATTGAACGCTATTTCGGGCGCAATTAACGCGCGACAGAGGAGCCATATTGGTTCAATTATCGCCGCTAATCACATACGAACAATCGCCCCCGGCTGTCCGATAAATCAATAGCGTTTGCTTCCGTTCCCTCTGGAAATAACCTACGTACAATGAGAGCACGTTAAACAACCATCGGGTTTCTAACTGTCTCTCATTCGCTCTCATATGCTTGCTCTTATGCTAATTTAACCGACTTTATTCGAAAGACATACTTTTAAGACTTTTTGCACTGTAAGGTACGCCAATGTAAACGTTAAGCACTTCATATTTTCGTTGGGGTATAGAGGCCCTAGATGAGATGCGTTTGGCGGTCGTTATCGTTATTAAAAATGTATAGTACTGATGCAAGCTGTCAGCCGGTCGCGTCGAGCGCCCACGTCTATTCTATACATTTCGTCAGTTTTCGAAAATCGTTTACGTTAGAGTTAAGCAACTTTTATAGCCTCTGTGCTTAGTTTAGTGCATTTGTGTTTCTGTATTTCCTGGTGATACGGGTGTTTATGGTTCGCGATGATCACTTAGCATCAAGTGACTCGCTTGCTCGTCTGCCTCCATTCGCACATAAAAAAAACTTCAAACTGAATACTGACAAGGTTATTCACAATGACAAGGTTCTAAATATGCACGGCATTTTTATTGGGTGACTATAGCTTTGCAAACAAGTCTGAAAAAAACCGCCTTTAAAAACGTAACTGCGTGGTGATTATGATGATATTGGCGTCTAGGTATTATATGTTGAATACTTATGGTTATACTTTTAAATCCACCAGTTTGGCTTTTTGAAATTTAAGCACCAAATGACCAGGCGAATGTAACGACACCTATACTTCGTTGTTCTAAGTGAAATTTAAATGATTTAATTATTAACAGTATTTCAGTTTTACAAAAACTGTGCATGCAACGTCGCATACTTTCCTTTATTATTGTTGGAATACGTGAAAAATTGTCAAGTCCTCAAATGTCATTATATTGAATCTGTGCACCTGGTGTATTGGAATAAGTGTAATACAATACTTTCAAGACAATACAATAACAACTTCTAACACCAAAGATAATGAAATAAATATTAAATACAAATTGAATATGGTAAACACAACACACAACCGTACGCGATTTAAATTTCAAATAATTGATATTTTTAATGCACGGAGAAGGGAAACGGGGCACTTGCCACCTGACCCCTATTTCACTAATTTGACAAGTGACAACGATAGGTAACGATGACATTGATAGACGTCTGTAAAAGGGTCTCTATTCACAAAAGGTAAAACAATATTGCTTTTGACGTGTCACCGTATCGACTATGTTACGATAGCTCTTATTTACTTAAGGGGGCTTCTAAACGGGCCATGTTTTGCTGCAATTTGTGGCCGGCAACTAGTGCTATCTTACTCTTACTTCGTATGTTAGAGCAAGATGCGTATAGTTGCCGGCCACACATTGCCGTGAAAATGTTGCTCGTTTAGAAGCCCCCTAACAATAATGGTTGCCGAGTTCAAAACAATACAAAAACCACTCAAAAGCAATATCGTTTTGCCCGGTAGAATAGCCCCAGGTAAAAAATTAGGTGTAAATTACAAAATGAACAAGTCAACATCAATGGGATTCATATACGCCGCGCCACGTACCGTCAGCCCAATGGAACCCTGACCCACCATATAACGGTGTCACAGTGACTATCAAGGATCGGAAAAACGCCCGTCATTTTGAAAACATAACACTGCTCCGTACAGCAGAGACTTCCTTATAATGTTAATTAAAAATAATATTACTTATTTCACATTTATTATACTATAGTTTATATTTATTCAGCGACCATTTTATTAATGAATGACACTGAAATGGTTATGGGAAAAAAACACAATGGCTAACAAAAAACAAAACGCCTGCGGTTCCGTAACGACGTGAATTTAGGACCCACTTATGAGTCGAAAATGTACTTTCACAGTCTACGGACGTCATTGGGGCATATTGAATCGTTGACATTGGTATACTGTTTGTGTGTATGTTTGGGTTTTCCCATTACGTTATTGTCGCTGAATAAATACGAGTATGAATTATGGCACAATAAAGGTAAAATACCTAATACTATTTTTTATTAATTTAATAAGGAAGTCTCCGCTGGAGGGAAAAGGGTCATGTTTACAAATTGACGGGCGGTTTTCCGATCCTTGGTGACTATATAGAACATTTGCTTGACACTTCTTACTTTTTGAATCATAACGTCACTGTGACATAGTTCTATGGTAGATCAAGGTTCTATTGATCTGATAGTATTTACACCGAAAAGTCACCTATTTTAAATATTTTTTATGCCATGGATTTATGGTACTCAAGTGGGATCTGAAACCCATATAAACATTAAAATTCCTATGACTACAATCTTAGTACTGCAATCCTAAGGCTCCAAATGCTTTGCTAACCCTGACGACCAAGATGGAATGTCTCCAATTCTCTATGCTAATACTTTAACCGGTTCTTATCCTCACACCGGAACACAGCAATGTGACCATTGTTGCCGCTTCACGTATAATTGTCAAAACGGGGAAAAGAGGCCGATATGTAAGTGGGCTCTGACACTTGCAACATCAATTTGGAATACACAAAACATGTTCCTCGTTTGACTTAAACACGAGAAAACACGCCACAGTTTATTCTGACGCACTTATCGTCAATTTTCACAAAGTGGGTGATTCTAGCAAACGCCTGGAGACATGGTTTATTACGGTTAATAACAATTTTCGTGTTCATTTTCTTGCTAAGTTTATGGAAATGGGCCATCCTTTCTCTGCTCCAGAAACACTCCGCTTTCTAATGAGACCGAGTGTAAAGCCGAATGGGATTCGTTTACGTTATCCTGTGTGAAAATACTGGAAATGTTAGAAGTTCTTAATTTAATTTCATTGCGTGCGAGGGTGTACGGTTAAAAAAGGAAAAACACTTGAGAAACCTTTGCAATCACGTTTCTACTCTTTTAACATTAAAATTCTACTACCATAATGTAAATTCCTTTATAATTTAAAAGTGTTAATAACGCGCATACACGCCGGTTTCCTTATAACATACTAAACCGCAATCCCAGATGCCCTTCAGTGGAGATATTGGGATTATTTTTGGATTAATCAGTAAAGGCAGTCGGAGCGAATTCAAGCGGCCTAAAAGGGTTCGTAGACCGAGCTGTATGAAGGGTCTGAATCCCGTTTGGTCAGAATGATGGACGGTCTCTGGAGTGATCCAGCATTTCGGTACATACCCATTTATAGGCGCTAATGTGAAGATAGCATTTGAAGGAGTATTGCTAATTTATACACGATTTTCAATGTAATTATTTCTGACCATAATGTTTTGTCAGTAATTGATTAGATTATGAAAATTTCATTTTGCCAAGCGATTTACGAGTGTAGGTTAAAATATTTAAAATAATAACAAATTGGTTTATTTATGCATCATACATGACAAAAAATACCAATTATAGAATAAGATCGTCAACATAAATAAATACTATAATCAAAGAATACAAACAAAAGACTCAAATAATTACAACCACAAGAATTAAATATCTAAAATATTATACTAATATTACATATATTATTATATTTTTTGAAGGTAAGTGCATGATTTAAAATATTTAAAACAAACGTACTTCTAAACTTATCTACATAATTAAAAATTGATTGCCGAAATGTATGTACGTGCATTACTTCCGAACGACTGCACTAAATCGGATATATTCTTTTTGTGTTGTGTTCGTTATTGTCAAGATAAGTTTTTATGACAGAATAATCCTGAAAAACCCGCCGAGAATGTCCGGAATTTGCAGCGGGGGTGAAGCCAAGCAGGCAGCATGTAGAATCACCCTTGAGCTAGCTCAGTCTCTCTTGTCTCTCTCTCCTGCAGGTGGTCTCCTTGCAGCCCTATTATCTCGCCGTATTGGATTTCATCCGAACTTCTCAGAAAGAGGTTAAGCAATGTTTTTAATTTATTAGTAAGGCAAAGACTTAAACAAATTAAAATATTATTAGTAGGGTCATAATTAGTAGGCATGCTGACATAATTATAGGTAGTTATAATTTTCATATCGCTGGAACAGTCAACTTTAAGATTTTTTAAATTATCTT
The DNA here is from genome assembly GCA_923062465.1 of Acleris sparsana. Lineage (NCBI taxonomy): Eukaryota > Metazoa > Arthropoda > Insecta > Lepidoptera > Tortricidae > Acleris > Acleris sparsana. The sequence goes on along the minus strand of OV281294.1, from coordinate 14,307,467 downwards.
ACGTGGAGATAAGGCTAGGTTAGCTTAGAAGTAACAGTTTCTTAAAAAAATGCGTTACTTGTAACAATTATGGCGAACAATCTAGACCCCAACAAAATACCCCCAAAAGTTACTAAAATTTACTACAGTGTACTTTCGTACAGTGTCACGTTTTTGTTTTATCTTTAGCTATTAATTTCTCTCAACGTGTCTAAAAATGACCGTGCAATATGTCGCGTCCCGCGGGCAAACTCGCCGTGACGCCGCGTAATGCGAGACACATACGCACCAGTTGGTTGCGTCAGCGTTCGTAACGTCCGGGACACATTTACAACGAAACAATGGCTGCATATTGGACTCGTATCCGAATTTATGACCAGCTTGTCACGTGGAAGACCAGTGCTGGCTTTACGGCTAGCGAATGCTGAGTTGGGACCGTTTCGCAACCATTTCTCTGTGTCTTGTTCTTTTTGTATCTATGTAATGTAATTTTGTATTGTTGCATTATTTTTTTTCTCTAATTTTTATTTACCCTCTTTTAAAGACCCTATCGTTGAACGTTTCTCCTAATCAACAGTCTGTTTGTTGCTCCATAAGTACTTTCTGTTTGATTGGTACTATAACGCTAATATTCACATCTTGAGAAAGTAAACATTGCTTAGAGGTTTAACATTTTCCTTTGTTATTAATTCGTTAAAATAAAAGTTATTTGCGCATTTCGCGCCCACCGTCTTTGTCTTTCCATTTCCCGCCAAAACTTTCCGGTAATACCAACTGCCGTTGTCACTGGCCATTTGTCACTCGCAGCCGGCTGTATATTGATTCCATCGTCACTGGAAAAAAACACTTGGGTTGTCTACGGGACACGGCGCATTACCATAAAGAGCTCGCCCTGTTTCAGATTGAACTCTGTCGACCGTGAATGGGAAAATGAGGAGCTACTGATGATTGCCTGCCGTTCTCGTTTCATAAATAATTGCCCTCTTAAGTTTTTTAAATGGAAGTCGTTACACAACAATAAAAACTAAGAACGGAAAGCTGAGTGTATTTTGGTCCTAAGCAGATTTCACATGTATTTGCTAAGTAACAATTCGAAAACGGATATTGTATCTCACTTCGCTTATTCTCGGCCATTTAATTGGAGCCGCAGCTCAAAACATCCGCTGAGGAAATGGCGGGCGAAATTGGAATACGCTGAGCGCATTTTAATTTTGAAATGGTCATTGTAAGGCGTATTCGGTTTCTTTTTAACTTTGCCTTCATTTGGAGGATAGCCCCTAGAAATTAATATGAATGAATGTTGGTAATGTATTCAATGGTTTTTTGATGCTGCCTTCTATTCGGGATTTTTCAAATATTATTGTAGCCGATTGATAGGTATCTATTGCTGACTTTTTTCTGAATCGTGCCGGTGAGAACATAATGGAACTATAACCAAGAGCTAACAATATTACTCAGATAATACTAATTGAATCGAGGTCGGTTTCGTTAATTTCACAGTAAGTGTCACCGTTTCAGTGAACTTAGATTATAATTGTTATCAAATTATCATAGACTAAGGTGCATCAATAAAGTTAGAACTGTTGGTGTTAAAAAAAACAAAAACAATTTATTTGAAGAGTGAGTGTTATCTAATTGGCAGCATGAAAAGCGAGGAAAAGTGATCGTTCGATTTTTGAAGTTTAAACGGTTTTTGGGGGTGTCGCGCGCCAATAGCGCCAGGGCGTTCGGCGCGTGCGGGCGTGCGCCGCGCGGGCGCCGGCAAGCTGGGCGAGCACGCGGCGATGCTTGCCGTCGCCATCTGCTGCATCCTGGTGCTGCTGCTGGTGTTCATCATACTCATCATCGTGGTGGGGCAGAACATCGAGACCAAGGGCGGCTCATAGCGGTGGCGAGGTAACTAGTTTTTCTTGTCCTATTTTTGTTAGGAACTGGTCGAATGCATTTCTCTATGTTTTTGCGGGTGGTAGGACCCTGTGCAGGGTCCGTCCGGATCGCTACCACCATCCTATCCATTAACCTACCGCCAAACAGCAGTGTTCGCATTGTTGTGTTCCGGTTTGGGGATAAGACAGCCGGTGTAATGACTAGCATAGAGGCATTCCATCTTAGTCCTCTGGGTTGGCAACGCATTTGCAGTCTTATGCTAATGTCTATGGGTCACAGTTTTCACTTACCATCAGGTGGCCTGTGTGCTCGGTTGCCTTCTCAATGCCATAAAAAAAAAATGTAATTATAATATTATTTTAGGGCTTCTATAGTTATCTGCTGCGAATGATTCTATGGATAATAACCTATTATTTAGCCTGATCTTTTTGGACTTTTTAATAACCTATTAATAAGTTAATTTCCCCATATTTATGTACTTCAGTGGCGTTAAAACTCTATGTTCAGGTAATCACACGGTATCACAGTCGCAAAGAGGAAAAACCGAAGCGAATGCCACTTTAATACCTTTTAAGCCGCACGCCGATCCTTTGAAGGGGAATGCGGAATCCAGCCCCGACCAATATTGTGCTTAATGGAAAATGAAAAAAGTTTCCACCTTATTATTACCCCGTGAATTAGTTTAACGGTAGAATTAAATTGTTTTTTTTTCACCATTCGTAGGGAAACTCAATTGAGTTGAGAGTGGAGCCAGATTGCGGCGGTGTTGCCAAATTTCGGCTAATTTAGTTTAAACTTACATTAAAGCCTATTTAGCTGCGATAGCCTACTTACTACTCGCTTCACATCGTATGATCGTAGTAATACCCGAGTGTAATTCAGCGGATTTTTAAAAAGCTATTGAAGATTATATTTCAGCCGCAAACTTATTTTGAGAAATTTACCAACATTGCTACAACTCCAAGTGCAACTATCAACAAGTTTACAATAAGACACAAAGCTTTGTACTTTGACGTGAACATCTTTAAAATCAGTGCCGCACTACTTACTTATGCTACTTGAACAACTTGTCTGGATAACTAAATGAATGTCTTAATAAATGTTATTAGTTTGAGCTTTGAGTTTGAATATACATACGTTTTAACTTCCCTTGATCTTGCTAAAAGAAGACAGGACGAGCAAGTACTATTGTACCACGACAACTTACACACACACATCGCTAACATAGAGTCCGTTCTATTGGTCATATAAGAACGTTCTATTCTGCTTTTACTTCGCAAAACATAATTAGTGCTTAATCGTTATTATACCTCAAAAATATCCGGTGATTGGAAAGGTTAAGTACTTATCTTATTGCAAAACGGTTAGTTCGCGAAATGATTATTTGGTAAAACATTGGTAGCCCCAAGGATTTTCGACTATCTGCATTTTATAATTCGAATAAACCATCATGTCATCAGAATGAGAAAAATATGAGCCTCTATTTATCATGTTTTTATTTACAAGACAAAAAGACATGGCAGAACATTTAAAAAACCGAAAATTTCCACGCAGATTGCCTCTCGCTTTTTTATCTAAAAAGTAAATCTTTAAAGTATCTGAATATTCATAATAATCATAATACATTTACTAAGTAAATCCATATCGTTTAAAATTATTTATGAAATCAATAGCCCAAGCTCCATCGTAACCAAGGGCTTGTATATATCCCCGGAGACGTGCCAGGCATGCCGAGCGTCATACACTAGCCGATCAATCTCCGCCGGCTTGACGTGGAGGTGAATTTATAAACCTTTGATGTTTTTCTCAGAATATTTAACGTTTTCCAGAATGGATGATAGAAAGCTTCGTGCGCGAAATCGGCGCGGCATAGTGACATCCATTATTTTTTACGCTGTCGACAGAATAAAGAAGGGAGTTTTTGTGGATATTTATTATGTCAGCGAGAAAACTATTAGCCTGTTTATAAAAATATTTATTTTACAATTTATAAATTATTTATTGACTTTGAGGCGGTACTTGCGGTAGAGAATATTTCACAAAAAAGCAACACCCTTTATAGAAAAGTCCCACAAAAGACAGAAATTACCGACAGAATGGCTAACGTAAGAAGAGCCAGCAAACGCGAAGGAAAACCCGTGGATGATATCCTTAATAAAGTTAATTATGTCTACTAAGTAAATCCACATCCTGACTAGATTACTCTGTAACTCGAAATGTAAAAACTTGAAACCTCAAATTAAAATAGCAAACTAGCTAAATTCCGAATCAAATTTTTAAGTCAATCCGCTTATTACAGTTAAACGCGTGGAATGAATATTTTGACAACATAACATAAGGAATTTAAAGGTGTTCCCCATACGCTAGTTAAAAACTTATTTCAGGTTGTCATTCTCTCTCACTCTGTCAGTCTAAATAAATAATTGAGTGAAAGGGACAACTTAGTTTCGAGCATTGTGTTTCGGAGAGGCTCCCGAAAGTAATTAACGCTTTGATCCCGGCAGGCTCATCAACTTTTAAGGGCGATGAGTATCTTCGCCATAAAAACTTCAAGTATTTTTTGCGGTGATTGAGATAATTAAGCGAGATTCTTTCTACATTTTACAATAAAAATATTTAAATAAAGATCAACCATAATCATAATAAAATAAGAGTTCTACAAATGATGCTGTATATGGATTAAAAAAGAAAGAATTATTTTGCAAAGGTTCATTCAAAATAACCGTAACATTATTTACATTACCTACTTACTCTACGTCCGAAGGTAACGAGCTACACGTGTTTAAAATGTATTTTTATCACCGGGGATTTAAACTGGTCCTTATTTCACGTAAACCAGGAAGTTGAATCATTATTCACCGTGTCAGCTAATTGAAAGGAAATAGAACGTTTCCGTGTACGCACCTTCGTGTTCATCAAATATTAATCGTGAGAACTTGTTCAAATATAGCCCTTAAGTTGACCGTGGATTATGTTGCTGTTAATATAATATTTCAAGTGGTTTTTCTTTTGTTTACGCTGTGCCACTTGTATTAGAAATTTAGTCGATAGTAAAGTAGGATTTGTATCGAACATTTTTGGTGCGGAAAATAGGTTTGGTTATCGAATTTATTATTAAAGAACTTTGAGCTCTCTATACTGCCGATGTTGGGTGAAGACCGCCAGTCAAGAAGTGAAACTGGGCAGGACACGTCTTTTGAATGCATAGGAAACGATAGGCAAAAAACGCCTACCGATTGGTCCAATAGATGGGGATTGGCGCAGAGGCAGACTTGCTAGGAAACGGCCCAAGGCAGACTCGGTTGAGTGCAGAGAGTCAAAATAACATAGGGCAGGGAAGTGGGAATAGACAGGAGAGGCCTTTGTTTACATGTAGGACAAATCTAATGGGTTGGTTTTTTTTGTTGTTGTTGCAAATCAAGCATTAATGAAATTTAAAAAATCGTCTTATTTCGCAATCGGCCTATGGGACTAGAGTTGGATTTCGTAGTTTAGTTATACGATTTGTACCATAGTATCGTAATGCAAGAATACTACGCGAAAATACCATTATTTTATCCTCAGGCCGATCCGACCGACTTGTTCGATTGGTAAAAAAGTCATTTAGCTTTTTAAATACCTTACAATACAGGGAATTCGATTAGTAGTTAATATCGATTTAGGCAACGAAAAGATCTGGGGCTGAGGGTCTACTGAAATTCGAAATCTTGTGTTCGTATGGTGCCGTCTGTTTCACTCTCCTATCATACATTAAATGAGTAAAATTGACGACACTATTCGAACGAACGAACGAACGAACGAACGAACGGAACGAAGTGCTTCGAAGTACAAAATCGCCTAAAAACAAAATGTAGTATAATTTACGACATGGTAGTATATTTTTAATTTCCACAGACAATAATTTTTCGGGTGTCTGAATCCAACCCTCTAAAGGCACAAACATATATGGACATAACCATAACAAACCACCGCATGCCCGATAAACATTCGCCTTTCCTCGTTTACCAATGGATTTCGATTGGAAGCTATTGACTGCAGGAAGTTATCCCGAAAGGAACGCCGAGCGTTCGCCGCATTCATTTGTTTGAAGACGCAGTGCTCATTCAACCGCAACGACCCCCAGAGGGCTAACACATGTTGTCTTTCCTCGTTTGATGCTCAGTATGTCTCTATCATTACATAATAGTTAGAAAGGGCTGTCCAAGGTTAAAACATGTCGCGGACGAAAACAACCAGCGTTATCGAAAAAGTATACGATTGATGTAAACTGCCGGACGGTTGCGTCGTGTGCTTATGTCAATTCCATACATTTCCACAGTTATCGAATATCGCTTACATAAGCATTATGTATCTTGTCTAGGGCCTATGCATAATGCTAACGTTAGCAATTTTCGAAAACTCGCAAAATAGAATTAACGTTAGCTGGGTTTAGATTATCTATAGTGCGCAGGGTTCCAGCAAGCCAGCACTGGTCTCCCACCAGTGCTGGCTTTACAGCTAGCGAATGCTGAGTTGGAACCGTTTAGCAACAATTTCTCTGTGTCTTGTTCTTTTTGTATCTATCTGATGTAATTTTGTATTGTTGCGAATCAATGTTTCTTTATCTTTATCTTTATCTTTATTTAATGTTAACAAGTACCACCTACTCGTGTTTACTTTGTTTAATTAGTGTAAAATAAGTTTCCATCATGGTTAAGTATTGGGTTTGATTTCCGGAAAGGCCCGGCAAATATTCGTGCAATGAGCGCTAGTATTTGTTCCTCAGTCTTGGAAATTTTGTATGTATTTCAAAATATGTACTCGTACTTCTTTACATATATAGTGTAACAGCAAAAGATACCCAAAAATTAGAAGCTTGGATTAATGTACATAAATAGATTTATCTGATCTCAAATAAACCATACACCTCAAACATACCATTAAGATATTTAAGCACACTCCAATTAATGTAACTCCGTGTTTGTTGGACCAAAATCTCGTGTAACTGTTTTGATCTGTCTCGTCTCGAGAGCCGTGTGTTATCGAGTGGCATCACATGCGATGTATAAAGAAGGCTCTTAGAAATAGCCGCTTTGATCCGATTCTTTTAGAACTAGATTGAGGTTTCATGCCGATTTTCACAAGATCTTTTAAGCTTGAATGCGTTAACGGTCTTATCTTAGCACTAACCTTAAATTGTTATATTATGCCCATTGGTTGACTTGGTCTTAAGGAATAAAGTCTTCTTCTTTTCGTATCGATTGGTTCCACCAGTGGCGAAGCGTGGCCAAAACCAGTAGGCAACCCGGTCTAGTCAAGTGCGAGGTGGACTACGCACTGTTAGGTTTCCGTTTAGTAAATAACCTTTTTTTTACCAACCAACTTTTGTCCACGACTCCGTTCACGACAAAGTAGAGTACCGCTATTTCCTCGGGATCTAGTCCATTTTCCGAAATAACTATAGCCGTTTTCGGGTTATAAACTAGGTAGGTACCTACCTATTTCTGTCTCAAATTTCACGTCAACATGATGTAACGTTGAATTTTGAAGGTATAACAAAGGTATAAGCATAAAATCGATTAAAATAAAATAAAACGCAATCAGAAAAGTACCAACTAAATTAGACCCCCGCGCTATCAACGTATGCTGATTAATGTTATCTCATATGTTTGTTTCCACGTTCCAAATAGGTATGTTTTATTAGTAGTTTTAGCCACCTGAAATAGATAGACAAGAAACATAATAGGTACTCTCAGACCTCATAGGTACCTCCTACCTAATAAAAAGTCAAAATCTAACCTCATCTTATTTTCATGATATAGGTACCTAGCTAATTACTAACAACTGCTATTTAACTACTAACATTATGATAAGTAAAGTACACGAATAATGTTGGTATCTATATCTAACAAGCCTATTTCAAGTCCCAATACTGCTAGAATAGTTAGTGTGGAAGTGTAAGTAAGTTTAAAGAATAAGTACCTACCTACCTACAGTCACATCAATAGAGTCCACACGCTAATTCGATTTCTAATTTCGGTGCGTGAGGAGAGTAGGTATGTTTACAGGGTGACTGTATTAATCTTAGTATAAACTAAAATCATTTCCCGATACTTAACAGATGACTTGGAAAAACTCTTTAACCTTTTCAGATACCTAATCTCTAAGATAAATAGGTACACTTTTTGAACTTAAAATGCGACCATTTCGAGAGACCTACTTACATTTATTTAAGTAAACAAACAAACCTCGTCGCCTTCACCGCAGTACAAAATCACAATAAAACTACACTTACACACAACACTACGACAATACCTACACTTAACAAGTTATATTTCACTCATAAAACGCAATTTAACACAACTTTAAAACATCACCTAGTGTTTTAATGTGAGAGGACGCGTAATGGCGCACGTAATGAAAAACTACTGCATAGTAAGTGCAACAATATTTTGATTAGAAATTTGGGCTCGAGGTCACGCGCGAGTTGCGCGACAGAGGTGCCCCCGTTATAGGCAAAGGTGATAACGACTATGACTACATGCAAATAAAGTTTAAATTTGGATGCAATAAGCCGCAATGGCCGCGCCGGACCTGCGAAACTGTTGTACGCAGTTTTACGGAGTGTCACTGTCGATTTGTGTTGGTGTGAGAGGTCAAAGTTCTAGGAAAATCTTTGTATGTGTTTGTGCAGGTACGGCGAAGAGCAAGCGGCTTGTATGGGGTTTTTAAATGTGGGTGTAACTTCAAGTTGAGTAAAATGTATCTGTGTGCAAAATTAGTAAATGTGTGCGGACTGTCCTGCGCTAGCCATCGGTTTTGGTAAGAATTTTTTGATTTCGCGCGCATTGGTAAATTGGAATTGCGGCATTAGGCGTTTTGTTTATGCATCGTATTATATTAATACTGTGTTATGTCAACGGGTGGGTAAAGCTATTGTATACCGGGTTACCTAAAACGTTTTGTTTGTATACCTACTCTATGCATAGGAATTTTTGGTAAAGCCGTAAATAATCGGCTTGTACGAACGCCTCGCGACTGGGTTCCACTATACATGTAGGTTAAACTACATACACAGGAATAAAGTCTGTCACTTGCACTTACTTTGAGTATTATGTAAAGAAGTTCAAACTTTATTAAACTACTTTTAATATTATAATCATCGTTAAAAGATCAGAAACTATCAATCGGAGTGCTTGGCCAAGGCCCCTATTATACAAGGTAAAGCCTTATTGTTGTTAACTTGTTTCCGTATTGTCAACGTTTTAATAAACGTGTTATTAACGCGGCTAAGTAAAAAAAAAAGACCATAATGCACTATTTCCACCAAACGGCCCGCAACGGATCGGAACGGAAAGAATTATATGGTCTATAAACGATATTAAATCATGTTCACAGTATTTAAAGTCTATATTACTAATCCGCGCACAGCAACATGACCGCGGGCGTCTTCCGCGACACGCGTACGTCGCCGTAAGTATCCTCCGTACGCTCCGTCATAAATAGACAATTATAATTTCAATAGAGCCGTACGGCTGTCGCCGCATCCGTACGTATCCTTTCCGATCCGATGCGATGCGAGCCGTTTGGTGGAAACCATCCTTAACACGTCAAAGGTATTTAAAAAAAAACAATAACGTGTTTGCGTTTGACATCAGTCTCACCTGATGTTAAGTGACGACGAGGTCGAAGGTGGTACACGCTTACTCAGAAAATGCCTTTTAACTCTTGTCTTGAAAATACCACGGTTATATGACTCCGGGAATACACACGCAGGGAGAGCGTTGCACTCCCTGGCAGTATGAATAAGAAACGACGCAGCAAACCGCTGCGTGCGAACCATATGGCCAGCAAAATAGGCCCAATTCTCTTTTCCAACTCTAATACATTATGTATGTATCGCCGCAAACCTAAGTATATAAAACATCTTCAACTAGAATTCCTGAAGATTGTTTACATCACAAGTTTAACGCTAATTTCCATGCCCCTTGGGCTATTGTAGGAACTTCGGGTTCTGTCTCAACAATATATTGGACGCGAAGGGTCGGGTGTTTACCTACCTGAAATATGTACAAAGGGCTCGGGTCAAATACCAGGAATTTGTATGAGATGAGCTTGAGGTGCAATTAGAAACTTCGGCGCCCATATGTATGTATAAGTATCCGAGTATTGTTGGCCACGTTTAAAGGAATCTTAATTAGGTAATTAAGTTTTTAAATAGACTGTTTTGCGATACAAAATCTTTTGAAAGAGTTATTAAGCTTTGGTTAGAAATGAAATTCTCAAATCTATAATTTGCTTCATAGATGCGGAACTCAATAATAACCATGTACCATGTTGTCTTTGACATATTATCGTGAGCGTAATTCGGCCGCCATTTCTGTAAAGTACATGAGAGCTATCGTTACGTTGACAATACGATAACATTTCAAAAGCAATATAGTTTTACCTCGTAAAATAGACGCCTTGTGCGATACCCATTAAAACGGCATTCAGGCTCATACGATCTTATGCAGGTCTTGCTTTACTTTACCCGATTCCGAATAACTTTTTAAGACCTCCTACTCCTATAGTGAACTGTATAAATATCTAACTTGCTACCTAAACATACAACTCTTATTTCTGAAGAATATATCAGCAAAAGTCACGATTAACTAAACAACTGCTAAGATAGATCTGTCTCTGAAACACTAATGATACTTGATAGCTAAGAGTTTACTTTCAGACCTATACGCAATGTATCTTATAACCAAACTGCCCACGACGCCTTACCATATCGAGCTTCGACTGCGGACAGACACGTCCGCTGCGTAAATCGAAACGGGCCCGAAATAAAAAGCCTTTAGCAGTTATACATGAATAATAAATTTGCATTTCGCTAATAATAGCTCCACGATTTCACGTTTCTTCTGCTACTTTTTTTAAAATAAACACATGCGTGTGCTAGCCAAAGCACACCAAATAACTTAAAGATCACTGGTATAAAACCTTCAGGATGTTAATTATAAATAAAAACAGGGGCTCTATTCCACTGGGTAAAGCCATATTGCCGTCGACATTTTATCGTGTTGTTTTTAACGCGGCCGGTTACTGCCAAGTAAATAAGAGCTATCATAAGTTTGACAATACCATAAGGTTTTCCAAAATACATGGAGCCTTAGGCCACAATTTACCGGTACTTTTGACAACCGTCAATATTTATATTCACTCTTACACGTCTATTTGATTGGTAGTGAGCGTTGCTATTAATACTTCTATGTATTTCTCTCTCTCTCTATATATATATATATATATATATATATATATATATATATATATATATATATACAGGGTGTCTTGAAACTCTTGTGATTAATTTTAACAGTAGATAGGGTGGATTATTTGGATCATCCCTACATTGGTAATTTTTTTTTAAGTTAATATTTGACCGAGTTACAGACTGATTTATCATCGCCTTTCCTGACGATGCTCTTAGTGTGCCCCATCTTAACTAATTCATTCATAATTATGTGTCACAACGTATTGTAAATAAACAAACTGTTCCCTCTGAAAAATGATTGTGATCATGGTCAAAGCTTCCATGGGGTTCATAAAACTAAGACTTTATTCTGTAATATGAACGAAAAGAGGGTCTCTATTAAGGATAAGGGCCTAATATGTAAATAATTTAAATATGAAACTTACGTTTGCGATTTTTAATCACACTCACACAGCTAAAATAGCACTTTTACTTTAAACTTCTTTTACGAGATCACGAATCATGGATTTATTTTATTCATTTGTACCACTATCAGGGATAATTACGAATAAAAAACAGAACAATTAAAACGAATCACTACGTTGAGACTGTGGTTTGACAATTTGACATAGTATTTTTTTAAATCTTGTACCATTAAAACTCTTTATGAAAAGAGGTTTAGGTTTCTTTTATTAAAATAAAATTGTCCCTACACGTAACGTTTTATCAGAATTACATTTAAAGCTGATGTCATATACGTTGTTGAAAGATATTCGGTTCCCAGAAGAAAGAGAAAACATAAAATTGCTTCGTAAGAAGAGGTCGACGTGGTGACACTACAGTATTCTTAAGAAGCAACCATCATTTAATGGTGGTCATTTAGTTGGGAGTAATAGTTTATTAGTCAGAAGGTTTTGGGTAAACATTGGATGATGTTACCAAAATTCCACTCCAACAAACACCCTCATTTTTTACAAACCTAAGTTACCGACTTGCTATACCTTTGCCACCAGTGCTTGATGATCTACATTGTCTGATGCTATTGCTGAAATGCAAGGTTGGCCCCTCTACTCAACTGGCATGTCTGGCATCAAGTTCAGCCCGTGCCTGACTAGCGCAGCTATTATGCTGCTGGGTTTTGTCCCTTTGTGAAAACATTTAAGCATATTGATGGCTTCCTCTACCTTGCTTATAACTGCATAACGTTGGGCCAAGTCTGTAGATTTACCTTGAGTGTTCGTGTGCGTTGGTGAATTGGTCATACTACTCTCCCGTATAGGTTCCATTCGCATAGCATAGCGTGGCTATAAATCCTAGTAATAGATTTAAGTACTGAACTTAAGAAAATGGACACACGCATGCACATGCGAAAGAATAGCCTTGTTTAAGGATCTATTTAAAGCATTTCATGATTAAAAGGATTATAGTTATTAAGAAAATAAAAAAATATACGGAGACATTTTTTTATTATCTGTGATCGGTTTTTAAAGTCATAATAGACGGACGTCATTCAAACAATGTAAACAAACATCACAATATAATACATTTATTATTATAATACAGAGTATTTTAAGCATTCGACCTTTTCCTTATTACCTAGACTTCAAGTAATACAGCAACTTCCTGCATGACCCTTGTTTCTAGAGTAGATTTGCTGAACACAATCACATTAAAATTATTGATAAGGGCTTCCACACTTCCAATAATGAGTTTCTACAATAAATGATTGTGCCGCCCCGTAATCAACCTCCTGGAAAATCTCACCACACATATATGTGTGATATTTATCACACATAACTCGAAAGTGAAATGGTCTCATTAATATTTTAATTTAATCATAAAAATCTGGTCAATTTGTAAACAAATACATTTTACATGACCACAGCTGTCTTCGAACGTAGGTGTCAGCTAGATATCTAATATCAGGGGGGGGACAATGTCACACCAATTGACCTAGTCCCAAACTAAGCTCTAGGCTTGTACTATGGGTACTAGACAACGATATAAATACTTATATAGAGAAATATATACTTAAATACATAGAAAACATCCATGACTCAGCAACAAAATAATATTCGCGCTCATCACACAAACATCTGCACTTACCGGGATTTGAACCCAGGACCGCTAGCTTCGTAGGCAGGGTCACTACCAACTAGGCCAGCGCGTCGTCAAAAAAAAAAAAATCTAAAAAAAAATAAAAAAAAATCAAAAAAAAAAATCTATGTACTTATAACGTAAAATATTGAGGTTTTATATGTTGTATGTAAAGAGGTTGATATAGCTATATTTTCAAACATTGTTGAAAACAGGTAACGTGTATTGTATCCCAATTGGTTCGAGTAAATATAAACACTGCAGTGTCGCTCAACTTTTTCTTCGAACTACGGTCCTACTACAAAAGTCATAGTGCAAAGTCACGCTAAAAACATACTTAAACAAATATATTAATGAAATAAGTTAGTACCTATACTCGTTTTTTAAACCGAATATAATAAATAAAACCGGGTTAAAAGGTATGACTTTTTAGTCACGGTGTGAGTATTTTTCTTATTAACCTTTTTCGATCCATCTTGACTGCCCTACAATTTTTAGTGACAGACATTAAAATAGTTGCTCTATGGTGAAAAATAAATGTCATAAAATCGTGGTTCGTTAAATAAAATTCTATGAAGTATTGAAATAATAAATGCAGTAAGTATGTTGCACTTTTTGAACTGCCAAAAATGTATTCAAAGTACTTAACAATTATTTAAATAAGTATTGCTGTTATTGTCTTAGCATAAAGGCGGCATGCATGCCGTTGACGAAGGAAGGTGAACGAGATGTTGAGGAATATAATTTACAGCAGTACCCGAGGTATCTTACTTAATAATATTATCCTACTATAATATTGTGTGTGCGTGTGTTAGTTTGTTACTCCTTGACGCTACATCGGCTCGACAGATTTGGATGAAAATCAGGATGCACATAAGTTATACCTTGGATAAGTTAAACATTCCCGTGGGAATTTCGATAACCGAATTTGACGCGGACGAAGTCACGGGCAGAAGCTATTAAATTATAAAGTTGGTATGTTTGCATGTTTGGGTGTATGTATGTTATGTTACTCAATCAGGTTTCAACCACTGAACGGATCGGGGAGAAACTGGGCACACAAATTATACTTCAATAAAGGTGGAGGTTCTATTGTATGTTCACCGGTTTCGCCTTCAATTATGGACCGATTAAAAAAATAAATTGTTTTATACAGTAGGTATACTTACGAGGTGGTCCCATTGTCACGAAATCTGAATCTAATGAGGGGATCCCACATGAATTGAGGGAAATGGTCAAATATTATAGGCTTACATATGGCGATTTTAGTATTTTTAGTTAGTAATGCAGCATTATTTGCATTCAGAAAGTATCATTTAGTGAAGTGGAACTGATGATGAAGACCACAGATTCCTCAACGGTACCTATTTTAAGGCTGGCGATAAGATATCTCTATTAAGATAGTTGAGCGACTATAGCGAAGAACGTTTAACATGACTATGTTCCAGCGGCGTTGCTTGCGTGGAGCTCGAATGTCTTACAGTTTCATATTAACTAAGAAGTAGGACTACATAATATTTTATTATGATCACTAAAAAGTATAATAAGTGTTTAAAAAAAAACTGCCTTCAACCACAAAAAATAAATTTAAAAATTGTATGTATAGGTAAGTCCAACTGAAGTCGGCTTTTGGTTAATATTGTGAGTCGACTTCAGTTGGACTTACCTATACATACATACCATTTTAAAAGACGTAATTTTTTGTCTTTTGTAGGCGGTCTTTAGTATCTAGGTAATTGCGATAATTAATTCTACGCGTTCGGACTTGCGGAAGCTAATTCAGAACAGTCTGCATGCCAAAGCCTTTGCTTTACAAAATGTGGAGCATAGGTAGTTAATTTTGATCCTTGTTCATAAGCTATGGGGTCCTAATAAATCCAAACTTTCGACTGTTGAAGCGCGAGTCGTCATCTTGAGTTGATGGGCCTAAATTAGTTCGTTTTCTAATAATTCCTCAACAGTTGCTCCTACGAAAAAAATGTGTAAGTATATGAGAAGAATAAAGAAAAGGAAATTGTGCACAGTTTGTGAATATATGTTTTTTTATATTCAGATACTAGCGTCGGAAGAAAATTTTGTTTACAAAAGCGCAAAGGCAAGAGAAAACAAAACGGTAGCATGATGAATTTTATGCTGGGCTTTACGTTAATATGTGTAGCTACAGTCGTTATAGTATTTTATAAGCTGCACGCAAAATAGGCGCATACCTAAGTCGTCAAGTTGCGGAAAAGAGCCGGCCACAACCTATTTTATAAGCTTTATTTTACTTTTTTTGTTTGTTCATATGTATGATTGGGTCGCATCTAGCATGCCAATTTTAAACCAGTTACGGTTATTAAAAAAAGCGCTAATAAGTGGTAAAATATAAAATGTTTTTACTTTGTATCTGTAAGAAAACATAATGTGCAGCCGATAAGCTGGTCTGATGATGAAGTTGAATGGTGGCCAATATTACGTACGTTGTGGCATTTTATTATACAGATGCAGATAATAGTAATATTTTCTTTTTTAAGGTAAATTAAGGCGTGCAACACGACTTTTATATTTAAAAAAGGAAACAGAAAAACGAAAACAATTATTGAAGGAAACGGAAGCTAAATCTCAAAATTCAAGAGAAGAGAATAGTAACAATAAGTTCTTATTTCATACTAACATTATAAATACGTAGCTCAGAATTCGAAAGCTTGCTTTTTTTCAGCTTTTATTTTAACTTGCATTGTTGGTATGTATGTAAGTTGTCCGTTAAAATTTGCAAATCAATTTTGAGCCAGTTCCCGTTAATGGAATGGGCTGAAACTTGGACCTCATAATATGTAAACCCGATGACAATGCAATATTATGGTATCTAAGAGCTGATCTGATGATGGAGTCGGAAATTGGCGATAGGATTTCCGCTATATTTAACGTAGATCCACCGTGTTGGGACTTTTAGTATAATATGATGATGATAATGATGATGATGATGATGACGATGATGATGATGATGATAATGATGATAATGGGTAGGAACGAGACGCCCGGCCGGAGAAGGCGGAGGGGGCGGAAAATATCAGATTTAAATCGCTTAACCGCTCCCGTGTTTATTTATTACATGTTAACCAGTTGACAATGTAACAATTACCTAATAATAATTATTGAGGCTAATCTGATGACTGATGATGGAGTCAGAAGGTGGGTGCAGAATATACAAGGTTTTTAATGGTAGGTAGCTCACTGAGTTTGAAGTAGCGTGAACTTTTTTTAATATGTTCGTTAGTTTCTTTAATCCACCATAATTTCAACAAGCAAGCAGAGATGTTTGCAAACTCGCTTTCTAGTTTGGTCCTTATTTATATTATGTTTCTGTTCCAGGCAGCTACGTCGGTGTATGTAACAAACGAACTCTACCATTGGAAATGTATACATATTTTACTTCCACAATGCTGAACTGACAGAGATATTTAGACATACTGTAGATAGCATGATGTAAAGCCCGTTTAACGCACAAAAGTTAGGTTAGGTTAGGTTTTACGTCGTACCACAGATTCAATAATAGTTACTACGTCGTACCAAGTGGTCGTCTGAACACGCAGGGAACGTAAAGCGGCCAGACTTCGGCTGATGATAATGCTACGTGAGATTCTTCGGTATCCGTAGATGGATAGTTCCCGAAGGAATAGCGATACACGACTTGAATGCGGACGTAGTCGAAAAGCTAGTTGTTCATAAGTTTCTATCAACGTAGACAAACTATTCCATTCAGCGTCACGCCCTGTGATACGAGTCCGATTTGTTGGCAATATGTTTATGAGTTTCTACAACCTCTGTTATCTATAAGTGTACTGTGTATTACTAAGCATACTATTCTTTATTTTATCTAAACGAGCGTCCCCATTCCCACTGAGAGCATTCGCATGCAATGAGCATTCGGCGCGAACTTTGAGTGGTGTGTAAGCTTTTTAACGGTCGGCTCAACGTCCATACCACTCGAATATTCACGCGAATGCTCTCAATGGGGATGCTCCTTTATAAATATTCTTATTCTTATACAACACAACACTGCAGCTGGCTGCATACAACACTGTACAACAACATTTCTTTACACGTGTTATCGTAGGATGCCATCTATTTGGCATAATTTTTAATGTCCGAAACGTATTAGGAATATCAAGTTTTGCATAATTTATTTACGCCGAATCTTAAATTTGCTGAAATTTTATTTGGCATAAATCTATATTATTCGAATGATTGTTTACGCGGATGATATGTTCGCATAATATTGGTACCCAAGAATTTCATTATGCATAATGTTGTTTAGCATATCTGTAATTTAACGGAACTTTGATAGCCCGAAATCTTGTCCGAATTTATGTCCGAAACAACACTATTTCTTGAGTATTGCTAAGTAAAATAACTGAATTTTGCGTTGTTACGTGTACGTTAAGTAGGTGTAGGTTAGGTCAATTTGAAAAGAAAATAGGTTAGAGTTGTCTCCAGACGCGAAGCGCCAAACTACGCGGAATAGGGTCTCCGCTTCGCGGAGCCCCGTCGACACCACCCCAGGCAGCGGGACATAGGGTGAATCTCCTCGATTAGGTCATTATTAGGTTATGTTAATATTAAATAATATTAATAAGTAAATAAAAAAAAAAACTTATCATCTATTATTTGTTATATTACACACCACTCAAAGTCGCTCCTTTAGATAAAATAAAGTATAGTATGCTTAGTAATAACATACACAATACGTATCCATTTTCTACATACTTACAAAGAAATGTACCTACCTACCAGTTTGGGGTTGCTGTTGACTCTCCCTAGCAACCCCAAAGATTAATTTAAGAATTTGTTATTTGTTAAAACATAAAAACCCTGAACACCGAATTTAGGTTAGGTACTATAACCAACATGGAAAAAGTCGAATTTATTCTGTCGACATGTTGAGCAAAAGCTTTATTCTCTTGATAAAGTACAGCATACGCTCGCAAAACAATAAAATGCACAAGTGTTTTAGTTCATTTGTGCTCTCGAGCTACGAAGGTACTTTTAAAACGAAGTGTGTACTAATTTAGTACATGTTGGATACGACAGCGTAATATTTTAATTAATCATAATTTCTTAAATTCAAGGTTGCTGGGGAGATTGTCCACGGAAACCCCAAATTCAGATCATTTTTACTCTCGATCTATGGAGGTACATTTAAATATAGTGCGTATTAATTCAGTAAATATTGGGTACAACAGCGTGACGTATTAATAAATAACAAATTCTTAAATTAATATTTGTAGCTGCTGGGGACATGCTCCACAGCAATCCCAAACTCAAACAATGTGTACTCTCGCATGATCTACTTGATCGAACTTCTGCTACTGAAAAATTGCACTAGTTTGGTCAACCGGACTAACAACCGGACTACTGCAATTAGACCCGTTTTTATATCAGGCCCGAAGGTCTAAAAACACTCAAAAACAGGAGCTCCGTCGACGCTCGGGCTCGGGCTCTGTTCCCGTGAGTTTGATTTTGAAAGAGAATTATACGCAAAATCAGTCGTGGTGTGAATACGGGTGAATAAAATGAACCATAGTCACACCGGTGTGGTAAATTGGTGGGACTACGGATCAGACAAGGATCTATTGAGGTACATTTCTTTTTAATAGGTAGAAGTTTCATTACATATTGTGTACATTAGCGTTATGCTTTAAAATAATTTATAACAGACGGTAGGGTGTCCAAGAAGCATGACATATCTATAGTTCCTTTGAAGGAACATTCAAAGGAACTACCGCGAATAATCTGACCCTTTTTAGTTTCCTGGCCGTACTAATGAGTTCAAGATATTGTGCTTAAGATGTTCTTAAGGCATTTATTTGTGATGATCAGTCCACAGATTAGAACACAAGGTGCCACAGAATAAGTGCTATTAAACTATTGAAAGACTTATGTTTGGCCTTTTTATTTATGAAATTCATAATAGAGATATATGGCGTAAGAATGAAAGAATACCATAAGGGCATCTATGGTATTCTTTCATTCTTACGCCATACGTAGGACGTCATAAGGTTTGGTTAGATTGTCTTTGGTCTGTGTCTGTAAAGCCCAAAGACTTCCAACAGGTCCATTCTTGACCTTCAATTTGACGTTGTGACCGTGACATTTGAAGGAGAAAAAACAGCGTAGTTTCTGTTTCATTTCCTCTTCAGAATCCGTAATCTAAAACGCAGAGAAAGATAGCTGGTGCAAATTTTAACTAAGGGCCGGTACAGACGGACTGCAAACTGTCAGTTCGAGGGCAGTTCTGATGCAGATGACGTAACTGCATCAAAACGTACGTACGTCAACTGCACTTGAACTGCCATTTTGCAGCTAGGTTGCAGTTCAATGCTGTCCATCTGTACCGGTTCTTATAGTCCAGGTTCTATGTTAGTAGGTACTAATTCTATGGGGTATGTACCTACCACGTTGATTTAAGTCTATCAGAAAAGCAGGGTTTACAATGGGAGTCTTTAATGACAAAAGCACATCAAGTTCGCAAAAAAAAAGTTGGATTTTTGAACACACACGGCTGGCTATGGCTATAGCAAGACATTTTTTTCTTCTTGTCAGTTTATTTATTGATTTATGAGGATTTTATTTGTAAATGTGTAAGATAATTTAGTTTTGATCGTATACTTCGGCACAGGGGAAAGTTTGTGTAAGGCTTCTTACAGACAAGCGGCATTTAGGCCGACAGGTGGTGACGGCTGCAGTAGCCTCTGCCGTTGGCAACATGCCGCTCGTCTGTAAGAAGCCTAAGGCGACTAACAAGCGACTAGGCGGCTGGTAACTGTTATTTATTGCTCTAAGCCTGGAACATGGATAGATTGAATATGTACTACTTACGCATATCGGTTCCATGGCCTGGGATCACATACAAATTATAATCAAATATGCGACGGCCTTTATATCCCGACTGTTAGCTATGTACCGCCATGAATGACCATAGAGATCAATACGGACGGCAATAAACGGATCGTTTATTTCATGTCCATCCGAACTTTTTGAAGTAGGTATATGACAGTAGCTATTTATCAGAGTTGAACTTGAACTTGACCATGAAGTCTATGATTTATGGTTGTCATTTCATCAGATGTCATGTTAAACTAAATTTCAGATTTCCAAGTCTGAATTATTTTTGCTTAAAAACAATTATGTGGTATATTTTAGAGTAGAAAGAAATGGTAAATGTTCAGATCTCAACATCCCTATGAAACGAATGATACAATCAGGTCTCGGCAGTGCATACCTATTCCAAGAGACCTAGTGATCATTTCATAACCCGCTAAAATGTTCAGTTGCAAAAACGAAAATACAGTTGGTAAGTTGCATTTAAATTAATCTTTTTTTATAATGTTAACTTAATTTTAATTTACATGGAGCGAACTGTTTACATACCATGTAAACAACGAATGGTCTCAGGTCATTGACCTCGAACTTGGAATTTTGACGTTAGTTACTACGAACGTTTGGAGTAGTATAGTATCAACGTCAAAATGTCAAGGTCAAGATATCGGCTGCGACACATCAAGAAACAAGATGAACATAATTAATTTTTTTTTTTTTTTTTTACTAACAGAAACAAAAATGAACCATACCCCCGTGATCAGAATCGTGCGAACTATTACCCCGCCAAATTTCTCACAAGAGTTTCAAGACACCCTGTATATATATATATAAGTATGTTTATAGTACAACTCTAGAGCGTAGTTTAGGACCAGGTAAAGTGTGACATTGTCCCCTGGTAGTTATTTATTTATTAGATGCTGAGCTTGCTCCTTTTGCCACAATGTTTTATTTTGCTTTAGTCGTATTGAAATTTTGCTACAATAGTTTTTCTCTTTCTTTAAATTATTGTATCAAGAAATGTGTGGCAGTAAAATTCTATTCTATTCTGTTATATTTTACAATTTCTTGTACTATTTGACGGCGCGTGTAGTGTGGAGCAAGAAGAAATACTGTTTACTTATGGTATGGTCCTGCTCACTCTGACATAACTCGGGCACAGCGCTACTTCAAAATCATAGTTCGAACGTTACGCTTGCTCCGTCACTTTCCCTCGACTTCGGTATGATTGGCATGAGAAAGGGACGGAGTATCCATAAGCACTAATGTGGTGTTTGAGAGTAAGACCCCGGACGTGCGTCGCCATTTTTGACACTCTTGAGACTTGGTTTGAGAAACTGGGTGGTGAAGCATGGTACGCTGTTTTGCATCTGGCCTGGGCACCGTGCCCCTGGAACGTCGACTGGAACGACTTCTTATTCAAATAGCTGTATTTTTATAATAAATTTTGAATTTGTGAAACATGTAGAAAAGTCTTTTGATTCTCCTTGCCTTCACCTAAGTTCGACTATCATGACGCTCCCTTTACATAAAGATGGAGAGGAGCCTATATATTTATTACTTTTACAATTAATATTGAAATGTCGCTATAAAGTTGCTATTAAGCTGTGACATATTTATGAGGCCAATTTGGTACACCCATTAATGTACATATCGATGCAATTTATCAGTATTTCATAGTCCATAAGGCTAAGCGCGCACTGCGGTGCGGCGAGTTGCGGTGCGTTTTTAAAATCGCAAGGGAAGAAATAGTATTATGTCCGTTCGTGGCATTGCGGCCTATTAAAGGTTTTTGCGTATGTTTTTTTAAAAAATACCGGCTACTACCGAATTAACATTGCAACCTTTGACAATTTAGTAAGAATGGTTGGCCCTGCAATTTACTACTTAGACTTGAAGAGTGGCTATAAAAAAAATCCGCACGGATCTTATTCCGCAGTGCGCGTACTTCAAAGAGGTTCCATACTTCGAAAATGTTGTGGGAAAAAACCACACGGCAGACATCCGCTGTGCGCGCTTAGCCTAAGGCACTGGTCCTACCGCGAGCGAGTAAACGATGAACTATCGACGATTTTCTCGCCCAAGAAACGAACAAAAGATAATCGCTCCCGTGTAAATAATAGAGAGAGATATACATTTACAGTTCACCGTTGAGTTTCTTGGGCGAGAAAATCGCCGATAGTTCATCGCTTACTCGCTCGCGGTGGGACCAGTGCCTAAGTTACGCCACCGGCACCGCGCACGACCTCCCCTCATTCCGGCGCGGAAGTAGCGCAGGATTGCTGCAGCCTGCGACTGCCGGATGCAGCAATCCTTTCGAGCATTACCTTTCTCGTCTGTTGTTTGTGACATTGTTATATATTCGTTATATTGACAGCGTTGAAGTCTTAGAAAAGTGTTACATAATGGGTGTAATTCTCTACACGTGTCGATAAAGACCAAATTTCTAATTTCCACGTTGAAAGATACGCGTAAAATAATCAAAAGATTATATGAAATTCAAAATATGACAGCATTGTAAAAAATGTCAGTTTTGAAGTATCAAAGTATCATAGTAATACCGGTAATACTATTGGTTTTATACAGGTACTTTGCGGTGCTCACGTTATTCGAGTGAAAGGGCGTAAAAGATTTTCATAAATAAATCATAGGTTCACATAGATCTACAATATAACATTTTACGAGCGAGTTAAAGGATCGTTGTCTTATATTTTTTCACAAATTCACATGTGGTTCCGTGTCAACAAGTATAATAACAGGTAAACAGGGCATTGAAAAATAAACTGTTTACGATTTCACTATAAATATTTTAGACTTTTTTCCAATAACCAATTTCGACTTTATTAAATTCCGTACGTCAAAACACTCGATGTAACATAGGTACATAGGTATGTATAAGATCCAGTGGCAATAGACAATATGATTAAGAGGCAACCTATGGTGCCATGCCCTGCAAATATGAAAAGGGATGACTTTATTTGCTTCCGCGCGAAGAATGTGAGATGGAGATAGTTCGTGCTGGCCTTGATGGCAACGTCAAATTCAATTACTTGCTGTTTCCTTTAAAACTAGACCATCTATTGAAAAAATGGTTTGACAGGATTAAGAAGTTACTCAACTATTGAATCGAAAATCATCGTTAGGGTTTTCGAAGATTCAACCAATATCATGCAAGAAAGGTGTCATGTTTGCCAGAAAATATGATCAAGTTTAATATACCCATCGAACAGATACAAAGGCATTATGATTATTGAGATCCAGATCGCGGAACACTACAGACATTAGTAAAGGTGGCCTCTTAACGCCGTAAACGATTGTCAAAAACTGACAAAATCTATGGAATTGACATGAGCGCTCGACGCGATGTCTACTACGTCAATCCATACATTCTCGATAACGCGACAAAAGCATCCTCGCAAAGCATCTGGTCTAGGGACACAGTACTGTCATTTAAAAAATTATAGATCGGAATGAAACTAAGGTATATATAACAGTACTGTAAATAGATATCACATTAAGTAGTACATACTACAAGTATATTTAAGTTGATGCATCTTAATCTGATCTGCTCATGTGTTGTTTCTTTTTCTTGCTATCCTGTCTTTGGTTTGGTTTCTTATTCTATAAAGGGAACTTATAAATAAATAGCAAACGACACGTGAGCCTTGTTGATTGTTACGCTGCCTACGCAGGTAGTGGTCCAGGATTCAAATCCCGGAAAAGGCAGATAGGTATTTGTGTGATGAGTCCGATTATTGTTTGTTGTATAAGGAAGTTTATCTTTTTACCCATTGTACAAGCCTAGAGCTAAATTTGGTACTAGCTAAATTATTGTGAGACTGTCCCCTGATATTTATTATTTTATTACTTAGTTTACAGTTTTAGCTTAGTTGCGGAGGATAGACGCCTTTTTAAAGAAAATGTTTTTTGGCTTACAAAACCAAGTATGATCAAGATTATAGCATCTAATTACTAAACCGTATTCGTACAAACAATAAAGGCCTAATTGAGGTAACGTATAGGCAAGGCCAAGGACTGTTTCAAGCATGTCAAAGTAAATGCCAAGTCCTAGGAAACTGTGATCTCTGACGCATATTGAGACGGGCATCTCTTTTAATCTGTTATCATATTTTTAGGGTTTTGATAGCTCTTATTTACTTGACTATAGTGGCCGAGTGAAAAACGATTCCGTAACAGGTCAAATACGATATAGTTTTTACTGCGCTGTAAACAGCTAAAGTTAATTTTCGCAACTCAGCGGAAAAGTTAACGTTTGTTACTTTTAGTCTTTAACTAGGTACAAACTTTTAAAGAGACGCCCTTAAGACCACATTAACGAATAGTTTCATACGTCTTATTCTGTGTTTCCTCCATTGCAATATGTCTAATTATAAGTTATTTGTATAGGTGCGTTTCATCGATCCGAGTTCGAGCAGAGTTTCTTACGCCGGTTCTTCTCGGGGCAAAGGTTTTATTTTTCGAACCGGTGGTAATGCTTTTTGACATTCATAGGTATATTATGTCTAAATTGAAGAATAAAGAACTTTGACTTTGACTTTGACTTTGATCAGTTAGTCAGTTTCTTCTTTCATATTTAAATAGATTAATTATTAAGTGTTTTTTATTATAATTTCCTAAATTCTATCATGCAACATAACACGTATTGTAACATTACATTGTTAAATAGATAAACTAAATTACACATATTACAATCCCCTTGTTAAAGCCGGGTTCAAGGCGCGCTGCCGGAGGAACCCTAACGTGAAATATTCATAAGGCTGATGGGTGCGGAGTGCCACAAAGAGCTCAGGGATCACGAACACGCCCTGCTCAATAAGAGAGATCTTCAGATTGCCAATATCTCGGATACTCTATTTGACACCCCATTATGTAAAGAAGTACGACGACGTTTAACAACGAGGCCCATTTAGTGAAATGGCGGAGCATTAATCGCTAGGTAGTCCAAAACTATGCTCTATTTTTTTCAACTCGGGCGCCATTACTGTCCTGTAAATAAGAGCTATGAGCTATCACAACGTTGACAATACTAATGTTTTACCTTGTTTTATACATCAGCTTTGAGCAATATTATATTAAATACGGTTTACTTATATTACTTTTTTGTCGCGTTTAAATAAATATTTTCGCCGATTAAACGATGGCAATAATTGTATTGTATTGATGTCATAATATCAAAGGTCCAAATCTATCATTTTAATATAAAAGGCTCTTATAATACTACCGCCCAAATACTACCGCAAGGTTTTATGAATAATTTTTATTTCAATCCAATTTCAAATCTGTCACGATTGCTATATAGTTCAACATCCAGCTCGATATTTTTTTATTATAGTGCCCGGTTAAGCGGTGAAATATTACTTTGGTACATATATTTTCATATAATTCCGGTACATGGGTGGTTTGAAAGCGCCTCCGCTTTGTGGCCTTGGAAAGATTCTCGAGTGACCCTCATCGGTCTGTGTGTTCTATTATGACACTTTTATACAAGTGACAGTCTCTTTTTGATGTATTGGGTGAGCGATAACAGGACTCATACTGGCGTATACACGTACAATAAATTATTATATTACCTTCCCTTCGAGAGTCTACCTGTATATTACGATTTGCAAAAACTGTGCAATACCAGCCTAGCATTACAACAAACCTCGCAAGCTAGCTTTGAAAATTATTTGACCAAAAAAACAAACTTAAACAAAAACAATAACATTAGTTGACCAGGAGCTCTATTCCACTCACTAAAAAATAATTGCTTTTGACATGGTAGCGTATTGTTTATAACTCGACCTCCATTACTGTCAAGTAAATAAGTGCTATCATGACGTTGACAGTAAACAATACATTTCAAAAGCAACAACTATTTCCCTAATTAATTACTGGTCCAAGAATTTATCGTTTTTATTTACCTTTGTTTTTTACGTTGACAATATGATAGTCGCGTCGTGGGACATTAAAATGTATGAAAAAGTTTTGAGAATCCTGAAAGTTTTCATTTAAGATGTGTGGATAGAAAAAGTGCATCTGAGCTTTTAATAAAAAAAAATAGGTTTTTCGGCGGTGGTTTGAGAATTAGGTAATTTTGCTTTTTGGAAAATATATTTGGTATAAGGTCATGTTGTAAAACTTTAAGAGTGATAATATATGTAGAACTACGAAAATCACGAAATTACTCTGTACGCATACAATAAACTGGGTAGTAAGAATGACAAAAGAGTATTTTTTTATTTTCATAGTGCCATATACATATATATATTATCACTCTTAAAAAACATTTCGGCGCTTAAATAGTTCTGAATTAACAATTTAAACTTTTATCCTTCATACATTACCTAACACGCAATGTCACTAAATGCCTTAAGGACAGCCCTAAATTTTTTTTTTAAATAGTTCACAATGCACTTTAACTATCCACACAGCAAAATTAAAACTTTTATGGTTCTCATATGTATTTGTTCTTGGGCTACGCGACTATGAGTTGATAAGAAACAATAGCTGCACTGCACCCCCTCAACCTCGTCATTGCTTCACATCAGGTGAGACTGAGGTCAAACGAAAAACCATTTTGATTCAAAAATATAGCTTTTTACAAATTAACTGCGCTTGAACAAAACATAATCGCGTATAAACTAAACAATGCGGAAACCAAATAATTGCAATGGCTGATATAAACGATTTAAATTCATTCAGTATTAAAATATCCAATGGCCGGCGGCTAATGGCTACGCCGTAGCGCGTAGCACCCACGTAGCACCGTAGCAGGGCTACAGGCACGCTCTCTATTTTGCATAACAATCCCACGTGAACATTGGTCGAGTCAATTTGGTGGCTTTATTCCTAAATAGTTTGCTGTTTGGACTGCCCGGTATAAAGGAATCAAGCAGTAATTGCAACGCTTCTTGTTGGAAACTGAATGGAATCACAAAGCATATTGCAAAAAGCGATTATTAAACCGCATCTTTTAAACATTTGGCGTAATGGTCTAAGATCCGAATAGGAGACGACGTTCACCGGGCTGTTAATTCGATAAAAATAATTTTATATAAAATTTAATATGTTAAGGCTGAAAAATTTCAGTCCAGTATTTAATTAGTTAACTAAAAATTTATAAATGCCCTTTTTTAAATGGAATTGTTTGTTTAATAGACATATTACATACCAATCAAAAGTATGAAGCCTAAGTTTGGTCCAAATTATTAGTACCGACTTACCTGCTTTATACCTGCCTACCCAATAGTCATATGATTGGAACAAAATAGTCAACCTAACGTTTGCACATTCTATTATAGGCTTTATACTTTCGATTGGTACACATATTAAATTTGATATAAAATACTTTTTATCGAATAAACAGCCGGGTGAAGGTAGTCTCCTATTAGGTTCCTCTACTATAAGCTGCTTTAAGTTTTTATTCAATTTACGTTCATTCAGAAAGTACGTCGTCCATGTGATACGAAAGGTGATCCTCTTACGCCGAGGGAGCTGTTCTGCGGTCAGATGACTGCCGACTGGAAAATGACAGAAGCTACTTTTTTCTAAAACATTTTACTAAAACATTTTTACTTCACGTTTTTTTTAGAAGTGTGGTTTATATAGAAATAGAAATAGAAAAATAATCTAAAGGTGAAACATAAAACAAGTCTCAAAAGATTTTCCATTTCGGACGGACAATATCAAAATAAAGAATAAATAAATTATTAAAATAATCCAGTTTGCTAAATTACTAACTGTTTCAGCAGATGCACACACATCTTTAAAAGTTAAACATTTACAAACGTGAAATTCAATAATGCTCATCGGGCGAAGAATTCCTTTACCTCATAGAACGCTTTTTCATATGAGCCAATTTTTAAGAGAAGTTTTAAATTATACAGGTAGCTTATTGAAAACTCGCAAAGCAGCAATAAATTTACTTTTGTTAAAAAGCTTATTGTGGACTCTAGGAATCATTTAATTATATTCATACTGGCTTCGCAAGTAATTTCGAAAAGGGGACCTTTTTGTGAAGAATTTATTGTTATACTTTACAAATAGGCAGAGTTTCAAAATATAGATGCCAGTTAGGTACTCAGCCAGATATAATAAATAAATAAATTGTTGGTTTCCTAGCAATTAAAAAGATATAATGATATCTCAAGGCTGCGTGTAATCTTCGCTTATCATCCGGTCGAGTATAATAGTAACACTGGCGGAGGTTCCTTTGACGGCCCGGAGGGCCCTCGCGGTAAACAAGACAGGGTCCGCCGTCGCTGTGTCCGCACATTTACAATGACCCAGTTTTTTTGTGGGTTAATACCTTAAAAATTAGGTCAATAACGGGATTTTATAAGTATCTAATATACCTAAAGTGTATTTTTTTATTGCGCAGACTAAAATGACATTTCATGTTTGCCTGTTTCTCACAACTCATAAATAGAGATGTGATACAACCGGTACTTGCCGACAAAAATATGGGTAGTTGTTACGTTTATTGATATAAGCGTATGTAACGCAATGAGTGGATAATCTGTGAAGTCCAAAAATAATCCAATACTGTAGGTAAAAAATTCTAAAAGAGTTTTCATACAGTATGAGGTTACTAGTGACCATGAGATATTTAGATTTTTTATAATATTTAATTTTATTCGATTCGGAACTCAAGTGTATTTTTTTTATGTTGGCACTAATTGTCCAATAGTTGTAGTAATTTTTATTATTTCGCTTATTAATAATTACACCACGAACCGAAACAAAGAGCAGTACTGTTTCTTAAAAGCTAGCCACATTATTTTTACGTTTAACATTTATAGCTGTCATTTTAGTCTAAAAAATAGACCTTATTAGTTTAAAAAAAATTAAACAACGATCGCGTGCAAAAATACGCTAGAAACAAAAGACAACCTCATACTACCTAAGAATAAACAGTATTAACGTCATACATGTGTGTGAAATAAATACTGGTTTTGGCTCGGTTCCAAACCGTATACTGATATTCTTTGGTATTCAGTTTGGAATTCGTGCTACGTTCAAAAGGACGGCACTCACACAAATATGTGACATCAATGCGTTCGATCCATTCATCGCAGCTCTAGTGAAACTAGAGAATAGAATAGGGATTAGAGATTCTGCTGGGTAAAACGATATCGCTATTGACGTGATTTGATATTGTTTAAACTCAGCCGCCATTACTGTCAGCAACTTAGAGCTATCACGTTAACTAAGACGTTACCAATACGGAAACACATTAAAAACAACAAGATTTACCTATAGTATCTCAGGCTTGATTACCATTTGGCAAAATAGCTGACTTGCTTTTAATTTACTTTTCCTACGCCATTATAAATAATGCTAAAATTGACATGATCAATCAAGATAAATCTAGTGTAAAGTTTCTAGTCCTTGGTCATTTGGATGTAAGTGTCACAAAACGTTAAAATAAGGGTTATTCCCTTCAATTTATTTTATTTTAGACCATTTTATTTTCTTTATCGTCAACATATTGTCAACTACGTATATTGAAACCAGATCGACCCAAACAAAGAAGTATAGGTCCTCTATTCTACTGAGCAAAACCATATAGCCCTTGACAGGTTATCGTTTTAACACGTCAAAAGTAATATAGTTTTAAACATGTTTCAACCAGTAGAATGAGGGCCCTGCTAATCTGACAAATCTTTCCTTAGATAATATAGAATGCGATAAGACTGCCTTTTGTGCCTGTATGATATTATGTTTGTTAGGTGTTCAATACTGAATTGTATTGTATTGTGATGCAAGGTAAGTTAGAATATAATAGATTAGAATATAAATTTATTTGACACCAAAAAATTAAAATAAACAACACTAAGAAAAATACACAAGTTGTGGTACCAAAAAGGTTCCAACTCAGCATTAATGCTGTGGTCAGGGGACCGCAGCGCACCCAACCATCGGTACAATTGCAATACACCTATAATACATAATTATAGTTGCATGATTATACTTTTAAAATATCTATTTCGAGTAACTATCGATAGAAAGTCTCATATTTTTTTCTAATGATTTACCATATTTACCCTGGAACATTTTTAAAGTAAAACTGTTGGCAAACACTGCTAACATGATAACTTGGAATCTAAAGATGTACTATGGTTGAAAAAGCGAGGCTAAAAAGGTCGTTACCAGCCAGGCAGTTTGTCGGATTTACGCTCCATATCGGCTTGGGAAAATTCGGTAATGTCTTGCAGGTATCTGAGAAATGGTAATGTCTTCAGAAAATATGCTTATAGGTTATCTGGCTGAGGCATTCCTCGTTTACGCGGTATTTTTCGTATTTCAGTGGCTTTAGATTTTGTGTTTGGCGCAGGTAGTTGACATTTGGAGATTCTTTAGAATTGACTTTGTTAGAAATTGGGTTTCTTATATTAAATACTTCTTATTGTGGCTTTCGAACAGCACGCAGCGTTTAATCGCAGTGTCAGGGCCATTGCTTTTTTTAAACCGGGTTCTTTAAAAAATAACAATACATAGGGGACAATCTCACTTGTACTGTACTAGACAACAATAGAGAAATACATCCAAGCCTCGGGAGCAAGTACTCGAGCTCATCACACAAATATCTTAACGGAATTCTAACTGGGGACCGCTAGCTTCGTAGGAAGGGTCACTACCAACTACGACTAACGTGTCGTCAAATAGTATTAAGATAGGTAATTTCTATTTCAATAGAGGCAGTGGGACTACTTTGTCTCTACACGTATTGTTACCGTATTAAGGTGCGACTCCACCGCTGCGTTAAAACGGTGTCGTTGCGTAAACAAAAGACGAAGCCGTAGTAACAACATGGCGCCGTTTTTGATGCACCGTAATATTCGCACCGTTAAGCAGCTGTGTGATCACACCTTTACTTTTAACTCGGCTGCCAATGATAAATAAATAATAGCTATCATATCCTTGACAATATGTCAACAATAGTCGTAAAGTCAATGTAGAATAAGTTCCCTGGGGCTCTATTCTACTCGGTAAAACCATATTACTTTTGGCAAATATTTATATATATATGCAAAATTCATTATCGTTTTGTAATATCCCCCACTTGTCAAAAAAATAAGTAAGTGGCCTGAGTAACGTGGGTTAACAAATTGACCTAAACGTTTACAACGGTCGTAAATACATTGAAATACGTATTTTATTACGCACGGAACTGTGAACTTAGGCACACGAATAACTGTAACTCTTTCCACCTAAAAAGCGGCACTTTTAGCTGAAACAGGACTGGACAGGGTTGGTGGAATCATCATCATCATCATCATCATCATGTCAGCCGAAAGACGTCCACTGCTGGACATAGGCCTCCCCCAAGGCTTTCCACTCAGACCGGTCTTGTGCTTTTTGCATCCACCGCGGTCCCGCGATCCTGACGAGGTCGTCACTCTATCTTATTGGAGGCCTACCTACAGCTCGTTGGTGGAATAGTGACGTATATTCCGCCCATGCGTCTTTATGATGGCTCGACCAGCTTTTGATGGAGTACAGTTGAGTCGTGGTCACTTTCAACCTAAAATAAATGAGCAAACACATTTTTTGACCATAAACGATTATTTACAAACGCTATATAAGGTATACAGGGTGATCTTTTTAACTTTCAAGTTTTAAGTATTGCCTTGATTAATTTCGTCAAGACTATATTCTAATTGACTCCGTTGATTCCAAGCAACCAATACATACGATGCCTTTAACAAAAGAATGTTACCAGTAGGTCGTTTAAGTGTTTCTTTTATAGCAACTAAACGACGTTGTCTTAGTCGAATATCGTAAAGTCATAATCATAATAAACTATTATTGGCTTTGTGTGTCGCCCCCGTAGTGAACAGATGTCATACTGTGTTAACAGTATCTTCACTTAGCAAGCAATTGGGTACACATGGCGACCTATTCCGCGGATGCGATATTAAATTCCTCACACAGCACTAAAAGTTTTGACTTTGTGACAGTTGGTGCAACTTAAAAACATTTTTAAAACTGAAATAGTGGTCAAAAGAATATTTAATTACAGTTACTATGTAGAGACTCCACCTAAGTATTGAACATATTGTTAAATATATAACAAGGCGATATTGAGTGATACCTAACACTATACCGCTGGAACAATACAAAAATTTAGCGCAAAAATAGATAGATAGAGTAAGGAACATAATAACGAATACAATGTCATTATTATCCTATTGAAAAATCAGAACAGCATTTTAATTGTGTTAGGTTTAGTTGTGTAACTTAAATTTCTTAAATTAAGGTTGTATTATCGTTTCGGAAATCGCATGGCAAACTACTTCGTCAGCTAAAGATTAATCGGTGTCATCATCAACCCAGATCACACCCACCTCTTTCACCCTCACAGCGTGTGAGCGAGACATGCACTCGTGCTCGACATTGGCTCAAGCACTGTTAATCGCGTGATGGCTGTTGACCTATTAACGCGCGCTAGACAAAAGACGCGCGTCAAAGCGCGACCTTGGCGCGATGACGCCGCGTCCGCTCTAAGTGATTTAAACTTTTGCTTTCACCAAACCTAAAAAAATGTTTTTTTTTTGGAAATTCCACTGGTGCTTTCATGTACTTACGAATATTAGGTTAGGTGAAACTAGATGAAGAAAAATAACATTTATTTACTAACCATAAAACACACAAATATACAAATCATGAAATCATTAAAGCAAACAGTGAAGGTAACAGAGACGGCACGTAATGTGTGTCCTCGCAGCAGAGAAACGGACACTGGCTCAGCGGATTGTTGCGGTGTCAGACACCTACATCACTGATTTTCAGCCAGTACCGGCAGTGCCCCATGGAACGCTGTAAAAACATACTATATAGTTATACGTGTAAACTACTTATCAAACATTAGGAAAAAAATGGAAATTATAAAAAAAACGCATAAAAACCGATAAACAGCCTTGAATTACGAGCATAGACCTTAAAAACAAGTTCTAAATAAAGTCGAAAGTATTTTCCCTCTTATTTTTTTATTAAAACTGAGTTACAATTGTCGTGGCAGCTGTTTTAAAAGCAATTGTAAATTCCGAGGTTTTAGTTTATTTTTTCGCATTATAGCTAGAAAAAAGAATAACACGAAGAATAACGATTTAATTTGAAGGAAAACCGATCGGTTACACAATATCGCTTAGGCAATGCGGAATTAGGCCAATATTGCAGCGTCAGCCCACTTGTCTCACTTGATAGACGTAGGGAGGAAGCTGGAGAGCGTGTCGAGGGCACTGCAACACTCCCTCAGATTACAGAGTTCTGGACGATATTGCTTAGAAAGTAAGCAATAACAAAATAGTTGGTTTTAAAAATTTAACTGTGTGAGCTTTTACTTTTATTTAACTGTGTGATAACCTTCCTAATACTCCTATTTCAAAAAATCAGAAAGCTCCACTTATATATTAGTTCTTATAATGTACATTTGTTTGGATGTTTGCGCAACGATTCTTTTACCAAATCGCCTACGGATACGCGATCTACTTATAGTTTACGGTATATATGACATTTCAAATCAAAAGCTCGAATGGCGATATGCTTCAACGACCATTTACGGAGCAGCGCGGCCCTCAGCGCCAGAGTGCTCGCGAGTGCGCGTCGCGAGTGATTACCGCTCGCTCCGCACTCGCCTCTCCGCCGGGTTACCAATGAAACTCTCTCACTTAAGGCCCTAGCGTTTCTATTCGTTTCGTTTTTAAACCAATCGCGTCACTGGTAGACCACGTGACTGTTAGTATTACGTAGTCTACCAGTGACAAGATTGGTTTGAAAACGAAACGTAAAGCAACGCTGCTAGTTAGCGTAATGCAACTTGGCTAGGGCATTTAGGGCCTTATTCTTCTATGTATTTACACCTATTTTTATCGTATTGTCAACGATATGATGTCAGTAATGGCGGCCGAGGTAAAAACAGTACGATGACTATCAGATGTTCATAACGTGAAGAAAAATTTATTTTTCATAACGTTATGCTACATAACAACAATAATACAAAAATAATATCGCTACTATTTTGAGATCATTTTAGGGAGATCAAATTAGGTATACAAAATTACAAACAATAACAAAAAAAGACATCTTATGTATCTGTATGTGTGTATGTGTGTACGTTTGATTGTGCGTGCGTGTGCATGTGCGTATGTGTACAACTGCTTATGATCCAGATATTTGGGAAACCAATAATTAATTATTGAGAGCCTGTTTAAAGGTAGCTACTGATTATGATTCTTTAAAGAATTCCGGTGACGAACATGTCTACGAATGATTAACCTGCGTGTTTAAGATTTATTCCATCCATTGGATCCAACTGTATTCACTCACGGGTATAGGCTTGTTCCTCATCACGCCCCTCCTCGATGCTACGTTAATCATTACGACATTTTATTGTCATGGATAGGTAACCTAATCGCGAATCATTTTGAATTCCTTGGCGACCATTTAGTAACTTCGTGCATCTGCCTTCATTCTGCTGCCAAATGTTCCGCCCATTAGTCAAGCTAGACAAGTGGTTAACGGTAACGTAAGCGATTTTTAAAAAAACTGTCAAAATGTGTAGAATTAACTTAGGTGATCAACACGACGGTCTGACGTCTTACGTCAATATTATATTTTTTTGATAAAAATATCGAACGCCGAATACATCTACTCTACACTGAAAAAACAAATGGGTTGAATTTACCAAATTTTAGGACTTATCCATAAAGTTTGGTTGAGGTAACACCTAACCTTAGTAAATACAACACATTGAAAAGGTTGCTTCAGCCTTCTTAGTGGTTAACTCAACCAAACTCACGTGTGTAGGTCCTATTTTAACCATAAAATTAGTAAAATCAACCCATTTGTTTTTTCAGTGTACGGCCTCAGATTCGTTGTTCGTTCTCCGAAGTCAACCACCTTCGTTCTAGGTTAAATTCTTCACCTAGTACAGTCTAAGAGCATTGAACATGTCACATGCTGCATATAGGACAGCTGAAGCAAGCCGGTTAATAATCAATTGAATAGAATACGAGCAAAAAGGTAAAGACAATTTATCTATTCAAAATTTTTCAGACATTTGATAGCTATACACGTTTGACGACGCTTATGCTGAAATGTTTCTTTTCACAAACAGAAAAAGCATTTAAAATATAATATTTAATATCACAAGTAACAAACAGGAAGTTTCCAACATGATCAAGGATTTTGCCAAGTAAATAAACTAAAAAATACCAATAGTAGAGCACCGAAGCACTCCCGATCACTGACGGCCGGAAACAACGAATGAATGAACGGATTCTCGTTCATTTTCTGCTCTGTTCCAATTTCAAACCGGGATAAAAAACCGTGAGCATACTAACGGTATATCAGAGTTAGCTGTTCCTTCAGTTGAGAACTCGAAAAATACGATCCGCCTGTTGTTCAATCACTGATCACTAAACTTTTTAAATGACAAATCTGAAGGACCTATTGAGAGCCAATGAAGAGTTTCTATGGCTACCTTCTGACTCCCATCATACTAGCTCGATGGCGCCAAATTATTGTAAACAATCAAACGTATTTATAGTATGAAATTACTTTCATTTGTAGGTGTTACTTAAAATTAGTCAATTAATTCTTAAATGTAATTAATGATGGTAAAGAAATGTAGCCATAACCATTCAAATTTAGACCAAGTTTATTGACATTGCTACTCACTGATAATGCAATCGGTTAAACGTTGCCTCTTACAATTTGTGTTACGGTGGTTCGAGATCCTACTTCATATTTCAGAAACTATCCCCAAATATCTCAAAGCAGTCTTGCGATTCACACAAAAATCCCTGCGTCAGTAAACTTTGATATTGACGCGAAATCAATTCTTAGCCAAGTTATGTGATGCGATGGGCGGAATCGAAACTATAAGATTATCGCATAGAAACTTCTCGATAAGCGTAGACGACAACGTTTTTTACCCAAAAGATAACTATGCTACCCTTTAAAGAAGAATCACGTATGAGTTGCACAACTTCTATTGTACGAGCGACCCTATTATTAACAATAGAGGGTTGCCTTTTTGTGTATACATATCATTGGAGATGAGCCTTTATGACTCGGGAAGAGTGGCGCGTGCGAGGTCGCTTCCTGAAGAGATTTACACCTACCCCGCCTTTTGACGCTTGGCTCTCCTTACTTGGGTGAATGCTCACTGAAGGAACTGACAGAACTGGGATTTATTACCAAACTTCGAAAAATACGAACCACAATGACCTAGTGGGATAATAACTTATGAAATATTTATAAATAGCATCTTTTTAGTCATAACTAGGCTTTTACCGGCAAGTCGGACCAAAAGGCCTTGGAATCGGTTATCGCTTTACAGTACGCTTACTTTGGAAATCGTCCAATTGTCCAAGATAAAAAGTAACCTATGTCCGTCTCTATGCTAAAATCTACTCGTATCTGTGTACCAATCTTCACATCGATCGGTTGACACGTTTGACAGAGTACGGAAAAGACATACAAACATACTTTCGAATTTATAATTATTAGTAAAGATAAGGATTGTCTGGATAACATCGTAATTTATTTAAGGGTATTTTTACAGGATTTTATTTGTTATACAAAGTCGATGAATGGCTTCACTGTTTTCTACTTATTCAATATACCCGGGCCTCTATTCCCGACGGTAAAAAACATATCGTCTTTGCTCTGTTATCGTATTGTCTCCGTTTTGATAGCTGTTATTTACTTGACAGTAATGGCGGATGACGTCGAATAATAACAATACGCCCTGTGCCTCTATTCCCGACGGTAAAAACATATCGTATTGGATCTGTTATGGTATCAAAACAGTGACAATATGATAACAGATCAAAAACGATATTAATTTACCGTGTTGAATAGAGGCCCAGGTCAAAGACGATATGTTTTGAACCGTCGGGGTTTGGCTGTTTGTCCACCGCACATGACGGGTGACGGATGTGCGGTGGACACCCGGCTTAAGTAAATGTATGTACCGCTACTTCGGCGCCGTCATCTCGTTCTCGGTGACGTGACGGTGACGGCGGCGGTGGACAAACAGCCTAGAGGCGCATCGCGTTAATTAATACAGTAAAAAAAATCAAGAACTCTTTCTGGACTAGAAGTAGACCGTGTCCAGATAGTGCGGTAAAGTTTGGTGAAAAGAAAAGTTGTATCGAATGTTTGTTTTGTTTGTTAAAGTTTGTAGGTATGTGAACGACATCACTGAGATGTATTGTAAATGCGAGAAACGGTTGCTAAGAATGGAAAACCAAATTCAAACAGCGCTGACATACGATGCAGCCAGCACGGCTGTACGTGAGAGTGAGAGAGGGAGAGTTCACTAAAAACCTTTAGCGTGGGTGATTGATAGACAAATAAACAAAAAAAACAGGGAAAACATCTCACACAAATTGTTTTTTTTGTTTGCTTGCGAGTATAGTACAGTCTATGAGCATTTAGAACGTCTTTCGGGTGTGTTACTTCTCTCCCACTCGCTTTTGACAAGAGCGTATTAAACGTATATCTGGGGGCCTAATATGCTGCGTTTATCACGTGACTAAATGTGGATAAAACATCCGTCACTTTTTGACATAAGTACGAGAGTGGCGGATTTATCCACAACCTTTATCCGCAACCAGACTAGGCCCGCTGCTCCTTATTCAATGTCATCATTGTATCCAAACATTCTTCCTCTATCGATCCATGAAACCCAACTCAACGTAAACTTTATCCAAAGACAACCCAATTCCTTCTCCGCCTATTTAGTTCACTTCCGTCATTCGATCTTCCAATATCAACTATCCTCTAAATAACTGTATAGCACATTCTCGAGCCAGCTCGCTCAGAACTCGTTAGCGGAGCTCAATTATTCACCCACCCGATATTTTTCAAGTTGCGAAGCTTCGGTCAACTTGCAGTTGAGAAGTTGATAGCCTGTTATTCTGAGCTGGACCCTCTATTCTAGGCGGTAGGGTAGGTCGAAGACGATATTGTATTTACTGCCTAGAAAGGATCAAAAACAAAACAATGTTGCCTTTGACTTATATTGTGTTTAACTCGGCGGCCATTACTTGAGTAAAGAAAAGCTATCAAAACGTTGACAATAGGATAACAGGCCAAACACGATATAGTTTTAGCCGCCTGGAATCTCGACTCTGTGCGTCCTGTACTATATTATTATCAAGGATCGGAAAAACGCCCGTCATTTTGAAAGCATAACCCTGTTCCGTACAGCAGAGACTGACTTCCTTATGAAGTTAATAAAAAATATTATTGGGTATTTTACATTTATTATACCATAATTTATATGTATTCAGCGACAATTTTATTAATTAATAATACCGGAATGGTAATGGGAAAGCCCAAACACACACACACACACGACAAAATTGTCGCTGCATACATATAAATTATAGTATAATAAATGTATAATACCTAATAATATTTTTTATTAACATCATAATGAAGTCTCTACTGTACGGAACAGTGTTATGTTTTCAAAATGACGGGCGTTTTTCCGATTCTTGATTATTATAAATGCCAAAGAACTTATTTCCGTCCTTACCACGCGAGAATCAATTTCGCTAAGTGATTGCCAAATTCTTGACAACTCCTTCACTAGAGTTCACCTGAGGGCCCTGCCGAGATGCACTACGCTAACTAGCGTTTCTATTCGTTTCGTTTTAAATCAATTGTGTGTTTTCGTATCACGTGATCCACCAGTGACGCGATTGGTTTAAAAACGAAACGAATAGAAACGCTAGTAAGCGTAGTGCATCTTGGCAGTGCCCTCAGTTTGATGTATACTACGATTCTCTCAACGCTGTATTAGTTTACTAGTTTTATCGTACTCTGAGGCTGTAATGTGATAAATTTATAGTTTTCTTTTTATTATTTCTATCTCTGACTATTCTAATGCTGCTGCACACCTGCAATTGGGATAGAACAAAAAAATAAGTCACGGTTTTTATATTCTAATACGAAAAAATAGGTCATTTAGGAGACCAACTTCATTAATTTTGTATTTGACGCAATAGTTTTATTTTAATATCTTTATTTATTTAGTAGACATTTTATGTAAGTCATGATTATTTTAAATTTGGGTGTTATTTTTTTTAACTACAACAATTAAATGATATCTGTTAAAAAGTAATTGTAATAGTGTATTAAAACATACTATTTCCAGCGGTTTTCGCCTAACTCGTAAGATACACGCCGGAGGGTTTCAAGCCGAAAACGAAAGTCATACAAAGGTTAAATATACTTTTATCGAAATATCCGATATAGATAAATGTTTCAAAAATTTGGTAATGTAGAACGGCTTTAAGACCCTATTCCTCGAAATGGTTTTCGAATAAGATTTGTTCCTATTTTTACAACTCTTGAGTAATTGTAAAAATATGAACAATCCTAAATGGTGCACCAGCATGTTTTAATACTCACTACCAATGTATTTGTTTGTGTTACTCTCGGTGTGTCTAACTTAAAAAATAAGAAAAATGTGTTAACTTGTTACTCGTTCATGCTGCAATGGCTGGACGGATTTGGATGGTATTTTAAATGGAGGTAGCTTACACCCTGGAGAAACACAAATGCTACTTTCATACCGGAAAATTAAAAAATCGTTATGACTCATACTAAAATTTAAAAAAAAAGAACGTTTGTATGTTAGTTTGTTACTCCTTCACGCTGCAACGGCTGGACGGAATCGGATGACATTTGAAATGGAGAAATGATTTATATTCGCTATCCGTAACTGAAAGGTAAGTTCTTTGCAATCTCTACATTATGAAATATAATCATTTAAAAACACTCGACTATACATGTTATTTCCGTATAACCTTCAATTGGTTTTTTTTGGAGTTTTTGTCTAAAAATTGTATATAAAAAACTAATTGTAAAGAAGAAGTAAAAGTATCGATAGCGACATAATACATATGTTTACCCATGCCTAAGAACGTCCAGCAACCAAATTGAACCTGCGATAACGGGCTCTACATATAACTGTCTTTCACAGCCATAACAGAACAGCTCGTGACAAGGTATATCCCCAATGCAATTCACAATGAAGTGACATACAGCTGTCATACAACTCTCAAACAGTGCACGAGTTAACGCCCCAGTTAACATCGAGGTACATAACGTAATCCACCTTTATCTCTCACGTGCAGAGGAGTGTAGTCGGAATGATTTATCAACGGAGGGTTCCACCTCGCGTTTGAATAAAAAGGCTTAAGTTTTAAGCTGTAATAGGCTTATTTTTTGGATTTAGGCTGTTTGAGATACTTTTTTATTTGTAATGGCTGTGCCCGATTTTCTAGGGTAAACCGTTCGCTTTGTTCGTTTTCGTAATAAAATATCTGCATACCAAACTTCACGTTGATTGGTTGACGTGTTGAACAAAATAAACTGAATAATATATCAGGCTTATACTATGAGTACTAGACAACGATTAACATACATAACGATAACGATTATAATACATAAAAAAAGATCCAAGACTCAATAACAAATACTCGCGCTGTTCACAAAAATATTTGCCCATACGGGAAATAAAAACGGGACGAGGCTAAACAGTCTAAACAGCTTTTGCTTTTTTATCGCTTTTTGTAATAATTGTAAGAAATAAGTATTCTATAACTTCTAGCATTATCATCCAATATCAAATCGCTACGCCGTAGCGCTCGTAGATTATCTGAGAGAAGCAAAGGAAAGCAAATAATATTGTGTATGTGTATCTAGTATTCAAGTGTCGCTTCGAGATACAGGTTGACTGATTAATTAAGGCAAATGTGGACATTGATGGCTGTGTGACAAGTGGCAACACCTGTAATACAGTATTTTAAAATTTAGCTATTTGAGGGCGCTTCCAAAAAGTTGGGATTTTAAGGTTTTTTTCATGAGATTTCGACCGCAGGTAAACCATCGTACGATTTAATAAAACTGCTGATAACCCTAGTTGAAGTAGCTATGTGTCTCTTATTTTTAATCATATCTATGGTTTTTAACTATTTCAGCTGTACTGTTTTCATGTAAACTGTTAATACATGTAGGGAAACTATTTATGATTATTTATGAATTAAATAATGATGTACAACAAAAGCTATACATTAAAAAAATAGCTATTTGACACCAAATTTAAAACAAGTGCGTCAGAAAAACATTACCTGCCTACGTATTTTTTTATCTTTAACATCCTTTGTTCTATAAAACTTTAGGTTTAAGCTTAAATTAGTTAAACAATCGTTCAAAAAAAACAGCGGAATACGGCGCGCGTAAACATTTTCTGGTTATTCAACTCATTCCGCGTTCAAATGGAGTAAAGTAGTTAATTGCTTAGGTTTCCACAATCAATACTACAGTGA
The DNA here is from genome assembly GCA_923062465.1 of Acleris sparsana. NCBI lineage: Eukaryota > Metazoa > Arthropoda > Insecta > Lepidoptera > Tortricidae > Acleris > Acleris sparsana. The sequence continues at coordinate 14,266,070 of OV281294.1, read as the reverse complement.
GATTACATTAAAATTGTCGAACTTTCCTTAGCAAAAACCAAACACGTTGTTCTTTGTAAACGCCGGATAAGTACTGACCCATATGTCACTCGTATAGTTGCGCAACAGCGGGATAATGACGGGATTTACGGGGCCCGTAAAGGGCAGCCACCACACGCCCACCCTCCCTTATTGCCTAGGAAACAAGGTTCATAACAGGGCCGCCATTGTAGTCTGTATATGAAGTAAACAATGGCAGGATTGATGGCAACATGGCGGTTTACGACCGGCTCCACTAACGCCCGCTTAAGTTCAACTCTCTATGGGGCAAAGGATGCAATGCATAAAATGAAACTTTCCTTCAAGTTGACTTGGCTGGATATTTTTCTTTAAATATCTTACCTCATGGAAGAAGTCGGGAAAGGGGGTGATCTGGCAATGTCAGTGACGTGTTAGTGATCCCTTTGTGTCCACGTTTTCATAGGATGGAACACCCTTATAATACCTTAGCTGGTTGGTAGTGACCCTGCCTTCAAAGCGAGCGGTCCTGTGTTCATTTTCCGGTAACGGTAGATATTTGTCTGATGAGCGCAAAAATTTGGTGTTATTAAGGTATATATTTCACAATATAAGTAGTTATATCGTTGTCTATAGTAGCCATAGCACAAACCTTGAGCTTAGTTAGCGACTGGGCCAATAGGTGGGGCATTTTCCCATGATATTTATTTATGTAATGTAATCAAATCTTGGAAGTCGATTTTACGACGAACTTCTTATTTTCAGATTAACTTTAAATTTGGCATGGCATTGGCATGGCCAAACTCTTCTATAGGAATGCCTTAATGGCTCATGGTAAGTTTGGAATTGTTTGAGCCGTCTTTTTATATAGAGCTTATTATCAATGTTATAAGTTGGTACAGCCGGTAATAAAAGTGTGTTTTTAAAAATGACAATTTGATTCACACTCACACAGTTGCGAGATTTTATGAACGCAGCCGATAAATATAAGTAGGTACCTTGCTCATTTTTACCCGAAAAATTAAAGCAAAATGTCATTAATCATCACGTATTGTCCTAAACATTTTTAACACATTATGAAAAGGTTTCGGAAATTACCCGTCTCCAGTCATCAACCATAAGATAACGATGGGCGGATAAAGACTCGTCAAATGACCTAATGACGGTCAAACAAAGGTCACCAACGGAACTCGTGCAAGAACCCGTGTCCCGTCCGCGTTATAAGAGCTGAATCACTAATCACACAACCCCGTTTGACACATGCTAGGCATTATTCCGAAGACAATCACGATTCAAGCTCGATTGCTATTGGGCTTGCCATCTGGCTGTTTTGCATAAAATATTGCCTCTCTAACGCCAGCTGTTGGAAAAGGGTAACAATAAATTGTTTGCGGGGACCGTTATAACCTCTTACGCCTGGTTTAATTGTCAACTCTTTGTGGATTATGTCCCGTTTTTGTGATTTATAAGTATAACTACTACGCCCGGTAAAGGAACTAATGATGACAATAACTAATATTGTTTTTCTTTTTCAGGTAAGAACATGATCACATAGAAATGATTACCACCGATAAAAGGTATGCGATAATAACATAACTTCGATCCGCCGCAACACATGTTAAAAATACTAAGATGTTAGAGAAGTAAATACTACGAAGAGAATAAAAAAAATAAAAAAACGTTTCCTTTTTTACAGGACTTTATAAAATCATGTACTCGTCAAATAAAGCAAATGTCTTTTTAACTCAATTTCATCTGAATCATAAAAACATTACGTATTAGGTATGTCTTAAAATAACAACATTCTACAACTCTAAGCTAGACCGTTTAAATAAGTCTCAACTCGCTATAGGAGGCGTCCGCAATTAGTGTTACGTTGCCACTAATGAATGTGCCGCCATCTCAAATTGCGCCGTCAACAAAATGGCGGCCTTTGGTTCGGTACTACGACAGTTGGAAAACATTTAAAACATTTAAATTCAGATTAAAAATTTATCAAAAGAACGTCGTATTACGTTTAAAGATGATTTCAAATGATTAGATATTAAGTTGGAAATAAACATCTTCATAAACAATAAACGAATATTTATCTAGTCGCAAAACACACAAACAATTTTTTTGTCACTTTGCATTTTAAACTGGTGCTAATGATGTCACAACATGAACAAATGATACAAATTACTCGACATACTTTAGAAACTTTTTGTTCATTAACACTAATGTCCCATTAGGCAACCTTCCGTCACTTCCTGATTCCAGAAGGCACGCGACTTAAGGTGACATTAAACGTTGGTGCAACCGAGCATGAGCTAAAGAGCCACTCAGATAAATAGTAAAATTGAAACTAAAAACAGCTTCAAACGAGGTTATCACAACGGAGCCGTGATTCGTCCACTTATTTATGCATTCGACCCTGTCAAAATGCCACGGACAATAATATGAATATTTAGTGTCAATTACTACCATTTTAGTTGACCTACATTTTCGTTCGTCGGCAAATTGCTGTTATCGATATTCGCTAGATATCCCCACTTCTGGATTAAATGGGACCGATTAAGGTTTAATTGTGGATCTAAAATGAGATCTCGGGCCTAGGGCGAGGAATCTTGAGTTAAGGTCGGCGTTTGTAGACTTTTAGAGAAGCCGTTAGTCAAATTAGAAGATTAATGGGTTCGTTAATGACTTGACGCTGTTTTTTGCAAGAACACAATACTCGGACGGTTTTTAGGGCCGTACTAATAAAGTGATCTCGAATGTAATGCTTATCTCAAGATGCGTCAAGAATTACGTTTTTCTATGTTTTAACGTTTACTTTGACGTTACTTGTGACGAGCATCTCGGTCAAGATGAGTTTGTATATACGGTCCTTTGTGGTACATAATGTGCTAATGTTCTGCCTATTTTATGGTGAGTTAAATTTTACTGAACAAATTTTTTAAATTGTTAAATTTTATGCTGTGCCTAATTTTTTTTATCTCAATATTTTAAACTATAATTTAACTACACATGTTAAATTAAATAAAATTTTTGTATCAGTTTATTTTATTGGAGCTGGCTAAATTTGGAAGATATTATGTAAACCCATTGATAATATGTACAGTATACATTGAATACGAGTATAATGGTGTTTAAGATCTAATTCTAGGTTTGAACTTTCAGATTGGTATTAATAAGGAGCTCACCAATAAAAACAATTGTGTGATATAATTTACTCATACTGTCCTCTGTTCCTACTCTTACTAGGCGGAAGTACTATATTGCTTCAGAATATACAGATCTACCAAACTTTATATTAGAATAGTAAAAACCGAGTTTTTCCACACCGAAAAAAAAAACAAATAATTAACAAATACAAATATATTTATATACACAAAAACACCGTTATGGCATTTACAGGATAGCGGTGACTCCCACACTAGGCGTAGCCTATATCGTGGGGATCAGAGCATACACGAGTCTCTTAAATAGTGCGGCAAATAAAAGAAATAAAACATTATTACAAAAACTTAAGTAAGTAGGTAGGTTTTTGTTTAAAGGACAGGAACTGCTGTAATTGTTATTATGCGTGTAAATAAAATTAGTTCATTCGGCTGGCAAAGTTATTTATCTGCCGTGCTACAAAGATTATTTCTGATAATGCACAAGAACATTTAGTGGTATCCGAACTTTAACTGTGGAGCCACTATATGGGCAAACAGTTGTGTGGTGAGAGCAAGTTTTTTTTCCTGTCTCTTTTCTGTGTATTTATATGTAAACGTATTTATCTTCTCTACATGAGAACATTTATTATTGTATACCCTGTACCCGTAGTACAAGTCTAGCGCGTGGTTTAGAAATAGGTCAATTAATGTAAAACTGTCCCCTGAGATTTATTTATTTAGATGTAATTTTCCACCAAAAGTCATTTATAAGGAAACACACCCTTTGTAATATACGATAATGTTCCTGAAGTAACAACAACCCTCAGTCCCCTTATCCAAATCACTTGAATGCCCACTTTATATTTCTCAATCTTATATTTTGACAGGATCTAAAACCGTTAGCGGCTTAAGAAAAGACTTAATTATCTTGATTCTCTTCTAAATGCAGAGCGGCCGGATTTTAAGTGCTATTTTGGTCCGGGGCGTACCTACCTACAATATAAAGCTTGTATATTAAACTACAGCCAAGCAACCCTGTATAGTAGGTTAAATTAATTTAGTTACTTCTTTGCCTCAAAATTATTTTTTTGCTTTTTAAATATTCAAGTTAACACAATTTACGTGACCGATTTCACCAAAACTATTTAACGATACAATCTGTTAATTAAAAAAAAAAGTTGCATATTGTAAATATAACTTTTGGAATAATAATTATAACTACTTAAACGAACTCTGACGTAGTTTGCGTGGATCCGCTTTCACAATCACTTTTTTTTGTTATTAACTTGGGTTTCGGGCCGTCCACGGGGTTTGTTTTGTAGGTCAAAATTTCCAGAAATTTCTTAATATTGTGAGCAGAATGATGTCAACGAAAAAACAAATGACGCGATAATAAATGAATCGCTAAATTCAAAGCATAAATACATGAGTTAAAATTTGAAATTTGTATTTAAAATTCTTAGCCAGATATTATGAACCAAAGTGGCCAGTTCAACAAAACGCCCATTTCATAAATATATATTTAATATGGTCATTGGAATATGGATCAATTGCAAAGGAAATAAAGTCGGACTCATTTCGCGTTATCATTCATGATTCGCAATGCCTTTAGTAATTAAACTGAATCCTTCACAGAGGTTGTTTCTGTCACGGACATATTTTTTTGCATAATAGCCCTTGATGGAGAATAGGGGTTAAGTCTTGTTAAATAACATGTTTTTAGAAGTTTTCAATAAAGGTCATATCCATTGCTAAATAAAAACGGTGCTTAGCTACATTTAAAATAAGCAGGTGCAACTGTGCTCCCACTTAGCGACGGCTGAGCGTTCTTACGTACAGTTTGCCACGACTTAAAAATAATGCGAGCTTAAGAGCTACTTTAAAGCTTTAGGGATCCATGTTTTTGATAAAAGCTGGCAGAAATGGCCTTAGTTAAACCCTCGATGGGGAGCGCGGATAATAGAAATAAGCTTCGACTTATCGTCTAGTGGCTGCTTGGTACCTATTAATTATTTATTGATCTCAAACTTTAAAACTAGTAACACAGGGTTCCTTTCAAGAAGTGATTCTAATTGTCCCCGTGATCATTATTAAAAATAAGAACGACGATCAGTTTTTTGATAATATAATCTACTATTTAATAGAATAAAACATCTTAAGTACAAAATCGAGATAATTATTTATTACGTACCTACAATGTTTTTGTAACCGATGATGCTACACTAAAGCGTGTCTCAGATAACTACTCGAATATTGAAAAGTTAGGGCTCCCTTTTGACCGTTAATATAGACGTAGCAAAATTCCTTTCTGAAAAATGCGTGTAAAAATGTATCCACGTCACAAAGCTGAAGCTGAAAGAGCTGAGCTCAGAGCAAAGCATTCCCGTGTTAAATTTGTTCATGTTAAACTTTTCAGCGGTCCTTTGTGGAAAAATCAGGAGGGATAATGGTGATCTTTCGACCCGAAATTATCCCGGATGAATGGGTCCAGATAAAGATTAAACCATTAAAGACGGGTCGACTTCTAACATTTACTTACCTTTACAATACTGCTGGCGATTCAAAAATTAAATTCATCGCCGGTGAAATGAAATTGATATAATTTTAAAGCGAGTTACACCGCGCCGCCGCCGTAATGTAAATCGTCTGATTTAGTTGAGTAATTCGGAATTCTGATTAAAAGTTTAATTTCCTGCTTGAATTTTCATCGTGCTTGAGTTCGTCCGAAAATGATCAGAGGTGCGTTTATTTGGTCAATTTATTTTTGGTATAATATTATTTTAGGAATCTCCGAGTTCAGGATTACATTTTGAGGATCATTGATAAATTTAAATTATGATTATGAAATTTAGGATACCAACTACAATCAGGCTAGCTTTTTTTATTGAGAATTATAATACCCAGTTGATTAGTAGTGAATTCCATAGACTCAAGACCTTGCTGTGCTTCTATAATTGGCGCATGATCAGTTCATTCGAAAGAGTAAACAGGCTGCTGAAATAGTGAACTTCAGCAATATCATTCATACATCAGATGAGAGGGAGGCCAATCGCTTGTCTTTCTTAAGAATAAAAATATTTAAAATCACTCCCGTTGCTCTACTGTCCTCCACTGCTTCCCTTTTTTCCTTCTTTTGCTTTTTTTCCACTTTTTAGTACCTTGTTGCATCTATTAATATACCAAATTCAAACTAGTCTCACTTGAATACGTTACCCGACAAGGTACATCCAAGGAATTAAATTGGTCACCCACCTTAGTTTCAAAGTCGATCTGACATTCTACAGCAATAAGGTTGACTTTCCTATCCATTACAAATGATTTGGCATCTCTAATGAAATGACTATAACATCTTCAAGCAGATTTTCTTTGAAATGGGTAGTAAATGAACTTCCGTGACCGTACTCTAATATACAGGTATGAGTTCGATTGGTACTAGCCTGAGACTACTGTTAGTTGAGAGTCCAGGGGTTTACCATGAGAAACTAAAGCAATTCAGTTTAGGTTGAGGGAAAGCTGGGAGAGCGAGATGGCTATAGCAGTTATACAGCTCTGTCCCTTTCTCTCCACCTAAACTGAACTGCTTTAGTATGTCATGGTAAATCCTGAAAGTGGCAATTAATAACCCGCTGCTGACATGGACCGTGAAAAGGGTTCCGCGGACATGATGCCCACGCAGCCTAGCAGTTTATATTGTGTCATCGATAATTTAGAAACTATACAATTCATACACTATTTGCTATCGGGCCCACCAGGGTTTTTTGTAACTTTTGCTTATGTCCATGTCACGAAAAATCAGTAATTTCATAAGTTTGTCAGTGGTATCTTACATAATTAGAATCATTCCATATCAGCGAAGTTTTTAAACCTATTTGCCCCTTTTTTCCAGTAATTCTGTTTGTTTCTGTTGTTGTTTTGACATCCCGTATAATAGCTGTTTCGCGCGACTTCGTTCGCGCAGAAAAATAAAACATAGCCTATGTTACTCAAGGTTAGTGTAGCATCCTAACAGTGAACGAATTATTTGAAATCGGTCCAGTAGTTTTGAGTTTATTCGTTACAAACATAGAAAAATTACAAGGAATATGCAAAAGAAAATGCCCCATCATCTCTTGTCCCATTTCTACAGTGCGGTAGCTTTTAGAAGGCGCTTCGAGTTTGTACTTGTCTCTCACTAGCTCTCTACGCTTTTATTGTGAGCAAATGAGATAGAAGTAGAAACTCGAAGCACCTTATAACTGCTTACAGACTGTATGTATCTTAAATATTACCAATTGTCTCTACAACTTCAGTGCAAAAGCATCATTACCTGAAGAATAACACTTCAAGTAATTAGCTCCGCAAAGCGGGTGGTGCTAACTCGTCAGTGAGAGCGCTCCTAGAATATTCCATTTCTGGAGTAATTTTAGATGTTCCGCGTCGCTGTAACGTCGTTTGCGGTGAGATGTAAATTACATTTCATGATTTAGCCGTGATGCAATCCTGGCTACTGTGGTTAAATACTTATGGTTGTATTAGGGATTGGTTTTACGCCTGCCACATCCTCGTCGAGTGGCGAGGAAAGGAGGCAGAGACGTAGATTGGCATTACTCGTTATGCCGCTCGTCGTGCTCCTCGTCATGCCCACCGCTCCCTGTTTTATCGGTTTGTTTGGGCGCGAGTCAAAGTTGCAAAGCGTCGCAAATAATTGCGCGATTAAAATAGTGTATAGGTAGAGAGAGGAGCAGAGCGATGACCAGAGCATAGTGTAGCAGGGGTATTAAAAATTGCTTTTTTTTTATTAAAACATCTTTAGAATAAGAATAAGAATATGTGTTTTAAGTTAAACATGTATGTGTGTTGGCACCCAAGCAAATATAACAACATATTCGCGTTTTTTTTAAAAGAAAATGGATTTGCGGTGACTGGGGTGGTTTTTAGCTAGTTTTGGTGAAAATCGGTTGCGCCGTTTTAGAGTAAAAAACAAATTAACAACATAATCTACGTAACATTCAATGTGGCTTAAATACTTACATACATACTTACATACATACATACATACATAACCTTCATGCCTGTCTCCCAATGGGGAAGGCAGCGACTATGGAACGCCAGCTGCACCGCGTCTAAACAGCCTTTGCTTCCTCTATTTACATTCATCATACTCTTAATGCTTTATTAATGTGGCTTTACCTTTAAACCATCGGTGCATAGTGATAAACATTTCAACACCATATCTTCCTCATTAGCGAGATGACTAATGGCCATCGAAGCAGATAGCTCAGCACATGGCGGCCATGTATCGGAGATAGGCGCAATCTGGGCAATTACAACTGGCTGCCACTCCAATATCCGGGCACTATCGAGATGGCCTTCCCGCTTGTGGTGCCGTTTGTAAACGCCCTTTATTACCAGAAATGTCGAACGCTTGCAACACTGTGTATGGTAAACAATTATAAAACATAAAACGATTTTTATAAGAGTATTTTCCAGTATTTAGTAGGTATATAGAACCCCAAAAATATCTAAAAATCATTTCCACCGAGCGAAGCAAGTGAGCCGGAATTCGTATGTTTGTTCGACGATAACTTGGGTGTTGTTGATCTGATATTTATGAAATTTGATAGATAAGTAGTTGAGGGATAAATATTTTTTAGGTCGGGGGGTAACAAGGTTAGGGAGGGGGATACCGCGAAGTCTACGGGCGAACTACTAGTTCAAATGTTGTCGATGTTATTATCTTGCTAAATGGTTCGTAACGATTCTGTATTTACTGCTCCCTCGGTAGCATCGCAGGCGATGCTGATTAATGGGCACACGCTGTATAAGCCGACTGAAACACAGTACGCCTAGCTCGAATTTTTACCTTCTATCTATTTATATAAATTTATATTTCACTAATATATGTATTAAATTGAGAGAGTGGTTTGAATTTATATCAATAGTTGTGACAAGGTATTAAAGTGTACAGGTCTAGGTCTGAGTTCAATTGTACTTCTAGCTTCGCGGCTTATTCTACTTTGTCAGATACGTATTGTTTGTAACTCGGCCGCCTTTACTATCAAGTAAATAAGAGCTATCATAGGGTTGGCCATTCCATAACATGACAAAAGCATTTAGTTAAGCCCAAGTACCTCTAGAATACGAGTAGAACTTCCAACTTTAAAAACTGTGTCTATCATCGGCTACGCTTCTACGGCAACAGCGCTACGTCGCTACGGCGCTACAGCGTATTGTTACATTTGCTACGGCGTAATCCGAGCGCCGCGCCGAGGGACTTTATAGTGGCTTCTCTTACCTTCTTTTTGTGAAAAATACTTTTAAAATGGGAAAAGTGGGAAAATTGGTTTGTCTTAAATAAAATATTTAAGCAATACTTATTTACAATGCAATAGCTCATAGAAGGTGTTTCGGGTTTGTACTTCTCTCTCTCGCTCTCATACGGTCCTATTAAGAGCGAGTGAGAGAGAAGTACAAACCCGAAGCAACTTCTAAGTGCTTACAGACCTGGGTGGTTGTGTGACCGTCAAGCCACTTGCCATTTGAAAACTACACATAGATTAAACTAGACATAAACAGAACAATTTACATAGAGAGCTTTAAGAGCTTAAGATGAACGAAACATTAAATGTTACGAATCGTTGTGAATTAATATACAGCTTGTGTAAAATGCGTTCCTCATACGTAAAAATGGTTAACGTAAATATAAAATATGCGAATGTCTATTTTATTTCATTCATAGATATTGATATTGATATTTGAAATTGATTTTATAGGGAAAGAACGTCTAAAGTACTTTTTTTTTACTCTTAATTTTGACGACGGACTTTAGCGTACGATGAGAGGCTATTCCCGGAATGGACAGATATATATATATATATTTATTATATTTATCTATATAAGTATGCTTGTCTAGTGCCTTAGTTTGGTTTTGTACTAGGGTTAATTGATTTGAGAATCTTTAATGAAAAAAGTTACCGCATACAGAATCGAACGAATATAAGAGTATAGTGATAATTGAAGTGTCCAGTTCAACACCGTTTACAACTAACGAGTCTGTACACAGTGACATATCGACATCAAACCACTGACCAACAAACTCCCAAACTAAATAACTCACTCAATTGTCGTAGAAACCCTAATTGACCCCAATTACATGAACCGTGTCCCGTCGCGATTAGACCCATTTTCCTAAGACACCGCGGGATTCTCTGAGTCATGATGAATTACCTTTTCTATTATTTAAGCGGGAATGAAACTTATCCGAACGGTTATTAATTATTGCCGAGTCGCTTGCGCCGGATTGAGCGGAGAGATTTCTTTTGTTAGAAACAATGGCAGATTCAATTAGAAAGTCTGTTCAGGTAATTAGAATAAGAATAAGGTTCTGACACTACTTTCTCAACAAAACGATCTCTGAATTCCTTTTGAGTGAGTTTTATTTGGTATGCCTTTATTAATTTAAAAAATTGTAGTCGACGCTCGTAATTTAAATTGAATAAATGTATTTTTTTTTGATGACATTGACTATACAATAAAAACAAGAGCTCTGCTTGTATGCTCTATGTGCTTTATTGTTTTTAATAGTATTACAATCGTAAAAACCACATAATAACCACAGTACCTGTAAGACTTTTTATCTAGCTCACGAAACATCTTTTACTTTAGTTCTGTTTTGATGATTGTAATATTCGAGAACCAGATTTGGTGTAAGCATAACACCATGTATGTTTGGTGTATTGACACTTAGTCGAAGCTGCGGTGGTCCTTATCGCACTGAGAGCTATTTTGATAGTTTATTCAAATACTTGTACAAAATATCTTTATAAATTTATCAGGGGCCCTAATTTGGCTGCGTTTATTGCGTGACAAAATGTGGATAAAACATCCGTCACGTTTTGACACGTCAATAAGTACGAGAGTGACGGATGCTTTATCCTCATTTTGTCACGCGAGAAACGCAACCATACTAAACCTTGATTTTTAATTCCGTAGAATTCTGACTGCTGTCACATTCTGATTTTTAAAGATTTACAATAGTATTTAACATGATTGAAGTACCTACATAAAATACATAACATGGATTTGTAACAAAGAAAAATTAAGGTTAAAAAGAAGTCCAAAGATTTGTATTAACAATGATCAGAATCATCAATCAATTAATCAAGACCAAGATACGTCAGAATTCTATGGAATTAAAAATCAAGGTTTACTCCCACAGATTCGGGACTTCGGGTATAGTGGTCAACCTCGCATAAGAGCGTATAACAGCGAGCGTGAGACTGTTCTTATTCTTATTATTAAAGTCTCCGTTCATATTTCGTCTTAATACATTCTCGTATAGTCACAGTACAGGATGTTTTATCATGTATGTATGTATACAGGATGTGAACAAGTTGCGGCGGCAGGAAGCGCCGCGCGGAACTTCATCTTCAGCGCGGTAAATTTGCAGCGGCATTTGTTTTAGGGTTCAGTTTCAGCACAATATTAAATTAAAAAAATGGTTCATGCCTAACCGACGTCGTCCCCGTAATGTAATATCTAGCCTAAAAATACGTCTCATTGTAAGGTTTACATTTGAGCCCTAGAACATGTCTAGAAAAAACAATGTTTTATCCCTCGTATTTATATATCATAACCTTTCACTGAAATAATTCTTTGTAACCAATTCTTTATATTATTTCTTTAGTTCTCAGATAGGTTTACAAAAACCACCAGTAAATACAATCATATTTTCAACCGCTAAATCGAATTTATTGTGTTCTACAATTATTGTGTGGTCAATAAACAGTAACATAATATCAGACGGTTGATTTCGTTTAGCCGTCGGTCGCTAACTCCCGAGCGGAAATAACGTCCCTATACCGGAGAACGTTCGAGAAGCGGCCCGCCAACTGGGGCAACTTCTATAATAATCGTACAAAATAAATATTGAAACCTGGTATTTATTTGACATAATACTAGTAGAGAATAACACTCTAGTGTACATTTGTATTTTCTAGGATGGCTGTAAAAAACTTACGAGCCCCATAGAAAGAGGACGATAATGTATTTTCAGTATCTACATTAAACTGGGTAATTGGTTATTTGGCACATTATTTTTTAGGGTGGGCATTATATTCTTAAGTCACTAAATGATCTTTTTTCTGCAAATTAGCTCTTAAACGTTGATAGAACCTTGTTCTAGGTCCGCCCGGATTGCTACCATAATCTTATCCTTTAACCTACCACTAAGCAGCAGTGTTCGCATTAGTGTGTTCCGGTGGGGGGTTATAAGACAAAGAAATTAGTTATTAATTATATCTTAATCCTTGGGATTAACAATGCATTTGCTGTATTAAGGTTGTAGTTTTGACAATGTTTAGTTACCCAATAAAAATGTTGAGCATACTTAGAACCACGTGACAACTATGTCTATAGTAGTTCTAGGTCCATGGTATTTTTAGGTGTCACTCTGGACTCGAAACTGTAATGGAGTGCGCATACATCCACACTTGCAGGTAAACTAAGTTCGGCGACATATGCGGTAAAGCGAATTCGACAACTCACTGACGTCGAGACGACGAGACTTGTGTACTATAGTTATTTCCATAATGTTATGAGCTACTGCATAATGTTATTGCTGTGTTGGTGCCGGCCGAGAATAGCACCACCCCATCTCTTCCCGTGGGTGTCGTAAGAGGCGACTAAGGGATAAACCGGAGGATGGGCAGCAGCGTCCTCCGCGGACTACATGGTATAACTGCGGTCGCCAACCCGCCTGCCAAGCGTGGCGACTACGGCATTTTTCCCCCCAACGGTATGGAAAGCCTTGGGGGAGGCCTATGTCCAGCAGTGGACGTCTTTTGGCTGACATGATGATGATGTTATGAGCTACGGAATTTTGCTGTGGGGAAAGCGGCTGACATCCAAATCATCTTTGTACTTCAGAATCGGGCTGTACGTGCTATTTATCAATTGGGGTCTCGTGTTTCGCTTAGGGATAAACTTATAGAAATCAATATTCTTACAGTTACATATATCTTTGAGAATATCATGTATGTACGCAAACATATTCATAAGTTTAGGCATAACCACGACGTTCATAATTTAAATAGTAGAAATAGGGATAAGCTCGCTCTTCCAGGTCACCGTCTCCGTAAGGTAAGCACTTCGTTTGCGGGGAACTGTATACGTTTTTACAACAAGATACCATCGGATATCGTCAATATGCCGGTCAATAAATTTAAGTCTCACATCAAACGCTGCTTTTTGGGTAGGGCATATTATACTGTTAATGAATTAATTGGTGACCAAGATGTTTTTAAGTAGTATCTAGAATATTTACAATATTTGTACCTTGATAAACATAGTCTATAACCAAAATATGTATTCAAGCACTCAATTTTATGTTTAATATTTGTATATTATTTCTTTCTATCTTTATTAGTTCTTGTGTGTACAAGACGCTTTTAAACGAGAACACACTGTTATGTTTCTCGCCGGACAGCTGTTTCACACAATATTACTATTATGTTGGTTGTCCGGCAACATGAGCACGTCATGCTCGCTCAAAGGTCTTTGCTTACGGCGGCGTCGTTGATCGGGTTGCCACTTTCCCAAACACATGGTTGAGATACGCGTCATACTCGTGAACGGGTGCTGTCTGTGGGGTCTGTTCACACTTGCAAGGACTTGTTGTTCAATTAATTATTCTAGTTATGGCTTTTGACGTAGAGACCTCGTCGTGTTGTTCTCATAGTCATTATTTTTATTTTTATTTTAAGATTTAGTGAGCTTACTTTTGGAATAATTTTATTTTTGCTAAGTTTTAGGAATTTATTATTTATTACTCTATTACTTTAATATTAAATAATGTAACTTACTTTTAAGTATTATTGTTATTATGATTGAAAAAATGACCTTCTACTGGAGTTTCTTGCGGCGTTCTTCTCCACAATGATGGTCTTGTCCGAAGCGCTGGTAGATTCACTCTATATTACCGACGTGTAAAAGAGCCCCCATGTGGGCTATTTACTGAATAACTATTTTGAATTTTGGTCTCAGACCCCGCTGACCATCAGTTAGCCAGTGTGCTCGTTTGCCTTCTCCTTGCCATAAAAATGAAAAAAACTATGCCCCCTAAGGGAATGTACCAAATGACCAACCACCCTGTACCTATACAGCTTGAGTTGTAGATCGATGTGTTTTATAAACAGAAATCTGTTCTAAATAAACCGAGTCACGAGAAAAAGCTGGTTGTTGGTAACTTTAAGATGGAAATAGTAAGGAACTAGATACATCACAAGTTTAGCAGTAATTGTCACTAGTTCCCTCCGGCCGCTTTCTCCAGTCGCACCGCGAGCCACACTTTGGCACTTGGTATCTCATCCCATCTCTAACCCTCCGAGGGTTGTCAACTAATAGTTGATGTCAACTAAACTTGAAACTTGATGTTTTTACTTCATCTTGGCTAATCAAATTAAATCAAGAAATATAAATATTAAGAGACAATCTCATCTCACGTAATGCGACCTACTTCCAAACTAAGCTTTAGGTTTGCAACATGGCTAATAAAGGCAACAAAAAATATATTTGTATTGAGAAATACATACAAAATACCGGAAAAAAATACACACGCTCATCACTCGAATATTTGCGTATAACGGAAATTAAACTGGGACCACTAACCACAACATGGCGCAATGAGCGGTGGAGGTGAAATGCATCGAAATGGCCTCCATTCGTCTCTATGCCTTTATTTTTGCCGTGGCTCTTTGTTGCCGTGACCATGCCATTAATGATGACAAAGTTGATAGCTATGTTTTCTATTCATTACCTACAGAGATTACGTATTTACAAATAGAAGAGAAGACAAGTCCAGTGAACAAAATGCGGAAGCTTATGATCCCATCCTAATTCGGTACTCCGGAGAGTAAAATTGCAATAAAATCCACTTTTATAAAACAGTAAGCCTTTATTCATTCTCATTTAAACAAAGCGACCACCTGAACCATCTCGGGCGGTATTCCAGAACTCGCGAACTCCCGTCCAAGTTCACTCGGTTATTTATAAAATGTTGCCAGTTTAAACTCCGCCGGGACTTCGCGAGCTATGTGAATTTATACCCGAACTTGGGTCCGGCCTAATTGTAAATATTTAACATGCACGAACTATTCGTTCATGTTTTGGGATATTTTGACAACTTTGGGGAAATAGATTGGCTATTAAAGTGTAGTTAATTCATACAAGGGTGTAGTGATTGATGTAGCGTGCTGTATTATAATGCTCACTTCGTATATCATTCGATACGGCGATTTTCGAGGTATTAGAAAACTAGGTACCCTGTTAAAGTAACAATAACAAGTTTTTGTTGTTAAGTTGTGATTCTTAATGCAACCAAAGCTTGTTTTTAGTAACCCTACTATTAGATTTTGACCCCTCACTTTAAAGCCCGAGTCCAATAAAATATATTCGCTAACAGCCGTGCATAAAAACGGACACAAGTCTCACCATTCGCAATTATTTTGCCATTTGGTACACCCTGTAGATTTTTGTAAGAGCGGACCATCAGAACCAACATCCTCGTTTGAATTAATGAAGCTCTCCACTGATCATTCGTCGTGTGCGCCCGAAGGACCAATTTAACCGCAACAACAATAGAAATACGAATCGTGTTCAACGTCTCCCGGCGGGCATGTTCTGACTAAACAAGCAGATCTACATTCCTAATTAAGTAGTGTTATTAAAACATTTACTTGCCTACTGCAAGTATGGCGGTCTGTGTCGTTACAAGTTTCGTCGTTCTACTTATTTGATGCAGCGTATTTATTCTGTAGTGCTATAATTACTTCGTTATCGCATCTCTAATTCACTCTTGGCGTTATTTTCATAGTGTTGGTTGCCAACCTAGCTCTTTTGTATCCATACTATAGAAGACTACTTTACATCTGCTTCTTCATCAAATAAGGTCAGGGATTGTTTGCCGTAGTTTTCCCCCGCTGTGCATAAAAAAGCCACAGTAGCGCTAAAATAGTACAATATAGCCTAGGCCCAGAAAGTAAAGAATTGCCTGAAGACGTGGTTGGCGCACCGAGCCTTGGCGAGGCCTGTTAAAATCCAAGTCAAGTAATCCCCGTTTTCGCCGAGACATATATAATGCTTTTCTCAAACAATGCGAGGAAACGATACAAATACATAAATATACCTAAGTGCTCTAATTTAGAGATAAACTTTTTTCGATAACTACGAGTTTTAAGAGCACAATAAACCGCGGGGAAAACGGGGATTGGACTTAACAGGCCTCGCCAAAGTTCGGCCCGCCAACCACCTCGTCTGACAATTCCCTATTTTCCGGGCCTAGGCAATAATTGTACTATTAAGTTTTTGACCCGTGTTAAGTGGAAGGTCGAGCTAACCTGGTGTTGTTTCTGTGCAGTGCTCGCCGAGACCTCGGAGCTCTCGAGCCGGCCCGCGCTCGCTGATCCCTCGCCTACTAAACTTCCAAGTACGTCTTTTCAATAATCCATTCACCAGACGCTCGAATAAGATCTTACAAATCCCATCCAGATGTGATTTCCTGGGCATCGGTCACTGTGACAGATTAATCAGCCTCTAGCGCTGCGACAATAGTCTAAATCTAGAACTCGCCTGTCACTTCGCTACCACTCCAAATTGTAATGCTTAAGCATTTGAAAGAGATCTTATTACTGCGTAAAATTGAATGCTTCCACTACCCCGGTACACTGCACGAATTACATTCATTAAGTGGCACGAGCACTAATTAGAATTCTTTTGTTTGGTTATGAATTATCAATTCAGATGTCTTGGCACAATACATGTAGAAAAAAAAGGGAATATTGAGCTATTCGCTCGCACGGCGCGGACGTCAAGAAATCGAAAAATAGGTATCCCTGTATTTATCGAGTTAACGCAGATATTTATCACACCATTCCATTTGAATGAATGTTGCCACTGGTACCCGCACCTCGTGTTTTAATGGTCCTTTAAAAAATAATAGCATTCAAAATTGAACGTTTCCATTGTGCTGGATGTTCTTTTGTTTTGACATCAACCCGCATGATTAAGGCTGGTTCACCATCTGCTATTAGATAATGAACCGGCAGCTTTTACAAAATGTAGTCAGTTGCAATCACGCAATTTCTTTTTTAAAGAACTTAGGACTTGCGCAAGTTGACAAAACGTCTTGTTTGTCGTTTGTTTCTAGAAGTTGAGGTATATGGAGTTTGTGTAACCAGCCTTAAAATTATGAATTAAGTTTAATCATTTGAAAGTAACACGTGTAATTTTGAATGTACTTTTATGGTAAAGGATATTAAATGGACATATTTGCAGCATTTCTTCGTCACCCTAACTCAATCCTAAACAAAACGAAAATCCCACGTTCGGAAGTTTGTAATCTAGTCCCCGGCGCCGGCGCCGCTGAGGGAGAACTTTTAATGGGCCTCTAACACCACCGAGTAAGCCGTCGGGCGCTTAATCTGTACTTTAGGAGTCTGAATACCGTGCTAAATTAAACTTATAATTTTTATGTCGCATCGAAGTGTGCCGTGACAAGACACGATAAAAAGTCAAGTGCGAAGTTTCTGAATATGGAGTTGGGCAAGGTGTTTTTTATTCACGTTAATTACCACAATATCTCAAAACCTATGAATTTAAAAAACCCAAAGAATTAAAATTATATACTTAACGTAAGCGTAAGAGTAATTATATACTTAGCTTTCAAATGATGTGATAGTTCTTTTTGGTTTCATGTTTTTATTATAATTTTAAAAATAAACAATTACAAATTTCTAATTTCTAATAATGAGGCTTTGTTTGGACAACTACATTCCAGAACATGAATCAAATCAAATCAAATCATTTATTCTGCAAGTAGGCCCTGTAGGCACTTTTACAAGTCTGAGTCTACCAGCGCTTCCAAAGAGACCACTGTTGAGAAGAAGCGCCGCAAGAAACTCAACAGTAAGACGTTTTCCCCAAATAAATCACTTATTACAATACTAAACTTAAGCTTCACAATTTAAATGTCACAGGGATGTACAGGTCCCAGTAGTAATAATAATTAAATAATTAAATGCTACAAATGCTCCATTTCATCCCGATAACTTTAGCCGTTTTAGAGAAAATAGGTCTTGATAGGCAGACGAACAACAAAGTCATCTTAGAAGGAATTTAACGCGGACAAATTCGCTAGCAGAAGCTAGTAGTATATAAATAAGTAAGTCTCTAGTGTTACAAACTATTGGGCTGACGCAGAACACGGCATAACTACAAAATTGCGTTTATGCAAACTATTCATATTTTTCTTGCAGATTGATTAGCCTTAAGGGCGCTTACAACATCATACCATCCTACTCCATATAAATGAAGCTTCACAGACATTGCACTCTGCTAACATGTAAATTACCACTTAAGCTCGTACTTTGTCGCACTTTGTCGTAGATTGATGGGCTTGTGTCACAGGCACTCATCTTAAGTCTTCCACCACCTTCTAGTCAAATCCACTTACTATTTGAATTGCTCAACAGTAATTGTCACCTACCAATGCGTGGGTTTTAAAAATTGGGGTTCATATGTAAATATGTATGTAAATTCTTTATTTGTATTTTTGACTACTTAAGGTAGGAACCTAAATGTGGCAGTTGTTAACCCTTTACAATCTGTAATATGTTAACCGCCGTATTAAAACATTACTTATCACAAATTTGATCAAAAGACACATCTATTAGGGGATATTATATTTAATTAGTACAGCGTTCCAAGAAATGGAGCGTTTACCTAACTTTACTTTTTCTGTGTTAGAGGCTTAAAAACCTCATTAAGGAGTGTTTAATGGGACTTTTTAATGGCTCGCCAGAGGGGCTCAAGTGTCGGGTGTCGCGGCTGGAGTTCCATTTTAACGGTGACTTTTATTTACTTATAAATGCGCGGTACATTCAAGCTGTCTTCGTATATGTTTGGTGAGAAAGATAATATAAAAGGTCGTTCCGTATACTTTAGAAAGTTGTTTTGGTAAATTTTAATTTTAATGACCTTGACAATTGTCTTTAGACTAAAAATGAAACGCTTCTGAGATCAAAATACCAACGATCGTTTTTTGCATGGATTTTCGTAAGTTTTGATCATGAAATAAATATCATGATAATTGTTACAGAAAGTTAGCCAGATGCCACTCGGTTATTAATCGGTCTTCTATGGCACCAAATTTCAAATGCAGCTCTTCCCTTTATCACAAACAACATTACCTTCTGAAATCAATCTGTGATACACATGATTTACTGCTATTGACATTAAATAACAATCTAGTATATTTGTAGCATAAGTTTATATTTGTCTTGAATCTGTTACCACCAACATCAAAGTGGAATACCTAAATAAACATACGACAATTTTATTGACCGAAAAGGTTCGTACCTATTTTGCGGTTTCATTCTACTTTAGTACCCATCGATAGGCTAATTGACAAAGCAAGACAAATACGAATATATGCGACAAAATACAATGTCGTATGATTATAAACCATTTCTCTACCTAGTATACTACTTTTAATATGGTAGAGTTAATCTGTGTGTCCATTAATCGTGGGATATCTGCACGACAAGCAATACCCGCCATAATCGTCTGCGCCTGACATGTTGCACGGCCTCGCCCCGTAAAGGACGAGGGATAAACAGGGAAAACGTTTTATTGGTAATACCGCCTGTTTTCCTCTGCACTGTCATTTATATCTCTTAGACGGAACCCTTTTGATGTCACGTTGCGGTTGCGCAAACTTTTACCTAGCCCACGAAGTTATTTTTCCAAGTTTTGTTCCTGCGGCTTTTTGCTTGAGAAGTGAGAAGTTTTAATTGAAAAGCCGGTGTTAACTGCAGTATTAATGAGGTATAACGTCGCTGCGTAAAAATGGTCCTTATTAATATACGCGAATATTCCACGCTAATCGAAATCCCGAAACCGGAATATGCCATCGAATACACATTAGATACTTAGATACTACTTAAATTACCTATTATAAAAATGAGAGATTATTTTTGTGATAACGTTGGGGTAGGTAAACTTAAAAGAAATCTTCAAAATATTTGGTTGAGCGCCATCACAACTATACTTCTTCACATCGCAATAAATTCCAACCTCGGTTTCGCCTGCCTGAGTTGGCTCAATCAATAAATTATTATTAAGATTACCTACTGTCTCGATAGAGCGGTTCTCAAAAAAATATTATTCATAATAGAAATGCGTTAAAGTCGTGTTGCTCCAAGCTCCCTTCTCCGAGGGCTAGATCATAACATTTCTCCACCTCTCCGGCCTATCCTATGGTGTGTTGTAGTAACTCAGTGTTTGGTGGTTTTCCAGAGTGCGACCGCACGTTCGTGAGCCGCGGCGGCGCCAGCAACGGCACCTTCCACGCGCCCGAGTTGGTCAACCCCAGCAACCACAGCCGCCAGTGCCTGTACACCTTCCTGGCGGCGCCGGGGCAGCGCGCGCTCATCGAGTTCCGCACCTTCGACCTGCGTGGCAAGCCCCCAGAGTAGGTCCACCATCTGTACATAATAAAGTCCTATTATCGTCGATCTGGGACATAAGAATGGAAGAAGGGAGTTCCTTTTATTCGATTCTAGACAGCTACTTCTATTCCTCCTCAACTCTGTTCAACGGAAGTAGCTTTGTTTTTAACAGCACCTTCAGGTGTTACGGGAGCGTCCAGTCTTCTTTTTTAGAGAGTATGGCATGTCAATCCTTGTGTGGCTATTAGATAATTAAAGTATTTTTGGATGGACTATTATAAGTCTTAGATCAGTAGGTAAGTCGACGCAGACCATCGCACGTCGATCTGATGACATTTGGCATACACCCACGGCCTTGTAGTCAGTAGTTGCTCTCAGCAACATGACAGTAATAATAATAATTATGTGGCCCCAGTTTATAATTATTGTAATTCCAAAGAACTTTCTCCATGTAGATAATAGGTACGTACATTTAAAACTTAACCCTAAATTCCGAGCTCAGCTCTGCTACATCATATCATAACATACAATTCTAACATTACCCGAATATGTAGCTTTGACTCAGGAATGTTGTATAAGACCGGTTTTGAATCCCGTCGTACAGTTTATATGCTGTAATGGCTGTATCTATGGGTTTATATAAAAGTAGCGGACGCCCGCGACTTCTTGCGCGTAGAATTAGTTTCCCAGTACTCCCCCTTTTTTTCCCGTTGGGGGTCGATTTTCGGAAAATCCTTTCTTAGTGCTCACTTACATCATGAAAGGAACACCTGTACCAAATTTCAAGTTTCTAGGTACAGTAGTTTCGGCTGTGCGTTGATATGTCAGTCAGTCAGTCAGTCAGTTTCTCCTTTTATATATTTAGATATGTAAGAAAAAGTAAAGCATACTTCAATAAGAAATTGACTAAAAACAGAAATATTGTTTTATAATTTGTAACCACTTCTGGCCGTGATTTCGGGCAGGATACACATCGTGATCACTTTCAGAAAACTCTCATGATGCAATACTTACTGAAATTGTAAAATTAAATATCAAAGTTGTATGAATTAACATAGAGTATGCCCGATGAAGGAATCGTAGGACACTAATGAAACTAAAATAATTGATGTCTGCAAAAAAATAACCTGTTTGCTATTATCATGTATGATCTCATTTACTAAAATTTTAGTTAACATGAATCCAACGTGGGTTTTTTCTTATTACGGCTATGTCCTATGCAAATTTGATTCTAACAAACTTGTGTTTTTTCAGTGGCGCCGCCGTCGGAGAGCTTCCAGCGTAAGTCAACCACTTACTTCATACCGCATGTCACTATAATATTGTTAGAACCCGCAGGGAACACACACACTACAGGGGCTCTATTCTACGCGATAGAATAATATTGCTTTTGACACGCTATAGTATTGTTTTGAACTCGGCCGCTAATACTGTCAAGTGAATAGGAGCAATCAAAATGTTGACAATGCGATAACGCGTCGAAAGCAACAAGGTTTTACCGTGTAGAACCGTTCAGGGGCTCTATTCTACTCGGTCAACCATATTACTTTTGATACGATATCGTATTGTTTTCAACTGTTTAGGTACGTATTTGTCGTATTTACTTGTCAGTACCGAATAGAGGCCCTGTATACTGTGTCAATAGAATAAGGTAAAAAAAATCCAACGAGTATTCGCTTGCTAGTTTTTTAAACATGTTCGATTTTAACGGTGGTTGCAATGCCAAACTACTTTGAATCTTCAACAACATTTACAAAAGTCATCAAGTCAAAATTCGCTTCATTTGCAGAAAACTATCGTGCCTTTCCCCACCATATCAGTTCCACTCCCTCGTCACATGAATAAAAACTAGTTCTCGACTTATTAATACTCTAGGTAACACTTGTCGTAAATAAGCGGCGCAAACATGTTTTCCTCTCGTCGAGAACTGGGTCAGCCGCGGCCCTGACACAAGACACTCGCTTATTCACCACTATTCCTAAAATACGTGAATTGACACTGAACCCTTCTCAGTTTGGGGAAGTTTTCAAATCTGTGACGGTTCAAAGTAATCTACTTTGTGTAGAAACTTTTTTTCTTTTTGCTAGAGTTTCTTTACTTTTGTGTTAAGCTTGTTGAGGAAAACGTGTTAGTTTATTATTATACATTTGACTCTTTTCTTCTTCGTGCCTACTGTTTCATTCGCCAAATTTTCATAAGTTTGACATTTTTTAAACTGTTATACTACTCAGGACCGTTAACTAAAACAGCCTATCCTATATGGTATGTCACGAAAAGTTAGTTTCAAAGTAAAAAAAACTTATTCTTTTATGATAATTTAACAAATGAAACAGCTGGGATCCAACACTTCGAACTTGTAGTAGAGTACCCCTAACTTCTCATTTTAACCGAGTTCATTTTCACAGTTTCAATAAAAGCTGATTCATATAACAAACAGTTCAGAACACTCATTTGATTAGCTATAAAAAGAACCAATATATAAGCCAACTAAGTTTTCTTCCTATTTCTTTCTAGCAAAACAGAATTTAACATGGAGTATACATGGCCGACCGGTTACATGCCGTCACAGTGCATATCGGATCTCTCTGTCTAGTTAGCATTTTAAAATGCTTGTATCATCCGTATTTCTAGGCCGATTTTAATTTTAATTTCACTTTTGGTGATCTCGTTTACGGTATTTTCATGTTTGTTGAGAAATGAAATTCAAAAAATTCATGCATGTCCCTTTTCGCAGATGCATGCACGAGCACATGGACATCTACTCGGAGATGGCGTCACTGGAGGCGGGGGAGCTGGTGAACTCGGCGTTCGGCGGGCGGTACTGCGGGCCCATCCCGCCGCGCCGCCGCGTGTCGCTGCACCGCGCCGTCGCGCTCTCCTTCTACACCGACAAGCCGTACACTCCTCCCTCACTCTTCACAGGCTCCTATCAGTTCATCAACGCCTGTGAGTAGTAGTAGTCGTTTGATTTAGCTAACGTATTCGCGTGGGCCTCGGTAATCCGCTTTCGCTACAGAGGGTTTTTTCTTCTTCACCCTGTTGTAACAATAAAAGTCATTCTTGCTTTACATCTCCAGGGCACTTTTTGTACCTAAACATTGGTTTAGTTAGACTGTGAGTTATTGCTTTGTATTCTGTGCTTTGTCAGTTGGGGCGCTATTCCAAACTTTTTTAGCCCATCTTGCCTTTACATGGTGGTCATATTGTTAACGTATATAGTAGCTCATACTGACAAGTAAAATAAACATTACAACCTATAGCAAGATATTTAACCTTTTGAACGCCAAAGACGGCAATTCACGTCGGCAGATTTTTGTGCCGTGGACGCCAGACTGTCAGCGAGTTGTTCTAACCTTCATATATTTTGTTGCGGCATATGACGTCCGTGGCGTCACGGGCACGTAAAATAGCAATCGACCGTGGCGTTTAAAAGGTTAAACAAAGTTCAATATAAAATCCTAAAACTGATCACGCCACTTCGTGAAGCGAGCCACCGATGGGATGGTCATGTCAGGGCATTTTGCCCTCTTTGACGGTATTTGGCGCCACTCAATACAGCCTGTCACTGATTTTTGCTTTTGGCTTCTTTGGTCGTCGCCCAGCGATTTGATCCTCATCTGTAAAATAACTCATGTCGTCACGCCCTATTTTGACCAGCAACAAACTACCCTCTTATAGTAGATTGTTCAACAAGGGACTAAAACAAGCCATAATGACACGAGATGTTTAGCCACGCGAGCGAGCTTGCGAGCGAGAGTGGCTATAGTTCGAGTGTCATTATGATTGTTTAGTCTCGTGTTAAACACTCTACTTTTCACTTCGAATGCGAGAAAAAAAAACTCTTTTTGTAATAATTTTGCACCGTTGGCATTTTGAGGTTATTTCCACGGCCTAAAAATGGTACATACACAATCTCTGAAAATGGCGATAATCCTCCATTTATTAACAACGTGATGTTTAAATGCTTGCATATTTAGCCAACAGATACAAACATGAAAATTATTTGGACCATGCCTAATAAAATAGAACTATCCCTAATATATTTAAATATATTTATATTAGTAATCATTAATCGTGTTACACGAAATTAAATCTTTTTTTTAATAATTTTGCACAGTTGGCATTTTGAGGTTATTTCCACGGCCTAAAAATGGTCCATACACAATCTCTGAAAATGGCGATAATCCTCCATTCATTAACACCGTGATGTTTAAATGCTTGCATATTTAGCCAACAGATACAAACTTGAAAACTATTTGGACCATGCCTAATAAAATAGATTTTATCCCTTATATATTTAAATAGATTCATATTTGTAATCATTAATCGTGAAATTAAATCGATTAATTTATATTTTTTGCAAGAAAAATGATCCATATACAATCACTGAAAAAGGCGATGATTGGCAGTTTAAGGGTTTCCAAAGTAAATTAAAAAGAAAAAGTACTTTAGTCCCTAGGGAGTAAAGTGTAGTTTTATTCCCTAGAGATTAAATACATCACTTTAGTCCGGCTATACAAGCCAATTGTGAGTCATTTTAGAGCCTGAGAAGTGAAAAATACATTATTCCTATTTCAGCGGAATTCGAAATCGGCACGCCCATCCCGAACACTATGTGCTCTTTCGTGATCGACGCCACCAAGCGCAAGACGGGGCTGCTGCTGTCGCCCACCTACCCCGGCGTGTACCCCAAGGAGATGACGTGCAACTACCAGTTCGTGGGGCAGCCGGGGCAACGGATACGGCTCGAGTTCAGGGACTTCGATCTTTTCTTCGGTGGGCCGCAGTAAGTCGAATACACGTATACCATAAGCACCATAACATAACCTCTGTAGCCACTTACAAGGAAAGGTACCCAACTGTCCAGCTCCGATTTGGTTTATATTGGTATATGTTAGAGAGTATTCTAAAATATAGTACACGTTTTTTTTTAGCCGTCCTGTTGGGAGAAATTGTCCTCCAAAATACAGAAAAATGACTAAACCTCTAAATACTACAGAGATTTAAAAGAAAAGATAGTTTCCTATTGGTTTGATTCTATGTTTAAGAACGAAAAAATAATGAGCACATGTTTTGTTATATCGGCTAAAACTCATTTTTTTTAACCCTTTTAAGTTATAGAATTCTGATTGAAGATACACTTTCTTTGTTTTTTTTTTAATATGAGTTTTAACCGATATAACAAAACACGTGCTAATTATTTTTTCATTTTCTTAAACATATTTTAATCAAACCACTAGGAAACTATCAATATATTTTTTAATTCTTTACGTATAGAATAGTATAGTGCGAGGGTTTAGTCACTTTTTAGTACTTTGGGAGTCAATTTAGCTCTCTCCTTGTTAGCGACAACTTGTATCATCCAACTTGCCAGCTGCGCCACCAGCGTCAGACAGCGCAACTATGTCTGACAGTGCGCTACATCGCGCCAGCAAAATTTCTCCACTCAGTTGAACTATTCCACAACTTCCAACTTCATCCCAATGAATTTCGGTCCCCAAGCATAACACCCGCCTCTCTAACTATTGTATGTAGGTATGTATTGTCTTCTCTTCCTACACCTTCTCTGTGGGTACTGGGTCTGGGATCAGCCCGTGGACCGCATATGGGTCGTATTCAAGGAGTTCAATCTGTTGTTACTCGTATGCCCCCGACTTGACCCCCAAGCTAAGTGACGAAAGCAATTTTCGAGCCAGTATGGTATTTGGCGCCAGCGACCCCAAAACTATTAAACCAGGACCAAGTTAATAAACAATTAGTGCCTCATTCATTATTATCCTACCCGACCAGT
Source organism: Acleris sparsana (assembly GCA_923062465.1). NCBI lineage: Eukaryota > Metazoa > Arthropoda > Insecta > Lepidoptera > Tortricidae > Acleris > Acleris sparsana. Next base: position 14,239,659 of record OV281294.1, on the reverse strand, counting down.
AAACGTTGTTTTATAGAAACACTCATACACTTGTTGTCTTTGGCGAAACATCCCAAGATTCAGATGAAAATATTAGCCTCCTTCCTATTTGATTTTAATAATATTCTTAAACATGAAAGACAACCGCTTTTCAATTATGGTAATGGATTGGAGAATTTCGATCAATATGTATTTAAGTTGAGTGATGGCTGAACTACTATATTTGTATTAAAGTAGAATCAGATGCCTACTATCTTTCACACATTTATTTGTTCTACCACCACTTTAACAGTTTAGTCCACATCAGTTACATACTTATTTTAAAATTCGCGCGCAACGCACTTCTAAGTTTTTTATCAGTGTTTCGTTAATGGATATTTTAGTCCTTGTCATAACTTAAAGCCGAATATATATATATATATATAAATACGACAAAGTAAACTTCATGTAACAGAGAACTAAACATCTCTGACGCGTCTTGAGACGAGCACCTTTGCCAAAATCACGTTACAAAAGGTTTGCACGTTGACCTAAGATTGCATCGAGCATACGGAGCTGCACGGAAAAAGGAGGCCACTTTTTTCAGTTTGTTCGGTTCTATTGTCCTACAGTTGTCCCTTCGACTGGGTGCGCGTGTACGATGGACCGGACAACACGTCGGCCACCATCGGCACGTACTGCGGGCAGCAGCGCAACCTGGTCCTGTACTCCAGTGACGAGCGGCTCCTCGTCACCTTCTACTCGCTGCCGCGCGCCGCTAACACGCAGAATCGGGGATTCAAGGGGATCTTCGAGTTCTCCGAGAGTTTTGTTAAGTTAGGTTAGTAAGCCATCTTAGGGTTCATCGAAATATCTGTTTTTTTTATCGTTACGGCATCTTCAAACTTTTCTGATCGATTAGATCTTCAATCGTAAAGTATACCAATATGAACTGAGAATCGTTTTTACTTTTCAGATTTTATAAGTAAACACGACGCCGAGCACATTAGGGGCTCCGAGTGCGACCAGAAGATCCTCAGCAAGAAGGAGTCTTCGGGATTCGTGTACCATCCAAATTATCCATTCCCTTATATACAAAAAGTTGTTTGTAGGTAAGCGTACGCAAACGAGTTAGCACGCTGAATTTACACAAGTAGACGTGTGCATTCTTTAATGTGTTTGTTTTGTATATTCCAGATATTTTATATATGGTATGCAAGATTCACAAAATTTGGAAAGGGTCCGATTAGAGTTTCAGAACTTTTCTATACCGAAATCAGACAAGCTCAAACCAGAGTAAGTATAACAACTTATCATGTTCAAATTAGAGTTAATATTGGTAATAATTGAATAGCCAGTTCTACTTCATTTAGAACTTATTAATAGTTATTAACGATACAATATGTTACTAAAGTTTTTATAGCTCTTATTAATATTTATTGTTCCTATTGAAAAGGGTTTGTGAGTGAAATTTGAAATGTTGTAATGTTCTGAACTTCTGAGTTTACCCAAACCAACCATAGATGTAACCCAGGTATTTCCGTTCCTCAGCAGTGCATGCTCCGACGGCTACCTGAAGGTGTACCTGCGCGGGCAGGAGGCGACGGACTCGTACGATAAGCACGACGCGGAGCTGTGCGGGGAGGGGACTGCTCAGCCGGCGTTCCCGCAGCCGCTGATGTCCGACGGGCCGCGCCTCGTCATGGTGTTCAGCTCCGGAGAACTGCAGGGTCGAGGGTTCAAGGCCAAATATACGTTTGAGACTGGTGAGTGGTGGACTGGTGAGCGTAGGAAGTTTTAGACATTATGTACATTTGAGGTTAGTCATTGGTGGCTCTAGGATTCAGGCGCATGGCGTCATCATCATCATCATCATTGGCCTATACTAGTCCACTGCTGGACATAGGCCTCTCCCATTGCACGTCAACGAGCACGATTCGGGGGCACTCTCATCCAGCTCTTGCCAGCCACTTTGCGTAGATCGTCGCTACACCTAGTCTGAGGGCGTCCTACACTACGTTTGCCAATTCGCGGTCTGCACCCAAGAATACGATAACTCCAGCGTTTATCGGTTCTGCGGCACAAATGACCGGCCCTTTGCCACTTCAAGCTGCTAATTCGATGGGCTACGTCGATAACTTTAGTTCTCTGTCAGATCACCTTATTATCCTATCTCCATAGCTCGCTGAGCGACTTTAAATTTGTGAACCAGTCCTAACGTAAGTGTCCACGTTTTGGCTCCGTATGTCATGCATGACAGGTAGGCATAGCGTGGTAATGCGGAAAAGGAACCGTTGCCCCCTCTCTTTTCAGCAGCCGCTGTTGTATCAAGCTGCAGGGTCTTGTGTTCAAGGACAAGTAATGTGACTCTTTTGGTAGAGTTTAGGCAGTGGTATAGGCACTGGTGGTGGTGGCACCAAGGGCGAGGAAGCGATTAGCTATCGGTGATTTTCTCTCCCAAGGAACAAACAAAAGATAAAGATCCCCTGTCAGTAAAAGAGACAAGTATATTTGTAATAGTTGATCGCTCGCGAGAACTCTTTCCACTAGTTTGTCGAAACAAAAAATATAGATCCCGTGTCAAGAAAAGAGACACAAATATTAATAGTTGATCACTGGGTGTACTCGCTTCTCGCTCATTGTCGGCGGTGGGACCAGTGCCACAATTTTAAATTAATGCGTTAAATATTGCCTTCTCACTTGGGTTCACCTAGCTTTAGTCAAAGTAAATGTCAAACTAAGATCTTGTAATAGTTGTAATCTCTTTATAATTTCCCCTAGAAATATCTTGCAGTAAAAGTAATTTTCTTCCTTCCCCAGAGTACCGCGTGCCCGGCACGGCAGCCCCGGGCGGCGAGTGCGCCTTTACGTACCGCTCGGAGGCGCGCAAGCGCGGCGAGTTCAACTCGCCCCGCTACCCCTCCAACTACCCCTCGCACACCAACTGCACCTACATGCTGGACGCGACGCCTAACGAACAGGTCACCGTGGTCTTTGACCACTTCAAAGTGAGGGCTGACGCGTGGAATGCCACTGCTGGACTATATGGGTGAGTGACACTGTATTTAGCTTAAGCTTAAGCTTTAACTAGAATAGAATAGAATAGAAGTCGTTTATCGCTGTTCCCTTGGGCACTATTTGATTTTCCGAGATATTATACTTATTATATCAATGTCCGTCTCGGGTCTGGTCTCTCTATAAATTATCTCTGTACCAAACTTCGCATCGATTGGTTAAGGATTGGGTTGAGACGTAGAACTTCTACGTAGTATTAGAATACACACTTTTGCATTATAAAATCAGTAAGAATAAGGATAACATTGTAAGGCTGTGTCACCCTTAAATGAAAGAATTTAAATACCCCTGCCAGAGTGACGAGATAACGTGATTTATGTATGGCCGTAACTGATCTTGCGTGAGATGCCCATTATAACACAAATATAACGACAAATGTATCATATAAATGTAGTATAAATGTATCATATCCACAACTTATAATAATTTTGTCATGAGTTAAAATGACATATCTCTCAGTGAAGTCTACTTTATATAAACGGCCCTAAGGCCAGCTCAACTTGAGGTGATCCCGATCCAAAATATCCCCAATCGTCACCATACGTCAGCCCAAAAACGTCCCCCTTGCCGTAACAGCCCATCTTAACAAGTGAATGGTACACGGAAAGGTAGCGCGATTTGAAAGTTAGGAACCATTTAATTTTGTACTTTAATTTTGCATTTAAGTAAAGATATATTAAGATTTATATTTATCTGTAACTGAATGGTGAATAATAATTCATTGCGCATGTTTTGAGTCAAATCCCATTTTAAAAAAGTCGCATGTTTTTCGGTGTACAATCTAACACAGAAGTAGGTGGCTGTACATTTTATTACCTGTCGCAACAACGTATTAAAGTGAGAGTGGTTTGATTTTAGTGAATTACTAAAATGTACAGCTAATGTTCGACCGTGCTCTTGAAGTGTTCCGTTATGAGTTCGTTGGTTGTTGCCAGCGGCGTGACGTGCACGGAGGACTGGCTGGAGGCGTGGTGGACGGGGCGCGAGGGCTCGCGCGTGGCGCTGGGCCGCTGGTGCGGGCTGGCCACGCCGGGCCCGCTGCAGTCGCCGCGCGGCGCGCTCGGCCTGCGCGTGCAGCTGCACACCGACCAGGACCACGTCGCCTCGGGGTTCAAGGCGCGATATGTATTCGAGGTAACAACCTCAAACACATACCTATACACGGAGAGAATATTTCTAAAACGGTTTAACTGAAGAACATGTAGTAGGTGTCATAAATAGTGCATTGTCATCAAATTTTGAACCATGTTTAAATATATTTAGTACCGAGAAGAAAACAAGTTATTATAATCATGATAAATACATTTCTGCACCTAATACTTTTGAGACAAGCTTTTGTTGCTGACTGTACTTTGTTTCGTATTAACGAATCCAATTTTGGTGGCTTGCATTAAATACATTCTTACCATTAGTTCTCGTTTCCGTGCAGCCAGCGAAGTCGATATTCGGTGACTGCGGCGGCAACGTGTCGGGCGCGGAGTGGGGGGTGATCACGTCGCCGCGCTTCCCCCTCCCCTACGAGCCCCCCGCGCGCGGCGCCGCCTCCCGCGTCTGCAACTGGTTCGTCACCGCGCGCCCCGGCAAGAGACTTTTGCTCAACTTCGAACACTTCGCAGTGGAAGGACATCTCACAGGTACGTAAGGTTTTTACTTTTTATTGACACCGCGGTATTCAAAGTCAAGTACGAAATATCATGACTCAGAAACGACTTAATCGTCATTAACTGACTGAGTGCAGCCGTTAGTGAGACGAGGTAACAGCTGTGTTAGGAGTTGCTCTACAGGATCTGATCCGTAATGAGGTAAGTATAATCTGACTAACAATGGAACGGCAAATGCAGTGTAGGATACCTTCAGATTACATGGAGCGACGAGCCGTATGAAGGAGGATTGCCGCGGTGGCGTACACTGACAGATAATGATACTCGTATTGATAACCGAGGCGGCTTGGTTAACACTCCATGCCGTGAAAGCGAGCTGCTACCGAACTACGAAAGCTTTAAACACTTTATCTACGCACATATCGTAAGTCCTCTTTTATGCGTTCAAAACCCGTAGGAAATGACCAGCATTATTGCAACTAATTTTACTATGAAAAGTTTCTTGTCTGTGGTAGTAGGTAAAATTTGTACTGTAATGGTTATAACAGTATAGATTTTGGTAAGGTTATGAGTTTCAAATTTGGAACATGTTCCAAAATTAACACAATTTAAATAGGTCCGGAATTCTAGTATCAATTGGAACGTCAACTCGGTATATTTTTTAGTACAATATCGTGGGATATTTGAATTTCGAACGACATGAGAATAGGGACTTTATTAGTATGTCTATCATATGATTTAAAAAAAAAAACCATTCATATTTGTGACACATGACAGGTTTCTTTTGCCGCCATTTTTGTTGTCAATTCGTCGTATCGTAAGTCGTAAATTGATTTCATTATGTTCATTTCTTTGTAGAGTTTATTGTGCCACTTGAAAATTCTGCTTATCCAAGTAGACAACAATTGATTAACATTGATTAAATTTAACATCGTTTGGTGAAATTGGTAGGTAGGTACTTAGATATGTTACAGGTAGCGCTGGTAGCAATGCAGGTCATTTGCCTTTCGGCTTCTGAACCCATCTTAGAGTACTTATAATATGTGTGTAGATAAAGTATTGTACGCGACTCTGCGTAATTGGCATTACAACACTCGTGTCATCTATTATGAAACTCGCCTTGCGGCTCGTTTCATAAACCACACTCATGTTGTAATGCCTGTCATTACGCAACCGTCACGTAAACTACTATTATGATGATGGTAGCAATTGCGTCCCGCCTGCTAAGTAAGCTGAAGCAACTAGGTTTGTAGCTAGGTACATACATGGATGGCAAGTGGCTGCAGCTTAAGGGACATCTCATAGGTTTATACCTACCTCGTTTGTTGGGTTAACAATGCAAGGCCGTCGATGCATGATCGATATGGTAGGTGTATCAAAGTGTGTCTAGTCTAGTTAATTTATGATATCTGTTCGACATCGAGACTGTAAAGGTCTTTGTGGCATCGTATTTTTCTTCGAATAATAGAATGGTATGATTAGTTACTAAAAACAAAGTCTGGGTAGCTAAGTCGTTAATGCGCCAGACGTGCACTAAATACACTTTTATCTACATCCATATCATAACTTCCCTATTATATGTTTAGAAACGATAAGCAAACAGCCTATATTAAGAAACCTGTATCTGTGGTTGCACTTTAATGTTAACATTAAAGTATTACATGTCATTAAAGTATCGGTTATTGATGTAGTTGCATCTTAATGTTCACTTTAAAGTTTCGGTGACCGACACTTTAAAGTGAACATTAAGATGCAGGTTCTTTAAGATACAAGGCAACATGGTACAATTTTCTCACATATTGTAGAAAACTTATGATACGCATGTAGATAAAGTTATGTATGCGACTGTACGCATAATTAGGCATTAAAACACTCGTGTGATCTTATTATGAAACTCACCTATCGGCTCGTTTCATAAAACCACACTCGTGTATTAATGCCTCTCATTATGCACCAGTCACATAAATAACTATTATAGTTCTAATAAAGTGTTAATTGAGTAACGTTTTCACGACCTGCAGAGCGCGGCTGCCCGGCGGCGGTACTGCGGCTGTGGTACGAGTCGCCGGGCCCCCCGCTAGAACTGTGTGGCGAGAAGGCGCCCGCTGACCGCTGGCAGTACCTCTCCTCCTCCAACTCCATCCGCCTCTCGTGAGTACCATCAACTGAGCTCTCCATTGTCCGCTAGGACCTAGGACTGAACCTTTCAATACGATAAAATAATAAAATTTGATGCCTTAGTTTACGACAGTCAATTTGTTTATGATACTGACTTTCTTGGTAACCACCGGCCAATATTAAGTTGAAGTGGGATATTGCAGTAGATTATGCAGTTAAGCGTGAGAAGCGCTCCATCACTTATTTTCAAAAGACTATTAATAAGTAGGTGGAAATTAAAAAAAACAATTGGCGCATTGAACACAAACCATAATTGCAAACTTATAATATAATGTTGGTCACGCTCATAGTTTAGCGCTCGTGCAGCCCACCTCGGGATATATCGATACTTCCATCCCTCGGCTAACCATCCACTATTCTCTCGTCGGGTCGCACAGTCTGAAGCGATATATGTAACGTGAAAACAAGTTGAACGGGTTGGTCGACTCGCAGGTTTATAATAGCGGACAAGTCGGTGGGCGCGGCGGGCTGGCGCGCCGTGTGGACGGAGGTGACGGTCCCGGCGGGCGGCGGCTGCCCGGGCGCCTGGCCGGCCGAGTGCGCCGGCGCCTGCCTGCCGCCCGCCGCCGCCTGCTCCGCGCTGCCGCACTGCGCCACGCGCCCGCCCGCGCGCGCGCCGCACTGTTAGTATGCACGCCCACACACCCACTCATTACATATTTGACACATATAACACACACTAAGGCGCATATCGTTCTTATAGTAGGTCACTTTTCGGATAATGATGTGATGTTTACTAAATACTTAGTTTCATAGAAGATACGAGTATTGTAATGTAACGGTTCCTACTCTAAGGGGCATATACGAATCTAACTCTTTTCGAGATTGCCGAAACAGATTGAGTTAGACAACTCACTTCGTAGGTGCCTATGTAAAACATTAACGATGATCCATACACCGGTAGCCGCGATTACACTAACACAAAAACAAAAAAATACTTAATAATTCACATTTGTCATTACAAGTTATCGGGAAACATTAACCTTACCTTAAGCAAGTCAAAGAAGTGACATTCTCAAGTCATTGACTTTCTTATGATGTGTCGCACATGTGGTCTAGTCATTATTAAAGTATTCTGCAAGCGTACCTAAGCGTAAGCGTCGTATATTGGTATAAATAATAATACCGATATATCGGTTGAAGGTATAGAGGACTGCCTCCCTGTGCCCAATGTTGGCTAGTTTTGCCATAGAGATGCACCATACTGCGCGTCCGGCACTTAAGCTTCGAACCGAAATTCGTGACGATAATTACATTCCTTCCGAATTTCGTGTTGCCAAGTAGGTACAGTTGCTGCACCATACAAGATTTTTCTGTGCCAAAGTACCAATTAAACTTTTTGTAAGATTGTGTTGAATATAGAGGCTTAATTTAATATTTATTATATATATGTATGTGATTCACTGTTTTGTAGGCGGGCCGTTTTCAAAAATATTGTACATTAGTTGTTAAGGACATTAAGGCCTCAATTAATCTTCGTATTTTTTCCATTTAATAACGAAAATTAATATACTTAAAATTATGATTAACTTTCGTTACGTAATGGAAAAAAAAGGATTTTAATTGAGGCTTTAACTGTTCTTAACTATGACGTAAGTATATATTTTTTAGAAAACGGCTCAGTTTCTCAGTTTTAATTTATATTGTGAAGCAACGGCTGATGTATAACTATTTAGTTCAAGTTGAAGAACGCTACAGATCCGTAATCATTTCATTTCATGGATACCTCGTCAAGCGGGAATTTACCATCATTTACGACGTATCTTTTCTTTTTAAATATTTCCAAACCGTAGATACAGAGTTATACATATCCAGGAAATAGGATATTCTCAAATAATACAAATCTATTTTATCTATGCTGTCTACGAAATTTCATGTATCTAGGTATAAGTAGATAGTATGTATCCTTAATTTTAATTTAGGATGATACCATTTATTATTTCAACATACTCTAGGTACGAATTTAAAATTGAATAATTTAACGGAATTTATAAATTGTTAACTGTAAAGTTTAATTGTTATTGTACGATTGGCACCGCACTTTGCATTCCCACTTATCTCTGAATTGTACCTACACTGTTGCATTTGTCGTCGCATTCTAGGTAAATTATAAAATGATCTATTTATAAACTAACGGTTAAATGATGTAGTTCCTTGAATACTTACATGGAGTAAGCAGTAGGCCGCCGCTTGCCGCACCTCGCTGCTGCTTACTCCTGCTTTTATCTTCTCTATTGTTGTAAGATATTGTACTCTCTAACACTGTAGTATTGTTAATGATTATCTCTAAAGGATCATAATAATGTTATGTTCACTGTATGTACTTATCTTCTCAGTATCGGTGGTTCAATGCAATCTTTGTCTCCTGGTGTTGTGCCGCTGTTGCGTAGCGTAGCGTAGGGCAGGGCGTGGCCGGCGCGGCCTTAGGCGCCGTCGACGACGCACCGATAGAATACATTGTTGATTAACTAGCAGAATATATTGACTATGTTGCAAGATTACAGATTTTTTATTTACGTCCGATGCCCCTTTTAAACTTATCTGATTGTTTTCACATAAGATCGTTATTTCATAAACTTTATTCCGATAGTTTCTCTCTGAATTTCCTCTGTGTTATCTCTTTCTAGAATACTGTGATGACTCAGGAGAGTTCCGATCTCGCATTTGATGCTGTCCTAAGTCTAAATTTCGCTCGCTGACGTACTTTCGTGTAATCGATGTAGTCGAAACCTTTATTCGGAGTCGATTTTGATTTCCAACGGGACAAAGCTTGCATTGAGTCATCGCACTATGGGGCCCGGGGTACCGCGCAACCGCTCGCTAAAGGGGTCGCCCGCGCACGGCCCGACGCGGAGCGCTCGCGGCGCTAGCCGTCGCGAACGCTCGTCCTCTGCCGCCCCGCCACACGAATACCTCGAGAATCGCGTTCTGATATAGTGCATCATTTCGTTGCGTCTGAGAAGATCCCGTAAGGCTTTGAGCGCGGTATTCGTGAGACGGGGCGCTGGTCTTGCGGCGCGGGCGCTGACGCGGACTGTGCGCAGGCGGGGCGGCGGCGGCGCCGGGCCGCGCCGCGCCGCGCGCCGCGCTCGTCGCGCTCTCGCTCGTGCTGCTCGCCCCGCACTGACCGGGCGTTGCACACGTGAGTCTCACACCCTCTCCCGCCGCCCGCTACCCGCCGATCCTCGCTTCATCGCCATCGCCAGCTTCTGTGCTACTTCTTCCCTCTAATATCTTACGTTACATTTCAAAATGGACCTCGAGTAAGGTTCCCATTGAAAGCCGATATATTACTGACCTATGTACGCCACGTGGCCATCTAAATGTAACGTAAGTAACTATAATGTTTTTAAATGCTTGATGTTTCTTCACCATTTTGAATGTAACCGAGTACCCACTTCTTCAGTCGTTTATGCATTTTCACCTGGACTTCAGTAAAGCGATATTGTTCTCGATTAGAGCTTTACTTAGGGCGAGTTTTTTTATCCGCAGGTAACACATCGAGTGGTTAAAAATTATTTTGATCGAATATGTCAGTTTTTCAAATTTAGAAGTAGATATTAGTTAAGTATCTGGCTACATTAAAAAAAATCGCCCTTAGAGATATGTATTCCAGGTTAATATGTACCTACCTAGATTTTTTGCATAGCTTTCAGTTTATGACGCGAATATTATAATTTGCGATTACCGTAAACATTGTAATTGGTGGCTACTAGACCTTAAAACTGTATAAGTGTCTGTTGTAAAAATCATTGTAAGAAGCAATTATACGCTGCTTGTAGCCACCAAGTGTCGCCAGTGGTGCTTCGTGAGTCATGCTGTTTGTCATAAAATTGGTGTCATTGCTTTTCCAAACATTACGCTTTCACTCTTTAAACTGTCTAGATAAAATCGTACTGATGCATGTTGTAAAAAGTTGTTAAAAATCACCATAAAAACCAATCTAAATAACGGACATAAACCTCAGTGTACCTACCTAGCCTACAAGAAGTTTTACAATTGTCTGTTTTTAATAACATGTTCGTTTTTTAAAACATAATTGGAAAATTGTAATACTTCGCAAAATCTGATATTTCCGAAATGAACAGATTAATTTACTCCTTGAGAAAGTCACTTATACGTGTCTGAAGTTTATAACTTTTTTTTACATACATTTTATTTAGCTTAATATATCCTGAGATATATACCCTATAAGGACATAAACATATAATTAAATTATAACTGGAAGCTTCACGAATGTAATGTAAACCAAAGGAATAAATTTCGGACTGCCTACCAATACCTGATGTGATGTGACCAAACCTGAAGCCTACAACTATAACTTTTACCGGAAACTTACATGGTAGGTACCTAATTTAAAGTCTAGACATACAATTTTAATTTGGAGTCACAAAATACTTAAACGGATGAATTGAAAAAATATTGTACATAGTTAAGGAGTGAATTGAGATATTTTTCAATTGTTTTTCCTTTGTGTAATGAAAATTATCTTTTCAGATCGGGTCGCACTGAGAGCAAAACGTCCTGTGATGCATTTCCATTTGATTATATGACTAATCTTCGTTACACAAAGGAAAAGGTTAAGGGCTTAACAACCGTTTTTTAATTGAGCCCTCAACTATGTACAATATTTTTGCAATTCACCCAAATAACAACTATAATTGAGACATTATTATAACTTTTTTACTTAGTAAAATGGATGTCGCGTTTTTAAAACTCCATCCAAGGGTTTCTACTTTCATTATTTTAATTAGATAAGATAGGATAGGAAATTGACTTGAGGTCTGCTGCGGCCACTAATTATTCGATGACGGTCCGGTTTCCTCGAACGTATTTTTTTTCAGCACGCATAACAGTACCTACCGCATAGTCGCTTCGTTACCAATAAGTAAATATCCAGGACTATCAGTCGTAAGGATATTGGAAATGCTGGTGATCCAAGCCCTGTTCATGTTCTATTTCTTGACAGTCACTTACCTATTATTTCATTGTCAGAAGTTTGTGTCTCCAACGTATAAGTCTACGCTACGCGACATACACGTCCGAATTTTTATTACATTCTGTTGAGGGCTTTAAATTGGGGACCTCAAATAGTTAACCGGTAAGGGTGGTAGGATGGCGGCGATACAGTGTGGTGGGTGGGTACCAGGCGGCGGGTCGGCGCCCGCGGCGGAGCGGCCGTCGGCGTGGTGGTGGGCGCTGGGCGCGGGCGCGCTGGGCGCGGCGGGCGCGGCCGCCTGGCGCCGGGCGCGCCGTCCGCGCCGCGTCCCGCCGCCGCCGCGCCCGCCGCCGCGCCCGCGCCCGCAGGCCTGCGCCGCGCGCCTCGCCGCGCCCCACGACACCGTATGACGAAGCGCCGGCGCCAGACGCCGAACACGTACGCACCGATAGATAAATACACCACTTTCAAATATATACACCTCTTTTATTTTGTGCCTTTTGAAGAGCACACGAATGTTAAAATACCTTATTTATTATAAATGGAGACGTAGACGGTCATAAAATTACCAAACTGCCAAATAGTCTCAACGCATGTAGCGTACGTCACAAAATGTCGAAGTCGTAAAAATACCACTTCGTTTGCGTTACTAAGTGGGGTGGGTTCGTTTGATAACATCAAATTACTGAAATGTAAATTGCGCAACAATAGGAGCTGCGCGGGGCTCTTTCGCCTTTACAAAGACGGACATAAAATAAAAATAGCAATGTGGTAATTTTGCGACTCAGGCATTCTGTGATGTAGGCTACAAATTATGTGGTCATTTTGCGACCATCAATTTAACCGTGTCATCAATTTAAGATAATTCTGCGGATCGACTTCCACTCAGCGACATTAGGCACATGCACAGTTATCATTTATTTATTCAACTTTATTGCACAGTAATAAAGTAGGTACAAATGGCGGACTTAATGCATTCTCTGCCAGTTAACCACTAGGCCAACAAAATAATAGTTGAGCTGAGTGTAAACATTTCGCATTTATTATCGCGTCGATTCAATTGCCATCGTGCAGGTAGCTGAAATGCTCCGATGTGCGTTTCCCTTAGCCTAACCCAAGATAAAAAAATGTATAATATGTTCTATACACGACATCCCGCCCTACAATCTGATTTATTATGCTCACTTCCAAACATTGCTCAGTCCCAAAAGAAAAACCATGCTAGCATGATAACTGATAAGCTAGACTGTTTGACAGATCGAGAGATATATAAGATCAAACCAAACTTCATTCAATAGATGTGTTTTATGTTAATATTCTGTTTTTGAAATATTCTGGCAAAAGCATATTCAACAACGCCCTTCGCCGCGGTGATTCAGTTAATGCCGTCTAGTCCCTTAATATTTTGTCCATACAGTTAGATCCTATGTTTGGACAAAACATTCTAATTAATTTTATGATTACTTATGTTACTTATGTTGTAAGTTATGCTGGCTACTGGTTGTACTGACCTTTTTGCCAATAAGGTTTTGAACGGTTAGGGTCTCCCCACATCAATCGGCAATAAGAGCGAAACAAACGTCAATCGGCGATGCGAACGGAACGACGTCGTTTTTGCTCTTATTGCATGGACATAAAACTCTTTCTCACCGGCTCAAGCCGATTCCGCGTCGATAGATGTGGGGAGACCCTTAAGGCTCAGGGCGACTTCGTCCACAGTCCTAATTCGTCACGTTCTTAACCCGTCCACAATGCCATATGGCCACTATTCCAATTCGTCGGCATTCCTATATTGTCACCTTCCTAACTCGTCCACAGTGCCTATATATAGTCCACAGTGCTAACTCGTCCACATATCTATTGTTTGGTCAACTTCTTCAATATAGAGTGGCTAACTTCAGTTTGAGCTGTGTACGATATAGGAATGTGGACGACCTAGCACTATGGACAATATAGGAATGTGGACAAGATAGGAAATTGACGATATAAAAATGTGGCAGAGTTAGGAAGGTGACAAGTTAGGAATAACATGTCGTCAGACATGGCATTGTAGACGAGTTAGGGAGGTGATGTCAAAGTCAAAGTCAAAGTTCTTTATTCTTCAATTTAGGCATAATATAATGCACCTATGAATGTCAAAAAGCATTACCACCGGTTCGAAAAATAAAACCTTTGCCCCGAGAAGAACCGGCGTAAGAAACTCGGCAAGGTATATTTTTTTCAAGAAAAAGGTTTACATCATTACATTATAATTATAAATAGTTTACAATATCACGGTATTTTTGTACAGTACACCAGGTGCACCTTTTTTAAGCGTAGATTACTCATGCAGGACGGACGACTCACTGCCAAACATCCCTATCCATGATATAATCGTTTACTTTATAATATGCTCGGGAAATTAGCTTTTGTTTTACGACAGATTTAAATTTAGAGTCAGTAAGTTCAGTAATACTTTTTGGAATTTTATTGTAGAATTTTACACAATTTCCTAAGAATGATTTTGAAGTTTTGGCCAGTCTATAAAAAGTGGTTTTGAGCTTTCCTGTGCTCCTGGTTGCTTTTGGCTTATCAATGTTCGTTGGGAAATTATGTACATTCTTCCTAACAAAGATGATTATTTCAAATACATATAGCGAAGGCAGTGTTAGAATATCTATTTCCTTGAAGAATTCCCTCAATGACACACGCGACCCCAAGTTATAAATAGCTCTAATAGCCTTTTTTTGCAAAATAAACACTGTACCGATATCCGCAGCCGATCCCCACAAAATAAGACCGTACGTAATTATACTGTTAAAGTAAGCGAAGTAGACCAACCGTGCCGTCGCTACATTGGTAAGCTGCCTTATTCTCCTGACTGCAAAAGCAGCGGAGCTCAACCTACTTGCTAACGCAGTTATGTGGGAACCCCACTGCAATTTAAAGTCTAATGTAATACCTAGAAAAACAGTTGTTTTTACAAAGTCTATGGTTTCACCATTAAGTTTAATATTCGAGGCTAAGTTTATATTTATTTTGATGAATTTGCTGATGAGAATTTTATACATTTACTTTTATTTGGATTTAACATTAAGTTATTGGCAGCAAACCAGTCAGATATCATGGAGAGGGTATTGTTTGGTTCAATGAGTTCAGTATCTTTCCTATTTACCTTGAATAGTAGAGAAGTGTCATCAGCGAACATTACAATGCCTGACCTTCTGCTTACCATATACGGCAGATCATTTACATAAACAAGGAACAGGAATGGGCCCAAAATAGAACCTTGAGGTACGCCCATATCTATCTCTATCTCTGACGAAACGGCTCCATTTATCGCTACCTTTTGATTTCTCTGTGTTAAATATGACTTAATGAGATCTAATGCATAACCTCTAATGCCATAAAAACCAAGTTTACAAATTAAAGTGCCATGATCTACACAATCAAAAGCTTTAGAAAGGTCGCAGAAGACTCCAATGGCGTCCTGCGACTCTTCCCAAGCCTGTAAAATAAATTTGATCAAACTTGCGCCCGCGTCAGTTGTAGACCTACTTTTCATAAAGCCGAATTGTTGATCGTGTAAAATTTTATTAGTATTAAAGTGAGAAGTCAATTGCGTTAGCATTATTTTTTCAAATATTTTGCTGAACACAGGAAGGATAGATACTGGACGATAATCAGAAGGATTATTTCTATGACCTGATTTAAAAATAGGAACTATCTTACTAAATTTCATTAAAACTGGGAAAATGCCACTGTCGATACAACTATTGAAAATACGAGCTAGGGTAGGAACAACGACCTCCAGAATGGTTTCAAGTACCTTAACTGACACGCGCCATAAGTCTTCCGTTTTTTTTATTTTTATCATTTTAAAAGACTTAAGTATATCGAAGGGAGAAACATGATGAAATTTGAAATCGCGTACATTTCCTAATTTTTCATTTTCAGATAGAAAGGATTGGGCTATGATGGATTGATTGGATGGATTGGATGAAATATAACTGTAGACAAAGTCGCCCTGAGCCACCCTGAATCCTAAATCCATCTAAATGATCTCTCTACCTTTCAGTGGTTGTTGTTTTTAGAACTATAACTACAGTAAGAAATTCAGATTAGAAAAGAAAAATATCATGTAAATTACAAGTGAATAAATTGGGTTTCTTATTATTTGCTCGCGTCTTGTTCTCGTCTCGTGCATATTCGTTCTTAATGCATTAGTGGGAAAGAGATGAAACTAATGTCATCATCATCACCATCATCATCATCATCATCATCATCATCATCATCATCATCATCATCATCATCATCATCATCATCATCATCATCATCATCATCATCTTCATCATCATCATCATCATCAGCAGCAGCACCATGTCAGCCGAAAGACGTCCACTGCTGGACATAGGCCTCCTCCAAGGCTCTCCACGCGAATCAATGTCACTTGGTAGCTTGGTACTGAATCTATGCGACTGTTCGTTTAAATTAGAAGGATGAGCATATAATTAAGGTGTCCTTTAAAACGGACAAAATCCGTTTAAGGGTTAAGGGCCGGTACAGACGAGACTGCATTTGAACACACGTTTTCTCGTGGTCCTACTAATTTGTCCTACTAGTCAAAAAGTGAACCTAGATTTGATCACTAAATACTAATTGTGGTTGTAAAAGTAGGTAGGTTAGGTTCGTTAGGTATCTTTAAACGCCCGAAGGGCAAACCGCCCAGAAATAGGAGCCCTGCCGCAAGGCAGGGCTCCGTCGAAAGTCAGTAGGACAAAAATAGTAGGACCACGAGAAAACGGCCATTTGAACTGCAACCCAGCTTCAACATGGCAGTTTGAGAGCAGTTCTGATGCAGTTGATGTAACTGCATCAAAACTGCAAACCAACTGCGCAGTTCGCTTGCAGTTGGTGTGCATTCTACCTTAGCTTACCTCTAGTTTTGATGCAGTTACATTAACTGCATCAGAACTGCCCTCGAACTGCCATTTTGCAGCCGGATTGAAGTTCAAATGCAGTCAAGTCTGTACCAGCCCTTGATTAGTGTTTCAGCATGACTCTGGCAGACTGTCTCCATTTGTAACTGCCAGTTTGGAGCAGTTATTGTGCGGTTGGTTATCTGCAGCCGCAACCCACTGTGCAGTCTGCTTGCAGTCGGCGTGCGTTTACAACGACTGCACTGTCTCCAGAGGTCCTAGCCAAGATGCATTACGCTAACTAGTGTGTCTATTCGTTCCGTTTTTAAACCAATCGCGTTATTTACACATTTTATCTCGCGGTACACAAGCCATATTAGGCCCCCTGATCTATTTAAAACATACCCGTACTTTAGTAGGAAAAGAAACAACTGTTTAATAAGGCAAACACAGTTTTGCAAATTTATTCCACATATTAAACTGATACAAGATTGATACAAGTCAGAGTTCTAACAGTATGGATATGCTATGTGGTCGAAATACAAATAAGTTTAGTACAGCAATAATAAGATTACAGAATCCTGAACTTTTACAATACTACTTCCTCACACTAATGTATTTTAAGGGAAACGTGTAATAATAAAGCAAAAAAACTAAAGCAGGAACACAGTCGGGAAATGTTATCGATTACAGGGTTTTACTATTTTAGCCGTAGTCGCTAGCTAGTGTCGTCGTGTAGAGTTTCCTTCAATTCATTCCAATAATTCATTCGCAAGTATCCTAAGTTGTAAGTATGTCAAAAAACAACAGTCAAACTCCTTATAATATAATAATTACTGCTAAAATACACATCACATCGCAAAATGCGTTCGCAGAAATAAAATATATTGAATAACATGTATTAAAAAAAACAGACAGTCGTCGGGCCGAGGCCCAGCGCGCGCCGCAAACAGGCAACCGCGGCGCGCGCGCTTACAATAAAGTATATATTAAATATATACGGCTAATACGATACTTGAAAACATAAGCATAACGGGAAACTTATATTCGAAACATTTCATAACGTCCTACTTTAAGATTTTTACGGAATCGTTGCAATACAAAATTGAAAACGTGAAAATCAAATAAAAAAAAACACATATATAGAAAAAAAAGTAGATCGATCCCGCCGTTACAGGGGGGTGGGATCGGCGTAAACGTAACGTAAACGTAACCATGAACCGTGAGCGCTAGCGGGCGGGCTCGGCTCCCCTGCTACGCTTGTCGTGTCTCCGGGACAGGGGCGCCCGCGCCGGCTCCGGGGGCCCGGCGGGCTAGCTGGGCTCGGCAGCGCGCGGCCGGCGCGCTAGCTCGGCTCGGCGGGCCGCGGCGCGCCCCAGCCGGGCGAGCCGGCCCGCGGCAGGCCCCAGCCGCACGCCGCCGCCGCCGCCGCGCCCAGCCGCCGCTTCGTGTCCCCCCCTTGGTTCTGGTGTGCCCCGTCCAGTTTACGTTTACCTGCAACACCAAGAGCCGCACTAAACCCACACCGCTCTGCCACCCGTCTCGAGACTCCGACAACGTCTAATACTAATGTTACGATTCGGTCACGACATCCCAACGGGAACGTCTATTCTACTTTTTTTCTAAGTTTAGAATCGGTGTCTAAATTTCTTAAGTTTCACAACTGCTCGGTACCGGCTCGACATCGGCTCAACTTGCTTTACGCGACAGACAAATTAACGCTACGGCAGAGCGAAATTTCATGGAATATGACGCTGATGATTGCGAAAGTTTATGCGAGTTAGTATATTTGTTACACACGCTGAATCTACTAATTTCGATGATATTTGAAATGGAGATTATCTTATACCATAAATGAACACAAGTTTCTTTTATCCCGAAAAATCACACTTCCCGTGAGATCGGACATAGTCGCGAGCAAAAACTAGTAAATACAATAATATGCCTTTATTTCATTCAGTCCTACTAAACAGTGCGATCACCTAACAGTTTAAACCAAAATATTTTAATTAGTTATACTGAATGACTATACAGGGTAGGTTTCGAGCTTAAGCTTATACTTCTAGGTGATCCAGCCCTTCAGACCGGCTGAATCAACATAACCAAAAACTACCTAATAAGGTTCATTCAGCCAATTGGCATATTTATGTCTCAAATAGTTAGATGATCGAGCTACTAGTAGAAGTGAATGTATAATAAATAAACACTTAAGAAGTAATCGCGACAACGTCACCAACTAGCATTTCTCGAAGCAGACATCCAGAAAGGCGCGAGCCAAAATAATGCTCATTCGGTGCCTGAGCCGATGTGCGTCGCAAAATCAGATCCGAAATGAAAGTCACAAAAACACCGAACCTTTTTATCTTTAGAGGGTAAGGTATGATTTAAAATGAGGTACGATATAAATAAATGGGGCAAGAGCTAAACGTCTCTAGAGTAAACAGCAACTTGATAAATTTTGCGTAAGTTAAACTGAACTACATGACATTCAAATGCATTCGACAAATCTCATTTAATTTATTTTAAAAAAACAATAGTCCATAGTTTATAACAACAAGGCCTGAAAAAATAGTTTCAGGTCGATATCTTTTAAGTACAAAAATAGACCTTGTGCCTTCAACTAATCCATTGGAACCGTGACATTGAGCTCAGTCCCCAATCTAACTATCAGGCATAAGAAGGGTTGTGGAACACCGTTGGGATATCATGAAGGAACTAAATAAGGAGAAAGGACTAGGTACCTATACATTAAACCAAGAGGTCTCCCACAAACTTCAAGGGCCTAAACATGGACTCGTCGCTCGTTCGAGCAGTTGGTTTGTTTAGTTTGTGGCAGCCCTGTGGTGGAACAGGAAAGGATAGTTACCGATATATAATTTATGATCCGGATTACACGCAAACCATCAAACACGCTGAAATAGAACGTACATATTTAGGATATAGGAAAGGTTGTAGGTTATCTTTAATACCTGACCGAGAGAAGAGTCCAATGTTGTGATATAAAATTTGGAATTTTGATTAGTCTGAAGCAAAACAAACTGCTGCATAGTAGACATTAAGGTTGATACTTGATTCTAATGCAGCCAAAATAAAAGTTTGGTACTCTGTGTCTTATATTTTCAAATATTATATAAAATTGGTTTGCCATGGATGATGGCTTAAAAACTGCAAGTGGTCATTTATATTTTCATCTATGAGCACTTGGCACTATAATAACTAAAACTCGGTAAACTGGGTATCAATACCAAGGAGAATAGGATTAAGGGAAAGGAATATAAAGGACTTCGTATGCTCCTCCGTAGCGGCCAGTAGCCATACCATCAGATTCCAAAACCCCACATTTAAAAAAGGGGGTACGGTCCAACTCAAAATAAGCTGTTCATTTTGGTACCTTGTCGCAGCTATTCTTATACTAAATTAAAACTGTTCTGTACTCTTACTTCAATAAGTCACTGCGACGAGGTACTTAACTGTACAGGGCTTCTATTCAACACGGTAAAAACAATATCGTTTCTGATCTGTTATCGTATCGTCAACGTTTTGGTAGCTCTTATTTTCTTGACAGTAAAGGCGGCCGATTAAAAACAATACCGTAAGAGGTCAAATACGATTTGAATTTTACCGCCTAGAATAGAGGCGCTGGTATTCAACCCGACACGCCACTGGTTCTCGCATAACGAAACACATTTTACTGACTCAAGAATTTGATATCGCAAACAACGGATAAATCGAGCACGGTTAGCAGAGCAAAACAGACCCACGCTGTAAGGTACGCCAAATTATACCCTGGTACAAGTAAGTTGTTAGGTTAAAGTTTGCTCTACTTTTCAGCTATCATTGATGTGTGAGAACAATAACTACTTTAATATTTTATATGATTTCGAGAAGGATAGCCCCGTTTGCACGCTTCACGCCTGTCGATCGTGGTCCGTGGTAGATTTAGGTATCCGTGTCGTTAGCGGTGAACCTGCGGCGCGGATATATTGAAAGGGATCTCTAGTAATTGTCATTTTGTATGACTATTTAAATTTATAAAATTGCGAATTATTTTATTATGAAATATTTTATTACAAAAATAATTTGTTCAAATTTTCATTTTTCCGAAAGCTTTTTTCAGGAGCTGTTTTAGATTGACTGCAAAATATAATTCCTAAACGTAGGTTCGGTTAGGTTTGATTTATAAGTGATATCGAAAAGTCTTCTATCTAAATATTGAGTTCGAAATTATGAACATTTGGGATTTAGAACAATTCGGAATGATGTAGTGTACCCGTGTAAAGGGCTCCCCTAGAGTGGTGGGTGTGGTGGTGTGTGTGGACTGACCTGGTAAACTTGGCTTGGCGCGCGGGTTGCCACGGATGGCGCTGGGCGTGCGGCGGCCACGCGCGCCGCGTCGGGCACCACCACGGGGCCCAGCCGCGCCCGCCGCCCCGCGCCGCGCCCACCGCGCGCCCGTCCCATGACATGACCCAGCTCCCTGCACACACACGATATCTACACCGTCTGCCGCCAAACCTAACCCAGAACACTACCGCTTCACTCTTCAATTGAAACTCTCCGCGCCATCGCTCAACTAGTAATCAAAACATTTTTTAATAATTTCTACACTCGCCACAGGAGCCGTTTCACTTATATGTGGACTTATTTTTTTCATGCTTCTGCAAATCTATTCAAAACGTCAAAATTGCTAGACTGCATATACATCATTTATTGCCCACTGTAAAGTTCATGATAAAATTTACAAGTTTGCAGAAACAGAACAAGTCCTTCATTTTATATTAATTTTAAAAGCGTATCAAAATATCTGTATTGCTCGATGTTTTCTCAGCATACGAGACGTATTTCTCAAATGAAGAGTGGAATGGCAAGGTGTCCAATAAGTTTTTTTAAATGCGACAACATTGATATCTACAAGCCGGATAGTTTACCGGGCATGGGTCTTAAATGATCATTCACACGAGGCCTGTAAAGACGCTAGAAGTCGGTCATATACTCTGAAAACATCCCGAACCATGAGAGGCCCGAAATCAATTTCGGAGTAGATGTCCCAACGCGATTTTTGGTCTTTAGTGACTCCCAGCATCTACGTCAAAGCCAAAGCGGTAACTCAATTTTTTTTTAAGGTTAGGTAAAGTGAACGATCACAATAATGACTTTAGCTAAGAGACTATTTACAAAAGCTACGGGACTGTCAAGTTGATCTTACAAAAACATGCAGATAATTAGTGTCGCAGAGTAGTAACGTGTCGGCCCGCTCTCGAGCTTATTATACTGCAACTGATCACATTTTCCTACAAATGTGACAATTGCAGACAAGTTACATCTAAAATAAATAAATATATGTGTATGAGATTTGACCGATCAAAGAACAATATATTACTAAAATACGCAGATAGAACTAAAATCAGCCAAATATACTTCACTTACTTAACATGCTAAATAGGTATGTACACAATCGCAATGAAAATAAGATGGGGATGAAACAGACTTGTCTCCCGAGTGGGAGATCAAGGCCTGTTTTAACCCCACCATGTATATTAGTCTGGATATAATGATTTATTATGTGATAGTAGGCAGCTAACGCTAAAATAACGACAATCGTCAAATCCAGCGAATTCAAAAAAAAGAAACAATCAGGTACCTACTGAAGCTATACATACTATTGACTGTAAAATATCCAATATTTCTAAAATATTGCGTTTACGGCAATCATAAATGTGTAGTTGTACTGATAGTTCTACGCTAACTTCTAAGTTCTATGGAGTCCAACATCCACTAGTTGTAGTATGACTGGGGGGTACCTGAATGCCTCCGGTCAGATCGTAGTAAAGCGAGTTGGGCCCGAGGCCGAGCTCGTCGTCCTGGCATTTACCAAGCGGATCAGTAAGTCTTCTTAACATATTCTCTACCTCGTTGCAACAACGAGAAATAATTACAATGTTATTCGATCATTCCAAGCGAACATATAACATTCCTTACCAAGATAAGCCGGCGCGCAATGTTTCCAGTGATATGACAAAGCCAAAACGATATTAAATAAATAAATAATGCGAGCAAGTGACTACGGGAAGCAAGGCGGGAACAGTGCGCGCGCGGGCAGGAGTGTGATGGTAAAGCGACAAGCGTTTAGTGGGTTAGTAGGAAGCGAGGCGCTACGTGCGGTGCGGCGGGTGCGGGGCGCGAGCGCAGACCTGGTGGTGAGATCGGGGACCAGCCACCCCGCGCCCGTGCTACTACTTTTCCCGGCAAACAGTGACAAGTCCGAGGCTGCGGTGGCCTACTCTAACGACCGAATGAACGCCCCGCCGCGGTCGAAACGTGGCCGTTACCGAATGCGTTTCAGGCGCGGTTCGACGGACGTTCGATCGCTGGGAGAGGCGCTCCGGCCGCCGCGATGCGATCACCACCGTCAGGCCTACACACTACCGTCTTTACCGAGTCACTAACTCCATTCGAGGACGGGTTTAAACAAAAATAAAACAAGTAAAAAAAAACAAGTAGATGAGAAAAATTTGGCAACTCAAAAATCGAAAGGTATTACAATAAATGAGTACAGCGACTAGTGACTAGTAAATAAGAGTGATAACATTAGTGAGTGTGTGTGGGACCCACCGGTTGCGCTCTGTTGGGAGGCTGGCGTAGGGCGGACGGTTGCGGTGGCCCCGCGTAATCAAAATAGAACTCATCGTACCGGTAAAATGGCTCATTGTAGCCACCTCGGTAATCACCGTACCCGTAATAGTCGTAATCATAATCTATAAACACACAACACACGCCTTTTAGAGGCTAAGCTAAACTAACGCTAACTTACAAGCTACCGTGTTGTCGGCTCCACGACACTCTACCGGGAAAAGATTAACATGCTAGTAACGGGGCGTCACACGGCGCTCCGGCGCCCATGCATCTCTATCACAAACCTTCGTCAATCAACCCACAAACAAACGTCACTAGTCTCAACAGCCTCGGGTCTCCTCTAGTCTGCGGATAAACTATCCCACCACCAAACATTAAAAAAGCGTGTGAAACGAACATGAAATCAGAAATCGTGACCCTTCTATGAATGACTGCTTACATCCGCATGTTATCGATGAGAAAATGTATCGAAGGTTCGAGGCATGCATCGGTGTTGGTTAATTCGGTTATTACAATCAAATTGTAGTCACTACTTTCTCCTCTATATGACAAGTTGTCTTCATTTAAACAGCCTATCTGTTTTTAACTATTCGTCTCCCGAAACCATGCACTGATATTGGATTCTAATGTAGCTGTCATTAATGTCTAGCCTAATTTAGCAATAAGTTAATGAAATATGTTTGAGCCGCAACCGTACTCAAAATTTTCCATCTCTTATTGAATAGCAACGAGGTAGAGTATGGTAAAACTGTGGAAAGTCCCGTGTAAAGTTGCGGCCATTTTGTTAGTAGGACAATAGCGATGTGCGAGTGTGTGCGTGGAGACCACACCGTGTACTTCACTGGCCGACTTCTGCCAGAGGTGAAAATATCTACAAAACTTGAGAAACCTTAAGTCCTTCAGAAAATAAATGAACAAATTTAGCAGTTATTTTCACCAGCGGTAAAGAAGAGGAAACTGTACGAAATCGTGTTGTGGGAGGGACTGGCGGGAGGCCAGAGAAAGAGGTTTGTGGTTGCTTCTTGCGTTTCGTGTTTACATACATACGACGTGCTTTTAGTATAGATTGCTGTGTCGAAATGTAATTTAAAAACTTGTTGGACTAAACGATTAAGATGTTATTAACGAGTACAAGGGATTCTTAGTTTCCTAGCAAATTCCGTTATTGCTCATAGGGTACACTTTGACCAAAGTCCTTGAAGTAAGAAGGACATTTGATGCAGGAGACTTACGACCCACATTTTTTTCCTATATCCCGAACTATCCAAAGTATATTTAGCTAAACCAGGCATTCTAGCGTCCGCTACCCACAACAGATTGCACAATGTAAAATAAATATAATATAATAATAAGTTCAAGTCCAAATATTGTATAGTTGCATCGCTAACATTTATTGAACGTTTTGGTACAGGAGTCAAGATCTGGACTTGTTTACACGACCAACGCCAAAAATAATTACCTGGTTTTATCAACTCTATTACAACTTTAGATTTATAAAAGTTGAAGTAGTTTAAGTGCTTTTAAAGACCAGTCCAATAGTAATGTTTAACACTTGGCAATGGAATGGTTTAGATAAAAGATTTAGGTCTAATGAGGGGGTAAGGACAACCATGAAATATGAAAAATATTACTAAAGGTACAATAAAATCTGGTAAATAAAAAGAAAATAGAGAGCTGCAGAGTTCTTTCAAGTAGATTAATTAATGCTGTTGTACAAATTCCTCATGCAATTGCATTTGGTTGATAAGGTGCAGTCAGTCATGTTTAAGATGCACTTTAATTTCACTGTACCTTCTAAAACTCTGGAATCTTGGCTCTAAGGACCGGTTTGTTTTTTTGGTCGAACTCAAGTAGGTGTACATTTTACTACCTTGACGCAGCTATTGATTCAAACCACTTACTTGAATACGTGACTACGACAACGTGCTAAAATGTACAGCTAAATCCGAGTGACTGTAATAAACAAATTAAAAACAAAATACAACTACTCGGATTGTAATAGAGTTGAAAATTCACGTACAATTGATTAATTAAATTTAAGTAGTTGAACTAAGTATGTTGATTTCGATATTGTTTATTATAGTGTGACGGTAGAAAATGCGCACAAAAATGGTGTTGCATCAATTTTTGCTTACTTATTACTTAATCCAGTCCTGAAATCATTCACGTCAAGAACTTTGCTTAAAAAAATGATATTCTGAATTCACCGAGGCTATTGCTGACGCCAGGATACTAGTTTGTGGGGGACATTAAAGTTTTTATCAGTCGCCGACTCGCATCGATCGCCAGACAAAATATTGAGTATTGGGATTGGTAGGTACACTGCGTAAATCTGACTGAAACTAAATACAATTGCGAATCAACCTCCGACATGCGGTCAAACTCTTAAGTAGCTGAACAGCCATCGCATCAAATATGTGTATACACGGACCTTATTGCCAGTGGCATTAAGGTGTATAGATATTATTGACGTCTTGGGAACGTATATATATTTATGCCCTTGAGTGTACGTACAGTCAAGGAATTTAATTCCTATATCACTTTGGACATGTCAAAGTGACGTAATCAATCAAAACGTTAGAGACTTCTTGTGATTTTATTTACAGAGTCACTTTGATATAGTCCAAAGAGGTATAGGAATTAAATTCCTTGACTGTACGTACGTAACCCAGTGAGAAAGATTTTCCCATTTCTTCCATAAATCCACGAATTTTGTGCTAAGCGGTACCTTCTATCACACTGCAATACAAAATACTTACGTTTGTAGAACAATGGGGAATGTAACCGAAAGCTCTATTCAAACTAACACTTAGGTAACGCGGCGAGTGACAAATCGTAATCCTGGTGTAAACAAAGCCCCGTTATCAGATCGTTGTGTACGTATGTTATCTGAGTATGTCTATGTATGTACCTATGTGTGTGTGCGTGTGTGTGTCACTGACCGTAATCACCGCGGGCGCAGGGGGGGCGCGTCTGCGGCTGCGGCGTGCGACCGCGCAGCGCGCCGTGCACCGGGGAGCAGCTGCACCAATCAAATCTGACGTTAACAACATCGCGGTGATCATCACGAGTCGACCATGGTTGAGTTCCCCCAGAACCGTGTCATAATAACAGTGTCTCCTCACTCATAGGGGCTCGGGTATTGAAATTTGTGACTAATATAGTAGGCAAATAATAGACAAGTCACGTCGTCGCGCAAATTAACACATTTACGAAGATGGTCGCGCCCTTCTATCGTATGCCTTGCATATGGCATGCCTACTATACAAGTACTTCAAGTATCAGACACTGGGTGAAGCCTGCGATCCCAAAATGAATCTTACCTATTTATTTAAAAAGGACAACGCTAAAATAAAATCTAGCATATACCTATTATATTGAGTGCTGTTTGACACGTAGGTATACGTTTAGGGCCACCGGATTGCAGGCAGGAAAATTCTGAATTATCTCTCGTTCTAATTAATATCTAATCTTATTATACATCGTTCGTTAATATGTTTTGCAGCTTTTTTCAGATATTTCGTTAATTTATTTATAAATAAATAATCACAGATTGGATTAGACAGGACAGATTAGATTTACGGCCACAAACGTGTAATACGCATAATGTATTTACATCTACCACGCATCATCTATCCTACCCTTATGATAAAAAATAGCAATGACCCACAATCAGCCATTTATATAAAACAGAAATACTTCTCTGACAATAAAAAATCTAGGTAACATAGAATAAAACTTCTCGGCAACGTAGTAGTTGGCATTATCCTTTTTGATCGATTTTGACATATTAAATGCCATTTCAAAAAGTATGTAAGTAACCGTTAGGGATTTATCCGTCGTTAGTGGTAAACCTAAGGTTATAAAGATATAAGTACCTTGACGTGTAAAAGTGCCCGTGCGGCCTACTTACGGAATAAATTTATTTTATCTTTTTTTATCTTTATCTATCCATCGGCATTGAACAGTTTAAAGAGAAGAATTAAGTAGAACCCTAAAGGCTCACCATGCAATAAGTAATGTTCATTATATATCCTGACGACGAAGGTAACATTATACCTAGGATTTATTATTAAAAAGGTTAATAAAATAATATTCAAGTAAACATTAGGAGTAACTATATAAATGCTTCCTTGATATTATTGCGTGAATAAATCACTTTAACATTAAAAGCGCAACGATATGTTTTCTATCTGCCTACCTAGTCAATTGACGATTTATTTACATATTTTTCCTATCACTTAGCTTTTAACCCCTCGTATGGTTAGGAGCAGATCTGCTCCATATAGGTACGCAAACTGCTAGAGAGCAGATCTGCACAAATGCTTTGCTAGCCTACCCGAATTTAAATTGAGCCTTGTTTTGAAGCTTCTTAGAGTTAAAGTTTATTGTTGGTTAGCCAATAAAGTATAATCAAAGGCCATGCCAGGATAAGCTAAGTGAATCCGCCCCCAGCGAGTTTTAGCTTGTTTTTTTGATGATGAAATTACAGCCCCCAAACTGTATAATTTTAGGTCAAAAAAAAACTAAATCCTATACCTATAGGTATCTTTCTTCAATACATTTATTTTCTAGCTATCCGATTTTGACGTGCGTCACGTATATTGTGCATATAGTAAAGACCATTATACGATATCAACTTTATTATAGGATATATTGTAGTACCTACAGAAAAAAATACGACTGTTCTACCACAGATTAAATTAAGTAAATACTTACATTAATTTTGTAGATTATTAAAGAGGCTAGCTTTGGTAAAAAACTTGGAGGTGTCGCTGACGTGAAAGTACTAACACATTTTTTCACACTTGTTACATAGAAAGCCACGTCATCAAAAAAAAGGGAATATCTTGCCCGTAGATCAGCACCCTAGCACTATTCATCGTAGGAGTTGCTATGTATACGCGTCGTTACAATAGAGCTAGGGAACGCATGGCGGTCGGACAAAGGGCCGACTCCCACGCAGAAAGGGCAAAGAGGGCGGGGCGAGATACCGATAGTGCGCCGCCTTCCGTCCCTCCCGCCAATAGCGTAGATGCCGTCGACGACGTTATCAGCTAGGAGATATTTATGGGACAGCTTATGTTCTATCGGACGGTCTATTTGGTTGGATCCATCTGTTGTCCGTAGTTTATTTACATCTTCTGTTAACATTATTTTAATTTACTGTTGGTGACTAGTTGTTGAGAACAAATCTTGATAGTTTCCATGTCTTTAACCTTTTAAACGCCACGGTCGATTGCTATTTTACGTGCCCGTGACGCCACGGACGTCATATGCCGCAACAAAATATATGAAGGTTAGAACAACTCGCTGACAGTCTGGCGTCCACGGCACAAAAATCTGCCGACGTGAATTGCCGTCTTTGGCGTTCAAAAGGTTAACGGTCGGATTAATTAGAAAAAACAGACGTGCTTATCCTTTTCACCGCTATTGACGTGACAAAAGTCGGCCTCACACGCCATTGACAGCTGAAACCCACAGCTAATTTTAAAGTTGAAATTGGCTCAGCGTCACAAATACTCAGGTCTATTTTGCACTGTAATCCTCGACTTGATATGAAGTCCCGGCGTGTGGGGCACTAAATGTACTAGACGGACTTTATATCAAGTCAATGGCGGCGAAAAAGTAAAACGTCAGGAAGTTTAGTCCAAATAAAGATCATGCAAACATTAGCACCGAGGTCGTCGCGAGGCTGTCACGCTGCATTTTGAAATGATGCCAATTCATTATTATGTCTTTTTGTAATTATGCTGTTTGATGTTAGTCTTTGTGAAGATTATGCTTTTTATGTTTATGCTATTAAATTATATGCGTAAAAATCACAACCGATCCGTAGTCACACCAATTGGCCACACTGGTGTGACTATGATTCATTTTATTTACCCATAGTCACACCAAGACCGAATTTGCGTCTGTTTCTCTTTCAAAACCAAACTCAACAGTGTCAACGGAACTCCGCTTACGCGGAGCTCCTATTTCTGGGTTGTTCTGGCCCTCCGGGCCTGATATAAAAACGAACCTGACCTAAACCTTCCCCCTATTTATGTGTTCGTGTGACTACGGTTAAATAAAATGAACCATAGTCACACCAGTGTGGCCAATTGGTGTGACTACGGATCCGTTACTGTAAAAATGTATGCCTTAACAGCATTACATTAGGTATATCGCTATTTCAGGTAAAATAAAATATGCATGAAATGACCCGTCTGTATGCTGCCATTTTAACGCATTTTAGTTGCGCAAATGTACTGCCAGAAACAGGCATGCACGCAAGTGTTGTGGTGTTGGTGGCTGGTGGTCAGGACGTGCTACTCACCCCCCGCGGCCGTGTATCATCTGCATCATGCGGCGCTCGCGCGCACGCAGGATCTCTTCCTTCTTCTTTTTATCGGAGGGCGGCTTGGCGAGCGACACTTCGAGCCGCGCACCGCCGAGTTCCTTGCCGTCCAACTCTTGCATCGCCTGCGATAAAGATACACAAATCAAATGAGGCTAGATTTTGCGACTTGACTTTGACTATCTATAGGGGCAAGACACTTCAAAAATCAAAAATGGTTTGGCCTTGTGCCTTTACCGCGAGTTGGTCAATCTTCGGCTGCAATGCACGGAAGTCTAGCATAATGCATTCATTGCCGGTAACGCATGTAAGCGTTCTCCTGACTTTCACCCAGTGCCTTGAACGCGTATGTGCGTCCTTACAGTATGTCAGTTTTGTATAAAACAAAAGACGCGGAACCTGGCGAAAGTTTGTAAAACAATGCCGGCAGTCAATGCGTTAAATCACCAAATCTTAAACACAAAGTTTTAACGCCATACAATAAAAGATTTGCTGAGTCAAGACAGACAACGGCACGCCTCTAGACAACATTTTTGACAAAACATCATAGATGTTTACATTTTTCACCTTATTTCAATGCAATAAGGTAAAGAATTTTAGCATCTATATATAATTCGACCGAACATACTAAGAATACAACCTAGGTACGTAATATTTTGTAACTATCCTTAGCAATACTTATTATTTGTTATTTATTGCCCAATATCAGCCACGCTATGATAGACAAGTCCAAATCAAAACACTCGTCGGACATCTTGAGCGCACCGCACCTTTCGCCAGTCTACCGTTACTTTTGAAGGCCGCAAGCGGTCACACCATTATTTCGCCCACGAGCGTTCTCGCTCGTGGCGAGTACACTATTAGCTGGGCAGCAAGTTTAAAGGCCTTATTACTTATTGTAGACAGATCATACAGGTTGATCCAAGGTTTATTTTATTTTATGAATTTTACGTATCTAACTATATGAGTTCGTTGACTATACGAGTGGCGAGGCGCGACTTACAATTTTTTTTGACATTCTTTGTTAGGGCAAAACTACAACTTGCAACGTCAGTGACTACGCAACAATAAGCGACTTGCCTCAAGGTGCACCAACCAATGTCCGTTTCATGACGCGAAAACGATCTATCACCTGACGTTACTTGAGCGTGTGTTAACTATAATCTCACAAACCAAGGCCTCTCACATCAGCTCTGAGAGGCGTGGTTGCCACCCCTAAATAAGTGGCATCTATACCTAGTCTAGCCATAAGTTCTGTTACTAAGGTTGAGTCAAATAAAACTAACTAATGTTTATTTTTTAATTTCAATTCGTATAAAAATTAAAAGCTCAATTAATGTACCTTGTTAAGAACAAATAATCATTCTATATATTCACCGCAATTTCTGATACGATCTTTTAGCAATCACAGCTGGGATCGATAAAATTACGCATGACTATTTGTAAATTTCACTTTTTTAAAACGCTTAAAAGTTAGTTTTTGTTAACCATGGAACTTTTTTTGTTTAATATTATAAAACTTCCTATCTCTGTGTATGTTTAGAGACCAACATTATATTTCTCAACAAGACTCAATTCCAGCTTATGAAGCAAGAGATTTGGTGTGTTTTTCGTATTACTGCAAATTGTCGTGAAATCGTAAAGTCATTTTAATGAGACATCAAGATTGACCGGTGTACAAGCGGATCTTTAGTTGCTTGAAATACATTTGTATCAGAATTTAAAGCTAAAAGTCTGTTCAATATGTCACGCAAAGTTGAACTCTCTACAAGAACTCTCACAAAAGTTGTGGCCGTTATCAGTATCATCGTCGTGCGTAAATTAAACTATAATTTTCTAGTCCCGAATGGGAATACTTCAAGCTCGTACATCAAATAATTGCAATAGTTTTAGAATAACTTATTTTTATTTTTATTCTTTATAAATCAAAGTTTTGATTAATATACAGGTTTACGTAAAACTCCTTTAATTTATTTTTTAAATTGTAATAAACTTTAGTAACAGAACTTATGGCCCGACTAGGTAAATGTGACGTCACTAGCGCCAGCGCACCACACCTCTTCTAGCCTCGCAATCAGTGTCGTGTCATCAAGCAAGAATGAAGCAGTACAGTACCTTGACAGCACAGTCCCGCTCCTCAAAGTGCACGAAGGCGTAGTCCTTGATCTTCTTGACGCGCTCGACGGCCCCGAACCGCTCGAACTGCTCCTTCAGCGCCTCTTCCGTGATCTCCTGCGTCAGGTTCCGCACGTACAGCACTTTCACCTGCAGTCAAGATAGAACGTTAGTAGAGTGGTATAAAATAGTAAGTATATTAAGGCATTCCTATCTTTTTTTTTTACTATAAATTAGTTGCCTTTTTGTCAAATTTGAACTGCGTGGTCAAATTACTGTTCGCCCAAAACGTTTAGTTTTGGCAAAAGGATAAGTACACACTCATACAAAGAGGTATGTAGTAAACTTTGCCAATGATTAAAAACAGAAGTAAAATATTCTTTTCCTACTGCTGCAACACACAATACAAAGATTTTCTCATCTTTATTGTGCCCAGCTCTATATAATTTTATATGAAATAAATTTAACAGTATGGGCTACCTATAAAGTTTACTTAAATGCAATAAAACTTCGTATACCTACCCTTTTTGAATGTATTTTGGAATAAGAAGAAATCTGTGGCGAAACAATATACCTACCTAAAACAATTTTTTTATTTATAAACTGACTCGGAGCGGCCGTTAACTATTAATAATTGGTCACAACTCGTAGAAAGAGTGGGTGGATACTGGATACCTATTAAGAGGCCACATATGGTGCCATGCCCCCACAAGAATGAAAAGGGATGGCTTTATGTGCCTTCCGCGCGAAGAATGTGAGATGGAGATAGTTCGCGCGCGCCTTGATTACATTATTGCAAAAATGGTTTGCCAGCATTAAGCAGTAACATATGCTCAACTATAGAATCGAAGATCAACGTTAAAGAT
Source organism: Acleris sparsana (assembly GCA_923062465.1). Classification (NCBI taxonomy): domain Eukaryota; kingdom Metazoa; phylum Arthropoda; class Insecta; order Lepidoptera; family Tortricidae; genus Acleris; species Acleris sparsana. The sequence continues at coordinate 14,207,056 of OV281294.1, read as the reverse complement.
TATAGTGTTTCGAAAATTCTACCAAACGCATGCAAAGGCGTCATGATTGAAAAATAAAACTATCAAGGATTTTATTTCTAATCGTGTTTTCACGTTTGCCAGTCTCAAGCAAATATGTTCAAGTTTAATGTATCCAAAGAACAGATGCAAAGGCGTTATTGAGATTGAGATCAAGCGTGCGGGGAACAGTACAGACTTTAGCATGGGTGGCCTCTTAAGTTAGGTAGTTTAGATGTGAACTGAATGTGTACTCACTTTACTCATCGTATGCTCATCCGGCTCCTCTTGAGGGTCGGCCCAGTCCACTATTATATCACAGCCCCATACCTGACACAATAAATCCATATAATTAATATGTTTTGTTCCTCCCAACCCAAACTGGCATGGGGGAGTCTTCCTGTTTGGACAGTAATTCCATATCTCAAAAGCGAGATGGTATTCCCATCCCTCAGGAAGAAAGATTTAAAAAAAAACACTGATTTTTTACTTCTTACTGGGCCATGGAAAGAAAATATGAGAATAGCCCAAAAATAAATCAGTAATTAAGAGACAATTTTACTTCATTCAGTCTAATAAAAATTCATAGTGCAATTTTAACAATTAAAAAACATTAGTGCTTATAATCAAACTTTCCGCAAAATATGCAGCTACAAAAAGTAAAATGCACTGGTTCGAAGAATTCAACTTTTCTTACGATATGCAGCTACAAAAAAGTACCACTTTTTTAGCAACTGTATTAAATATCTACAGCATTTTTAATTTACTTTCCTTGCGAGTGTTCAACTCGGGTGAAAGTATCAATTGCAACTTCGAGCTATAGGCGCACTCTCACGCACGCCCACAACTCGGGGTGCAATTGATCACCTATCCCTTGGTTAACAAAGTACTATTAAACAAGAATAAAAATAAATCGTTATACGCACCTTTATTCTACCGGTGCCCAGCCTGCGCTTAGCTAAGGACGCCGCTTTGTGAGACTCGTATTCCAAAAAACAAAATCCTCTATTTTTCTTCTTATCATCGGGCGAACTATATATAATAACTTCGACGAGTCCCGCTGCAAAACACAGAGTCAGTACATACATGCGGGCGAGGGCGAGCGCGGCAAATAGTCAAAAAGCTTCCCTCGACCCTTCCGCTTTAGGAGCATTCCGAACACTACTAATTAAGCAAATCAAATGATATTTCAGGACAACATATACGGTACTGAAGAGCTATTCTAGAGAACAACAGAAAGATTCTCCAGTCATTACAAATGAGCATTCTCAATGCGGAAGCCAATCGTCGGGGTAACACTTTTTTCCGGCTCAAGTTATTCGTTCTCAGTTGGCACATACATTACATACATTCATTAAATATTATGATAAGATTAAGCACGAGCGCCTGACCACGCGAGTATGTGGCAAGTTTGATGCGGAGTTGAAAGAAGTAACGGACAGACAGCGGTAGGGATGCATTGAGATTCACAGGTTCCGTTTATCGGTTTTGTAGAGCCAGTGTTCCAGCGGCCTCGGGTAGTGGGTCCCCTAGGAAGTCAGGGTGGAGAGCGGTTCGGAAGAGCGGAGCAGGCGCCGCCCGCGCGGTCAGGCGCCGGGCGCAACTGAGAACCACCACAACCACCACGGAATAGCACTTATTATGAATTCGACAAGGACTTACGTGCGTGCCTAGTAAACTCCTCAAACAAATCGTCCCGATCTCGATTCTTAGGGATATTCCCCACGAATAACCGGTGATTGTTAAAGGAAACCGTTACGCCAATCTTTTTCCCCTTTCGAATTTCATAATCATTCAGCTGCAAGAACAATTCGAGGAGAATAGCCAAGGGCCGGGACGCGCGCGCGGCGCGGCCCGGCGTGACCGGAGACGGGAGGGCAGGGAGCAGGCACAAGCGGGAGCAAGCGGGGCACCCAGCGGTCCACACCAAGCCCCGCGCACTCAACCCAACTCTATTAACTCTTTAATCATTCGAGTGACACTTTACCTGTTAATTTACCAAACTCTTCCAGTATCTCCTCTTTGCCTTTAGACTTGGGAATGTTGCCGACGAAAAGTCGCAGATTCGGTACGCTAACCTTAATTCTGAGAGTCTTCCCTGGTTTTATTTCGTGATTATCGAGCTGTGGGAAAAATAACAAGGGAAAAATTTTGAAAAACGTATCAATTCGGGAATCGGCCGAGTCGTCGGTCGGTCGGTCGCCTCCTGAGCCGAGTGGATGAATTTTGTAGACGCAAGCTGACGCGCGCGGCGTGCGATGACGGTTAGAGCCAATCGTGATGAGTTAACTGACGATGATAAGCCGAAAGTGTTGACGGAGCAAAGAGGAGAGCCTGACATATATTACATTCTCTGCCGGAGAACTTTTTGAAGCCAATTGAAAGTTAACCCTGTGAAGTGGACCGTTTAAGTGAAAAATAAAAAAAGCGAGTACAAGTGTGATGGTAACAAAAAAAAATTAAAGCAACTTAAAATTGAACGAGGTGCACAGTAAAGAACGGGATGATGTCTCAGGACAAGCGAGGCTAGTTCAGTATACAGGTGTTATGTTGCACATTTACACAATTCAGTGATTACATTGAGGCGGCGGCCACGCGAATTTTTATATTATTATTTCACTGATTAAATATCAATCAAGTACAATACATCAATAATCGACTGTAATAAAAAAAAGTCACTGAACGCGAGTGGCCGCCAATGGTGGGATATTAATGGCATGCAGTTTAAATGATAGAAGAAGCTTAAATCTAAAACTCCCAAATGTCTGTGAATAATCGACAGGCAAATGATAGCCTTGCAGAATCACAGGCGTGAGTCGCCGGTAATCTTGCAAACGACCTAGGCTTGGTGGCTCCGGCGGGGTCCAACCATCGACTTCGTTTGCTAATTCAATCGAGCAAGGACTAACAGTAACAGATGACGTCATTGGCAAGTGAAATATTTATTTACAAAAACCTTTACGCAAGTAACGCCGCTCCGGTGGGCAACCTCAGTGTTCTATAAAAGACTGATATTAACCACCGTTTCTTTTGACAAAGACCTGATAAAAGCTACATTCAAAACTCAAATTATTTAAATTACTCATTATCTTTTATGTTCATATAGGCGATACTGGCGGTAAGTACTTGAAGTATAAATTACGGTTCTAATAGTAGATACAGAGCCCGCTCTCAGGTTTAAATGCAATCAAACCCATATTACAGGGATGTGTTGAGAGCAGTTTCTTAATATGGAGAATAAAGTTAACGAGCCGATGCTTAGACCCGAGGAGACGGATATACAAGGGACGTGGAGCCGCCAAGCCGCGGCGGCTATGTGCAGTGAGTTTAGTCTCTCAAGGGATTATACTTAAACATTCGGCGAGTAACCTGGAAATAGATGTCAAATTAGAATAAATTTTGCTTCAGATTAACATTGCACCAATCACAGATCAATGGCAACAAATTTCGTTAGATCACAAAAGTTTAATTTTAAACAATTTAGCGTTACCAATTTTAATGTACTGAAACTTTTAGTTTAGCGATAAAAGAAACACACTGTGCTGAACGTCGACAGTCGGAACAGATGTGCTCGGTAACATCGACGTATTGCATAAAGGAAGGTGCCAACAACCGCGGCGCGATCTGGGGCGCCGTGGCCGCGCGCCGCGGCAGCTGGCCCCGCGACGTTGCTAAGCCGAGGAGCGGCGACCGCGCGCGACCAATCGCAACACACCGTTCACCGCTCCCCATTATTTACACCCAATCGCATTTCCTATGATCAACTCCGACTCTGTGCAGTCTTAGAACCGATTAACGAAAACACGACACATTGCCAATAGCGACAGTTTAGGCTCGTTTGAAAGCGTCCGACGACAACCATATCAGTTCTACCCCACGTCAGTTGTTGACCCGTCGGCACCAGTTAAAATGGAAAAACATTGGTTAGTGATCGAAAGGGGGGTCAATAACCGTGTTTCAGGTCGACCAGAACCGACCCAGCGTCCGCTGGTATGGTTGTCCGCGGGCGCGCGAGCGAGTGCGCGGAATGGGCGAGGTGTTACCTCCTGCACGGCGCGCTGCGTGGCATCGCGCGAGGTGAACGTGACGAACGCGTAGCCGCGGTTGGTGCCGGTCATGGGGTCCATCATGAGGCGCAGGTCCCAAATGGGCCCGCAGCGCTCGAACAGCGGGATGAGCTCGTCCTCGTACATGTCCTTGGGGATCTTGCCGCAGAACACCTCGCAGCCGGCGCCCGGCGTGCCGCCCTCCCAGCCGGGCGGCGGCCCGCCGTACTTGCGCTGACCTGCCCCACAAAACAACATTCTCCTTTTCAATATCTTAACGAAGTACAAAAGTAGTCGATTCAGGCCAATGACAGTTCCAAATCAGAGCTGATCTCAACGTTGCACCATACATACTTCGGCCTAATTTGTGATGTCACCCGGGATGGATTTATCCGTTGCTGGCGTTAAATATATAGAGTCCCTTCCCTTCCTTCGATGCCAAACATGAATTGGTCAATAAAAGATGGTTTGCTCAGTTTGAACCTTTTCGACATCAAGTCAAGCGAAATTCCACCTTACGGTTACATATCAAAGATCTATTTTTGTTTGATACGGATAGATCCGTCAGTGGTGTTAAAGTCAACCGCCGACACTGGCCACTGATCATAAACTATGGCAAACGCTATGGCAAACGCTATGTCCTGTTTGTTAAGATATCTACATAAAGATCTGTTAAAGTGGACCTTTACTGTGTTGTGGGTAGGTAAGCTAGATAGCTTAACATGGAATTAGATGCCAACCCGATATTTCCCAATTTGTAAGATTCTCAACCGAAAAATACTACTTTCAGCTGTTCGTCTGAACTAAAATCATAATTTAGCTAAATTAAATAAGACGAAACAAGTTATTACTATCGGTCTCTTATTTCAAGAAATTCCAGAATACGGTATTTCAATAATCCTTCCGGAACATTATGTTGAATTCTCATAATGTTGAATTCTCGAAATGTTGGATTCTTAAAATGTTGAATCTCAAAATGTTGGATTCTCATAATGTTCAACAGGGAATCTCTAAATGTTGAATCTCAAAATGTTGGATTCTCAAAATAAATGACGACAGGTAGGTTTAGGTTATATTAGTTTTGCAGCAGGCCCGTGGGGCCAAACCACCAATTTCAAATCAATTAAACAGTGTCGACGGAGCTCCGCTAATGCGGAGCTCCTACTTCTGGGTGGTTTGGCCCTCCGGGCCTACTGCAAAACTAACATAACCTAAACCTACCTAGCCCCTGTTCCCCCTATCCCTTATTATACCTCCTCGTCTTAATTCCATTTCGACATTATTATACTTCGTAATTTTTTTATTTCGTCGTTATTATTACTCGTCATTTTTATACTTTGACTTTTTTATGTTTGAGATTTGAGAATCCAACATTTTGAGAATCCAACATTTTGAGAATCCAACATTTCGAGAATTCAACATTATGAGAATCCAACATTTTGAGATTCAACATTTTAAGAATCCAACATTTCGAGAATTCAACATTATGAGAATTCAACATAATGTTCCGGAAGCAATAAAATATTTACCTCTATCACTAAATCAAGCATTTAAAAATAAACGGAAAAAACGTTTTCGCTTATTTTTGCAATTTACTCTGAGCTGAGCCGGCGAGCCTTTGTACATACATACTGGCCACTTATGAATGCTTATCATTGTAACGTAACATTGATTACTTCTTACTTTATTAGTTATGGTATGATAGTATATAGCCCGAACGAACTAAATAAAAAAGACCATGTAGACGGGTCACTCGGAAGAACCGGAATTGCGATTCCTTGTGATACGATTAATCGAATTAACAGCAGAAAAAATCCGCGTCGTCCGATTCATCGAATAAAGCAATCAGACCACGCGGCCAGAGGGGAAAAAACAAAAGTTGTCTCTTCCTGTGGTCACTAGTTAAAGGCTTGTGTGCATAAAGATAAGTTTTTATCTGATAGGGCTAAAGTAGACCTAACGCGCCGTTTATGCGGATTATGGGTTCAGCTAGCAAATTAGGCCTTAAAAACGTTACCTTCGGTTATGTCCACAGAAAAGACGCTAACTTAAATCTGCGTATGACCCATCTGGCCTTCTGAAAGCCCGTCGTAAATCTGACTGAAGCCCTAAGCAAACCGAGACTATACTCTGATATCAGGCTCTTGAAAATATTGATGTAGTTAAAAATGTGTCACAAGCGTCAAAATACCACTGTACCCAGAAATATTGATTAGGAACCGACTATTTCCTAGACTAGGCACCGTCTGGCCCGCGGGAGACGAAATTGGCGGGAATCCGTTCGCGTGGGGTGAATGACTTGTGAAGTTGTTGGCGGAGAAAAGCGCGCGAAATCCAGTGTCGTTTATACTGTATTATTCTCAGATTCGTATCGGTTTAGAAATCAAACAATGATAGGTAATACTGGTTACGTAGTTTTAAATTTTTCTTAGCTGATAGTTGGTTCCGAATCAGAAGTTCCTTGAAGGTTAATTGAACGATAATTATAGTTATCTTATTATCAGGGCCCGTACTTTTCATGCCGATGACGCAAAAATGACGTCACGCTACAAAGAGTATGATTCCAAATGGTTTTATTGTAATTATTAACCATTAGTCGTCAATCATTTAATGATGTAAAAATAATATAATTAATATATTGACGCGTAGAAAAATAAATACCTACTACTTCATACCTAAAACGTCGAGTAACATTATCATTAAAAATAACCGTTTTTATGTTGTAATAAAAATGTATATGATTAAAATAGTCACAAATACAATTATGAAATAGACATTCATAAAAGTTGTAATCATAATTAGTAAATAAAAAAATATATAAGCTGCCGTGATCCGCATTTTGATTGCCATTAAGCTGTATATATCTTGAATCATTTTACCGCTTCTTATTTTTCATTTTTTATTTGTACCAGTTAATACATACCTAAAAACCTCCGAAATCAAAACCCATGTCGTGTAAAATTTCGTTATTTTGACGTCATTGGCATGAAAAGTACGGGCCCTGCTTAATATTAATCACCGAATTTGATGTCGGTTTCATTATTGCTTATGGAAAAGTAATTAAAGCTAATTATAACCGGAAATTATTATTATAAAAAAAAGAAAGATAAATGAAATTTATTCAGTAAGTAGGCCGCTCGGGCACTTTTACACGTCAAGATACTACCAGCGCTTCCCAAGAGGAGACCACTGCTGAGAAGAAACTCAGCTTCTTTGTTTAAGATAGGTATTAATATGTTCTAATAGGAGTCTAACAAGACTAACCAGCTACTATAGGTACCTATTACAAAATTCAGACGTATGCCTATTCCTCGGGGAAGGAAAATAGCGGTATCAAATAAAGTATTCACAGTTCCATTCCAACTATTATTCTGAATCTTTACGCGTTATTTAGTTGTTTTTCTAATAAGAAACTAGGTAGTACACGTTCTTTTCAAGAGATGGCGCTGTAATCAAACTAAAATTTGTTCGACCTCTACAGGTTATTGCACTGACCTGTGGTCACGTCTAACGTGTACCCGGTCCTGGCTAGGATGTGTTTTATCTTCTCTTCATCGGGACCCTTGACCTGGACAGCAGCAGCTAGCACGGGCGCGCCCTGCACGCCCGCTCTGCTTTTTTGTCTGAAATCCAACAAAAACACGTTACTAACTACTACAATTCGGACCGATTTGCGACACTACAATATACCCATCCCGTTCTTGGAGCAGTATGCAACGTGCGGCAATTCCGGATCGTGCAATAAATCACGGTGAAATGTGACCCGCGTTAAACACAATAGCATTGAAGCGCAAGGCTCCCATATCGTAAAATATTCCGGTACGAATTTTATTTTTAACCTGGGTTCTTTTCAACGCGCTTGCAATTATAATGTCATTGGTCACGAGTAAATGTACCGCGTTTTAAAATCACTGTAGGAAAAATATTGAGCGCATTTTATTTAGTTATCGGCAGGCGCGGTTATTTGCCTCGGGTGGTTGCGACGCGAATATAAAGCTTGCAAACGAGTTTCTGCATCATGCAATGGCTGCAGAGGCTAATGACCAGCCGTAATCTAATCTTGCGAACGGTGCAAACATACGGACACGGGGACAAATAGAACGTCAAAATGATCTTGTTACAGCGAATCGAGAGGCTGCGCGCGACTTAACTTTGCTGGCGCGGGGCTCAGTTCACAAAGCTAATACCTACATTACCTACTTGAATTGTGATTACTAAGAAGTTACACTACTAATTTCTGTGTTAAGAAATTACTTAAGTAAACAATGTGGTTAATGTAAATATTTTACTTCTGAAGGCCAGTTTCTGTATTAAATGATGCCGAAATATTACATTTGCTCACTATACAGACTGTCTTCTAAAGTCAAAGATGTTTTTTACATGATAATCTATAACTTTCAGTTTACAAAGTAGATAGGTCGTATTTTATGAAAGATGAGAGAGAAAATTAGCTTTTTTGTATGAAGATACGCGACTTCGTAGGTACGCATGCGAAAGGAGTAACAGGGACAAAGTAACTATTTTACATGGACATCATGCGAATCGGTGCTCATAGATGTATGATTCCTATTTTTTCCATTGCTTACGAATTTAGTATTTATTAAACTTCAACGGACGTTATGTCACAGCTCGATACCAAAAAAAACGTGCCTACCTAGTTCTACTAAGGAACAAAAATACGTGCGTACCTAGTACCGTCAGTCAAATTCTCTTTTTTTCTACATTGTAGCTTGCCTCTAGATCAGGGCATAGATGACGCTATGATAATTCTCAAAAAGCAAACAAGAGGGCGCTAGTAGGCCCAAGTGTTCAATTATTCGCAATTTAAAATTTGCGAGAAGAAAACCGATATTGCGTCAAATCAATTTTTTTAGATTGTGACCTAGATAAACGGTCCGACCACTTGGCAACCGTCCAATAAACGGCGCGGGTTGCCGGGTTGAAAAACATGACAAAGACTGCTACCTCTACCCTTTACATGAAAGGGACGCGGTTATATATCCGAGTAGAAAGTCTAGTCCTTCCCTTACGGACTAATAAGTAATTATAATACACTCACCTATAGGTCTTCATGACTCCACATAAATAAGCACTTTTATTCGATACATGCTCGAGATTTGAATCTAAAAATTGTCCAAGAACACTTAAAGCACCGTCGGATGGAAATTCTTTTAAGGCGTCCAACGCACGTTCGTCCAGCTCCACGTGCGCTAGCTTTCCAGTCTTATAAATGTCGTCGAGCTTAGCAGCTACCTGGAACGTAAACGAATGCCTTGAATATGGCTTCACAACTTACGTTCCTGAGTTCCCACATAGGATAGCACATTCACCATGGTCACAGATAAAAGAATACAAACCATGGTATAAATACCATTCAAAATTAATACTACAAATTTGTACATCCTGAGATTTTGAACTCTGTACATGAAACGCGCACATTTTTGTATTTATGCACAGTAAATTAACAATAGGCTTTCGTTTATAATTAAGAGATGGCGTTGCTGTTTGAAATTTCGGAAACGATATCCCGTAAATCATCAAAAACGCGTCCGATATTCAGAGTTTGTAGGTACCCAGACAATTTAAATTTTAACATTTACAGATATTCAGAATGCGGGTACTTCTATTGGTTTCCAATTAGGCATGCCCAACAAGAACAAAAGTTAACTTGTAACAGTTTCAACTACCTTCTTCAAAATTGATCAGTTTTTATGCTATAAAAACGTACTATCAATCCATCGTTAGTGTAATAACGAGGCGCGTTAATAATCAATTTCTTGAATGTGTACAGGTAATCTAAGCTTTAAAGAATTCTTACTACCTATCACTTTAATACCCGCCGATGGTAACGCCTTTTACGTATAAATTATATAAATATGACCATTCCATTAGCATAGGTAATTCTAGGAATAGGTACTTATTGTGTGTGGTCATACTGACTGGATTATATTTTTTATCTGTGGTTAAGTGTACCAATACCACTATAATAATAATAATAATAATATAAATTCAATAAGACCACATAAACCCCAACATTACGTTTATAGAAATACCTACATACAGTAAACCTTAACCAAGCTTAAAGAAGCATATTAAAGCACTTCACTTTAAAATTAAAAATTAAAAAATCCGCACTACTAGCTGGCATTGAAAATCTTGCCCTGAAGGTCATCATAAGCCTTCACAGCCGCCAGGTACCGACGAGGAAAACACGTCAGACTACCTTAGGCACAGTAGAGGCAGCACACTACTCTTTATTGCAGAAGTTATAGCCAACTCTCCCTTTCACATAAGATTAGTAAGAAAAAGATAGATGTATAAAGAATACTGGTGACATTAAGTTTATCTCCAGTAGGTTCTGTAGGCTCATAGCAACAGTATTTAAAAAAAACCACTGCAAATCACCAAGACTGCAGGTAAACAGATAGGTAAGGCTGGGGTCAAACTGTTCACCCCAGTATCGGAGAGAAAGTTTATATCACCAGGAGATAGTGCTTGAGAAAACAAACTGGCCATTCCACACACTTTGAAAACAATATTTGCAAAAGAAAATTAATATTAAATGAAAAGGTGTTGTTAAAAATAAATATTTCTAAGTTAATAAATGCTGAGACTAATACTTATTATTTCATATTTTATTAATGTCAGTCAAAAATATTCTAGAACATTTCAAGACAATTGAAGAATAACTTTTCTTAATTTTTATTCATAAAATTCCAATTAGAATCTTATTGGAAATTAATTTACTAATGCACTAGTCAATAATAAAGTGTAATAAGACTAATGCGGTGAATATTGATAATATCAAGGTCAACAGCACTTGGCCCCAATTATATTTAAAACAGCATAAAGCAAGCTTTGTTCTTATTCAACCCACTCTGTGACATTGCCTGATACCCCAATACTAGGTTTTAACTTTGAAGCGGACCTGAGATAAAATGACCAGAAACCACTTTAAAGCCCAAATTGTATACAAGGAAACTACTGTAATTTACATTCAACACTACTTAACTTAATAAACAAAAAGCCTTGTAGAGAAAGTCCAACAAAAACCAAATTTTGGCTCACCGAACTATCTTGCGGAAGCCAATTCAAATTTTAGTTGTATCACGCAATGAGTTTATATTCCTGAAACTACCACTAATCTTGTATTGGCCAAATCTACTAAAAACTTGCCAAGTAGCCTCACCTTAGGATCCAAGCCATAGTCAATTAGTTTGCGGTAATCGGGTGTTCGGCCAATGTCGGAGTCCTTTCCGGGCACTTCTTCGATGGATATTTCTCCATTGCCCTCCGCCATTCTGCACAATTATGAAACTTTTGTACACACAACACACTAGGCTTCTGTACTATGTGGGAACTTTAAATTAATTAATTTCAATAAAAACTTCTGAATAGTTTCCTTGGGATTAGAACACACTTGGAAATTATTTTCTATGGCTCGCCTACAGATGATGTCATTCGACAAAATTTCAATAAAGCCACGCGTGAGAGCGGTGCTGACAAATATTTAAATAAAATTAATTAACATAGTGAAATAATTGCATTTTTTTACGTTTCTTTCAAAAAATAATTATATTTACCTTATTTTGTAATTTTTGTAATTTTGGAAGAAATTGACAACTCTCTAATCGTCCGAAAAACAAAAAAACAAATGATGTTCAAACATATGAAACTGTGAAACAATGGGATTGTGCCCTCCTCATTCCATCCGGGTGATGGTAAATTTCAAAAAGCGAATGCGCGGGTCATAGCTTTCTTCTAGTGATGTGACACAATTTGAATTATCCTAAAAATAAAAATCGGTATTATGTCAAAATTCTAACATCGTCCCTAAACAATAACGGAGATGCAAAATCCGGCGGTCAATGACCGAAATAACACACATCAGAGTAAACTGTGACAGCTCTTTATAAACTGATACACATATCACTTTAGTTGATATAATCACTTTAAAACACTTGTAGAACTTCATACGAGGTAATCTACGAACACAAAAAACTTTCCGCGCATGAAACTTTGCCGAATGCAAAACTGCAATAAGTTGAGAGTGCAACTGCAATGCACCCGATAAGAACCGGCCGGCGCGCGCCACAATTTCCAAATAGAATCCAGTTAGAACCAATGTAGATTATACCAAAACATTAAAATCACTATATCACACAAACACTTGACGAAAAAATGTATCGGAAGCACTGTACACGAAAATAATTACCTATTAATTTTGCTAGTTGGTGGCCGAGACAGATATGGCGGCACCGCGCGACGTCAACGTGACCGCCAGTACGGGGTTCTCATAACGACGCGAGCGGGATATGCAACGAGGAGTGCATTCAAAGTTTTAAAGGCACTTAATTTGTTTGTAAAGTTTTAAAGAATCTCTCTGTTTTTAGCCTAATTGCGACCGCAGCGAGAGGTAAAATATTTTTATTGCACAGAGAGTTTTTGCAATGGTTGCGAATAATTTTGAATGTGAAAGAGCGCGGCGCGTCGCGCAAGGCTGCCGGCCGCGAGGTGAGACAGGCAACGGCAAGACGGCGGCGAGCGAGAAGCCGCGAGCGAGGGGGGGAGGGTGGTGCAGCCCGCGGTGCAGGCGTGCAGCAGCGACGCCGAGCTCGCTGCATACTTGCATACACACGCACACTCGCAAACTCTCTGACCTTCGTTACTCGTAATCGATTCACTGTCAGAGTTTCGCCTTTGTTATTATAATAGATCCTTTGGTCAAATTTTAGCACCTTGCACTCGGTATTAAGGATGCGTAAATGATTAATAATGACATTATAATTATTTTAATATTTGTAAACTATAAATTTAAATATTGTTTTAACTCTAACTGGAATCTGGCAGAAATCTTACTGATTATTTGCAAATTAGAAAAACATAGGTAGATATATTTTGATCAAATCAATCTTATAGGATATATTGTAATGAGATTTTTACTTATTGTATGTAACACCTAATTATGTAACAATAAATAAGTTTCTACATCTCACAAAAAGAAATTGATAGCTCATTGTTACTACGTCATTGTTACCCTGTAGTATTTCTAAGATTGTAATGAAAATTAAATATTATAGTAACATAACTATTCGAGTAAAGATTTAAAAAAATCCAACATGTATAAAGAGCATAAAAGATCTCACGGTTGCTAATCGACATCGTCCAATAGTAGAACAAGGTTCATTACTCTTTGATATGGAAACGAAGGGATAAAAGAGTTAATCGCAATAACCCCTTGCTTTAGTTCGCTTACACCTGCTGATCATTGAAGCCGTATGTGTTCGCGAGTCGAGCGAGACACATTCACATATTTAAAACTGGCCTTCGTACTTCATGTGTATGTGTAAGAAACTCGGATCTGTATCCGCCGCATTATGTGGGATGTGGGTAGGTAGGGCGGCTACTGCGGGTGCTTTGCTTTATGCGGACAACGTTCCAACAAAGCTCACACAGCTACAATAAGCCTTACATGCATCTGAGCTTAAAGCTCAAAATAGCTCAACAAAGCAACGCAGACTCTTCCTTTACAAATAAATCGACTGAAGTGTGTAGCACACGACCACAGGACAGACAGACACACTTCCTTTCTCACATTTTCTTGATATCAATAGAATTAAAGTTTAAAGTGCAGCGTTAAAACGAACTCTTGTTCAATTTCCGGTGTAAGCCTGTCTTGCATGAGAAAGATTTTGCTTTTGCTTCAGCTCTATTAAATTAAATATCGCATAAAACACAAAGAACCGGATAGGAGTTACATTTACACATATTTTTTATACTACCCGTAGGTACTTAAAATAAATCGGTATTGGAAATTCGTTTATACCGTTACATCACTATTCTCTAAATTTGACAGATTCCTAGGTTACTTTTTTCGATTTACCTATTTTATAGTAGGTACCTATGCAGAAAGACAGCCAGCCACATACAAACAAACTTTTTAGGCAAAAAATCATGGAAACATGTAGGTGTAATATCATTTTACTAGATAAACAAAAAACGTAGAGACCTCATTAATTTTCGTTTTACTGTTCCGTAAAATATTCCGAATGAATTTAATAGGCTAAATACGTTATGTTCAAATTGAATTGAGTTTTATTGCCTGCGCCTACTTTTCGTAGAGCAATGACGTTCGAAATACTTCAAACGCTCTTCAAGGTTATTTGTATTAACTAAATAAAAAATAAAAATATAAAGGTGTGAATGATTGTAATAATGAGACCTAGGTATTGAGAATAGTCAGATTTGTAGAAATAACGCGAATCATCATATTCATCATGGACCATCTTCTATAAATAACCATTTTGCAAACTTCGCCCGCCGCAAATACGTACTCCATTACAGTATTCGAGATAAGGTACTTTGTGCGTGTATTAAATACGTCAAGAGGTTCATTGACCTGCGCCGTTTCGCGCCGTATGTTGCCGAATTTTATTGTGTCTGTAGATTTGTGGGTCGCGCACTAGCTGACGTCGAATTGGGGGCCCACCGGCCCAGACGAGATGACGTCACCGCCGAATCAACCTAGCCGGTGATTCTAGTTCTAGTTATCGCATTCACAAAACGCGTACCTACTACGCATTTAAATAGTTGCCCTAATCTAACCCGCTTTGAATAGAATCACTATGCCATCGTGCCTATCATATGTGTCGAGGTCAATGCTATTTGTTTATTTTTTGCCAATTCAAGGGCGTTATTTTGCTGAATCCGTCTGTGCTAAATTTATCGGCGTAAAGGCGTTTTTCTGCGGATAGTAGTCTGGTACAGGGTTTACTAAGTCGCAATTGAGTCGTGGAAGACTCCCATGCATTGTCGCGGAGGTCCTCGACCTTTGCAAAGTGCGGCTTTGCATATTCAATAGAGCACAGTTTCATCGTTTTGTTTTGTTTTTCGTCAGGCGAGCGGCCACGGCTGGCCTGCCGCCCGATGCCTATCAAACGCTTATCATTTTTTTTTATAACTTAACTTATGTATTCTTAATACTAGTTAGAGCTTAATTTAGCGAGAGCGTCTGAAAAGCGATTGAGTTTACCAAAATGTAGGTGAACGATAAGCGAATAGAATCGCGTGGGTTTGCATCGCAACTGTTTTTTAATAGATTAGGTACGATTAGAATCTGATATCTTAGTTAAAGTTTCACGTGACGTTCCTTTAATTACCAGATACTTTGCTCTTTGAATGCCAAGCCTAGCGATCGATAGCAGTCAAAGTAAGTACCTATTAATAAAACAGTTATTTAAAACTTTTTTATTTAAGTTGTGCTTTTATACTTTATAAGAGTATTAATACTGAATTGAATACCTACTTAGGTAGGAGCAGTAGAATATTGTTCTTAAAGCGTTGTGGAGTTATAAAATAGAATACCAAATAACTTTACTAAATAACTATCACGTTAAAAAGTCAGGGACAGTCAGCGTTATAAATATGGACACATGGGTACTTGTATACTTTTTGTCGCTTTGATTCTAACAATTCCGCTGATTTCTGATTGAGGTAGGGAGGTACAGTCGAAAAAGTAATTCATCAAACCTTGCTAAGATTGACTTGTGATATCTATCTGTCTAAGTACAAAGACGAATAGCCAGACGCACGGACAGACAGACATCGGCGTCAAACTTAGCATTAAGTATACATAACATACCCACCTGACCCACCTCACAGCCTTCTTTTTAAACGGGGGTGATTGCTATCTTGTACGCACTGGCGTCAGTCAGTATTACATGTAGACAATTCAAAATACGTAGAATTATGGTGACACATGGGAATTATTTGGACATTATAGAGAACAGGAGAAGAGGGATGATTGGCCATTTATTGAGGCAACATACATGCTGATCAAAAACATTATAGCGGGGAAGATTGATAGCAGGAGAGGCAGGGGAAGACCAAGAAGAAGCTACATGGACCAAATCAATGAGGAGGTCCATGTCGTATCGTTTAAAGAGGTCAAGCCGCTCCACTCCACTCCACGTTATGGTGAACCGTACGATCCCGAACGTAAATTTAAGACATAAGAAAAATGGGCTCGATGTCGGCAATGTCACTAGAGATGCCAAAGTTATTTGTAACTTACAGAAAACTCAACCTCATTGCTGTAGGATGTCCAATTGACTTTGGACCTAAGGTAGGTCTTATATTTAACCCGTTGATCGTATCTACGAAATCAAAAGGATAAAGTCGAAGCATCACAAACGTGACCAACTTTTGACGCTCATTATAGCTTATTAACTATGCCGAGGGAAAGTTTGACAAGTGAAATAAGTGTGGGAAAACACGTAATCCGGTGGGAAAAGTTTTTCATGTGTTTGAATACGAAACCTTAGCGCATGATAATCATAATCGCTAGGTTCTTGCTCGGCTAATAACAGCATATAAGGTATGAGAACAAACTTAACTACCGTTGGTGTAAGGCGGGCAACACTGGACTTTGATTTATTTTGGACTAGCTGACTCCACAGACGTAGTCCTGTTTTTTTCGGGCCACATTATTAGGATTCTGTTGGTAGTCAACAAGGAACACTTACAGTTTCACCATGTCCGTCGTTTGTCTACCCGCGGTTAAACCCAGAGACTCTTTTGGTACAGTCACGTCCAATAATATGGTCTCAGTAAAACTTTCAAAAATATGTAAACGACTCTGCTGCAAGGGAATAAGGGTGTATATATATTTCAGAAACCTTGTTAATATATATAATATATTTATGGACGTGGCCGTACTACAAAGCTGTAATTTGTTATAGGTACTTCTACATTTAAATTTGGCCCCTAAAGTAGTAAATAAAATGATTAAAAAAAGTTATTTTGGGTACCTTCACTTTGGGTTCAGTGCAAAAACATAAATGTATCGAGTTGCGTGTTCAAACCAGCCAAAAATACAAGGAATAAAAATCTGAAAATATCTTATGATAAAGGCTATCACGATTAAGTACACTTGATTGGATTCGAGATACACTAGGCGACTAAAGGGTTTATATGTAAAAAAAACTTTAAAATTTTAATTGTCTGACATTCTATATCGCCATGGTTTACTGTAAATTTTGTTTACGTTAAACCCTTGTTAAACTATATTTCGACTGTAAAAAAGGCCAATTTGTCAAACATAACTTTTTTCACAGCTGCAATAAAAGCTGATTCATGTAACAAACAGTTGAGAAAAATAAATTTTTGAATAGCTATAAAAATAACCAAAATATGAGCCAACAAAGATTTGTTCCTATCTCTTTCCAGGGGCCCGTTTCTCAAAAAGTATTAGTCTAATAATATTAGTGTTTTGTCTCATTTTGTAGTGTTATTTACGAGACAAAACACTAATATTATTAGA
Source organism: Acleris sparsana (assembly GCA_923062465.1). Taxonomy (NCBI): domain Eukaryota; kingdom Metazoa; phylum Arthropoda; class Insecta; order Lepidoptera; family Tortricidae; genus Acleris; species Acleris sparsana. The sequence goes on along the minus strand of OV281294.1, from coordinate 14,189,692 downwards.
CTAATACGGTTTGAGAAACGGGCCCCAGTAAAATAGAATTTAACATGGAGTTTATACGGCCGAGCTTTTACATGGCGTCACAGTGCATATCGGATCTTACTTATGGTGATCTTTTAGGGTATTTACATATGTTGCTGAGAAATCCGATTTATAAAATCCATGCATATTCCCTATACGTATCCAAAGTTGCGATGATAACCAAAGATAGCTGCGACTTTATAGTTGAGAAAGATACATTAATTTCTTGCGCTGTAGGTACGCAAACAAGGAAGTGGTTTCTTCATCCTAAGATTTTCCCACTGCGATACAATAATATCCTTATATTTTAAAAAGTGGGAGCCATGTAATTTCTTATGACCGGCAACGCTTTTTATTCTACTCGTGCCCTTGTTGCTAATGTCGCGGTACCCATTCTCCATCAGGTGAGCCATCTGCCTGTCATCTGCCATAAAAAAACCGGACAAGTGCGAGTCGGACTCGAGTACCGAGGGTTCCGCATCTTTGTCGTATTTGTAATATTAGAAACCCAAAAGAGTCCTGCTGCTTGCTGTCTTCATACTTTAGAATTCTGAAGTTAGAAGTCGCATACTATTTTTGAGGATATATCTCTTTAAAGAAAACAGAGCCCCGTAACTCCACCGCCTTTAGTACATACATATTGTGACCGTTTTTACCTTATTTTTCTTACAAATACTACAATTTTTACGTTTTATTTTTATTTTTAGTGCCTGCTTCCAGAAATAAAAGGGGAGACAGGGTATTTTTCTTCGCGTTTCACGTAAATAACAAAACTATCTGTAAAACAAAAACCTGTTTGATTTAAGGATACAGGATAGGTTTTTTTCGGTTCCTCCGTTTTAATCTCCGGTTTGGCTGCTCCGGTGCTCCCGCAATGCGTTTCCATTAATTACTAACCGTAATTAATAGCCTAGGTTAAAGCTACTAAGTTCACTTTGATGTCAACTGTACCCGTCCTGGACCTTTGGTTTGGACCCCTGAACCTGGGGCTCCACTTTGAAAATCGTAGTTGAAAATTACGTTAACACCATACCTTTCTCTCGATTTGCTCTCGAATGACGAGTGACAGGGATGGAGTAAAAGTAAATTCCAACTTGGATTCTCAAAGTACGGCCTCTGGGTCGGCTGTTCATTGCAGGGAGCCCTTTGTTTCCCATAATTTTATTGGTCATAATGATATTGTCGAAATAATTATTTATAGTCATGACTTTTTATATCGCTGCAGAATTTCTGAAATATCTACTGTGTTGACAAGGCTAGGTTAGGTTAGTTTAGGTTTGATTTATAAAAAATCCTGGATATGTTACAGTAAAAAATAAGTTATGACTTGCGATGATTATGACCTAAAACACATTACGACAGAATAATTATGGCAGACAATATAGACACGTTCATTGCATCTGTCTGTGGCGTGAATGAATGATATCCTTCCGTCTTTTTCTATTTTCCTATTTGTTCCTCAAATGCCAGCAACAAACCTACCTATTTTTTTCTTTACTTTTTATGATGAGGTTATTCCTTGCCATGTTTTGTTTTATAGAAAAAAACGAAATTTTAAAGTCTTCCGTGTTAAAATAATTAACGTTTTGTATTTAGTGGGTTTGAAGACGGTATTTATCTGTTTTTTTTATCATCTAAATTTGCTTCGTCTTTCGCTTAACTATCTTATCGCCACTTCTCCACCCTTGAAATAGGTATCATTGGAAAGTTCCAGTGACCATCTGTGGTCTTCTTCATCAGTTCCACTTCACCGAATGATAATTTCTGAATACAAATGCTTGACTTCTTAAAGAAAATAACAAAATTGCTATGTGTATGGCTATAATTATAATATTTGAAGAGTGCCCTCAATTTCTCATAGATTCCACCATCAAAAATAAATGACCGTGGTAAAACATTTAAAAATATTGAAACCAGTTTAAGAATTTTCAATGTTCTTATGAAGACGGTAAAATGAAAAAATAATAATTAAGGTCTTAATTACCTTTAAGGTCAAAGGTTATATTTGTTTTTTTTTTCATTTTGAGTTTTAAAAAGCTTTTTCCAGACATTATTCAAATGGTCTTGTCTTTATATATAAAAATATCCAACACGACGAAAGAGATTTTATCGAGATCGACAGGTTTATTTACAAAAAAATACGTCATAACTTAGACCACTAATGCCTGTCTGTGCTTCAGTCATTTGTTCATGAAACATAAGCTAGGGCCGCGCGTTTTTAAACAGTATTACAACTTATCAACCCCTACCAACACGAAAAGTATAATCGCTGCAGCGAGGTAGGCGTCGTGTCGTGTTACAGGATTTCCCCTAGCTAGGGAGGCTAGATCTGAACAGGTCCGGACAATGGGGCGCCGTATTGGTTCTCACAACTAGCCTAGGGCTGAAGATCGAACTGGGGGCGAATGCAGTTGCAATTTTAATAATCACGCGTGCATTTATTGCATTTGCATATTTTATAACGGTTTCTGGTTCCTTGAAATTATTGTTAAGGTCAACCGGGGCAACTTCTCTATTGGATAAATACGTGTTGGGAAGATTTAAAGGACTACTTAGGTTTTTTTTTTTGCAAACTTTTCTTTAGGTTCCAGCTATATTAAATAATATTGCGCTCCTTAAAAACTTAGAAAAGATTTATAAAAAAAAAACTATTTAACGAGTTTTTCAGTAAAATCATATTTATAATCAAATTGCTTTTAGCTACTTTTATTTTATTACGTAATCAAATATTTACTTAAGTTAGTTTTAACTCGCATATTGTCCATTTTTCGAAAGGTGTTTTATTGGAGTCTTTTCTAAATACTCGCAAAGTTATATCGGACTCGAGTAAGTTTGGATAGTGGGAATTGATAGTTACATTTCTGAGACATCATTAAATGCCGATAGGATACTTAACAAAAATATCGTGATAATCTTGATAGCATCACTCCAATAAAGTTTCTTTTAGTCTTGACCTAGACTTGGTAAGTTCTGATTTACCGAACGATGACATAGACTCATTCCGCCTATTGGCACTCTATTAATAGAAATAATACTATCTCACCAAGCGGCAAGCACTAGGCGATCGAACGCGAAACTTAAAATTTCTAGGTCACCTTGTACTCTCGAGTAACTAGCATCAGCGTGTTGATCACGCCAGGGACGCAGCCATATGCAAGAGCGGGTAAATATCTTGCTCCAACGCATAGCCGTGTTTCTCTCTATGGTGTAACCACAGATTATAACAAGTTGGAACGTTTCCCAATAACGGTCGCCAGCCCTAGGCTAGCTAGGCTTGCGACAGTCTAGTCTAGACTGGTGTGAAATTCGCACCGGCCATCGCTTTCGCGATTTCAATGGTCGAGATTGATGGAGGAACCGGTCGCGGGGTGGTGTGCTGCCGACACGGCTTTACCGATTGGCCACTAGAATGTGCAGGAAAAAAAGACCGGTGTCTAAAGAAATGACACGTTTTCTACAAAAACTGCAATGCATGAAGGTGGATCGTTGTATTCGTTGTATTTTGTAGTACGTATTAGACAACGGACATGGAGTTCCCGTTGGAGAGTTATCATATTGTTTCCTCTAATGTTGCCCATTTATGTTTACATGAGCTGAAAGAAACTTTACACGCTAATCTGCCGTCTACGACAGTTTACTTAAGTTCACACTGAAAATACTTAGTCTTAGCCACATTCGCTAAGCTAAGTAAGCAGCGAATTACCTAAAGTTCTACAAATTGTTATAATCTTTAAAACCCTGTCGGATCGCGAATCGGTTTTGCGCGTCCGGAGCGGCCCGCAGCCGTCGCCGGGCCGAGGGGGCGCTCAGACCGGATCCGCGGCCCTCAAATAAAAACATCTATCGAAATAATAATACACAGGACAAGTACGCGAAACGAATGGCGTTGACCCGATACTCAGGGGTACATGGGAACTCACGGGACGAACTGGATCCTTAATGGCAGGGCGGTGAATAGGGCTCACAGACATGTGTTTGTAGCTATTGAGCAGTGTTTATTTCTAAGATATCTTGGAACCTGAGAGTAGCCAAGACATTAGCCTAGTTGGATGGCCTGCCTACGATGCTAGCGGTGTCAGGTTCGATTTCCAGTAAAGGCAAATATTTGTGTGATGAATGCGAGTATTTGTTTCTCTAAATAAGTATGTTTATCGTTGTCCAGCCCTGTTAGTACTCGACAAGCTGAGCTTATGACTGGGTCAATTTGTGTGTCCTCTGATATTTATGACTTTATGAGCTTTCTATCGTAGGTATGTAATGGTTGTAATACTTAGAAGTCGCTATCGAGGCAGAAATGGTATTACTTTCTCGGGTATCTCTACATAGCCCTAGCTACAGGGTGTAACTTAATTTTGATACAGGTAAATTTCATAGGCTATATATGAATCAATAATTTAAGAAACTATAATGTCCTATCGCCTCTACGGTTTTTTTAATTGTTAATAATGAAACGGAACACTTGGCTTTGTTAAATCATCGGACATTTTGAACCAGACTGCATCCGTTTCCCCTCCTGTTGCTACCTGTCTCGACTCTTTATAAGATTTAACCAAACTGGACTCGTCTTTCAAGATATTTCTTAAATTGCTGTAAAGAACGTTCTCTTCTAAAACGTAAGAGTAGGGATAGTGATAGGACTGAAATCAATTCGTCGCCTTTTTTATTGTTAATTTTGTGTATAGGCATACCAGTATACAATTGCACATGATAATCACAAAAGGATCTAGGGCTACTGTACAAACGAGTTGTTATCAGATCAAGTTATACTTCTGGATTCATTCAAGAACGATTAATCTCACTCACTAAACGAGTTCCGCACAATGAAATTGTTAACAGCCGAATAAAGAACCATAGGTCATGCATCGCGCCTAGGGTCACCCTATGAACTACGACCTATTCATAGATGACTCGTATTCTATAATTGTCTACGTCTTTGTCCGGTCAAACCCGTCCGTGAATAAAAGATTGAATGAATGGCCACAATGGGGAGAAATTGTGATAGGTGGTCATCTTTCTCAGCCGCTGGCTCGTTTCTTTGGACACCCCAATGTAATGTTAAACAGGGTCGCTCTGGTTAGGGCCGATTTTGAATTGTAAATTTTGTTTTACTTAATAGCCGCTCATTCGCACTCTGTTAATGTACGGTCACAAACGCGTGACGATTTGAATTCACAACGAATTAATGGACAATGAACCGCTTTAATGATTTTGTTTTAGAGTTCTTTGTATGATTTGATTTGATTTGAAAAGTCTATTACAACTCTTAACTTTTTTGCTGACGGGACTTCACGGGACTAAAGCGGCACGCCATAATAGGGTTATAAGAGTTAGTATCTTAGCATACTAGGATTTTAAGTATTGAGGACAAAAAGTATCTGACTTAGACTAGCTTTTTAGTTTGTCTACTACCTACAGGGTGATTCGGAGACCTTAGATAGATTTTTTATTTGTCTGGACTGGAAAAACATCAAAAACTTACTTTACCTACATCCGTATATTTTTTTACTTACCGTAAACTAATCTTTTTTTTTTCATTTGTTTTAAGACGAACAAATTATGATTTAATCACATTCACATATTTCTGATAAATTATACATTGTGAACTTAAAAAGTCTCAGCTCAACAAAAAAAAACCTCAATGGGTTTACATGTATTCTATTATTTACAAACGCTCGCTATAACCTAGGTAACGAAATTTTCAGCTGAAAAATCAAGCGATTCGATCGTTGATGGCGAATATTCCGGTGGACAAAATAACGGCGATCGACATTGACCAAATTGTTAACTTTCACTGTCCCTTCGATACCAATTTAGGTAGTTTATAATATACAACTTACTTACATAATTTTAAAGTTTAGTACACTAAGTTTTATTTGTATCTTACCTTACTCGTCCTCATCATTACCTACATCTAAAGGAAGTCGAGGATGCCTACCTTAATACATATACCTAATTCTTGGAATAAATGCGATTTTTTCACTCAAATAAATACCTACATACATACCTACGCAATATACAGCATGTTCAAAAACTGCAGAAAAGCTTCTCAACAATGCCCTTTACAAACGACGATTAAAAGGCCTGCAAAAACAATTGAGGCTCGAATCTGGGAACGCATCACCTGTTCCTTATCTTGATCTGACCACGTCCGTCGCCATAATTGTGCAATTAGCACTCGTCATAACGCAACAACGGATTCCTCGGGTCGAGTTTCGTGGACACGCGAAGTAGAGTACTCACTCGATCTGTGACAGAGACGAAGCTTTACGTTTAAGCGGGATGGTAATATAAAAACGTATGATTTTTTTAAAATTTCATGTAGTAAAATATCATGGACTGAGAGTAAGATAAAGGTAGCTTTGAAAGAAGACACGATTCGCCTAATTGGTTGACCTCCTACGAAGCTAGCGGTCCTGCGTTCGATTCCCGTAAGTGGCAGTGCAAGTATATTTATGTGATAAGCACGAGATGTTTTAATTAATATACCTTAGTATGTTTAGCGTTATCTTGTAACTACACTATAGTCGAGTTCATAAACAAGTGTACACTTTAGTACCTTATCACTTTTAATCGCTGTGGCATTCATATATGGCAGTTTAAACATGACATGAAATTGAGGTATTAAAGTGTACACATATTTATGAACTCGACTGTACAAGCATACCATAGTTTAATTTGTGTAAAATTTCCCCTGCGTACGCGTTACAAAATACCCAAAAAACAAGAAATTTTAACATTAATGTCAACCCTAGTACGCTGTCATCTCAGTCATAGTATAATATAATTAATATAATTATTATGTATCTCTGAATGGCGCCAAAGCTGATCATTCGTCGTTTAATTCGCACAAATCCACAACATTCGGCAAAACAGCTGTCTTCTTAACCCCAAGGGGATTTAGGGTAAAGGGTAAGTATGTCTATTACCACAAACGCACAAAGGGCAGCCAGTCCAGTTCGGGCACTTGTTCTCGTTTGATACGGGTACATTATTTTTATTTAATTTAAATTTACATTTTATTCAATTGAACGGTAAAATAGCAGGCACGGTGGAATTAAGAGACCGCTGAGAAAAATGAGGGAAGACTTTAGCAGTGATGCTGGCTGTTAGGGAAGTATTGATGAACTAATCTGCCGTGAGATGCCCGTCTTAAGACGCACCAGAAATATTTTAACCCGCCATGCAAATATAGGGGTATTATAAAGTCTAACGTGAGTGTCTGTGTAGGTATATGTGTGTCTGTGTGTCTGTATTTGGTCAGCTTGTGGCATCGTATGTAGATTCTAAACAGACGGACCGATTTGGACACACGATATCAGCTAGGTTTCATAAAAATTGATTGGGCTATTTAAAAGATATCAGCCAGTATAAAGGAGGGGAGGAGAGGATCTCTCTGCTCTCTCATCTTCTTCAGCCTGTTACCACCCGATGCTGAGTGTAGGCATCTTCCATTGCACGGTCTTCCTTATCCAGTTTCTACCGACTATTTTGACCAGATCGTCGGTCCATCCCGAGATGGAGAGTATCTATTTGATATTTATATTTTTGTTAGACACTTTGACGTGGCGGGCATTATTCTCAAGATTCGTTTATTACTTTGATATTAGTACCCTTACATGTTTAACACGAACTGAACTTGATCAATGAGATACCCAGCCTTCCTTTTTTGTTGTCGAGGGGGCAAGCTTCTCTGATATATCCGTAGCCCCTTCACGGGAAGACGCCAAGGATCGCCAGATTTTTACCCGGTAACGCATTTGTATTCTGGTTCTGTGTCAACGTCCCAAGCACGTCTACGCTCAGCGTTTTCTTTAGTTCGCTTGATTTCGTTCTAAAGTGTTTACTGGGATCACGTATGATTCCATTTCGAGACACGAACAGCTGGACAATTCATACGCACGCTTGAGGTGTTTAGGCTTGTTAGTCAAGTTAGTTTGACTGTGGTGAGTAACAGAACACAGACAGAAATGTCTCGACGAAATAAATGGGCAACATCAGCAAGATCATTACTTACAAGGCGGGAGTCGATACCGATTAGATATATTGATTGATAGTATTCGATCGATACCCGACCATATGTACTAAACGACCATTATTGGTGTTTTTGTTATCGATCAAGATGGATGTAAGGATCGCGTTACGTTAATACCATCACAAAATTTACTTGTTAATGAAACAAATATTATAATAAAAAATGTTAAGATAGCGGAACTACTCAAAACTAGAATCAGTTTTACTAAGAAATATTGAATGATGCGTTCTAAACGACAAACCTTGTGACTTAATTTTGTGTCGGTCTGAAAAAGTTCTACTCTGCATCATTACATATACTTAAATAATAATAAGTAACATGTACAGAGGTCCTGTATATTTAATGTTAAAATCTGCCTCTCAATTACCGTTTAGGCACGAGAGATCATTTTCCTAAAATATCCGTTGAGTTACAAACATCTCATTCTTAAGACATCCATGCACTAAATATTCTATAACATCAATTTCCCAAAAAATCATATACCTAAAACCTCTGTTTCCCAGAAAACCCATTTACTAAAACATCCATTTCCCTATATCCTTTTCAATTAAGGTAGGTACTTTTGAATTTTATTGTTGGCTTGCAAGAGTCAGCAAACCTAACCGTCTCGTCGGCATGATCGAGTCGTCAGAAATGTCTCGACGAAACTAATGGTCAGCGTCAACAAGATCATTACAAGACGGGAGTCGATCACGACTAGATACATTGATTGATAGTATTCGATCGATACCCGACCATATGTACTAAACGACCATTATTGGTGTTGTTATTATCGATCAAGATGGAGATAAGCTTGGATCGCATACCATCACAAAATTTACCTACTTATTAATGACACACAGATTATAATAAATGATAAGATTGCGGAACTACTCAAAACTAGTGGGAGTTTTATACTAAGAATTACCTATTTAACGATGCGTTCTAAACAAAAACCCTTGTGACGTGATTTTGGCTCGGTCTGAAAAAGTCCTACTCTGCACCATCATAAATAAAAATAAGCAACAAGTAAAGACCTGTATGTATCATGTTTAAAATCTGCCTATCAATTAAAAACTTACTAAAACCACAGCTAAAACATTTACAAAACACTAACAAAGAGACTTAAAGACTATGAGACCCCGAAAACAACAGAAGCTTCCTTATTAGGTTATTTCGTAAGAATGCTCATCATCATCACTATAAAGATATTCATGTACACCATTATTTAAGTTGAAAGCCTGTATGAATGTACTTACTACATACATACATTGTCAAGTAATTGCGTTTCCGTGCGTCAACTTAACCGGGTTCTCACCAACCATTCATTTTCTTCGAAAGATATGCTGTGGGTTCGACAGTGACGTTAGACAAAGGTTAAGACGGGTAATGGTGAATTTTCATTGGTCGTGGGGGCGGAAATAGGGTGACGCTCGTGGCTATCCATAGACGGGAGGTTTTTCATTTCATTTCATTTCTGTTACGTCCTGACAATCAACCATTGTCCCTTCGTTAACGAGCTTGGCTGTGAATTACTTAAAATAAGTTTCTGACAAAAAAAAACATTTTTGGGACAAACTTTTGTTGCCGACTATAAGTATGTTTTGCAAAGTCATTATCTGCTTTTCAAGATCAAACTAGTCTCAACAGGGTGGGTCTATGTGAAGTATAGCGGACTAGCGGAGATCCTGTCGCCACCTTCTGACTCCATCATCAGATTAGCAGATATATGGTCTAGTCCAGACTGTTACATTAACGGGAACTAGTTCAAAATTGATTTACTCATTTGGACGGACGACTTACATACATACGACACTGCAAGTTGAAAAAAAACTTTTAATAACTAAGTAGACAGTCCTCAAGATTTCTCCAGAATTTCACTATTAAAGTTCTCGAAAATTCTCATCTTTATCATCTCATCGCAAGCTAATCACACTTATCTTAATATTCATGGTAAACATTTCTTGCTCGCAATTGAAGTTGCAGAGTTGACCACTGAATATTTAATAGTTTAAATATCACTATGACTTAAAGTTTCATATCAACTAAATATTAGTACTAATACCTACATCACAGCTTATTATGATCATTAAAAAGTATAAAATAAAATAAATCTTATAAAAAACCAAATCCCACCTTGAAAAACGCAAAAAATAACATCTTAAAAATGGGAGGTATAGGGTCAGTCCAACCGAAGTAGGCGGCTCACAATATATTAACCAAAAGCCGTCATGCTCGTCCTGCTATCAATCGTTTCTGGGCCTCTACAATAATGTATCATTGTTATTAATGTCGCGAAGGATTAATTTTCCTCACAAGAACTTATTTATTTGCTTAATAGCTCTTTGGTTTGTATAGGCCCTGTTTTCAACCATATGGCAGGTCGCCGGGTGCGAGGCCGTCTGGCTTTCCGATCGGATCGGCTTTCCTTCCGATTGATTTGGAAATGAGTACCTGTGTTAAGTACCTACATATGGTGTATAGCGTTCTTAGAAAGGACCCATACATTTTTTACTGGAGTAAATACCTGACCCAAACATCGGGGTAGAAATGCGAGGCAAAAAAGGGTCGGTGCCGCGGTAAGGGAAAAAAAAAGGGCGTGACTTGTATGAAGACTATGAAGATATACATGTATGTAACGTTTTTTTACGATTATCTAACGATAACATGTACCTATATGCGTGCGGATGGGGAGACACTTGAACTCTGATAGATATATATTATTTTAGAGCTTTCTTAACGTCTCTTATGGGATAAGCCTAGCCCGGAAACGCTTCTGCAAAAATATCTATCGTTTTCACGCCACTGCTCGGAAATGTGGCGAAAGATGGTCTGTTCTTGGTCCCCAAAACAATCGATAGTTGTACATTGAATGAGCAGGCCTACTATGAATTTAAACAGACCAACTATGTTAACATTGTTGGTCTATTCCATTGACCAATAACATCGGTCCGCTGATCACTAATTCGACCAATCAGAACACACTTTGTGCTGCATATGAAATTAAATGAGAAGTCGTTTTATTTATTTAATAATATTCATCCCTTCACGGATAGGCAAAGGAATCAGATTCCATACAGCCATATATGTCTGCTTTTAATTATAAGTTTTTTTTTGTGTTACAATAATTCCTACTCACACTAACCAAAGCGAAGCGAACGCGGTTCGCTAGTTCTTATACAAATGTAAAATATGAGGGGTGTTCATTTTAACTTAGACGAGGAAAATTACTTATTATTCTCAAAACATATTAAACCACGTTCAGCGATACTCTGGGTCAAATTAACGATTCCCCATGCGTGGATGCCCCAAACAAACCTAATTATAAATAAGGTCGGTGTTGTACACTGTTGGTAATTAGCTTCCCCTGGCGTAAGTGTGTCCGACAGAGTTAGTAGAACACGGGTAAGACTTTCAAGTCTCGCCAACAAGCATTCCAGTACTACACTACAAAACAACCTAAAGGGCAGCCAGACAAGCGCGAGCGCTATAGTTAAAACTCTCTGACCAACTTGTAAACGGTTTTCATCCCACGTGATAAGGTTTAATATTGAGTTTTAGTACCCTCAATGGATAAACTAAATAAATTCAATGCCTCCAAGTTCAACAGCTGGGAACGTCTCAGCACAAGTTAAACTCAAATATACAAAATTCTATTTTAGATATACCTAGCGTCGCTTAAATTCGCGCACCACGCATTAAAGCGACGCGCGTGCGTTTTATGCAAAAATGCGACGTCTGAGAACCAGTACCTACCCTAATATAATAAGGTCGCTACGCGTTACTTGCGAATCCAAGGGTCAATTTAGGCGAACATAACTTGAAACATTTTTGCTTCATGGCTCAGATTTTGGCAAATCTGAAAGATTTTGGCGAATATAATAAATTAGATGGGTAGGTAGGTGCTACCTACTCATTGCCTTTATTTGCCTTTTGACCAAATCTACACCTATTTGGTCTTACAAAAATCCAAACGTAGAACCAATTTATTAATAATGAGTTGAGGAAAAAATAAAACTGTACCTACGTATTAAATAGGACATGCTGTTTACCTATAGTTATCTAATTAAAGAAAAAAAAACCATCGATTTTGAGGTTATTCTTAATTAGATTTAATTTGATCAAATAGGTAGGTACTTACTAGTTAATCTTTTTTTACCTTTTGCTTAAATAACGTAACGTTTTAGATATGTAAAAGTTAAAATACGTATAAAAACTAGTTTTACACGACCAATGCATGCCTGCACGCGAAGGTTGCGCCATTTTGCAGCGTTCTATTTTTAAACTTTTCGTAGCATTTATTATAATTACAGGAACAATGCACGCACACTACGAGGTGCGAGGGAGTAATCAATAAGTACTTCCCGAGACCAAATAGAAGCCCTAAAGGAGTTCCGTTGTTCACACATGTACATCAAATTAAGCGAAATTGAAACTTACATGCTTGTAAAAGAGCGGTGTCTATATACGTCACTTGAACGCTAAAGAGAAGTTAACAAGTGACATCGGGTGAAACGACTTCAAACCTTATCACTAAGCAGTAAAACTTTAACTGACGGCAAGTATTCAATGGTTCAGTAATGTATGTGAGACGTCGCCATCTGTCTGCAGTGAGTGCCAGTATGAGTGACCAAAGGTGCATTTTAAAAATGGCCTTTACAAAGAAATGGTCTTTTGATAAAAATGTTTGCGAGGGTTTTATGATGAAAATTGTTGGCTTTAAACTTGGCAAGCCAAATATTTGGCAAATATTCAAGTTTATATCATAAGATAAGGTCAATTAACTGCTAGTAGTTATCCTGATTGCTGAACATTAATAATACAGAAAGAGGCCTTTTTTACGACGTTTTTCTAGGTTTTACTTTTTTTTTTTTTTTATGTGTTAGGGAAGGCTGACGAGCACACAGGCCACCTGATGGTAAGTGGAAACTGTGACCCATAGACATTCGCATTCACAAGACTGCAAGCCTAAGACTGCAAATGCGCTGCCAACCCTGAGGACTAAGATGGAATGCCTCTATGCTAGTCATTTCACCGGCTGTCTTATCCCCAAACCGGAACACAACAATGCGAACACTGCTGTTTGGCGGTAGGTTAATGGATAAGATGGTGGTAGCGATCCGGACGAACCCCGCACAAGGTCCTACCACCCGCAAAACTGCTCTACCATGTGTAATTGCATGGTCAAAACTAAGTACCAGTTCTCTGTACTTACTTTTAGCAAATTGATAGGTATAATGATACTTCATTAGGCATATTCCGAGGCACTAAGGTCTAATTCCGAATTAAAGAAGTCCGGATGCAAAATGTACAGTAAATTTATACCCCTCAACTCACTAGTCTTAAAAACAAAAGGTTTTTAGATACCTAAGTATCCCCTAATCAAAACTTTTTTTTTAAGTAGAAACAGAAGCAGAAATTATGTAGGTACCGTAATATGTAAACCATAAATTTGTTGTGACAAAAAAAATGATTAAAATGTTGCCAATACATTCTCAGAGAAATTCCTGGAAATAACTGATTGTGAAGTTAGTAAATTATCTTAGATAATTCCCTTCACAGTCTTTAGTTCTCGAAAATCGCTAAAGTTAGAGTAATGCATTTTATTTAGGCGCCCAGCGATTGCTATTTACTGCTCTGAGCAATAATGTTCCATTACCGTCCTGCTGGGTAGTGAAGAACTATAAGTCATTTGTTCAGTCTGTGACAGCTACACGTACGCAGCGAAAAGGTCAAGACCGAAATTGACGATACTTGCTGTATTAATTCAATGTTAACGTTGACAAGTGTCGCATCAGAATAACTTGGACTTCCGCAATAAGAATTCAAGTCCTCAGACAACTCTTTAAAGAATATTTCGGTGTAGAAAGCCAACTTTTTAACGCCACGTGAAAAACATACATATAGATTTAGGCTAAAGCTTAGGTAGGTGATTCTCTTAACTCACTTTACAAATCAACGGACGTTTTATTAAGCGGAGAGTTGAGGTTGTCCCGTCGGAAGGTACAAACCAATGCCATCTCAAAACTCGCTCGTATGACTTCTTTCGACTGATCGACCCTTTGACGACTAGCAGTTTGTTTTGTTGTCACTAAAACTAGAACTAGAAACGTTTTTAATCTAGATTTAAGATTTAAACTCAATTTAACGGGGCCTTTTCGTTTACTAAACAACATTCTTCATAAGTATGTACATTGCTAAAAAGTTCGCATGGCCACCCTATTTCCTTGACGCAATGCAGTTTTCCCGCCGCGCTCGATAGCAGCGTAGTTACCCTATGGTCCCACGAATGCAGTTCTTTACCCGCTATAGCGTAGTCACAGTCACCCTTTAACACATTTCGTGCCAGTGACACGTTTGAGGTTCGAAATTAACATACAAATGCCGGTTGGTGGCACCGAATCTGGGAAAGCACAACATTTGTTTTGCCGTCGAGAGTTGCGCTACTGCCACGCGTCAGTGTAAAAACTAGTATAGGATACGACTCGTTCTAATTTTGTCCGCCTGCACTGTTAAGTTGGTATTGATGCTGTAATAGGTTGCATGCACCTGGATGATGTAGAGAAAGCTCAACTTTCCACAAGCGGCTTGGGACAAATGGTTCTCGTTACGTGCACGGTTGGAACGAGCTGTTCAATGTTTTATTTTGTGTAGGGTAGGTAATTATTGTTTGCACACTTAGAACTTGACTTGACGTAGGTAGAACAACATATTATTACAAGTCTTTAGTAAGGTAGTCGATAAATTTTAACTTTACCACTTTTTGACTCTATTCGTATGAATTTAAGATTAAAAAGTAAACTTCTTGTTCGATTATAAATATTTTTTGAAATCTGAAGTCGTCGTTAAAGTTTGCACGGTGCAACGTGTCAAGCCAAACAGGTTTACCTAGTAACTTAGGTACAATAATTTCTTCACACACCTTGTATTGTATTTAAATGAAAATATTTTAGACAAATTACGGATAGAAACAAGAAAATTATATATAGGCATTAAAAGTTACCGCGAAACTCAAATGAAATCCTGCAATTACACATTGGCACATTGCTCACAATCTGTGGTGACTGTGACGAGGTCTACTGAGTTGGTAAAATTGTATGTATGTATATTTGTTTGAAAATAACTCAAATAAATAATAGTCAATAATTTTTAGTATTAATTTACAAGGTTATGATGTTGTAAATCTTTATAAATGAATAATTATGTATTTTTTGTAAATATTAAACCATTAATTATAATTATTTCGACCTTTTTGTTTAGTTAGGCAATAAATAGGTAAAAAATAATCCTCAACGTTACCACTACCTGCAACGAAACGTTAACTTTAGGGTTGCTAGCCTTGTTAACTTTATAGAAGTAGAAATATCATTTCGCCGCATTATGTAAATAAAAAATCATTTTGGCTAATTACCTTTAATACACCTGGAATAAACGACGGCATTTTAAATATGTCCGTCAACACAAACCACAAAAAATGCTATAATGTATTATCAGTAAATTTTACAAATTGTGATTGAAGGTTTGACAGTAGTAATTAAAATAATGTGATAGCAACATCGATTTTCAGTCATTCAGGCCGAAATGGGGGTGCTGTCAATTCGCTTGAAACCCAATTTTCTGGGTTTATTAAGATCTTTAAACAGTATAAACTGGTTTATTGTATTACTTAGTTTAATTAATTTATCTGAATGTATTTACGAGGACCAAATAGGCAAATTCGATTGGTAAGTATCGTTATAGGTTATGATATTTGTATGTCATCCTAGAACACCAAGTAAGTGAATTATTAATATTTAAATTGTTTCCAGGCGTCAGACGTACGTGGGGAGAATTAAATTTTCTCAATTCGATACAGTTTCGACAGCGAAGAAGATAATTGTCGCTACGGAGGAGAATGTATTGGCCGCTTTGAATTTGAAGACTGGTTTGTACATTAATTTATATTTATTGCCCGTATCCGCTTTATGTTCAATAAAATATCGTTTTCTGTTAGGTCCGCGTTAGCTAGAGGTAAAAAAGTTCAGTGAGTTGTACAATTTTTAATGTAAGTTTGATGAAAAATGAATCATATTTTATTCAATGTGTCTAACCTCAAGTTAACCTATTGAATTTTTTTCTGATATAGATTGATTTTTCACTAGTAACACGCGTTAATGGAGTATTGCAAATGAATTCAGAATCTTACTACATAATATGTTATGTTTTCCATTCTCATGATAATATGATAAAATATCCAAAAAAAATCCTGCTATATGGGATAGGGCCAGAGGTGTCTCATTAGATTTTTACATCAACACGGGCTAAATTTTAATTTGGTCAATTGCCTTGGGGAGGTATAGTGCTCATTCTTATTTTTATTACACCTGTGAAACAATTTATATTTATTCAATCAATAACCCCTCAGTCCTCGGAGTCAATGGTGTATTTGCTGCAAGTTAAACCAACTAAAATTGCTGACATTTCAGGGGTTACGATTTATGCTATGAAATACCAATACAAAACAAATTGTATATATAATTTTGAGTCTTATTCCTTAACGACAAGGTACAAAACTGCTATTCATATTCCTGCCCCAAGCTCCATCTTGTATACTTACAAATTGTTCGTATCAATTTTGAACTATCTAAGTAACTGTTTCTGTGTCCAGGTCAAGTAGTATGGCGCCACGTGTTCGAGTCTGCCTCCACAGGCAACATTCAGCTGCTCCATGTCAGCGACAAAGTGGTGACGGTGACGGGAGAAAACCCCTACATCGTAAGAGGATGGGATTCAGACTCTGGTAAGATGTTTTTGGTAAAATTAACTCAAGTTTTAGAAAGTCCTGAACCCTTATCACTGAAAATGTTAAGACAGCAAATGTTTACATTTGATTTCTGTTTATATATCAATTTGGGTTATCTGTGTGTCAATTTACAACATTTGAGTAACTAACAAATCATACAACTAGGTCATGCAGTACTGTGCCCGGTTCTGAAATTCCATTTCCCAGTTCTAGGCAAGGAAGGTACCGGGATTCTCGGTTCTCCTGGTTTGTTTTTCTTTACCTCAAATCACCGCTACATGTGGACATGAAACTGTAATTTTTATGAATGCATGCATGTCCTCTTCTAAAAATATGTATCTTAATTAAGTAAAATACTTACTAGAAAGTTATTTTGTTCTTCATTGAGAATTTTTTACAAATCTAGAGATCAATTATGGCAAATATGTCACAAAATATGTATAAAGCACCATATAACTTGTTTATTATAACTAATTATTCAGTCTTTAATCAGTTTGTACCTAAGAAAGCTATAATTATAAAAGATGTGAGACTAGCTTGACTTTCATTTAATCATAATAGGAAATAACGCCTCTTCATTAGCCACTTTACCCAGTCTCTAGCTAACATCATCCATCCTGTCCCAACTGTTTGCCAAATGTTATCAGACCAACGAACTGATGGTCTGCCCATTGATCTGTGACCTAAACACGGCCACCACTCTGTTAGCGCTCTTGACCACCTACCATCGTTTTGCCTAGCCCATCTCCACTTCAGTAACGTTATTCTTTTGCCAACATCCGCAACTTTAGTCTTGCGACTAATTTCAACATTTGCTACGTCATCCAGAAGTCTAATTCCCAATATGGACTGCTCCATAGGTCTTAGTGCAACTTTAATTTGGTGCATACTTGCCTTTGTGAGCGTCCATGTTTCCGATCCGTATGGGAGGACACATTGGTCAGAAGCTTTGGTTTTTAGGTATTGCAGGAGAGTAGCTTTAAAGACTATTTCTAGTTCATTTAAAAGCTGCCCGCATCCTAGCTGAACCCGTCTCGCTTGCCTTTTTGGGT
This sequence comes from Acleris sparsana, assembly GCA_923062465.1. Classification (NCBI taxonomy): domain Eukaryota; kingdom Metazoa; phylum Arthropoda; class Insecta; order Lepidoptera; family Tortricidae; genus Acleris; species Acleris sparsana. Next base: position 14,171,829 of record OV281294.1, on the reverse strand, counting down.
CAAAATTTAACAAGGTAGACATAGTCCTACGGCTACCAGTTCTATGGCTTCAATAGTTTCATTACCTACTAACTTTAATATTTGGTACTTGAACCGGGAAGCTCGTCATGATCTTAGTCTTGGACATGTTCTCCCACGTGGGCCCACCTTCATAATTACTTATCGACCAATCATAAATAATTAGAATGACAAGAAACAGTCAACTTTTTAAAATAATAAAAATCTTTAACTTAAACCACTACTCTATACTTACACTATAATACCACCATTCGCCACCACGCGGAAATAACCGAGAGAACCGTGATTTAATCTTCAGTACCGGTTCTTTAGGTACTATGAAATACCCGGGATTTCCAGGGAATTACAGAAACGGGATTTCTGTTAGTAGCTAACTAGTAACCAAATACATTTTCATGTAATCAATATCTAGAAATTATAGCTAGTGATTTTCTACCAAATACCCAATCTATACTCGCTCCTATTGCACACCTCCCACTGCGAGCGAAACGGACCCCCTACAGACTTGGTTACCTTACAATGGCGACTTGAAATGTTTCCACCGCGAGCAAACCTCTTGAAGTCACTGTGGTAAGCTAAACAGAGTCAGTTCGGGGCCTGCTCCGCTTGCGCTGGAGACGGCCATTTACATGCAGCAATAAACCTTTCTCCTCAATATACCTAAATAAACCTACTTAAAGAATACTTTACCCTTTCCAGGCATCCTTCTCTGGGAATGGTCGCTTCTGCTGCAGAACGAGGAACATGCTCGCTTCTCCGAGTGGTGGATCCAGAACAACATGCTAGTTCACATGCTACCGGTGTTCGGAGCCCACATAGAGGTCTCCATGTATAACCTGCTCACTGGGCAAAATAGAGGATCCACTTCAAAACTGCCTGCACTTTGGACTAGTAAAGAGTAAGAATACATTGTATGGCGTGTCTTGATAAGCATTATTAATCATTATAAAACGAGCGTTCAACTAAATTCATATAGTTACCAGTCCAAAACAGATTAAAAAGATTTGTCAGTAGAAAATTCGACCTAATATTTCGTTATAAAGTCAGATAACAGGCAGATGTTACTTCAATACTATATTCAATATGACCTTATCATTATAACATTAATGTCATTATGTTAATAATCTGACATTTACAATAATATCATGTTGGTAATTAATAAATATATGTAAATCTAGCCACATAAATTCTCTCAACAGCTGCGTCCTCTCCGCGCCTTATTACTCCTGCATATCAGGCAACATGGGCAGCAAACTGATTATTTCTCTCGACCTCACCGCCAATGCCATCCAAATCATCAGCAAGCCACTATCGAAATACGTTGACATTGACTCCTCGCCTGACGTAAAGGCCAGACCGCTTGATGGGAACAGTGTAAAGCCTGGCTTCGTGCTAGATAACTTGAAGATAGTTCTGATTAAGAATAATGATTTTGAAGTTTTGGATGTTGCGGTCGCGCACCCTACAGCCAGCGTGGGGGTTATTGAAGGTGCTACTGGACCATTTGTGCTGCAAGTGTGGAATGATAAAGCTAAGGTAAAGCCAATTAGTTTAATGTAATTCATAGAAGTTATAACGCAAAAAAGGCGCATAACCCGCTCTAACTTATAGAAGTTATCAAATCAAATCTCTTTATTTGTGTTTATAGGTAACTTAAGAATAGTTGATACATTATATAAATATGTCCCACGGTAAACTACCCGCACGCGTACAAATTAAATTATAGAGTTAATGTCACTTAAATATGTTTTAAATAAAATAACAAAATTATTTAAAGGTCGGTCAAAAAGTTGTCAATTAGATATCTGGCTTTTTGGTAAAACAGTCCTTAACTGAGTAAAAACAGTTATCAAGTAGTCATTCTTTAAGAGTTCTCTTAAATTGACTCCCAGGTAATTCCACAATGAAATTGGGTAAATGGTTGTAAATTTGAATAGCCAATAGCCATACAGTATGGGTTAGAAGTCTAATTCCTATTATTGTAAGCGATTAGCGGCCCGCTTCCACTTCGCCTAGGTTGAATTTTATACATCTCTTCTCTCTCTTTTATACATCTCTTACAAATCTGCTTATCTGCTCTGTTAGATCTTAATTTGTATTTCTAGTGATTTTAGATTCAATTTTTGATGCTTTTTTACAATCTTAAGATTTGAATTTAAAAATGGATTTTGGATAGAATGCGTGAAGAGATGATGTTCCTTTGTGAAGTGCTAGGAGATTAATTCCATAATATCTGGGTGTAAAAGATTTCTCATTTGGCCAATTTAGTAAAAGCGTTGATTCTGCAGTGTACCCTGCAGTGGACATGAAGTTAGCGGGCTGCGGGGAGGCGGCGGCGCATTCTAATGCATAGATTTATATAAAACCGGCCACGAGGGCAGCGGCGCTCGAGCGATGCGCTCCAGTCGAGGAGGCACCGCCGCCCCGCAGCCCGCTCGTTTCGTGTTCGCGGCTTAAAGTGTTTAATTTAGCGAAGTAGAATTTTCATGGACGCTCCCGTATACTAAGTTGGTCCCCAGGGCTTGTCCACGGTCGCGCACGGCCTGGCGGGCGCGGAGCTGCCGGAGCTGCGCAGCGCGGAGGGCCGCGCGGGGGGGGCGGCGCCCGCGCTGGCGGCGGCGCTGTGCGCGCGCGGCGCCCGCGACCACCTCGCCTGCCGCCTGCTCGTCGCCGCCGCCGACGGCTCCGTCAGGCTGGTGCAGCAGGGCGGTACGAAACCATACACAACATGAGCGCTCAATTCACACCGACAGGCACTGGCGGGCAGCGACCGCCACCGGCCGGCTCGGCAGAAAAGGCGCGAGGTCTCCCGCGACTGCTCGCGGCCGCCCGCGACGTTGCGTCTCGCGTAGTATTCCCGCGCCCGTGAGTCCCGCTCCGCGGGGGCAGGACGCTGGAAGTTTTTTTTCATTTTATTTTTTTAATTGACTACATAGTTAATTAATTACTAAATAATAAAAAAATAGTGGGTGAAACAGAGCACCGTGACTATTTCACCATGACTTTGCTGGCGTGCCTCAAAAATGAGGTACACTGAACCTAGGTAATAGGCAGTGCGACGGTCGCCGCACTAAAGGACTCCTACCCGTCTGATGTAACGCCTGGCTGAGTTGGAGATTTTCTGCCTTCTGCGGCTGGTTGGAAGTCGAATCTGCTAGTGGGATTTAAGTCCTTAAGATTAATCTGGTTATGATGTTCAGTCTGGGAGGATAAGGATACTGCCAGCGGCCGTACGCCGCCGCTGCGTGGGAGTAGTCGGGAGTGCTCATGGCGCGACATTTTTGAAGTTTCTCAAACGATGCTATGTATTATCTTAGTTAAGATAAAGTTTAAAATCATATGACACTGAAACTACTCATCGCATCGCTGCTCACCGCTACCATCTCGGTGTGATTTGAGCCAAACAGAAGAGTAATGAGTATGAATATAGATGTTTATAAGGGTAGACGTTGACTGAAAAAGGTTTGGAAGCATGACAAGTGTAACAGCAGATAGAACAAAGTAAAATAAAAAAAACATCTGCTGAACCCACCTTGTGTCGGACAAGGGCAGAATGACGATGATAAACTAATACTATTTTTCCACAAACTACAGTGAAAAACACGTGTATAAGCTAAAAATAATGAACTAACCTAAAACAAAATAGTATTTGACATGTAGTATTGTTCTTATTTTATAATAATTATTTTATAATACATACAAAAATAATGATAAATTGGAACATTCTCAGTCTTCAAACGTGCATACGTGTTAACAGAGTAGCAAATTATTTTGCTGAGATTATTGGTTATTTCTATTGATTTACAGTATAGTTTTCCTAGTTCAACACATGGCTCAATAATATAAATCAGTTATAAACAGAGATTAGGAAAGCCCTTGCTCTCAGTCGCTCCCAAATAAGCAAATGATAGGGACGGCCCGGCTAACATTTTAATTTAACAATAAGCACTATACTTGCGTCGTTCTACAAGTCTCTATTTGACAGCTGCCGTCGTAGTGCAAAATATACCTCAAACGTGCCTCAAACACATTATTTTGTACAGATTTGAAACGGTCACAAAACGGACCTTTTAGTTAGAATGACACCATCAGTTTTACCAATTTTGTATTTTTTTTTTCTTTTCATAAGTTATCTCATAAGTAGCAATAGTATGTTTATATAATGTCTTCAGGCCGAGTGCTATGGACCCGTGAAGAGGCGCTAGCCAACGTGGTGGGCGTGCAGTTCGTCGACCTTCCCGTTTCGGACCTGGACGCCGCCATCGAGTCGGAGTTCGACCAGAAGGAAGGTACGTGGCGAACCGCCCTAACGCACACAGTGTAATATTTTATCATATGTGGATGTTTATAGTCATTATCTGCTTATAAAAACCAAAAAAATTAGCCCAACACGGTGGGTCCACGTTAAGTACCTATAGCGGAGATCGTCTCGCTACCTTCCGACTCCATAATACCAACACCACCATAATATTGCATTGTCATCGGGTTTACATATGTGGTCCAAATTACAGCCTATGCCATTAACGGGAACTGGTTCAAAATTGACTTGCAGACTTTGAAGCGGACAAGGTTACATACACGGAATAGAAAAAACAGTGGAAGTGGCATGAGCTTCGCTTAGTAACAGACCTGTTGTCTCCAATACTGAAACTATCATAAAAACAACACGCCACCATGGAATTTCTTTTTGGTGGTGCTATCGTTTTTACAATCCAGAATAGCACAATAAGGCATGCTTCTGGATTCATTTCCTATATTAGAAATATTATTCGCACAACTTTCACGCGATCGCGGCAAAACTAAGGTAGGTTGCGCAGAACTCCGCATAACTATGCCACACGTTACACGACCACTTAATACTTCTACTGTTTTTTCTGTTCTGTGGAACACACATGACACATGTGTACATGCAAATCGAACCAGTTAAACTAAAGCTTGTAAAATGGGATTCTCCTTTTTTTTTTAACCGGATTTGGTTTTGTCTTTATGATTATTACTTTCAGAAATATCGTTTTTTAGTACTAAGGAGAGAAGAATGACATGCCGATACTGGAAAATGCAGTTCTTACCTTTTTCTCATTGGTGTTTTGGAATTTTAGTTTCAAAATTTACTTATAAGGAATCTTTGTTTTCTAGCTACCAAGAAGTATAGTAAGTATTCCTTTTCGTGTGTAGAAATGTGTTAATCTCACTTCTTTTGGTAGAAGTATGAAAAAATCTCCAACGGACGAGAACTGTTAGTGTCGAAGTGATTAACAATTACCTGCTTTTAAACGAGCATGGTGTTTTTTCGTTATGTAATATGTAAGACACTAACCAATTGAAAGTCCGGCGTGCCGGGATTAACTTCTTTAGAGAAATAACCTATCGTTTTATATGTACCTATAATAGTCAAACAAGATCATGCGTGGCCGTCCTGCCACAGTATAAATAGATAGGTAGGTTATCTTCAATCCTTTAGGAGTTTCTGTTACCTATCACCTCTAAGGTGACTCGCAGCACGTACGGTCGAGGCACGCACACATGCAAGCCGCGCAATATGCCTTTGTTTGAAGATGATCTACTTTTAATTATACTATGGTCCCGCGGTGACAGACGCTGGGGCAGCTGAGGCAGTTACTCGTATGAGGAACCAGTTGTGCGCGGTTCCCTTCCCCGCTACACCTAGATGCCCCTTTCCCGTGGGAAGATCGCGCATGAAGTTGTTTTTGTATTCACGTGTGAATCTAATCAGTAGGGTAGTCAATAGAGCTCGCTTCAAGTCATAGGGCCGCATATGCATCTTCAAGCGTATGTCCAGAATAAGATGTACTTCATATACATCCTTACCTATGGCTTGAAGCCCGTGATATGAATCACAAACATATTCCTACAAAGTGGTTTGCGAACATACCCGAAATATGTGTTCCACAAGTTTTCTTAAGAAACATGTTTAATTATTTCCACAACACCGTTTTATTTTAAGTAATGCAGCAATATCACTAGGGCCCAATTTATGACCGTCTTTATCAAGGTGGATAAAGCTTCCGGCAATCTCTCACTTGCAAACTGGTCAGGAAGTGACAGATGTTTTATCCAAATCGATCAATATGTGTTCAACGCAAAGCTGGGCAAGAGAAGCGAAAATGAGTTGGTGGTGGGGCAATTTGGATGGGGGAATCGGAACCAGAGGGGCCAGAGGCTGGCCGAGTTCCTGGAGAAGGAGGGACTCTATATGATGAACTCATTCTTCAAGAAGCCGCCTCATAGGAAGTGGACCTGGATGAGCCCCGATGGTTCCACAAAAAATGAGATAGACTTCATTATGGCCACAAGAAGACAAATATTCAATGATGTCTCCGTGATTCACAGGGTGAAAACCGGCAGTGATCACCGAATGGTCAGAGGCACATTGAATATAGACCTCAAACTAGAACGTTCCCGCCTGATGAAGCCTACGCTCCGACCTACTACAGCCCACATTCATAACCCCGAAAGCTTCCAACTCGAACTCACAAATCGCTTTGCTTGCCTGGATTGCGACACGGTGGACGATATCAATAACAGGTTGGTAGAGACTGTCCACACGGTAGGGTCTAAATTCTTTAGACCTGGCCGAAAAGATAGACCCCAAAAATTGACCGATCAAACTCTAAACCTTATGGCAGAACGGCGTTCGATGACGCTGCAGTCCTCTAGCGACGCGGAGTCCTATCGGCAGCTCAATAGACGAATCTACAAATCCCTGCGGCGAGACATTCGCGACTTTAATACGAACCATATTAAAGAAACGATTGAGCGGAACAAAGGCTCCAAAGTGTTCGCCAGGGATTTGTCTATTGGGCAAAGCCAGCTTACAATGCTGAAGACAGAGGACGGCAGAATAGCGTCCACCAAGCCAGAGGTGCTGAGGGAGATCGAATGGTTCTATGGACAGTTGTATACCTCGGTCGCCAAACCTGTTAATGACTTAGCTAAAGACCCGAGAGCTAAGCTCACCCGACACTATACCGAAGATATCCCGGACATCAGCCTGTACGAGATTAGGATGGCTCTCAAACAGTTAAAAAACAACAAGGCGCCGGGCGAGGACGGAATCACTTCAGAGCTGCTGAAAGCGGGTGGAACACCGGTACTTAAAGTCCTTCAGAAGCTCTTTAATTCCGTTCTGCACGATGGTGTTACGCCGGAAGCATGGAACAGAAGCGTGGTGGTACTTTTCTTCAAGAAGGGCGATAAAGCTCTTTTGAAGAACTATAGGCCCATCTCGCTTCTGAGCCATGTTTACAAACTGTTTTCGAGAGTCATCACGAATCGTCTCGCTAACAGGTTCGATGACTTTCAGCCTCCCGAACAAGCCGGTTTCCGAAAAGGTTACAGTACCTTAGACCACATCCATACGCTGCGGCAGATTATACAGAAGACCGAAGAGTATAATCTGCCACTCTGCTTGGCGTTTGTGGACTATGAGAAGGCCTTTGATTCGATCGAGACGTGGGCTGTGCTGCAGGCTCTCCAGCGGTGCCGCATAGACTATCGGTATGTCGAAGTACTGAAGTGTTTGTATAGAGACGCCACCATGTCAGTCCGAGTACAGGATCAGGCTACGGAGGCAATTCCGTTGCAGAGAGGTGTGAGACAAGGGGACGTAATCTCTCCGAAGCTCTTCACCAATGCAATGGAAGATGCCTTCAAACTCCTGGAATGGAAAGGATTTGGCATCAATATAAACGGCGAATACATTACTCATCTTCGGTTTGCCGATGATATCGTGGTCATGGCGGAATCGCTGGACGACCTCGGCAAAATGCTCGAAGACCTCAATCGAGTTTCTCAACAGGTAGGCCTCAAAATGAATATGGACAAGACAAAAATTATGTCGAACGCCCATGTAGCGCCTACCCCAATATCAGTGGGAAACTCGGTTCTCGAAGTGGTGGACGATTATGTCTATCTGGGACAATCGGTCCAGTTAGGAAGATCGAACTTCGAGAAGGAGGTTACTCGACGAATCCAACTCGGCTGGGCAGCGTTCGGGAAGTTACGCAGCGTCTTCTCATCCAAAATACCTCAGTGTCTGAAGACTAAAGTCTTCGAACAGTGTGTGTTACCAGTGATGACCTACGGTGCCGAGACGTGGTCTCTAACCGTTGGCCTCTTGAATAGGCTCAGAGTCACTCAGCGTGCCATGGAAAGAGCTATGCTTGGTGTCTCGCTGCGGGATCGAATCAGGAACGAGGAGATACGTAGACGAACTAAAGTAACCGACATAGCCAATCGGGTTAGCAGGCTGAAGTGGCAATGGGCAGGCCACATTGCTCGAAGGACTGATGGCCGCTGGGGCAGTAGAGTTCTCGAGTGGAGACCACGTACCGGCAAGCGCAGCGTAGGGCGACCCCCCGCGAGATGGACGGACGATTTGGTCAAGTCCGCGGGGACCCGCTGGATGCAGGCCGCTTCCAACCGGGTGAGGTGGAAATCTTTGGGAGAGGCCTATGTTCAGCAGTGGACGACCTATGGCTGAAATGATGATGATGAATGATGATCAATATGACCATCATATGCCCGCTGATTGACGTTAGGGGGCGAAGCATCTAAACGAGCAACATTTTCACGGCAATGTGTGGCCGGCAACTATACGCATCTTGCTCTAACATTCGAAGTAAGAGTAAGATAGCACTAGTTGCCGGCCACAAATTGCAGCAAAACATGGCCCGTTTAGAAGCCCCTTTACTACATCTTCAATTTTAATTGCTTATGGTTTACCTTTGTGTGGCTTGTATTACCACTCGAAACACAAGTTATTTTCTCTTTACTTTTTGCACGATGTAAGGCTTATAAGTTTCTCTATAAATTTTATAACTTGGCAAAATAATTCGAAGTGATGTGGTGATAGATAAAACTAAAATAAATAAATAAATAAATAAATGTATTATATTGATAAGTATCCGAAATGAAGAAGTTTTTTTTTGTTATTTTTCATTAATCCAATTAATTTTTCTACGTATGTTCCTCGTAACTCTTTACATTTTACCCAACGCTACTCCAGAGCCATAATTCCATTTTTAAAGAAGCCTCAATGACCTCGGTGTTAGTAGACAATTTTCGTCCTCCTAGCCACTTTTTAAAATTTGGGAACAGATGGAAGTCCCAAGGGGCCAAATCTTTTGAATACGGTGGGTGGGGTAGTAATTCCAAGCGTAACTCTTGCATTTTTGTCATGGCAACTCTAGCCGTGTGAACTGGTGCGTTGTCGTGATGGAATAATATATTTTTCTTAGCTTAATGGGGTCTTCCTACCTTAACTACGTCGCTCAGTTTTTGCAAAAGGTTTGCATAATATTGGCGATTTATTGTTCTTCCTTTTTCAAGATAGTCTACGAAAATTACGCCTATAGCATCCCAAAATACAGTTGCCATCACTTTACCAGCCGATAACGTAGTCTTTGCCTTCTTTGGTGCGGGTTCCCCAGTTCTCGTCCACTCCTTAGATTGTTCTTTAGTCTCTGGCGTGTAGGGGTGGATCCATGTCTAATCAACCGTTATGAAACGACGAAGAAATTCATTGGAGTCGGCTCTAAAACGTTGCAAACACTCCTCTGAAGTATTCACTCGTCGTTGTTTTTGTTCGTCGTTGAGTAGCCGCGGCACCCATCTGGCCCAAAGCTTTTTCATTGATAAATGTTCGTGCAATATAAGGCCCGTACCGAAAAGTTTTTTTACAGAGTATATTTATGATATCAATTAAACTACAATGAACAGCAAGGATGTTTTGTTTTAGTTATATGATGTATAATGTCTATTTACAATTAATGTATACATTTTATGGTTTGAGGGTTTTGCGGCTGAACAAGCGATTTTTTTTCTTCGAGCTTGGCATTAAGTTTTGCACAGTAGTTTCGGTGCCTTTGTCGGCGTGTTTTTTCCACTTCTTTTTAAAATCTGTCTCTGATGTTGCTGAAGCACAGTTTTTATGCAACTCAGCTTTAACTAATGCCCATCACCCCTCCATGAGTCGTAACTGGGGCCAGTTTGAGGGGTTCATATCTTTGGGCACACATAGCACGTTGTTTGAAGCCAGTCACTCTTGTCTGGCTCGGGCATAATTTGCAGTAGCCAGATCGGACCAAAACAACACTTTCCCTTCATGCTACCTTATACATTGTAAAAACAAACCGTATATACATTTTTGGACATAAGTATCTGCATTTATGGTACTTTTAGTGATAAATGACCCAGTGCGTTTTCCACAGGAACATATTGCTTGGTAGATTAAATATTTTTCCCCAAACTTTCTATAAAAATATATTTATTTTGATAGCTGATATTCGCTTTATTTTCGGTTGTGTAGAATTGGTCACCGGGCGAAGACCTAAATTGTTTTTTCACTATGTCTCATCATCTATGAGAACGCATGTTCTGTTCGAATCGCTGAGAAGCTTGTACAATGTTCGTGACCTTATAACAGAACTATTGTATTGCTTTACCGACTTATTTGGGGCTTTTTCTTTTTTGTAGGTCTTTAAATTTTGACTCACTTTCGCTCTCTGGACCATACATGTACTAGTTTTAAATTTTTTGCCCCATCCCGCACCGATAAACTACAATTATTCTCGTAAGTAGACACTATTTTCAATTCTATTTTTTTATTTTAAGGACCCGTTGGGCGTCTACTTCGAGCTTTGTTTTGAGTTCTATGTTCTTTTAAGTACCGATTAACAATATTTCGTACCGTTGCATGACTTATATTCACCATCTTTCCAACCGCTGCAAACGTTGAATTAGGATTTTCAATGTACGTTCGCAAAACGGTTTCTCTACGAATTATTTTATCGTCCTGCATTTTAAATAAAAACAATACCTGTCCTGAATTAATTATTCCAATCGATACATTAAGATGACCCAAATTAAAGCTTATAATCAGAAAAAAAAAATGTTTCCCATTTGGTATTTTACTAGTATGCAGACTCTGTAAAAAAACTTTTCGGTACGGGCCTTATTAAAAACGCGTTCCAACGAGATATTTACAATCTCTGCTATCTCCCGTAGCTTCAAACGGCGGTAATCTAATATAACTTTTTTATTTTATTTACTATTTCCGGAGTAGTGACCTCATGTGGTCTTCCAGTGCCCGCACTAGCGTCTCACAGCTTTGGAGTCCGCGTTTAAAATCCGACACCCAAGTGTGGACAGTGCTAAAAGAAGGAGAAGAGTCCCCCAAGACACAGTCAAGCTTTGTTTTAATTTGACTTGCCGTTTTCCCTTTTACAACAAAACTTGATCACAGCACGAACCTCCTTCTTCTCCATTTTCATGAAAATGAAAATTTTACTGACTTTAAACCGCTTTTATTTGTAAAGAAATAAAAAACAAATAATGATAATAGGCTTTTAGAAATCTTAGAAGATGTCAAATGACTTTTCGGCGGGAATTATATTTATTTATTATTTTTTTCATTGTTGGTTCGGATACTTATCAATCAGCCCTCGTATTTATCTATACATCTTAAAACTCTTCTGTGAGTGACTGGCTGACTCTCTGACTGACAGATATTGCACAGCATAAACCACTTAACCTAGGGTCTTGAAATTTCAAAGGGATTATTTTCTAGGTGCATTACAAAAATATTTTTCTTAAATCAACACCTAATGGAAAGAAATAGGGGAGTAGCGGGAAACTAGCTCTATGCATATAAAGGGTTTTGGTAAAAAACTTAACATAACCTAACCTCATATACCAGCTATTTCATAAATCCTGAAATAAAAACCGTTTCAGTAAAAAACACTGACTTGCGATGATTACGAATAACAATTGGTACACTACATAACTCCATAAATAATTCAGAATTTTTGGGTGTTCCATGACCCATCTATACCACACACAACCCTTCCCCCAGGCTCGATCTGGGGCGCGTTCTCGCGGCGGCTGCACACGCAGTACCAGCAGCTGCGGACGTTGCTGGGCGGGCTACAGGGCGAGCGCGCCGAGGACCCGGCCGGCCGGCTTGTGCGGGACTACTTCAACCTGCACAAGATCATCGTGCTGCTCACTCGCGCCGGGAAGGTGAGCTGACGAGTCCAACTTAGCTGTCTTATATAGACTGGCCGTATCTCTAACTCATCTCTGCTATGGCCGAATTTGTTAGATTATTTTCACAAAAGCATTTTTTCATAGTAGCCAATTTTAACATCGCCCTTTTACGATCGCGAAGTTAATTATTCGTCTTTCTTGTTGCGTTTCTTCATATAGCGTTATTTAGTGTTTCACGCTTATTTTGATGGCTGATATAACGAGAAAATTATTTGAGTATTCGCTATTTTCTCTTTTTTTTTGTAATTTGACAGTGTCGACGGAACCTCCGCCTTGCGGAGCTCCTGTTTCTGCGTTGTTTTGGCCTTGTCGGCCCTATATACGAACGTATACGATGCAATTAGTATTGTGAAAATTTTCGTGGGAAACATTGGGAACGGAAAAATTGCGAATAGTAAAAATCACGAACATTAAATAATGCTTTATTAAAAATACTTGTAGAAAAGCGATCAAGCAAATGTACAATTATAAAAGAACGCGATGTGAAAATTCGCTACTATGAAAAACTCTCGCTCCGAAACTACAGGACCGATTTCAAAAATTCTTTCACCGTTAGAATGCTAAATTATTCCTGAGTAATATAGGCTATGTTTTATTTTTAAGCGCGCGCGGAGTCGCGGTCAACAGCTGGAGTGAAAGTAATCTAATAAAGCAGCATTACAGTCGAGATCAGTTTATTAATACGGCTCGTCCTATATTTGCCTCGTGATATATTTTTATCGCCGTGATCCGCAGATATTCGGCATGGACAACCTGTCGGGCGCGATCCTGTGGCAGCGCTACGAGCCCAACCTGGACGCTTCCAACGCCGTCATGTTCCTGCGGCGCCCCGCGAGGCACCCGCCGCTCGACGCCTACCTCACTATAGTAGCGCAGCAGGCGGTGAGTCGACGGACCAGTTTAAATACGATTTTGAAAGGATAGTAGTGGGCTTTATTTTTTGACAACGAGTGAAGTTATTTATGTCAAAAGTGATATGTCAATAGTGTTAATGTAACTATTGCTAAGCAGCATTGTTTGCATTGTTATGTCAAACGGTGGAATTTCTTAAATAGAGTCATTCGATTTTAGTCCTTAGGGTTGGCAATGCATTTTGAGTCTTAAGAAAGCAAATGTCTATAGGTCTCAGAAGCCTCAGCCGTGTGCTGGTTTGCCGACATTAGTGTATTTCAAACATATTGTGTCACTCTAGTCATTGAGTATCTATTTCTAGTATTATTATCCATTATCAACATTTCCTTTTCGGAAAGTAAGCATAGTAACTAACATATGACCACAAGTCTAATGGCTCGTCTACACGATGGGCCAGCGTAAGGAACGGAGTAATGCAGGAATATGTTGCCTGTCTCATGATGGGCCATCATGTAGGGGGCCATAATTGCAAATGTGTATGGGCCTTGGTAACTCAGTCAGCACTTTATCAGGTTTGAAAAAGAGCTTTGAGTGCTCTATTTAGCGGAGCCATTACGGCACTTGTCCCATCGCCGGCGATGAACGAGTAGAGCCAGTGATCAACTAATAATATATGTATCTCTCTTATTCGAGAAATTAGTCGATAGCTAACCTTTCTCACCGGCAGGGGGACAAGGGCCTTATGGTGGTCACGACCCTCAGCTATGAAACGATCAGAAAATGTTTCCCAGAGCCTTCTGATTTGTCTTTTCCACCCCATAACCTCCTCCTCCAGGACACTGGTAACGGGCTCATCATCAGCCTGAACCCGATCCGCGGCACGCCGGTGGGCGAGCGCGAGCTGCCGCTGGACGCGCGCGTGCTGCAGGCCGCCGTGCTGCACGCGCCCGACCGCGAGAAGCTGCACGCGCTGCTGGTGCTCGACGCGGACGAGAATGTTCAGGTCAATATCTTTCAAAAACGTTCGCTGCAGGGCATGCTATGCTATACATGTAGTGCATAATCAGTTTCCATCGTGTTTTAACGGAAAAGTTCGTATTTATCGTGCTGTCTCATTTAGCTTCAGTACCCATCATACCCGGGTAGGTCGCATTCAACAGCCAATATATATATAGAGTGGCTATTACGCAATTCAAATGTTCGCTGTAGTTTTGGTTATATTTGCGGTTTACGTATATGACGTTTGTATTATCATGCCGAAACCTCAAAATAGAAGAAAACGCTTAGGTCCTCCAGTCCAGGAAATTATATTTAACCTATACCTGTATTTTTTTTATCAGAAAATAGCAAATTCGGAAATAGCAATAATTCTCAATATTTTTTCAAAGTTCAACAACGAATTTCAGAGGCAATGGGCATTTCTCCGCCAACAATAAGAAAACTAATAAACAAGGAAGAAGATAACAAGAAAAATAAACATTGAAATCCAAATATTGTTAAGTTTCGTAGACCACGCAAAATTTTCTGTCTAGATCTTGATGACTTTGATTACGTAGTAATACGACGTATGGTTTATAATTTCCAGCTGATTTATAAACTAATTCCTACGATCCAGGCCCTAGAGTCCAAATTGATGGGAACAATAAAATTTAAAGCATATTTTACATTAAGAAACATAATTCGCCAGATAGGTTTTCGATTCAAGAAAAAAACAAACAATAGAAATTACAATATTTGTAAATATTTCAAAATATGTATGCTTTGTTTTGCTGCATTTTATGTTAACGTAAGGAGAGCGTTTCCTTTACGAATGAAAATAAAAGTACTACTTGGCTATGAGTGTATTTCTAAGTTTTTTAAGGTGGTTATAACATCTCTATACTATACAGTGCCATATGCTGTCATTTTTCATTTTGACATTTGACACTAAATAATAAAGTTTCATATTAATGAATATGAACATGTCATACTCCGATTTAGATCAGAGTTTTACCTATAGAAACATATTATGTATCTGTGTGTCAAACGAGGATGGGCAGAAATGTATGGGCCTCAGCGTAAGAACCAATAGCAATAATCCGTGCCGATAAAAACAAATAATCTTAACGGAAACGTATTGTTATATTCCACATATTTTTTTATAGCTATCGCAAAAAAATATGCCATGTAGTCAAGTCCCCGTGTCTTTCTGATAACTTTTTAACATATTATTTGTGACGATTTGGCCATAGCAAAAATTGTAGAACTTAAAGTATTCTCACATACGCTGGTTAGGCCATCCCCTTTCATTCGAATCCGTTCAGCAGACTTAAAGGATATTTACTTGATTATTTGCAGATTTTCCCGCTGTCGGCGGCACCGCTAGTGGAGAACATGTTCATGTACGTTGCGGACAAAAATACAGCTAATGTGCAGGGATACGCGCTAAAGTTCGACGGGACGGTGAGTTCTAGGAGCATTCCGGTATATTTGAATATCATTTGTTTATTGTTGTTTTGGAATAAGATATCTGTCTGACAAGGCGTGGAGTAGCAACTTATGAGGAAGATTCATCTGTTGTTTTTGGTTTTTCCTAAAAAAACCTCCCCTTAAAGTCTTAATACGCGTCTATCTTTGGAGAGGTGACCAGTTGCTGAAACCGTCGTCTTGCCTACCTTAACATCCGACCCTGCAGGACGGTGAATGAACCTGTTTGGTGTCCCCAGTCCGTGGTCGCGGAGAAGACGTGGTTCCTAAGGCTGGGCGGCGGCGAGCGCGGCCACCGCATCGTGACGGCGCGCGGCAAGCGCGACGAGCAGACGCACTCGCCCGGGAAGGTGCTGGGCGACCGCAGCGTGCTCTACAAGTACTGCAACCCCAACCTTGTGCTGTTCGTCACGCAGGGGCCCGACGCGCTGCACAACGGTGAGCGGGGTAGCTTGTACAGTACCACAGCGAGAATGTTAATAGTTATTTATGTAACTGGTACATAATGAAGCTTCTAAATGTACGAGTGCTGGGGTTAGAGCGCGAGCTGGCTAGTGCTCAAAATTACAGGCACGAGTACTTTAAGAGCTAATTATGTACCGTTACTTACATAACTTTTTCTTCAAGCTTAGAATGATAATGACAAAAATAGGCAAACGCTAACTTTTCTTGTATACTTTCCTCGGTTTTTCTGCTAACAGAGTAATTGTAAGCAAAGTCATTGTCGTTAATAGTTTGTGAATATTATTGCTGAAGGTTTACAAATTTCATGCAAATTAAAACAGTTCTGACAATTTATCATAAAAGTTGGAATGCCACACAAAACGCCATTGTTTTGATATCCTTTTAAACGAAACCATGGTAACCAAATAACCAATCGATGGATATTAATCATCTATTTTAAACACTTAACTGGTCTCCAAATCTATCAATTTTGTTTTATACGTAATTTTATTAATATTAAAATATTTTCAGCGGTTTATTATATAAATTAGGATGTCAAGTGTTCACTAAAAACCAAGACCGGCATGACCGTAACCATGTACCAACAATGCTTTAATAATTATTATAAAACATGACAATATTCATTATAGAATTGTTTTCAAGTTACGGTTACGCTGTAGGTGGTATTCTGATATCATTAACGATATCAATATTATTGATTTATAGTACACTTAAGTGCATTGTCTTAATAAATGTCAAACTGAAGATGAAATGTTAAAGTATGACAGTAATATTCACAACAGCAAGGATCTAAATGCTATTTTTTTAGAATTTGTCAAATAAATTGCCAAAATAGTGTTGTAAGAAAGTCCTCTTTCATCATGGTTAAAAACCGCAAGTCGGGTTGGTGTGATAATTTTTTGATAAACAAGATTTCGGATTCGGATACGAAACCGTCAAAATGATAAGGCCAATTACACAAGCGCCCCCCCCCAATGTCGGTCGTGTGTAGCGTCCCAACCCCCGCAGACGTGGTGACGGCGACGCTGGTGGACGGCGTGAGCGGCGCGCCCGTGGCCGCGCAGGCGCACCGCCGCGCGCGCGCCGCGCCGCTCGCCGTGCACTCGGACAACTTCGTCGCCTACGTCATCTACAACGACCGCGCGCGCCGGTACGAAGTCGGTCAGTACACACTCACCCTCTAACAGAGTCTAACACTTTACATTCCTCATTCATTTTTTTATTTCACATTTGTACTCATACAACACAATTTGTTACCGTAGGTGGTATGCTGATACCGTTCACGATATCAATATTAGCGATTTGTAGTACACGAGTAAAAAAAAAACGTGGTGTAGTTCGTCGGCTACTAGAAGCAAAACGCTGATTGTTCCAACTACATAAAACATTTTTACTTGGGTATGTCGGCGTTACAGGGTTTCGGTTTGTTTACTTTAGTTTAGTGCCTAATCAACTGAAGAATAGAAACACAGCCAATGAATTTTTGCGTGATGAACCTGCGGGCTATTTGATAGTCAAAACAAATTTAACCCCCTGTTCTAAGAAATAATATCACTTTTGCATACGCGGTTCTATGAGACATGCGCCCTTTTGTCTAAGGAGAGCAGTATAGCCCTCATTGATAGCGCCCTTCGCCCTCTCCATATCGTCGTCTTTGAGGTCCTTAGTAAGCCAGTGCCCCAGATATTTATTTATTTTATTTATTTTAAAAAGTTTTGTAAGTAGGCCCTGTAGGCACTTTTACAAGTCTGAGTCTACCAGCGCTTCCAAAGAGACCACTGTTGAGAAGAAGCGCCGCAAGAAACTCAACAGTAAGCCTTTTTCTAAATAAATCACTTTAAATTGGCATACCCTTTCAAAGGGGATACCATATCGCTTAGGCGGAGGCACGCTAGTAAAATTAAATTGTCAGTACCATATAATTTAAAAAAAACTAAGAGTTTTATGCAACTCTCCAGAGACAAATTCAATGACATATCAATCATAAAATCGTAAATATGCGAGAATGCGTTCGTTGAACTTTTTAAAAAAAAAAAAGACTTCAGTGTAATTTGCATATAAGAGCCCAACATAAAAAGTATTGCCATTGTAAATACAGTCGCGAGCAAAAAAATCGACTTATGCTGCACGTTTGGGTTCTCCGCCCTGCTGGGCGGATTCAATTCAATTGGGCGGGACAAGAAATACATTCAGAATATCTTAAAAGAAATGGTATCAAATTAAATAATGTAGCGATTTAAAAAAATATATCTGTCATGCCATTTTCCACAAGTGACAGGAGCCAGATTTTGCAGAGATGCATGAAAAAAAAAACAAAAAGAAAAGAAAAGGGAAATCGTAAAATAAAAGGCATTTTAAGGAAAATAAGGTTTTATTTATTAATTAATACTTCGTATTTCCACCCCTGGCCCTTATCACAGCATTCAGGCGGTTTATCATGGATCTTATCAGCTTTTTGACAAGCTCCTGGGGGATGGCATCTCACACCTCCTGCAGAGCCGTCTTCAGCTCCGTAACATTTGAAGGAGCTGGATCTCTGTTCCGAATTTGTCTCAGAGATGTTCAATGGGATTTAGGTCCGGGCTGACGGCGGGCCAGTTCACGGTAGGAAGGTAGTGGTAGGCTCGAGTGATCCTTGCGGTATGACAAGGGGCATTATCCTGCATCAGGATGAACCCCCCGGCATAAAAACCGGCGTAAGGAACAACATGCTCCTCAAGGATGTCAGTGATGTACCTGGCAGCGGTCAAACCACCGCCACGGCCCCCACCAGGTACGAAATGACACTCTGTACTCCCTTCGATGGAAATGCCCGCCCACACCATGACGGAACCTCCGCCATAGGCAACTGATTCCTTGAAACAGCATTGTGTGTACCGTTCTCCTGGCCTCCTGTATACTCTTCCTCGTCTGTCACAGCCATTCAAGCACACCCTGGACACATCACAAAAAAGAACTGGGGTCCATTGCTCAATGGTCCAATTTTCGTGTTGATGAGCAAATTCCAGGCGTGCTTGGCGGTGACGTGGGAGCAGTCTGGGACCCGTGGCGGGCCGATTTGGGGTCAGGTTAGCTTCCTTGAGTCTTCGACTTACTGTCCACTCGCTGGCAGTAACCCCTCGTACATCCCGAAGATGCTAATGGACAGTAATGCCGGTCTGGTGCCGATTTCTGAGAGAAGAAGTAACAATAAAGATGTGCGCCTCCGGCGGCCAGAACCTGGTCTTCGTGTCAAGGCCCCAGTCTCCCGAAACCGTCGGTAAACTCGGGATACCGTTGACTGGCTTAAATTCAGCTGGTCAGTCACGAACCGTTGGTTGTGTCCCTCTTCCAGCAAGACCACGACTTGGGCGGCTTCAGTCATGGTGGTATCCATTTTCTTCAGGGTTTTCGAGCAAGGTCGTTAGCAGAGATGTGTACCGGTCAACTTCTGATAAGTGACTGATGACATTTCCCCTCCTACCCCATATTTATAGGGGTCAAAAGGGGCACACTTCGTACGTTTCGGAACGAGTAAATGATCCACATATCGGGAAATGAGACATAACTTGGAAAATCCTGGGCGGATTCCCAGGGTTCTTTTGGTATCATTTCTTTAAAGATGAATAGGCCAAGGGATACTGGGCGGAAAACCCAAACGTGCGTAGTTAATTTCGTATTTTGTTAATTTTCTTTACGTTGCGGTTATAAGTAGCCGACTCAAAACTTTCATTTTCTTATGCTGAAGAACTTACAATAGGTTTGTGTTCAATTCTTGTTTATTGTTTTCACATTGTCATCTCAAGTCAAAGCAGGGGTCGGGCGATGTGCTGTCATTACGTTTTTTTTTTTAAATTTTTTTTTTATTACCTTATTAAAAAAAAAGTCATATGTTGCCAACCTTGAGGACTTAAATGCATTGCCTCTGTGCTGGTAAATTCAACAGCTGTCCTCATCCCCACACTGGACCAAAACAATGCGAACACTATGCTTGGCGGTAGATTAAAGGATGAAGTAACGTTTGTGTTCCAGCAACAATGGAGCTGTACGAGGGTACACGACGCTGGCTGCCGGCGGGCGCGGCGTTCAGCTCTTGGCGCTCAGCGCGCGCGCCGGCCGTGGAGCGCCAGGCCTTCGTGCTGCCCGCCGCCCCGCGCGCGGCCGCCACCACGCACACCGAGCTCTCGCTCACCGACAAGCACGTGCTGCGTGAGTACAGTACACTACAGGGGCCCGTTTCTCGCCAGACTATATTAATTCATTCAATTCAATGTTCTACAAGTCTATTACTGAAGAATATCGCATAAACTTATATTATTAGTCTAGTGAGTTTTGAGAAACTGGCCCCTGCCTGGCGCATGCTGATACACACACATACACACACACGTGAGTATTAGGGCACTCGTTTTGCTCGGCGTCACAATAAAAAATAATGCAGATAGACAACACAGAGTAACACCGAATATGCACTATTAATACACTTAACGAATAGTTCGCTCATCTTTTTTTTACACGACTGCCCTAAAAAAGGACTGTACTGCCCGCTGTAAATGCTGTGGTATTATCGTTAGAATCCTTTCATCTTCCCAGGTGACTTAGTATAACTAAACTAAACTGTCAAATTTAAATAAGACAAATTGCCAAATAGGCAAATGACAATTACTTATGTCAAAAAAAGTCTTCTAATTATAGGTATCAATTGTAAGGTTTTATGTGACCATTTCAAATAACTATACGAATATAGTAGCATTATTAAACAGGTTTACCTGTAAAACGCTATACACGGTGTAACACGAGAAAACCGAATAATTTTAACAGTGTGTTCCTAAGGCCGTAAGAAACAAAAAAGATTATATGAACCCAGGTCGAAACATGATTTTAATTTTTCTTATGTTTTCATACATAATAAATTAATTATTTTTCCTACACCAGTAAATCAACACCTTAGGATAAGCTGGCAACGTTTCTAATTGTTATCTCTTTTCATTAGAAGAGGCAGACATACTCATAGAGCAATTTCCTTGTCAAACAAATCGTTTCAAAGCAGGATTTACGTACAAATGCAAACGAAACTTCTTACTACGTTTGCAATTGTTATCTCTTTTCATTAGAAGAGGCAGACATACTCATAGAGCAATTTCCTTGTCAAACAACTCGTTTCAAAGCAGGATTTACGTACAAATGCAAACGAAACTTCTTACTACGTTTGCAATTGTTATCTCTTTTCATTAGAAGAGGCAGACATACTCATAGAGCAGTTTCCTTGTCAAACAAATCGTTTCAAAGCAGGATTAACGTATAAATGCAAACGAAACTTCTTACTACGTTTGCAATTGTTATCTCTTTCCATTAGAAGAGTTAAGTAACACTTGGAGTCAGGCATTATTGTTTAAAAAATTATGAAATGAACAAGTGGCCATGGCCTACCAGCAGTAAGCCAGTAAAAGTAAGCAAAATATTACTGAGACTAAATAAATTAAATGGATTGTTTTAAAGCAAAGTCTACAAAAAGTAGCCCAGAAACAGTTATTTTGAACTGTCATGGGTACTCCTTACATCAAACTGAAAACTACTGGCCACTTCATTCCGCAATCATAATGACATTAATGACTTACATTGCGTCATTGACATTGTTGTTATTGATATAAGATTTGTACGACGTACATTTTGATTTTCACAACGTAACTTTTATTATCTTGTACTGGTATTTATTATCTTGTCAGCCTTATCTAGTTGTTAAACTAGGCATAAGACGTTACAAAGTGTCTTCAGAAATAATGAATGTTAAATTGAAGGATTGACTTATGGAACGGAGACGTGGTCCCTCACAGTGAGCCTTTTAAATAAGCTCAGAGTTACTCAGCGTGCTATGGAGAGAGCTGCTCGGAGTTTCTCTACGGGATAAAATCAGAATTGAAGAAATCCGTAGAAGAACCAAAGTCACCGACATAGTTCTCAGAGTCTGCAAGCTGAAGTGGCAATGGGCAGGACACATTGCTCGTAGAACTGATGGCCGGTGGGGTGTTAAGGTTCTCGAGTGCAGACCACGGACCGGGAGACGCGGTGTCGGTCGGCCCCCTACTAGATGGACCGACGACCTGGTGAAAGTCGCCGGACACCGGTAGATGCAGAAGGCGTGTGACCGTTCGTGGTGGAAGTCTTTGGGGGAGACCTACGTCCAGCAGAGGACGTCCCCGGGTTGAAATGATGCAAATAAAAGTATCTATGGTATGCTTTTACTTAATAAATAAAATAAAAGAATTTTGTGTATTATTTCGTATAATTTGTGGATAACATGAATTGCATAAGTAAGATTAATTAGTAATTACAATAATAAAACGAAATGTTTACAAAATTAACTCACAACAAGACTAGTACTACTCCTGTCGACAGTATTCATTCATAAACAAATAAAAATAAACTGCATATCATAAAAATATTACATCCATTAAGATTCCGTTAAGTACTTACCATCTGAGGCCCGTGGCAAATTCATTGGATGGGGCCCTCTCAGTAAAATCGTCATGTTACTCCTGAGCTCGCAGCCTCTCGGGCCGGAAGGCTGTCTCGGGCCGAGGGGCCTATCGGGCTGGGGGCCCGTGGCATTTTGCCGACTTGCCACCCTGTAGTTACGCCACTGGTATGTACCCAGTGCGTTGCTGTCGGTGTCTTTCTTACACTTTGCTACTTGATACTCCAACGAACTGGTAATAGCACGAATACTTTTAATCCGTCGGCTTCATCATTATCACCATTTCTTCAGCCTGTTACCGCCACTGGTGAGCACTCGAGTACGCCATTCATCCCGAATCTCGATCATATGCTGTTCTAATCTAATCCAAAATTGATCCGGCTTGCCTTCAGTAATTACAATGTTCCAAGATTTGTGAAAGTTTCTTCATATTTGTTTTTTTTTGTCATAGCATTCAATTGAATATTGGATTATTAATATTAATTTATCGATATTTTTACGTTTTTGGAGAAAAAATATTAAGCTGACGTTGACATGTAAACATACTAATGACGGTTCTGAATGAAAGTCAATTTACAGTCAACTTAGACGTGGCGGGCTCGCAACGTCGCAATTGTAAGGGTGTTTTGTACTGGAGATTTCATTACGACTTTTTTAAACATAAACGCAAATATCTCAAAAACCAAGCTGAATCTAGCAAACATTATACGACAATTTTAACTCCAAATAATGTCGGGAATACGCTGTTAAAATTATTCGGTTTCCTCGTGTAACACCGTGTATATACGATACGATATTGATTACGCACTACACATCTGTACCTGATGTACTAATTAGCGATCTCCACTCGTTCAATAACCACACTGACCACGTGATGCTTGACCTGGCCAGTGGCGTTGTCAACGGGCGCGATAGTGGAGCTGCCCTGGGCGTACCTGGAGCCGCGGCGCACGGCCGCGCCCACCGCGCAGCAGCGCGAGGAGGGCGTCATCCCCTACGCGCCCGAGCTGCCGCTGCCCTCGGAGGCCGTCGTCAACTACAACCACACCCTGCCCCGGGTCAGCGCGCTCTACACCGAGGCCTCCGGCTTGGAGAGCACCAGCCTGGTGCTGGCTACTGGACTTGGTGAGTATCTTGACTTTGGATTTGATTGATTTTCGTCATCTGGAACTTTTTAATTGCCGCCATCTTGAACTTTTTAATTCGACCGGTTGCTTCCAAAATCGATATCTGGGGACCTGGGTGTTTTATTGCTTCAGCTATTTGTACTTCGTGTTTCTTTACTGCTTTAGCTATTTATTTACAGCGTGTTTCTGTACTGCTTTAGCTATTTACCTATATATACTGTGTGTACCGGTACTAACTAGATGTGCGTATTACGGTAACAAATTTTAAAATCGCCAGTTATGACGGCCAAGTTCAAAACAATACCACGATATTCCAAAAGCAATATAGTTATCCTGAGTAGAATAGAGCCCCAGATGTTGCTTCTAAGAACGTTAATTTACCGAAATGTACATTTCTCAGACATGTTCTACACGCGAGTAGCTCCATCGAAAACCTTCGATCTTCTGAAGGACGACTTCGACTACTACCTCATCACACTGGTGCTGGCCGGGTTGGTCGCCGCCTCCTACAGCTCTAAGTACTTCGCCGCCAGGAAGTCCCTCAAGAACGCCTGGAAGTGAGGCACTGTCAACGCGGACGAGGACTGTATTGATGGGCGGTGGGTGGACGCCGACGTATCGGTATTATGACGACCCGGCTATGTATAGCAAACAAAATGAATTAGTGGTCCACAGTAAAACTATGTAGTTACGTTATCTTCGTTTTTTCAATTTATTCTCAATGGAGTGAAAGTGACGGGGTATTCGTAGTTAAGGCCTCATTGTAACCGTCCTGTCGCGATGACAGAGCCTCTATTCTACTGGGTAAAACTATTGACTCGGCCGCCGTTACTTTCAAGGAAATAAGAGCTATCGTAACGGTGACAGTACGATAATGTCAAAATCAATATGGTTTTACCGAGTAGAATAGAGGCCTTGATCACAATAATAGAACTTCAGTGATCTGAGAATAAGAATGAGAATTAATATCACCTCATCGCGACAACGTTCTACGGTGGTACACGGATACATTTTGCTTGGTTTTCTTCCGCGGTATTTAATTGATGAGCCATGGGACCCTGTCGTTACCGCAGCGGCGAGTCACTAAAAATAAACTAAACGGAAACTGATTATCGGCTTTCAGCGACAGGGCCTCTATTCCACTGTGGTTTAGCCCATCCTGCTAATATAATTATATTGTTATATTAACTATATCGTAAACTCGGTGTTGACGTTGTGATACTTCTTATTTACTTAACAGTAATAGCTAATATAACGTAAGCAATATAAAGATGTGGCAACATGGTCTAGAACCAATTGAAATAGAGCACCAGCGGGCTATTAGTCGGATTTATCTCTGTGGATAAAACATCTCTCACTTTCTGACAAATATGTATGTGCGAGAGTGACGGATGCGCTCTATCTATAGTGATAAACGCGACCATAAGCCCGCAGGGTTTTATAGTGGTTTAACAATGTAAGTCCGCGACCAAACATTAAGAAAAAACATTAAACGTGTGATCAGATGTCTGTTTTATCCCTAAGAACTCGCCTAAGCGACTATCTTAACGAATAACAAGGCACTATTAATTGACTTTTACGGTTTGTTACACATTGTAGTTTCCATAGATTCTAGTGTTCCTAAATACTACGTCACAATTTTATAAAACTTCTATGCTATTTTGTATAACAACTGCCAATTATACAGTCCGGAATCCTTTTGTTTATACATACAAATAATATATTCGTGATAAATTACAAATAACATTAACGAAATCCCGTAAATAATTTATTTACTTATGTATCTAGAACGATTTTATGATCAAATTAGGGGTTATGGTCTCTTGACCTCGCAATGAGGTTTAGCTTACAGCGAGTACAAGTGGCAGACCTGGAATAGCTATGTAGTTCTTGACTGCAGCGACGTTATGGCATACTCTGAAAACAAGAGTAAACTTTATGGTGGAAGGACCTAAGTGTAGTTTGAGAAATATGAACTGCTATTTTTCTTTTACACTGTGAGTTCATCAACAAATAAACAACAACAGTTTTATTTGTAGCGAATAATACGAGTTTTACTTAGTTACCAAATAAGGAACGATAATCTGCCACTTGTTACAATAAAACAGTAAAATCTTTATGACAGGATTGACATTTTTGGAAATCTGTTTAAATTTACACAGGAAAGCCCCATAACCCATAAAATGTATATTAGCTAGTGCAATTTAAGTATATTTAGTTTAAGGGTTTTTTATTACTATAGGTAGAGCCTGAAAAAAAATCAGTGTAATATATTTAAGTCCACATTTGTTTCTTTTATTATCTATGGAATAATTTGACTTCTATACCTTGCCTTTTATCTGTAATGGTAGAATGTCGCATGCTCATTAGTATGTAAGAATTCCGTCACGTCACAATATCTGAGTAAAGTACTTCTGATTCGTGGCGGTGTTTATTCACTACCTTACCTTTCACTCTTATGCCTTAGTCGAGGGAAAGAGAGCATCATAACTTCGGAGTTCTTGCAGCGAACGCCGTGGGCTGCCATGTTGAATATGCGACTGCCGCAAATACTGCACAGTAAAAGACAAGGGACAGAAACGATTGTTTTGTTATTTTCAGGCTTTGACGTCCATTCCAATAACTATTTTCCTTATAGAGTTGTTCCGATACCTATCGAAAAATCCTAGATTGAAGTTCGGTACGTTTAAACATAGATATTTATTGTTTTTATCTGTGGATAAACTAGTCCCGTAGATAACGAGTAAATACTAAAACACACTGCTGCCGTTATAATAACTCGTACACAGTAGTTCAAAATCACTTATTTTATTTTTTATTTGTTTTCTCATCTAGATAAAATGACTTGATGTTTTTCCTCAGCAATTCAGCATATTGAACCTTGCAGTTTTGGATGTTTCGTTGACGTTTTGTTCTCGTTGATAGTATAAGTAATTACTTATAATAGTATTCAATTATATAAAATAAAATTACATAATTCTAAAAGGATAGTGGAGTGCCCAGCTGGGTATAGGATTATCAGAATCCATGTAATATTCACATATGATTAACGTAATAATAGCGTAAGTTTATTATTGGGATCACTGTATTAAAGCTTGGTACGTTTTTTTATAAATGTCTGTACATCCTATCTTACAAACCCGTTCCAACAGCTGGAACAAGCCACTCGTATATTTAAATTTGCTCACCCAATGAGTTGTTTTTATTTTAGAGTTAAGGTTAAGTATTACGGTCGATTTTGTTTAATTTATATTATAAACTGTTTATATGTTTAATATTGATAAACAAATATCATTTGTCTGACTATAATACCGTTAACACATTTGGGAATACGCGAATTGCATGTGCAACTATGCAGCAAATAAGACATAATAAATAAGAATAGTAATGCTAATCTTTTTACTCGTATCATATAAAGTAAGTGACCATGTTGTTCATTTATGTTTGATTCCAACTGAACCGAACACTTCGAAGCTCATCGGGGTACGCATACACAATTATACATTTATTTGAGTGCGCGGTTGGTACAGTCTAGTTAACAAATATGTGTACACTTTAGTACTTCGTCACTATAATCGTTATTACAATTCATATACGACAGTTTAATCATGGCATTGTATAGACAAGGTACTAAACACATATTTATGAACTTGACTGTACCACGGTGATCCACCATCTAACGCCAGCCCATAAGACATAAAAAAAAACTCACGATAAGCTGTTGTGCGGTTCGTTTGTTTTTGTTCAATGGGAATCGTACTTAACTTAAAGGTTCAAACCCTTTCAACGCTATCGACCGATATATGCTCACGTCAGGTACCGCCAATGACCCATTTATTCGACACAGTTGACAGCTTAAAAGTATTAAGATTGAAATTCGCGCTGCTATTCAGCTGTCACTGGCATGAGTGACTTTTGTTTTTGACATGGCGCCCTAAAGGTTAACGCAAATTGTCGCATTTATTACCACTATCATTTTCACAAGATCCTTTTTTTATCAATACCTTGTAATACATTTTTATAAGACTACGATTGTATGCAATGTCCGCGTAAACTCAAAGGATCTAATGTTATGTGTTTACTGCAAATGTTTCTGACGCAAGATAAAATTGCGTTTATATTTTAAAACTCAGTGGAATATTTTATTTGTCGTCATGTAACATTTATACTTGTGGACATTTTAAATAATAGAAGGTTACCAATTCAGTTAGTTTAATTTGTGGTATGGTTACAACGGAATGTGGTAGAATCAAGTTTAACAGAGTGTATACGACATTAGTTTAGGTGGTATTGAAGCCAAATATGGAGCTCACTATGCGTCATGAATGATTACAAATGTCTATCATGGGCATTGAAAGCCCGGTATTATATCACCTAGGTTAACGTCGAATAGATCCTGCGCTGTCAGTCTTCGCCTGCCCTGGAGCGGGAGTTTTCTGAGAGCGCTGTTTAAACAGTTTTTAAGTGTAGGTACTATTTCTGTGACGAAGGTTTTTGTAAAATATATTTGGATTACCTACAAAATTGTTTTTTTTTCTCAATTGACATGTCAATTGGGTAACCTTCTTTGCCTTTGTTAATAACGGTTATGGTGCGGATGAAACATTGGTTCCCCAATGATGGATGCCAGACGGTTGATAACAGAAAATAGATCTATTATGTAGTCACCAGCAGTAATATCTAAAGAAACTTCATCAAATAGTATCCGACACTTTCTGATGCCTCTAAATTGGAAAGTGTTGGGTTGTTTTGAGGCCAATGTTGGCTTAGGTCACCAACTTGTCGGTGCTTTTGTCGCTCTCAATTACATAGCTTTTGTCAGTTTTATACAGTTTCACAAAATGCTTGGTATTGTCAAACTAATAGACCAACCTACTACGTGCTTTTGAATGGAAAGGATTGAAAACAAACTACATATAGTTCAAAACATATTTATTAAAATAAGAGTATCCCTAACATCTAGTACACCAAACTAATTAACTATCTACAGAGATCCTAAATAACCGGAACATTTATAATGGCATTTAATTTACACAAAATGGTTTTACCATTTCTCATCAGTGTCATAATGACTACTTATATATACACTAGGCTTACCAACTCTTATTAAAAACCAGTCAAATTTCATATAATTTTGAATCACACCAGACTAATATAATAGTAGTAGTAGGCGGAAGACCGAATGTACAATTTGGGAACACAAAATTTAATACATATAATATGTGTATACTTTGCCCGCAGGGCAACGCATCGACGTGAGCCCAAAGAGCGGGGCCGTCACGGGCTTGCATACATGCACACACACACACACACTTAAATTCGAATACAATTACTGATGATGGACACAGCTTTAGATCATTTTTATGAAATTTCACGTCTTTTGTCGTATCTACCACATTTATATAAATAATTAGAAATCGCTTGTTAACGCTAGTAAGAGACTGCGTTTGGCACGTTAGCCTAAATCAAGAATTCAATCTTCTTATACACCTAAAACCTTGACTCGTTAAAACGGTATCTTTTATAAGTACTATTGTCATTTTCGTAAAGGCCTTAATCGAGTAAAGATAAAAAGAGAGGTATTAATAATCCCGCAGTATTTGATCAAAAATATATATAAATGTGACATATTATTATCAGGTGTATGATTGAAATAATATAGAAACCAGGAGAGCTAGTTTCCTGCCTACACAGTCAGTAACGTTAGTAAATACCGCGAAGTTGCCAGAATACAAACGCTTGAGTCTGGAGGTGGAGTGTAAGCTAATAAGTAATTAATTTCAGCACCTCAGCAGTGGCGAAGCGTCACGTAAATAAATAGACAAGCCGGAGCAAAAAAAGGTGTATGGCGTGTGTACGTGTTTGCCCCTTCCATTATTAAAAAAACCATACCTACCTACCTTAATAAAATAGATGTCATCTTTTAGTTCCCAAAAAGCAGTGCTGAAGTAAGTGCGGTAACTGTTTCTACGTGCGATCCTTGCAGTTAGTGTTCACCACCTTCGCCATACATGACATCACTGGTATTACATGAACAGTGTATGTCAAGTATGACAAAAGTGGCTTTGAAAAAAGCCGTTAAGGCTTGACCAAACACACGGCGCGACGCAGCGCCGCGGCCGCGCCGCGCGACCGCGGCGGCTTTAAATACATGCTAACAGGTTAGCGACGTCAAACAGACTGCGTCCCGCCGGCATCGCGCCCATGTTTGACGTCGCTAACCTGTTAGCATGTATTTAAAGCCGCCGCGGTCGCGCGGCGCGGACGCGGCGCTGCGTCGCGCCGTGTGTTTGGCCAAGCCTTTAGTTGCGTACGCACACATTAAACACACAGACAATATAGTTAATTTACGTTAGAAATCAAAACACAGTAAAAATTAGCTTGCTAATACCTATCATGCAAAATAAAAAGTTGTCCTTTGTTAAAAACAAAACAAAAATAAACCAAATTAAATACATGCACTGCAGGTCTGCACACAGAAACCAAAAAAAAGACTTAATTAAACATATATTTACAAATTCGTGCAACAAAATCAACCGAATAAAGAAAACCCACAGCCCGCGGCATGCGCCGTCCGTACCCGCCTTACTGTACCTATTAAGAAAACCATGATGACATGGTCAAACACACGGCGCGACGCAGCGCCGCGTCCGCGCCGCGCGACCGCGGCGGCTTTAAATACATGCTAACAGGTTAGCGACGTCAAACATGGGCGCGATGCCGGCGGGACGCAGTCTGTTTGACGTCGCTAACCTGTTAGCATGTATTTAAAGCCGCCGCGGTCGCGCGGCGCGGACGCGGCGCTGCGTCGCGCCGTGTGTTTGACCAAGCCTTAAAGCGCCAAACAATCCAAGTAAACCTAAACTATGTAATAATATACAACTCCGAATATGTTTCTCGCTTTGAACATGTTTCTTAGCTGAATTATATATATTGTTGATATCTGCAAAACCGGTTCGATTCCAAACACTGCTAGAGAAAACAGCAAACACGAATAGCAAAACAATTTGTTTAATTTGCAGCTGCCAGTCAGCCAATTGTATTTATCATATAATTCACTATGGAAGTGTTTGAAGAATCCATCTCTACGCTTATAATCAATTTTTAGGTCTGGGCGAGCGCGTCCTAACTTAATGACATGTTTTTTATTTTCAAAGGATAACCTTGAAAAACATGTTAGCTCATTAAGTAGGTAATCTGTAAGACAACACTCAATTTGAACCAATGCGGCCATATTTAGTACCTACTTTGAGTACCTACAGACAGACAAAAATATTGAAAAACCACGAATATAACCTAAATTAGATTTGGGTAAAACCTATAGGTACCTAACGTATTAAAAATAGAATAGAAACACCAACCTCCGTCGTCGTGAACAAAAACAAATAATCCAAACAGTAGGTAACTACAAACAAATCATTACAGCACATGAACACACGAACGAAACGAACACTTAGCGAGCTAAATTTCACTAGTTACTTGAATCATAAAACACTAAATAAATAGGTAATTCAAAACAACTTTCACAAGAATTACACTGTATCTTTGCGCGACGACGCGAACTAAAGTAATGGCGTCGCGTCGCGTAATATTGCGTAATGAAAAAAGGATGCAAAATATTATTAAAGTTTGAAGGTCGTAGGTGGCGGCGACGGCGTCCTCGAGAAAAGAAAGTGACGCGTGCTATACACTTAAAGTTGAAAATTGTTTGAAATAAGCCGGCGCCCGATTGCGCACTAGAGCGTTCTCTCGCTCTGATTTTTATTGTTTTCACATGCTGCCGTGTCTGTTGTGTGAGTTCGAAGCGCTAGAAAAATGTTTGAATGTTTGAATTCAAGTACAGCGAAGAGGGACCGCCGGACCGGCCGGACTTGTAATAATTTTGTGGGTGTAAGTTCGCGCGCAGTGAAATGTAACTGCGCGTGTGTACGAATATATTGTTATTGTTTCTTTCTTGTAGGTAAGTGAATATGTGCGAGCGAGTACTGCGATAGATTTCGGCTTAGTAAATAAATTGCGTTTTGGTTATGCATCGTATTATGAAGATGGTAATGCAAGGTAAAGCTATAGTATACCGGGTTATTTTCGGTTTTACGTTTTGTTTGTATACCTACTCTATGCATAGGAATTTTTGGTAAAGCCGTAAATAATCGGCTTGTACGAACGCCTCGCGACTGCACCTCAGTGCAAATAGAACAGATGTATATAGCCGATGTAATGTAAATTACGCTTTCATAATTACTAACCATCGTATAATGTGTGAGGTGGCTAAAGCTGAATCGTCATGTCTTGACTTAACCTTTTGTAACGCCTTTTACGGATATATCCAGGTTCATGGCTATCACTAATGACGTATAATTCCGTCACGGTTCATAGCGCAAAATATACATTCATGACATTAATTTTTCGTACGCCTAGTGCCAGATCCGTGCACCCTGGTTCAAAGCCTAGTGCCGGTCCGTCCCTGGGGCTTAGTCGGGTTACTTGAAATTGGATTTTACTAGTTTCAAGATAGTGCTCTAACTTGTCTGAACTAAATCTTCCGTTTATAGCATTCAGTTGCTCGAAAAGTCAAATCACTTTCGAGCTAGGAGCAATTAAACTTGGTCACGTGACACCGATGACGTCATATCCCGGTAGACGACGAGTACAAGTATGAGAAACTAAAGTTAATATGTGGGTGGATTTTTTTGTCAGACATGTCGTTCAACAGGATCTTATCCGCTATGCGTAATTTTGGATAATACAATATTTATTTGTTTTTTGCCGATCATACATTTCCAGATTCCTAATCCGGGTGGGAAATAATATTATTTATATAGCAATGCACATAGAAAGACCAACAGGGTAAATCATCCAATTATACAACTTATGGGCATTTAGTAGTAAAATTATAGCCTCTTGAAACAAAGTTCACACTGACAATATTATTGGTAGTCAAACAAAAGACCACTAAACATTTCAGCAATATCCCAAGACTAATTTGATACAACTGAGTGAGGCTTTAGCATATCAGTTCGCACCATTATGGTGTATACTGCGTTAGGCGCAGACCCGGCGCGCGTTACACCTGCGGGCCCTGGGCGCCCTGCGGGCCCGGCGGACCCTCCGGCACGAGCCCCTCGGAGAGCAGCTGCAGCGCTTGGTCCAGGTCGGCGCTGGCGGGCGCGCGCGGCGCGCCGATGACGGGCACGAGGTCGAGCCGCGTGGCCGGCGGCTGCAGCACGCACTCGTTGGCGGCCAGCGCGCGCAGGTGATGCCACGCCGCGCCGTAGTCGTACACGACCATCGCTTTGAAGAACTTTATTGCGAGCTCCTGGAACATTATACTTTTTACTTCTCGTGCTCGTAAAGTCCTTCTTTATGCTGGGTATAGGCTGCATAAAATAGCATTTTATGCACTAGTGCATAAATGGTTGTCGTCATCTACACTAAGACAATTAAGCCCTACAGCCAGACAGACGAGGTGTCTACATTAAATAAACATGAATAAATTTACTTTAATTTATTTGTATCGTAGTTGCATTTAACAAAAAAGAATTTTTCACTTTAATTTATTTGCATCGCAGTTACATCTAACATAAAATTAATTAATAACTATTAAAAACAAGCATTATTAACAAGAACATTAAAAAATCAACGTAGGTATAACTTGGCAGTATTGCGTTCGACCCAAGTCAAAAATCTCAAAAAGGAAATTAAAAAATTAGTATAAAATAAATACAGTGGGCGGGAAAGAGATTTTGGACTATTAATTAGTTGTTTTCTTTGCAAAACTTGTTGTGTTACGGAATTTTATTAAAATGTCGTCTAGTGAAGAGGTATAAACCGGAGGATGGGCAGCCGCGTCCTCCGCGGACTACAGGGTAAAACTGTGGTCGCCAACCCGCCTGCCAAGCGTAACGACTACGGCATTTTTCCCCCC
This sequence comes from Acleris sparsana, assembly GCA_923062465.1. Taxonomy (NCBI): domain Eukaryota; kingdom Metazoa; phylum Arthropoda; class Insecta; order Lepidoptera; family Tortricidae; genus Acleris; species Acleris sparsana. The sequence continues at coordinate 14,138,456 of OV281294.1, read as the reverse complement.
AACGGTTCTAAATCAACATGAATATACCACAACAGCGCAGACCCCAAGTCCCCGGCGGCACCGCTATTCCTGGCTCCGGTAGCGGCCATGGTAACGGCGGGGCAGGTGGTGCTTTAGGTAATCTCCGGCAGAGACCCGGCTACCAGAAACAACGATCTTTGGCCCTGGCAACATACAACTGCCGAACATTGCGGACCGACGAAAAGTTGCTGGAACTGGAGGAGGAATTGACCAGGTTACGATGGGGAATCATAAGGTTGTAAGAAATCCGTAGAGAGGGGTCGGACATGATAACCCTGAAGTCCGGTAACTTGTTCTATTTCCGGGAGGGCGACCACCAGTCCCAGGGAGGTATCGGGTTTATCGTCCACAAGTCCCTCGTGAACAACGTGGTGAAGATCGAGAGCGTGTCGAGCAGGGTAGCGTTCCTTGTACTCAGAATGACCCAACGATATTCGTTGAAGGTCATACAGGTATAAGCTCCGACCTCGACACACTCCGACGACGAGGTAGAGGCTATGTATGAGGATGTTTCCAGAGCCATGCATAGTTCCAAAACTCACTTCACGGTTGTTATGGGGGACTTCAACGCAAAGCTGGACAAACGAGAGAGGTGAAGAGCAGAGAGTGGGAAATTTTGGAGTGGGGCGTAGGAATCTCCGGGGCAACCTACTGGACAGTTTTATGGAGAAGGAGGGACTCTATATGATGAACTCCTTCTTTAGAAAACGTGAGCATAGGAAGTGGACCTGGATGAGCCCTGATGGTGTAACGAGGAATGAGATAGACTTTATCATGTCGACGAAAAAGCACATATTCATTGATGTCTCCGTATGGTACGAGGCTCATTGAATATGCAGTTCAAGCTTGAATGGTCTCGACTGATGAAGTCTACGCTCCGCCCGGCACCCGCTCAGCTCCAAAACCACCGAGAGCTTTCAGCTCGAACTTCAAAACCGTTTCGAGTGCCTTGGTAGCGACGTGGACGATTACAACGACGGGTTTTTGGAAGCTGTCCAAAACGGTCGGGTCTAAGGTCTTCAAGATCCACCGTACAAAAACCAGGAAGGTCTCGGACTCCACCCTTAGGCTCATGGAGGTGAGGCACGAAATTATTCTGCAGTCCTCTGGTGACGCTTGTCGCTATCGGCAGCTCAACAGACAGATCTCGAAGTCTCTGAAGCGTGATATACGCCGATTCAATACTAAAAGTATTGAAGAGGCTATTGAGCGTAACAGGGGCTCTAAGGTGTTTGCCAGGGATTTGTCTGTTGGCCAAAGCCAATTGATGAAGCTAAAGACCGACGACGGCAGAGTAATTTCATTCAAACCTGAGCTATTGGCGGAAGTTGAGAAGTTGTATGGACAGCTGTACACGGCAACCCGAACACCCGTCGAAAATCTAGCTGAAGACCTGAGGGCTAGATTAACCCGACACTATACCGAAGATCTCCCCGACGTCAGCCTGTACGAGATTAATATGTCCCTCAAACAGCTTAAGAATTTGCAGCCCCAGGTGAGGATGGAATTACAGGCGAACTCCTGAAGGCGGGTGGTAAACCCATCCTTAGGGGCCTTAAGACGCTGTTCAGCTCCGTCCTCCACGAAGGGAGAACGCCGAAAGCATGGAACAGAGGTGTGGTGGTTCTCTTCTTCAAGAAAAGTGATAAAAAAAAGCTGAAGAATTATAGACCCATCTCACTTCTGAGCCATGTTTACAAGCTTTTCGAGGGTCATCGCAAATCGTCTCGCGCGCAGGTTTGACGATTTCCAGCCTTCCGAAAAAGCTAGTTTCCGAAAAGGCAATAGTACCGTAGACCACATACATGCGTTGTGGCGCTTGCGGCAGATCTTACTACAGAAGCACTGTAAAGGTTTCTGCTACTGCTTTAATAACATAGTTCTTTTTTTAAATTACTTTTTTTCCTAGGGTTTCCATGCGTCACTTTCAACTCGCTTCTAAGATAAACAATGGCCTACTTTCAGAGTATAAGATATGTAAAAAAAAAACCATTGTTAACTCCCATCACACTAACCTGCAACGGCTTCGGCTGTTTCCTACTCAAGTAATGAGTGACGCAGGCCATGGCGTCGTCGAGCCGGTCCCCGTCGATGGCCAGGTCGGGCACGAGCGTCTCGAGCGCTCCCAGCGTGACCAGCTGCAGGCGGAAGGGCGGGGAGCTGCGGTACGCCGAGCCCTTGTCCTTCAGGTGGCTGTCGCGCTCCGACTTGTGCAGGAACCCGTACATGTGGGGCAGCGCGTCTCTGGGGGGAAGAGGGAACTTGCGATAGGGTGCCGATTTATTATCGAGTTTTGGAGATTTGATAGATCGTTTCCCGAAAAGTTTCATTTATTCTATGAACCGTCACATGGTTTAGTCCAGCATTGCTCACCTCTAATACCATATTTGATGTTTAATTATTCTTCGAAATGTAACGTAAGGATTAAGCTTTTTCTATTGCTGTACAATTATCTAAACAATTTAAGAGGACAAACAATAAAATAATCACAGTATCTAGGGTGGACAATGCCAATGCCCGTAGGGGTAGTAACTAAATGAATAAATGATTTTTTCCTATAGATTTCTTTCCATTTTAGATTAAGAGCTTCTAATTCTGGGTGTTTTGGCCTTTCGGGCCTTCTGCTAAAAACATAAACCAACCTACTTATTTCTACTAAACTAAGATCGGATTTTTATTCTGTCAAAAAAATAAAAACAAAGCTACATCACTGTCAAAGTGACATTTCAGGGGATTTCAAAGTTTGTGCCAGCACAAAATATAATATTAAGTCATCATTTCGCTCAAACCGTGGGTTTAAAAATGTTTTTGAGAATTAAATGAAATGAAAATCGCACAAATGAGTCACTGGAAAGCTTTTACGACGGGAGCACGAATTGTGACGTGAAGCGAGTGAAGTGACGTCTCACATCAATCAAGCGGCCCTCGACTTGTGGACACGCGTGTATAGAGTCAATGACACCAATGTGCAATGCAATAAATAAATTATGCATACAAAAACAGTATACTAGTTTTAAATTCATACAAAGAGTTTATATTCTTCTAACTTTTTATTGAACGCCCCTCGTATGGTGAACATATTGGAGAAGCGTTCGTTTGTTCGTTCATGAAAATTATATTTTGATAAAACAGTATACTACTTCATACGTACGTGATAGCGCGATGCCGTATGAAGTCCTTAGCCAGCGCAGCGAGGGTCACGAGCAATTCGAGGGCGTGTCGCAGTACCGCCGGCTCGGCGGATTCGAACCGGGCCACCAGCGGAGCCCACGTCAAGTGGACCAGTGGTAGTAGCTCGTCCTCGTAACCCTAAGGGTTGGAATAGTATTTTGTTTTTAAAGTTAGACTGGCGTTAAGTACTAAGTGTAAATTTGTACACCTGTACAATAAATACACATAGACGGTAAATTTTTAACCATTTCATGCCATTTCAAATACATAGTTGTTCACAATCTTACGGGAACGTATATCGGTCCTCTATAAGCTAATGACCATGACGGTAAAACCTTCCATCATCGTGGTTCCGATAAATTATCTGGCATAGGATTTAAAGGGTTAAGATACAATTCATGGAGTTAACTTTATAGAAAACTTCATTTGTGACACTAAACTCCGCTTTAAAAAATGTATTCATTAAAAGAGCCCGTTCCAGAGCGATAACTCTTAACAGATTCCCTGTCCCGAAGCAGATTGCAGCGTGCTTTTGGCACGTCCCCATAGTAATAATATAATTTAATTTTGTATTTTTTCGTATAAGATACGTCATTGCCTTCAAGTATTCCCCTCTGCATCAAACATTGCGGGGTGTTACTTTTTGCTGACGATTTGAAAATTTACAGGTCAGTAAAAACTGATTTTGATATGGAGCTCATCCAGAGTGATTTGGATGGTATTAATGAGTGGTGTCAGTCGAACTGTATGGCGCTAAATGTTGCTAAGTGCAAATCTATCAGCTTCACAAATAAACTGCGTCCTGTAGTTTCTACTTACTCAGTTGGTGGTGAGCATTTGGTGCGAGTGGATGAAATTCGTGACCTGGGGGTTTTGCTCGACGCCAAGCTCAAGTTTACATCTCATGTGAACTCTATTGCCAGCAAGGCAGCACGGATGTGGGGATTCGTCAGGAGAAACACACAATCATTGAACGTGTCATGCAAGCTTTCACTCTACAAAAGCCTAGTGCGGAGTCAACTCGAATTTGCTAGTATTGTGTGGAACCCTTCGTATGTCGTACATTCACAGCGCATTGAGTCAGTTCAGAGGACGGCCACCAGACACCTGGCTTATGTCTCCCAATCTATATCACACAGATGTTCCTATGATGCCCGTATGAGCTTTTTAAGTCTCATCTCGCTTCGCAATCGCCGGAAACTTCAGGAGTTAATGTTTCTCAAAAACTGTATTAACGGAAGCATTAAGTCTGTGTTAATTCTGCCTCTATTTAAATTTACAGTACCAACCCGCATACCTAGGAAGCCTGTTAGTAAAATTATGTTTGTTCCTACATATAGTTCCAATGTTGGTAGACACTCTCCGTTGCCTCGTGTTTGTAATGCATTCAATGGCATGAGTGCAACTCTGCCTGATCTCGATTTATTTTTTGATTCGCTTAACAAATTTAAAACTAAAATCTTAGCCTGTTTATTACGAACTGATGTTTAGTGTAATCTATTGTTTTTATTTACTCCGCTAAGTTATCTGGAAATGCTGTGTATACTTGTAATTGGCTTGTACAGTCACGGGATTTAATTTGGTACCCACCTTAGGTCAAAAGTCAATCTGACATTACAATAAGGTTGAGTTTCCTAAAAGTTACAGTCACCACACGGGATTGTTGAGCCTCATAATTTAGCCATGTAATGCAAATCGGGCGTACTCGTGTAACATCGTCGTGAACAACTGATAACGAATGATGACACGTCTATATTCATTCATAATGCAATAAGGTCGAAACTATCGTTACGTTATGTTATAACAATCGTCGCTAGGTTACTGTTTCTAGACCTGTAATTGGTTGGCTTTGGGTGTAATCACTCTATTGTCAAGTTGGCAGGCTTGGTCTTCGGGTTAGCCAACAGTTAAATAGGAAGTCAACAGCCAATAACGTTCACCATGGTGTTGACCAATGAATAGGTTGATTAATTCGTTGATAAATCACCCATAGCAACAGCCAATAACGTTCGTCATGGTGTAGACCAATGAATACGTTGATTCATTCGTTGCTAATCGGACAAAGTCGGCTATATTCGATTGTGGTAAGAAAAATGCTACTACTGTCTTCGTCATACGTATTCGTGATTAATCGTGTAATCTCGTAAATGCTCGTGAATGCCATTATACTGCAAATTTAAATAACTTCACGATGGCATAACAAATAACTTGACATCTCTAATGACATTGATGACTTCAAGCATATTTTTCTTGAAATGGGTCCCAAATTAAAGCTCGTGACTGTACACTAGACATAATACCTTAACCTGTTACTATGATGTGAATGTTTTCTGTACTTGCTGTAAGTGTACCTTTCAATAAATAATAAAAAAAAAAAAAGTATTTTATGATACTTTGTGTAACTTTGTGTTATAGTAATTGATAGATAGATAGATAAATATGCATTATCTTTATATCTGGGCATGAGGCGCATGTGCCTCATGGACGTATCAGTAAGACCACATGGGACAGGGAACCTGTTAATTAGCCCATCGATACTAATAAAGCTTAGCTTAAAACGAAAGCCAGAATTCAGAAATTCAAATAGTTGCATTCATTACAAAGAAAATAACTAGACCTGTGAATAAAATCTACATTTTGTAGCACCAGAATAAAAGAAAACTTGCACAGAGTGTGGCAAGGCCTTTGTCTGCTCAGTGGCCGTTAATCCATCAGCTGTTACCTGCAGCACGGGCAGGCCCCTGTTGAGCACTTGGAGTGCCAGGATGGCCTCCTCCGGGTCTGGCGAGGGCAGGAAGTTCACGCAGCGCTTCAGAATGGTCGCCGCCACCGGGATATGCCGCGGCAGCGGGGGCTTCTCCTCTGAAATGTTACCTATTATGAATAATTATAGTACTCAGCAGATACGAAACCAACCCTGACTCATTGCACAGTCATGAAGATTGTAAATAGGTATTGATGTCGAAATAAAACTCCTGAATAAAAAACAGAGACCTGCTACTTAGTATTTTTAACTTATCTTGTAATATTATAAGAATAAATCACATCTCACATTAGTTTGACCGCCAAGAAAGTTATGTTTTTTAAAAATATTTATATACTCACTATATAAACCAAACTATGTTTTTTTCGGATCAATAATCAATATCAACTCACCCGTAACCTTATCATCATAATCCAAGATCTCCTCTTTCCTCTTCTTCTGGTCTTCACTATACATCTCCTGTGCACTCTTCCCTGTTTCAGATTCATCCTCCTTCCCCTCCAGCAGGTTGTCGATCTCCTCGGTCTTGGCCAAGTACTCCATGAGGTCCCTGAGGATGTCTATTTCCTGGTCGCCGTTGGGTTTCTGAGCTGGCTTCTCAGCAGGGAACCACTTCTTTATACAAGTGATGAATGTGAGAAACACTTGGAGATACGCGTGCAAGTTTTTCTCGTGATACTTATCTAAGCTTTGTAATAAGACCTGGAAATGATAACCAAAATGTAAACCAATGACAATGCAATATTTCTGATTATGGAGGTGGAAGGTGGTGGTGGATGAATAAAAGAAAGAAAGAAAAAGTCGGCAACAAAAGGTTGTCGCAAAATGTTCTTTTTGACAGAAACGTATTCGTTAGTTCTATGTTGACACAAATACTCACATCTTCGACAATCCCATACAGACAATTCAATATGCTCGCGTCGCTGTATTCCATCACTACGGATAATATTTGAAGAGCCGACTGAGTGTTCCACGCCTAGAATCAAAACACGTCTTGACTGTCATTTGTCAATGATTGACACATTGACAACGCAATACTTTATATTAGCATATTATTATTATTAGCATATTAGCGTTTAGCATGAATGTAAGTGTTAATTAAAGATTTTTATAATATATAAATAAATAAATAAATAAATAAATAAATAAATAAATAAATAAGTAAATAAATTAGTCTTTAATAGCAACAGAAGCGAGATTAAATGGAAACTCTTCGTATGAGAAAAGGAGAAGTGAAAATATCTATTAAGGATCATCCGAATGGTCTTCCAAATAGCGTATCCTGGTTATGAGACATAAATAAGGAGTCATATACCTTCAAATAGATTTTGATTCATGATTGTACCCTCTTAAGACCCACCATATAACGTAATTTGCTATTGGGCTATGAAGCTAATGCGGGTGCAATAGAGTCCATTTTGTCATTTAATTGTCAGCCATAAAAACAAAGGAATTTTTTCCTATGCAGTAGATCGTTATTTCAATGACCGTATTTTTTGTACGCGGGCTTTACGAGGGTATTGTTTTAGGGCAGGTACCTTCTTGAGGCGGACTGAGATCTGACTGGTGAAGTAGTCCGCATTCTCTCGGATAAGGTCCCCTACAGACGCGTGGCCGCACGCCGCCGCCACGTCGTTAATCGCCTTCACTCCCGCCAGATGGAGCATCTCGTATGTGCTGCCTGTGTACACAGATTTGTATAATGTAGTCACAAGAAATTGGGTTAACTTTGTTTCGGCGAAATATGTTTGCCAAATGGTATAGCTTCCCAACCGTTTCATTTGCCAACCCGCTTTGTTTTCTGTAACCGTAAATATTTCAGGATTTTATAAAAACTAACCTAACCTATAGGGTTCTTCACGATGGTACTGAAATAAATCCTGAAATATTTACAGTTACAGGAAAAAGATTAGGTTGGCAAACATATTTCGGTCAAACGGCAGGCTCCCCAAGAAATTATGCCATCCAAAATTGGGCTCAAAAACATGTGACACGACGTCTTACTAAAAACACAAGAGGTGTTAGATATTATTGAGCGCGAAATTGTATAGTATACATATTAATGGAGGACAACCGTAAAATGGCGTAACATGTAATTGATCTAAATGAAATATTAAAAATTCTCGTTCTGTAAATAGAAAAAAAGAAGTTCTACCTATTATTTATGTTAATAAATAAAAAAACAATATCTAGAGCAAGATTGGGGCCAATTCGGATCAGTGATCTCTAATTTAAAATATGTGTAAACCTAATTTTACAAGCTCTATTATTGTTAGACTAACCAGTTCGGCATTTAGAAAACGGTTTACACTAGGCAGTAACGTAATAATATTACTTGCGAATATTCTTTCCAACTCTATACCTTTTTTCAAGTATGATTTTACACTCACCAACTCTCTCCAGCAACAAGCAAAGCGTCTTCAGCAGATAGGGCTGGTATTCGGTCCCCAGTCTCCTCGCCATGAGTCCTACGCCTTCAGTCAGGAGGCAGGTGAGCGCCATGTTGCGCTGAGCCTCGCCTAAACTGGCGCAGCGGTCGGGATCCCGGCGATAGACCCGCGGGACGGAATAACTGATGCCTGTGATGCGGGTTTCGACGGCGCCCTCGAACAGACCTGAATTACCACATATTTAATTAGTACAGACGTATGCACAAGCTGTTATTCAGTAGATTGTTAGACAGGTCCATGAACGCTTGTTTATCATGTGTAAGAATTTTAGTACGTTGGAAAACTACACCAACCAAGCACCAATCTCTGAAGGTACAACATACATACATACATACATATCTTCACGCCTGTCTCCCAATGGGGTAGGCAGAGATTATGGAACGCCAGGTGCATCGGTCCAAACATATACACTTCGCTTCCTCTACATTCATCAATCTTTTCATGCACGTACGTCGGTTTCGGGTGCTTTTGATTCGGCCCTTAATCAGGACATCGCGAATCTGATCACCGTACGTCCGTCTAGGACGTCCCCTACCGACATCTCCGCTCACTCTCGCTCGCCATATCTCTTTCGTAACTCTTCTGTCATCCATCCTTTCTAAATGACCAAACCATCTTAGCATATCCTTTTCGATCTTAGTCACTACATCTTCTTTCAATCCACATCGTTCTCGGACCTCGCTATTTCTTACTCTATCTATTATCCTAACTCCACACATACTTCTTAGAGCTCTCATTTCAACTGCATTAATCCTGCTTTCGTTCTTCTTCTGCCATACCCAGGATTCACTACCATATGTCAATGTTGGTGTCAATATTGTAACATTACATTGATGAATAAATAACTAAACTAAACTAAACTAATACTCCCTGAACAGTCGCAAGGCGAGCTTTGCTCGATATGACCTTGTTTGCCAAGATTGAGTGTAACGCCCCATTGATGATATTTCCCGCTTTAACTCTTCTTTCAATATCCCCGTCACATTTCCCATCTCTCGTAAACATAGACCCTAAATACACAAACTCATCCACTTGCTCCACTTTTTCATCTCCAATCATTATCTGACAATCTGTAACAGGTTCATCTCTTTCCACAACCATCACTTTTGTCTTTTTAACATTCACTTTCATGTTTTTCCTTTTAAATGCCTCATTCATCAAAGGTACAACTGGACTGGATTTCGATGGCTTTAACAGGCGCATTCCCTGCATTTCGTGTCCACACTGAAATATTTACCACCGGTGTCTTTGATCCACAAAAGTAAATACGCCAGTTGAATTGTTAAAAAAATGTATACTCTGGCAGGAATCGTGGATTAAAAAACCAAAACAAAGAGGTAGGTATATGTTTTTCAGTGTATATAAAAAGTTGTATTGTCTACATACCTGGCACGCTGTCCTTAGTCCAGGCCCGAGGGTTGTACACCGAAGGGTCCAGCGTATCCTGCGAGGTCAGGGGCGCCTCCCCGCTGCTCACTTCGAGCGGCAGGTACCACACGCTCTCGTCGATGTACATGTCGATGACGCGGTGTGCCAGCGCTGGCAGGGCGTTGGGAGCTGTGGGTGATAACCGACGCTAGTGATCGAGGTTAGGGTAGCATGCTAACACAATACTGGGTGCACTTGCCGTCCCCGGGCAAGTCTAAATGGAGCGAAGCGGTTTGCTGCCATCATTTCACTAATCTCAGTAACGCTCACTCGCAAAGCTTATGCCGCGAATTCCCTCCAGAATACCTGTACAGCAGTGATAGGAAAAATGTAATCTACTAACGATTAATTATTATTCGGCGTTAGCTGATCAAAAAACCTTGATGTACATGCAATAAGAGCGAAAACGACGTCGTTCCGTTCGCATAGCCGAATCCGGTCGTGCCGAGCCGATTGACGTTTGTTTCGCTCTTATTGCGTAGACATAAAGAGTTTTTTGACCAGCTAACGCCGATTCCGCGTCGGTGGATCGTGGTACAGACCTCCGGCGAGCACGTTGGCGAGCGCGGCGGCCTCGGGCGAGCGCGGCGGCAGGCGGTCGAGCAGCAGCCCGCCGCACGCCGAGCCGCCCAGCAGGCCCGCGATCAGTGCCAGCCGCCTGTATTGTTACACTCGTGGTACAGACCTCCGGCGAGCACGTTGGCGAGCGCGGCGGCCTCGGGCGAGCGCGGCGGCAGGCGGTCGAGCAGCAGCCCGCCGCACGCCGAGCCGCCCAGCAGGCCCGCGATCAGCGCCAGCCGCCTGTATTGTTACACTCGTGGTACAGACCTCCGGCGAGCACGTTGGCGAGCGCGGCGGCCTCGGGCGAGCGCGGCGGCAGGCGGTCGAGCAGCAGCCCGCCGCACGCCGAGCCGCCCAGCAGGCCCGCGATCAGCGCCAGCCGCCTGTATTGTTACACTCGTGGTACAGACCTCCGGCGAGCACGTTGGCGAGCGCGGCGGCCTCGGGCGAGCGCGGCGGCAGGCGGTCGAGCAGCAGCCCGCCGCACGCCGAGCCGCCCAGCAGGCCCGCGATCAGCGCCAGCCGCCTGTATTGTTACACTCGTGGTACAGACCTCCGGCGAGCACGTTGGCGAGCGCGGCGGCCTCGGGCGAGCGCGGCGGCAGGCGGTCGAGCAGCAGCCCGCCGCACGCCGAGCCGCCCAGCAGGCCCGCGATCAGCGCCAGCCGCCTGTATTGTTACACTCGTGGTACAGACCTCCGGCGAGCACGTTGGCGAGCGCGGCGGCCTCGGGCGAGCGCGGCGGCAGGCGGTCGAGCAGCAGCCCGCCGCACGCCGAGCCGCCCAGCAGGCCCGCGATCAGCGCCAGCCGCCGCGCGCCCGCGCCTTCGAGGTGTCGCAGCCGGCACCACGGCGACGACGTCGGCGGCGGAGTGCTCACGTCTACAATACAACATACATACATTTTTATTTACATCCATATCATAACTTCCCTACAATATGTTCAGAAACGTAATAAAATAGCCCTATGTGTGTATATACCTAAACCATTCTGGTCGGGATTTGTTAGCTCACGAGACTCTCGATCAGTGGCTTATTTGGGTGGAATCTCCGCGCTCCACGTTACCGTTGGTTGGGAAGACAGCTGGCTCGTATTGGCGTGCCGACGGCGCCTAGGCAGTGCCCCATGCATACACACAAACACACCTTCAGTAACACATATAGCCTTCGCCGGACAGGACCACCTCCCAGGATTAAAACTAAGAGCTTTTTGATTTTTTTAGTTTATTTAGAAACAAAACCGTCTTACAAAACAAATCTGTACGTTTAGCTATATAGCCTACAAAATCTTAACAATAGACCTATAGTTTCCTATATTAAACGTAAAATAAATAACAAACTCATTCTTATAACCAAAATTAAGCTTTTCTGTAGGTACGTATATATAACTGAGACGTTATATTTAGATATTTGCATGTAATACAAATGAAAAACATGACTTGCAACCACTATCTTAAAACATAAAAGTACATATCAAAGCATGTATTGCTAAGCTGATTTACCAACTTATACATGATTCAATCACACCATTGTAACTAATAAAGAATAAACTTGTTTGTTAAAAACAACCAACGACTTGCCAAACAAATCTATATCTATACACCTCTCGTTGTACAGCTAACATGCGCGCTTCAGATATGAATGTTGTGCATGTTTAGCATTGCTTCTCGCAATACTGATCAACGCTTTAGCGCGGCAACTACGTTGTGATGTACGACGCACACGCAAACCTATATTATGTAAGAGTGCATGGGCATCTACATGATTATTAAGGATTTTAAACAAGTAAGTTAAATCAATACACGACCGCCTGAGTGAGAGAGGCTGAATGTTGTGTCTTGCAGCTGAGGTGGCGTAATCTGCATAATTTCCACCCGCCCAGAATTGAAGTGCATCAATAAAAAAAAAAGTAGTCTTTCTATTCTATCTTTATGCACTTGATAAGTCGGGTTCCAGACTACAGACGCAAATTCTAATCGGCTTCGAACAGAACTATTATATAACATCTTATAAGTTAGGGGCCTTGAAAGGGTCTTCCAACACGAATAATGAATCCGAGCTATTTGTATGCTTTATTTAAAATATGATCGATGTGTGGGTTAAACGTAAATTCACTGTCCATTATTACACCTAAATCTCGTATATTATATGGTCGAGTGAAATTGTTGTTACATAATCTGTAATCATATAATATTGGATATTTTTTCCTCGTAAATGAGATTACTGAGCATTTTTCACTGCTTAGAAACAAATTGCGTTGCGTGCAATCAGTGTGTTTTAATAACCCTAAATATTTTTGTATCGTCGGCGTAGAGAAGTGCTTTGGATTCGGTTGTCGACAGAGTTATATCGTTTATATATAAGATGAATAATAGTGGGCCCAAATGAGAATCCTGTGGGACACCTGAATTAATGTGTTTATACTCAGACCAAAAACGTCCGAGTACTACAGCTTGGCACCTATTTTCTATATACGATTTGATCCACCGAAAAAGATCACCACGCATACAGAGGTTCCAGAGCTTCAATAAAAGCTTATTGTAAAGAAATTTCGTCGAATGCCTTTGCGAAGTCGGTATATACTGCATCCACTTGGTATTTATTATCCATAGCAACACGAATGACCTCATAAAAACAAAAAAGATTACTTTCTACACTTCTACCCTTGTAGAATTCGTGCCAAGCGAGGCGACTACGGCATTTTCCTCCCCCAATGGTTCTAAATCAAAATGAAAGATTTACAACAACATCCCAGTCCCCTAGTCCCTGGCTGTCCCGCTATTCCTGGCTCCGGTAGGGGGAGGGGCATGGTAACGACTTTTGGCCCTGGCAACATACAACTACCGAACATATGACGACGCGCTGGCCTAGTTGGTAGTTACCCTGCCTACGAAGCTAGCGGTCCTGGGTTCAAATCCTGGTAAGGGCAGATATTTGTGTGATGAGCACGAATATTTGTTTCTGAGTCATGGATGTTCTCTATGTATTTAAGTATATATTTCTCTATATAAGTAGAAGATTTCTCTATTTCTGGGAGGGCGATCACGAGTCCCAGGGAGGTGTCGGATTAAGTCACTCGTAAACAACGTGGCGAACATCCAGATCGTGTCGAGCAGGGTAGCGTGCCTTGTACTCAGAATGACCCAACGATATTCGTTGAAGGTCATACAGGTATATGCTCCGACCTCGACACACTCCGACGATGAGGTGGAGGCTATGTATGAGGATGTTTCCAGAGCCATGCAGAGCACGAAGCCTATTCCTCTGCAGCGGGGAGTCAGACAAGGAGATTTGATCTCTCCGAAGCTGTCCACCGCTGCATTGAAGGATGCTTTTAAGGTTCTGGACTGGAAAGGACGAGGAATCAAAATAAATGGTGAGTACATCACTCACCTTCGATTCGCTGACGATATCGTAGTCATGGCTGAGACATGGAGTCATGGAGGACCTCAGTTCAATGCTCGCTGTCCTCAGTAGAGCTTTCGACCGAGTTGGCTTGAGAATGAACATGGACAAGACGAAAGTCATGTCCAGTGTCCATGTCGCGCCAACTTCCGTGATAGTCGGATGCTCTGCGTCCTAGTTACCGCAGTGTTTGAAGTCAAGTCTGACCAGTGTGTGTTGCCAGTGATGACTTACGGATCTGAGACGTGGGCGCTAACAATGGGCCTCATAAGGAAGCTCAAAGTCACTCAGAGTGCTATGCTCGGGGTTTCTCTGCGTGATAGAATCAGAATTGATGTTATCCGCAGTAGAACTAAGGTTACCGACATAGCCCGAAGAATAGATAAACTTAAGTGGCAGTGGGCGGGGCACATTGCTCGCAGGACTAATGGCCGATGGGGTCAGAAGGTTCTGGAGTGGCGTCCGCGGACCGGAAGACGAGCTGTAGATAGGCCTCCAACAAGATGGAGTGACGACCTCGTAAGGATAGCGAGCGCGCGGTGAATGCGAAAAGCACAAGACCGGTTTGAGTGGAGAGCCTTGGGGGAGGCCTATGTCCAGCAGTGGACGTCTTTCGGCTGATATGATCATGATGATGAGAACCCGGGCTGATTCGGGTTGAATCAGTGAAGATTCAATTTTTTTTAACAAAATCCTTTGGAGCGATGAATCCACATGTCGTAGAGATGGTTATCTTAACCTTCACAATCTACACTATTGGGAGGTGCGTAACCACAATCCCCACGTAATTCGAGAAGACCGAAGCCAGTATCAATTTAAAATCAATTACTGGACGGGCATTTTGGACGGCAATATCATTGGACCTTTCGAGCTGCAAGGAAACTTAAACGGAAGAGGGTACCTGCAGTTTCTTCAAGAGTCGCTTCCGATACTATTAGAAGATACGCCCTTAGAGCTGAGAAGAACCATGTGGCTGCAACATGATGGCTGTCCAGCCCACTATGCATTACCAGTGCGAAGGTTCTTGGACCAAACATATCCTAACCGGTGGATTGGTCGTTCGGGGCCAATTTTTTGGGCTCCTTGTTCACCGGATTTGAACCCTCTAGACTATTTTTATTGGGGTTGTTTAAAAGAAAGAGTGTACGGTAAACCTATTGCCTCTTTGGAAGAGCTGCGTAGTCGCGTCGCAGAAGCTAGCCGACAAATTGGTGAGCGACGATATGCCTCCGAACTCAAGAGGTCGTTCATGAAACGCTGCCGAGCCTGCATTAGGGCTGGCGGCAAGCAATTCGAACACTTGCTTTGAATTTAAAAAAAATAAGTTATTACCTTTTATCGTAGTATCGTTATTATTTTACATTAATGTAAACTGTCTTTTAAAAAATTTAGAACCAGCTAACCTGATTTTAAACATAAGCAAAAGTCGTTTATTAAATTCGCTAGTTTGATAAAATTCAGTCTTTGTCGGACATACTCAATAATAACTTCGCTGTTGTAATTAATAAACTCAATTGTTATATCATTTTAGAATCTCCATTAACTAGGCCAATTTTTAGGAAAGCAGCACTACAGGTCTTGGTACATTTTTTTTACACCGAGTGGTGTCAAACTTGCCGCAAGTTTAACTCAGATTCCTAAACAATAAATTTGATTTGAAAAATTAAAAAAACTGCTAAACTTTTATTAATTCCGTTAATAGGGTCTTATAGCAAATTTAATCAGCTATCTTTCACAGCAAATTAAACTGAAAAATTCTAATTAATGTGGTCGCGGCATCGAAAATGGTGAACCAAGGTACAGCATTTCCAAAATTTTGAAAAGTTGAGATATCTCGTTTTTGGTGCGACTTTTACTAAACATATCCAGCCCTGTAAGATAGTCCACTATATCCCGAACACCCTGTATATATATATCAGGGGACAATGTCACACCAATTGACCAAGTCCCAAACTAAGCTCTAGGCTTGTGCTATGGGTACTAGACAACGATATAAATATTTATATAAAGAAATATATACTTAAATACATAGAAAACATCCATGACTCAGGAACATATATTCGTGCTCATCACACAAATATCTGCCCTTACCGGGATTTGAACCCAGGACCGCTAGCTTCACCAGGGTCACTTCGCCAGGGTCACTACCAACTAGGCCAGCGCGTCGTCAACAACAATTTTACAATACACTCTTCGCCTGATTGCGGTGCAGTTCGCTGGCATATTTTAAGTACACTCTTACAGTATCTACAGAACCACTTATATTCATCAAAATGAAATCATACCGTCATCAGACAGGTCAGACAATATGACTTACCCTAAACAACACTCACCTCGGACAGTGTGCCTCATGAGCAGCATCAGCTCGGTGTGCACGGCGGCCGCCTCGGTGAGCGCGGTGACGAGGCACTGCAGGTTGTCCTCCGAGCTGAGCGCGATCGTCAGCCTCTGGGGCCGCGCGTCGTCGCACAGCACCTCGATGTAGCCGTGGATCAGATTCAAAGTGGCCAGTTTGCGGCTTGAACCTAGACACGAAAAAAAAAAGAAATATTATATATACATTCTAAATTTAATATAAGTTATAAGAATTAGAGTTGATAAGAATGACTTGGGTTACTTTTTGAAAAACTGGCTAGAGACTGCTTAGAATAGACACCTGGAGACTGTTCAGAATGGACACACTGAGAAAAAAAATAACAAAAATAGAAAAGAAATTCCAATACAGTGGCATTAAAAACAATAAAAGCTAAACTTATAATAACTAGGTACATACAACTAAACTTAAGACAAGTGAATCACGGCATAGTTATGAAAAGGCGCAGACTCAGCATGTGCTGCGCGCATTACTGCGGTAGCGCTGATAGACTGCTGCTGAAAATTAGACTTACCAATATTATTCAATATCCTGGGCAAACTAGTCAGGGTAGCAAAGAAGCCGTCACACAGGCTGTCTATAGCGTACTGCTTGTCCTCGGTCACGGCGAAGTAGGCCTTGACGGTGTTGGCGCAGGCCTGCGCCACGTCGGCGTCCTCGTCCTTAGACAGGCATATCAGGATGTCCAGGCAAATGGGGACGGAAGGCCGCATTGTTCTGCAAAAAAGTGTAACGTACAGTCGACTACAAATGGATGTATCCACTTTTTCACCTTATTGCCTTGTAATAAGGTCCAAAAGTGGATACATCTTTTTGTAGTCGAATGTACTGTACGTTGATAACGTACCGGTGATATTCAATCCAACAAAATAATGGAATAATGTACCTCTCAAATGATTCAGCCGTAAAAGCGTAAGAGTACACAGACTTTCGCAATTATATAATAATATTAGTACTTTTAACTTTTTTCTAGTTATAATATGGCAACATTGCAATTATACAAGAGAGAGAGAGAGAGAGAGAGAGAGAGAGAGAGAGAGAGAGAGAGAGAGAGAGAGAGAGAGAGAAAGTAGGGGATTTACTGACCAGCCTGCTAATGCGTCATCAGACTCAACAGCGAGAACACGCTCCTGCTGACCAGCAGTAACTTGTGGGTGAGTACTCACCGGGGGCACTCGCTCAGCATCCGGCCACAGTACACGGCTAGCTCGCGGCGGACACGCATGTGCTCGTGCGTTATCAGCGAGAACAAACTCTTGCTGACCAGCAGTAACTTGTCGCCCGCCATCGCAAACCATTCAGCGGAACGTTTCGATAATTCCTTTGGCTTCTTTTCTGAAAACGTTTAAAATGTTTTCATATTTTATTTAATAAAAAAGAAGTTAAACATTCAAGAATATTTTTGGGTTATTAGCGATAATTTAATAGGTTTATTACATGCGCCATCTAGAACTTATGTTTGAAGTAAAAAGAAGGAAACGTAATGACATCATTTACAAGTATTTTAGTTAACAGCCACTGACATTAAATTGTGGCCCAGAAAACAGATAAACTCATGTACAGGGCATACCAGACTATACGTTTAGTCCAGTAAGGTACAAGTTCACTTTAAACTCGGAAGACTTGCATCCTTTCGTAAATTCTTCGACACTGAGAACACGTGCAGCCAAAGCATGTAACCAAATTACAAAAACAACAAACAATCATGAAACACGTCATTTGCGTGCAGAATAAGCAATCTAAAAGCAACCTAACACACAAAGTAATTAAAAGCAACACACAGTAATTAAAATGAAGATGAGACTTGCACACAGGAAGAATACTACTAAACATTGACACATGTCTCTTTAGAGTTACAATGGCAAACTAACAACTGTAGAGTCAGCAGTAGAACTAGTTGGACAATCGATAAGCTCAAAATTATCTACACATGCTCTTATCAGCACGAGACAGGGCAAAGTGGCGAGAAAACCAAGAGGCCTTTACCCTGTAGTGCGTGGATGTGGGCTGAAACGATGATGATGAAGATCTTATTCTCTTGCTGGTGCAAAAACTTGCATTATGTTATGTCCAACAAGTTAGCTTGCAAAATAAGATTTAGGTACACTCGAAGTGTCCTCATATTTCTATTATTATTGTCAACATTATTTGGTGTGTAGATTATTATAAGTTACAAAAATAAATGTTTAAAAAATAGTTTTTGAAGGCAGTTTATTGTTTTTTTTTTTTACATTTATTTAATTTTATACTTTTTAGTAATCATAATAACCAATTATATAGTCCCACTTCTTAGTTGATATAAAACTTCAAGACATTACAAGATCGCCGCAAGTAACGCCACGGGAAAATCATGTCATTTTTAAACAATTAAATGTTCTTCGTTGTAGTCGCTCAACTATCTTAGTCGAGATATCTTATTGCCACCCTTGAAATCGATGCCGTTGAGGAGTTCCGGTGGCCATCTGTGGTCTTCATCATCAGTTCCGCTTCAGCAAATTATACTTTCTGAATACAAATGCTGGAGTTGTCACTAAAAATACTAAAATCGCTGTATGTTTGCTCAATTCGTCACTGATCCCCTAATCAGAATATGGTTTAATTATCACGGTACCACTCTTGGGATATCTCCTTTCCAACAAAAAATAATCATCAAAATCGGTTCATAAACGACGAAGTTATCCATGAACAAACATAAAAAAAACGGTCGTATTGAGAAAATCCTCCGTTTTTCGAAGTCGTTTAAAAATACCTACCTGTAATTAACTATATTTTGGATGTAATTGTGTTAAAAGAGTCCATATCCTTTTCGTAGTTCAGTCATGTAATTCATGTCTCTTTTGTTTTTGTCCAGTACATATCTATGTACTGGACAAAAACAAAAGAAACATACGTTATACATAGCAAAAAAGTGTTTATAAAAATTTATTATTATTATGTGTTTACCAATCACGGGACTATGGGAGTCCCGGACCTTTGGAAGGCGTACATGGAGCCGAAGCCAACACGCAGAGGCCCTTTAGACAAGTTTAATTTAGTAAAGTTATGGGACACCAACCGGCGATTGTCCCTGAGTTCAAACTAAAGAACTATGCTCCCACGGACAACCACCGGTCAGTGTAAAGACTATTTAAGAAGGATGGGAATACTAATAATAGGTTCTATGAATGAACTGATATGGATTGGTGAACTAGGCTATTGATGAAACTACGGCGCCTGCCTGGCCAATGCTAATTACTTTGGTTTAAATGGCAGGCGGTGACTCGCCAACTCAATGGAATGGACCTCCCGAAATAGCCACATATATATAGCAGCAGGGAGGCAACAGTTCCAGAGGGGCTAAGGGTGGAGAGGTGCTTCTGGACTTTTAAACGACCATAAGGTGCCCACTCACCACTTATGCAACACATCCACCCTTCGAGCATATAGCTCTTGCGACTCCACCGCCGCGACTCAGCCGGCCGGTGAAGGCAAGCGTGAGGTGAGGAACAGGACCTCGGGAGCACTCAGGTCCGTGGTGTCGCCACTCACCACAGCTCGCCACTAGCTGCCTTGCGGCCTTATTATTATTATTATTATACAACATCTTCTCTTCGATTGTCCACATACTTCTGCTGCTAACTGCACAGTAGTGCAATTTTAATAACAAATTGATGCGAGCCCGCATAACAATGACCACAGATGAATCAAATAGGAAATTATCTTAAAATAACAATTACCCTTATTGCTTACTTCTGAGATAGGTTTTCGCTTGTCTTTGATCATTTTGGCGAAGTCTTCGGCCGTGAGCGTGGCGTGCTTGGCCAAGAATTTATCATTCATTGTGATGCATATGATGCGGTGAATCGCGTTTATTGCGGCCTGGAAGAAGAATTATGACGTCAGTTTTTTTTTTTTAAATAGCTGTCTAAAGTTCCGAGAACACCTAGCGTCGCTAGGGGTGAAAACAAATTTTCCATGATATGACGAGTTGACAGATCTTTTTCCCGAAATTGCAAATTTTATGGAAACCGTTAAAACAATTTTCGTAACGTGATTACAAATATACATAAAGTTTATACAAATATGTATTGCCCGTTTAAAAGTATAAGAATATAGAACAAGACAGGATGTAAACAAACAAAATCTCGTGGCTCTATTTAGTAGACAATCAAAACAGTTTAGTCGAGCTTTGACGTAATTTTCATTTCGATTGGCTATCGATATGAAGCGTGCTTGAGATTCGAGTGCAAGAACTTTTAGGGGTGGAGGTGGTCGACGGATCTATCCCATGTCTCACCTCAATTACGGATATACCTCAATAATCACACCACGATGATAGGTTTACCCCACTGGTCTCACAATGACGACATGATCTATCCTACTAGCCTCTCCGCAACAACTGGTCGACCTCACTAGTCTCACCACGACGACAAATTTACCCACCAATTCCATCGTGACGACGGATCTATCTCACTAGTGTCACCGCAACGACTGGTCTACCTTACTAGTCTAGCCGCGACGACAGGTTTACCCCACTAACCATACCGTGACGATGGTTCTATCCCACTATTCTCACCGCAATAGCGAGCATATACGTCACTAGTCTCACCGTGACTACGGGTCTACCCACCACAACGATAGTGTGTCCCGGATTGTCCGTGCTCACGGCTACGTCTTGCAGCGCGGCGCTGACGCCGGGCAGGATGCTAGCCAGCAGGTCCACGACTAGTGATTCCAGTGGCACGTCTTCGATGCGTCCCGCCGAATTTGTCAGTTGCCGGTGACACGCTGTATGCGCCAATACGCATTCTATTGCTGCCAGCCTAGTGAGAGAACAGTTTTGTCGTAGTATGTATAGATAAATTTGTTAAAGACAAACAGCTGACAGTTCGAAGTCTGTATAAAGTATGAAGGAAGCTTTTATTCGAACTATATTTATATCCGAAATCTACGGAAATATTTTATTTTTATGATAAATAAATTAACATTCCGAAACGAAATCTTTTAAATGCATAGACCTCGTTAGTCGTTACGTCGTGATACTCGAACTTCAATAACTGATCCACATTCCCGCGACGCGCACTTATTCTTACGCCACACTCCTATTTTACTTTTCGAGTCGCGTACTCGTAAGTATTCGTGGACCTAGTCGTTGGATCTAGTCTTATCGTGGACGCGTACTCGGAAGACTCAGTACGCATTATACCTAGTACGTCTCACCTCTAATAATTGTGTAGGGGTAAGATAACGGTCAGGGTTGGCATAATAGTTACCGTATTGAGATTTCATCTTAATTTCATCAATTTCCTTTTCTTACATTTCAATAGATTATACATATACATGTTGTACCTTGAAAACCGAGCGTCGCTCTGGTTGAAAACGAATTTTCCCGAAGATAACAATCAAAATTAATCGCAATCGTTAAAGCCATTTTAGAATACGTGATTTCAAACGTACATACTTAATACGACCATTGGAATTAAGATTGCAATGTCGCAAATGAAATTAAATGGATTTACTATTGTTTTTGTGACTGACAATCTTTAACATTAACTTTATGGTATTCACAAAAGACCCAATATCTATTGGCAAATTTCGTTATGTTGTTAAGGAGGATATACGAGTATTGCTCCTTGAAATAGCATAAGATTATCAAAGCTCACAAAAACAAATGACAACGAAACAAAACAAAAAAGTTGAAAAATGCCCCTCCCTACGTGTCGCATAAAATAAACTGATGGAAACTAAAATACTGACGGAATTTTCGTAGTTTCGTATCAAATTTACCTGAGCACCCTCAGTTTCTCCAGCTTAGCGATGTGCACGGACACAAACACAGCCTGCGCTATCAGCGGGACTTGTGCCCGCAGCAACCTGTTCCGGATGGCATCGTTAATGCGCAACATCAGAACCGTGAGACACTTCATCACGCTGTGCTTCAGCTCCTCTGGGACCGCCGCAACTAACAACAAACGATAAGTGTCACTAGCACAATAGGGAATGTACATACATTGTTTTAACAGCTTCAATAAAAGCTGATTCATGTAACAAGCAGTTGACGAAAATATATTTTTATTACTATACTACAATACTAATATATACCAAGATGTAAGCCAACAGAGATTTGCTCCTATAGCTCTTTCTAGCAAAACTGAATTTTACATGGAGTTTATATGGCCTGTTACATGACGTCACAGCGCATATCCGATCTCTCTGTCTAATTGCTGTCGAATGAGCAGTTTAAAATGCTTGTATCATCCGTATTGCTTGGCCGATTTTAATGTTAATTTCACTTTGGCACGGTATTTTACGGTATTTTCGTATTTTGTTGAGGAATGCGATTTAAAAATCCACTACGCCCGGTGGAAAGTGTTGTTTATAACTGCACTTGTGTATGTATCCAACACATCGACACACCTTTCACGACTTCGTTAAACATTAGCATTGGCACACATGTCTAACCTAACCTAACCTACGTAGTTAGACAAGTTAGTGTTTACGTTCGTGAAATGATACAAATGATTAACAGAAATTCGATAAAATTATGGGTCACCGTATTCAAAATCCTTAGATTAACGCCAATTTCGGAGCTTGATCTATTTGTCTTGAACATTTCTTTATTAAATCATTATTGCGCAATACACAAAGTAACTTAATATGTAGTTAAAGGCATACTCTACCAGTCGACCGTTAAGGTAGAGACAAGATCAGGTTTGTCCTGTATTTGTTTTTTTTGTGTTTTTGTGTAGTGTACACGTAACGTGGTGATGTATTATTTTTTTCCGCTACCTTATAGTGTGGGGTATTGTGGGAGGTCTTTCAAAAATATTGCGGGTTAGACCAAACAATTTTTCGATTAAGGGATCCGTTTATGAAGTATTAAGCGTCAAAGTGAATCCCTAACAATATTTGCCTCAAAGTAGTTCACTTGATGGTGTGTCACTTTTAAGGAGTTAAGTTCATCGCACATTACAATGCCTTGGCACCAGATCAGCACTGCCTCAGCTCAAAGTGAAAGATTTAAAAAAAATACAGTCCAATTTCCATCCTTCCAATCTATTTTTAAAGTATAGCTTTCACCTTAATTAAAAAAAACCTGCTACATCAAAACAAAGCTCGCTTTTCATAATCATACACTTTATAGTAAGGGCGGGGGCTATTCTGAGCGAGGGGTAAATGCGTCTTTTGAAGATGTTAAAGTACTATTTCCACCAAACGGCCCGCAACGGAATGTTCGGTCATAAATTGCCAATAATAATTTTAATGTACGCGATCGGCTGTCCCCGCGTCCATCCGTATCCTTTCCAATTTGATGCGATGCGAGCCGTTTGGTGGAAATCATCCTTAAAGGAATTTGTTTCTAAACTAGTTTTGCTTCCTTTTTTAGAAATGTAGGTACTTTAACTAATGTAAAAGGGTGCAAAAATAGTTTTAATACATTGTAATAAAAATAAAGCAGCCAGTTAGGGCAGTCAGAATTACCCATATTTAAAAATCAAATGAATTAATCCACATTTTGATCATCACCACAAAGTAATCAACGGCACTTCATATAGTCTCTAAAACAATGTTAAAAATTATGATTCTAATGGTTATGCTATGAAAGCAACTCACTCATGCCGGGTTTGGAGTTGTCAAACACGAGGCTAAGCAACCCTGTCTCAATCTTAATGCACATCTCAAAGTTGACAACCACAACCCTCTCCAGGACTACTTTCATTCCGTCTATTATTTGCCATTGCAGCTCATATTTCTTTCTGAAAAAAAAAAAAAACAACGCACAATTAAAAAACCTAATTGAGTTGCAACCAGAATTTTTTGATCACAGGAAAGTATTTGATACTAGCTTTTGCACACTAGTTCGTCTGCATAGAAGTACATTTAATGCTATTCCCTGAGGAACTCTCCAATTTTCCAGGAATAAAGTAGCGCTATATGCTATTCCAGATATGTATCTATCTCTGTACCAAATTTCACTCAAATCCCTGAAGCCGTTCTGGCGTGATTAAGTAATAAACATCCAAACTTTCGCATTAATACTTTTATTGCCAAGAGCTCTGATTTTAGCACAAAATGGACTCGCTAGAGGATTGTTGGCAATGAAAGTGTTAGTAATATTAGCAAGTAGTAGATAACGGGTGTTCGGTATCACCATTGACTTGATAAGTACACCAAAAAAATAATTGTAGTAATTACATTCAAAACAGGTTTAATTTACTTCACTGAATTCAACTGTTTGAATTCAGATATGTATTTTCTAAGCATTTATGCAAAGATTTGGCGAATCTTTCCAATCAATTCCATTACATTATACTGTATTTATGCTGGAAACTACAACTACCTATGCCTAGTTTTAGTCTTATTTTTAACACTTATATTAAACCTGTATGAAAGAGCGAATTCCTCCTAATACAAGTGTTAAGCTTAAAAGGAGGATTCGACACCTGTGTAAAAAACTTTGTTGAAAATAAATAATTTGAATTTTAATTTGAATTTGAACAGGTGCAAGAAGCTGAGTTGCATAAACCTACCCGCTATAAAATAAATAATAAATATTTAGCTATATACCATACTTCATTGATCTTTAAATATAAATCAAGAAACTGACCAACCGATCAATGCACAACCAAAACCACTGGGATTTCTTGAGGACCCGAGGGGTGCAGTAAGAAAGGATTTTCCGAAACTCAACCCTCAGCTAGAAATACTATCTATCCAATCCAATTTTGTGTTTAATGTCAATCGGTCACAGACCAGGCAATAGGGGGAAACTGATTCAATGCAAATGAAGTCACGGGCGTCCTCTAGTTAAAAATAAAATATATCTAAAAACAACATGCAAGGCTATACAGCCTGCATTAGTTAAGTTATATCTTGTTGCATAACAGTTACAAAGTTGCAAAAGATACCATATCTAGTAATTACTGCACTCCGCCCCAGATCATGTTACATTATTCAGCACAAACATTCAGCATGGTGTTAAGTGTCAGCGGGGTCATATTACAAACTTAATAAGATGATCATGTAGGTAAGTAAGTAAAGTGTGACCTCTAATTTAATTTAACACTTAATAATAAAATAATAAATCAAAATAATAAGTTTTATTGGACTCCTTGTAGTTAGTTGAGTTTAATAAGTAAGTTCTAATTGGACTCTTAAGTGAAAAAAATGAAGAATGTTTGTTTATAACCAAATATAACGCTGCTAAGCAGCCCTTTTTTAAAAGCAGGACACTTACTCTATTTCGGTCGACTTAATATGAGTGATGAAGGGGAACAAAAGGTACTGCTGCAATTCCTGGATCGCTTCTTTCTTGAGCTCACAGACGCGCGCCGAGAACTTGGCTATCGACTCCGGCGAAGGAGTCATCATCACAACATCGCACACTGGCTTTATGCGCGCAAAAGTTTGCTTTAAATCCATGTTCATTTTGTTGTCTTATTAAATGTTACCCACCAACAAACAAAATGAAAGGATCTAATAGTAATAAAACACGAAATTCATCTTCTACGCGTGTGTTAATACAAATTATGAACAAAAAGTAAGCAAAAACGCATCGCTCACTACCCACTTGTATGAAAATGTGATGTGTTAAAAGACTTTTTCAATATTTAACCGCATGCATGAACTTGTTTCAAAATAATGTATACTTTGGTGAAAACAAAACTATACACTACGAAATTTGAAAAAAACATTTTAAAACAATTCTCTCCATAAATCATTTTCTATAGTACTCCATCATTCACGTTTTCGCGTGCACAGATTGTAAGGGTTAAAGGGTATGTGCGTGGTGCGTGCTAAAGTTTAACAATGCAAGAAATACGTTACTGAAATGTCATTCTTATAAAGCGTTCACATTTACAAGTTTTTGCAATCACAGATTATTGTAGAAATCTATAATAATTACTAAAAACCCTGTGACTACTTACGGTTACGCCATTATTTTAAGGCACACCTAACCATTAATTATTAATTTCATGTTTTATTTAATAAGTTATTCAGAGGTATCTTACATATTTAGAATAATTACAAATCAGCGAAGTTTTTAAACCTATTTATTCGTTTTTTCTTCAGTGATTTTTTTAAGTAATCACATAAAGTTGTTTTTATAGTATGGAGAAACAAATATTATGCGACTACCTAAAAAAAATGAAAAAAACTTGCAAATAGGTTTATAATCTTTTCTGTGATTCGTAACTGAATGAACTGATTTGTAAGGCTCTAATTATGTAAGATACCACTGAAAAACTTATGAAATAAAACACGAAATTCACGATTTATCGTAAAATGGACATAAGAGAAAATTACAAAAGTTCCTATTATAATGATCAATATCTCCGAAACTAGTAAAAATCACTGAATATACATAGGAGTTAAATCGATAGCTTTTTAGCTGCTCTATAATCCCTATTCGTTTGTCGATTTTATCCATCCAGGGACATCTGTATAAAGAACACCCCGTCTAGCAGGTCCGCTCGCGGCATGGTCCAATAACTAATTATGAACGCAACTCTACTAAGGCATTTAAAAATAGAATTGTCAAAGTCAGGTGTTGATGCTATGTAAATTTAGTAAAACTAGGGATGAATGTAGTAATTAGATTACAATTTTATTACGCCGGAATAATGCTTTTATAAATTTAACAGTGCATTATATGTTTCAAGATGTTCTCGCCGGCAGGTCAACGTGTCTTACATAAGTGCCTCAAAATTTTGAGGTTATCCTTGGCTGATTTTAGTAATTTGCCTGATTTGAAGGACTTAAACGTTGTTAGAACAATTGAAAAGAAGATAGAAAACAATATGAACATTTTTATAGAAAGCCCCATCCATGTGAAAATGCTGCCCATCGATGAAAATGACTTGAAAGCCCATGACAAACTTACTATGATACTGTACAGTCAAGGCAAAGATACTTCAGACTTTCAAGTCAAGCTGAGCTCGAAACGCCTAGAACTGTTCAATAAGAATACGAATTCGGACAGAAATGACGTGTGCTTGATACATGTGCCATACAATCTTAAAGTGCATGTCACAACTACAGATAATGCTTCAGTGCATATGGCCAAGTTAGAGGGAGAAGAGTTCGTGGTGAAGACGCAGCGTGGCTCAGTAACCGCGAAAGATCTAAAGGCACAGACGGTCCGCCTGGAGAGTGATAGGGGCCAGCTAAAGACTGAAGGGAGGATTCTAGCCAACTCAATTGAATTAAAAACTGGTTCTGAAGCAGGAATTCACTGCAACAATGTGATGTCCAAGGTCTTATTTGTCACTACACATGCTGGCCCAATTTCAGTCAAGTCGTGCTACAGTGAAAAGTCACACTTTACCACAGCCCTTGGCAATATTAATTTAGATCACCTTCACAAAAATGTTACAATTGATGTCATTCAGCAGGGAAATTTGCGTATCACTGGATTTTCCGGCACACTCCAGGCTTCATTGAAAAGTGGGGAGGTGTTTATGCATGCATCACAGTTAATAGACAAGAGCAGCATCTTCATACATGAGAAGGGTAAAGTAGAGTTGCTCATACATGATATTCTCAAAAATTTACCTGCGACTAATTTAATAGCCGATAAAATAACAGTTGATGAAAAAGTAATGAAGTTGGGTCGGTTTATGGATGATGCACATCCTATGCGATTTAGGTTTGAAAAGGAACCACAGAACGAGTTACACATAGTTTGTAAGAATGGCTCAATTGATTTAAAGGAAACAACCTTACCGTTTGTGGTATAATTTGTTATGAAACAATTCTATTTATGTTTTTTATAACATTGGAGATGGTCTCCATGTGTATGTGGATAATTCAGTAACTCAGATGCAGTTTGTAATGTTTATTATATAACAAAGTGGATATTTTATTAAATAGTTGGATTATCATGTGGCTTTTGGTTAAAAAAATATTATTTATCCTAATTTTGTTGGGAGATAAATTTTGCTATTGAGGTTTATAATTTTATCAGCATAACTATTAAAGAAATTAAGAATGATATATGTGACAGCGTCAATATTTGAAATATTGTTGCTTAAATACAAAAGTGTCATAAACCTAAATGTGTTTGTGTTGCATTTAAAATCGGAATGCTATTTACTTAAAGATTACAAT
Organism: Acleris sparsana; assembly: GCA_923062465.1. NCBI lineage: Eukaryota > Metazoa > Arthropoda > Insecta > Lepidoptera > Tortricidae > Acleris > Acleris sparsana. The sequence continues at coordinate 14,110,192 of OV281294.1, read as the reverse complement.
CAAATTATATTTACTTTTTGATTTGTGGCGCTTTTCTATTTAAGAAGTTTATGTTAAATCAAAAATGCTGGGCTAATCTCAAATGCAATTTTTTTTATTGCATATATATTATTTTTGAGTAGGTTAGTTTTGTTATATATAATGAGGGCCAGCATTAAAAAAAGTGTACTGTATCTGTACTGTGTAACTCATTATTTACTAGGAAGTAGGCAGTATTGCCTCTTCCTGCTGCTTGATGCCTTACATCGTACCATTGCACTGTAACATCACAGGTTCATCACTGATTTATGTTCCTTACATAGGTAAGGAACATAAAGATGTTAGAGACACATCTATAGAGATGTTAGAGTTCTCTCAACCATATTTGACAAAATCTGACTACTTTTACTTTATTCAAATGCCCAAGGAAGTCTGAGGAACCAAAATAGATACAAAAAAACTTGGCAGTTGTGTTAATACTTTTCATTTCATCCTGTTTGTTGTTGTGATTGTCATCCATATTGCATAACATTATCATACCAACTAATGATATTTATCTTGTGTTAGAAGTGGTGTAAACTAAGTTATATTTAACTGATAGTCCTTATTCTGCATCTATTTCTTATTGTTTTGCATCACGCATTTATTTTGTAGCATTATTTTATGATTTGTGAAATCATTATACATATTTATTTTTGTAGTTCCTAAATGATAGTCAATTTGTTTGTGATATGTTCTGAGTAGTGTTGTTGAGATGTATTTTTGCTTGGAATAGTAGTATCTTGTAATTCTAAAATATCTATTGTTCTTTAGTAATGAATGACGAATATATCCGTGGTACAGGGCCAACGTGTAGAATATATTCACCTTGGTGCTCAGCATTAAAACGGTCTAATTATGTACTCCATTTATGGAGTGTTGTGTTACTTTTTCTGCTGTCATCAAATCATCAAAATATGAGTGACCACTTTTAATATAACACGGCGGTTTTAACCTTTGGAATGTATGATGTGCAGGACTATATTAATAAACCAGTCTTGGCTGAGATTAACTGTCTCAAGATATGTCAAAGTAACCATCAAATCATGGGAAACTGATATTTCTCAAGTGTCACCATTGCAAAATGAAAATATGTTAAGTAAATAGTATTTTCAGGGAGGATTACTGTATGAGCCTCTCATTCCAGGTACCGTCTGTCAATAACTTTAATTGCTGAACCACTGTAGAACCCTGTCGCAGAAAGCTAATTATACCTGATGAATTTCGACGTAATTTCTTTCTTGCGACTTGACGCTGTTACTATGACATAGTCCTGGGCAACAATTAAAATTGTTGACTGTACAAACTATCTATACTGTTTCTTATGTCTTACGGCGAAATCGTTTAATCGGACTTAATTTTTACCGTCCGTCTAATCATATATTTCGCATACTAGTCCCCTCAGATATTCTAATATTCATGGTCAGTATTTTCAATTGTCCGTATTTAGTACCTATTTATTTTTATGTGACATAAGTTATTAGCTAAAATTAGTAACGTAAAAGGCATTTTAAGATTTTAATTAACATTGTTATTCATGAAGTAGTTAAAGAAAATAAACATTTCTTCCGAAAGATTATGTTTCTATTCATTACCTACGAGTACCTCAATTTATTTCACATAATTATCTATACTTTACCTTATCCAGAGCCATTAAGTAATAATTACCTACTTGGCTGGTTAACGACATCTCTTTTCGTAAATGTAAATAAAAAATAAAAACATCTCTTTTCATAAAAATAAAATGCATGTTTTATATGTTTATGATGATTTAAAAGCTTTGCAACTAAAATTAAACGTAATTTAGAAATGTATACGTGTGATCTTAGCTACCGACTTATTTTAGTATACGTTTCAAGTTATGTTTGTTTATTTTTTAAACGGGTATGGTTAAGTGGGTGCAAAGATGAGCGTAAGCGCCGGCGGCTGATAACGAGGCGGTTTATATGCAGCGGGAGAGCGCGCGCGTGCCAGTACCCCTGCGCCGCGCGCCGCGCCGCCATGCCCGCCTGCGCGCCCGAGTACGCCCGCCTCGCGCGGTCCAACACCGAGCTCGTTTTCTCGCCGCGCGTCAAGCGCTGCTCGCACCAGCCGCCGCCCTTCACGGCGCTGCGCCGGTCCTTCTCCTCCACGTTCTCGCTGATCCCCGAGGAGCGCGCCGTGTCCCCCGAGCGGCCGCCGCCGCTGCCGCGGCTGCTCCGCGTGCTCACCTGGGGCCCTCGCCTGTGCCTGCGCCCGCTCTTCGCCCTGCTCGACGTCATCTCCCACCCCGCCTGGAAGCAGATCCTCGTCGTGCTCCCCACACTATGGATCGCGGCGTCGCTATTCATCTTTTGGAAGTGCATACAGTGCCCCATTGGACTGTTGAAAATGATCGGACGCGCGATTAGTTCAGAAAAAATGATTACACAACGGACCGTCCTCATAAGCGGCGGTAGTTCCGTCCAAGCGTTGCATTTGGCGAGAAATTTCCACTCTGCCGGAGCGAAGGTCGTCGCGTTCGAGATAGAGGGACAGTTTACGCTGTTAAAATATTCTGCTGCTGTGTATAAATTCTACACTGTTCCCCGACCGAACCCTGCAGATCCATTGGCCTACGCGAGGGCTCTGAAAGAGATAGTAGAACGAGAATCAGCAGTATTTTATGTCCCTGTAAGTTCCTCGACCCCGGCCTACTATGACGCACTCGCCAAACCATATCTAGAAGTAATGGGATGTCAGTGTTTCGTGCCTTGTGCTCGTGACGTCGTCAATTTAGATGACCCTTTGGAGTTGATTCGCGTGTGTCGCGCGGCCGGCTTAGCGACACCGCAGTTTTGGGTAATGGCCAGCGAGGAAGACGTTCGTTTGTGGTACGACAGCGGAGCTTCGAAAGAGGGCCGATATTATATCGCTAGCGCAGGCGCACGGGGCGCCAGAGACCGGCTACGTTTTGTCATGCCAGAGGAAAGATCTAATTTTAGATTCCCCCGTGAGATCAGCGCTGAGAAGCCGTGGGTAATTCTGAAGGAACCTAAAGGAGAAAAGATCGTTACTTGTACTACATTAAAGGAATCCCGAGCGGTCAATAACGTGACGTGCCGCGTGGATTCAGTCAGGAAGGGTTTAGTGCCCCAGAAGGATGAAGAAGTCGACGCCTGGGTGCAGAAATTTGTCTCTTCATTGTCGCCGACGAGAGCTATGACCGGACACGTGTCGTTCAGGCTAGTGCGCGAAGAGAACACGATGAATGGGCACTGCAACAGAATGGTTGCCATGGGAGTCCGAGTCGGAGTATCGTTGCCTTATCTATGTCAAAGTTCAGCGAGTCGCTGCGGGCACACGGCGACCGTCGGCAAGCTGCTGGACTCCGTGCTTGACACCCGTGAGGCGTTGTTCGCATTCTGGGACCCGCTGCCGTACTGCGCGTACTACCGCGCGCGACGGCCCGAGGAGCGCCGGCCGCCCTCGCCGGAGCCCTGTAAGACGCCACCTAACGTGCCCCTCTGAAGTGAATCCAGTGCTGGCATAACTTATTTATTTAAGACACTCTGTACCTGAAGAGTCGTGAGTGAGCCCCCTGCCCGGCTGACGCCGTGTTCCAACTCTGCCGGTCGTTCTCCCGGATAAACGGAACAAAGCGGGGTCAAGCGACAAGTCTGTAACTACTAAGTAGATACCCATACCAAATGTTATTATAAATGTGTATACTAAGTATATTGTTATAATGTTAGATAAGGGAATAAAAATAAAAACATGGTCGACCAATGTCAATATTTTATTTACGACTTATTATATCGATATGCTCCATTTCACTCTGGAAGAGTCTACAATATTAATAATAACAAGACAGAGATAACTTAAGTACAACGTATGAACTAGATAGCAACTTACGACGTAAACGTTTATTCCAGACAACAATCCTCAACGCATGCATTGGTTTCCGCACTCTCCTATTACCAGCTAGGTATAATTAGGTGCAAAAAATATTTCGCTTCAGTAATTCTTGAGATTATCTCAAAAGCACTAGTTTACATCAATTACATTCCTAACTGTAAATAAATACTATGCCCGCCACGCGTGTGAATGATTGGCTAGCCAGGAGGAACGAAATTTATTCTATATACATACCTATAGAGGTACGTAAGTACGTAGTGCTGTTTTGTAATTAAAGACCTTGTACTTGAACCGGAATGCCCGTAACTGGTTGGCGTCTATTTCGGTCGCATTTCTTTGCTTAATCGAGCGGGTGCCTGCTCTTCGAACTTTTTTCTCATGTACGCGAACGAAGCCAGTTTCTGCGCAGCCTGTCATTAGGCGAATTACGGAGCAAAGTATCAAACCAGTTTTTGTAAACAATAACGTGTAATATAAGTATGTGGTAAGATCAAGAGTTCAAAAGAACGTAAGTAATGAGTTGCGGGCTCCGGGGTAAGGTTGCATAAGTTGTGTAAAGGTAAGCCCGTTCAATATAAACTTTGCGGTTAGGTAGGTACCTACCAGTTCATTTGGATCGAAGAATACGTACGTAGGTACGTACTTGTATTGTTATTTTGACGTCCTCATATAGACTCAGGAGCAAAAATAGTTTCAAAAAAATCAGTACACACCACAGCGGGAGAGTTTGGGTCAGCACTTGGATTTCCTTACATTTTATGGCCATTCTAGATGTTTTTCTGAACGTGCACAATTCCGGCGTTAACCGCAGATTCATTCAGTTGGGTACACTAGGCACTTTGGAAGTCCTGTATCTATGCTGGGGGTATTCATCATCAGATTTCACTAAAAGCATTCCCTGGCGAGGAACCAAGGCTTCGAAATGGTCTCTTTAGTATGAAGAACGCACTCTGCTCCGGTATTTTTGCTCCTGAGTGTAGTTTTTACAGTGGTATTTGGCTGTTCAATTAAGTAGTAAAGGGCAGTTGGACGTGTAAAAATGCCCGAGCGGCCTACTTACTGAATAAATTTATTTTATCTTTTTAACTAGTACCTAGAGCTTCACTGAGACTAAGAACTTCCACAACCAAGGCTTTTTTAGTCTTGAAATTAAACCGAACCTTTTATATCTTAGATATCCCTTATACCAGAGCTTCAAGTAGATCTCTTATCAGCCTTGCCAAAGACCAAAACATTGAGAAAAAAAATAGATACTTTGATACCTAATAATAACAACAAATGAATGGAAGGTTGCGCCGTGTCGTGTGGTTGCCGGCATAGAATACTTAGTACCACTCCATGCCATCCTGTGGAAGTCGTAAGAGGCGACTAAGGGGTTAAAGGAATGTAGTATTGTTAGGCGATGGGCTTGCAACTTGTCACTAATATAGGTACACTGGCAAACATCTTGGCCTGTTTGTAAAAAACGCGGTTATAATATATACTCGTATAATTCTATAGAATTAACAACAAGTTGTTACTGTTATTGGTAATTTTTAAGCAACTAAGTACAAAAAACCGGCCAAGTGCGAGTCGGACTCGCGCACGTAGGGTTCCGTACCACTATACATCTAAATAAATGTTTTTCTTTATTCTTTATTATATTGGAGTTGATTGAATGAAAGGTAAAATGCGGTTTACGATTTATAACGTATTAAAAAAAAAACTAATTATTAGATCACGTTCAAACCAATTTTTGGTGGAAGTTTGCATAGTAATGTACATCATATATTATTTTAACATTTATCATTCCCTTATTTTAGAAGTTACGGGGGGGGGGGGACACACATTTTTCCACTTTGGAAGCGTCTCTCACCCAAACTATTCAGTTTAGAAAAAAAATATATTAGAAACCTCAATATCATTTTTGAAGACCTATCCATAGATACCCCACACGTATGGGTTTGATGAAAAAAATATATTTGAGTTTCAGTTCTAATTATGGGGAACCCCAAAAATTTATTGTTTTTTTTCTATTTTTGTATAAAAATCTTAATGCGCTTCACCGAATACATCTACTTACAAAGTTTCCATAGTATAGCTCTTATAGTTACGGAATAAAGTGGCTGTGACATACGGACGGACAGACGGACGGACAGACATGACGAATCTATAAGGGTTCCGTTTTTTGCCATTTGGCTACGGAACCCTAAAAAGGAGGAGTTTCTCAATTCGAACGCATTTTTTATTTTTATTTTATGTTTGTTTGCTTCGTTGTTCTTGTCGTTTCAACTTCGTCGTTTATGAACCGATTTTTATAATTCTTTTTTGGAAAGGAGATATCTCGGGTTTGGTAGGTGTCATGATAAGGAAACAAGGATCTGATGAGGGAATCAGTGAGGAATTGAGGGAACTCCTCAAATATTGTAGGCAAACATATAGCGATTTTAGTATTTTAGTGACAACTCCAGCATTTGAATTCAGAAAGTATCATTTGCTGAAGCGGAACTGATGATGAAGACCACAGATGGCCACCGGAACTCCTCAAGTCCTCAACGGTACCGATTTCAACGGTGGCGATAAGATACTTCGATTAAGATAGTTGAGCGACTACAACGAAGAACCTTTAATTGCTTAAAAATGACTATGATTTTCCCGCGGCGTTGCTTGCGGCGAGCTTGAAATGCCTTAAAGTTTCATATCAACGAAGTGGGACTAGATAACAGCTTATTATTACTACTAAAAAGTATAAAATAAAATAAATGTTTTAAAGAACAAAAAAGGCAGTTTTTTGTTTTTGAAAACATTATTTTTGTAGCTCTGCCTACCCCACTCCGGGAAGAATTTTTTTCAAGCCGTATTTTCCTCTTAATACAACTCACGATTACGCGTGGTTCATGTAATTCTGCAGTCTGTTTACTTAAAAGCGTGTGTGTGCTAGACATGGTGCATGCATGAATTATCTGCAGCCTCGATCTAAGTGCATTCGGAATCACGCAGCGCTGCATCGACGCCGATAACCCGTGCATGTGATCCGGACATTATCTGACGTGAAAACAAACCGGAATCGGGTTGGAGTTGCTTTGGCACCCGAGTTCTTCCCTTGTGTTGATTACATTTGATTAGGTCAGTAAGAAAAACAGTCAAATGCGAGTCAGATTTGCACATCGAGGGTTCCTTATTGCCTCATGCTTTGCAGCAGCAGTTAAGTATTATTATATTCCGAGTTGAATTCGATTTTGAATCCAATGAGCGCGAGCCCGACTCACGCTTGACCATTTTTTAGTATTTGTTTTTCTTCAGGGTTCGTACTACAATCGTACAAATTTTTGACTTCGAAAAAAAAACAACCCGATATCTATTACGATATGACGCGACGGACGGACAAGACGGAGTCTTTTCTATCTTATTAATACGGTCCCGTTGGGCTACCTCTCTGTACTGTAGGGTTAAGCTATAGCTTAGTGTATACACTACTTACTTTAATGATACTGATAGTTGATAAGATTGGTAAGTATTGATTGTGTCAGGATGATGCTAATCGAAACAATCGAAATGAGTGCTAAAATAAGACCAACTTTATTCGCTAATAATTATATGCTGGAGGTTATTGCAAGCGTAGGCACGCGCTTGCGTAATGCTAAATTGTGCTGGTGCAGAATGTACGTTTGCCAGTACACCCTCGGTTACGCAAACCTAAAGAAGAGTGTTTTCTGGGGCACCCTGCATATTTGCCACTGATGTCACCCATGTAATTCCTAGATCCAATAACAGAAGGGGCGCGAAATATTAATGCGGATAAGGGTTTCAACTGAATCACTAAAGTAATTGATCCTCCTAATAAACTTATAGAACTGAACTGACTTTTACGAGTTTACATACATAGGTACATACTTACAGAGACACTCTAGATCCGGCTAACTACAATCTATCACACGTTTATCTCTTATTAAGTAGGCAATATTGTGGAAAATAAACACATTATAGCAATTAATGAAGTTAGATTCTATTAATTAACGATGTCTCAGTCGCAGTTAGTACCACGGAGATATTGTCAACAACTTATCTATATATATATATATATCAACGCACAGCCGAAACTACGGCCTACCTAGAAACTTGAAATTTGGTAAAGGGGTTCCTTTCATGATGTAAGTGAGCACAAAGAAAGGATATTTCAAAATTCACCCCCTAAGGGGCTAAAATAGGGGGATAAGCGGGAAACTTATTCTACGCGTACGAAGTTGTGGGCGTCCTCTAGTAAGTCTATCATTCATAAACTTTAAATAACTTTTTGATTTGATACTTAATCCATTTTCCAACATATGTATTTAATCACATTTAGGTATTCAAATTGTTGTCAAGTTTTATCCTTTATCCGACGACAGACTGATTTACACTTAGGTGCAATACAAGCCGGTTAGATCATCAAAAGTGTATATTTACTCGTCTATTTACCGCGTATATACTCGATATAGTTACCCACTGGGTATACTGTCTTGTGTACCTGTATTTTAAGCACGAACCTTTTAACACGTCCACGGACAGTACGTTGAGAGACGTAAACTCGAGAACTCCGTCCACGGCCGGCTATTTCGCATAGCATTTATGGGAAGCACGGACTCTGCGCCGTTTTAAGTTTTAACACCAGCCGTCACTGCAAAAAAAGTTCTAGGGCAACCTCAATCTCATGCATAACCCTAAAAGGGGAACGACGCGTGTTGTGACACGTCACGGCGTGGACGTAACGACCGTGGACGATCTGCCACAATAAGTAAGACTTTTATTAGATATACGAAATTACATACCTATATAATTATATTTTCCGTCATAAATTGGCACAATGTTTGACACAACGTTACTAGTAAATGTGACAGTTCGTCCATGGCCGTAGAAAACGTTGTATGAGATTTATTTGTGCCATATCATGCAATTTTGAGGATGGTGCTGTATCCGCGTGAACGTGGTAATCATACGACACGTTTTCGAATCCTCTTTACTAATCGATAACGTGTCTTAAACCTATCCGTAGAACGAGCCCTCAAAAAACTCACGTTTTTAACATATTTTGAAGTACTTAAACACAACGACAATATGAACGTTAACGTCATGTTACAATTTAGTAGTAAAGACAGCGCTTTAACCTATCGCCGTAGACATTTTCTTGATGACGTCACGTTAACGTTCGTTACTTGATAGAAGGTAGGTCCGTATTAATAAACTCATCTTGACAGTGAGGCCCGTCACAAGATACGTCAAAGTAAACGTCAAACCATAGAACACTGTCATTTTTGACGCATCTCGAGACGAGCATTAGAGTTGAGATCAGTTTATTAATACGGGCCTTAAAGTCGTAGTCGGTAAGACGCGCGGACAGCGCTGTTTGCGCGCGATAGCGGCTAAAACATATTACCTATTTGTGCTGCACATGATAGCGTATCTCCGGGTCAGCAGACGGGCGGCCAAAGATCGCACCTTTCTCTCGCTCGTGGAAAAATTACGCTTAAGGTTAAATATTTCAAGGAAGGACGTAACGTAGTAGGTTTGAATAGATTTAAATTATACAATGCGTGCGGTCGGACTTATAGTAGTTGCACGCTTTTAGAATTTAACCATCAATTTAACAGACTGACAGCTGTCAAAATGTATGAACTGACAGTCGATTAACATTGATATCTAACATCGTTTGGTGAAACTGGTACTTAGTGCTTTGTCACTTTAAAGTCATGTTCAAAGGGATTAAAATAAATACAGCTACTTACTTACTTATATTATAAGGCAGACTGTACATACATGTAAGAGCATCGGGTGAGTTACCTAATTTATTCAAAAACTCATTCGTACATAGAAACGGCTGATTTTCGAACTAGCTACCTTACGGCCAGCAGTCGACACCCCAAGGCACTAGGCCACCGGCACACGTCGGTGTCTTAGCTAAACAGTACAAACCTAACTATTACAAACAGAAGACTATACTGTAGATACAGAATAACACAGGCGTACTTTTTTTGGGTTCCCTATTCAACAAGGAACCCAGATAGATTCGCCATGTCCGTCTGTCCGCTAAAAATCTAGAAACTTTTGTTACTAAATTACGCGGAAAAGTTGTAAAATCTTATCCTTACTTTGCTGCATTTATGTGACTGGTGTAAGTATAATGCCTAATTACGTGTACAGTCGCATACATAACTTTATCTACATGCATGAGTTTTCTACAGTATGTTAGAAACCTAATGTGTGGTGGCCCAGTATCTTAATGTTTTCTTTAAAGTATCGGTCACCGATACTTTAATGATATGCGATACATTAATGTACAACCACAGATACAGGTTTAAATATAGGGCATATGCTTATCGTTTCTGAATATATTGTAGAGAAGTTATGATTACGAATGGTATGGATGTAGATAAAAAATAATATAGTAGTGATGTAGAAGTTGACCTCATAAAAACACTATTACCAATGCATTAATCTACACCTTACTACACCTTACTGTCAATACGGAAACACGTCAATAACAATAATTTGGTATTGTTTAGAATCTCCCAGGGGCTCTATTCGCTCTATTCAACTCGGTAAAACCATAATATTATTGCCTTTGACATATTATCGTATTGTCAACGTCACTACAGCTTTTATTTATATTAAATACGTACAATAACATGTCAAAGCCAATAAGTAATTATGGTTATCCGGGCCTCTATTCAACACAGTAAAAACAGTATCGTGTTTGATCTGTAATCGTATTGTTCACGTTTTGATAGCTCTTATTTACTCGACAGTAATGGCGGCCGAGTGAAAAACGATTCCGTAACAGGTCAAACACGATATGGTTTTTACTGTCTACAATAGAGGCGCTGTAGAATACCTAGAAGCTTAGGGCGTAAGGCGGGAAGTTCGAAGTTACGTTAGGTCTATCCCTTTCTCTCGAAGTACAGACAGCCAAAAATGTGTTATACCACCCTGCGGTTGAAGTTCATTTGCATGTCATGATATAAGTTCGATTTTCCCTTGCAATAATATTATGACAGTGACAAGTGTCAACGCGATTATTAGATCACACAGAAACTTTGTCCAAACTGGTAGACCACTTTCTTGGCCGACCGTGCTCTCGAGTGACGAGTGACCCGAAGTTTCGAATTTACTGATTCGTGGTAGCACCCTGGTTAATAGAGGGCACCCAAGACCTATCAATTTCATGCTCAAGTATTCAGCAATTTTCTACTGTTCGGAAGCTTCTATTTTTTTTTTAAATCCAACATCCTCATGTCAGTCATCAAGTGCATCCCGAGATATTTACGTTACAAGAACGCTAGTGAATGCTTCTAGAGTTTGAGAGTGCAATTCGTCGGTGATACGGCCATCTCCCGTAGCTAGCAAATAAAATAAGGTGCAAAATATTATATACCTTAGCACATATCGGTAAGGTACATTTTGCAACTCATTGAAGTTGTTAGTTACGTGGTATTGCAGTATAAACGACGAATTCGGCGTAATGAAAGTATGAGACTTAGCTTTTACTCGTAGTAGTAATTACGAGTAAAGGTTTAGTTTCATTACGCGTTACCCCGCATGATTTTCGTGATACATTGCGTCGCTGCAATAGCTCTCGTCTCAAAAATGTTAAAACAACCCGTCAATGGATTGCTACAAACATGTGGGCATGCAGACCTATGAAACTGAGCCTTAAGCTTCCACTCGAGTTAAACACTCTACTCATCATATTTTTATGATATTGTCACGAATGAAGAGTTACGAAACAGAAATCGATAAGTACTTGACCAAGTTTTGAAATCGCCTTTCCCCTAAGGATAGAAATTTCATTCTCATGCCGATATTAAGATATAGAAATCATTATTTTTTGAACCGAGTCAGGCTAGGTGTTCCCACTGTTATCAGCTCTGAAAGTGGGTCTAGAATAGACGCCACACGAGCGTTGCCGGTGCGTAGCGTTGTGGCGACGCTGTGGTTTCAAGTATTTTCAACATACTGCACGTCGCGCAAGTGTTTCGACGCATTGTGTGGCTTGTCGTTCTAATTTACATGATGAACAACGCAGCGGCGACGACACAATGCTCAAGGAAGGCTCGAGAGGCATCCCTCTGTCGGGAGTCCGTTATCTATTGAATAGTATGTACAGTCAAGGAATTCAATTTCTATACCACTTTTGACTTTTGACATAGTCCAGAGTGGTTTAGGAATTAAATTCCTTGACTGTAATAAAGGATCCTAGCAGTGGGTGGGATCGGCGGGTGTGTGAATAGCGCTTAACCCCTGAGAACATACTTTGAAAATCTATTAGGCTATTCTTTGAAGTGCGTAGTTACGTTCCATACCTATCACTCGTTATTCGAGACTAAATCGAAAAGGGATGTAGCTAACGAAACTTCAAACTCAGATTTTCAAAGTAGGGCAGGTGCAGTGGACCGGCACAGTGCGGATTATATTTTATTTTTGTATGGTATTATATCACATACAAATTAAGTTTATACAATATGAGTACATCAGTGATTTCGCATGTACCTACGTTTATTTAGCGAGGAACACAAACAAATGCAAGTAGGCAGAACTCGCTATTTTTCTTACCTACTTATTTTATCAGCTCGCTCTAGTTCGGATATCCTTCTGAGACTGCCAGGCGACGTGCGCGTGAGTTGACAAAGTCTACGATCTTAAGGCTGGTACAGGTTTGTCAAGGTTTGTGTATTGTGTAAGGATTTAAATATATATATTAATATATATTTAAATCCTATAGTAATATATATTTTTCTGTAAAGAAGGCAGGTAAACGAGCAAATAGTAGGAAAGCCGGCAGCATCGTAAAAATCAAAGGAGCGTTATTGACGGATAGGGTGATGGAATCAGTATTGGACACTTTTAGCTGACAAGCACCAGTAATAGCACCTGTAAAATAAGAATCAAGTGTCCATCATTGGTCCTTGTCCATTACTGGTTCTGTCACCCTACTTAAATAAGGAATGCGAGGAAATGTTGATATTTAAACATTGGGTAGAAGGGGGATTTGGATAGTCTATATTAACAAAATGACTGAGAAAAAGAATTACGTTATGCTTCCTTGGATTCTGTAAATTTAGCTAGATGTAGGAGTTATATAGAGAAACAATACGGCAGCGTTAAAAACAAAATACCTTATCGTCCTTCGTGGACAGTCGGGAAATGAAACAGCCACACGACTTTATAAGATTACGAATAAGAACTTTTTATTTGGAGCTACAAGGCCCATAATTACAAATGCCTTATAGACTAATTAGCATACACAACAATATGAAACTTAAAACTAACACCGAGGTGACAAGACAGCGTGGTCCTGTTTTGGTATAATTGGCGTCATGGGCACTGCCGGTAGGTTGTGCCGAAACCGCAGGAACTCGACACCTTTCGGCCAAAAGTCAGGACACTCTACGGTCCCCAACATAAACCCCGGCACGCGCAGTACAACCGAAACTGAAGTGGAAGCAGCAAAGCGACCGCAGCTGGAATTCCACCGCGTAGTCTACCGTTTGTCAATAGTTTGGTCTTGATAAGCAAATAAAGATTTTGTAAAAAAAAGAACAGTCGGTAAACAAAAGCTTGTGCGTACGTTCGAACGTTCGTGACCACACGTCCTCGTTTGTTATATGTGTACTAGCCTAACACAATGATTAATTACAAATCCGGTTTTTCCATACCTTTGGTCTAGCCTCCGAGTCTACTGAGCATATTGACTTGGCCTGTCTAGACTGATAGCGTACTCGTACTGCGTATTACGGAGATACGGGATTGTGAGATAATGCGTAACGGGTCAAGAACGCAACGCCGGAAAATTTGTACACATATGTATTTAGGAAAAACCTCGAGAATTGGGGATTCATAGTAAGGCGTAGTTTGCGTCAAATCCGATAGTTCTGGTTTTTTGCAGACTTGTTGATGATGTTGGTCCAATGAATAATCCAAGTTTGAGATCTCGAGCGCCGCACGCAACTTTGTCAACAGTCAAAATAAAAAATAAACCGCGTTGATTTCGGATCCAGGCACATTACAGATGGTGTTCCGGCGGTTATTAAGATAGAATAACATGTTCAGCAACATACTAAAATTTGGTGCTGGTATTACAAAGTGAACTACTTATGTTATCCCTAACAGAAAGTACTAATTACAAGTTATTGCGAGGTTCGAAAAAAATATGAATTTTGAAAAGCTTTATCTCAAAAACTATCTGGTCTACAGAAACAATTTTAGTCTCATATGGTAGCATATTTGGTTTTCTTTAAAAACGTTTTGAGTAGGTACTTTAAAAAACTAGTCCTTTAGGGTTATAATCGCAAAAAATTGAAAAAAGTCCGAAATGTTCGCGGTTTTATATAAGTTTGAGAAAGTTGCGTTCGGTGCTTCAGGTCACAAACTTAAATTTATTCATTGGGCCAACATCATAACCAAGTCAGCAAAAAATCGGAACTGCCGGATTTGACGCAAACACCTGTTGACTAAAGTTACTGGAGTAAGAGCGATAATATTGTAATAATCGAACAGTGGATCGCGCTTCGATCTTTTAACTAAAGCTGACTACAGCGACTAGAACTGGAAACCACGTCCCACTGGGCCTAATTACAAGATTCATAAAGCATCATGTTAAATAGACTGCGGTCAACAATGTTGATTTGATAATAGATAATAAATAGAAGTCAAGTATTTTATCTATTAGATAACACTCAAGGAAATTTCCGTGCTCACTCAATTAACTATATGGATTATGGTTTATGGTTTGTGGTACATACTCGTAGTATACTCGAGTTTGGGACCTATGAGATGGTTGTCAAATTTCTACTACTAGCCCGCGGAAAACTTCTCCGGGTGCAGATTTTTTATAAGATTTCTGTAAGTGTGAGTTTGAGATTAATCTTGCAAGTCAGGTTGGAAGTGGATGAATCGACTTAAGAGGCCACATACGATAAAGTCGGTAGTTTTCTCTGTATAAGTTTGTATATCGTTGTCTAGTACTACCCATAGCATGAGCCTAGAGCTTAGTTTGGGACTAGGTCAATTGGTGTTACATGGTACCCTGATATTTATTTATTTATTATTCGTTTCCAAAACAAAATCCTCAGTAGTTTTATTTTTCAAACATGCCCCCCTTTTTTGCATGCTTTTGGTTGAATATTCAAAACCTTACGATTCCATAGTTCAGTATTTATAAGTTATCAATCCTGGTAAACCATTTTTATAAATGGTGTGGTTATAAAGTAAACAGTTATTTGAATTTGACGCTGCCATTAAGGTACATTAAGGTACAGGAAGCTCATAAAGCCACCCCGTTTCATTTTTGTGTAGGCATGGCAGCATACATATATATATTATGTGGCCTCTTAAGATTTGACAATCGTTTCTCAATTCAATGGCAAAGCAAGTAATTAAGTGTTTAGGTTGTATCAAATATGAAGCGATAATTAACTTTCTCACCTTCAAGATATCGAGTGTTATAATATCTTTCCCGATTAATCTGTATAAATATTTAGGGCATTCATATTTTAATTATCTGTGACTTCATTGACTTTAATTATCTGTGACTCAATGGTATTTGACCTGTTGGTCTCGTTTTTCACTCAGCCGCCATTACTGTCAAGTAAATAAGAGCTATCAAAAGGTTGACAATACGATAACAGATCAAAAACTATTTGACAAGATGCATTCGCCGAACGTTATCGCTATCGAAAATCTATAGGGTTGACGTAAGCTGTCGGACGGTCGCGTCGAGTGTTTGTTTATATCATAACTAGAGGATGCCCGCGACTTTGTGCGCGTAGAATTAGTTTCCCTCTACTTCCCCTATTTATTCACGTTGGAGGGCGACTTTCGGGAAATCCTCTTAGTGCACCCCTAGAACTTATAAGGAGGCTACGTGGCAAATTTGATATCTCTAGACCCAGAAATTTGGACTCCTTACCATTCCAAATTTCGAACTCTACGTCCCTATTAGGCCGTGTCCAAGCCACCACCAAGACCAAGCTTTTCTGTGAGTTCAACCTTTTTTGAATAAAATCGGATTGAGTTTTGAAACATGTGTCAGAATAAAATGTAATTTAAATCAAAAGCACTAAGGAGTATTGAAATGAACTTCGAAGCAAATCACACCTAAAATAACTTTCTACCCCTTTTTCCCCCCTTAGGGATGAATTTCAATAAAATACGAAATACGTCTTCCATCAATTGTGTTAAAGAATGTTTATGCGAAATTTAAAGTAGATTGGGCCAAGGAATCACGTTGTCCCATTACAAACTTTACCTCCCTTTTATACCCCCTTAGGGGTACAATTTCGGAAAATCCTTTCCTATCAGATGCCTACGTCAACGTAACGTCACGTAAGGTCGCCGTCAATAGAACTTGCAAAAGATATAAACAATACCAAATGAACCAAATCACCATGATTACTCGATAATCACGTACTTTTGAAGATCAAGTGAGGTCCTTGCAATGATTTATACATCATCATCATCATCATGTCAACCGAAAGACATCCACTGCTGAACATAGGCCCAGTTGGTAGTGTCTTGCCTCCGAAGCTAATATTTGGGAGATGAGTACGAGTATTTGTTTCTGATTGTGAGTCTTTGATGTGTTCTCTGTATTTAAGTAACGTTATTTATTTATCTATAATAAGTATTTATATCGTTGTCTAGAACAAGCCTGGAGCTGGGAATAGGTCAACTGGTGTGAGATTGTCCCCTGATATTTATTATATACTATTAATATTGTTATATGTATTTTGCTGTACTCGATTACAAGATAAACTCACGGGGTGTGCTTCCGAAAATAAACGTAACACGACAGGGATCACGATAACGTTAATCTATGATATCATAACGTCTAGACAAGCCTCCTGAAGGTTGCGAGATATTGTAACACTATTACGAACACGTAACGTGTCTATATAAATCATAATAAATGTTGGTATGTTTGTCCTCTATGCGTTCCTAAACCATTGATCAGATTGTGATGAAACTATCGTTCCTAAACCATTGATCAGATTGTGATGAAACTATAGTAGGGTGTCCTCCCCCGTGAGGATTTCTGACCCAAAATAACTAATCGTATATCAAATTTTTGATTTAACTTGTCATTGTGACGCATTCTGGTTACAGGTAGTTGTTAATATTTGTAAAGTGGCGATAATTTTATTTTGACAGACGGAGGAACGGAGGAACGGACAGATGGAATGACAGACGGACCAAGTATTCTTATTCTTCCGTCCGTAGTAAGTTTGGACATGTCCGTCCGTCCCTCCGTAGCCTAGCTCAGAGACTCTTAGTACTATTTAGAAAGCTGTAATTTGGCATGAATATACATACATATTAGTCACGTCAACAAAAAGGTAAAATATTATTTTTTTGATTGTGTCCCTCTACACGTAAAGTGGGGATGTATTTTTGTTGCGGGTTTGTGAAAACAATTTTTCCATTAAGTGATCCGTTTATGAAATAGTATTTATTAGGGTCAAGTGTCCCCCCACTCCCTACAACCAAAACTTCAAATATAAAAAAATATAAAAAATATCTTCAATGAAAGCGCATATTGACGAGTTTAAAAGAAAAACCATCACGACTAATGCCTATAACAACACTGAGCATAATGGCCCGACATGCGCTTGCCCAGTTTTTCAGAATAGGTTCGGATCCTTAGAAACAATAAATATGCAGTTAACAAATGGCAACATTACAGTAGATTGTGAAAAAAAAACGCTAATTTATTCAGACAGAAAAAGCCAATAACTTTATCATTAGCTCGAGTCTAGTAAATTTCCAGTCTACCTAACTGCAATTTACTTTATATCAGGCAATTAAAAATAATAAGGTCGGTGGCAATTAAGGTATAAAAAATGATTAAGTATAGCACGCCCCTAATTCGTGATAGGTAGGGACACAACAACTGATAAGCGTAGATAATGTTGGATTTAGGTCTGTGTCAGGGTAACCTTAAATCTAGATGAGTAATGTTTTGCCGAGGATTTATCATTCATGGCATTCGTATCTATTATACTATTATTTAAAATTTTGGTTTTCCTTGTTGCAAAAATAACTGCAGGCGTTGCCCCTCTGTATCACTATCTTAAGCTACGTTTCATAATTTTAGTCAGCTGCTGCTGCTCTAGGCCGCTGCCTATGTGCGCCATATGACCATGTCATCTGGAGGGATCAGACCAAATGTACAAACCTTACGTTAGAAATTTTCGAAATGTGATAAAATGTATGGGACAGTTGAGACGCCATAGAGTTAGTCACCTTACTTCAATTCTATATATTTGGTCAGATAAGCCTCATTAATCAAATAGCCGCAGACTCAGGAAAATTCCCGTCGGTAGTTACCACAAATCGTTTATCTCCCTGGAATATGCCGCTCGTTTTACGCAACCTCTGTCTGTGGGTACGTGATGAGCGGAGCCCACGGAGTCAATGCCACGAGACGTTCAAAGTTCTAGCCGCAGACGGAGCGACCTACATTAGTGATTGCACGTACATTTCACTAATAAGCCAACAGGATAATTAGAGAGCTTCTAATTAAATAGTAGATACGGGTTTTTTTTGTATCGGTTTTAATTTAAAGTGTTTGTTACGTACAGCGATTGTATGTCTTAGGAAATAAAGTTTTTTTAAATAATAACTTCAAATGTACTGCTTAACTAAGCAATATAAGCACGTGAAACTATAAAGAAATGTCAGGGGACAGCACAATCTCACAGAAATTTACTTAGTCCAAATTATTAACAATTTAAGGTGGTTCACAGTCCTAACTGCCACACGCTCACGCGGAATGGTGATAAAAAAAGGACAGAAGTGTTGAAGCGAACGACATTTTGTTAACTTCTAACTCCGACTTTCCTAGAGGGTACTGACTCATACAAATATTTTGAAACAAAAGAAGGTGCAGCTTAGCTTTTAAAGGAATTTGTTTTGCAAAGTTTTAGCGTAGCAGTTCGTAGCTGCTACGGCGTAGACAGAATATTTTCAATTCTCTTTGTGGTAGTAATTTCACATATATTGATTTCTTTTCATTTTCGTTTGTGATTTATTTAATTTTAAAATACTCCCATGCATTGTCCTTACTATCTTCTTCAGGGTTAGCTGGAAGAGATCCCATTTAGGGTTAAGTTCGCCTGTGTACATTAGTATTGTAATATTAATATTTTTGTGCAATATAGAGTTTACCTATACATCTCAATTGTTTTAATTACATTATAAAGTGCGGAATTTGGTGACACCAAGAAAGATGCCTGTGCACATTTTTCTTCGGATTCTCAACTCATACCTTCTTTATTATAATACAAATGGTCCCACTGCTGGGCAAAGATCTTTCCAGATTAAAAATTACATAAAAAAACCGTTTTGTGGACTATTTTCGGAAATAACAAAACAAACAAAATTTTAGATTGTCAAGGGATAAATAATATGCGACGTGGTGTGATGTATGATTATAGGAAATGGTTTGAAAGATGTGGCCATACCTAACATCCGGTACCAAAGTTCGGTATTAACCAGAAATACATCTTCAGTATCATCTCGATAATCAGTTTTAAAACACTCGATATTTATCCAAACTGCATTAATTAGCGCATTCGCTTCAGATATCTCGACTGAAAACTTCACGGAAATAATTACTATATTGCATCATTATTTAGGTCGAAAGCTGTAAATCATATGCACCGATAACCTGCTAGGTTAATTGGATTTATTACGTGCAGACAGACGAGGTGACGACCTGATAGTTCTTAAATTTAATTGGTGCATTTATTAGTTGCGTGGTCGGCGTATAAATATTTAGATATTGTAATCAGTAATAAATGTCTTGGACATGGGACTTTGAGCAAGTCAAAATAACCATTTACCGTAAGGGCTATTAAATACATTAATTAAATTAACAATGAGTTTTAATGTATTTACAGCGGTGAAGTCGGTTCTGATTGTCAAAGGCAAAATGACATATTTACGGCAAGGGCGAACATTTAATTTTGAACGAAGCGAACGATTCTAAAATATAATCCTGAGCGTAGTGAGGGTTCCAAGTGTTAACTGCCAAGGTGGAAATAATTTTGCTACCATGTCTCATACTGCTTTTCACATCTGATATCACCTATGAGGAAAATAAAAGATCTTATTGATGAAACAAATTTAATTATTTACACCCTCTAACAGTGCTGAAATTATTAAATTCAACAAGAAAATTTATAGTACCGATTTTTAAACCGATATTACTGGCAAATTTTTACTTGAACTGAAAAATGCCACTTTGATCCCTCCTAGTAGGGAAGAAAAGTCCCCTTTCCGAATACGTGATGTGAAAAATATATTTGAGAGGGCTATCAAAGTCACCAGTGGTCAGCCAGAGACCTGTCGTCAGCCTCTGCCTATACTTTGTATGAGTGGGAAGAGTACGCAAGATATATTTTCCACTCTTCGCACTCATATAAGGTTGACTACTGGTCTCTGGCTGACAACTGGTGCCTTTACCCAAATTGCCCTAGTCTCAAACTAAGTTCTAGGCTTGTAACAATATGAGTATATGGAGTAGGCAACTATAAAAATATCCATAAAGATAAATAAATACTAACATCACATAGAAAACATCTAAGCTTCAGGTAAGGGCACTAGTATCACAACCGACTGGGCTAGACTAACTAAGAAACACTTTTCAAGCGCTTGTCACACATATTCGTCGTTATTAGTGCTCTACGTACTATGTTGGTGGAGGTGTTCTATAAATTATAAAAAATCTTTCCTTTATTTTTTACACAAAATCTTACTTACAGATTAACCGCTTTAAACATATTTAAATTTGTGCAAGTACTAACAAATTTTAAGCAACCAGATTATGATTGGCTCACTATTTATAAAAGTAGAGATTGTGTGTAATTGAGCTTTGGAGACGACGCTTCGTTAGGTACAGTCAAGGAATTAAAGGATAAAAGAAAAAAGAAAAGAAATTTATTTAGTAAGTAGGCCGCTCGGGCACTTTTACACGTCAAGATACTACCAGCGCTTCCCAAGAGGAGACCACTGCTGAGAAGAAACGCCGCAAGAAACTCAGCAGTCAGTCATTTTTTAAACTTATTTCATATTGCATATTACAATGGTATGTACAACTTAATCTAGCATTATATAAAGCTACAAGTATTAAATTAAATATAATATCAAATAACAGTAGTTCAGCAGGAAAACATGCCAAAAATCTTACGGGAGAGAAAGATAGAAAATAATAAAATAAAATAACTACAACTACCTACTTATATATGTGTATATGAGATGGTGCAAGATGACCACATAAAAGTTTCGATATGTTTTCCTGCATCAACGGTGTCCCCCAGACAAGAAAAAGCAGGATAAAGCCTTTGCATTTGAACAAATGACTATTGACTAAGTTTCGGGTGTATGCCATGCATTTTTGTCTGTTAGATAGTCCTCGACCCTATAATACGCTTTAGACATTAACGACCTTTTCAAATATTTTTTAAGTGCTGGAAAGGGTAACTTTAAAACTACTTCAGGTAATTTATTATAGAAATGAATGCATTGACCAACAAATGATTTATATACTTTACGGACACGGAATTTTCGAATAGCTATTTTATTTTTATTTCTAGTATTTAAATTATGTATATCTGAGTTTTTGGTGAACGAATTTAAATTCTTAATAACATAAATAATATTCTCGTAAATAAATTGAGACGCTACAGTTAAGATATTAGTTTCTTTAAAAAGTTCTCTTAATGAGTCACGGGAATTTAAATTATAAATAGAACGAATGGCCCTTTTTTGTAACACAAATATAGTTTGTATGTCAGCTGCCTTACCCCAAACCAGAATACCATAAGACATAACACTATGAAAATAACTATAATAAACTAAGCGAGCTGTCTCAACATTAGTTAGTTGTCTAATTTTCCTAACGGCGTAAGCTGCCGAACTTAGTTTACCTGCCAGTGCAGCTATGTGGGGACTCCATTGCAAATTTTTATCTATTGTTATGCCTAGGAAAACCGCCCTATCTACCATTAGCAAACACTCGTTATTTAGAAAAATACTAGAATCTACCGGTTTAACATTAGGCAAAGCGAACCTAACACATTTAGTTTTCTTGGCATTTAGTAGCAAGTTGTTACTAATAAACCAATTATGTACTTTAACTAGAGTGGCGTTTATCCTACTGTAGTCTACGGTTTTTCTATCTACCTTGAAAATTAGTGAAGTATCATCAGCAAAAAGTACAATATCGCAAAGTTCATCTACTATTGGTGGTAAGTCATTTATGTAAACCAAAAATAAAAAAGGACCTAAAATAGAGCCTTGAGGCACACCTATTTTCACTGTAGCTCCAACAGATTGCGTTTTGTTTACAACAACTGTTTGAGTTCTATCACTTAGATAAGAAGACATAAGGCTTAAAGCTTTATTGGACAATCCATAATGTTCTAATTTTAAAATAAGGGTCATATGTTCCACGCAATCAAAAGCTTTAGAAAGATCACAAAATATTCCTATTGCGTCGCAAGATGTTTCCCAACTGTTATATATATATTTAATGAGTACCGATGCCGCATCAATTGTTGATCGACCTCTTGTAAAGCCAAACTGGTTATTGCTAAGTAGTTTATTTCTGTTAAAGTGACCTAACATATCCTTCAGCATTAGTTTCTCAAAGACTTTACTTAAAACTGGTAGTATGGAAATGGGACGGAAGTTCGTTATATCACTCATCTCGCCTGATTTAAAAAGAGGTATGACTTTACTATATTTCATGAGATCTGGAAAGATCCCCTCTGATATGCAATTATTGTAAATTAATGCTAGATGGGGTGCAATTACATCTATGATATGAAAGAGCACTTTAACTGATGTGCCCCACAAATCTTCA
The DNA here is from genome assembly GCA_923062465.1 of Acleris sparsana. Classification (NCBI taxonomy): domain Eukaryota; kingdom Metazoa; phylum Arthropoda; class Insecta; order Lepidoptera; family Tortricidae; genus Acleris; species Acleris sparsana. The sequence goes on along the minus strand of OV281294.1, from coordinate 14,087,421 downwards.
GTCTTTTTTAAACTAAGCGATTTAAATATCTTTACTATTGAATCTGAATTTACAGGGCTGAATTCAAAGTTTATATTACATTTACTGACATTAGTGCAAAGTAATGATTGAGCTTCAACCGCGGATGATTTAAGACATTTCGTAGTATTAATTGCCATGTTGGAAAAATAATCTTGGAATGCTAATGCAACATCTTTATTTGACGTGATTGGATGGCTACCTGTGTTCAGGGTGACTTGATTATCACGAGTTTTTGATTTTCCCGTTTCTCTATTTATAATATTCCATACAGTTTTTACCTTGTTCTCAGATGATTTGAGTTTAAGACTAAGAAAAAATGCCTTAGCAGTTAAACAAACTTGCTTAAAGGTCCTTGAATATTTCTTAACATAATTTAGGAAATCAGCATTCTTATTGTCCTCCCTCTCTCTATATAGGTCATAAAGCCTATTTCTACTTTTATGAATGCCTGCAGTAGCCCATTCACTAAATCTGGTTTTCGACCTAGTAATAGTTTTAATTTTAAAATTGTTGTTAAATTGATGTAGAATTACGCCAAACAAGTCTTTATAAATACTATTACATTCATTCTGTGAAAAAGGTAACACTGAAAGATTACTCTGAACTTTATTTTTGAATAATTTCAAACGATTACTAGTTATAGGTCGGTAAGTTATTGTGTGAGGTTTTTGATAAAAATCCGAGATGAAAGATGCCTTCTGACCACTATGGTCAGAATTAAAACAATTAAATATTTCTTTATCCAAACAATCGCAGTTACAAAAAATATTATATAAGCAAGTTGCACTACTAACACCTATCCGAGTGGGTTCAAAGAACAGATTACCTAAATTAAAAGATTTAAATAAACTTAGTAACCTAGTGGTATTATTTGACTTTTCAAGTAAGTTAATATTAAAATCTCCACAAACTATAACATGCTTCTGGCTATTACATGCTAATTTTAACACATGTTCCATAGTGGATTCAAATGTGCAAAAATCAGCCAATGGTGGTCTGTAAACACATATTATTATATAACTTTCTATTTCTGCGCATGAAATTTCTACAATCCTTTCTATCGATTGCTTTACAATATCCTTTCTTTCTTTGGATTTAAGAGTACTTTTAATAATTATAAAAGAGCCGCCATGAATGGCACTTTTCCTGGCAAAATAACTTACTAATTTAAAATTTAAAAAATCAAAAATTAATTGATCTTGTCTAAGCCAATGTTCAGTAATGCACATTATTTGTATATTTTCATTATCTAAGAACAACCCTATTTCTAGTTCTTTGCTGGAAAAACCTTGAATATTTTGGTGAATTAAATTTATACTCAAGGGTGTTTCCGCTGTCCTATAATTTAGTTTAAATCAAGAGGCAAAGCATTATTGCCAATTTTGGCTTGTTGGGGCTGTAAACTATTATATCTATTTGGTTCTACATTAAAAGCTAATAGATCAACCAAGGTCAAAATATGTTTCTTGGGCAAATGAATTTTTCCTGATGTTAGACAATGGGCAACCCACCAACAGAGATGAAACATGTGCCAGTTTATAGATCTTGGCAACATGATGTATTTTTACTATGGCGACGATCACCATATGTATGGGGTTTTCTAGGAAAACATAATGGTATCGTAAGGAATTTGTTTGAAAATGAACACATATGTGGATGATTTGCCTTGCTGGGCCCTTGTTTTCATTCAAAAAATCCCATTCATTTTGCTACTAAAATAAGTATTTTGTCTTTATTTGGGTCCTAATTAACATATAGACATGCATCCCGTTACTGTTGGACGGCGGGGCCGGGGTCCATACAAAATTGCCCATCACCCTTTGTCACCCACCTTTGTTCCAAAGTCAATCTGACATTTTACAGCAATAACGTTGAGTTTCCTATCAATAACAAATGACTTGGCATCTCTAATGACAATGACATCTTCAAGCTTTTTTTTTTGAATTGGGCAGTAAATTAACGTCGGTGACCGTACTACCCCTTAAAGTTTAAACTGCAATTCTCCAAAGAATATTAACTAGACCTAGCACATTCGTGTCACGTTTGTTTTAAATACGTAAGTATTAACCTACAAGTAAATAAGTCATGTCAAACCCGAAATTTACTGAACTGCCTAGAAACTTTGAAGTTAAAGGCTTAGCTTCGGTAAAGTAAGACTAACTTAAAATTGAGTTAAGTATCATGCCGAAAACGATTCGTCCACCGCACGCAAGGCACCGAAGCTACTCGGAAAATACCGGAGTAACAACGTATAGTCTTACATGTCATGTTAGACGGCTGTTGGTTGAATGAAAGCATAGGGGCTATTTGTAAAAACCTATGCTTTAAAATCAGTACACGTACTGTTTCTACATCAGCTTGTCCTTTTTAATACAGTAAAGAAAGATCAAGACAGAAAATAGCGATAGAAACTGATAGACTAAGTAAGAATTTGGTTAAATGTTGATAGCCCCTCTACATGTTTTGATATGACTTGCGAATTTCTTTACACACTGCCCTACTCACAGTAAATAGATACAAAAGCTATTGTACTTATTTTTAGAACGGATATTAACCTACTAAAACCGAATAAGGAATTTTGTTACTTTCAATTAGGTACCTCTTTCTAATACACGCTGTTGGAAAAGGACAGCCATGATGATATCTTTGGTATTGTACTTGTAAGCGGAAAAAGTGTGACTTGCAATAACTTTAACTTTCAGTGTTAGAGACCAGTTAGTTGAAATTCTTCGATGTAATAGGCGGACTGCAAGTTTGGGTTCTTATTTAATACCTCATATGTTTTTGATAATTTTATTACAATGCAGGTCCCGAAATCCCCTCATTCAGCTAGGTCTAGAGCCCCTATAGACGCAGCTGGGATTCAATGGTGGGAGCAGTATGGTGATACTAGGGGAGAATACTTCCTGCAACGTGAACGCGATAAGAGAATACATGCGGAGAGTGTGATTTCGAGAAAAACATCGACATCTAGTGTTGGGAAAGAAACAGGTAAATTTTAACTAGGTTAAACTAGGGACTTGAAATTTGAAAGGACCCTTGGCTACCCTAGGGTGCAGTAAGAATAGATTTTTGGAAAATCGACTCTCGATGAGAAGAAATAGATCGTGTTTGCGGTAAATAATTCTACGGTTACGAAGTCGCAGGCCTCCTAAAGTAAAAGTATCCATAAATGTGAAAGTATATCTACTTGTTCCACCTGCACGGACACCTTCTTCGATCGTCGTAAAATTTGGTACGGAGAGAGTGCCTAATAGCCCGGATACGGACTGCTGTGTGTCAAATGTGCAAAACATATTTACAGATAATCTTGCGCCAAAAGACAAGATCCTCAAAAAATGGCGTGAAGTACAATCACGGGCGCGTTTCGAGGCCGCGCGGGCTGCGATCGTCAATTGTCTAAAAACCAAACACAGCACAGAAGTTACTAATGCCAAAGTAATTCCTTCAATTATTACCGGAGACAATGCTGAAGGAAATTCGAATGGAAATCGTGATAGCGGCACGCAGACAGTTTTGAAACTTGTGAGTATTGTTTAGGGTTGGTTTTTGGTAGGTTGGGGGTTGGTTGGGGTTGGAGTCACGCGAGGAGGCTCCGGGCCAGGTGGTGAGCTGGCACAGTGGAGGCTCGTGGGTGCCGGCAGTAGGGCGGCTGGAGCGGAAGGCACTACGCGGGCGGAGACATGCCGGTGAGTCTAGCTTTCCTTTTAATTTAGGATATTTCGATTTGATAAGTCTGGCAATTTTATTCTTGCGCTCTTCATTTGTTTTCTTCATGAACTTTTAGTTGACCCAGAATATAAAACAAAAACGAGCTCCAGTATATTTAAGTTAAGATGGTAGTCGCCCAGCGCCTCTATTCCCGACGGTAAAAAGCATATCGTCTTTGACCTGTTATGTTATTGTTTTGACAATTATTGTCAAGTAAATAAGAGCTATTAAAACGGTGACAATACGATAACAGATCAAACACGATATGGTTTTTACCGTGTTAAATAGAGGCCCAGGTCATCTGCTAACTTTTAGAAAGTAACGTTGGTAGATCTTGTTATCTATACGTGTAACATTTTGTTTGTAATTACGATCTCTTGATTTCATCGAGAGATTGTATATGCTTAATTACAGTTTAGTGTGAACATTAAAGTGGGGTAAAGTAAGTAATGGCTGTTATATTACAACTAAAGATCGGGAAAAAGGGCATTGGGAGGATTATGGAATTAAATCATCTTAGCGAACTCTTTAAGAACAACGAAATTGATATATGTATGATACCCATATTTTGAAGTCCGCTGACGTGACAAATTGTTACGTGTTACGCTACGGATTACTTTACTTTAATATTCCTTGTTAAACTTTCTGAGTGCTTCAGCTTTTGTTTACTTGTTGAATAACTGGTTAAAAATAAATAAGAAATATTTTAAAGTAGTTAGGTAAATCTCACAAAGTCTCTCGAAATATCGTTATTTTCGCAAGCTGTTTTAAGCCATCGGCAATCTTCGTTATTCTATGACACACGAACGTGACAAACATACTGTCAATTGCGAGTGCCAGCGTGATAGCGATAGCCAGCCAAAAGCTATTAAGAAGCTGGAAATACTGTACTCATTAAAACTTCATTTTATTTAAACGTCGATTGGTATATCTGCCGATGACCCAATGCCTTAGGTACTTTCCTGTTCTGCTTTTAGGGATAGTTATTAGTTTAGGGAATGATTAGGTTGAACAAAAAACAACAGTAGCAAGTAGTGTGCCGCTGCGTTGTGCTGCATATAAGTTAGAGCGACATGACACACGGTGCGTCATAACACATTTGCGTCGCTCTACGTTGAAATGAAATCACATCGCAACGAAAGCATAAAACTAGCGTACCCTAGAATGACATCCTGGATTTAATACCAATTCAGTGTCGTGCCGCCAAACAGCAGTGATCCCATTGTTATGTTCCGGTGTGGGATTAAGACTATTGGTTTTTTTTTTTTATGACAGTTTTCTTAATTGAAGTTACGGTACACACCGTCCAACATCAATAACCGTGCAAATCCCCTCATCAAAGCCTGAAACAAAATTTAAATTATGAGCGTGTTATCGTTTACCGTGCGTTTATGGCCACCTTGGGACCTCTCCCTAAATCCACATGTCAGATGCCCCCATTAACGGAGCGGGAGGCAAGTGAGGTAGCTGCCTTACTTTGCATTTACGAAATTTGGCATATAGATTAACTGATTTAGTTCAAACTTGAGTATTGTATTTGCTTTAAGTATTCTTAGACAAAATTTCATAAAAATCGTCAAAATAAACTAACTTAGGTACCTACAAATATAGTATATGGAGTTAGTTGATTATAATACTTCGTTTCGACGATTAATATAATTTAGGCTTTAACTTCAAATACAGATTTTAATTGAATGGCATAGAGAAGGAAAACGAGCACACAGGCCACCTGATTGATGGTAAGCGGAAACTGTGACCCATAGACATTCGCATTCACAAGACTACAAGACTAAGACTGCAAATTCGTTGCCAACCCTGAGGACTAAGATGGAATAAAGTCAAAGTCAAAGTTCTTTATTCTTCAATTTAGGCATTAATATAATGCACCTATGAATGTCAAAAAGCATTACCACCGGTTCGAAAAATAAAACCTTTGCCCCGAGAAGAACCGGCGAATGCCTCTATGCTAGTCATTACACCGGCTGTCTTATCCCCAAACCGGAACACAACAGTGCGAACACTGCTGTTTGGCGGTAGGTTAATGGATAAGACAAATTTGTCTTTTGGTAAAAAGACAAATTTGAAAGACAAAAATGGAACACAGTCACCGTCTCCCATATACATATTAGCCCATGCTAGGGGCACATTCAAGTCGCTGTGTTACAGTGAATATTTCTTTGCACATATATGTATAGTTTGTATATCGATACAAACGAATATGCAATTAGAAACTTCGTTCCACTTTCGTTTTCGATGACAACAGCGTATCCAATGACCTATTTCTTTAGAAGGTAATTAATGTTATGATTATTGCCATGGATGGGTGAAATGGCGCGGGATCGCTTGTTCGACGAGTCTAATGTTTTGTTGGCACGGAAGCGGCAGTGATGTGAGCAGCTTAGTTTGTGCGTTTCCGCAAAATATTCTGCGATCGACGAACAAAATGTTTTCTTAAGGATGCGTACCAAAAAGGAACACGTAAGGTACGATATTCCACACGCACGCCACGCGCGCACACGTTGAGTACTTATAATTATTATCATATCAGCCTATAAGACAATAACGACTAGCGATGCCATATGTCAACAGATAGTTATTTCAAGTTCTAAAACTTTTAGTATGGTGGGTGATGATGATGATGATGATGATGAGTGGGGACGCCGCCGAGGCAGGCGGGCGGTCGAGTGGCTCTCCATTCATTCCGCCCAGTTCCCCTTGATCCAGCCTCAGGTTACTGGCTCTGCGGCGCTCCCATCCAGCACTGATCCCATCTTCTTGTTTTCCTACAGAACATTAGTGCGTCCTGAAGGTTAATGCTTTTAAGTGTCTCTACCGATAGCACGTCCTCCCCGAATGTGCGATGTCTCAGTGACGAGTACATTACACACTCGGCCAGAACGTGCTGACTAGTCTCCTCTTTGCCGCAATGTAGGCATCGAGGATCCTGTTTGACTCCTATAACCGTCAGATGTCTGTTAAGTGGACAGTGTCCAGTCAAGATCCCTGTCAGTATGCTTAGGTTGTACTTACCAAGATTTAGTAGATACCTTGCTCTATTTCTATTTACCCTTCCTATCATGAGTTTGGATTGTCTGCACCCTTGTGTTGTTATCCACGCCTCATTTGTCTTTGTCTCTATTCTTCTGGCGATGACTCCTTTCGTTACCGTTGCAGATATGCGTTGCGTTGCTGGTTCCGGGCCTAGGTATTGTTGGTCCGCCCCTGCTCTGGCCAGCTCATCAGCCTTCTCATTTCCTATTGCTCCGCTGTGTCCTGGTACCCATGCCAGTGTTACTTTGGATGCTGTGCCTAGATTATCCAGTTCATCCTTGCAGTCCTGCACCAGGGAGGACTTGATTATCGGATTATCTAACGCTTTTAGTGCTGCTTGGCTATCTGAGTAGATTATAACGTGGTGCCCCGCTATATCGCTTCTTTCCTTGAGGCTCTGTGCACACTTCATGATGGCATATACTTCTGCCTAGTAGTATGGTGAGTACTCCCAAATCTTTGGGCGGAATGAATGGAGAGCCACTCGACCGCCCGCCTGCCTCGGCGGCGTCCCCACTCATCAACTCCCAAATCTTTGTGTTAAAAAGTTATCGCCATATAAAGACGGTGGAAGAGTTCAAACATGACCAGAATGTTTTCGTGACATATTACCTGAATACCTTCCTATATACATATCCTACTGTAGTCTACGGATTTTCTATCAACCTTATATATATAATAGTACCACCAGTAGTAACCACACATAAGTAGTTGATTCTATTTTTTCTTTTTCTTTTCTCTCTCTATCTCTCCCGTAAGATTTTTGGCATGTTTTCCTGCTGAACTATACATCTTATTTGATATATATTTAATTTAATATCTGTAGCTTTATATAATGCTAGACTAAGTAGTAATATGAAATATGTTTCAAAAATGACTGACTGCTGAATTTCTTGCGGCGTTCCTTTTCAGCAGTGGTCTCCTCTTGGGAAGCGCTGGTAGATTCTTGACGTGTAAAAGTGCCCGAGCGGCCTACTTACTGAATAAATTTATTTTATCTTTTATATATATATCAATAGAAATAGATATTGATATCGCTTATTGCTATTGGTTCCTAGGATAGGGTGCATACATTACCCATCCACACAGCGGCATACGCATGGAATGGACATCATACGCCTAGCACCATTTATCCACGTGGTTTAGGAATATAGTTTTTAAGCGCACAGCGTCCGCCGCAGTGGAATTCTGTCGTAATCTATCTATCTATATCATCTATATCACCTATCTGTCGTCTCCATCTATCGTCAGTCTGTTATTTTATCTTTTGGTTTGTCCGTCACACCGACATATTTAAGCGACTACTAATGCTGTTTCATTGAATTGAAATGTATTTCTATATTCCTCGTTCAACTGTTTCTTTTGCGGGCCAAAGTTATCACCGGATGGACTCTGCTAGATGGCCACCGGAGCAGAGGCATATCAAAGACGAGATAGCGGGATGACTTGGACGTCTTACGAAGCGAGTGGCGGGAGCATGCAGTTAATAGGGAGGAATCGCGGAAAAGATGGCCTTTGCCCTGCATACTAAGGACTTATAAAAATCTGTTTTACACACAATGCCAAGTTCGTTAGTGTGTAATTTTTAGTCATGGTTTTTGATTAATTTGGCCTCTATCCCTAAAATACGCGACTCAACCACGGAAACGTTACGAGTAGGATTTGACAGGCGGGGACAGTTAATTTATCTAAGGGTGAACGACGACACGCAAACGTTTTAAGGGCGGCTTTGATACAGCAAGGTATTGGTTGAAGAACCTTGAAGTTATTTTAACCTCCAGAAAACTTAGCGAGGACTGGCAAAGGAGTACCAAATTAAATGATTCCTTAGTGCAGCGATCCCCAAAGTGTATTCCACCGAACCTAAGGGTTCCGTGGAAAAGTCACAAAGGTTCCGCAAATTGCAAAACAATAACCGGCCAAGTGAGAGTTGAACTCGCGTGGAGAGGGTTCCATACATACGTTTTTTTGACAGATGTCTTATAAGTTTTAGAAGCAATGAAGTAATGTTTTTCAATTTTTGTCTTCTTTCATGAATAAAATCAAAACTATTCATTTCACAATAATAACAAAAATATATTTGAGATCCTCATAACGAGTCCTTTCATTATCACTACATAGTATAAAACAAAGTCGCTTTCCGCTGTCTGTCTGTCCCTATGTATGCTTAGATCTTTAAAACTATGCAACGCTTTTGATGGAGTTTTTTTAAATATATACAGTGATTCAAGAGGAAGGTTTTTATGTATATTCAATTCTAACTATGTACGAGTGTTACAGAAAACTCACATAAACCGAAGCAAAGAGAGGGCGGGTCGCTAGTTTGATTTATGACACAGTACGGTTTGCAAAACCATTATTTAAGTCCTAATTTGTCTCCCGAAAATGACCTTTATTTAAAAAAATATTTCATTTACTATTTTTCACATATGTGTACCAAAATTCAATTCAATTGGTCCAGTATTTTTAGAGCAAATTGTCTGTGACAGACGGATGGACAGACGAACGAGTGATCCTTTAAGGTTTCCGTTTTCACATTTTTTGTACGGAAACCTAAAAAATTTACTTGAGATAAAAATACTTACATAATATAAACAAAAGTATTTGATGGGTTTCGTATCAGAACGCCTAAAATTAATAAGCCTAATGTATCATGACTCCTAAAGTTCATAATATCTAATGGTATTTTTTTCTGAAACCGTAAGCATTTCAAGATTTTTTAACTGTAATACTGACTTAAAAAAAAAAGGTTCTCAAGCGTTGTATTTTTTAAAATTAAAACTCGTTCGTTGTATCCATACTAATAATATAAATCCTCGTTTAAATTTATACGAAACGAACCCGGTGTCTTGGTTTGTTACGCTTTATTTATTTATTTATTTGTTCCTTAATAAAACAGAGTTTTACATGTCAAAAGTTCAAAACACAATAGTTACACTAATTTCTATAAATATTAACTTAAATTATCTATACCAAGTATGTCAATATAATATGTACCTAATCAATTGTTTGGGCAGTAAACCAGTAACCAGTCAGCCAAAAGCCAGTCAGTAAAGCTAAACCAATTTACACAAACAAAGCTAAATTTGATATGGATATAGTTTGAACCCCGGGGTAGGACAGATAATAGTTATTATTCCAGAAAGAAGACAGGAGATATAAGCAATAAGTGACTTGTTTACTGATGTAATTATACAAGTCTCGCATAATATTATTATAAACCAAAGTCACTCTGTATGTACGCGATAATCTCAAAGACTACAGAACGAATTTTCATACAATCTTCACAATCAGTTAGATAATTTTTCATGAAAGGTTTTTATGTATGATAAATTCTGGTTTATTAACGGGCGTTACAGAATACTCACAGGAACCGAAGCAAAGTGAGGGAGGGCTACTAGTTATTTATAATTGCTTCATTAAATCTAGTTGATAGCTAATCGCTAGGTTGCGTACGTGACCGCGGAGGTGTCACCCGACGGAAAGAAAACAATAACAATCATGTTATTTATATGTATATCATCAAGCCTTGACCACGGCCATTGCCTAATTTTTAGGTTTCCGTAGTCAACAAGGAACTCTGTCCGCGGTATAGATCAGAGACTCTTGGTACCACAAAGCTGTAATTTTACATAGTGTGTACACAATTACAATTGACTTACCTAAACATGTAAAGCACAGACACGGTGAGGTGTCATAGGAAAGGTGATAAAAAATATTTTTGTATGATTTATTGATTGTATGATGATTGTATGATTATTAGGGTGCTTAGGAAATATTGAACTCAAAGAGATCGCGCCGAAGTTGTAAATTGGTATTCCTTTGAGAACTGTCATATGTAATTATATTCTACTGTAATGGCGTAGAAATGTGAACTCGGAACCACCAAATGAACACGTCTTAGTAATTAGTGGGGAACTAGTAGGATTAGGTAGAAGTACCTACCTTTACTCGCTTATTTTTCCATTAAAGTAAAACTTCTGAGAAAACCTACGATCTCCCTGACGACGTATTGTTTAAATGTGTACTTAGTATCATTTAGTTTACTCAAAGTCTAAAGTTTCCTAAGTGGACTATGCACGTCTGTGTTCGTCCATCGCCAACGGCCTCTATTGCACATTTTATTACCTCATCTTGCTTTGATAAGGTTATCATATTGTAGTCATTGTTGCCGCTTTTATTTATCAATTATTACGATATCGAAGCAAGATGGGATGAATCAAACTGGAATTAAGTCCCTCTCCGTTCAGGCAACGTACGCAAGCTGGAGCAATATTGCTATAATGTACAATTATATCATAATACAAACCAATTCCTTATCTGATATTTTTTTCTAAAGTTATCATCTGATTACTTAGCTATGTACAATATTGTACACTAAATTAATGTGTTCTTACCATTTAAGCAGCGGCACACGCACGAAATATCAGCGATACATCCCCAGTACGAGTAGAACGATTTTTCCCATGTCTACAGATTCCCATATCTATAGATTTCCATGTCCACAGATTCACATGTCTACAGATTACCATGTCTACAGATTTCCTTGTCTACAGGTTCCCTTGTCTACAGATTCCATTGTCCACAGATTAGCATGTCTACATATTCCCAAAGGCTCATCTTCAATCTTCAGGTAACAGTGTCTGTCAGATACATTTTAGTTCTGTGTGTTCTGTTTCTGTCGTAGTTGCCAGATAGTTTTAATTGGGTGTTGGAAAAATTGAATTGGATATTTCTTATCATTTTGCGCCTCAAAAACCGTAAACTCTTACTTACCTATCTACACTAATATTATGAAGAGGAATGATTTGTATTGATTGTTTGTAACGAATTAACTTAAAAACTATAGGACCGATTTCAAAAATTCTTTCACCATCATTTTTCTACATTATTCCAGAGTAATAGGCTGTTGTAGTTTTTCTGCGCGTTCGGCGCCGCGAGCAATAGTTATAGGTAATATTACAAATGCGAAAGTTTGGATGTTTGTACTCAATCACTCCAGAACGGCTGAACGGATCTGGATGAAATTTGGCTCAGATATAGATTATAGTCTGGAATAGCATTTAGGCTACTATTTTCCAGAACATTTGCCAGTTTTCGAGGTAATAGCGGGAAACGACTTGTACGCGCACAGAGTCGCGCGCAAAAATTAGTTAGTTAGATAAATAATTAAGGAAGTAAACTACACACTTACTTTTATTATCTGTATAAAATAAGTGTGTAATATGTGCGTGGGGCAGGTCAATAAGTCATTGCCCCGAAATGCGAGTATCCAATTATTATTCAATATCTTAGTGCAATTTCGACTCGAACTAAAATGTATCTTATACCTTTGAAACAAAAACCAATTGAATTGTAAAATGTTATCGTTAGAATAGCCCACGATTTGCAATCTCAACGGATGCTGGAAATATTATTAGAAGTTATCAGGGCCTTTGCACCGAAATAGAAGGGCAAAGTGCGGTACAATTATTGTAATTGGTTGGAAACGTTTGGCAAGCGATTAGGCACTGTGTAATAAACCCTGAAAAACCCCTTCAAACAAGGGTAAACCAGGCAGCTTGAATGTGTGCGTGCCACAAGCCATTGGTATTGTATAAGTTAAGACCGGAGTTACTATAAGGATCAAATGGTTGGAGTTCTGCCATCAAAGACCACTTTCGTTCATACCTCTTACACTAACATAAAACATAAAAATAGTCAATTTAGGGAACCACTATGTCGGTACTAATATATAATAATATACTACATACATACATGTCAGCCGAAAGACGTCCACTGCTGGACATAGGCCTCCCCCAAGGCTTTCCACTCAGACCGGTCTTGTGCTTTTTGCATCCACCGCGGTCCCGCGATCCTGACGAGGTCGTCACTCCATCTTGTTGGAGGCCTACATACGGCTCGTCTTCCGGTCCGCGGACGCCACTCCAGAACCTTCTGACCCCATCGGCCATCAGTCCTTCGAGCAATGTGCCCCGCCCATTGCCACTTCAGTGTGTGGCAGTTCAGTGTGTTTTGCCGGTGATGACTTACGGATCTGAGACGTGGGCGCTAACAATGGGCCTCATAAGGAAGCTCAAAGTCACTCAGAGGGCTATGAAGAGGGCTATGCTCGGGGTTTCTCTGCGTGATAGAATCAGAAATGATGATATCCGCAGTAGAACTAAGGTTACCGACATAGCCCTAAGAATAGATAATAATATACGACCGACATTTAAAATTTATGTATCATCAAAATTAATGATATATTTCTTTACCTAATAATTTGTTTATTTATCAGAATTCTGATAATTAACACGTGTATTGATGGATGTACAAACCAGTTCCACCGCTTTTATAATTTTCGGGTAAAAAAATACTGTGACTACTGTGGGGCAGGACAACTTTGGGAACCTATGGGCTAGACCAATGCGTATTTTTTAGGATGTTACAGATACACTATGTTACATAACCGCGAACTTCGACCGCTAGTCTGTTTCCTAATTAAATCCATCGATAAGCGAGTATCGAGCAGTAATTAGCGATTGTGGTGTTTATGTGTTGACTACGGAACGGGGCACGGAGATACTGCGTACTTGGACTTTGTATCGGGATCCCGGATTTCACATTAAGATGATATAGGTAGGTTTTATACTTAGGTGGGCGTATCGTTTGTTTAGGTGATCAATGCGTAATAATTCTATAATAATAAGACCGTCGATTTACAGTTATCAGTTTTTTAGAGTGGTTGGTAATTCTGTAGCTCTGCCTACCCCACTCTGGGTCGTGAGTTTAAACACACTTCAATTTCATGATTTTCGAAAAACCTTAGTAGGTAACCTCTGCGTTAAAACAGGAAAAGCGTTGCCAAAATCTATACTTTTTTTATTAATTTTGGCAGCAGCAAGTCAAGATTGCGGTTCAGGCTAATAATCGTTAGTTTTCGACCTATTGGAGCCCCTGTTCCTTGCTGATGACGGTGGCCAGATAACTGGTTATCAGTGTCTTTTTTTTCCTCCAGTATAACTAGGTATCTCCGAGGATTTTGTTTTCCTTGTACTGTTTTTGAGAGTTACTTATAAATAAAATCTATTTTTCCTAGGCATAAAATACCTACAGAATATTAAAGAAATAGAAATTTGACTTATTAATAAGGTAGGTATTGGTATGGAACGTATCAAAACGACAAGGGATATTAATATAAAATAATCTTCTAGTTATCTTTGGAGTTTTTCAGTTCGATTGTTATAAATATATTGGTATTGTGCGGAAGGTATATTCAGTTGGATTCGCGATAGCCATATTTGTTAAAACCAGTAGCATCTTTTGGTCTAAAATTTACAGACCTTCTATTCAAAACGGTAAAAACCATTATCGTGTTTGATCTGTTATCGTACTGTTCTGTTATGTCACCGTTTTGATAGCTAACATGACATGACATGACAGTAATTGTGGATGACGTCAAAACAATACCATAATAGGTCAAAGACGATGTTTTTTACCGTAGTGTAATAGAGGCCCAGCAGCAAACACACAACGGAATTGATTTAATTATTGCACAATTTGCACATTAAGTATTGAGTGTTATACCTCCTATCGCAGGTTCGAAGATTTGTATCCTAACTGTTTAATTTGTCCGAAAATTCATCAGTTATTTTTCTGAGCCATTAGATTTAACTTTTTCAAAATGTTTGAAATAAACCTGCAGAACTAGGTCGTTAGGCTAGGTTTGTATTATAACAATCCAGGAGAGTTAAAAGGTTTCAGAAAATAGTATTTTCTAACTTATGAAATCTCGGACCAGGATCTGACTCGGGATCTTGTGATAGGTAACCATCATTGAGTTATCAAAAATATACGTTTTGAAACAAATTTTGTTAACATTATGCTCAAGAAAACTTTTCAAAAGATTGAATTGAATTTTAACGTAAAATTTGCACGAATCACTACTAACATAAAACGTATTTTGAAAACCTTAATTCAACAATGTTCATAACAGAGAACATATCGACGGTTCTGTGACTCAACCTCATAATTATATAGAATAATGTCCAGTATAAACTGAAATTCAATAAGTACGCGAGTGCATACTTAGTGCGTGTCAGTTTATACTGGACAATATTCAATATACGAGGTTGAGTTACAGAACCGTCGATACCATAATGTTTACTTTATTGTGCTATTTTTTAATTATGTTCATATCAAAAAGGTTTTATCGAATTAAGGGCGGACTATTGGAATGGAGATAGGTTATCCTTTTACCATTTATCCCGAAAATATGGTTTTTTTCCTGTGGGATACTTAACACGGACGAAAAACCTTGTTTATGTTATTTATTTATTTAAATTAAATTATAAAAAACTGCATAACAAAACCGGACAAGTTTTTTTCTCCCTTCCAGAGTAACAGGTGGCAAAAAAATCACTACATGTTTTAGCAAATTATTGGTAACGTGCGGGAATACCCCTAAAATATGATCAGTTATCATGAACACTTCTTTATAGAATTGCCAGGAGTACTAATTCAACAACGAACCGCTAATCATTAAGTACAAGTACGCGGTCCTTACTTTACCCGTGACAATTGAACTTGGCTACAAATATTGCGGTTCGGGTTCTCCTGTTTTCTCTAAGAATACTACACTGGACCGCAAAACTTAAGTATCACACTTTTAAAGAACATGACATATACAGTGTGATACTTAGTTTTGCGGTCCAGTATAGATGGTTTTTACAAATATTGCGGTTCGGGTTCTCCTGTTTTCTCTAAGAATACTACACTGGACCGCAAAACTTAAGTATCACACTGTATATGTCATGTTCTTTAAAAGTGTGATACAGTGTGATACTTAGTTTTGCGGTCCAGTATAGATGGTTTTTATTTATTTGGAATTAAATTTTATATTGTTGAAGACATTTAGAGAGTTATGAATACCCGTAACGTATAAATATAATCAAAACGCACCCATTTTGTTTTTCTTGACTAGGTACACATAATTTATAATAAAAAAACGTTTTTGGGCTAAAGCACAAAGAAATAAAAAATGCCTTACCCCCATTTCCCAACATATTTCGCCCATCACGCGATAAAAGGCAACGTTAGGGGTTATCTTGCCTTTACCTTCCACACCATTTTAATCCTTAGGGCACTTAGTTTGATTATTTGGCTAACCATAATGCTTCACATCTACCTTATAAAACTTTATACTTCTATTTAAAATCTTATGAATATGATTAATTCTCCCACAACCCGCAACACGACTGTGTGTTACCTCTATGTTGTTGTCTCTCTCTTCTCTCATGCTTATTCCTGCCTACAAGTATTACTAAGGTAGATCAGGCGCAGATACTAGCAATTTACTAGTCACGTTAACCACATGCTAATGCCATGCCATCTCCTTATCAGCCTGACCTGTGATAACATTGCCCGTCTTAATTAAAGATAGGTTACTGTAGATATCTGCCACTTTATTAGAGTTCCGCTTGCAATTATATTTCAAGGTGAACTAGTGGTGAATTATTTTTTAGCGGGTAGTTTAGCCATATCCATCCGTCCGTCCGTCCGCAGCCTAGCTCAGAGACTCTTCGTACTAGAAAGCTGTAATTTAGCGGGTAGTTTAGCCATATCCATCCGTCCGTCCGTCCGCAGCCTAGCTCAGAGACTCTTCGTACTAGAAAGCTGTATTTTGGCATGAATATACATATAAGTCACACCACAAAATGGTAAAATAGAATCTAGTTTTTTTTTTAGTGTTCTTCCCCTGCACGTAACGCTTGGATGTATTATTTTCCTCGTTTACCCCGTTTTTGTGGGGCGTCGTTGGATAGGTCTTTCAAAAATATTGCGGTTTTTTACAAACAATTTTTCGTTTAATGGATCCGTTTATGAAACATGAAGCTTTAAAGTGCTAATTAATATTTTATTAGAGTCAAGTGTCCCCCCTACAGCCAAAACTACAAGTACTAAAAAGGTTTACCATTGAATTGCCGACAGACTTTTAATCGAATATTATTTCAAAGACAACGTTTCAAGTATTTTCATTTCATCGACAAGTCATTGCGTCGTAGACTTGATACTAGGTAATTTGAACCGAGGTCTTTTAATTAGTAGGTGACATATTTCAATAAAAATCATGTCATGACTAATCATTTCGGGTCTTTTTAATTTGTTTTTTTTTACTTGTAATAGTATTTATTCCGCATAAAATTATTTGAATTGGTAATATTTTGCTATCAAAACTAAACGCAATCACTCTGCGCGATTATAGCTGTGTTCCTAATTTATTATAATATTATGATAATAATAATAAAAGTTATTGTAATAATAGTAATGTGTCATGTTTTTGTGTTCTTGGGGGTCGCAGTTCTAACCTAACCTAACCCACTTCTGTCAACAGTTCGTTTTCTTGGGGATCGCAGTTCTAACCTAACCTAACCCACTTCTGTCAACAGTTCGTTTTCTTGGGGGTCGCAGTCCTAACTTAACCTAACCTACTTTGATACACCAATAAATCTTAGTTTTATTATACATATTTGTATGTCACACTACATAATTTGCAAAATGTATAAATGTGCAATTGGACATATAAAATTGTATTAAAGTAATACGTCGAAGAAATCAATTGCAATGTTTTGTAGTTGTACCAATTAAGATAATTTGAAACAAATCTACGATTAAGTAGTATTCGTTGATTAGTATTTCCACGTAGTAAGATAAATTTAAATAAATAGTAGTTGAATTAAGGTAACGCCAAACAATATTACTAGTACTAAAGTTTCGATGAATCGTTGTCGATGAAATAATATTCGATGAAAAGGTTGTCGACAAAACAAGGGTACACCTACTAAAAATCTGAAAAATATGTTCAATTAAACTGCATACAACGAATTTAAAAGAAAAACTATCACGACTAAGTAGACATCGTTGGATTTTGAGAATCAGGCCATTAAAGTGTTTATACCTACTAAGAAGAAATTGTCCGGTTTTATCTTATCGTTCTTAAATGTTAAAGTTACTCTGTCTGTAATTACGAAGGACGTTATTTTATCCTCTAAATCGGACAGTACCTACACCTATTACTATAAATCCTACTTATCCTACTAGTTATATTTTACTAACTCCATTAGTGTTATACATGTGAAAGTTTTCAATTAGGGAGATACGTACAAGTGTAAGCGGCTTAACGAATTGGTTATTTTGGCATACGGATAGTGCAGTAATCGGCAAAACCCTGACGGACTACAGAACTGTGTCACAGTGAAATTTTGTTGGACGGTTCTGACGATTTGATTTATAACGTCACTGTGACACAGTTAAATAGAAAGTTAGAAAACCAATTCACACATATTTATTTTTATTATTATTTTTCCAAATTTGCTGTCTAACTCCGTCGGTTCATAAATGTTATTATTAATGTTGTAATGTTATTGTTCTGCTTATCACGTATTTGTATCCTCTGAGCATATAATTGTACTAACTAGTAGTGAAAACTGTTTTGGCTCTTGTATTAACCATATTATTATATATTTCGTTTTGTAATATTTAAGCTGTTTGTTTTTCAATAAATAAATAAATAAATAAACATTTACCTAGTCCCAAACTACGCTCAAGGCTTGCACTACGTGTATGAGTATGTAATAGACAATGATAATCTTTCTTATAAAGAGAAATACATTCTTAAATACATAGAAAACATCCAATACTGCCAATTAAACTTTCTATAATTCTAATTCTTACTTTAATCAATGGCTTTCACTCTCTGTTAACGAGTACGAGTATAACCCCTAATTCGAGATATATTGGACACTCCCATTATTAGAGGAATAAGTCCGTGGATGTCACAGGACAGGGCCTCTATTCATTACGGGTAAAATCATATCGTGTTTTATTTGTTATCGTATCGTCATCATTTTGATAGCTCTTATGAACATGACAGTAATGGCGGATGACAGCAAAACAATGCCATAACAGGTCAAAGACGATATGTTAATAGCAATAGAGGCCCTGGACGGTAATTGTTCGGTTCAAGAGTATTTTCTCTTGTAGGCTAAACAAAAAGCATAGGGTAACCTCGACGCACTTCTGTCAAGTCCGAACTGACAACCCTGTGCGTGTCGGAGCTAATAAAATTAACAAGGTACAAGAAACAATATTAAGCAATTTTATGAAAAAAACAACGTGCGTATATTTTATAAACATTAATAACCTAGTTTCGGAAACTAATTTCCTCAATACAATTTGCATGAGGTTATTTTCTGGTAATCATGTTTGTTTAGTTTAAGCGTCATGGGCGCCATGGCACTGCTTAGACTCTTACTCACAGTTACATTACAAGTTTAAGTTTTTAATATCACCCATTTTGGTGATTGACTCCGGCGAAACAAACAAGATTCTTGTTTTTGAGTTAGATAGATTGAAACATTTATGAGCATAAATTGAAGATGTAAATGTTTTTGCTGCTGATTGAATTGCCAAATACTATGACACTACGAGACTAGATAAGATCCCTGTTTGTGCCAAATTACCTCTCTGATGGCTGTCGTCACCCACTGCAAGAAATCTCGTAGGTGATGCTACGGGCTCTACGGCGTAGCATTGCCAATGCAATGTTTTTATCCAAGATTAAGATAATCATAATTATAAATGGTAAAAAAAGCATTGCTGTTTCAAGACACTTTGTCAAATATCAGGATAACTATATGACAGTTAAGATAACACACAAATTGAGAACTCCTGCCACAAAATAGCAGTGTATACCATGTTATACATACATTTCCCGACGTGACACGACTATTGACACGTAGACAACGTATAACCCGGCAAATTTACGTATTATTTCAAACTGCTAAACATTTAAATTCCTCGAAAGTCGCAACGCCACAAAGTCATAAATCTGTAGCAACCGATAGTTAGTAACAAAACAAGCAAATTGAATGGATAGCCGCAACAGCTGAAGTTTCAATTCGCGGTACAAATAACAGCCTTTACTATACAATTCAAGTAGGCAATCACTCGATTCGAACCAATTGCAGACGAATCGAGATCGGAGGGAAGCACCAGTTGGCACAATCGATATGAAGACAAGCACTCCCATTTTTATAAAGCGTACCCACGAAATTTTGCCTGCAGAAAAACGTGGCCAAAGGACTCGGAGCTTTATACCCTAAGGGCAGGGTGCCTAATTCTGAGATTGTTGATTATAACGGTAAAAAGTATCTTTGTCAAAATTGACTAGTGAACCAAGATGGCCGTTTAGACCCGTGACATAAAACGATTATTTACGAGCGGGAAGTTCGCGGGATGACATGCGAGCCTGTCACGAAACGCGGAAATACGGCTTGGTAACGAACGATTCCTATTCATGAACTTATTTTGAAAGCATCGAGTTATCGGGCCCATTCGGCACAATACGTCGTAATCGCATGACGCACAGATGTGATTTTTAGGTTATAACGTCCAAGTTCGTACGCACGTAGCGTACCTACTTTCTTTTGTTTGCAAAGATAAGCGTCTCAATGCCGAAAGGAGATAAAGAATGGTCAAAGGTTAAGTTACTATCACTTTTGGTCATTATCATTTTGGTTTCCATATCTACAGTAAAATAAATGCGTTTGGTACTGTTGACTGTTAAACCACCATAGAACCCTGTCATAATAACATCATCGTCTAATCGCGAAAAGAGTATGATCACAATGAATCACCTGGCTTAAGGCGATAGGGTTCCACAGTAGATCAATGATTGATTACAGATGGTGACTTTATTCAAAATGAGGCAGTATGTGTCTCTTTACAACTGTGTGGACTGAGGCGGTTTTATTTATGTTATCAATAAGATAAAACAAAATTACTAAAAAATGGCAAAAATCTCAAGTAAAGCCCCTCTTCCATGCAGTTATGAGACATCTATACGATACATCGCTTCAATTAGGAAGAGTTACGGTGGCCAGTCATTTGTTTTCTGGTTGGATGTGTTTTGTTTCTGTTATAGACCGTTCAACATTCTATATTTGAAATTTGACGTAAATTCCATATTATATTGTTTTAGTATACAACTACATGCAAGAGGAGCGTTAAGTTTTTACCAACAAATGACTACCTACGAGTATAAGTTTTTGGAATTATTCATGTTTGGCCTTTTCTGTTTATCGTAGTTCACTCCAATTTTGCGAACCTCTTGGGGTAGTCGTTGCAAAAAAACGATCGTTCTCAAGTTGTTATCTATTAAGGGGCAAGTTAGACGCTAATGAGTCGAACTTCGCCACTTCGGAACTTGCTGCCAGAACTTGCGGTAACTCGTGTTTTGGAGAATTAGCTCAAAAGCCGGTATAGCGGGAATCCAACTTACTATAGTTCCTATCCTATCAATATATTGATTTAAAAAAGGAAATTCTGCTCTGAAAGAAGGGGTTGCCATTTTGTCGGAGGTCTATATTATTCTAGTGACTACGCCCTCGGTTCGTTTTGGTTTACGTTAGTTTTCTGTAACACCCATACGTAATCCAGAATTTACTATACCTATACATATAAAACCTTTCTCTATCTATTTATCAAACCAGCGACTTTATAAAGATAATCGGGTAGTTAATGCTAGACTTGCTTAAAAAATAAATTACTCATGAATGCCAAATTATCAGATAATCATGTTCAGCGCTTCCTATCAGTTTTTCTGCATTCCCTATCATTAAAGACGACGTTAGACAGTGACCCAGTTGATGCTAAACACGCAGTGCGTGGGGTGTAAACACATAAACATAGTTTCCTTGGAACTTTTTACATCATTGGGTCGAGCTATCACTATGTTGGATGTATAATTTCAACATGAGGTATACTTACGTTTTACTCTTGAAAGTAGTATTTTACCTATTTTACAGCCGTTGTCAGCACGAAATAATATTTTTTATACCGGAATATATTCCACCATTCCATTGTCTACGATATTATAGCTCTCATTTACTTTACAGTAATGGCCGCTAA
The DNA here is from genome assembly GCA_923062465.1 of Acleris sparsana. Classification (NCBI taxonomy): domain Eukaryota; kingdom Metazoa; phylum Arthropoda; class Insecta; order Lepidoptera; family Tortricidae; genus Acleris; species Acleris sparsana. Next base: position 14,065,686 of record OV281294.1, on the reverse strand, counting down.
GTTGAAAAGAATACGATAACATGTCAAAGGCAATACAGTAAATAATTATTCCAAAAAAAATTACAATGTTATTGACTTTAGAACTCGTAAAATAAGCAAGTACACGAGGTTTGTTTAAGTTTTGAATTATAATGTTTTGAGTTAGAAGACAATAACAAAGTTTGCGATAAATGAGAGCATCGACCCCATAATGGGCACGGAACCAACCGGCAAAGAAAGAAATACTTCCAACAATTTTGACAATTTTAAAGTTACCGCGCTATCTTACCAGCTACCTAGTTATCTAGCCGCGATTAGAAAGGGATTAGAGGTGATAGTTTTACCATAATACTTACGTCAAACAGCTAACAGCTATTCCAATCCCAAACTAATCGCGGTGTTCGCACAATTCCAATACAAGGTACGAGATTTAGTGATTGGGCTACACCAGAAATTCACGCAAAGAGGTATAAATTGTATGAGTTATATGCTACAAGAGCTATCGATCATAGCCAGAGTTTCTAGATTACGTCAAAAATTACTCTAAAGAATTCAAACAGACTTGTGACGCCGCATAGGCAGAATATTTTTCTAACAAAATCCCTGTTTGGAATGTAATTAATACTGAAACAGGGAGAGCTAGAGTTAAATAGAGTAACCTGCAAGTTGAAGGTTTGTAGTGAACTCGGACCTAGATGTAGCTGAAGAGTTTGAGCGGTTATTTACAAATATACCGTTGGATATCACTAAATCATTACGATCGTCTCCCGATAAAGCTGAAATATTATTAATATCAAATGTGAAGGAATGCACAGCTATTTTTGACTTTTATCATGTCTCTCCAAAAATTGTTATTAAAACTAAAGTCACCTAATCTAAAAAAGACTGAAGATCTCTGGGGCCTCTCCGTTACAGTACTACAGTCCATCTTAGAGTTAACTGCACCATATCTAGCTGCTTTATTTAACAAGTGTGTCGATATTGGAGTGTTTCCCGATCTGATGAAACACAGGGCAAGAACAGACCCCACAAATTTTAGACCAATTTCGGTACTGAGTAAAGTTTTTGAAAAAAATAATCCTAAACAAATTTTCTCTCATTTTAATAAAAATAAGTTCCTTCATAGTAGTCATTTTGGGTTAACCAAGGGACGGTCAAGTACAGATGCCGGTTCAACCTTAATTAAATATGTCTTTGATGCCTGGGAAGAATCACTAGCTGTAATTGGGGTTTTTTGTGATTTATCCAAGGCGTTTGACTGTGTTGATCACGTTACGTTAGTGCGGAAGCTGAGCTACTATGGTATCAAAAACGGTGCTCATGATGTTATAATTTCTTACCTTGCTCACCGAACTCAGCGCGTGGACATAAACAGAGCGCAACCCCCTGGATCAGCGGTTGCTATGGGAGTGCCTCAAGGCTCAATTATGGGCCCATTCTTGTTTTTGATTTATATCAACGAACTCCCTTATGTTGTGTGCGACAAACATGAAATAGTTGTGTTTGCCGATGACATTTCACTTTTATTTAAAGTAGATAAGCACACAGGCAAATTTTAATGACATTAATGATACGTTGCCAACAATTGTTTACTGGTTTACTGGTTTAAACCAAGTGCATGTAATTTTTTCTATCAAATATGAAAGAAGTGAATGGAAATAGTATAAGACTAAAGGAGGAGACAATGGGATTCGAAGATAAATAGTATTTTTAGGTATTACTTTAGACTCAAAACTGCAATGGAATGCGCATATATCCACCCCTGCGGGTAAACTTATTTCTGCAGCGTATGCAGTAAAGCGCATCCCCCAAATTACAGACGTCGAAACAGCGAGACTGGTGTATTATAGTATATTTTCATAGTGTTATGAGTTACGGGATTTTGTTGTGGGGTAAAGCGGCTGACATTCAGACCCTCTTTGCATTACAAAAGCGGGCTCTACGTTTTATTTATCAGCTGGGTTCACGGGTCTCAGAGATAAATTTAAGGAAATTAATATTCTTACTGTCGCGCCGCAGTATATCTTTGAAAATATCATGTACGTTCGCAAACGCATACTTCGTAAAGTCAGCACATCGTCCGTGGGGAACTGTATACGCTTCAACTAAGCTACAATAAGATACCTACTGATATTGTCAATATGTCGTTCAATAAATTTAAGTCTCGCATTAAGTGCTGCTTGCTGGGTAAGGCATATTATACTGTAAATGACTTTTTTTTAAATAGTAATAATAGTTGAGCACTGAGCAGCGCTTATTACAAAATAATGAAGACAAAAATGAAGACATTTTTTATTTATTTCTGTAATTTTTATTATTTCTTGTGCACAAGACACTTAAGAAATGAGAACATAATTGTGATGTTTCTCGCCGGACAACATTTTTTTTTATTAGATATATTTTGTCCGGCAGCATGAGCGTGTTATGCTCACTCAAAGGTCTTTGCTTACGGCGGCGTCGTTGATCGGGTCGCTACCTTCTCGAACACATGGTTGAGGGAGGCGATGGCTGAGATACGCGTCATACTCGTGAACAGCTGCTGTCTGTGGGGTCCGGTATATTCACTCTTGCAAGGACCTGTTTCTCAGTTAGTTATTTCGATTACCGTTCCTGTAGAGACCTCGTCATGTTGTTCTCCTAGTCACTATTTTTAATTTAATGTTATTGAGCTTACATTTGTAATAATTTTATTGGTGTTAGTTTTAAAATAATTATTTATTACTCGATTACCTTGTAATGTTACTTTTAAGTATTATTGTATTTTATTATTGGAAAAAAGGACCTTCTGCTGGAATTTTTGCGGCGCTTCTCCGCAATGATGGTCTTGTCCAAAGCGCTAGTAGATTTACTCTATATTACCGACGTGTAAAAGAGCCCTCATGTGGCCAATGTACTGAATAAATATTTCGTATTTGAATTTTGAATTGAATTCGTTTTTGTACATTTTTTATCGTGGGATCAACAAAGAGTACATATTTTTTCAATGCATAATTTAGGGTACATTTGAACGATAAGAAATATCGGAAAAGTAATTCTTTAATCTAAAAATTACGTTCGGAATACGACACAAATTAGAGCCATATTTTTCAAGTTTTTAATCAACAAAATACTTGATTTAATTTTATCTTCTTGCTGTGTATTTACTGCACAGGGTATCCTTATTCAGTCTCCAGAGCCGCTGTTTCGACTTGAAAGATTTTATGTAATTTACATATTTTTCATTTTGTTATAACTCATAAATACCAGCGCGATATTTAACCGTCTTAAACGAGTAGCACGGTTATCCCGGCAGTTATTTACAAAAGTGGTAAATGACATTACAATAGGGAATATGCATAGTTATTTTAAATCGAATTTCGCAACATAATATGAAAATACCGTAATACGGATGATAACGAGTTTTTAGAGTTGTTGGTAGTTTTGTACCTCTGCCTACCTCTAGGAATGAAGTCGGGAGTATATATGCATGTAAACTGCTAATTAAACAGCGATTAGACCGAGAGATCCGATATGCACTGTGACGTCATAAAACAAGTGGGCCATATAAACTCCAAGTTAAATACGGTTTTGCTAGAAAGAGATAGGAACAAATCTTTGTTGGCTATGTTTATAGCTATTCAAAAAATATTTTTTCTCGAATGTTTGTTACATGAATCAGCTGTGAAAAAAATCATGAATATTCCCTATTTTTGCTCTTAACATAGTAAGTACATGAGCAGTGTAAATAGCCTACGATTATTTTATCTCTACTCTCGACCTATTAATAACCTTGGAGTTTATAAACATATTGAATAATGTGAAGCTTAAACGATATAGTGGTAAATTAAAAGCAACGATCAAATTAAAACGATAAAACCGCACTCGAAAACATATACCGCGATAACTGGGGTTTGATTGCGCTTACGTTACTTTTAAGATGGCTGTGAAGGAGATTTACCATCTTTCTATGGGAGTTGGACCATGGGCTGCCCAGAATAAAAACATACTTACTTAGTGCATTATGTGTATTAAGCTATCACTAGACTGTGCTGTCAAGCGCTTCAAGATCTATCCAGGGAGTCATGAAAAAATAACTTTTTGTTGTGAATTAAATCATCAATTTAATCAATTGAATAGTTACTAATAGTCGTCATCGTCATCAATAATAAATCCTATCAACAAATACAGCAGGGCGCCATTATGTCTCGGTGCCTAGCCCGCCCTAAAAACTAAATTATGCACGTACGTATTCACTGCAGTGAAAATATTACATTGACGACACGGTTAGCTTTATTGGTAACGCACTGCCTTAAAAACTAGCGGTCCCGTTCGATCGCCATGCGTGAGTAATAGGTATATTTATATCACGTGCATGTATGGATATTCGTTCCAAAGTCTTGATTGAGTTGGATGTTGTCTTTGAACTCTTTGGCCCTATCGTAGTGAAATAATACGGTATCCTAACAACAATAATCATTATAATTAATCGCTAGACCAAAGTTCCTCAATAAACCCACGCATGATAAACCGCTGTAGTGGATGCAAGTATCGTTTTATTCTTGTTACGTCATAAATAATGAATGGAAAGGGCATGCCGGGCCGAGTTATGACGTTTTCTATTAGTGCGAACCTAGATAGCACATCTGCCTTGCTAAGACACATCGCGATATGTCAGCAAAAACTCCTGTAGCAAGAGCAACCTCGTTACTAAGGGGAAAGGGTTGAATCTGCATTGGCTATTGCACGTGAGATACCACCTTTTGGTTTATGAGGGCAGACATGAACCTTGGAGCTTCGGTCTTCGTGATTTTATAAAGCAATATCCTACTATAAATGCGAAAAAAGGTGTGTTTGTTGTTACTACTTCGCTCTGCAACGGCTGGACAGACTTGGATGAAAATTGAATTTGAGATAGCTTATACCCTGAACTAACACATAGGCTACTTATGTCATCTCGGAAAAAGTAAAAGTTCCGTAAATAACGATAATCAAAAACGATGTGAATGAATTCGCGGGCAGAATCTAGTACCTAATTAAATGAAAATCAGCGCCGTGGCGTGCCATGGCATAATGCTGGGCCTCTTTTCAACACGGTAAGAACGATATCGTGTTTGATCTGTTATCGTATTGTCACCGTTTTAATAGCTCTTATTTACTTGACAGTAATGGCCGATGACGTCAAAACAATACCATAACAGGTCAAAGACGATATTTTTTCTACCGTCGGGAATAGAGGCGCTGAGTGGCTCGCTATTTGACTCAATTTGGCATTTGATTTTTATATAAGTTATTTAATTTTAAGGGTACCGATAAGTAGGAGAGCTGGACACAGCGAGGTTAGGAAAATGAAGTACCTACATATTCCTTTTGGTGGATTTTTTCGCACTGTCTGATATTCTGCTTTAACTTGTTATAAATTAATGAATGAATGATATTTATTTTACAAATTATATCACACATACATTGCATGTTATGTCAAATTACAAGTAATTACATTGGAATCGTCAAAAAGTTACAATTTTTTTAATATAATCAAACAGAAATAAGAAGTCGGGAAAACAATAAAAATACAGAACCAAGGAGTTATCACCATTAAGGATCGTGTTGAAAATTGCATGCAACCAAATTAGCATGTTTTTTAAATAAATCATAGAATAAGTCAACATCAGAAATAATAATAATACAACTTAAATAAAAAAGAACTTCATCACATATCAAATCATAACATTTTATATCTCCATTTTATAGGTACATAAACTCTCTAAATGTATCCAAATGGGTGTCAAATAAACTATCATTCTTTTTAACAATATAACACGATAAAAATACGATAGGGTAAATTCGTCTGGGGATGAATGCTTAACTTTATGTATGTATGTAATACAATAAACCTACTCTTATTGCAAACCAAATAGGTATTATTTACCGGGTATAGAGTTTAAAATAATCCACGAAGACGATGGGAGGCGTTTTTAGGAGTGTTTGCGACACTGTAAAATTTTATTAAGTAAATTAATTTAGTTCTTTCGGATTCTACATTCAAACATTTAAATTTTAAATACGTAATCCTCCTCCAGATTATAATTAAAATTAAAAGTAACTAGGTAGTTACGTCAGTGATAAACGCCCAAGCCTGCCCACGATTAGCGATTAGGTGAACAAATAAACAACAATCATACGACTATTATTTATATTCCTTCGGAATTTTGATTATTGTTGAAGATCAAGACTTATCCCTTGATAAGATTGCAAAAAATACGTGAAACCAAGTTTTATTTGCACTAGAATCTTTTGACTTAAAGTAACCAGATCTATCCGTGGTTCGAATATCTATGGATATCAGTAGACTCGAATTTTCGACCCCTAATATCTAGTATTCTATCCGATATTTTTTTGAAAACGACTTAAACGACACATCTATTTAATTATCTACATAAACTTGTTCAAACCGCTTCAAAGTCGATCTTAAAGTTTCGGTGTTCATCGCAAAAAGACTACAGAGGGCCTACTCAAGACGTCTAACTCTTCGTTGGAGATTTTAGAAAATCGACTAAATGTATAGGGGCTTATCATCATTTGCTAAAAATAGTCTCACTTTTAGTATTTTCATAAGCCTAAACTAACCTAACAAGGGTCCTACAAGATGGTCCTAAAAATAATCCTGAAATATTTACGGTTAATTATAGCACATAATAAAAATAATAATAAAGTATCTACAGTGTGTGGCCCAAAACCGGGGCGAAAAAATTAAATGGGGATTCTTTAGAACATTTCAATTAACTATCACAAGAATCTAATATTACAAAGTCTATAATTTTGGAGAAAACAGCCTACAAAGTTAAAAATCGTAGGTAATGTATTTTCCCGTCGCGATACCGTCGCTTGGTCACTTGGTACGCGGTATGTCTGAGTACAGGGTGCCATTGACAACACGCGGTAGATTTAGCGGTGTTTGCATTACATTGAATTTCCGATTAAGTTTGTTAGAAAAAAACTGAAAGTTAAGTTTTGATTTTAATTAGGTAAGACCATTATAATGTAATTACCGGTGACCTATAGAGCCCCTGTTTTTAATATTATCCCCCGTTTTGGGCCACACACTGTATACTGCTTTTGAGAGGAACCTCTACATATAAGCGTGATTTTTCAAGAACACCTTTTAAAAAAGGTCCTGTCGGCAATTTCTAGGCTGCGAAAAGGACAAAGCAATATCTAAAAGTAAGACGTAAGACGTAAGAGAACTTTAAAAGCAGTCGTTAACTCAAATTCTCTGAGTACTAATCTAAAATTTGGGTGGTTTTAAAAGTTAAAATTAGAGCCCAAAAGAACGTTTAAAAAGCAGCAGTAAAAGCGACAGAGTTATAGAAGTCATAAACCCCAGCCCAGCTGCCTGGATCTTGTCAGGGGTCACCAGTTTATTATACTGCTAGGTAAATAACGAAGGGAATAACCGCCAAACGCCTCAATTACATTTCAAAAATACCTATTTATGCACGCCTACGCGAGACTATACTTAATATTCTCTAGCAAATGAATAATAAGCAAGATAAGGCAGGTATCAGTCGTCACTAGCCGGTATCAATGTGTTTATCACGAATCGTGCAATCGGTCGATGACCTGGCTTGCTTGACGCAAACGTCTTTGTGGGCCTGGTTTGATTGCGATGGACGCTCTGTTGGTCTTGGGGTTAGTCAAGCAAAACGCTAAGTTGGCGATTTTCGAAAATCAACAAGAACCACAGGCCCTAAACTCGGGGTCAATAGAAATAACAGAAGATGTAAACAAAACCAAACGGACCTATTTACCATTATTAAACCATAATCACGTACTTTTGGACATCGTTACTTTTACATTCTATTTAAGATTAAATACTTAACTACTAAATATACGTTTTTTTGGGGGACGTGTCAGAACGCCTAAAAACCATTTGGCTTATTAATTTTAGGCGTTCTGATACGTTCCAATTTTTTTAAACCAAAACTGTTTTGCAGAAATATTGAGGTTATGTGTCAAACAGTAGGTATCTTTTGACATTTATTTTGACCTCTACCTTATATAATTAAGATGCATTCGGCGTTCGTTATTGTTACCTATCAAAAATACGCCAATCCCATACGGATTACGTCAATCCCATACATTTTGTCCGTTTTCGAAAATCATTTACGTTAGCGTTACGTAACTTGTCTAGCCTCAAAATGACGGATTGCGTCAACTAGGTACTTATGTCAACTCCATACATACATTTCGAAGGGGTTCTCTTTAATTTGCTCGCGTGCTGTATACTAAAGACTAAACCTTGCAATTGCTATTTCCACTTGACACTCGGGACATCTCGGTTTTAATCGTAGAGGTTCGTGTTTTTACATAGAGTATATAAAATCCTAGAACTTACTCACATAACATATTCAAAACTATTTAGTATAATATACATCTACACTAATATTATAAAACGATTTGATTGTTTGTTTGTTTGCATTGAATAGGCTCCGAAACTTCTGGACCGATTCGAAAAATGATTTCACCATTAGAATCCTACATTATCCCTGATGAACATAGGCTATGTTTTATTTTTTTGCTCGTTCAGAGTCGCGGGCAACAGCTAGTTACTAATAAAACATCAACCTAAGTATAGAAACTTCATTTATATTCAAATGATCAAAAGAGACTATGATCAACTTTTAATGTCAATTTATTTTTGATATCAAAATCAAAGGAATTCGCTTCATGATATTCATAGGTCTACTGTAAAAATATGTCATGGTGGCAGGTGATCTCTACAGGTGATCTACTGTTTTAGAATGTTAAGAGCACACTAGAGTCTGACAAATGAAACATGAGAATGAAAAAATGGCAACACTGTAGTGTCGTCCCTTTCAAATCAATCTAAGAAAAAAGGGACGACACTACAGTGTTGCCATTTTTTCATTCTCATGTTTCATTTGCCAGACTCTATGATAATTATAAATGTGCAGCAGTGTCTCGTGTCATTTGCTCTTCCCATCTCTCCCGATGAATGTCGAGAATTGCCGAGTGTCAAAGTATAATTAATCGTACTGCAGTATAATACAAAAAGCATTTTTTGTTGACTGGTTTTTTTGCTAAAGCACTTTAGCAATTTATAGTAATAGCAGTGCACCCGATTCTGCGTGTACATCGCTTCAATAGCCTAAAACTAAATTGTCCAATTTTTAGACATAGTTTAGACGGCAGATTTAACAAGTGCTATTCCAGAATGTCAATGTAAAGTTGATAGACCGCCTAAAATAAGAAGTGTCAGATTCAAATTAGCGCTGACAGCTGCTCATAGAATAGGAAAATTAGGAAGTTTTGAGGCCACTGTAGAATCGGGTCCAATGACTTCGAACTTGCGACTACTCCTGTCGGTGTTCCCTTGGGACTGTTCGATTCTTCGGGACGAAAAGAACCAACCAATTACTGAATAAACATCTTTTTTTTTATCTTTTGACGTGAGAAGCCGCAATTTTTGAATGAGCTTAAATATTCTTAATGTACCTACTTATGGTCCTGTGATATTAGAGAAATAAGTCTACGGGAGGGTCCAAATATAACTTGATATTGGCGGAATACCTTAACACGAGTGAAAGTCATTAATTAAAATGAGAATTAAAATGAGAAAGTGTGTACCTAATGACAGAGTTTGCAATGAACTTTTACTAGGAGATAAGTAACAGTCTTTCGGAGCCCTTGCCGAGGCTATATTAAAATGTTCAGTCACGTAAATACATGCAAAGGTACCTAAATTTTATGTGCGTGTTAATATTGAACTTTGGTCAGTACGCAAATCGTAATAGATTAAGGCTGATAGGAAGTAGACAAGTAAAAACAGTAAACAGTTATCAATTTTAGGGACTTCATCAACCATCCATGCCCTTTAATAGTTTTAACTGTGCTAACAAAAATATAAGCCTGGTCCCCGCGTTTGTTTCTCTACAAACACACAAAATCTTTGCCTTTTGCAAAACTTGGCTAAACTTGACAGAGTAGTTTCGGAGCAAATTGGCTGTGATAAACGGATGGACTGACAGACACGCGAGTGATCCAATAAGGTAAGGAATCCTAAAAACACAAGTCGAACTAATAAATTATAAATGCAGTAGTGTATTTGTTTTGTCTTTACGGGTTTAATTGATCGACGTGAAGTTTGATACAGATACTTCATACTCGTAGTTTATAGCCGAAGACAGATACGGGTAGGTACTACTGATCCTGTAAATATGTATAGTCTCAAAGCAACAACGATAGTAAACGTCTTTGCGGACTAGGTCAAGGGAAATATCAAACACATGTACAAGAATCTTATGTAACTATGTATTTATTTTACGGAACCTCTCAAACATTAACTACTTCAGCTTTTCATTTGTTTATCGCGGACAGTACATAAACAATTCGCTAATTAGCGGATAGTTTCGTTAGTGACCCAGAGACCTGGCACCATATCATACACGTGTTCGTCTCAAGCCCCAACCCGGTACTTGGTCGGGCCGCAATTCTCATGAGACTAGAGATTAAGCTTCATTCGAGATGACAATTTAAAAGCTTTAAGCTAAAACCATGCATTTTTATTATTCCTTAATTGAATACTGTGGACGCTTTCTTTGCCCAGCCGTGAGCGAAACTCGTTTCTTTTTCAAAAATGACACTTTTACGTTTTAGATGAAAATCTTTTGTTATTTTATTTAATATTTATTGCACAAAAGCATACACTTAATATACAAAAGGCGAAATTAATTTCCTAAGGCATTCTCTACCAGTTAACCTTTGGGCAAAGCAGAGATTGGGGTGGCGGTGCAACATAGAGTCTAACATAAATAATACATAATCATAATAATATATTCGTACATTTCAATACATTAAATAATATAAGTTCTTACATAACTTGCACTATGAAATAAATACATACATAATATAATACATGACATTGCAGATAACGCAATCAGAAAATCAAGATGATGTCAATTCAACGTACAAAAACATTCGCGAACTTTCTTTTTAAAGGCAAACTGGTTGGGACCTTGCTTGATATTAAAGGGAAGTCGTTCCAAAGTCGTGCTGCTTGAAGTGCGAAAGAGTTGGACATGAAGTCTGTGCGGTGAAGAGGGATGGAGAGTGTGAGATTGCCGGTGGATAGTAGCTGACGGAGGTGTGTGGAACCCAGAAATTTAAAAAAGTATTTGAGGTAATCAGGAGATTAAGGATCGTACAGAATGTTATAAAGGATACAAAGTAACCTAATTTTGCGTCGTTGACGAATTGGAAGTTATTTAAGTTGAGAGCGGAAGGAAGACACATGATCATATTTACGAAGACAGAAAACAAAACGAATACAATTATTAAGAAGGTGATCCAACTTATCGAGTTGTCCCTCGCTCAGGTCCGGGTAACACACCTCACCGTAGTCAATAATGGGATAAATTTCGGTCTGCACAAGGTATTTTTGGTCATAATAGGCAAAAAGTGTTTAAATTTATTAAGAGAATGAAGAGAGCCCATGACCTTTCGACTTACTTCGGTGACATGTGTTCTCCAACTGAGGGAGTGGTCCATGTAAATACCGAGATCCTTGACGCTGGACCTAAATGGGATATCAATAACATTAAAATTTGGTGGCTGAACAGCATCGAGGTTAATTTTATTCAGCTGGCCTGAACCACCATTGATAATAGCCTGACACTTGATAGGGTTAACGAACAAGTCGAACTTTTCGGACCACTGCAATATCATTAGTCTTGTCGATGGTAGATTGTAGGTCTGTCACTTTACAACAGTCATACAGTTGGAGGTCGTCGGCGTACAGATGGTGGGAGCAGCCCAGACCGGGTGTAATAAAGTTAATAACGGTGGAGAATAGCAAAGGAGAGAGAATACCTCCTTGTGGCACGCCAGCAGCTAAGTCACACCAATCGGAAAAGGACCGGTCGACTCGAACCGCTTGCTGACGCCCCCGAAGTTAAGAAGGAAACCAGGTAAGAGCAAGAGGTGAAATATTAAGATACTTAAGAAGTGCTAGGAGAATGTCGTGGTCAACTGAATTAAATGCATTAGAAAAGTCAATAAGGATAGGAACTGTTACCATACCAATCCATCATGCTCTGTCTAATATCCTCAGTAACCTTGAGCAACGCTGTACAAGTACTGTGGCTAGGACGAAAATCAGATGGATAGGTACTAAGAATATACTGGAAATGAATAAAACCAGACAGTTGTTTATGTACAACCGCTTCCGCAATTATAGATAAAAATGGTAAGATAGAAATTGGCCTGAAATTGTTAGGGGACGTGGGATTATTAATTTTGGGTACGAACGCTTTACGCCAGAGCCAAGAAAATTGACCGCTGATAAGGGAAAATTTGATCATGTGAGTAATTATCGGGAGTATACAGTCGAGGACCATTACGACTATGACACGACTAATATCATCACACCATACAGCCTTGGATTTGATGGCAGAGATAATTTTATTTACGTCCTCTAGCGAAACGGTGGAACAAGAAAAGGTCTTATATAAAGAAGGAGGAAGTGAAGATAATTCTGAAAGGGTTAATGTTAGGGTCAACATAGAGAGCAGAAAAAGATCATGAAGAGAAATCGAAGGAGAAAAAAAGCGATTTGCAAAGAATGATGAGCAAAAATGATTTGAACCCAGCCCAATCGTCAATATAATTATAACTTATGTAGGCTTATTGATCCCACTATTGGCTGTAATTGTTGTGAATACTAAAATCGGTCAAGCGTGAGTCGGATATACGGGAAACACAATAGCATTGCAACGCACGCGGAGCACAGCTAGTGTAGTAATAAACGTTGTGTGTGTGAATATTTGCAGGCTGATAACTCTCTTCTCCGGGGTTTTTGTAGTTTGTCCCCGCATTAGAAAATGAGACTTATGTAACGAGCTTTCACGTGGTATACATACATGAGATTTGTATTGGTTATATGGGCCAATTTGCCCATCATTCTTTACCTAGGCCCAGCGTTTTAAGAAATATCCAGACATCAGCCATGGAACTGGAGGTCACATTGTCATGTATATACCGTCGCAAAAAAAGCATTATATTTAGACTGTTTTTTACCATTTTCTGCTTATATTGGCTTTGCGCAATGAGTGAAAAAATTAATATTATCTACATAGAAAATGAATATCTTCATATCACTTTTAATTATTAGTCTCGAGTGCCACGAGGATTGGGGGCCAGTGGCAACAAAAACATAATTTTCGCTCGTAAACAACTTGTATTCGGTAATAAGTACTGTAACTATATTATGTCTATTACAACATTCATACAAAACTTATCTAATAGTGGTTGTGTTTCTCAATCATGACGATTTTAGCCGAAAGATGTCCACTGCTGGACAAAGGCCTTTCTCAAGGGTCTCTACTCTACGGTGGTCAGTTTAGTGCTACTTGCAACCATCGGTTTCCGCGATCTTTATCAGATCGTGGTCCACCTGGTCTAAGAACACTTCGCTTGCATTTTTAATAATTAAATATTAGCCAGCATTTGAACGAAAATCCTTCGGGCATATGACATTCTTGTTATGTTCTTGACTCTTGAGAACTATGACAAACAAGTAAAAAGTTACTATTCTGGAAATCCGAATAGTAATTGATCGCAATGCATAGTTAGTGCGGATTTTCGTTTATCGTTATGACATTTACATCGGATTTTTTCAACTTTTTTGTGTTATAAATATTTATACAACCCTAATCTAATCTAACTGCAGTAACGGTATTTTAAAATCAGCTCATGGTTTGGCCCACGTTAGGACCATCGTTTTTGTGGATCGGCGAGGCGGGCTTTATCAATGCAAGTTTTTGAGGATGTTTATATTTTGTTTGTCTTACAGTCCAGAATTAATGGGCTGACAGATTTGTATCACATTCGGAATGCAAACTGTTCATGTTTTTACCCAGACTTTTTTTCCGTTTTCAAGGAGAAAACTTTTTATATACGAGCTCTACACAAACGGAGTTATGTACTTGTGGAACCCTACTGTATGGTTTACCTAAAACGATTTTGTTAAGTCAATAAAAAAACTACTGATATATTGTTATCAACAGTGCAATCGTTCGGAGGGGGTGACCACTGAAGTAGAACGCTCGCACCCCTCGTAAAAATAAGTAAATTTTTAATCAGTATTGCACCTTACCTCACTGGCAACATACATATGCCGTACTTAACAGTGTAGGTGATATTCATTCCTTTCAAATTACATAAATGTTTAAACAACCTTGCCAATAAATTATAATGCGTGCGTTAAAAACATGGGTCACCCTGCAAAGTTATATTAGCAAAAAAGTACTATAGTACTATGAAAAAGTGTGTGTGCTAATGTGCAGTTTAACTTTATATCTAAATCGGATCTGGATCGGTAAACGAATAGGGTAGGCAATGAATCACTTTATAGTTAGTCGGTTGTGAAGGAAATGCGTTCATGATTGCGTTGCTAAGCAACTACGTTGAGTGTTTATACGTGAGTCATTAGTGTCATTACTGGCTGGTTACAATTTAACGGGTGAGTTACAGAAATGTTGTAAAGGGAATCTATTAGGTACTGACTTTTAATTATAAACGGCCATTTTTTCTGTATGTATCATAGCATAAGAAAGTAATTGCTGAGCCTCCAAAGAACCCTATGTTGGAAAGAAGCAACTCAAATTAAACTAAATTCATTGGTATTTTGCAACGCTGCTCTTAGTTGACAAATTAACCCCAGAACTGAACATACTTACAGTAATTAGTATACCTACATATTTCATCTCTCTCGCGAATGATCGAATCAAACTTGCTGAGGCGTTTGTCATTCATGTTTTCTAAATAAGTATTTACCTTGTATAAAACATGGTCGCTTATCCCGTCTGTCTGTTTGTTCACTTACTACTTGAAATACGGAACCGAAATTGGTTGCCCATCATCATCATCGAGCTTTAAAAAAATGCAAGATTTTTTGACATGGGGCTAGATAGGTAGGTATTCAATTCATTATAAAGTACCTATCTAACTAATATCTCAGAGATTGTTCACTTACTTACACAATGGTGGTATAAAACTTATACACTTTAATACGTTAATCTTTCGACCTTAATTTGCATCAGGGTCAAGACAACTCCATAGAACAATTTTCATAGCGTATTGCACCAGGGTAATTGACCCATTACGTCAACGATGTTTACTAACTCGTGGTTTGACCTAAGTTATTTTATACTTGTAGCTATTTATAGAAAATTGTTAACATTTATTTTGTACGTTTTATGTTTTCGCTTAGGGATCATTTATAGGCACCTATGGCGTTCAAACGAAATATAAAATACAGAACATTAAAAAGCAGAAAATAGTTGGTGTCCTTCCAAGCAAGCCCGTGGACAAGAGTTGTGTTAATGTATACCTACCGCGGGTCACCTCATAACCTCGTACACGTCAAGAGACATAACGTGTCCGGACATTTTGTAAACACCACCCGTCATTACGCCGTAATGATTTATGCAGCGCTAAAGAGAGACAGGTTTATTCACCTTTCTTCACGGGGTTTACTGGTGTTACTGCAGTGGGCCGGTGGGTAATTAGATGCCTTGTCCGATAGGCGGCATGCCGACCGCTTTGTAAACCCCTGCTTCATTCTGGCTAGTGCATTACCAGACCGTTAACCCATCATAACGCCACGAAACCCATTTATTAGTGCTTGCTTCATTTCACATTTAAACCATCAAAATGTCTTACGAATTTAAAGCCGCCCAACGTTTGTTTTTTGAGGTGAAACACAAAAGGAAAATAAAAAAGAAAGTGACGTTTCAGGTTGTTAACTACTTTATAATGTAGGTTGAATCTGAATACACGCGATTTTAATGCGCTGGTTTTATTTCAGTTGCCTGCGAGGGAAGGATTGACCACGCCCCGGAGCGCTCGGGCTCCTGTGGGGCGGAGG
The DNA here is from genome assembly GCA_923062465.1 of Acleris sparsana. NCBI lineage: Eukaryota > Metazoa > Arthropoda > Insecta > Lepidoptera > Tortricidae > Acleris > Acleris sparsana. The sequence goes on along the minus strand of OV281294.1, from coordinate 14,049,785 downwards.
ACTGGGACGCTTCCTCACCAGCGTTTGAAAAGGGAGGTAAGTCATTGAAAACAGTACGTAGGTATGGTAAGATGTCACGCCTGTCACTCTTCTAGTGGCGTCTTGTTGCTAACTTTTATATGCAGGCGCTTACGTAGGCGTTGTGATTTCAGAAATCCCTCGAAAGTCCACCAGAGATGGATTCCCCAGGAGGTAGCGTGAGCAGCGACCTGCGGCGGCAGAATGATGAGCTTCGCGCCCGCCTGGCTGGAGAATCCGCAGACCATAAGCGTAGGCTGGATGCCTATCGCAGAGCGCAACAAGGGCAAGCTGCTCTGGTATCGCGGCTTCAAACTAAGGTATGGTAGTGTATCTAAAGTAAATGATAAGTAATGTTTAGTTTCCCAAAGTTTTCAGTACTGATTAAGAACATTAAACTGGAACTGTCATGTATTTTTATGTACCTGGGTATTGCGTAATGCATATTTCACCTGATTACGCTGTTTCAAACTATTTTAAAGCTTTACTTACCGGAGGAAAGTAAACCTTTGATGATGATCTTCTATCTTCATCCATCCAAATTCTGCTTTTTTTATTAATAAATTTCTGAACATAATTTTATTGACAATATTTTCGAACGGATTATTTATGTCAATCTGACATTGATTTTATTTGACAGATAAACAGTAACTGGGCAGCACAATTTGATTCGATTTCTGTTTAAACCAATTTTTAACAAATTAAGCAAGCATGCAGAAGAAATATTTGGAAATCAGTAAGTAGGGAACATTCAAATCGTTGATCTCCATTACTTAAAACAGCCATGATAGCTCAGAAATTTCCCAAAAATCTTCCTCGCAAGTAACAGTTATAATGAAAAGTATGTTTACCTCAAAGACCAAACTGGACTCATTATTTGCTAGAAAATAGTGGGACCGGCTGGAGACGTACCATGAATATTTGATCTCTATTTGGGTAATCAATAAAAACTACCTACATCTGAGGACATAAATATTTAAATTATAAAGAAGTAATTGGAATGCGCTGTTAAATGAATAATTTATTGCCAAATATTTACTTCATAAATATTTTGTAATATACAGTAATTGGGTTAGTTGGTCTTGCTTGAATTAGTTTTTCTGGTTATCATCAAAGAATTTGGTACCGTCTCACTGGCTCATATAGTATAATTTTTGACTAGCAGTTAATAATAAGATATTGATTCAGTTTTTAATCGCATTTCTCAACAAAGTATGAAAATACCGTAAAGGAGATCACCAAAGAGTGATATTAAACTTAAAATCGGCGAATAATTACTAATAAATATGGACAATACAAACATTTTAAACTGCCTATTAGAAAGCGATTAGACAAAGAGATCTAATATGCACTGTGACATCATGTAACAGGTCGGCCGTCTATAATCCATGTTAAATTCTGTATTGCTAGAAAGAGATACGAACAAATAGCTATTCAAAAAAAAACTTTTATTAAGTGTTTGTTACATGAATCAGCTTTTATTGTAGCGGTGAAAAGTAATGAATATTCCCTATTATCAAAGTGCATTGCTAATTTATTTGCATTTTGATTATTTTATGTTCAAAGATGTTACAAGTCTTACTGGACACTGATTTTTAATGTTAGTTCTTTACTTTATTTTCACTGCCTTGTTGGTAGTACCAGAGACTGTAAAAACCCAGAATCTTTCAGAACAAGCAAGATCAGCAACATAGTCTAGTTGGTAGTGTTTTTGTCCCAGAAGCTAACAATCCCAAGTTCCCTCCTAAGGGCAAATATTTGAGTGATAAACATGATTATTAGTTGTTGTGTCTTGGATGTTTTCAATATATCTTAGTTCTCTATGTAAGGATATGTATCATAATCTAGTACAAGGTTGTACTTATATTTATACATCAGAATTATAAAGGTTACATTCGCATACAATTTTATAACATATAAAAATATATCTGAATCTTCTACTTGTTATCGGGGCGTGTGTGTGTGTGTGTGATATTTGTTAATTAATATTTATTTTTCAATCTATGGGTTATTGTTGTGTTTTTTTTTTTCCACAGGTGCTCCAGTACAAGCAGCGTTGCTCAGAGCTGGAGCAACAGATGGTGGAGACGACGCCCCGCAGCGAGCCCAGCTACCGCGCCCCGCGTACCATCGCGCTGCCGGCGTCGGCCGCTCTGCCGTCCACAATGCCATCCACTCTGCCATCTGCTTCAAGCTCGGACACCAGGTTCATAACCATTTAATAACTTTTAGATGGGTATTACCTATTATTTTATCGAAGTCATTTTCAATGAATGTATCATTCTGCAGAATTTTAATCTAAAGGCATTTCTTGTCGCATAAGTAATTTTTTTTTGGTAGTTACATGTCTTAACTAACCTAACTTACGTATTTAATGCTTATGATATCCTAAAATCATCATGGTTTCAGCAGAAAATAGTGTTTGATGAAACGAAATTCATTGAAATGAAATAATTGATGAAGTGAAAATCGATAAAATGTATTTATTTATTTATTACAAACATATGGCATTACAGTGGATACACCGCATTATAGTGCACCGTGCACCGAATAAATTATCAAACAAACGATTACACAATGGTCAAACAAGTATTAAAAATTAGGTACTAATACTGGATGGCCTCACATCCATCGCCTTGCAGAATCGTAAACATTCTTAAATGATGGGTTTCCATTTTAGATGAAGCATATTTCTAAACTGGTCACTCTTTTGGTGCTTTATGCATGTTAACTAATAATGAGTAATGTTTACAGGATACCTGGTTTCATAAATAGGAAATTAAACTAAGATCATTTAGAGTGGCTCCTTAAATGTATACACCAGCCTAGGACACTTTCCAAATAGACATTTTTCATGTTGCATATATAAGGACATAATTCATGTTGCATCCATTTATAGGTTAAAATTAAAAAAAAAAATCTGATTAGATTTCACGTATTCACACAAAATTCTTAAAAAATGTATCAGTTGTAAGTGGTCTTTTTAGTTTTAAAATTGCCCTTTTAAGGGAATATTACATAGTGGTGGTTAAAAACAGATTATCTTGATAACCAATGATGTGCACATACAGTGAAACCCAGTGAAAATTTTGAACATACTTACTTAGAACCTTGTCATTGGGAATGTTGTGGTCAGTGCTGTGCTTGTCATTTGATTTTCAGTTTGAAGTTTTATAATGACAATACACTAAACCGCTTAATATTAACGTTGGGATGCAGTTTCTAGCATAAAAACTATCAGATTCTTTAACAATTTCATTTTTTATATTTTCTGCATATGAATATTTATATGCCATATCCTTTGCTTAAAGATTTTATTTATGATTGGAAAAGAACTTTCCGTACACAATCTGTAAACAGCCGAAGTATACAAATAACTATCACAAAAGCTAAATAAATACAGCTACTGTATACTAAACTCATTTTTTTTATTCGCAAAAATACAATTGTGAAAATGCAAAAAAGAATTGTAAGGTTGTCTGTAAGAGATCGATAAGACCGCCTGTTATTTACCTGCATAATCTTCAATTGTGCTGTATCTCTGTAAAGTTTCTGTGTGGTATGCAATCAAGTGTTCTGTATTGTATTTTTACAATTTTGCTAAGCAACTAACTATTTATCGTGCCATTTTCCAGGCGAGATGAGCGCATCGCCGATTTAGAGACAGCCCTGCGGCGTTTGGACGAAGAGAAACGCAAGTATGTGTGTGCATTTGTGCAGAATTAAATAAAAGTTGACTTGAGGCTTTTCTTCTACGATAAAATCACTATAGTACTAGGCAGATAAGAAGTAAATTCTGACACATTGCATATTGATATAACGATAATATCGATAGCAGTAAAACAGTGCTGTTAATACTATTCCTTCACATGCAACTAATAAGTTTAACATTATTTTAGTACTGTCAACATTATCGATATTCACAAACTTCATGGTTGTGCAATGTGTCAGGACTGACTTGTTATCTGCCTAGTACTGTAGGGGCTTAATGATAGAAAAAAAGCCTAAAATCAACTTTTATTTATCTAGAACTGCTTCGTCATTTATATTGGGGTGTTTATCTTCTAAATAGTCATAATATAAATATAATTGAATGTATTTTTAAACTGCAATTGTATCAGATGTGAGAAGCTGGTCAACCAGAACAACCTCCTCCGCGACCAGCTCGAAGAGTCCCACCAGCTCAACGAGGCTCTGACGAACGACCTGCAGAAGCTCACCAACGACTGGGAGGCGCTGCGAGATGAGATGAACGTGAAGGAGGACGAGTGGAAGGATGAGGAACAGGTAAGGGTTTAGATCAACTTTAGTGGTGGTAGGAGCTCTGCAGGGTCTGTCCGGATCGCTACCACCATCTTATCCTTTGATTTACCGCCAAGCAGGAGCGGGGATAAGACAACTGGTGAAATTACTATCATGACGTCATCCCATCTTAGTCTTCACCTGAGGGTTGGCAACTGGCAACGCATTTGGAGTCTTAAGTGCCTTCACCATGTCATACAATAACCCTACAATACTAAAAGAAGCGATGTCTCCGGAGATAAGGAGTGGTTTTATAAAGGAGATTGTAGTTTTGATCAATCAAATTTGAATGCCTATGAGTTACTTACCAACAGGTGGCCTGTGTGATCCGGTGTCTTCATCTTGCCATAAAATATCTACCTACGATGGGAAGCTGTTTTATACACAATAGGTTTTAAAACAAATGCATTTTAGGACTGGCTTTTGTTATCATCTGCTTATAAGACCAACTAATTAAATGAGCCCAAACAAGGTGGTCTCACTGAGAGCGGGTGCAGCGCGGTGTGCGTTCCTGTACTTAAGAGCGTGTCTAAGGCGTAAACGGGCGTTTTTAGTATTGGAAGGCGTCGCACCGCGCCGCCTCCGTTTTCAGTACATTTGGCGCTTGTACGATCCTGTTGCCACTTTCCGAGTCCATCACCAGATCAGCTCTAAGAACCATAAAATATTTTCATTATCATTGGTTCTAATATCTATTCATACTGGAAAAAAACAGCCATGTAATTTTTTATAAAAGCATGCATATTCAATTCATCAGAGACAGTGTCTAGAATTTGCTGCAAGCGTGATCACACATCCCCTAATAAAGGATATTCCGAAACCGTACCGTTCTCGACATAATATATGATCGTTAATGAACGGTGATGTCAATGAGAAGGCAAACGAGCACTCATGCCACCTAATGGTAAGTCAGATCAGGGACCCATCGACATTATGCAATGACAATCCTAAGACTACAAGTGCTTTGTCAATCCTGAGGACAAAGGTGGGTCTATCGGAACTGATGCGAAAACTTCTGGCTGACATAATCATTAAAAAAATTGTTCCACAGGCTTTTAACGACTACTACACCAGCGAGCACAACCGCCTCCTCAGCCTGTGGCGTGAGGTGGTCTCCGTGAAGCGTTTCTTCTCCGAGCTGCAGACCTCCACCGAGCGCGACCTGTTCAAAGTGAAGAACGACTTCGATTCCGCCACCAGGGAGCTCGTGGGCACGCTCAGTGGATACGCCATCAATGCTTATGCTCAGGGTCCTAGGGTAGGTAGCTAAGTAGTATATTGATCATGAAATCCCTTTATCCCTTAGCAAAGACATTAGGCTCGAAGAAGGGCATTCCTTTTCGCTCGATCTTGGGCAAAAACTTCTAACTCGTCCGGGCTCTGTCCAACGGAAGCAGCCTCTTTTTTAACGGAGCGGCAGCAGGTGTTAAGAGGACGTCTCGGTCTTCTCCTCCGAGTATGCCATATCAAGCCTTGTTTGGAGAGGTGGATATTTGGACGCCGCAGGATGTGACCATCCAACGAAAGCATCAATTTTTTCAGCAAGATGCTATTAGCCAAACGTGTCAGATTTGTCACCTCCCACATTCTAGCATTCGAGATAGGTTTTGGCCAACAGCGTGAAAAGCAGCATTTCTCCTTCGACCACTAGAGCTCTCTATTTTAGTTCACCTGTTTGATAGTGCATAGTTAAAGTGTAAAATATTAGATCTCTTCGAGCCCATTGGCTGACTCGAGGCAGGCATTTGATGGCCGCTGGAACGTTGACTATTTAAGCCAACCATTTTTGTTAAATGTTTTAGACCCAAACCGACCCTCACGCCTCCGCTACGACGTCAGCTCCGAACATAACCGTAGAGACGCTCCGGATAGACCTACGCGACGTGACGTCACAGCGTGACACAGCGCAGGCCGAGCTGCGGGAAAGGGACGCGCGAATACAGCGGCTGCTCGGCGAGCTGCAAGGCTTGGTATGACTGTACAAACAGCATCAAGATAATTGACCACTGGACCAGTGGTCAGTTAACTGTGTGGCTTGGTGTGAACGAACATAGAATCAATTCAGGGAATTTACGAGATACATTCAAATAGTTTCACTTTTAGTGATAGTTGAAAATTACTTTTGTCATATTAAACATTTCTTGAAACCGTTTAGCTTTCATGAATTGTTATAAAACTAACCTAACCTAACCTACAGCTTCTGTATGTATATCTTTTTAAACATTTTGAAAAGTTAGTGGGTTCAGAGAAATATCATGTATGGACAAATGAAAATTCGGACAAAGGACACAGCGGACAAAAGCTTTTCGAAACATCTACAGGCTACCTTGCATAGAACGTGTGTTTCTGTAGGAGGAACGTTACGAGGTGGCCGAAGCTATGTGCTCGGAGGCCAACGCGATGCGCTCTGCGCTGGAGGAGGTGGCGCGCGCGCTCATACAGGACTCCGAGGACGGTGCGCCCGCGCAGCACCTGCACATGCCTGAGAGGTTAGTCCTAAATTAAAAAAAAACAAGTAGTAATAGGGGTGTATTTTGGATCAATGGGGTTTTAGCTGAGTAAGACGGTTAGTTTAGGTTAGAATTGAATTTAAGCAACGTTTTTTTTGTCGAAAATAGCTGAAGGATTAACGAAAAAGCCGGACAAACGAAACGAACGACGAACGGGGACAAATGACGAATAGGGATTCCATAAGGAAACCTAGCAATAGCTTTTTGATTATAAAACGGGTTTTATTTTATATGCAGAGCTGGTGTAAGTTACTTAACTTCTACGCTATAGCAAAATAGTTAGTATAGAAGTCCCGTGGACGAGAGTGTACTATAAATTCCGAATTGACAAAATAAATATAGTGGGAAAATATGCGAATGGTTAGAATGCTTGGCGGTCGGTAACAGGTCGGTTAATATAAGGAAGCGGTGGTCAAGCACGGTGTTTAACCTTTTGAACGACTTCCTTCAAATAAATGTCTCCCTTACGCCAAACATAAACATGCTACGCAAATTACTTAACTCATACGAAATAAAGTCTCTTTTAATCTTCAACTTGCGTCGACTGTGGCTGACGGTTGCGTCAGTGCTACGACTTTCAGCAGTTAGCCAGCCGACTGTGTCTTTAAAAAGTTAAAAGGTTAAATATGTCGTACTTGTCAGGTCCCCGCGGCGCGGCGTGCCTCAGGCAGCCAACGCGACGGCGTTCGCGGAGAGCACCATTTCCGCCGTGCAGGCTGCGCTCCACAAGTACCAGATACAGATCCATGAGCTTCAGGTAGCTTCGGAACTTGGCCTTCTATCCTACTTATCCTTTTTTATACGCTGGGAAAATGCCTTTAAGCATACTACCTGGGCCCATAGGCGAATACCCACTAAAACCCAGAGATTCTCCGTCCACGCCGTTGTTGGCGAGGGCCGCAGGTTCTATTACGATCCTCACCGACAGAGCGCGGGTTCCGATATTGAAAGAGCGCCCGAGGTGGACAAGTTTGCACGGTTCTTATGCTACTTATGCTACTTATCCTATCCTATTCCTACATTTTTACCAATGTTTCAAATATTAATTGGTTTTTAATGAATTTCACGCCGTTTCAATATTTGAATGATTTCTATACGAAGAAGTTGTGGGGAAAATATCGTCCATAACTGCCTAAAACTTTAGTACTTAGGGCCTCTTGCAGTAAAAGATAATTTTACATTTAGCCTTAAGCTTAGTTCAACAGTTTCAAAATGTATGGAAAGGTCTCAATTCTCGGTCAGTTAAAACTCGATTTAACGTTTTTCTTCAAATAACCCTCAATTAACAAAACAGGATACTCCCTAATTAACAAGAGCTTCAATAATGAAGAAAATAACAAAATACTGATATCGGAATTAGATCGATTTGTCGATGTTTTTAGGTAAAACTGCAAAACACCAGGGAGCAGCTGTCTACGAGCAGGAAACACTGCGAAGCCGCCGATTCCAATATTCTTACATTGGAGAACAAAGTGCAGGATTTGCAAGGTACAGTGTATTTGCTTTATCCTCGCTGCTAATATACAAAAAATATCAAAACTCGGAAGGTCCGATTTTTAAAGGTTGATTTCAGTTAGACTTGTTTTTCGTAACGACTAATGTCCAGTCAGCAAGAACTAGGTGGATAGTCGAAGAGCTCCGAATTATCTACGCACGCTCTTATTCTCCTGACAAAAGAATCGTGTATAGATAATATCGAGCTCTTTGACTGTCCACCTACTTCTGCTGCTGACTGTACACGGTTCTCGATTAATTAGTTCTGTTCTGTACCCTTGTTACAATTACCGTACTTGCTGGCGAGTCGAATACTCTGTCCCTCGCACTCTATAAGCATACTGCGAGGTCTGCAAAAGGACAGCATTTGACGCGCTAGCGAGTACCGTAATTTTAACTTATGGTAAGGGTACTGATAATATTTGAAATTGTATTGTATTCGAATTGCGTATATTTTTAGTTCAATTGGACCAAGCCAATACGGATCTCAACCAGCTTGTACAAGACAAGGAATCGCTGCAGAAGACAGTTGAAACTCTTCGGATTGACAAAAACAATCTCGAGAGGAACCGTGTGGAAATTAATGCTATGGTATGTACTGCTTTGTATTAGTTATACTGTGTATATTAATTAAGTATTTATATCGTTACCTAGTACCCATAGTACAAGCCTAGAGCTTGCTAGTTGGGACTAGGTCAATTGGTGTGACATTGTCCCCTGACATTTATTCATTTATTTACTAATATAGCAATCGGCTTCCTATTGCCACACTCGCTCTCGTCCCATTTTAACTGTTTCTTCGAAAGACAGATACGGTGTTGACTAATTGTATGTAATAATCGGAGCCCGGATTTTTCATGGCAAAACAAAACACTATCGTAATCTGGCTAGTGATAGAAACGTAATTTAATGGATATCGAGTATTATTTATAAAAGCTGTGCTCGAACGAAATCCTGAATATGAAAGTTTATGAGATATATCTGAAAATTGTACTCAAACTGAAAATTATACCAATAACAATGAATTTTATAAATGTGCTCCCTTGACATCAAGTGAAGTTGAACGTACATTTAGTATATATAAATAGCGTTATAGTGATAAACGAATTTGCTTGCTCCCAGAGAATGTTGAAAAACTAATAATTATCTACTCCTATCACCATTACACGAATAAAACGCCATGTGCTGCTGTGTGTACTAACGTGGATTACGACGAAGAAATTGAATATGTTTCTATATAACTTCAAACAAACTATGTATGTTTTTTTATGTTGTATAGGTATGTTATTTTATTTGGTCACGTTTTTTATTCTATTACACAATTATCGATATCTATAAAATGATGTTTCTATCACTAGCCAAATTATGATAGTGTTTTGTTTTGCCATGAAAAATCCAGGCTCTGGTAATAATAATGAAAAAAAGAAAGATAGATTGTCAATTTGTGTGAGATTGCCCCGTGATATTTACTTAATTAATTTACATATTTATTAACAACACATTTGGACATTTGTGACAGTTCCTTGTCAAACAGGGTCAGAGTATTATCTGAACGGGACATGAATAATAAGGAAGACAGCATCCTTACTTTCTATCTCAACCTGCGTACTTATACGTTTTTTCAAGGCTGATTTTGTGGATTGAGTGAATGGAGTGTTTTTTTTCTTAGACTACATTTTATTGTGTGTTTTCGTAGGTTTCGTAGACATCTCATCTGAATTACAGTATTTTAAGCTGCAAAAGCCACAGAGTTCGGAAAAAGACGAAAACATAACCTGACACTGGTAACCATTTCTCCTGTTAAATAGTCTTCATAAAGTAGGCACTCAATGACAGAGGCTTTGTCTCCTAAAGGTGATACGTGATTTGGTCGGATTGTCTGTATTTCTATCTCAAAGGGTACACGAGCAGCTTGTGTAGGGAAGACTGTCTTCGGCTCCCCGTGGTCTCGTCCCCACTGACTTCTGTCACCCCGCAAGACGGTTGCGTATGAACTTGCGTATAATAAGTAATGCTATCAGGTGGAGTCCCTAACATCGGATTACGAGAAGCTGCAGAAGATCAATTCCCGCCTTGAGAAGACCATCGAAGCGCTGGAGACGGACAAGAGGACTCTCAACTCGGAAGTGGACCATCTGCACCGAGAGGCATCCAACAGAGAGTCCATTTTGAGGTTGGTTCCCTTCTGTTATGACATGGCGCGCTGACTCAAAGTTACGTTTCGACGGTTATACAAATTCAATAAGTTGCGAAATATATACACAGTAAGGTGTATTTTCCAACTTATTGAATTTGTTCGTTACGCGGTATTGCAGTATCATCGACGGTTTGCAGCTCGTTTTTGTTTTGGAAATATACAAAGCTGAGTCTAAGGGGGCTTCTAAACGAGCAACATTTTCACGGCAATGTGTGGCCGGCAACTATACGCATCTTGCTCTAACATACGAAGTAAGAGTAAGATAGCACTAGTTGCCGGCCACAAATTGCAGCAAAACATGGCCCGTTTAGAAGCCCCTTAATCTTATTGTCACTATACACGATGGCCCACCCAGGCGTGCGCCAGGCAATTTAATTGTTAGCGCCGACAAAACCCGTTAAATGCTGTCATTAGTACAAATAACCCTTTATATGGAATGGAGCTAGATTCAGGTTTATAGCAGAAAACATATACAAATTCAATTCAAATAAATCGAAGTGTAAACTGCCAGTACTTTTTACGATCAGAAGAGTTCGTTAAACCCTTTGGTCCAATGTAAAAACAACTGTTAACGCGTAAATTTTATACTTACTCTGTTGGTTAACAACCAACCAAACACATGGTTCTGTTAAATGGCCAATTAAAACTGTTTTGTTGAGCTTCTAGTGGCTGACAAACGATATCACGTGACTTATTGTTTACATTTTGGTGTACCTGGACAAAATGGCGTATAGGCGTTACTGGTATACGTTGACGGAATTTATCATATTTGTTTTGCAGAGCGGAAGAGGAGCGTTCTTCGCGCATGCGCTCCGAGCTGGTGTCGCTGCGCGAGGAGCTCAACAAGACCAGCCTGGCGCGGGACCTGCTAGAGCAGCAGAAGATAGAGGCAGACGCGATCATGTCGCAGATGGAGAAGCACAGGAGTAAGACGCCTCCATGTCACGTCTGAATAATCCGTAACTAGCTTTTTATCCGTCTTATGCGAGCTTCTATAACTACGCCCTTGAAAAATATTCTACTTGGTCCTGGTCTGGTCATTTCTGTCCCTATACAGGGTCTTCGCCCTGTGCCTGGACACCTTTCAAGTTATAGGACTGCGTTTAAACTACATAAAATATCAGATGTACAATTTCCGCCACTTCTCTTGTTATCTTTAATTTAATAGTGTTCGAATCATGGTACATGTTTTGTCTACGAAAAATATATTGATTGAAATGCCGTTGATTTATTTCTTTTTTGAACTGAATTCAGAATAGTTGCGTGCCATATCCGCCATGTTTCATATCCAACATGACGTTAAATGCCCCATTGCACATTGAATAGAATATTAAGGCGAAGTCATCGGCACCTCGTTGTTTAAATGTTACGGCTGCGTGAAAACAGATGATCGTACAATATAAACCATTAAACAAACACATATGACTGGCCAAATGATAAATAACTCTCCTTTATACTTCTCCGTACTTGGGTAATCAGTCGCCTCTCAACCATTACCGTATAACAGGAACCTAAAAGGCTTTTTACACCTTTAATTCATAGCTAAAACGCTTTTAATATTTGTATGCAGGTGACCTGGAAATAGAGCTGGAGAGGACCCTGCTTGAGCGCAGTGACTTACAAGACCTGGCGGACAAGCTGCAAGCTGCTCTCAGGAACCTGGAGAGCGATAAGAAGAAACTGCAGGAAGAAGTTAAACAGGTGAGAGTTAGACCAGTTAACACCTGGATACGAGCACTGGTGGCTCAAAATTCTATTTAGCTTAATGGTAATAGTGTAGTAAAAACTATATCTTATTAAATTCTTTCCCTCCTTTGAGATTAGAAAAACAATCCTCCACTGAGGATGCGAGGTACTCATTTTTTATACATTAACTTTTCCTATCAGTGACATGGCGCCGATTTTTTTTCTTAATTTTAATTTGGACATTAATTATTTTCCCTTTATATTTCTATTTTAAAACAATTTCTTTTTGCCGAACATTTATTGGCTTAATAATTTGATAAACCTAAATACGCTTATATCATCACATTTGCCCCCTGGGCTCCTCCCTATGGACGGCACTAGATAACAGTTATGAAGCTTAGCTTTGTTTATTTTACATTAAATTGGACTCAACTATTGACCTTAAAAGTGTTTCAGTATCCTCGAAACCTTCGCAGTTTTCATACAGCTTTGAAATGTTTGTCAACAGCTAGAGGATGAGAAGTCTTCCCTCTCCGGCCAGTCCTCAGAACAGCTTGGTGACCTGAACTCTCTCCGTAAGGAGTTGCTCTCGGCCGAACAGACAAGAATGGAGCTGGAGGCTGATAAAGCCTCCCTGCAGGAGAAGATCAAGTTCCTGGAGGGAGACCGGGAGAAAGTGGAGTTGGAGTTGCGACAGGTGGTCAGGTCAGTTGGATTTTACAACTACTGATCGCTTGAAAATTATACTTTTTCGTAAAATACAGTGTGTACCTTATCTATACTGACTTAGGTATCAGCAAAGCTATAATCACCAAAGCTAGAATCATGAAATTACTCAAAATTCAACCCTTACTGGCATCGCGCCGACCCTATTTAAAGTAAAACATTACAATTCCAGCTTTACATCATATTTCCTACAGTATCTTTTCAGTGTCAGTTTCCATCATACCATCCCTAACTCATTTGACAAATTGTACTGTAGGTCAACAAAATCAAAGTAGCGTTCGGAACGTTATGCTTTAGCTATTGAATTTGTGAATGACAACACGGGTATTGTTTTTTTTGTGTCGTGTATGTGAATTGCTTCTGTGACTACTATGAATACTGTGACTACTTGTTTGAAAGATTCGAGTCCGATCACAAGGCCAATCCTCCTTTACAAATATTGTAATTATTTTGCTTTTCATCTTCAGGGAGCGCGGCGAACTAAGCTCGCAGCTGACTGGCATGGTCCGTAAAAAAGACACGCTCAACGAGGAAATCATGCGGCTGCAGCAGCGGCTGGAACAAGCCAACGAGACCATCGGCCGGATCAACCGCGCGCTCGAAGATCACGTCAAGGACGGCGAGGAGAAACAGGTGAGGCTGGGTCACAGCAGAAAAAGTCGTCATCATCATCATCCTGATCACCCTTATCATCACGCCAAGGCCGAACAAAATTTTCTATAAGAGGAACACGAGGAGGTTATTATAGTTATTTGTTTGTCGTTTGGTTTGCTTCGTATCTGTTTGTGCTTATTTATTACCCACACACTTTGAGATTGTAAATGTCTAAGGGCTTCAAAGTTGCCATCTCGATGCGATTAAAATAGTAAATCACACAATTGACGAGTATGCCTAGCTCAAAGTTTCGTCTGCTTTGCTACTGAGGCCTACCAGATGTTATAACAGCCTAGTAATTCATAGCAAATTGTCCTTACAGATCCTAATAGACAGCTTGGACAAAGACAAACAGCATTTACAAGAGCAACTAGCCAGCGTGCGCGCTGAGAAGGATGCGCTGGAAGCCGTGCTGTTCGACACGGCCAACTTGTTGGACGACGCTGAGGCGCGCCGCGCCAAGCTAGACCGGGATTTGCAGGACGCGCTCGTCACGCAGGAGAACCACAAAGGTATATGGCGATTTTTTCTATTTTGCTTTTACTCTGTCTTGCCTGAAAAGAAAGAGAAAAAATAAGACTACGTGACTATGATTTTTTAATAAACACAGTATGTTCAAAACGCGCTTGTGACCAAACCCGAGTAAGTGTTAAGAAATGCGCTTTTCGTATCCGTACGGCATTGTTCTGCAAAAAAAACCCATAAGAATCCTGCTGTATTCGGTTGCTGTTCGATAATATTGGTACAGAAACAAAATGGAGTACAATGCCGCGTGGAACCGGATTAGACTTTTGTAACTTTTACCAGACCATCAATAACATTACACGCACGTAAATGCCACTGCCGTACTTTGTCTTATGGTACGATGTTCGGTACCGTGGGTCGTTCGTTCTAGAAACCTTATGAGTTTATGACCGATCCACAAGTAAACTCTAATCATACTCCTTTTATAACTCTTTAGGTAACCAGGTACCTTCGCATGTATACCATCACTAGAGATGCACAGAGGTCATAGACTTCGTCATCAAACGCATTCTTATACCATTATATCCCACTAGGCCAAATCGCTCGGCTCACCAAAGAGTTAGAGAGCAGCGAGCGCAAACTCCGCGACACTCGCAACTCGATGTCGCAGCAATCGGGGAAGAAAGAGGCGGAATACCAGTCCATCATCACCAATATCAACCGTACCACGGCGGAGAACATCACTAAGCTTAAGGAGGAAAAGGTTCGTAGGGTTCTTACACTTACCCTTTAGGCGACTAGCCGTATGACTACATTGCTAAAACAGCTTGTACAACACATAACTGCCGTTGCAGAACTGCTTTATCGCGGGTACACTACATAATTCCGAATTTTAATAATTCCGTGGCACTGTTTTATTAGAAGACGTTATTTTTTGATATCGCCTATATATCAAACTTAACCTACATACGTGTAGCAAGTAAATGATGGAATTGATCTAAAATAGTTCCACCATAAGATAGCTTTCGTAAAAAGGGAATCAAGGAATTTTAAGGTGTTCCCGCGAAGGAACCAAGTTACTGGTAACTTTGTAACAATTATGTATGAAGCTTGGAATCTGATGACGTTAAGGTAATAAAAAAATACCTACATCTTGAACTGTTGTCCTGAGCATTTTTACCAAGGTTTTCGTTCTATATTAATGATGGCTAGTTATTGAGCATTGATCCTTTAAGTACTTTCTCTTAGCGGATCTGCAGTCGCTGCTACTGTAATGTTGTCCCCGGCCAGTCTAATCCTATTAAATTACTAAAATATTATAATTAATTGTTTTTATTTAAAATTAAATTACATGTAATTTTTGTTAAATTTAAAATGTAAAAATAGACATTTACAAAATAAATAATGTCTGTCACGAAAAATAAGAGTTTTTCCTCCTCTTCCAAACTTAATAGGAGCAACTCCGTCAATCTCTCGAGCACAAGCTATCGCAAACGATAGCAGCGCTCACGAGCGAGAAGGAAGCCAGCGACGCGGGCGCGCGCGAACGGGAGAAAAAGCTATTGCTACAGCGCGACCAGTTAATACTCCAACATGACGAGGCCATGTTGAGAGCTGAGAGCGACAAGCAGCAGGCCTTGATCATGGGTGAGTATCCTCGTAAGGCCTCCATACTACAAACACGGAGGGTTTTGTGAGTGGGACTTTGAATCTACCAGCAAGGCAGTAAAGTTCAATTTCGTTTGTTCATAATGCCTTTTTCAGTTTATGAAGATAGGAAAATAAACCTTATCCCCATTGCAACACAGTTCGAATTAAATTGCCTTGATTCTGTACATCCTATTGCACACCGGGCTTTATGGTTGATGAATCATTAAATATAAGGTGCTAACAAATTAGTCACGGATATTTTTACAGCTGATAGTACTCGGTTCTCGGAGTACATTTAAGTATGAAACAAATAGGTTTTCTTATGTTTTTTTGGAGAAAACTAGGAAACAAATTTGCTACGTTAAAACACCCTGTTAATAAGATAATTAAATGAGACCTCTTTAGACATTCTAGAACCTCTTTAAACTATCATTCAAAAGGCCTCTTAAAAGTTGATAATTAAAATACTTGAATGTCAATGTCATGACGTGACATGACAGACAGTGTTTAACATCTTGACAAGTGCATAATAGGGTGATTATTTTAAAGATTAATTATAATTTATTTTTTTGTTCGGTAAATTAAAACAATAAAATGATATACAAAGGTTCCTTAATCACAGTTAAAAGTTAATTGATTTTATGTAATCTATTATCTCTTAAAATATCCGTGACTAATTTGTTAGCACCTTATATATTGGGGAAAAAAAAGATTGTATTTATTTTGAAACTAATTTAAATCCCAGTAAATAATAGACTCTGTGCCTTTTGTCATATTAAATTTAATAATCTACGAATATGCGCTCCATTACCAAATTGTATGCTGTATGATTGCTTTAATGTGCGTTATGTCAGTGTTTATGTCACGGTTTCATATAACCGTTACCGGACCATCGGTCCTACTTAAGACTGCACCGGGCGTCCAGTGGCGCCTTCATTACTGTTATTGTGTTTGCCATTATTTCCTAGCCCACCAAGAACAACAAGCCCTAATAGAGCGCCTAGAAGAAGCGAAGCGCGTTCTAGACTGTTCTCAGAACAAACTAGAGCGAGTGAAAAGAGACGCCGCCGCGCGCTCCGACCAGGACCGTGGACATATCAACCAGCTGAAAGACGAGCTTGCTGCTTTGAAGACGCGCCTTGAGGAGGCCAAGTAAGTCCAGGAATTCCAGGATGATAATAAATGAAGAACACAGAACTGATCGTTTTTAGACCTTGTGTTTTTTTGGCTTGACTTCTTTGAGCGGTTTTTTGCGTTGTTCGAATCGCTCTTAATAAAATAATATCATTGCAAAATGACAAACAAATTGACTTAGTTCCAACCTAAGCTCTAGGCTTGTGCTATGGGTACTAGACAACGATATAAATACTTATATAGAGAAATATATATTTTAATACATAGAAAACATCCATGACTCAGGAACAAATATTCGCGCTCATCAAACAAATATCTGCCCTTACCGGGATTTGAACCCAGGACCGCTAGCTTCGTGGGCAGGGTCACTACCAAATAGGCCAGCGCGTCGTCATGATGCTAGGTTGGGTTATTTAAGGGCTGTATTATCTTAAACTCGTCTTGACTGCGAGGCCCGTCACAATATACGTCAAAGTAAACGCCAAAACCTTATCACACTGTTATTATTGACGCAACTCGAGACGAGCATTAGAGTTGAGATCAGTTTACTAATACGGGACTAAGAGACCCCCATCAAACTTCTGAGGTAATGGTTTCATATTTAATAATAGGTTTGCAAGAGTGGAATGTAATAAATGGGTAAACAATAGTACATTGTGCATCAAGGGTAGTATGAAGGGAATTACTAACGAGAGTGTTAGAAGCCCGACGCCGAAGGCGGAGGGCTTTTAATGACTCGAGTTAGTAATCCCCTTACTGCCTGTGATACACACAATGGTTTTCATCACATTTGCGAGGAAAAAAACCAAAGAGAAAACACTTTAACTCTGCAAAATATAAAGAAATAACTTTTGACGAACGGGAACGTAAATGGAAACGATTTTTTTACCTACCACAGATAATAACTGCGTTTAGTTTCGACCTGGATTCGAGCCAGATTTAGCCAATTTGATAAAAATGTATAATTACTAAAATTAATGATAAATGTTGATATAAACTTGAAATAGGTATAAAAATAATGAAGTTTAATGAAGCGAATAGGTTTTGTGTAATGTAAGTTAGTCTATAGCTAATTTTTAAAGATGAAATTAGAAACCGATTTAATTTTTGGCTGAAAATTAAACCTCCTTAGTCAGAAATGATGTACGAAAGAGTTGCAAATTTTAAAAAGAAAGTCATTACTCCCTAGGGATGACAAACTCGCCATAATTCCCGCGGGAACAATTTAGGCCATTGTCCTTCTGTATACAGGCATGGAATAACACCATTTATGAGCAAGTGTGATGAAAAGATAATTTGTCAATTTCACTCAGTCGTAAAAAATAAGTCGATTTTTCGAAGGTAAACCCATGTAAGGATGCGTGATGATTTTTTACCGTTAACCTCCTAAGACCCCTTATGTACTAAAAATTTAATGCGTAGTGTTTTTTTTTTTACTACCAATGATCAAATTAGAAAAAGTAGTTTATTTCATTAATAATAGGTTAATATTCCATTGAAAACTTTCGTTGTACGGTGTAGGAGGAGCCTTGGGAGGTTAGAGCGTTAGTTACACAGGACCCAGGTAGTAAAACCATAGCTAGAAAAACTGGGATACCTTTGTATGGGCGAAATATGTTTGGCAAAATGTAGCGTTTGCCAACCGTTTCATTTGCCAACCCGTTTTTTGTACTGTGACCGTAAATATTTCAGTATTTTTTATAAAAACGTACCTAGCCTAACCCATAAGGTTCTACACGATGGTATAGGTCTACCAGAATCTCATGAAAAAAAAGGAAACTGAAATTTGTAGCTAGCAACTCTGGGGAAATAGGATTAAAAGGTCGTGATACTTGAATTCTTCCCAATTAAATACCACCTTCACGCCTATAATCCCAGAGTGGGGTAGGCAGAACTACGTGTATGCTCGGTGCAGTTTTAATAAAAATAAAACAATCACATGTCATGCCATAACATTATTATAATATTATATAAGAAGAGATCGAGAGAGAAGAGATTAAAAAGTGGTCCTGGCTTAACCCTCTGGTAAACCGGCGTGATTTAATGTATGATGTATAAGAAGAGAGTTGTAGCTAGGTGTCGCTCGAATATAACTCTAAATACTCCTCCTACATTTTTGGCTCTTCTTCAGATGAAGAGGATGATGAGGGCGACAGGTTTACTATAAATCTTTCTTCCATTACATCGATAATTTTATCCTGGTGCATGAAATCACTTTAAATTTTTTCTACGTGTTGACAGCATCTGTGCCATTCATTTTCACCAATTTCTAAGAAAGCTTGTTCCGTCAATGCTTTTATGTCACTTGCAGGTCTATTTACATTTTTATCTGCAACTTTTTGCTTCATGATCAGCTCGATTGGATTTAAAGTACAGTGATAAGGAGGAAGCCTCAAAACTTCATGACCACGCGACTTTAATATTTCATCTATTTCATAGATGGGATCTGATCTATTTTGTTTTACTGCTTCGAGTAATTCACATTTACGCCAGCGATCATCGTAATTGATATTACTTGTACTGAGCCATTCTTTGATATCAGAGACTCGGTTGGCCTGAGTAGGTGGTTTATTCAACCTCACAGAATGGTAACTTGCATTATCCATGACTATGAGGGAAGGTTTTTCAGATTTGGTATGAGCTTATCTGTGATCCATTTGGTAAAGTTATCTTTATTCATATAGTGGTGGTAGTCAGCAGATAAACTTTTTGTTTTGTACACCAAACCACAGTTTGGTACAAAACCGTGCTGCCCACCAGCGTGTACAATAATCCATCGAGATCCAGGTGAAATTTCCTTTGATGGACCACGTATAGTTTGGCTTTGCCAACACTTTTGGACGGAGCACGAAGAGTGAATATATGTTTCATCTAAATATATAACATCTCATTTTTTATTCTCCTCAGCGTCACGGTTTTGCTTCATACGCTCTACGTATTTGTGTCTTTGAATTTTTATATCATGGCGTTCCATCAAAAGTGTCCTTTTCGACTGGCATTTTACATATTCGAAACCAATTTTTGTAAGTATGACCCTGAAAAAATATTTAAAAGTAACTAAATACAATTTATCTATAAAAACTTAATTAAAAAGACTTCCGTGATTAACTGAATGACAAAACAACGCACAGCACAGCCCGCTGGAAATTCAGGGATGCACTAAGCAGGATCGTCTCCTAGCCCCATATCTCATTACATTATTTAAATAACTTAATGCTGTTTCTCTAACCTTAAAGACTCTCTCCCTCCTTTAAAATCAATGTCCTCTTGCAAAACTTTTAATAATTTTGCGACTGTTGGAATTTCTTTTCGAACAGTGTAAAATTCTTTTATTTTATTCCTAATCACTTCTAAATCGAAATTGTCCAAATTAATTCTTTTACATCCTCCTTTCCTATTTTTCCCTGGTGTTGAAAATACACCATCATGCGTCGTGCCTTCTTCCACTATTCGTCTTACCGTGGAACGAGATACTCCTGTAATTATATGATACAATATTAATATAAATAAGTAACATCGTCTATCTGTAACTGAAGTATCAATATTATTTGGCTACGCTACCGGTCAATTGAAAAACACGATTAAATATTGCAGATTGTGTTTCACTTACACCTCCTTCCTCACATATTTTATTGTAAACATGGTAAACAATATTTCTGGCTTGCGATCGTAATGGTTTTTTAGACATTTCTCGAATATAAGCACTTTATTTCGGTAAAAATAAACAAACCGTTCATTCCGCGAAATTTGAAATGACAAGTGACAAGACTGGCAAGGCAACATTGCCATATCAAAATCCTTTTCTTTTTACTTTTAAATTTTTCATGAGATTCTGGTAGACCTATAACTACTGAAATAAATCCTGAAATAGTGACAATTACAGAAAAAAATTGGTATGGCAAATGAAACGGTTGGGAAACGATAGGTAAATTTTGCTAAACATATTTCGGCCAAAAGGTAGGATACCAGAAAAAACTACTGTTATACTTCTTCTATTACCAGGGCGGCAGCGGAAGACGACTGCTCTCGCTTCGAAAATCGCATCAAGGAGTTGCATTTGGAGAAGGAGGCGTGCAACCGGGAATGCCAGGAAGTCAGGGCTCAGTTGTCACTGGCCGAAGACAAGTACGACTGCGCTTATACGCAGCTGCAGGACACCATTCGGAAGTTGAAAGAGTGTGAGTATACTCTCGCTCAAATTTGAGTTGTGTTGACGGGTGGAGAAGTAGGAAGCGATGGTCGTCTGTTGGTAATTATGTTAAGTTACGAATGAATTTAGCAATAGGAGCATAAGTGGCTATAGCTCGATGCTTTTAGGTTTTGCTTCTGTTATTCTGTCACAGTGATAATGTCCCATACAAAGTAGGCTGCGAGACGCCAGATGATAGATAAGTCTACACTGTCAAAAGAAACTACAAACCCTTTTCGCAATGTAGTTTTTTTTTAACCCAGTCATTCTAAGGACTAGCATTGATCCGTAATTATGTCAAGCACTTTGCTAAGATTGTTGATTTTTATTTCAGTGGAGAACGAATCTGAAAGCCTTCGCAAAGAGCTAACAGACGTCCGCCGTCAGCTGAGCAACTGCGTGGCCGAGCGGGACAAGTACAACAGCAGCTGTCGCGAGCTACGCGAGCACGTGAAGCGCGCGGAGCACGAGCGACGCGAGGCGGCGCGCGCGCGCGACGAGGCTGTGCACAGCGTCGCTAGTGAGCAACTTTACTTTAACCCTGGCTGAAACTGGCATATTTCGTGTGAACTGGCCCTTTGTTTGTAACTTTTGTTCTCTTTTGGAAGTCACGGTTTTTTTAAAGAACGTTTGCTCAAAAATTGGTACTTTTTGTAGCTCGTATATCGTGCGGAAAGTTTGAGTTTTCGAACTAGTGCTTTTTACTTTTAATAATTAATTGATATGCAAAGGCAAAAATAAAACTGAAGAGTAAAAAATGGAGGAGAGAGAGGAGATCTAAGCCTCGGTCCTTTTGGACTTTTAATGGAAGTATATCTGATAAACTAGCTGAAGTTTTACACGTTTGTTGTCTATAAAACCCAAAATTGAAAGCCTTTCTTCTTCACAGCTCTAGAAGAAAACCGTTCATCGCTGGAGCTTGAGCTCTCTCGTCTGCAGAACGTGCTGAAGGAATCCGAGACGGGGGGAGAACACGTGACAAGAGAACTGAGGGCTACTGAAGCGCAGCTGAAGAGGGAGAGGGCCGCATTAGAGCAGGCCAACCATGATATCAAAGAGCTACAGTCAAGGTAGGGACAACTACCAGAATTCAGGATACTTGTAAGTGGCTTCAAAATAAAATCATTTTTTTAAATTTCACAATTTTGATAATATGTTTCTGTTTACAGTTTTTAGTGCACTTTGTAAAGTTGGATTTTATTTTTACTCTTATATGTATAATATAACTGACAAATCACCCGGCGCGCAGCACGTTACGCGCAGGCCGATAGTGCGGGGAGAGTATAATTGCACGCTACTAGTTTGAGAACAGTTCCCCGTCGCATGGCACTTGCGGCTAAGAACCCGCGTGTCATCGGTCCCACGTATTACGAGCGTCTACCTGCCAAACTTAAAAATTTACAATCCGACGAAGCATTTAAACATCAGCTGAGAAACCTTTTATTGAATAATCCGTTATACTCCGTGGATGAATATATGAAAATGGAAATGTAAATTTATTATTTTGTTGACATTTATTACTCATTGTACATATTTTGACATCGGACGAATGACCATTATTAGATGTTTAACTTTTATTGTTTTAATTTATGAATTATTATTGTATTCTATTCTTTGATTATTAATATTTATGTTTTGACGATCTCAATGTAATTTCGTATTTTTTGACATGCAATGCAACTAATATTGTAATATTACATTGACAAATAAATAAACTAAACTAAACTAAACTAGTTTCAATTATATTAGTAAGACTATTTGTAATCGTTGTTGTTTTGTTTTATAAGCGACGCTTATGTTTATGCTACACGGTCTATGATCTCTCGGTAAAACCATCTTTGTTTTTGACATTTTATGGTATTGTTTTTAATATGGCCTTTTATTATGAACTAAATAAGAGCTATCAAAACTTTGACTATACGACTACATGTCCAAAGGAATATGGTAGAATTGAGCCTCAGATTAGGGTGTATACGGACTAAATGCAGGGGTGAGGCACGCACGGCTCGCCCTACTTCCTCAAATGCATACGCGCCTCAGCCCGAGGCATGTCTCAACCCGAGGCGTGTCTCAACCCGAGGCTGTCGCGGCGCGAGCCATCGGCAGTCATATAATTTTGGTCGACGGACACTTACAGGCAAGTGTCTTTGATCTATTAAATGGCTTCGGATGTCAAACTCGCGGAGTGACATCGCTCAGCTGTTTAAAACGTTCGTCGCCATTTTGTTTCACGGTTTGGCGCATCAGCCTGTGGTTTCAATTGTTCTACCGAGGCCACCTCGCCACGCATGCCGCGCGGCGAGGCCGCCTCCAGTCTGTACTCATGTTTAGGGTAAATCTCGTTACAGGCTTCAAAACGAGAGCGAGGAGCGCGAGCGCACGGCCAGCGAGGCGGGCGCAGCGCGCCGGCACGGCGCCGAGCTGGAGGCGATGCTGGGCGCCGCGCGCGCCGACCTCGCCGCCAGCCGCCAGCGCGGCGCCGAGCTCGAGGAGGCTTGCCGCGCGAGGGACCAGGTCAGCACTATTTTTTTTTTCAGAAAGATTATCAAAAAATATCGAACACGTATTTTTTGCTTTATCGAATCAATCAAAATTGACAAATATAACGCGCATCAAAGTTCGCTAGTGGGGGCGTCATAAGCGTCATCAACATGGTATAAAGTGTACGGCGTGCCGTCACGCGAAACTTCAACGCATTTTATTTTCATTGTTTTTTGTTTAATCACCATAACAAAAAATACGTGTTCAATATTTTTTCATAATGTAAATGACGGACCAATTAGATTTTTTTAGTACACTAGGCTATTAAAGTTAGTTTTAATCGCGTTAAGACTTTATTTTAACTTAAATATTCATGTGTTTCCATCAGGAGTTGCTGCTTCGCTTGGAAGACTGCCGCTCGAAGGAGCGCCGGTTGGAGGAACTTAAGCACAATCTGGAGGTTTGCCTCGCTGATGCTACGCAACAGATCCAGGAGTTGAAGGTACGGGACTTTCATTCTAGAAATCACTGGTGATTTTTTATACTTTTCAAATTTTCTTGGTTGTGGACGTGATTAAGATTGGCTTGAAGAATTTGTACTAAGTTTGAATTATTAATTTTATAATGGAATCCATGATAATTGTAATTTTATGTGTAAGCTTTAGCATTACACAGGTACTCATGAGGTTATAAAATTGTCAAGTAAGATTATCTCATCAAAATGAAATTGGCATTCGATTTGATGGTGAAGTATTATAAGAACTCCTTGATGATTAACGTCTCTCCTAGAATTTAGTTGGCTACAT
This sequence comes from Acleris sparsana, assembly GCA_923062465.1. NCBI lineage: Eukaryota > Metazoa > Arthropoda > Insecta > Lepidoptera > Tortricidae > Acleris > Acleris sparsana. Next base: position 14,025,473 of record OV281294.1, on the reverse strand, counting down.
ATAAGATGCGGGTATTAAACAGAGGTCTATTCCGTTTAGGCGAAATATTTTTGCTTGAATTGTTTCCCGTCGCAGTGGATTCATTTTTATGTAGAAACAAGTGTAACCTAACCTAATAGACGTAACAAACGGTTTTAATATTCAGTAAAATGGCTTTTTGGTAATTTATACTTTTGACCAAAAATATTTCGGGAAAATGGCTGGCTCATAACAAACAGTCTAATGGAGACCGTCATGGTAATTTTTAATGGAACTTTAAAGAGTAGTTTGATGGTGTAGGCTCGCCTTGGCGGCAGCGAGGGCCGCTGCCGCGCGCTCGAAGCGTCCCTGTCGCAGTGCGAGAGCGGGCGGCGCGAGGCGGAGGCCAAGCTGTCGTCGATCGCGCACACGCTGCGGCGCGTGTGCGGCGTGCAGCCCGACGGCAGCGTGCACGCCGCGCGCCGCCGGCTGGCCAGCCCGGCGCGCCGGTACAGCCCGCACAGAGGTCAGTGGCCGTCTTGACGTGACAAGTCCACTGAAGTGGTAGGACGTAGTGCTGTCCGTTTCCGTACCTGGATAAGTTTTACATGTTTGTAACTTAAAAAAGGTTGTTTGTTTATCCGTTAAATATGCCAAGTATATTTGTGCTTGCAAAATTGTTTTGGAAATATAATCCTCATACAGTCGGGCTCGAGTATATTTGATCTGACCGATATAAGAACGTAGACGTAAGACCTGTTATCTGGAATTGATCAGAATGCTGGGCTGCAAGAAGGATGAAAAAAAACAGTTGAGATGAATGTGAAACAAGAATAGATCGAATAAGGAACAAGTAAATATCGTATAAGAGGAAGTGCGAATGTGGCGTCAAAGAAAAAAAATGAAGATGATGAGAAGAGTTTCGAGTATAAATGCGGAGGGCTACAGTGGAAGAGGGAGGCCTAATAAGAAATGGATGGAGTGTGCGAAGAGCGATATGAAAAACAAGTGAATGAATATTGAGGTCTCGACTGTTGGGGATGTTTGGAAGAAAAAGACGTGCTGCGCCGATTACAAATGAATGGGATAAGGGCATAATGATGATGATAATGAAGAGCGTATAAGAGAAACTAACAGGGAGTATAAACCCGAATCTCGTTCTTATGGCCCCTGTACTTTCGTAATAGTTTTTTTCTACTCGCGTACTAAAAACCGCTAATATTGATATCGTTTACGGTGTCAGAATACCACATATTGTGTAACCAAAGCTGGAAAACAATTCTATGATGAGCGTTGCCATGGTAATAACAATTCTGTAATAATTATTATAGCATTGTTATTACCATGGTTAAGATCATTCCGGATACCAGTGTTAGCGTTTAGTGAAGACTAATTTGTATAAACCGTTAAAAATATTTAGAACCAATTAAAATTGCGTATATTTAAAACAGGAGAACACTCCAGTAAACATAGAATTACATTTTTACTAAATTACTAATAATAGATGGTTAATATCCGTCGATTTATTATTTGGTTACCATGGTTACGTTCAATATAGATATCAACAAAAATGGCGTTTCGTTTGGCATTCCAACTTTTATGATAAATTGTCGGAACTGTTTTAGTGACTATTATAATTTGCATGAAATTTGTTAACATTTCACAATGAAGTTCACGAACTACCTATTAACGCCAATGGGAATAATGAAAATGACTTAGCTGACAAGTTATTTGTTACCAGAGAAATCGAATCGAAAGTATACGAGAAAAGTTGGCGATTGTTTATTTTGTATGTACTCGTGCCTGTAATTAGACCGCTCTAACCTCAGCCCTCGTACCTTAAGAAGCTTCATTATGTACCAGTTACATAAATAACTATTGTAGGTCGTGCCATTTATAAGTAGGTTGCATAAAACAATCGAATAACTCGGAATGAGGGATAGTTTATTTTTTATCTGCAGATTTTTACCATAATGATGACTAGTTTAATTTTAGGCCGCGACCACTCGGAAGACCGCAACGAAATCATCGACGTAGACCCTGAGTTGATCAAGAAGGGCGTGCGCAGCCTCATGCACGATGTCTGCCAGGTGGAACGGGAAAAGGTCAGTCTTGTTTAATAGGATGGGTTATGCCTATGACTTTGAAATATCAAAATATATTAATCTAAAAATATCTTACAAATATCCTCGATCTGTCGTCATCTTTTTTCTTTCACAGATGTTTATTTAGGTTGAAAACTTATTATACCTCTCAAACCTTCGTATTTGACTTGGTGGTTTTTGGTTAGTTACGTCTATGACTGCTGGCCAGTAAATTCTCTTATATCGAAGTGGTCTGCTAGCACCTCTCTTCGAACTCACACCACCAGGTCTAATTCCTGATATTTACCAAATAAACCATATCCCAGGACGACTACAAGGCCCAAGTGGCGGTTCTCAAGAAGCAACTGAAGGACGCGAGCGAGCAGCAAGGCAAGGGCGACTCCAAGCTCCAGTCCGTCGCCACCAACCTGCGCGCGGTGCAGGAGGACAAGACGCGCATGCAGAACGTGCTGGGGCAGAAGGATGCCCAACTAGCCGGATTGGTATAGTAGCAGTTTATTTATTTATTTGAATACTTTATGGCACAAAATTAACATAGTGTAGAACTGGCGAACTTAATGCTACAAGCATTCTCTACCAGTCAACCTTAAGGTGACACAGAAATTAAAACGTAGGTATGAGCAATAAAATGAAAATCCTTTCCCTTTATATAAATTTGAAAAATAAGAACTATGATTTGATTTGATTATTCTACAATATAGCATAAATAAACATACATACATATTTATTAATTAAATATATACACATATACTTAATATATACAACTATGCGACAAGCTAACAGAAATAATGATGATATCTAAACAGAGAGAGATGAAAGGTAAAACTCACGAAGCTGTTCCTTAAAACTATATTTATTCGGAGCTTGTTGTATGCGAAAAGGCAAAGCATTCCAGTCTTGCTGCTTGAACCGCAAAGGAGTCTGAAAAAAAGCGGGTATGAGAAAGTGTGGTGCAAAGTTGGCGACTCCGTGATGAACGTACGGGACGGCAATGACTCTGAGACGAACTTGAAATTGCTTTTGAGATAAGAAGGGACTAGGGGGTCATTTCATTCAGAAAACAGCAGAGAAAGTATTTATGTATTATAAGCCTGTGGATATGTTATGGATGTTGTTACCGTTGTGGATAAAGTTCACTCTCGCACTTACGGTGCCCTGATATGCTCTTATGCGAGTCCAACCGACTTTATGAGAAACAGATATACTTTTTAAGACCTTTTGCGCTAAACATTATCTGAAAGTGATGTTTTATCAAAGTCTATAAACTCGAACATAATACGCACGATGTAGTCATGTCCCTCTATGGCGCATAGTTACCTTAAACTGTAATATAAAAACTCTTCTTAACTGTTCAATATTTTTATTATTAGCTTTGTTTTGTAGCTGAGTGCTGGGCAAAGGCATTCCCTCTGCCTTTACACTGGTCCTGACGAACAAGGTTAAGACATCTACAAAAATAGTGTCGTAAAAAATGACTATTAACTTTTTTCTATTGTTATAAAATTAGTAGTGTCCGACCGAAATTTCGGTTTCGGTTTCGGTTTCGGCCAGTTTCGGCCAAAAAATCAAGTTTCGGCCCGAGTTTCGGTTTCGGCCAAAAATGGCCGAACCCTTCGGCCGCGCCGAAACTTACAACATCGTACCTTCGGGTCGCGCTCGGCTAACGTCGGGCGCGCACGGCACGGCTGGCAATATGGCGTCGCTCGCCTGACTCCGCCGGCAACTACCTAAATCAGTGCGCTTTGCTCGTGTAGACGTGTCAATACGTGTTGTGTTTGTTCCGCCAATAATGGTAAGTAGTTTGATCAAGTATTTTAGTTTGTTTTTTTTGTGAATTCGTCATGTCATAGTTAATATTTAACGCTTTATTTTAATAGTTTGCTAACCTATTGACGAATATATTTAATTTTAAAGGTGTAAGTGCCAAGGTTAAGTACCTGCTTCATTAAAGTTTAAAATTCATCTTAGTTGCGTGTACTATTAATGTAATAACGATTGTAGGTACCTGCCTATGCAATAAAATGAAAGGTGAATAGTTATTAATTTAAATTTAATATAGACGTGTAATGTTAATGTAATGTTGCGAGTAATGTAATGGTGTGAGTAGGTATTTTGACGATTTACGAGTAACGTACGCTTAGGGTTAGTGTTGGGCTTCTGGGTTTGGTTGTACACATAATTAATAGTAAACGCGATTAATGCGGTAAAATAAATTGTTTTAATTAACGAATAATTTTATTGTTTTAGGTAAAAAATGTCACAAAAGGAAAGTCATCCGATTTGGCAATATTTTGAGAAATCTACAGCTGACGTTTCGAAAGCTGCCTGTAAACTGTGTAACAGGTCATTTTCACTCGGTAGCCATGAGCCTAAAAAACAAACCTTGCATGGTCTAAAACAACTTTTATCAAAACAGCACGAAGCCGAGCATAGGCAGGTTTTAAAACGACAGTCCGAATTGAACGAAGTAAAAAACTTAATTAACTTTAATTTTAGAAAAAAACGGGCTTACTAACATTTTTTCGACTTTTTAAGGACTTTTTTTTTATAAAAGGTTCGGTTTCGGTTTCGGTTTCGGCCGAAACTACAATGAAACCGAACCTTCGGTTTCGGTTTCGGTTTCGGCAAAATAACATGTTTCGGTCGGTCACTAAAAATTAGTGTTAGCGTCTTTGACCATGTTTTGCACCTATACCTCCAAGTCAATATCAACGCACTCCCAAACTATGAACTTAAAACAACCTTGACATCACCTAATTACAGAACGAATCGGTGCAATCGAAGACGGTGGAGATCAGCAACCTGCGAGACAAGATTACCAGCCTGGAGGCCACGCTGAGCTCCATTACTGAGGAGAAGGTTCAGAATGAGGTGAGGAATGACGCAGACAAGCATTATTTTTACAATTTGACCCTTAACAGCCTCATCGATTCTGATGTGTACAAACTACACACATATTGGCGTGAACCAGTAATCAGTAAATTAAAGTGTGAGTATTTTTGTTGTAGAACAAAGGTGAAAGTCTTCGAGTTCAGTTGGCGGAGAGAGTCCAAGAGGTCGGTCAGTTACGAGAAGCGCTAGCAGCTGCGGAAGGTAAGTAAAACTTTATTTACACCCAGAACAATACTATTAAATGTAATTTGTCTAGTGAGTGTGTCTGGTAACTTTCCGGAAACAGTATCGGAAATCGTGGGAAAAGCTTTGGAAAAGGTGGAAAGCTGGTGCTTTAGTCATAAACTATCCATCAATCCCAGCAAAACTGTAGTAATTCCATTTAGTAAGAAACGGGAGCTCAAACATATTAAACAGCTAAAGCTGTTTGGCGAGGTACTAAAACTGTCCGGTGAGGTATAATATCAAGGTATCATACTAGATAAAGAGCTCACTTGGAAAAAAACACATAGAAAACGCTGTAACAAAAGCGCTGAGAGTGTTTGGATTGTGCAGATCAGAATAATTATGGTAAGACATGGGGCCTTCACCCTAAAGTACTGAAGTGCATCTATACCATGATGGTAAGGCCCATAATTATGTACGACTGCTTGGCCTAGTGGCCAAGAACAACACTAAGGACATGCAAGGACTCTCTAACTAAGGTGCACAGGGTGGCCTGCATGGCTATGGCACGGGTATGCGATAATTGCCTGCACGCAAGAGAATATTGATAGGACTCTACAGGAGAGAACTATCTATATTCTAAGCGACAGCCAAGCGGCACTTAAGGCGCTGACGACACCTAAAGTAGACCCGAAACTAGTATACAATGGAATCCAAGCCTTAAACAGGTTTGGTAGGCACGATAAAGTGAAACTGATGTGGATTCCAGGACACGAAGGCTTTCCCGGAAATGAAGCTGCGGACGATCTGGCAAGGGAAGGGTCCAAGGGCGCATACGTCGGACCTTAACCATTTGTGGCACCCTCACCGGGCACTGGGCACTATAAAAGCAGCCCTGAACAACAACGCCCTAGAAAACCACCAAAAAGAGTGGAAAACTACGGTAGGCTTAGGGCATGCAAAGCTCTTCATAGAAAGAGTTGACCAGAGCTGGACCAAAAAAATTTGGAAACGCAGCAGAAGACAACTTCGATACATTATCGGAGTGTTTACCGGGCACTTTGGGGTTAAACATCTCCTAACAAAGATGGGCCTGTATGATAACACGGATTGTAGAATGTGCGGCGAAGAGGCTGAGACAATGAAACACTTATTGTGTGAATGTGATGCCCTCGCCGGTGCCATTGCACTCCACTATCCGCTTTTTGGAAGGGGTGGAGGCTGCATTGGATTAATCGCTAAAAGAGGGGTAATTACACAAAAGATCCCATAGGGTCGGAGTGTATCCGTAAGGACCCCACCAAAAAGATAAGATAAGATAAGAAAGAGTGTGTCTGGTAGGCTCAGAGCCGGTTTCAAGATAGCGTCAATATCGTTCTTAAAAACGGTATAATTTTGTTCATCCCTTAACGGGTTAATGAAAGGAACAATTGTAAAAAACTAAATGATTTAAGTTACCGGTAAATAAGAAAAACGATATTAAAGAACCTAAACCTATATTAACCTATTGATAAACCTGTTTTAACCGGCTAAGCTCAGATTAACGACTCTCAAGACCACCCGTTTGGTAGCTATGGTGCCATAGACAAACACACAGACACTGGGACACACAGTAGACATATAGATACATATGTTAAGCTAATAACAATTCTCTATTTGCACCTATTACAACATAAGATAAAAAATATAAATTTACAAAATAAAATACAGGGTGACTCCCAAGTCGTGAACCGAAATTGTGGTTTCTAACGCAGCATTTCAAGCCGAATTCAGTGCATTAAATCCAAAAACCAACAGTTACTTTCTTTCTTTTTTTCTTAATCTCTTTTAGAGTAAAAATTACCAACCTTGTGGTCACCCTATTCTACTAGACGAGTTATGTATGAGTCTGACAGTTCAACGTAAGTAGGGTAACCATGAGACTCGGTAAATTTGAAATTAATACTTTTTCATTATTATAAAATATTACAATTACAGAATTTTGTATAGTGTTACCTACGAGGTCACTAACTAACGGTAAAGACCCAGAAAACATATTTGGGTTCACGATTTAGGAATCACCCTGTATATTAATCTCGATCCTGATATATTTGTATGCTCTAAATGTCGGTATGTGGTATGCAGGGCGCGCGGCGCGCCTGGACGTGCGGCGCGCTCAGCTGGAGGGCGACGTGCAGCGCGCCGCCGTCGCCGCGCGCGACCGCGAGCAGGCGCTCAAGGTAACGGCCCCGACGTCTCCTCATTGCAACATCAACTGCATTAACATCCCACTACTATCTCCATCACTAATTGCCCACTATGCCCATAAGCATTTCGTTACCTTCACTATAGATTCGCCATTTTGCCATTATTCCCCCACCATCATTCCATTATTTTTATTATCATTATGCCTACTTCTATCTCCTTCACCATTCTGCTATCATCTCCATAATCATTCCGCCACCCACATTATTCCGCCACCATATCTATCACCATCTTTATAATCATTTTGTTACCATCACTATAATGTTACCATTTCGCTAATATTCCGTCACCATCGCCATCATCATTCCACCATCATCTTCGCCATTCATCCACTTCTATCTTCATCAACATTCCGCCGCAATCTCCATCACTATTCCGCTAACGTCTCCATAAAATTCTGCTACCAACTCCATCACCATTCAGCCTCCAACTCCATCACCACTTCGATCATAATTTTATCACCACCATCACAAAAAACATCGACCTCAGCTAGTAATAAGTAAATGTTTAATTTCCAGAAACTCCAAGAGCGCTGCGAAGGTTACGGGCGCACTATAGCTTCCCTAGAAGACCGGTGCACCTCGCTCAAGGGCACGGTCGAGCAACTCTCAACTTCCCTACAAAAGGCAGCCACGGCCGAGAGCGAGCTCAGGTCAGAGTTGAGCAAGACTCAGCGCATGCTCAACGAGGCAAAGAATAACGAGCAGAACGCGCTCGACAAGTTGAGACAGGTGCAAAAGAATATTGGTAAGTGTAGTTCTTGGTCTGGCTCTTTTAGTCATATATGTGCTTTAATTCAGCACTTTAATGCCTAAAATGAATTTTCGACGAAACTTATGATTTTGTAACAAAAATAAAAACAATTAAGTGAAATGTAGTGTAGTATTTTCGATTTACGACTTCATAGTTTCATACTATTACGTCAACGAATGTCGATCGTGTTTCTTATCTTTTAATTTTATATTTAAAATACAGTTATTTTAAATAAGTTATTAGTCGTCTGAAATTCTGGCCGATGTTTGTGTCGTTAGTAACTTAGTTTTTAAATCAGATTCCCTCTAAAAACCAGCGCCGCAGGTCAATGCTTCCCAAGGGCACTTTTAAATAAAAAAAATATTGTCTTTTTAAATTGAATTGCGTGGCCGGTATAATTTTATTTCTCTCTCTACTATCTATAATTTCAGCGAACTGCGAGAACGAGCGCCGCGTGCTGAGCGAGAAGCTCGAGAGCGCCAAGTCCGCGCTGGGCGAGCTGAAGCGGCTGAACTGCACCCTCGAGGACCAGGTGCACCGGCTCACGAACCAGCTGGCCAACGTCGAGGTGCAGAGGTAACGTGCTACATTCTAGGGACTCTTCTGGCTGAGTAACTGATAGATAAGGCATAGCTTAAACCGATGCAGCTAGGACTTGAAATTCGAAGGGTATGGGGGAGATTTTTCGAAAATGGATCTACAGCGGGAAGAAATAGGGGAAGTAGCAGGAAATCCGCGGGTATCCTTTAACTCGCTGTCAACCAGGCATCAATGGAATGGAGACGCTTAACCGAAGCACCTGCTAGGTATCAGTACAGCTTGTTTTTTATGGTAAAAAGAAGGCAAACGAGAACACAGACATTTACATTCTTAAGACCTTAAGTCATTCTTAAAATCTTAAGTATACAGTCCTAAGAGTGAAAATGCATTGCCAACACTGAGGACTATATGATGGAATGCCTCTATGCTAGTAATTTCACCAGTTATATTATCCCCACACCGGAACAACAATGCGAACACTGCTGGTTGACGGTAGGTTCAACTATAAGATGGTAGTGTGGCAACCTAGCGACATCTAACGGCAACTTGAATCAACCAACTCGCCAGCGCCACCTGCGTCAGACAGCGGGACTAAAGTGTTCCACATCGCGCTGACGAAGTTTCTACAGTCGGTTGATATATATACCACTTCCAACTTCATCCCGATGGACTTCGGTCCCCAAGCATGACCCGCCTGGAGAGAGATCTCTCTATTGACATTTCTTCCTACGTCTCGTGCTCCGGACGTTGCGCAAGGTCCTACCACCAATTGAACGTACATTGAAGAAACCATACATCGTTGATTAGAGTGTCGGGGAGTACCGTCGCCGGATTGAAAACACTACACAGCCATTCGATCATGGCTATAGGAATGGTATTCGACTTATATCGTCGGTGATAGTGCAATACCGAGTATAGTCTTTATTATTTCTAGCGAGCCGATCTTCTACACAAAGGCCATTGTTTGTGTACAATACTATTATCTTTCTTTGTGTCCGTAACCGCAAGCCGATTACATACAAATAAGTTAGAACTACATTTAATGTCCATAGAATTATCAACCCTATCCTCTTAGTCAGTAGGTTTAAAATGTAAAGTGTCAGGATACAGATATGTCTTTATTATTTGATGGTAATATTGTGTAGGGAATAGACTGGTTCAGATCGGCTCGCTAGAAATAATAAAGACTATAACTAACAAATTCAATAAGTTGCAAGATGCACCTTACTGTCTTACTTGCTAAGATGTTGCTGAAGATCGACACAAAAACGTCACGGTTTACAATAACATCGATTATATTTTGCACCTTATTTAATTTGTTAGTTGCGTGTTATTTCACTACCCCCGACGATTATCGTGATTTTCAGCCATTTTTTTCATTATAGTAAGTAATTTATTGAATGTCTTCCAGGTCGGGTCTGGAGTCCCAATTGCGTATGACGACATGGGACGGCAAGGACAGCGCCGACAGTGAGCTGGAGAGAGAGCTTCATGCGCTGCAGAGGGAGAGGAACGAGCTGAAGGCCAAGGCAAGTGAACATTGAAGTGGCTTACTGACGAATCAGCGCGCAATGTACGGTCTGTTATTGCATTGTAATAAGGTCTAAAAGTGAATAAATTTATTTGTAGTCCACTGTACGCAAACGTATAGCTGGCTGCTTGGTAAAAAGAGAGAATACGAGGTCGTTGCTTAGAGTGAAATTATTTGTTTTATTCGTCTCTGTTCCTCATTCCAGAACGACGCCCTACAAGAGTCCATGCGCAAGCTGGAGGCGGACCGGCGGCTCGGCCGCGCAACCGCCTTCCGCAGCAAGAGCCACGACCGCACCGAGAAGACCGTCTACTACTCCGACCTCGACTCCGGTATGACAATCCGATTAAATTTATTTAGGTCCAATAAGTTATCGGGTAACTAAAACATCATGAACCACTCAGAACTGCCTATACACTTATCGGTAAAGCAGTTTCTAAGTATACATTTTGGAAATAGAAGTTTATTGGACCATTTCGACCCTCTACCAATTGTGGACCTTAACCCGCTACAAATAGAATCGAAAAGTAATAAAAAAAACTGTTGTCGACTAACAATAATGTTAAAATGCGGTTCCGATACATAACAAGGCGTGAATATCACAAGCTGAATACGATAAAAACATAAAAAACTATGTTCTAACTTGTAGGTCCCGACTCGACCAAGGACTCGATGCGCTACGTGCCTCACAAGGACTCAAACCTAAGCGCGGGCAAGGATAAAACCTTCTCGGCCGACCTCAGCCTGCTTGAGATAGAGAACCGGGAACTGAGGATGAAGATACGGCGCATGGAGAAAGAACTCGCTGATAAGGTACAGTCACGAACCGGGATTGTTGAGCCACTTGCCACTGTTCGTATTTTGGCCGTGTAATGCAAATCGGGTTTAGTCGTTTATACTCGTATGTCCAGTATGTATTACTCTGCTAAATTATGAAGAATATTGACGTGAGTGACTTAACATTCCCGTGTTGCAGTCACAGCTTGGTTGTGTTACCTACTTACACGGATCGGTCAAAGTCGGATATATTCGCTTAAATTAACGATCATTTCACCGAAATAGAGCTGGAGAGAGGGAATATTGTTTTGATGATTACTATGGTTACGTTTAAACAACAGCCACTATTGGTTCAAACTGAACTGTCTTTATTGGTAGTTACAAGGGTTGCTATGGTCACATTTAAGTAATGAAAAACAGCGGCATTCGTGTAACACAACCAAGTTATGATGATAAGCTAGTGGCTCAACAATCCCGGTTCGTGACTGTACGTTCAACTTGGGTTGTTTTAAAATTGGAGCATATGCTCCAATTTTAAAATGTTCCCATATGCATATGCATATGGGAACATTTGGGATATAGTTATACAAAAAGCATACGAACGAAATTAATTTATATTCTTAAAAGAAGAAATGTATATTTATGCACTACAGCATAATAAGCCATTAAGTCCCCATACACCTAACATAAGGCGGCAAACGCACTGAGAGCGGAGGCGTTGCATCGCGGTGCGATCCCATTCTAAAAACGCCTCCTCCACGCCTTTAAAGTATAAAAACGCGCCACCGCTCCTAGTACGTTAGCATTGGATCATTGGAAGTGAAATTGAATGTATGAATTCCATAGGAAGCGGAGATCAAACTAGCTCGAACCCGCTACGTCAGCGATTTGTCAAGCGCTTCGCCGCACCGCGAGGATGTAGAGCGCTACCGGCAGGCCGCGCTTCAGGCCGAGCGCCTGCTCGAGGCGAGGGAGGCCAGCCACCGGCAGCAGATCATCCGGCTCGAGAACCAGGTACAGGCCGAGTTATGACTGTAGTCGAGGCTAGACCTGCTACCTCGCGGGCTGTGACGTGGAGCGCTACCGGCAGGCCGCGCGGCAGGCCGAGCGAGGCGAGGGACGCCAGCCACCGGCAGCAGATAATCCGGCTCGAGAACCAGGTACAGGCCGAGTGATGACTGTAGTCGAGGCTAGACCTGCTACCTCGCGGGCTGTGACGTGGAGCGCTACCGGCAGGCCGCGCGGCAGGCCGAGCGAGGCGAGGGACGCCAGCCACCGGCAGCAGATAATCCGGCTCGAGAACCAGGTACAGGCCGAGTGATGACTGTAGTCGAGGCTAGACCTGCTACCTCGCGGGCTGTGACGTGGAGCGCTACCGGCAGGCCGCGCGGCAGGCCGAGCGAGGCGAGGGACGCCAGCCACCGGCAGCAGATAATCCGGCTCGAGAACCAGGTACAGGCCGAGTGATGACTGTAGTCGAGGCTAGACCTGCTACCTCGCGGGCTGTGACGTGGAGCGCTACCGGCAGGCCGCGCGGCAGGCCGAGCGAGGCGAGGGACGCCAGCCACCGGCAGCAGATCATCCGGCTCGAGAACCAGGTACAGGCCGAGTTATGACTGTAGTCGAGGCTAGACCCGCTACCTCGCGGGGTGTGACGTGGAGCGCTACCGGCAGGCCGTGCTGCAGGCCGAGCGAGGCGAGGGACGCCAGCCACCGGCAGCAGATCATCCGCCTCGAGAACTAGGTACAGGCCGAGTGATGACCTAATGAGTTTAGTCGAGGCTCGACCCGCCATCTCGCGGGCTGTGACGTGGGGCGCTGGCGCCGAGCGCCTGCTCGAGGCAAGGCAAGCCAGGAAACCATGAAAAATTAACTCTGACCTATATTTTGACGTCGCTCGCGTATTCGTACGCATAGAACCAGTTTCCCTCCCCCTATTTCTCGCCGTTCGCGGTCGATATTCGATAAATAATTAGGTTTAAAATAAATAGATTAAGGCTATGCGTGGTCTGTCAGTCAGTCAATCAGTTACGAAACAGTTTTGCATAGATTAAACTGTATTTTTTGTGTGACGTATTTGACGTTTCGTTTAATCATCAATAATCATCACAATTAAAACGGGACATCCTTGGGATCACAGTTAACAGTTTTAAATAGCTTTTTTTAATACTTATTTATCAATTTGAGTCGCAGCTAGTCTAGTTGCCTACGAAGCTAGCGGTCCCGGTTTCCATTCCTGGTCAGAACAAATGTTTGTGTGATGACTGCGAGTGTTTGTTTCTGAGTCTTGGCTGTGTTTTTGATGTATGTAAGCACGTATTTCTCTATATGGTAAGTATGTAAGTATATCGTCGCTACATGCATAATAAAAGCATAGAGCTTAGTTTCTGGCTTGATCAATTTGTGTGACATTGTCCTCCGATATTTATTTTTCCTTTTGTTTTATAATTCAATGACTACCTACTTACTATGTTGTATTTAAAATATAGCACACGTCATTAGATAAGCTAACCAAATGTTGTACTCGTTAATATTTATAGATTAAACCCAGTTTTACCGTAATGTAAATATTTTTGTCTACCAATTTTATCTAACTAAATAAACAATGAAAACCACAGTAACCTACCTCATTTGATATTTTTATATCCGGGAATAATACATTTCCGGGCAAAAAGAAAGCCTTGCCAGTGAGGCAATGAAATTTAAATCGAAATACTTATAAGTACACTATATTCACTGTTAGCCGACTACTAGTGAGCCTTATTGTAAGGTGACGAGATTCAAAAATTGTCATTTAACGCAGGTGTTGTCACACCATCAGCAACAGCATCAGACTCTGTTACACTTCTGCATAACAGACAAAACAGCCGTACGACTGATCATGATTATTCGACCTTGATTCTGGATTTCTCATAATATTTTTTCCTTGCCGTCACTTGCAAAGGTTGGTTGTTATGACTCATTCGAAGTTGACTGCTGCGTTACGAGGAAATCATTGGTATTTTCCGTCTAATTTGACACTAGGTTCACCTGCAAACCTATCGTGTCAAAAAACCAAGGCCTGTATCATGACCTAAGCCCTATCTTGAGTGAAATGGCTGCCTGTCTCAAGACCCATCAGAAATTATAGTTTTCAAATTTCTTACAATCTAAGTCGCACTAAATAGTCTCATCGGTTTCAAAACAACACAATGCAGCATTTGGAATTATAAGTAATTGACAAACTCCCGGGTTTGGTGTTGGCATGAGACTGGGACGTCACTGTGACGTCATGGAGTCACAGCTATGGTTTTGATACCATTAAGTAGAGGTTTTTTGTCCTAGAAGCAAGTCCATACGAAGTAATATATAAGTCTAAGCTTAGCATGCAGTTATTAAGAGGACGCGTCCTTTGTATATTTGTGTTTTCTAATAAACTAAAGTATTGTCTTGAAATCGAAGGATGGTTTTTTGTTGTACAGTCACGGACTGTAATTGATCAGCCACTTGCCGCTGTTCGTATTTTAGCTGTGTAATGCAAATCGGGATATTGAAACGTGACCATAGCAACGCTTTTGTAACGACCAATAAAGACTTAGTTCAATTTGAACCAATAGTGACTGTTGTTTAAACGTGACCATAGTAACCATCTGAACAATTCTTATATATTCCTGACGTGGAAGGGTAACAAGATCTGTAAAAAACTGCTCTGTCTCCATCTCGAACATTTTGGTTGGAAATGATCGTAACATATAAACAGCGCACAACCTGTTGTCAATACCAACATCACCAACTGACATGATTTACTTTAAGGTGATATCAAGAAGTATTTATTGCAGATAATCCAATAATCTGCTAGCGGGTATAGAGATAAATACTTCACAATTGGAAATGCCATTCTAACTTTCAAAAACAACTCTTACAATGATTTTAAAAAATATATATCTTGCTTTCAGAAATGGCGCTTCACGCCTGTCAAACTCGATGACAAAGATGAAATACTTTCCTGCGACTTTCCTTGTCCGGTTATACGAGTAAAACCGACTGAACCGTATTTGCATTACACGGCTTAAATACGAACAGTGGCAAGTGGCTGATCAATTAAAGTCGGTGACCGTACAAATGAATACATAATTTATAGGGTGTAACACATAACTTAATAATCATTTAACTATCAGTGTTTGACTACACATTGTCACATTTTGTGTATTCATTTGTAAAACAATAAAACATCCTTCGATTTCAAGACGATACTTTATTTTATTAAAAAACACAATAACTGTATTGAGGGCTCCACTGGACTCGGTGCTCAACTAAAAGTCGTGCCACTGGCGCCACGACGCCTACAGCCGTCACAAGTTTAATACTAAAAGAGACCTTGTTTCGTATCAATTAAGTTGTAATCTGCATACAAAACAAAACAGGGTAGGGTTAGCAAACATATTTGGCGTGTGACGCATTTTGTATTCGACGTAAGGCGTTCAAACGATTGATAGTTTTATTGTATGTCTGTTCAGGCGTCTCAGCTGCGCGCCCAGCTGACCGCCGAGATCCGTCGCCGGCAGAGCTACGTGGCCCGCAGCGGGCGCGCCGCGCGCGACGTGCAGCGGCTACGCTCTGCGCTTGGCGACTCCTTACGCACCGTCGCGCAGGTTGCTTGTTTGTTTATTTATTAACCTACTTAAAATTAAAATACTGGTCTGGTGCTAGTCGGACTCGCTCACCGAGGGTTCTGTATTTAAGATAATATGGTTGGAAAACGTATATAAAATATGTAATTTTGTTATGAACTTACGCTTTACGCAATAAGGTCCATTTTGATTGACCTAAATTTTAATTTTTAAAGGTTTTTATAATGTTTGCAAAACTGTAAAGTTTTATAACTTACTTGTATCAAAAAGCACATAGGTAACTAAAGGAAAATTATTAAAAAAAAAAATTTGAAATGTGCAAACTGAGCCCTTTCATATGACACCCTGTTTGCTTCAATCAAAACACTTTCATTTTTCACCCCCCCATTCTTGACCCTTTTTAAATATTTAGATATTTTTTTTATTTACCAGAAACTGACTTGACTTTTTGTATCACGTCATATACCAATGACGCGATTTTAAAACGAAACGAAAAGAAACGCTAGTTAGCTTAATGCATCTTCGCAAGGGCCTATGTGAACTCGTTTGCCTTCTCTATGCTATAAAAACATCCAGTTTCAAGACAAGTTTTAGCTTTCCAGGCCTTATATTACGTATACTTTCGTTTTTCCAGGACCCGGCCTTAGACTCGTACACGTTGGAACATGAAGCACGCAAACTGGACAGCACGCTGGCACACAGCCTGCCACCGCTAAACGATAGCTACGATAGCTCAAAATAAACTAAACACATTTGTGCCGACCATAAGAAAAAGGCAGTATAATATTATGGAGTCCATATGCACTTTTTCTTTGGCTGTAAGCGTCTACAGTGGACGCTGATGTCTAGCTGTCGAGAGTATCGATGGAATGTCACCTGCTTGAAGATGGGGAGTTGGGCCGTATTAACATACAGATCTTAAATAAAATGCCACTCTCACCGCGACCTGAGTTTTCTCTGTTAAGCTTACCTTGACCTTGAGACGTTTATATCACTTAAGATCTGTTTATTAATACGGCCATAGAAATGTCGACGCCTTGTCGAACATCTAAGTTGTATTTACTTATAAGTTGTATTTACTTGTAAGGTTTAATATAAACTGGAGTTTTGAATAGAAACTATATATAGTTTACATTAAACCTTATAAGTTCGATAGTTTACACGGATGGCGATAAAACACCAAAGCTCGTATTAGTGAGATTTTATTACTATTTATCTAAAGAAGATTTTCGCGGTGTGTGTAATAAAAATAACATCGCCATTCCATCGTATTATGTTGTATCTTTCCTCGAATATTCAATATAAAATTGCCAACATTTTTGATCTTTGGCACAAAAAGACAGTTATGTGTTTGAAGCCTTATGTATACTTTTTAAAATACATACGATCATATGTTAGCTTTTGGTCCAGGTTAATGATGACAACGATCTCAATTCTATTCTTATATTGGTTGGTAAGTAAAAAAGTAGGTACAGTCAATGAATTTAATTCCTATACCACTTTAGACTATGTCAAAGTGACGTAATCAATCAAAACGTAAGAGACTTCTTATGATTTTATTTACAGTGTCACATTGACATAGTTTAGAGTAGTTTAGGAAATAAATTCCTTGACTGTACCAAATTATAAAGTTTACTCGATTTATTTTATGACTCTTCAAGTGCATAATTATGTCATACTTGGTTCTTATTATTCCCTACACTTTACCAAGGAGGTGTTGACTGGGTAAGGAAATATTCTGTTAGTCCCGTCATGCGTCAGCAATATTCCTTAATTCGCTTAACTAAGTCACTTACCGCCTCGGCGCCGTAACGCAATCAACAATTTTTTGACAATGACGTTTTGACAATCATAAATTGGCATAAAAGACAACCTCAGTTTTTAATGAAAAACATTTTATAATTGACCATTTTAAGAAAGTTATTCAGTCTATTTTACATTGCAATGACTTGTTTTGTTTATTTATTGTATTCATTTTAAAAAATGACGAACTTTTTTCAAAGAAAGCCTTTAAAATGCAAATAGGTAATTGAATTTGGATAAGTTGGCCTCTCCGTCGGAAGGGTTTTTGAATGACCGTGCGTTGTAAAAATACATTGTTTTAGAAGCAAGGTCAGCTAAAACAAACCAGATGAGCCCCAGACTGCATGTAAAACTGAAATCATAAATAGAACTGAAAAACCTGCATCGCGTACACTGTCGTATAACTATGTGGTTGTAATTCTGACTTTATG
This sequence comes from Acleris sparsana, assembly GCA_923062465.1. NCBI lineage: Eukaryota > Metazoa > Arthropoda > Insecta > Lepidoptera > Tortricidae > Acleris > Acleris sparsana. The sequence continues at coordinate 14,007,664 of OV281294.1, read as the reverse complement.
GATCGTTTCGGTAAGCCAGCAACATATTTAGATGAATTTTATTGACTATTAATAGGAAGATCTAATTTCGAATAGCTGGGGCTCTGTTTGGGGATACTAATAAAACTTTACGATAGATGAAACTGGTTTTCGGCTGACCAATCCGAATCAGCAGAGTAAAAAATAAATTTATGTTGACGATGCGCTGGCGTAGTTGGTAGTGACCCTGCATACGAAGCTAGCAATCCTGGGGTTCAGATATTTGTGTAATGAGCGCTAATATTGGTTTCTGAGTCATGGATGTTTTCTATGTATTAAAGTATATATTTCTCTATATACGTATTTATATCGTTGTCTAGTACCCATAGTAAAAGCCTAGAGCTTAGTGTGGGACTAGGTCAATTGGTGTGACATCGTCCCCTGATATTTATTAAAGGATTCTTTGTAATGGCAACCGCCTTAATTGAATTTTCAGAGTTAGCATCGCATTTGCGCTCTTATGTCCGTATATTTAATTATTTATTTATTTATTACCTTAAGACTTATCAAAGTAAACGTCAAGTCATAGAAAACTGTAATTTCCGACGTGTCTTAAGAAGAGCATCTCAGCCAAGAACAGTTTTTTTAATACACCCAATGTAATATAATTGTAGTCTCCGGTTTGCTGTCTTTAGATTTAAAGTGTCTATGGGTCTTACCTTCAGTGAGGCGATTCTCGGTCGCGATCGATCGAGATGAAATTCCCATTCATGATTCCATAGAAGTGACGCTGAGATTTGACATCCTGATGTGTGAGGTGGTGGTGTTAAGTTATCCTTCGCTATGGTATGTTAGTTTTCCTTCCTTATAAATGGGTGCATTTAGTGAAGGAACAGCGTTTTTTGTTCTATAAAACGTCCCGGACGTTTTATAGAACAAAAAACAGACGTTACGTCCGTTTAGTCTCGGATTCTGTGACCGACTTATGAAATATCTAATCTTAATTTCTGTGGCGTATTAGAACGAGATGACGCCGTTACGAATTGTTTGATAACAAGAATGACTCACACGTCATCATCGGCTAGCTTGACTCCTGACTCATCGAAGGTCAGCCGGAAGTTGCCGGAAACTGATTTTCTTGCCAATGACTCAACTTTTTATAGTACTAAGACATTTTTAAAATATTTCTATGATGAATATTGAATTAGATGAATGGTAACTTTGTTAAATTAGCGCTCAAACGAGCAAATACTTAATCGTAAAATTATATACCTTTCATGATTGTTGTGACCTTGTGTTATGGTTATTGACTCTGAGTGCTGCAATACCTACAGCAGTTTTATGGCCGCTCAACACGATGGCCCACCATGGGCCAACGTAGGGACGGAGTTATGCGTAAGATTGAGATACAGGAATATGTTGCTCGCTCTAGGGTCTAAATGTCTCTCTTACGCTCGCCCGTGATGGGCCAATGTGATGAGTCATTATATTCCAAAATATACGTAGTTATAAATTTTACAAGTTTTTAGAGTTGTAGGTGTGAGTTTATGTATGTATGTATAACTTTTATTTATATAAAAAAAGTATTATAATGTAGGTAGTTCCTCAAATGATACCTTTACGAATGTCTTCACTGTATATTTATTATGGTTTAAGATCCGAATGGGTGACGATTTGCACCGGTCTGTTTATTCGATGACAGTATTTTATATCAAGTTTAATACGCTAAATAACATGTGTCGAATCGCCCGGTGCGAATCGTCTCCTATTCGGATCTCCTACTATTATTTATCGTTGTAAACGGGCCATGAAAAGTATTCCGTCCAATACTGCCCATATATAGTGGTACCTAGTATAGAAATGATCAAGAATCTATGCACTTATACGTCTGTAGAAAAACTAGTCGCCGCATCCGCCTTACCGATGAACTACCAAAGATAGCTGTAAGATAAATGCAATAGCAATTTACTGACCTGCCTAAGTATATTTTATTGGGTTATGGCAGTCATGTTTTAAAACTTTAGTAGGTATTTAATTTACATAAGATTATGTTTTACGAGACTTATTACTTATTCCATGTAAAATGCAGATTGTATAGAAAAAAAACAACTAATATAACCTTGATTACCTACATAACGTAGACATGATGGTGCGATCTGTTGTTAGGTAATATTTCAAGGGCCGAAATATTACTCACCATAAACTTGTACCGAATAGACGTCCAATGCGTGCAAGGGAGGAAAATGATATAATATGTGCAGTGCCGCAAGAAAAATAAAACTAAATCAAGATTGCAACTTGTTTTACCGACTTCATGGAACGACAGGTCAAAAGATTATGCCTAGGTTCTAAATGCGGTATACTACGTAGGTAAGCGTACGTACGGTCAGCCAAGAATGGTCTACTAGTTTCTGTGAGATCTAATTATCGCTAAGGTTGACACTAGTCACTGTCATAATACGATTGCAGGGGAAAATCGAACTTGTATCATGTCATGACGTGCAAATAAACTCCAACCGCACGGTTGTATACCACATTTTTGACCGACTGTACATTCGTACAAGTGCGTCACGTAGGAAGAGCATGTGCTATTTAAATAAATTATGACACGCAATATTCAAAAATCATCAGAGGCCATGGAGTCCTTTATTCGTCTGGCATAATATTCTAATTGAGGGGTACACGGAAAGAACATTTCTAGTCTACCTTAGTTACTGTTACCAATACCTTCTAGATCTCAAAACGACTTTATACCATAACGCCTATTTCCAAAGTATGTTTTGTTTCGTTAAAATACCGGATATGACTATAAATTTGTAACAACGTTATCCCAAAACATCTGAAATTCAAATTAACGTAATCCCGACATAGCTGAAATTTAATCAAGTTTATTAACCTTCTATGACTGTTTCACTATTCTATCATTCTTTGTTTAATTAAGGTTGTGAGACAGACAGTTTAAATTTTACAACAAAAAATTCTTAGAATGACAAATAATGTAAGACAATCTAAAATACCAAGCATTTTAGGAATCAGGCAATTTGAAATTTTAGGCATTAACGGGACAAAGTCAATTAAATTATTTCAGTCGTAATGAAACCTAACCTCGTAATTTCATACGTTATTTTCGTTCAGTTTTATTTTGTGAAAAAATTAAAGCTACATTAACATTTATATTTGTAACTGAGTGGTTATAAATAGTAAACACTACATTTTCAGATTAAAATATTATGAAAAAAAAACTCTTGAGCAAGTTCTTTCCGTGTACTCTTCAATTTCAGTTACCAATATCCAAACCTTAGAGAGATTAGGTTACTTCCGAGTATCATTTTAATGTGATTGTGATTTGTCACATACAAAATGTGTCAAGTCGGCGGCTTATTAGGAAAGGACATAAGTTTATATTGAACACTAACCATAACGTAACTTTTTCCAAAATAACTAACGGATTAAATTCTGCCAAAGAGCCGAATTGAAATAAAATAATTCATAACCCAAAAACATCATTTGAACCTGTCGCTCGTCATTTGAATCTGTGCGTGGAATGTGTTACTCCAATTTTTTCCTTCATTTAGAGGAATAAATGAGCTAAACTGATGGTTTTCCTTATGAACGGTGTAAGCCTGCCACGTATTTCACGTAAAACCCTTAACGTCATTCGCTATACGTGACGCCATTGCTAGACTATGTACTCCAGACACCGTCATTTATTACATAGAAGTCTAGAACTTTTAGTGCAAGTCCTGGCCAATTAGATACAAACATTTATATTACAGAACCCCTGAGCAAGAAAATATGTGAACAGCGATGATAACGCTTATCAAAGTAATTTTACGGACATAATCATATATTACTTAAATGATAAGTCGGTGTCTATTAAATGCGCCGACCTAATTTTTATGCTGACCGTTGCAGTTAACGAGCTCATTAAACATTCAATAACAAAGGAATCTCCAATGAAATGCCAGGAAGTGGATGACCCCATTGCGAGCTAAAGCGACAGATAAACACGCCACGCGAACCGCTCGGGTTCCTGTCACTCGATAAAAACATATCGTAGAAACAATGCATTCCTTAAATGTTAATGGCGCTTATTGTATGTAGTATTTAGGCAACTCCACAAGCTTTAGATATCGTTAAATACTTTAAAGTGTTGCAATTAAGACCTTGTTTTGAACGTGCTGCGCGCCCCGCAGTGGACTCGGTCTACGCATTAGACCTTGTTTCACATCAGGGCAGTGCCAACAGAACTGTAATGTAACTCCTTGTAACCAGACACTTATTTGCATAATAGTTTAGATTGCTTAGTTATCGAGTGGGTAGGTACCTAGTTTAAGTTAGGCATACTGTGTTCGATTCCACTGGACTGTGTCAATTCTTATATTACTAGAATGTCGACATACGCCCGCCCCGTCACTGCCATTACGTTACTTATCTGCATTTTGTACCTACTGTTTGATTTAGTATTGTACGATTTGGAACACATTTTATAAAACTTTTACACTTCGTGTCAATAAATAAATAGTTGTAGATGGTAAACGGTTGTTTCATTCAATTAAATCCCATTAAAATTCCGGGCCAAGTGCCTGATCAGCGCGGGGTGCGGGCGTGAGTCACGCGAGGGGAGCCAACACAACAAGTCTACATGATAATTTAAAATTGGTTTTATTGATAAATTTGCAAAAAAGAAATTAGTTATTGTACATGTCGATTATTGATTGAAAAGATAAAAATATACAAGTTCATAATTTGCACAATATATATAAAAAATATAATTCAACTCAGATCGAAGTCATTACCAATATCCTTGTGCAGTAAACCTTACATGTTAAAGAAACTAGAATTGAGGAAACATCTAATCCTGTAACAATATTTGAACACCTATAATTAGTATGTTTAACAAAGTTCCGTAGGAGCAAAACATAGGTCGGTAATTACAAGTATATGAGCTGGTTATCATAAAACTTTACTCCAACTTCATAACGATAAATTTTTAGAGTTCAATTTCTTAGAGCAAGGGGTTAGGCCCGGCGTGCAGCGGCGCGTCTGCCGCAGGCACAGGCGCAATAATATTTGTTCTAGCCCACCAACTCCTAGCGGTGTCAACCTCAACCTTCCCTTCGATACATTTGAATTATATAACAAGACAATAATATATCTGAAAAAATTTAATGTATCCTTAATTATTTAAACATTACACACTGGTTCAGGCCCACGGCTCCCGGCCCAGCGAGGCCTGGCTTGCATCACCTAGCTGTTCAGAAGTCAGGCTCCATTCAGTACTCAGCACTATAAGAACAATACGCTAGAAATTACACTATATGCTAGGTCCAGACAGTGAGACTTAAAACCGAATTTTACTTATAACTGGCACTTATTATTGCTTGCTATTAGATGTTAATGATGTCATTTACACTTATGCCACAGAACATAAATCTACTAATACACTCATAATTTAAGATAAAGTTGGGCCCATAATATAATCACCATGCGAGTGCCCTTGAATAGTTTATCTTATGGCAAATACAAGCTTTTCCTGTTTCATTGCAAATGAGACTAGACTGTCTGCACATAGCATGAATCATGAGTTTTAATTTAACAAAATTTGACAAAATTTTATTTTCCCATTTAAAAATAATTTTGCTTAAATGAATATTACAAACTAAAGTCGCTGGGGAGTGCATTAAGCAATTCTAAACTTAAATAATAATTGAATAAAATAAACACAAGCTTATATTACGGAATTACATTAATAGTGTACATAATATAGAAACAGGTTAGGATCACAGTGCACTCCCCCTCGACCCAACTCACTTGTTTAGTCAAACAATGGTTGTCGCTATATTCATTAATTTCTGAACCTAACAGCATCCACACATTACAATTGGAATTTACTAGAGTGAAACACACACAGAATCTATATGAATACTTTTGTCCTAATATTCAAAAAGTGTTAACTACACATTTACAAAGGAGTTAGTATCAATCTGCAACATTCTGTGCATTTTTCACTCGCTATAGCACTGGTCATGTTATAGCTCAAATGCACATTTAAAATGCTACAGGCGACCAAGTGACGCTCAACCCACCCAAACTAGAAAACTTATGGAATATACCTAGTCGCGTCGGTCCAACTCAAAGGAATTACAAGATGAAACATCTGGTGGGTTTCTTGATCCTTTTGATTTCCCCAGGCGTCTTCTTGTTGATTTGTCGTACCAGATCGTAGAACACGTCGTTGACGTTGACCTTGGCCTTGGCAGAGGTCTCCATGAACGCACACGAGTTGAACTGGCGCGATAGGTTGTGTCCCAGCTCCTTGCCGACCACGCGCTCGGCCTCCAGGTCGCACTTGTTACCCACCAGCACCATGGGCACATCGTCTTTGTCCTTCACTCGAAGGATCTGTTCCCGCAGGTCCTGTAGGTCGTTAAAGGTTGACTGCGCCGTGATCGAATAGACGAGTACGAAACCCTGTCCATTCTTCATGTACAAATCACGCATCGCCGTGAACTGCTCCGTCCCCGCCGTGTCGAGGATCTCCAGCATGCATTGCTGCCCGTCCACCTCCACCTGCTTCCGGTAGCTGTCCTCGATTGTCGGGTCATATTTCTCCACAAAGATGCCTTGTACGAACTGTACTGTGAGGGCGGACTTTCCCACGCCTCCGCTACCTAACACGACTATTTTGTATTCACGCATTATTTACTATTTTGTGTCACGTTATTTTAATTATTCAAATCAATGATCAGATCGTTATAGGGCACATTAACAAGCGAGTTGTTGAGAAAAAATATTTCAACTAGTCAAACCGCCATGACACCGTTAACAGGGCGATGGCTCACAGGCTCACTCACTTCTCCAATGTTACCAACGAACGACTGCCATAGATAAAGACAAAGTGTTACACCACACGATTTACTGACCAATCCAAGATACTATTATTTTTATTATATTATTTCAATTATTTAAAAAATTACAACTTTTAGTATGTATTCTAAAGTAATATAATAAACTACTGAACCGCTCAAACGTCAATTGAAGTCTGCAATTTGCATGTGCAGTAAAAGGATGTCAGTGGGAATGGAATGGGAATGGGATGCAACAAATTATTTAATTAATCAACGAACAAGGTTAGAAGGAACGTGATTTAATCCTTAAACATCATAGCAGCTTTAGCGTTAAATCCATTCTTAATTTTGAAGGCTAGGCTAAATAAATTAAGAATTAATTCAACATTGAATGCAAGGTGATATTGCGCTAAAAGTACAAGTATTATTAATTTGTCATACAATTCGTAGTCTATTCGAAATGGAATAAATAAATAAATTATGTACAGTGATTAATTAAAAACAGTCAAGACTAAACAGGTATCTTTTTGGTAGCAACACTGTTTTGCTTTAAAGTTCAAGGTTTCACCCCTAGATGGCATTTACTGCTGTCTTCATAGTGGGTGGCGGCGCGCGTGTAACGCCTACAGCCTTAGCCTACAGCGTCGACTCAATTTCAACTTTGATAAGAGAATGATAAGTGTTAGATAAAATAACGCCTAGTTATTTTATTTGTAAAAAGAAAGAATAATTCAAGAATTTTCGTATTATTGTTACTTCTATGGGCTAACCATAAAAATAGATTTTATAAGATTGCAACAAACTTTTCGGGACCCTATGCACAGACAGACAAAATTATAAAAGTTTTTATCTATCTATCCATATAATTATCATAAACCCTCCATGATGCGTTCGAGAACCGAATATTATTACCACCTCAAGAATAGACTGTTATGTTAGAATAACTTTCTTATTTGTAAAAAAAGTATTATTGCTAAATAATAACAATGATTTCGATACTATTATCCTTCCGTGTTTTCACCGAGCGGTCCCAACGGAAGACCAGCGTTGGCTTTACAGCCAGCACATGCTGAGTTGGGACCATTTCGCAACAATTTCTCTGTGTCTTGTTCTTTTTGTATCTATGTAATGTAATTTTTTGTATTGTTATGAATAAATTTCTCTTTATCTTTATCTTTTTTTATTTTTTCATTCAGATTTCGAACATCTCTAAAAAACAAAGAAATTTGATTTGACCTCTATTCTAATATCAGTCGAGATGACGTTTAGTTCGAAATGGATTTTAGATTTGCATACAAATTTGACAGATATCACACGAAAGTAAGATATAGAACGATAATTATGATAGTTGGAGCCGACTCTAGTTTATCTCTGTAATCTGTATTAAAAATAAAACTATGAGAGCCGCCAGAAATTTTTCATTACCGCCATTACCGGTTAAAATTTGTTTTGTTGTATAAAATTCATCGATTTGTTGAATTTAAACCATAAAATGAGAGATCAAGATGATATAGATATTTCGGCGACGTCTCCTGATATTCGTGACAAAGCAACTAAGGTCATAAAATAATATCTGTTAGTGGCCCTGAACAACGCCGCGATGCCGGTAATATGCGGCTCCTAAATGCAGAATGGAGGCTTATTATATGTGGTTAGATAAAGTAGTGTTTGTAACTGTACATAATTAGGCATTCAGACACTTGTATGATTTTATCATGAACCCACACTCATGTTTAATGCCCTTTACCTACCTTATTTAGATGATTTCATCAACTTGGCAAATATAGGGAGGATATGCGCGATTATTCAATAGAAACATACAACAGGTACATTTTAGTGACTCTGACACCTTGTAACCTTGTCAGGCTATATGAGTGCTCCGTTTTATCATTTGACTACGGATTTTAAAACCGGTCACTTGCTAGTCGGACTCGCGCACCGAGGGTTTCGTACCGCACAGTAGGTATTATTATATTCCGATTTTAATTCGACTTCGAGTCGAATCATCGCGAGCCCAACACACGTTTGTAAATGTGTTAGTATTTGTGGTTTTTCTTCAGCGTTTGTACCATAATCATACTAAAGGGTCTGGCCGGTCTGCTATAGTAAAATCGCCCCTGGCTGAATATGAAAACTGAATATGCACGTTTATTTGCCTCATTGTCAAATATAATATTACTGAATATTAAGCCTTAAATACTTACGATAAGCGAAATATTTAAAAAAATAAAAAAACAGTTTTTAATTTATATTGGCCAAACTACTTTATCGATTGACACGTCCTTCGAATATTTTATACATGTATTTAAGATACATTTATAAAAAAAAAATTAAAGTCCATCTTCTTTTGAAGTCAACATTTTTGTCTGTTTTAGTTTTTTTTTTTTTTTTTTTTTTACTTGCAAGTTAGCGACACCTACCACATTTTGATATAATATAGACATTTTAATATTCTATTACATATATTTTTTTCAAAAGTATTAGTTTGGATCAACAAAGTGGAAATAAGCTATTTGTGTAAAAGGGTGGAAAAAAAGAACACCCATGAACGCCATCTTCCTTAAATAATGGAAATAGGTAATTCTAAAAAAAAAACTTTTATTTTTGGAAACATTAAATACTTTTGTAATTCGCTCTGATACTTAAGAAATTCATACCTAAGATGCTAGAAATGGGATCTAAACAATCGCTGTAGAAATGGAAACCTACTTCAGAAAACTCCCTTTGAAACTCCGTGAAAACCTCTTTGAAATCAGTTCGCTAGCTTTTGATTTTACACGGGCAGATACTCGTATATCTTAACTTTTTATGTATACAGGGAAGAGATAATTTATTTTATTACATTTTTCTCCATAATATATTTTCAGTGAACGCCATGTTTATTACTCATATAGGTACATACATCGGGGTTTTCGGTGCGGGATTGATTTTATGCCTACTCTCAAACATTCCCGCACCGAAAACCCCGATTTATGCTTATATACATGTAAGAAAAATGCTCTTTAAGTTTATAGCACAATTGTATTATTAATAATTAAAAATTAACAGAGAACATGTAAACACAAGTTTATTTATAGAATAACAAAATAACAAATACTCAGGATGCTTGCAGTAAGCTAACTATATCATCTAACAGACCCTAATCGTTATCACGAAACAGGGAACTTAAACATGGCATATGTAAAAGACCAATCAAATATTTTAAAAATATGTATACAATCACGGCACATATCAAAAAAGCAATATAAATGTTTTATAATGTATAATTCAGATAAAAGTGGTATAGATGCAATTGAAAATTATTGCTGTGAGTGTGCAAATGGATTAAGGACGGTGGGCTGTTGTTCACACATTGCAGCTATTGTATATTATCTGTCATACGGCAGATATTTATCAAAAATCCTGCGTCCTAATTTGAAACTTAGCTCCTTATTTAACAACGATGGTTTAAATATTGCTATAGAAAGTGACAGTGATAACGATTAGGGTCTGTTAGATGATATAGTTAGCTTACTGCAAGCATCCTGAGTATTTGTTATTTTGTTATTCTATAAATAAACTTGTGTTTACATGTTCTCTGTTAATTTTTAATTATTAATAATACAATTGTGCTATAAACTTAAAGAGCATTTTTCTTACATGTATATAAGCATAAATCGGGGTTTTCGGTGCGGGAATGTTTGAGAGTAGGCATAAAATCAATCCCGCACCGAAAACCCCGATGTATGTACCTATATGAGTAATAAACATGGCGTTCACTGAAAATATATTATGGAGAAAAATGTAATAAAATAAATTATCTCTTCCCTGTATACATAAAAAGTTAAGATATACGAGTATCTGCCCGTGTAAAATCAAAAGCTAGCGAACTGATTTCAAAGAGGTTTTCACGGAGTTTCAAAGGGAGTTTTGTGAAGTAGGTTTCCATTTCTACAGCGATTGTTTAGATCCCATTTCTAGCATCTTAGGTATGAATTTCTTAAGTATCAGAGCGAATTACAAAAGTATTTAATGTTTCCAAAAATAAAAGTTTTTTTTTTAGAATTACCTATTTCCATTATTTAAGGAAGATGGCGTTCATGGGTGTTCTTTTTTTCCACCCTTTTACACAAATAGCTTATTTCCACTTTGTTGATCCAAACTAATATTTTTGAAAAAAATATATGTAATAGAATATTAAAATGTCTATATTATATCAAAATGTGGTAGGTGTCGCTAACTTGCAAGTAAAAAAAAAAAAAACTAAAACAGACAAAAATGTTGACTTCAAAAGAAGCTAGGACTTTAATTTTTTTTTTATAAATGTATCTTAAATACATGTATAAAATATTCGAAGGACGTGTCAATCGATAAAGTAGTTTGGCCAATATAAATTAAAAACTGTTTTTTTATTTTTTTAAATATTTCGCTTATCGTAAGTATTTAAGGCTTAATATTCAGTAATATTATATTTGACAATGAGGCAAATAAACGTGCATATTCAGTTTTCATATTCAGCCAGGGGCGATTTTACTATAGCAGACCGGCCAGACCCTTTGACGCTTGTGTAACAGTATTTACGATATAATAAAAAATCATTGAAAAAAGAAGGTTAATTAAAGACTGTACACGATAAAATCCGGGCAAAGTTTTTTTTAAATAAAAGAAGTTTAATTTGAAACATATGTTTTACTAGTATATTTTTACTGTTAGGTACATTGCTACTTAATAATCATATTGAAGCGTCATTTTAATCCTGGGGTCTATTTTGATACAATTCTCGGACCTTACGTTAAACACCTCGCATTAAATTCTGTACAGTCTCTTCTGAAATCGATTTGGATGCATTATTCCATTGTCTTCTAAATTTTTCGACACTGTTAGCTTCTTTCTTGGTTTTACTGAGCTTTTGTTTCACCAAAGCCCAATATCTTTCCACTGGACGCAGTTCAGGGCAGTTCGGCGGAATGCTGTCGCGTGGAACAACATGCACACCATTTTTGCTGTATCATTCCATAACTGGCTTGGAGTAGTGGCAAGATACCAAATCTGGCCAAAAGATTGGCGGTTTGTCATGGCTTTTTAGAAATGGCAACATTCGTCTCTGGAGACATTCTTTAAGGTACACTTCGGTGTTGACAGTACCCGAGCAAATGAAATTGCTGGTCTTTCTTCCGCATGTGCAAATCGCTTGCCAAACCAAGTAATTTTTTGGGAATTTAGACTTCTTCTTCTTAAATTCTTCTGGAACACTTTTTTTGTCCTTTCCAGTATAATACTCCTGTCCAGGTAACTGTTTAAAATCTGCAAGGACATATGTTTCGTCATCCATGACGACGCAGTTGTGTTTCGTTAAAATTTCACCATAAAGTTTTCGGGCACGGGTTTTTGCCGTGAAATTTTGCTTTTCATTACGATTCGGAGCAGTTTGAACTTTGAAAACCTTCAAACCAGCTCGTTTCTTAACCGATTGTACATAAGAAGCTGACTTATCCACTTTATTTCCAACAGCTCGCACAGAAATAGACGGATTTCTCTTAAAAGTGGCCAATACTTTCTTCTCAGTTCCTGGGTACATTGGACCACGAACTTTACCACAACTCTGCTTTCTTTCAGTAGTTAACCTCTCACGATATCTTTTAATGACATCGGCAACAGTAGATTTTGGTATTTTCAGCAATTTAGAGATAGCTCTAGTCGACAAACTCGAATTTTCTAGGTGAGCGTACACAATTTTTTTCCGCTTACTCTCTTCATTCGCAGACATTTTGTGTAATGAATGATTATGACAAGTGAAATATGCATAAAATCATAGAGAATTTTCAGTAGGATAAAAAAAATACAATAGTAAAAAGGTTTGATATTTTTTTTGTAGCCAGCCAGTCCAGTTTGTCTGCCCGGATTTTATCGTGTACAGTCTTTATTTCAATTTCATAAAAGAAAAAAAAGAAAAACCGCCGTAACACCTGCACATAAAATTCTTAAAAAAAACCGCTAAAAATTACGGTTGAAAAGATACAGCTCTTTAAAGTTAGGACCTACGGCTACGTTCGACCTTCGGGTACGGAACTCTAAAAATTAGGCCATTGACAACATCGAGGCCGAAATACACTGCCGTCTTTAAATACGAGACGGACTGTAAAACTTTTATAGGAACATCAATGTATCTCGCCCTCGCGTCGACTCGCGCGAGAGTCTGGTCGCCCCGTCAGATATTCATCATGTCAGCCGAAAGACGTCCACTGCTGAACATAGGCCTCCCCCAAGGCTTTTCACTCAGACCGGTCTTGTGTTTTTCGCATCCACCGCGGTCCCGCGATCCTGACGAGGTCGTCACTCCATCTTGTTGGAGGCCTACCTACAGCTCGTCTTCCGGTCCGAATTGTTTGTTGCCATAGATAAAAGAGAACCCCTAATGTCACTTATAATTTTCCCGCCTGTTTGTCATGGCGTGGCTCGGTCGTGAGGCACGCGACCTATCAAATTTACGGCACTAATTAAATACCTACTAATGGGTGCGGCTCTAAGGGTTAAACCTGGAAACATACTTCGGTGAATATTTTACGTGACGTTCAAAAGAGATAACGTTATTTGATTTTTTAGCGCCATACAGCAGAGAGCTGCTAATTTGGACAAAATGGAGACAGATTTGGTCAGAAAATTTCGTATTGGTTTTACTTTTGCAAATTAATTTATGGATGGGTATATGGGTACCCGTTAATGCTGACTGAAAAAGCAGGAGAAATTCATATATTCACTTTTAATTAATGGGATTTATCAAATATGATGCAATTGCGTAGACGATTATTATTGAATTGATTTATTATAAGCACAAATAAGTAGGTTCGTCGTCAGTTGAATAGCTACTCTGATACTAACATATTAGTTAAGTTTTTATGTATTTTAAGCAACAAAAACCGGTGAAATTACTAGCATATAGGCATTTCATCTTAGTTCTCAGGGTTCGCAACGCATTTGAAGTCTAAGGATTGCAGTTTTGAGATTGTAGTCTTGAGATTTCAATTGTCTTTGGGTCTCAGATCCCATTACCATCAGGTGGCCTGAGTGCTCGCGTGCCTTCTCATTGCCATAAAAAAAAGTATTCTGAATACCCTAGGTACCGAAACAAAATTAACTTTAAGAAAATTAAAGTTCTCAACCGCTCTTCAATCACTCCAAACGTAAAGGAAAAACGACTGAAAGGCTCTGGAAACTTCACAAGTGCCTCTATACGGAGTCACGAAAAACACAACTTTGTAAGGGGGTCTTATCGGGCTTATTTTAATTTACGACTCACCTTCAAAGTTATGTCATTAGCCTCGGTCTTAAGTTTAATCTCGGTTAGAAAATAAGCATTATATTGACGTGAATGTGGTGGCACCTAGTGTGCATACCTACATAGGATTAAAATGTGACATTGATTTGACATTGTCGTCTATATAATAATAATATACAGAGTGCAAAAAACGAATGCCACATGGACTGCCACTAATTTAAATATAGAAAATAGCTATTTCTAGCCAAGGCACGTAAAGGTGTATCGCAAGGAATCGTTGTTTACCATTAACATTAGCAGCTTAATAACTCTGTATACCTAATAAGATTGAAAAGTAAAAACTATATTCTAGACCTGTAAGGAAAAGGCTTTCTTCCGAACAGAGACCTATGCGTGCCTAACTATTTACCCAAATACATACATAGGTATTGTTTTTAACTCTGTTGCCATTAAAGTAAAGATACATACATACCTACATACATTAAATCACGCCTGTTTCTCAGAGGGCTAGGCAGACGCCACTCTTTCCACCTACAGTCCTACGATCTTGACAAATCTTTTTCCCTTCTTCCACATTCATACATGGAGTCATGCACGCACGTCGGTTTCGGGTATGAAGGCGTGAGTTTAGGTATGTATGATAATGGTAAAGACCGCATTAATCTGTTGCATAATATTGAACTAAGCGGACAAATAGACATGTATACAGACAGAAATAGTGACATTATTTATTATTATCGTAGATATTAATTTAAAAAACTTTTATGTTTAAATAACTTTGATCCATTAAACCTACATATTCGTACTTAGTTAAAAAATACTATGTACTCGTATGAATGATGGTTTGGGTGAGTGTGTGAAGTATTTATCGACTTCAAAAAAGGGAGAAATATGGTTTTCCAAACGATGTTATTTTATTTTTACGAACGAAGTACGTACCAAGGTACGGTCGGCCAAAAAAGTGGTCTACCAGTTTTGACAAAAGTTTTTGTGAGATCTAATTATCGCTAAGGTGACACTTGTCACTGCCACAATATTATTGAAAGGGAAAATCGGACTTGTGGTATCATGACGTGCAAATGAACTTGAACCTTAAGGTGGTAGGTAGACCACATTTTTGGCCGACTTTACCTACTTAATACTTATAGAAGAGACTCTGTTCCAAAAAAAGGCAACACGTTTTCTCGAATTTACTAAAGAGCCAAAATATGCTAGGCTTGATTTGGTTATTTAAAACAGGCTTGAGAGAAAAGCAATAACAGAAATACGAATAGCGTTCGTACTTTTTCAATATGGACATTTTCAGAAATAAATAATTGTTTATTGAGACAGCGGACAAAGAACAAAATCCGTTCGGTGTCGTGATTGAGCGTAGTTGTATCAAATACAGAGATACGTTACCTGTTGTAAATAAATAAATAGCCAGGCGCGAGTCGTACGTACTGTACGTACTGGCACACCAAAGGTTCCATGCCATTATAGTTCGTAGATGCCATTAAGAAAAATAACGTTTATTCAATAGTTAAGTATATCGTGGACTCTTACCTTATTCATTAAATACCATCCAATCAAATCATCAAAGTTCATCTTATTAGGTTGATTGATTTCGTAATAAAATTATTAAGCTTAGTATTTATTGTTTAACTTGTCTATCCTCATCATTACAGTCTGGCTGTAGACAGGATGCATTCGGCGAATGTAATCGCTATTGAAAATGTATAGAATAATAAGAAATCGGGGAATGTAATAAGAAATTGTAGTGGATACTATTTATAAAACTGTTGTCGAATCGCTTTGATTGCTTCAGTGACCCTGTCGCCCTAGACAAGGTGATTAACGCTAACGTAAACGATTTTATAAACTGTCAAAATATATGGAATTGCCGTAACTAAATTAACTTTAGGTGGAAACTATTTTGGCTAATGAATTAAGTTCACTTTTAATTTTAGTTGTAATATATCTGCTGTATCCCTATGCAATTAAAAAAATAAAATAGTATATAAAAATGCGCTCACTCGGCCGGCCGTGTGGGCAGCGTAGGTATATAGGTAGGATCGTGTCGAGTGCTTATGTCAATTTCAAATATAGGTATGTTTAATATTTTCGAAAATCCTTCACGGTAGCGTTAAGTATCTTGACTAAGGCCCCTGTGGCCCTACACAAGATGAGATTATCATTATCTAAAACGTAAGTATATTGTAATTATTGACGTGAGACGGAACGATGGAAGGACCTCTATGAAGTTTTCGTCAGTGACGAGTCTACACGATTCACGCTATGAAGCGTTTATTGCTATTTGGACTTTACGTTGGCTAGATTTATCATAGTACGAATTGTACACTCATAAAATATTTTTTAAGCTTCTGAAAATAGCTGAAACCTTTTTTTAGCACGTTCCGTTCAAATACGAGTGCCTATAGAGAATTTTATTGAATACGAATATTGGGTTTTTGTGGCTTTGGCGAATACTATATTTCGCTTGCCTGCGTATAGAATGTTTGAAAGGACTTTATTAGTTGTTTTTTTATGCAATTTAGGTTTTGTTATTTATACATCAAAGAAAAGCTAAGAAATCATTTTATAGAGTAACTCATAACGCACGCACTCTACGAAAATGGGTAATGTTTCGCTAGTAAAACAGTTTAAGGGGAAACAGCTTTATTGTTGGCACTCTCCCAATTGTTGGTACGGTGAACTTTATTTCAAATTAATACAGGTTATAATCCTACAATCACCAGTTTAGAGGTGTTTTGAATGCCTATTGGCATCGTAGGTTTTAGAATCTTATAACAAATTGCGTTTATGTTTCCGTTGCGTAAATTGGAAAGTTTTATTTCCCTCGGACAAGCAGTTTAAATATTTAAACGAAACTCCGTTTGCACCGGAGCACGGGTTGACGCAAGTTTAAAGTTGAACTGGCTTCTACGGCACTTTTATACTTATTTGGTTTTCGGCAGACACTTTTATTTCCTAAAGATATAACAAAGTATAGGTACTTACTCCATTTGTTTAAGTACATAAATAAATAAAAACAAAATAAACCACGTGACTATGTTAAACAGCCAATTAAAACTGTTTTGTCGAATTTTGTCCTACGGATTCGAGATCAATATCTGACAGTTCCCATCTTGATTATTTAGAAATTATAACGTTATTTCATAAACACATGACAGAGGACTCGGGTAATCAGTTTTATTAGGGTAAATTTTATTGATAAAAATACCTACACTAAAACCAAAATGCAGTAATCACAGCGAATGTGCCCCCGTTGAGGTTAGGATTTTGATCTCGAATTCAATCACTGACTAGTGGATTAAACTGGATAAGTATCTTCGCTACGCTTTAATAAAAAAAAAAAACGATGATTACGTAAAAGACTTGTAGATACTTACCTACCTATGTCAAATAACGACCAAACGACGTGGCTGTTGGAAAAGTGGAAGTCTATTTTTATAACGTAAGTCGTATGGTTTAATATAAAGGTTCAAACGAAACTTTTCATAAAAAACATGGGTCGAAAATATAACAAGTTAATTTCGTCCACACTGACCGAAGAGCATTCAATTTAGTGATCAAAGGAAAATAATTCATTCGCAATTTATGTTCAACTTTGTGCTGGAATTATTTAGTTCAGCGAACTGTGGGAAGGGGAGAAGAATCCGGTGAGAAGAATATTATTTTGTTAATGTTTACTAATTAAAGCAATGACTTATCTTATCATAACTATTAGTTAGTTAGCATTTTGCACTCAAAAGTGCCTATTTGCGCCTATTTGTCCCTAAAATTACTCATTTGCTTCGCTGTTGTATCACCATCATCATCACAATCCGTTTATATAGTTTACTACGGTGGTTCTTAGCGTGTAGGTATTCTTCAGAGACGGTGATGGTGACGCGATGATAATATTCTCATCTAAATGACGTAGCAATACAAAAGCGTTAGAATTAAACCTTACATTAATTTCCATACACTTAATTCAATAATTATATTTGTGATCTTGGTGGTTTGAAACATACACACAGAAAATCTTTTAACTAATCCAGAAATATGCGTAATTTACAAAGTGCCATACACCATTACAGATTTAAGCCTTCTCTCAGACACTTCAGCATAAAAGCTCACGTTACTTGTGGCTTTAAGTTCTCAAAAGTGCACTTGGAAGCAATGTGCAGTAACGGAGATTGCACGGCAGCTGCACCTGCCACATGCCGACTGCAATCGCCTTTATGATTGTAATGCTAGTAGTTGTAAGTTTTTTTGTAAGCTTTAAGTAAATGTTAAACTAGCTTTATATATCGATAGGTGTGCACTGTGCATTTAGTTAGCCCAATAAAGGTTTTCAAAATTTTGAAGTCGGTTAAAACGAAAAAAGAGCCGTTACGTTTCAAAAACCAGACGAATTTTATTTCCCTTATTTAAATTTTCCCTAACGATGATAGGTGACAAGTGATAATTCGGTACACATTGGAAAGTTTATAAGTTTTGACATCACTGAGATTCATATAAGCTGCGCCATGTAAGACAAAACGTCTCCTGTCGCCGTAATAGTCAAGATGGCGAAATAGCAAGACTATGATAAGGCTGGTGGTAAGTGAGATCTATGATACATAAACATTTGCACTTGTTTAAATGAATTTAAACAATCGTGAAACAACTTGTTATTAGTTCATAACATCAGATAATAAAAACTGATACGTAAAAGTTCTACAAAACAATTTCGATTGGCTGTTTATCAAAACCACGTGGTTCAGTCTGTTTATATTTATTGAAGTATCATATCAATAGAGTATAATCGTTAAAGGTTGTTGCGATTGTCATTAATTTGTTAGTAATATACAGCTGAAAGTAGGTATACCTAATTCCTAGGATTTCCAAAGAATGCTCGCCGCTCTTATAAAGTGACACGAAAAACCAATTATACGGGACCAGCGAGGTGAGCCCACCTCGCCGGGCAACTTTTAATGGTAAAGTTTGATTCAATTTTAAGAGCATATCTTTCTCAGGACAATGGACGGTGTGGGATGAATAGGTTCGTTAGGATGCGGGTTGCAGGGTTGTGGGAAGAGGTTCGTGTCGGTGGATGCGGTAATTTTTTTCTGACTGTAGAAGATGAAGGGTATTGTTTTTGACCAGGGCCTCTGTTATTCCACTCAGTAAAACCATATTGCCCTTGATACTCGTATGTTATCTTATTGCTTCAAGTAAATAAGAGCTATCGCGACGTTGACAATACGATAACTTGTCAAAAGGAATATGACTTTTCCCAGTAGGAAGCTCGGTATGCGTGTATAGATGTAGGGTTTTGGTTGAACAAGGTGGAGGAACGTTTGTTGGAGAGGCTGAACGCATGGCCCGATGTACGTGAACGAGGTATCGTTAGATCCGTCTTAGCGTTACAAGTGTCAATATATAGTAGCGGATTTCAAAACATGTAACATAGGTATTTAACATACATAGATGACAGTATTAAAGAACATACTGTTGGGTTTTTAAAGCTTGATTAGTGTTTTTGTATAACAGTAATTTTGCTTCCAAACAAAGGGGTTGGCTAACGTCAAGACCTATTCAGGGTTCTGCCAAATTCGTATAGAAAACATCATCACTTAGCTTGCCATAAGTACTGAGTGACAAACATGGCTTGATTTCTGAGTTCGTAAGCATTAGTACTGCGATAGAAACCTACGACCTTTGAGCTGCATGCTGCATTAAAGTATTCACAAAAACACACTTTATATTGCTTTTACCCTACAGTATAACACCCTTCCAATATAACAATCGGGGTAAAATGAAGAATAAGGCTCTTGACTGCGAGGACCTTTTGACGTCAGGTAGGCCTAAATATTATTATCCTAACTACATTGTAACCTTTAACTTGAACTTACCTGATTCCTGATAATGTTGCAAGTTATCTGATATAAGCAGTGCTCTTCATGTCATTGCTGATGTAAAACCATCAATTTGTTAAGAAGATTCCTCCCATTTTATTCAAAGGTCAATGTGTGAAGGTAATTTATTTCATGTTTTAAAATATCATTGCAACTAGACCAATTTAAGACTCCGCTCGCTGGCGCGCGGGAACTCATCAAAAACTACTGCAAAATCCGATACCGCACCAACTCTTTTATAACTCGAAGCTAGACTTCTTTCTCCCACCAGACCAAGTTAAATTGATCATTCAAAACTCATAATGGCCACTAGAAATGTTTCCAGCAAACCTTGAATTGCCAAAGAGATCGATGGAATTTTTCCTTTCAGACCTTTCCGTTGAATTGTGCCGGCTTATTCGGTAGAGAAAGGGTTTGATTTCTCAAAACTGCGTTTGTCGATAAAGGGTGGATTTTTTTACAGTTGAAATTCGAAGTTCTATGATGTATTGTAGGATTACGGTGGAAAAGAGCGAGGCATTTGCTGCTAAGCGTAGTTTAGGTTTGAACGAATTTGCCCGCAGTTATCAAAAACTGTAAGCAGCAGTTAAAACGGCAAGTGAGCATAGATTTAAGGAGTATATTGTATTCCTGTCTCGCTTATTAGTTAGCGTTAACCTTAAAATATATAACTAAATACAATAAGAACCATTGCAGGGGACAGTCACACAAATTGACCTAGTTACAAACTAAGCTCTAGGCTTGAACTATACGTACTAGACAACGATAAACTTACTTAAATAGAGAAATATATACTAAAATACATAAAGCTGACTTCGTAAGCAGTCTTACTACCAACTAAGCTAGTCGACACATTGTCGACTAAAGAAAATATATATATAAAAGAACATCAAAGATATCTATTAACTTAGTAGGCCGCACGGGCACTTTTAAACCTCAATAATCTACCAGCGCTTCCCAGAGGAGATCACTACTGAGAAGAAACGCCAAGATAATGATAATACCTTAACCTAGCATTTTACACATTTTTTGGTCACAAAACTTCGGAAATAAACCAAAAGGTACATCACAGAAAAAAAATATGTTTTGAAATGCGCACCGCCCTTTCATATGACACCCCATTTGCTATAATCAAACCACTTTAAGTTTTTTAAGCCCCCGTTATAGACCCGTTTTCAATTATTTATAAAATTATTTTCTTATTTTAGTAATAAAAACCGATGCGGGCAAACAAGGTATACAACTATGCCAAACTTTAAGTTAATAGCAAGTGTAGTTGCTGTGAAAACCTGCTGACATGACACAGCCAGACAGACAGCGAAGACTCACCATAAGAGTTCCTTTTTTACCATTTCGTTACGGAACCCTAAAAAATATGATACTTACCAAAGACGGTGCAAGACAACCTCATTAAAACAAGTTCATTGCTTCATTTACATATTACTTTTTACAACGGGTTACCTTTGTTTCGGCGAAATATGTTTGCCAAATGGTATCGTTTCCCAAACGTTTCAATTGCCAACCCGCTTTGTTTTCTGTAACCGTAAATATTTCAGGATTAAAAAAAACAATCTAACCTAACCTGCAGGGTTCTAAACGATGGTACTAAAATATTTACAGTTAAAGGAAAAAAACTGGGTTGGCAAATGATAAAGGTTGGGAAATTATACCTACATTTGGCAAACATATTTCGGCTAAACTGCAGGCTACCCTTTACAACATGCTCTTACAGTGTAAAAGCAGGTTATTGTGCTATTAGAATTATAATTCTCACTATAGTACGGTCACTGAGGCGCGATAAAGAATGTAAACAAATTGACTTTTACGGTTTATATTGCAATAGCGAGGGATTATTATTATATGTCCTTATTTCTCGTACGCAATAATATCTTCAGTTGGTCGATGACGGGTGTCGTTGTGTGATTCGTGGTGATGAAAAGTTGCCAACATTAAGGCCGCCATTTTGTGAAGTTCATTCCTGTTTGGGTTGCGTTCGAAGTGACTCGATGTCAAATAGGAATGTTTGTTTCAAATGTTTTGCACTCCTGAAAGCTTGTTTACATTCTTTATCTCGTCTCGTTGGCCTTACTTTAGGTAGTCATAACAAAAATATCTTTCCTAGCAGCAGTCCTTACCCAAATTCACTTGTCCACCCACAACTTTCACAAAAGTTTCTAAAGGCCAATGAAAATTTCAGTGCAAAGTCTTGTTCCAAAGAAAACAATAATTCGGCCAATCACGAGCCGTGGAATGCTTGAATTTTTCAAACGCCTCGGTTGGTGCTCGTGAAACTTCGGCACTCATAGGCTGGATGCGGATTAACTTTGAATACTCTCGAGTTTCTCGTGACCTTTGCCCAGATGAGATGAAAACATTTGCCTGCGATGAAAACATTGTGTTGTTACTTTCTTATTATTGTTAAAATTGAGTTTATTGGATTATTCTGATAAAAAAATATATTAAGAATAGTTACAGTGCGAAAGCTCTTAGAAGGCACTTCGGGTTTATCCTTGTCTCTCACTCGCTCTCATGTGCTCTTATTAAGAGCGAGTGAGACAGAAGTAAAACCCGAAGCACCTTCTAAATGCTCACAGACTATTTGGCTTTAGATTCAAGCATACTTTCGAATCCCCGTTATAGGTACGTAATAATCGTACGGTAAACTCAAAATAGCTGAACCTCGACTTGCGAACTGTACCTAATCAGGCGGTCTCTCATGGAGACTCTGTTAAAGACGCATCAGTCTGAGCTGCAACCACTGACTTGCCCTAGCTCGGCGGCACTCTGATTAGTCAGAAATACCAAGCGGGGCTGGTGTGGACACGACTAATATCAATAATGATTGAGATTGCTGAATAAATGAAAGTTCAATTTAAATCCTGATATCCATGAGGAGCTGTTTTCATTAATGCTTTTAAAACTTACGAGTATCTCACATGCATATCGCTGAGTTAGCGATTTTAGGGATCCGTTATGTCTACTTCATTTATTTCGAGTCAATTGAAAACAGAAACGTTAATAGCGCTTGCATCTTCGCTAGCCTACTGGTAAAGGAATTAAACCTTATCGATTTTAATCTTAAAGTGACCGATGTGCTTTTTGGGTCATCTATCCTTTAAATTGATGCTGTTCGGTCTGACTTAAAACTAGTTGAGTCATTTTTACATTGTAAGCTGTGCCTAAACCAATGACTTTTTAGTCTTAGTGACCTAAATCAAATAGTTCATAGATATTTATGTCAATTCTAATACTATTTCGTATTGGGTCACTTTCGTTCTCACCGTGCGATATTTACTGGTTTCTCATTAACAGTCAATTTGCAGATCCATGTTAAGTGATCTTATTTAGGATAATAATCGACAAATGTAGTAAATCTACTCGAATAGGCTTTTCAAATAAGTAAGAAATATTACCTCATTACAAACTGACAAGATCAAAAATGAAAAATGTATTCCATAAGCCCTTGTATTTTCCGAGTCTGTCTGTACTCGTAAGATATGCGACTTCATTAAATTCTAAGCCAATTTTACGTGTAATGTAAATGTCATGCGTCTTTTGAGAATTCCCAGGATACATTTAGAGGATACATTTATATCCATAAACAACCATTATGGCTGATGCTTCTTTCCTTTTTTAAATTTAGCTTTCATTAGGTTGGTATCATGAATCCGTGGCGTTTTAGTTCATTGTTGTTAATATCGATGTGACATTTATCAATGTGTTTTTAACACGTTTAATGCGTTTATATTAGTTTTAATTTAAGTAATTAATGTGTAAAATTCTACACCATAAAGAAGCATGTTGCTGATTGTGTATGCGCACACATTCAGATTCAGATTTTATTACTCAATATAACACGGTATAAATTACATAACATGTCAAATTATGTCCAAGTTAAAATTAGTAAAACTCAACACAAATAGGTAGAAAGTACATTAAAAATTGAAAAGTCAATCTTATTTATAAGTCAAGTTCCATAATGATACTCATTTACCGAATAGACTGAGCTATCCAACAAAAGATCCCTAAGCCGGCGCCTAAACATTTCGTCAGGTGGTTTGCGTTTTGAGGTCGGCGGGTGGACGCTCGTAGTAGGTGGGACCGATGACGCGCGGGTTCTTACCTGCAAGAGCCTTGCGACGAGGAACAGTTCTCAAACGCCCTGTGTGGCGGAGTTGTTTGCCGACGAAGTTTACTGTTGTAAACGAAGAAATATTTGATCGGACAAACATAATATTTTGAATATGTAAAGTGAAACAGTACGTCATTATGCGGTGCGCTGTGAAAATGAAATTAAATGTGAGAAAATAAAAAAATATCAGAGAACAATCATACACCAATCGACCTAGTCCCGAACTAAGCTCTAGGCTTGTACTGTGGGTACTAGACAATGATATAAATGCTTATATGGAGAAATAAATACTTAGATACAAAGAAAACGTCCAAGACTCAGAAACAAATACTCGTGATCATCACACAATTATTTACCCATACCGGGAATCAAACTTCTACGCGTTTGCGTTTGGTTTCTATTTAGCTTAACATTGCGAATATACTGGCTGATTACGCTGATCTTGCCTATGTGTGCGGCCACAATTAAATATATTCTCCCAGCGAGTAAGAAAACTCAAATTTCCTTAGTAACCGTTGACAAGCTGAACCCTCGGCTGCAGCCAGAAGTTTTAATAAATTGCCTCGTTTTCCGGGTCTCTTTTTGTTTCTGTTTCAGTGATACTTTTTGATAGACGTTTTTAACAGGGCATTTTCTGCCTGAACGCGGATGCTGCTATATGCTAAAGGCTGATAATTAACTATAGGCTAGCGGTGCCGTTTGGCACTGTATGTCCCAGGTAGAAAATACCGTGGTGCTTTATTGTTCTTTAGATTAAAATTCTAAATGAATTTAAATAATATAAGAATTCAGCTTATAATGCTTTAAATTGAAAACAGGGACTTTTTTAAAGGTAAAAAAAAACATTGTTATAAGTCCATATCAAAAGCGTACTATAGGTACTAAACTTCACTTGTATCCAAAAACAGTAACCTAAGGTACTAAACTACTTTGTTTGATAATAATTTCCTGAGAAAAAAAAAGATATTGGTGTTTGGGCTTTGTATTAGAATGGTCGGAATGACGTCAGTTTGTAACCGCGTTTTGTTAGCAATAGTTGTGACGTAGAAAAAACCATGTGGCTCCAAACCAACCAAAAAACCATTTTAAGCACTTTAGCCATCATTAGGAATTTGTTATTTATTTTCTCAGTAAATAATGAAGAGATATAAATACTTAGTATGTTTTTGAGACAAACATTTATATAATAAGCATGATATCATATCAGCCGAAAGACGTCCACTGCTGGACATAGGCCTCCCCCAAGGCTCTCCACTCAGACCGGACTTGTGCTTTTCGCATCCACCGCGCTCTCACGATCCTTGCGGGATCATCACTCCATCTTGTTGGAGGCCTACCTACAGCTCGTCTTCCAGTCCGTGGACGCCACTCCAGAACCTTCTGACCCCATCGGCCATCAGTCCTGCGAGCAATGTGCCCCGCCCACTGCCAATTCAGTTTAGCTATTCTTCGGGCTATGTGGGTAACCCTGGTTCTACTCCGGATATCATCATTTCTGATTCTATCACGCAGAGAAACCTCGAGCATAGCCCTCTCCATAGCCCTCTGAGTGACTTTGAGCTTCCTTATGAGGCCCTTATTGTTAGCGCCCAAGTCTCAGATCCGTAAGTCATCACAGGCAACACACACTGGTCAAAGAATTTTGACTTCAAACACTGCGGTAATTTGGACGAAAAGGTGCTGCGAACCCACTGCCACTTAAGGCTATGTCGGTAACCTTAGTTCTACTGCGGATATCAACATTTCTGAGTCTATCACGCAGAGAAACTCGAGTATTTATTTCTGTATAAGTATTTATATCGTTAACTAGTACCCATAGTACATGCCTAGAGCTTAGTTTTGGGCTAGGGCATTTTGGGTGAGAATGTCCTTTGTATTTACCCGACTGCGTCAACGCCCAAAAGGAGGGTTACGGGTATGTGTTTGAGTCGTATATATGTCCGTAAATACCTATATAGGACTACATGACCCTACTACATGACCGATTTTAATAAATTAAAGTGGTTAGACTCGTCTTAATCACTCATAGGCTGTATTAAAATTATTTCAATGTGTAATTGGCAAAATAAAAAATGAATACATGATAAGTAACATTGACGGCATTATCCAAGCAGTTGGTTTTTTTTAAAGCGTCCTTTTCGTTAGACTTGTTTCATTTACTTATTATATAACACAAACTGTAACAGCCTTTTTTCCCTCAACGTTCATACAAATCCTTTCAGCTGTCGACTCTGGAAATGGAAAAACACGACGTGTTATTTTACACCATAGAAATAGGCCTGTCGGCTTGCTCCCGAACCTAATTGGATACCGACAAAACCAATTAAAATGTACCTCCACTGCAATAGTTTCCCCGCGCGTGATCCGTCGCGGGACTAAAACTCTTGTTAACGAGTTCTATAACGGTCGATAAGCAAAAAAGGTAAGTATACAAGTACATTTATTTGCTACGCCGTTTTGAGGGTTTCGAAGTCAATTAAGATCCCATATAGTTTCGCCATGTCCGTCTATCAGTTTGTCTGCGAGTGAACTTTTTCTTAAACATTATCAAAGTAACAAAACTGAATTTTGTTCTCACAGATATTTAACCAGATTAGCTTTATGATTATATTTTATTCCTGAATTCTTATTGTATTTAGGTAATACGTTTAAGTATATTATTACTAAATTGTAAGAAAATTTAATTTGACGATCTCAGTATAATTGCGTATTTATGCTTTGTGCTAAAGTAATTTTATACTGTAGGTATGACTATTGAGAAATAAATAAATATGATATGATATGATTTTTACCGCGCATTAAGATCAATTTGCGACCGACGTAAACTGCGTCTCAATCGCTGTAATTCTTCAACCCTATTTAATTATGTGGGTTGTTGAAATGTTTTCTTTGATCTAGATCACTTATTACTACGAGTAAACTGTCTAAAGATCGTAATCTACTAAGCGTGATGTTAGGGCCGGTACAGATGGACTGCATATGAACTGCAACCCAGCTGCAAAATGACAGTTCGAGGGCAGTTGCAAACCTAGCTGAAAACCAACTGCGCATTCTTTTCATATTTTTTTTACTTAAAACACATGCGGGCAAGCAAGTTGTACAACTATGCCAAATTCCAAGTAGGTAGCATTTATAGTTGCTGAGAAAACCTGTGACATATAGACAGACAGACCAACAGACAATGAAGTCTCACCATAAGGGGTCCTTTTTTATCAATTTAGTACGGAACTCTAAAAACTATATCGATAAGTAGTACAATCAATATACATAATACCTATGCTCTCTTAAAAGTATGAAATAAAAATCAAAATATTTTTTGTGAAAATATCTTCGACGGTTAAAACATAGTCGAAAAAGGATGAAATAATTTAAAAACCCCTGCTTAAAGAATGTATGTATCGAGAGATAATAAAGGTAAAAAGCTTTTACAAGTAGTTATAGAGTTGATCTCTCGCGGAGTCGGTCATATAAACAATAGAGTATCAAGAAACCGTTGAAATCAAAAAACACCCGAATTTCAACCGAGAAAATGGTTTTAAGCTTTCGTCATCGTGGAATCCAGTTATCAGCAAATGTAAACCTCTTCGGGTATCTTCGGACCAACCGCCAGATGTCGTAAGTGTTGTGTGCCGGTACAGTGACAACCCTGGTGCACGTAATGCAAATATTGACCAAGTGCGGGTAGTTCGAAAAACTCGTACAACAAGAAGATGCTGATGCCCGCCTCTTCAGTCCTCTCGAGACCATGGGCGTAGCGTCACGTCCGAAACGTCGAACTAATAATTAATTATAGTAATTAATTATATATCCCTTAACGCGATTAAGTCCCGTGTAGTGTAATAATAATGAATAGAGTATCAGTTTTCATACCACTTCTCTACAAACCTATTTGGTTCTCGAAGATATAGATGTGGCAAAAACATATTCAACTACATATGAAATTAATAAAAAACACAAGAATATCCGTCGAATATACTATTAACAAAATTGCTAACATAACGTCGAATATAGATTTAGTTTGGTAATCCCTGAGCACAAGAGCAGCTACGAGTATCCCCCAATCAAGTGAATCTATTTGAGCTCTAGCCAAGTTCGCAGATCAGCGTTTTTCTAAAAATGACAGAAGCGTCCTAAACAAACGGTGGAGCATTACTTTGCACAATCTACCCTCATTAAAATTCGTGGGACTACGAATTTACATCGCTGTCTGTTTAGATAATCACAGTAAAGTGATTTATAGCAGTACGTATATCGATAACCACAGACAAACATTATACATTTGCGGATGGCCGGCGGGCGACCTAGTAAGGTGAGGTAAGTAAGTCGTTTAAAGTGTTGCCCTGCATTGATTTGGGACTATCAGGCGAACTTCTCCTGGCATACATATAAATTTATATCTATACTTACTTGAAAAAATGGCACTGTGCTTTTAAAGATACATTGAATAACGTTCTACACCCCAAAAGTTGCAATCATCAAAACAGAACAATATTTCAAAAAAATACCTGCCAAGTGCAAAGTTAAAATCGGTTACTTAATAAATCTACTTACACTATTCAAAAAATAAGTTTAAAACATTTTCGGCAAAAATAATTAAAGTAAAGAAAATACTTACTTGTCTAAAATTCCACTGCGGCCGGGATCAGCTTGTGCCTGTTCGAAGTTCTCTATTTACATAATTTGGAGTGGACCTATGACAAAACCCTGTAATTTTTGTCAGCCTAGCCATTTTGCGTTCTATCGCTACGTTCACTATTATTATACAGCGGGTTGCGATTTTAGGAGTTGGGTATTGTATTTTAAATAAGGTATCTGTGTAAGGTATACTAGCTTCTGCCCGCAACTTCGTCCGCGTAGATTTTGATTATCATTATTCCATTGGGATCTCTTCAATTTACCAGGATCAAAAGTAGCCAATGTCCTGTTCCAGGACCTAACCTATTGTGTGCCAAGTTTCATCCCGATCCGTTCAGTGGTTGACGCGTGATTGAGTAACAATAGTAGTTTATGTTACTGTACATAATTAAGGGCATTAGAATAGAATAGAATAGAATAGAAAATATTTATTCAACACACATAAGAAAAACAATGGAAAAAATTAAAGGAGAAAGGAGACAATAATAATATGTTGAATAGGATCCCTCTCAGCATTGTGCCGCAGTTAAACTGCGGCGCTGATTTTCAGAGGGACCCTGACTTAAAACTAACCTAAATTAGACATAAAAACGGGTAACAGTAAACAGGTAACAGGTAACATTACAAACACTAGCAACAATTTTATACAGTATACATAAATTAATAAATAAAAATATTATAAGTAAATTAATATTTGTTTTAAGCTAAATTATTAATTATTATTATTTTGTTTTTATTAAATACGAGTGTTTTAAAGGCTAATTATGTACAGTTACATACACTACTATATCTACCCACATATCGTAAGCCTCCATGATGCATTCAGGAGCCGCACATTATGACCGGCATCGCGGCGTTGTTCAGGGCCACAAATAGTAAGTATTTTATGACGTTAGTTGCTTTGTCACGGAGGAAGCGTCGCCGAAATATCTATATCATCTTGATCGCTCATTTTATTGTTTAAATTCAACAATTCGAAAGATTTTATACAAGTCATATTTGTAATTTGTGGTTGTTTTTAGGTCATATATCTCGCAAGTCATAACCTATTTTTTAACCCTACATATATTTGGGCCCAAAGTTAGATAATATATTATTGCTGGTGACTGTACTTAGATATATTTTTGTTATGTCTGTTAGTTAGTGGTTTTAGAAGACTTCTATTTCTTATAATAGCCTAGCGACCCGCCCTCGCTTCGCTACGGTTTACGCGAGTTTTCAGTAACACCCATGTGTAAACCAGAATTTACTAAAGATGATAACCTTCCGTGACAAAATTATCTAAATCATTGTGATAACTTAATCAAAATCCGTTACGTGTTTTAGGAGGAGTTAGCGGATTATACAGACTTATAGAAAGTCAAATAACTTTCTAGATACTATATAAAGAAGACAGTTAATGTAAAAGAATTAAAACCTATAGAGACTTGGCCGGGACAGATATTGATTGTTTATCATAGACACCAACTATTGGTTCTTCCAGAGAATAAACAGGGGAATACCTTTGTATTGACTAGATGACACCCGTAGGTATATCCTCTTAAAATTTTGGAACAAAAGAGAAGAGCAAAACTTAAATTAATCCAATCCTTGGTGACCTAGGCTTCTAATGTTTCCTATCATTTTGTTTTCTTAACATAACCATAATGCTCTTTACGATATGGCAAGAAAGAACAACCATAACATTTATGATATCGTGACTTGGTTGAATCACATGTTCACTTAAAAACATTCAAGTAAATATTTTAGAACTCAAACATTCTCGACGAACGTACTCATGACACTAATTATACAATTTGCTAGGAAGTTACAACGAGTTCAGCATTCCCAATGTCTCTTGGTAACACAATTGCAATGGCAACGTTGTTCTTGGAACTGAATGCAATGCAATCATAGATTTGATAGCAAACTGTGTTTGACAAACGCTAGAAACTTTTACCATTTGGGAGTATTCGTCGAATACGGGTTTTACGCCCGAATATTGCCTAAAGGATTGGGTTAGCTATCCAGAGAGGTAATGCAGGTGTCATAGCAAGCATGACGCCAGTGGACCTGCTAGTGGGGGTGTTCTTTTATAGTGGTGATTATTATTTATTTAAATGAGTTGCTTAGTTTTATTTTAATTTAAACACTTACGTTTAGTTTTACTTTTTAATTGTATTATTGTTGAATTCGTTAAGTATTGATTTGATTGATATCAAATCGTCACAATATAATTGCGTAGTTCGCTTGTAACTTCATTTTGTACGCATATTGCTAGTTAAAAACCACCTTTGTTGTTTGATTTTGGTTGAAACTGTGAAACTTTCCTTTGCAAAATGTTCGACATTCCCAAGAATATGAAAAAAGAAACAGATTGTTAATGCTATTAAACTTTATAAAAATGTTCTCAATACTTTCTTAGAATTTCATCAAAATATTCGAAATGGTCTGCAACATTATATTGGCTGCATTATACTGCGATGTTATATTTGGAGAAACTAATTAGTTAGTGTCGGATAAATATAAATTACCAGAAATTACAGTGGGGTGGAACAAAATGTGTGTAATTGCATGGGTTTGAATGTATAATTGATAGATACTGACTTCATAAAAGTGTAGGTTTATCCTGTGTCTATCAAATTTAATAATTATGTATGTTTATATTCTAACACAAAATTTGAAACTTTCGACGAATTCATAAACACAATCTGTACGAGTATATCTAAATGTAATAAAATTAATTAATTTAATTTAATTTATTTTGAACTGCACGAATATTTCGTACGTTTTACTTGATTTTTCATCACCCTTTCCTTGATAACCGTAATTATTTAAATCATTGTGGTAACAAAATTTATGGATTACGAATGAAATAATTAAATTTATTGGATCATGTAATTAATTAAATACTTAATTTGTAGCTAATTGGCTCTACAGTTTGTCATCATTAAACCGCCTATGGTTGAGTTAATGTCCCGTTTGTTGACGTAATTCGTGATTGGATTGACTCCGTACATACAGTCGGTCAAATACGTGGTCAGCCTCCCTAAGGTTTGATTTCGTTTACATCTTGAAGTTATCAAACAAGACGGTCGATAGAAGCGTCTACAATTCGAGGGATCAACATTCGCGACATTTAAAAAAGGAAGTTGTGGTAGTGTTAAAATTGAAAGTTATATCAGCCGAATTTACACCTAATTATATCCACTATATAAACGGAATAAACTTCAAGCCGGTAGAAATAGAAACGAAGACACATGAACCGCAATAACGCAGAGCCGGGTCAGTGCTTTACGGGAAAATAATCCTAAATTTAGACAACTCGTGACGTAAACATAATTAGGGTTGGACGGGGGTTATAATGAGGAGCGAGAAAATGAAGTGGCTGTTTTTTTATTTTTATTAGAGAACAATCTCACACACGTGACAATGCTTAACTTAGCTTAGCCTTAACTTTATATTATGGGTACTAGGGCACGATAAAAGATATATGTAGAGAAATACTTCCCTTTTTTTATGGCATGGTGATGACCAACGAGCATTTGCATTTGCAAGACTAGCTCTAGACTGCAATCCTAAGACCGCAAATGCGTTGCCAATCCTGAGGACTTTGATGGAACCCGTAAAATTACTACCGTAGCAACTATGGTACTAATTTTACGGGTTCTTTCATCCTCATACTGAAACACAACAATGCGAACCCTGCTGATTGGCGGAAGGTCAAAGTATAAGTTGGTGGTAGCAATCCAAATATAATGAATTGAAAACGTTCAAACAGAAATATTTATAACTGGAAACTCTTCATAAGCTTTCGACGGTAAAATGTCAAGTCTATAAATTAGCTACAGTCTGACATGAAAAATAAACTACGCATAAACCGCTATTAACATATGGTTTTCATTGTGTATTATAAAAAAGTAAGTTCTTCATTCCATAATAATTATGGCGTAGATATCATATTTTTGGTACATCAGTAGACGACGCGAAGCTCCGAACCTGAGGCGTAAAAAAACCTAAAAGTGTTAGTAAAATACACTCGTGGACTAATAATACGGGTTAGAGTGCGTTTTTCATACAAACGAGGCTATTTTGAAGCCTTGGTTCCACGCCAGGGGATGCTTTTAGCGAAATCTGACTATGGATGCCCCGCGCATCGATACAGGACTTCCAAAGTGCCTAGGATACCCAACTGTATGAATCTGAGGTTAACGCCAGAATAGTCCATGTTCAGAAAAACATCTAAAATGGAAATTTTTATTGAGCGATAAGAAAGGTATCTTAAGAACTTTTGACCTCCTTTATTGAACCTAACACCCTGCCAAGGTTTCGAAATACCTTTGTTTGTATGAAAAACGCACTCTGACCCATATTATTTGTCTACGAGTGTAATATTTAGTTATAATATTAGAATTGAAGGTACTTATTTACCTCTGCTGTTTGTGTATTTTTAATAATAAACGTTAATGAACGTGCGCGAAGTCTTTTGCATGCGGCGGACGTGCGTCAGTCGTCTATCGAGCGCCACACAGAGCTCACACGTGCAAGTCCTTAAACATTTCACTTACGATCCATGATGTTTTACTTCGCCTCGCACCAGTCCAGCAACTATTCTATTCTCACAACTTTGACACTGTTTACAGTAAACAGAGACTATTGTACAAAGTGCCAAAACCTGTCAATTTGCAGTCAGCATAGAGCTAAAAGGCGACAAAATCTCTGCAAACTCTTTACTTTTGACACACATAAACGTTTCTTTCTCGTCATTATATCGGGATGGTTTAAGCCAATACATCATCGCTAGGCGGCATCAGCACTTGCAATTAAACAAGATTAACTGTACAGTAAGGATTACCGGGAGATTATGTGGACACTACAAAGGTGTAATAATGTGGGCTTTTTAAACTAACATATGCGCCGTTTTATTGCACACTTAGTAATAACTCATAGTAATTGCATGCTGTTGTTTTAGTAAATCTTAAGCTGGGCCTCTATTCAACACGGTAAAAACCATATCGTTTTCCATCTGTTATCGTATTGTCAACGTTTTGATAGCTCTTATTTTCTTGACAGTAATGGCGGCTCAGTTAAAAACAATACCGTAACAGGTCAAATACGATTTGGACTTTACCGCCTAGAATAGAGGCTCTGTAGTATTTCCATTTTCGGAGTATTGTTCGTGGCAGTATTTTTTAGTACAGCGGTTCTTGCAAGAGAATTCTCTAAGTTTTTACGGAGCCCCAAAATAAGGTTGATTTTCCGAAAGATCACGCGGTGTACGCGGATAACTTTTTGAAAGCTGCCTGCTAATGCGGGTGGTAGGACTCTGTGCAGAGTCCGTCCGGATCGCTACCACCATCTTACCCATTAACCTACCGCCAAACAGCAGTGTTCGCACTGTTGTGTTCCGGTTTGGGGATAAGACAGCCGGTGTATTAATGCGAATGTCTATGGGTCACAGTTTCCGCTTGCCATCAGGTGGCCTGTGTGCTCGTTTGCCTTCTCTATGTCATAAAAAAAAAAATGTTTAAAAAATCCTAGCGCTTTTTAACAGTGAATTATAGTTTCTAGGTACATTATGAAGATCAAGTGAAAGAGGGTGTAAGTCTAGTATACTCCGCTTATGTAAATACCCTTTTTTATCGCGAGATAAGTTAACTTATTACTCACCTTTTTCTATCGAACCCTAGAATTAATGCCAATGCAATGTCAATGCGTTCAATGGGGCCTGAAAATTTTAACCCTTAACTACCTACGTCCTATTTGTATCACACAACTACCTACTTGCGGTCATGGAGACCGCTCCTTGTTATGGGACCTATTTTTTTTACTTTAACGTAGCTGACGGTTGTTTTAATGTAGTAAGTACTCTTTACACAGTTTAAGGCATTTATTAGTCAACAATAATAGAAAAATAATCAACATTATTATCTTTTAAACTTAACATATTTAGGACCGTCTTATATTTTTAAATAAAAACCTAGGTATCCTTCAGGACATGAGATCTCAATATTAAGGAATGTTATATACAGCTATTCATTATAAAATAATAAAATTGAGCAATCAACAATGCTATTAGACTATCTACTTTTGTTAAAAATAAGGTATTTTTGTAAAATTACAGCCCATCAAAATAACCATTTTTGTCGGCAGTCAATATACAACTTATTGAAACATTTAATGCAAATCGGTGTTTTGCATTCGATGCACATGTACTGTGTCTTGCGTTTCTTCTTTGGATCACAAGTCGAGCACGTTTTTCTGCCTTTTAACCGTTTTTCAGTATTGCTGGGAACCGGTAGTGTTAGTAAGTTGGTCACTTTTGTGAAGGTTAAAAATAACACAACCACCTACGTGCGGTCTCTGAGACTATCAAAAAAATATAGTAATCACCTACATGCGGTCTCACAGACCGCCAATGCTATTTTTTTTCTCACCAGATCCAAATGAGCACACGTCTGAACGCATCGATGGCATGGCTAGCACTGAGGGGGGGCGGGGCAAAGGTACAAGGTCAGAGACGCGTGTGCGATGTACTTGTGAACAGTTATTGACAATTTTGAATAATCCATTGTCTGTGAGACCGCACATAGGTGGTTAAGGGTATCAGCAAAAGTTAAAAGCAGTTGTACGTTCACCTACGTCATCTTCTACCTCTATTTCGCCTGATCTTTCCTGTCATTCAACCTACAAAACATAAACATTATTTAAATTACTCTAAGCGTAAGCGGTTCTTCGCCTTAATATAAATCCGTCGTTTTCAAATAATAACATTTTAAAATATTTAGCGCCACCTTTTGCTGTTAAATCCCAAAACATGTACGGTCACGGACTTAATTGATATACCACTATAGAACCTTGTCGTGTTAAACCTACGATTAATTCCCATGTAATTTCTATCTCGTCACTTGACACTGTCATTGACAGGGTTCTATAATGGCATAACAATTAAAGTCCTTGACTGTACCAAGAACTCAATATTGGACAGACTTTTGTACGGAAGTCTAATAATGGGCTTTCTTTGACAAAATGCATTGCGAGAACTTTATCATTATCTTAAATACTCGTAAATTCTTGACGACCCGTGAGCTGCCGGGCTTTCCATTCCATTCCATACTTTCCATTTCATAATCGTGTTTATCGATGTGGAAAAATGTGGATAAAACATCTGTCACATTCTGACCAGTATGTTAGTGCGAGAGTGACGGATACTTTACCCACCGCTATAAAGGCGACCATAATACCAGGAGATTTCCAACAACTACATTTTCAATTTGACGACTTATTATCAATCGGCCAGCTTAAGTTGTCCCGTCAGAACATTACAAGGGTGAACATTTTTGGCAGTATTTATAATTTTGTCTTAGGTTTTGTCACAGGAGTAACTCAGCCAAAGCGGTAGGTACACGACGTGGTAACTTTACTTTGGTGGTTTTAATGCCTCGATGTTCAAATACAAAGAGAAAACAGTAGGAAGATGACAGTTCGTCCGCTGCTTTTAACCTGTGATTCCATCGTATATTTTTTATTCTTTTATGGCAAGAAGAAGGCACACGAGCACTGAGGCCGCCTGATGGTAACTGGGATCTGAGACCCATATACAAATATCAAAATTAAAAAAATAAAATATTTATTCAGTCAATTGGCCACATGAGGGCTCTTTTACACGTGTCGAGAATATGGAGTGAATCTACTAGCACTTCGTATAACCACCGCCGATCACTTGGAGGTACTATTAACCACCATTAGGTAGTAGTAGTAGGTATTATTAGGTTTTATTAACCTACCGCCAAACAGCAGTGTTCGCATTGTTGTGTTCCGGTGTGGGGATAAGACAGCCGGTGTAATGACTAGCAAAAAGGCATTCCATCTTAGTCCTCAGGGTTGGCAACGCACTTGTAGTCTTAGGCTTGCAGTCTTGTGAATGCGAATGTCTATGGGTCACAGTTACCACTTACCATCAGGTGGCCTGTGTGCTCGTTTGCCTACACTATGACATAAAAAAAAAAAAAGGTACCGTTTGGCTTTTTACCCTATTTCCTTTTTTTTCAATCTCTTCTTCCTTCATCTGTGTTCAGTTGCCTTTTTTTTTTGTTTATCATGTCCGGTTTTTGTACCTATTTCCGTTTTAATAGTTCTAATTTAGTCTAATTTATTTCTTAATATCTTACTTGTTAATCAACTACTATTTATTATATTATACGCTGTCTCTCCGTTCGTGTGTCACGTTGGCGCCACTGAAAACGAGCGTCGCGGTCTATGCCGTGAGATAGTGCTGAGTGGTGTCAATTTTTGACGTCACAGAATCACCCATGGCAACATTATCCAACATTTTTTTTTCTTTTCTCCTTAATTGTCATTGTTTCGATTTCTGTGTTACCATCCCAAGGGATGTTTTTCTCTGTTATATATTTTTTTTCTTTGTTCGTCGAATAAATGTTTCTATTTCTATATAACCATCATTGCGAAGAAGCACCGCTAGCATTCCAGCAGAAATTTCAACACTGATTTCTTTTATTTATTCACAGATTTTGAACTGTTGTAGACTTAGCAGGCTTGGAACTGCAGGCAAAATTTTAGTACCCCCTAAAACCCCGAACAGCTCTAAGCAAAAAGCATCATGTGGAACTAAGCTATATATTAGAGCACCTCCATCGGCGTATGTATCAGATCCGCCATTAGCCGCAGCAAATGCACGCTCGTTGCGGACGCTGCATTAGTAACAATTAGGCGCAACGGATTTGTACCTGCAGGCTTGCTTAAGGACACGCACACAGGGCGACTGAGGGGTCATGTAGCAACACAGTAAACTAAAACTCACTAACTACACCATTAAACACTTAACCTTATATTCTGAATACCTTTGTTTTTAATTAAATAAAACATTAAATGAAATCTTTTTATTCAGGATCATGGCCACCCTACATACATACTCAATTTCTTACTCGTCAGATCGGATATTCGAAAATGTTAGGTGACCATAACTTTAGTATGGATAAAGGCGCATCGAAGAAGTGGTGTTTAATTGAAGTATTCGTAAGAAAAGTATGTGGGCTTCGAGGCCGATAGACGTTGACAATGTCAGAACTACGAATGCGTTGCCAACCCTAAAACTAAGATTGAATGCCTCTACGCTAGTAATTTCGCCGTTAGACATCCTTCTTCCAATCCATGATAAAATACATAGTTGGTTACTGTAACTGAGATTTGACAGATCATGAGATATTTACTTTACGTCATCAGTATAAAATATCTTGCGTGTCGGCCAAAACTTTATTGGTCAAACAATATGACCAATTATGTTTATATAGGACTTTTTTTTAATGTTTGTATTTAAACATTCCATGGTACAGTCAAGTGTAAAAATATGCGAGCACTAAGAGTGCATCATTTAGGTTATTGAATAAGCAAATGTAATAAGAACTTCGTAACATATTTATGAGAGGATTCTTTCAATACATATCTTTGCACTTGACTGTAAACGCAAACAAATACATCATTTACAAAACTTTTCAACGTGGATATAGGTTCACAATTTTCATCTTAATAAATATTGGGTACTTAATTTTGCAGTCTGTACGCCTATGAAATAATGCAGCTTTACACGCCTGAAATGTTTACAGGAAACACCGGAAATAGAGCGACATATACAAACTCACGGCTCTCACGTTTTCACCTCGATGTTGCCTGGCAAACTAGTGCTGGAGTTAAAACGTACATATTCTCTAAGGGGTTGAAAATAATGTCATATTCAAGTTCTAAATTTATTACATTTGCCAAAGTAACTTTTGACGTTGACCGACACAAGATTCTTATTCGAACTAAAGAAATTTGGCGTGGACAACTTGGACCTGGTATTTTTTAACCAGCAATTCAACAAGAAAGAAAGAAGACAGAAAGAAAAAAAGAAAGATGATAATTTTATTTTTTCAAAATAATGCATTTTTTACTTATAAATATAGCCTGACAAGATTTTATATGGCCTTCGCCATATTGTGGATATTGTCACCGATGTAAACAAGACGAACATATTTAACAATTATAAACAATTTCACCACAAAAATGCCAAAAATGATTTCCAATTATGCAAGAAAATTTTGAATACAATAAAATATTTACACCTAAAAGAGGACGAAGCATTGCGTACCTATCATTCCAATAAGCAATGTTTTGAAAATGGCCGTTAACATAACTGGTTGACATTTCATAGTGCGGTTGTATTAAACTGGTTACATTGGTTTGGGTTTAACTTAATAAGTATTTTTTCTTATTAAACGTATATTTTATGTATGCTCTACAATAAAAATATATTCTAAAATGATAAGACGCTTCTGTCATTGCCACCAGTATAAAATAAGCTTCCACGTAAAATATAATTAATATCGACGATTCCGATAAATTTTAATGTGACATAAGGCATAAAACTGATGAAGTTTATGCTGTGCGAAAATAAGTACCGAGTCAAAAAACCCTTCTTACCGTTTTGCAAAAAGACATTGTTTTTGCAGGCAGCTGGGAAAAAGCTAAACATGTTAACTTCGATTCCCTCAAAAAAACCAAACGAAACCAAAACCACTGTACTGACTATACATGACGTACGCACATTATTGGCATTATGTAAGCTGTTGTAGCACTTGTAGCGACACTATTTTGGGGCCAAATAGAATCTCGTAAGGCTATAGCTAACATTCTGTAAAGCTTCTGTAATTATAGTAGAACACTTAAAATTCAAGCTTAAAATAATTAGACATAGAGAATTTTAAATTACATTATAATGTAACCGATTGCGAAAAAAATCATTTCGATTCCACTCGAACAGAATCGATATTAGCAATACGTTTAATTATTATCAAATATTATATAGTCTATATACGCAGTCAACCTAGTTGGTAGGGACCCTATATGCGAGTATTTACTTGGATGATTTCTATTTATTTAAGTATGTTTCTCTATGTAAGTCCATCTTTGCCTTGGACCCAATGTATAAACCTAGAGCTTGGTAAGGGACTAGGTCAATTTATATGAGATTGTACCCTGATATTTATCAATAAAAAATACGTAAACTTTTAGTCGAAAACTAAAGGTTTTCTCAATCCTAAATCATTCCTCTATAAAACCATCGATAATGGCATAAACGAAGTTCTATGGCCACCACGTGGCTGAATTA
Source organism: Acleris sparsana (assembly GCA_923062465.1). Classification (NCBI taxonomy): domain Eukaryota; kingdom Metazoa; phylum Arthropoda; class Insecta; order Lepidoptera; family Tortricidae; genus Acleris; species Acleris sparsana. Next base: position 13,967,802 of record OV281294.1, on the reverse strand, counting down.
AAGTACATTTTCCGATAAAACTGGAGCCAGTGAGTCGGAAAATTCACCGATAATGGAGCAAAGGATTGACCGCGCTCGAAAATTGCGCTCGAACGTTTGTCTTTTGGCTAAGCCGAAAATTGCAGACTCGTGACTCAGGCGATCGTTCGCATAGAAAACAGACCCCTTCTGTAATTGGGACCGAAAACTTGAAACTATTGATGTATGTAGTTTCAAACAATTTGTCGTCAAAGGAGTCATTTCTGTTTACGCTTATGGGAGGACTCCGTCATATAGCGGCATATTTCAGTAAAAGTTAATACGATCCACTTCTATTCTTCCCATTTAAACCTTTCAAGTGCGATTCAGACTCGGGCACCAAGGATTAATTTGTTAATCTTCTGATAATCAGATTCATTGCCGACCAATTTACTTACCGTTGACATTTTTCTTGCATAAATAAAAGCTAACAAAAATAATCTTTCGCCGGTAGATGTACTATCGAACCAACGGAACCCTGACCCACCATGGAACCTTGTCACAATGATTGACGTACGATTGTCGTATAGCTTCGTATGACAGTCCTAACGTCAATAACTGTGACAAGGTTCTATGGTGGGTCAGGGTTCCGTTGGTTCGATAGTACATTTCGTGATATCCTTATTTGAATTTTGAGTCGATGGTGCGGATGAATTAGTACTGACCACAGACTATATCAAATTCGATAGGTCGTATTAATAACTGATTAATTCAGCGGTACAATGGCCCCCGAGGCGATTACGAGCGCGCGCTAATTTGAACGAACAATTCACTAACGATAGTGAGAATTGCGCTTGGCGAATGGAGTAATGATGAATTTTAATTGATTGGTTTTGCTATTTCAGTTCGGAAGCTGTAGACATTTTGTCGGTCTATGTGAATTGATTTGAGTTGATTGGACATCCTAGAGTGAAACTAATTTATCCAATAAAAAGGCCATATTAGGGTAAATAAATAAATAAATAAATAAATTAGGTATGTAGTGTATCTAACAACGCTTCGAATAAGCCTGATACCATTGCAAAATCATTATTACAAACGATTATTACGAACCAACAATGTGCTGGCAAGTGAAATTAGGATTAAAAAAATAAATGTTATAGAAATTCGTCTTAGTCACGCACGAAGTCATAGAAAATCTAAAAATCAAATAATTTTAGTAGACTAAGCGGGTTTTCAACACCGTTTAACTTTATTGGGGTTTATTATATACTTCGTGTGGAAATTAGTAGATTTGAGCGTGGTTAAAACTGTCATCATGTAGTACTGTGATCATAGACTGATGTGTATTTCATGAAGCACATATCAGACGTCCATTTATAAACTTTATTTGTTATTCCTAATATAATAAATGTGAAAGTGACTTTGTCTGTCTGTTTGTTACCTCTTCCTTGTTAAGCAGGCTAACCATTTTTTATGAAATTTAAGAAAAATAAAAATTAACTCCAGAGAGAAATAGAATTCTTTTTATCTGAAGAAACTTCAAAGTTTCCCAGAAAATGACGAAAGAAATCTCCACGGGCAGAATATTAACTATATAACTATCTGACAAGCCTTAGCAAATCGGCAAAAGCGAGAAGCTGTAAATCACTTGTAATCAATAAGCGATCGTTTGGTTGTTAGTTTTCAATCCGAAGTTGGCGGCCACCTGTCTGCATAAACGCCGTTTAATGGCGGAGGCCCGCTACACGCCGACTGAAGTTATACTGGAAAATACGAGAGTATGTTGCGTCCAGCGGTTATGTCAGCTAGTTGAGTATCTTTGCTAGTTTATTTCCTAACCCCTGATGCAAAAAAGAGGGGTATTATAATTTTAACGTGTTTATCTATATATATCTTTGTGTATGGTTGTTATAGAGTTAGCATGCTGAAGTGGCAATGGGCAGGCCACATAGCTCGGAGAACTGATAACCGTTGGGGAAGAAAAGTTCTCGAGTGGCGGCCCCGCACCGGTGGACGGAGTGTTGGACGGCCTCCCACCCGGTGGTCTGACGACCTGGTTAGGATCGCGGGGAGCCGCTGGATGCAAGCGGCTCAAGACCGTGACTTGTGGCGCTCTTTGGGGGAGGCCTTTGTCCAGCAGTGGACGCCCCCGGGCTGATGATGATGATCATGATGATGTATGGTTGTAGTATTGTATGGGTAGTTAGAGATTAGCGGGATAAGGTCAATCAGGGTTGTCCCCTGTATTTAGTTATTTTATTTATCTAAAATATTTTTATTATCGTATCCATGTGTTAAATATATCTATCGTTCGATGTAGTTATATTGCTGTGGACTAAAACTATATTGCCTTTGCTATCGTATTTATTTATGCGGCCGCCATTACTATCAAGTAAACAAAAGCTATCAAAACGTTGACAAGATGATAACTCATCAAAAGCAAAAACATTTTCATACGCGGTAATAATTTGCTGTTGTAAAAACTGAGGTGCTGCAGTTGTTACCTACCTTCCTGGTACCTACTAAACGAAGAAATTATACATTTGATTTTGGTTTGGTTTGTTTTATTGATTCAGGCTGGTACAGGCTTGCTCAGGCCAAATTGTCATCATATTTCATTAGCAGGCTTTGTTTCACTCTTTAGACATACGAGATTATATACTTAGTTAAGGAATTTTACAGGGACGAGAATGTGTGAACTAAACTAATTTTGCTAAGTAACAAATGTTACGTTTGCTGGAATTTTGGGCCTTGTGTTTCTGTTCCCTCACAAGATGGTATGGAGGCGGCAGAGAGATTTTAATATTAATCTGAGAGAACTTGGCCTTCATTGCGGCTGGTAAATCACTTTTAGATAACAAACTCAAGAGTTTAACCCAGTATTTAATTTTATTACATAATTATACTGGGTAAGCTGTAACCTTAAAACGTAAAATATATTCATAAATAGCAACTTTAAACGTTTGAAATTCCTTTGTTAGTCTCGAAAGGTGTTTCACGTCATTTGCCCATTGGCTTATCAAATGCTATTGTTTTTTTTTGCTATTGTTGTTGTTGTGTGTTTCTAGGTATTTTTTAAAATAAATTGACCGTGCTTATAGAGATAATGTCAAGATATTTCACCTCTTCCTTCAAAATAGCTGCCGTTTGTTGAAAAATCAAACGCAGCCTAAAAACAACACGCAGTCGCAAAAATACGTGCAAACTTTTCGAATGTTTTTTTTCCAGGAAATTGTTTCTGGCCAGTTATTTGCTTTTTCAATTCAGTAAACCGCTTTGAGTTGAAAGCAGAGTTCCGGCGGCGAACAGTTTTCTGTTTGCTGTTACCAGCTTAGTGGCAAACCGAAACCGCGACCGCAACATTAGTTAGGATCTGCCCACTATTTGATAAATACATTTTTGCCGTAGGGAATTTATCGCTTGACAATATAATGATATACTTATCTATACATATAAAATGCTTTGTCCTGAATGACTGACTGACTGACGGCTCAACGCACAGCCTAAACCGCTGATCGTAGAGACCTGAAACTTGGAAGGTGTCTTCTTAGTATGACGTATCAATACTCCTTAGTGCTTTTGATTATTTTGATACATGTTTAAAAACTCAAACCGATTTAATCAAAAAAGGTTGAACTCACATATGAGCTTGGTGCAATGCAAATACCCAAACCGCTGAGTCTGAAGATTCCAAATTTGGGATATAGGTTCCTTATGAGCAGAGCCCGGATTTTTCATGGCAAAACAAAATACCTACTATCGTAATCTGGCTAGTGATAGAAACATCATTTTATCGATATCGATAATTGTGTAATAGAATATAAAACGTGACCAAATAAAATAACATACCTATACAACATAAAAAAACATACATAGTTTGTATGAAGTTATATAGAAACATATTCAATTTCTTCGTCGTAATCCACGTTAGTACACACAGCAGCACATGGCGTTTTAGTCGTGTAATGGTGAAAGGAGTAGATAACATTCTCTGGGAGCAAACAAATTCGTTTATCACTATAACGTCATTTATATATACTAAATGTACGTTCAACTTCACTTGACGTCAAGGGAGAAAATTTATAAAATTCATTGTAATTGGTATAATTTTCAGTTTGAGTACAATTTTCAGATATGTCTCGTAAACTTTCATATTCAGGATTTCGTTCGAGCACAGCTTTTATAAATAAATACTCGATATCGATAAAATGATGTTTCCATCACTAGCCAGATTACGATAGTGTTTTGTTTTGCCACGAAAAATCCGGGCTCTGCTCATGAGGCCTAGAAGTGCAGTAAAAAAGGGATTTTCCGAAAATCGACCCGTAGAAAAGAAGTAGGAGGAGTAGCGGGAAAATAAATCTACGCGTACGAAGTCGCGGGCGTCCTCTAGTTATCAATAATAATTTATTAGAAGTGCACCTGTTATCTCTTCCTTAGCAATATTCCTTTTCTTTTCGTTTTATTTATGAATATTACTCTTTATATTAATGTATTTATTTATTTATATATTTTATTTATTTACTTACTTAAGCATACTTATTATATATTTTTTTTGTTGGCACCGCGTGTTATAATTAGGGGCTTCTAAAAATATTGTCCTTTTTAACTGGGTATGGAAAACTCCGCTAAAACTTCCGTGCAAAACTTTAGCAATCGCATTGTACTGTCGCGGATGAAAATCTTTGTCACTTTTCAACTCTAATTACAATGCTATTAAAAAATCCCAAACTGTCAAAAGTTTTCATTCAGCGACTATCCAAAGAGGCATTTTTAGGAAATAAAACTGAATTTCAGACAGAAATTTACCTATTTGAAGCTACATTTTGTTTTGACAGTGATCAAATGCCAGAGGTCCCTGCCAAGATGCATTACCTACGCTACGCGGCTCTTACGCGTCACGGATAGATCACGTGACTTTTCGCATCACGTCACCTACCAATAAAAGGAAACGAATAGAAACGCTAGTAGCGTAATGCATCTTGGCAGCGCAACGCAACGCAAGTTGAACGCACATGAAGGGTTCCGTACAGTACAATAGATCGAGCAAAAACGCATAAAAACCCCCTTTCTTTAATGGGAGTGGGTTATTCCTTGAATGGTTTTCTTTAAATATTATTTGTAGCTGCCGGTACGCACAGAGGGAACAGAAAATCTCTATGAGCATGAACAAAAGAAGTGACAGGCGGACGGACATACAGACGAGAGGAGTTCGTAATAAGATCACGTTGGCACCTTAAAATGGTGCTCCGACGAATACTCAAATATTTTATTTTATTTCCGATCTCGTCTCAAATAACCGAAAAAAGTATATTTTCGAATCGCGTTTGCGTCCACGTAAAACTCCTTTCTCGTGTATCTCCTGGGAATTTTTCGATATTTGGGGGTATTAAAAATCCAGTCTGTTATTTCAGGAAACCCAAATTCCCTTGACTATGAGTGATTGAATATTATTATGTGACAACACGTTAGCCTAGTTAAATCGCAAAAGCTCCTTATTACTTTTATTAACGAGTAATTTTAAGTATTATGGAAGTCCTGGGGCCATAGCTAAGATGCGAATTGCCCGCTGAGTGGTTCATGTACTTTCTCGGGTTTACATTAGATGCTAAGCTTAATTGGCATAACCTCGTAACTAAACTGTTTGGAAAACTTGCTAGTGCAGTATTTGTACTACGCAAGCTCAAACCCATCGTTTCTGATTATGCACTGATCCAAGTATATTTTGCTTATTTCCATTAAATTTTATCTTATAGTATAATCCTATGGGGAAATTCTACGGACTCTAAACACGTTCTCACCCTGCAGAAGAGAGCTCTTCGTACACTTGCAGGGGTAAAACCGAGACACTCGTGTAGGGAAATGTTAAAAAAATATGGAATAATGACACACTATTCACAGTATGTTATTAACATCATAATGTATACTCATCACAACATAACTAAATTCAAACGTGTGAACATCTCCGGCAGGGTGACCCGGCAAACGGGCCACCTCCAGTGTGTGCCGCGGCGGTTGGCGCTTGGCGCTGCTCGACGAAAACCCGCGCGTAATAGGGCCCGCTTTCTATGAGCGTCTATCCGAAGACATAAAAATTGAATCTTCTGATGAAACATTTCACTGGCTTAAAAATCTGTTATTAACGAAATCACTTTATTCCGTTAAAGAATATAGTGACGATTAGATATGTAGGTACCTATTATATTGAGTAGTTAATTTTATTACTTTATTATTGTGTTCTTTACTGTAGCATTTAAGCTATATTTTTCGTTTATTTTACTGTTTTATTCTAGGTCATTATTATTATTACTTTTGTACTCTTTGACATTATTTGATTTTTACTTTTTATATTTTTTACACTGAAGATCTTATTGTGAATTATTATAACTATGCGACATATAATAATGTAATATCCAATATAAAATAAATGACTACTACTACCTACTACTAGAAACGCTACCAATGACAGTTGACATCGTGGTTTATCGTAATGCACAAGAATGTCATCACATACATTTTGAGAGATAACTCTATTTGTACGCTGTGTTAAATTTATAAGTAGTTGCGAATATGACAGAGTAAAACTCTTACTGCATAAACTATTAGAATGGTCGGCCTTAATATAAGTAGCTGCACACTTCAGAGCTTTATCATTTTGACGTCCTATTTGAACTACTGCACTTATCAGTCAAATACGTCAAAGCGACAAGGAACAACAGTGTGCGGCTATTTATAAGACTGACTGTACGTACATGGCATTAATGGTACAACCAATTATAACTTATTTTTACCAGCAATTCTTAGAACACGGTAATGCTAGTACAATTGCTACAGAAACCATCCGCGAAACTAAGCGCCTTATGCTCCGGACATTATTTTCAACGAGTCGGGAATAAAGAATAAACCACACATAAAGGTATAAAATAAGAATTGGTCCGGGCCGGGCTGTAAAATTTACGGCAATCATAACAAAAGTAAGAGCCCGGCTACAGGAATATACAGCAGATAGAGCGTAAAATCCAGATTTTGTTACCTTTAAAAACTAGAAATTCATTTAAAAGAATACGTTACTGTAAAAAAAGAGGCAAGCTTTTGTTGCCGACTGTATTTTTAGTACAGTCAGCATCTGTTTATCGGATCCAAACTCGGAGGGCCTACGTTAGGTACAGCAAAGATCCAGTAGTGCTAGACAAGATGCGTGGAGAGAAGTATCCTTATCGAAAATGTACAGGATTGACTCTGAGCTGCCAGATGGTCGAGTCAAGCGCTTATTTCAGCTTCGAACACCTTGACAATTTTCGAAAATTGGTTTCATTAGCGTTAAGCATCTTGTCTAGGGCCTCTGTTGCCACTTTCCTACTCCATCATCCATATACCATCATATGGGCGTTTTACTAAAACCTGTACCCCAATTAAGGAACTTTATCTTTGTCAGTTTTGTGACGAAAATTAGCCATACATTGCAGGCGTAAATAAATGGCTAATTTTCGTTACAAAACTGACAAAGTTAGTGAAAACGCCCATATACCATTATTGCATTGCCCTCGGTTTCACTTATGTATTCTTTGAGCCCATTACGATAACGAGATGTGTTTCAAAATTGACTAGTAAGATTTGAACCTAAATGAAATGACAGACATACAAACGAAGCATTTCTAAGCCAGTTTTCAATACAGTTTGATATCTACATTGTTTTATTCTCAGATCCAGTCCCCGTGGGTTATTTTATTGTCTCCAATGTTACCGTTCAAGATTTATATAAGAGCGTTCGTAAATAAATTGTCGCGATTTTATGTTCCTGGCTGTTTGTCTGGAATTGAAAAACATTATATATAAAATCTAACTAATAATCATGAGTATCATGACATTCATGACATAACATTCAGATATTGGTTTATCCATACAAAAAAAATATTATTCTAAATTTCTTAGTTTATTTTAATTATTTGCTTTAAACAGTGGTCACAATAAGGCCTTTTTACTGTTTAAGTATACTTTTTCGCATAATTATTTCGATTTCTGATGCCAATGTTACGCAAAATTACTGAAATGAATTTACGCGTGATTTGCCCTCCGTTGAAAGTGTTACAGATGAAAGTTGATAAAAGATTCATCATCATCATCAGCCCGGGGGCGTCCACTGCTGGACAAAGGCCTCCCCCAAAGAGCGCCACAAGTCACGGTCTTGAGCCGCTTGCATCCAGCGGCTCCCCGCGATCCTAACCAGGTCGTCAGACCACCGGGTGGGAGGCCGTCCAACACTCCGTCCACCGGTGCGGGGCCGTCACTCGAGAACTTTTCTTCCCCAACGGTTATCAGTTCTCCGAGCTATGTGGCCTGCCCATTGCCACTTCAGCATGCTAACTCTCTGAGCTATGTCGGTGACCTTGGTTCTCTGGCGTATTACCGTATTACGGATCATATCGCGCAAAGAAACTCCGACCATAGCTCTTTCCATTGCACGCTGAGTGACCCTGAGCTTATTTATGAGGCCCACATTCAGCGGCCAAGTCTATAAAAGATTATGCGACTTGTAATTACAAAATAAAAAAAAATATGCAAAACCCGGAGCGAACTAAAAACTGTAATAAAACCATTAAGATATATAAATAATCGAAGGGCAAAAATCCAATGACTAAGTTTTAAAGAACAAAGGAAATGCAAGAATTTGCCGGAGAGGACAATGACGTTTAAAAAGGCGACGACAGCTGTATCAAGCGGGGAGATTATAAAATCCACCTAATCTCAGGTTCCCGAAACACAAAAATGCTGACAAAAGCTTTTCCTATCGTTTCAAATTCAGCAATAAGTGCTTGTAAGTACCTCCCGTTTCTAAGAGACGTTTTTCATTTGAAGAAAACGAGGGCTTTTTATTAGAAAAGTTCCCGTTGACTTTCAATATTTCAAGCCGTTTTCGCCGCATATTGAATTCTCCGGGGAAATGCGTTCATACGTTACTGTTGAAGGATTTCCGCAAAGGCGGAATTGTTTTGGTGAGTTTCGGCAATTAATTTGTATTACACTTAGCTAGAACAATTTTTTTATATTTTTTATTTTAATCTTGCTACCTGGTGAAACATACTAACTGATACATTAATTATATTTGCTTCCTATTATGGATTTAAGCACTTATCTCCTTTAATCAGGAAGTTCCACTGTGTAAAAAAAAATGGTATTGTTCTTTTAATGTTTTGCATGACTAAATTAAATAATAATGTATTTTAGCATTATGTAGGTAAGGAATTTTGTTATTGTCTTGTATCAATTATGTAACTAGCACGCATATGAGATTTAAGAAAACGGAAACTGAGAGCCGGTGTGATTGTTTCCCTCCGTACCCATTAATATCAGGACCGACAAACACTTAATATTTTACCTAAAACAGCTCCAAAGAGGCGAAATAATTTACTGGGTCCATTGACATGGTTCACCGCAAAAACTTTGCTAATGAGTTTAAGTTCGTTCCAACTGGCATTCAGCTCCGAACTTATTTCAATTTATGGGCGAGTTACTTCTGTTCGTTTGATACGCACTTTGGAGTTACGGGCACTTGATAATTGGGAGGGCTGAATTGACGTATTAGGCGCTATAATGCCCTTGGAGTTCTTAGGAACAAAGGGTGTATCAGGGTATTGAGTGTGCCTACCTAATTTACATAGTAGAACTAAGTAGGTACTCGTAATACATTGCTTCTAGCTTAAAAGTCCGGGGTCCAGTTTCAGAGTGATTTTAATGTACGTACATTAGAATCACTCAGAAACCTATAAATAAATTTCTTGCTTAATGAAACAAAAGAGGTTGGAATCGTGGTCGAATAGTTAAAAAAATGGTGTATTATTACTGATACAAATTTGTTGTGACTAAAAAACCAACGTTTATTTACAACACTCAGATATATTGCGTACAATAAATCCACCTTTTGTTACGTGTAAGTCTGCGTTCACAGAACTGACTGGATCAGAATCACCGAGCTGCGGACAGGTCTGCTATAAAACAGATTTTGCGGACGAGACTGCCAAGACCGCTAATTTAGAGTATAAATGTAACCGGAACGGAAGAGCTAGGTTTTCTTTGAATAGATGAAGCAGAGCAGACCGAAAAGAGGTGGCATGGAATGACATGGAAAATTCACGACTGGCGGAAAAGAGGGGAGTCCTTTGCCAAGGACTAGGACAAATACTTTGATCTTTTTTGCATCGAGAAGACGTAAGTAAAGTACAACGTGACGGATTAGAGATCCTTCTTTAAGCATGATGAAGTTCATACAGACGAAAGAGAAGAAAGGTAAAGTAAAGGTTCCGTACAAACTTGTAGATATATAAATGGGTGTGTAATGATCGATATACGTATTTTGGATATAGGTATATAACAACTTTTGATATATTTTCATGGAATATAATCACACAAGGGATATAATAATATGTATAATAAACTTTGGATATATTTAACAACAAAGGATATATTTTCATGGTGTATAATGTTCAATAGGTATAATAGATATTTAATATAATAATTACCTAATATAATGAACGCATGATATACGTTTTAGTGATATGATGTGTCATATGATCTAAAAATATTTTATTTGCAAGGGATCATGCGTGTAAACGCTTATGTAATTAAAGGAGCAATATGTAATTATGTAAAATTCCTATTTTTGTCCTTATACTTTTTGTCATATCAATTCATTTGATGCATTCCAGATTATACCACTACTACATTATACCCACTGAACGTTTTATGTCGCTCAGTGCATCTCTATCGTTAATGACTAGATAGAAAGGAAGATCCGAACGACAAACAAGTCGCGGGTAACTTATGCTAGCCGTGCTGGGCCCGTATCATGTTCGCTTTTATCGCGGTGGATATAGAATCAGTCATTCTCGGACTTACGTACTGGTCAAAAAGTGAAAAATGTTTTCCACGTATATCCATATTGTTTTACACGACCATAATAGGCGAGTCGTATGTCGAGTTATTCATCATTTTATCGGGGATTTTTATCTCTTCACTCGTATCATTCATCACAACACACTTTAGCTATTGCGCGTTTATGAATTATTGTTAATCTATTGTTACGTTATTACGAACGGAAGAGCATCTAGATAATTTAGCAATTTAATATGAGGCGCCACCATTTGAATTAGGTTAAGTAAGATTCACTGATCCATTAATCATTTGACGTAATATAATTTTACATCTTTAATAGTGAGGATATTCATAAAGTTCGCATTGAACAGATCTTTTCATTAAAAAAGTTACCACACATCGATAATTTAATCAGAGTCAATTTCAAAATGGCCTTTTATTACTTTTTAAGTGTCAAATGTAGGTATTTCAGCGGCTCTCTTATATGCTTGAATAACAGTCGACCACGTGGAGGTGGTTTACCAGTATTCCCTTCAATTTGCTGATATGAAAATAATCCTGTGTTCTGGTATATTGCTAACAATCATACAATGAAGATAATCAATTAACACACAGAGTTAAATTCTAAAACTAGGCGTATTGCTATTTTTATTGCTCGCTAACGTACAAAAAGTTTATTAATCCTTTGGAATAAAAGCGAAGGAGACATCATTAGCGATGCCACAAGCGTTTGTGCCCCGCTCGAGGTAGTAGAACCCTTCGTCACCCCAGTCCGTGCCCCAGGAGTTCTTGACGATCCAGTAGGGAACCTCCTGCTTGCCGTCAGGACCTGAAAATAAGCCAATATTAAAACATTATACTTGATAAAACCATATTGATTTTGTCATGTTTTGTTTTGTTTTGTTGTTTTTAACGCGGCTTATTTTAAAGAACGTAAGAGCTATAATAACGTTGACATTACGATAGCATGTCAAAAACCACATGGTTTTATCAAGTAGGTACATACAGTACCTAATCATTTTTATGATTTTTCGGCCACCTTCTTTCTTTACTTTTCTCGGTAAAAGGATAAAACATGACTTTAAAAACTAGCGGATATGCATGCTTTGATTCTATTTTATAGATATCACGATATGATTCATCTTTTAAAGCATGTTTCATGCAAATATTTTTTACAGATCTACTTGTAGATCGATACAACGCGGCCGAAACTAACGAGTAAACGTTCATCGCTTCAATTTGTCAATTAGCGGAGTGTTTTCTAGCTAGGTACCTAGCTATCATTGTAGCAATATATATTTTATTGGTACTTGGAGATTTAAACTGAAGCTACACGTACGTAACTTCTTAAGAAGAGTCGAGTTCACAGAACATCAGCGCGAAGTCTACTAATAAGCTCTTACAATTTCTACTTGTTTTTTTTTAAGTTCAAAAGACTGTAAATTAGGATCAAGGAAGCTGTTTTTCGAGGAACCAGTTGAAATGGCCATTTGATCTTACTGATGTAAGTAGAGTATCCGACGATTAGAACCGCGTGGTCTTGGTGTTCCGGGTTGTGGGGACATGTCTGCTCGCTCGGCTGGTCTATCGTCTTGTTACGGAAGTAATTCCTCATTGCACCTGAATTGATAGCTGCAAAAAATTACTTAAAATTAATGAATTTCAATAACTATAAATCAACAAAGTACTTCAGGTGGATGATACAATAGGGCGACGGCACCAAAGTTGGACACTTTTGACTGAAGGCAAGGTGCCTTCAGTCAAACACTTAATTCTTAATTCAAATTGGTTATAAATTGATTGTCTCAGAATAAATGAATAACCCTTATCTTCTGTACCATTAAAATAAATTGTGTCCTTGTTCATTACTGGTTCCATAACCCTAAGGTTCAGTCCAAAATTTGATGTTTATTACAAGCTTAACGTCTGTCCTTTTATGCTCCGTCATCATCAGTTACTTGATAGCCAACGCGATGGGTCTACGTTAAGTTGGAAATACTGTTGCCACCTTCCATCCATTATTAGATCAACCTTATCAGCAGCATCAGCTTTATGTATGTATTCAAAATACGTTTGAAACGCTTGTAGCTTTATGTGTGTATATTTCTATGACAGTAACTGGCAGTGGGTCAAGATAAACTTGCAAGATTTGGCCTTGACCTAAACTCACAAAGACGTTAGGATAAATAATAGTAGATTATACGCGGGGATAAAGCACTGTTTTATGTCACGGGCGTAATATTGAATCCGGAGCAAACGCGGGAATTAAAACGGAGTCGTGGGTGCAGCGAGGGATTCAAGCTTGCCCAAAATGAAAACAGCTTTATCCCAAAGGAGAATACTCTGCTTTTCTCACCTTTTGCGAGACAATATAAAGCAAGGCTACTTATTAGAAACAACATCAAAATATCAAATCACTTGTCACTCGACATTTTTATTCAAACTATAATCTTTCAACTCCAAGGTACTGCTAACTAATACTGCATCGTTTTGCAACACTTGCGGATTTTCTTATATTTTCTTTGTTTTGCGTATATGGCTTGTAGTGGCCAGTTTGATTTTCAAATAAGTTCCATAAAAACCTAGAGCAAAGGTTTCTATGGAACAATTTTTCACACGAATTCAAATCTTATTATTACCCGCAGAGTTACAATATTGTACTGAATCTCATTATAACCCGCTGGTTAGCCGATGGTTATAATGACTTGCTTTTACTGAGGTTTGCATGATATATAATTGGCAAATTCTAGCATGTGGTGTGAAAATGCATTTAGAACATTGAAAACATTATTCATCAAGAAAGGATTAACCCTTAAATCAAAACATACTATGTTTGTATTTTCCTGTTTGTGCGAAGCCTAAATTCAGAAACGCAAATTTTAAAGCTGTAGTGTCCGTTTCAATCCCTTTGAAGTCGAAATGCTGCAGTATGTTCGACGAATCTTCGCGTTGTTCGAAATAAGACACAAAAAACGCTCTCAAAATCTAAAGGATAGTTTCGCGGATGAGTAAGCACATGTTTCAGGCTGTTCGAGTATAGATTTAAATGTAGAGGACGAGATTATACTTAGAATATCGATTGATTTTTACAACTATGAACAATATGAAGGATTTTTTAGGTCATCTGAATCAGCCCTTAATCGAGTTTTATCTCAGAGTATTTTATACATTTTAACTGACTATCTAGTTGATTGTAAAAAAAACGCATAACAATGGGCCTTAACACCGAAGTAGTTAAGTACTGTTTAAGCTTCAGGACATTTTAGGTGGATTATTTTATAAAAACCTTTTTTTTTTGGTTTAGATGGATCTTGATATTAATTATTCTTATTACTTACATGCACACGTAATGTAGCTGTATGTGCCGCACTTTGTAACTATTCAAAAGTATTGTAGGTAAAAGTCACATTTGGACAATAAAATATTTGAACTTGAATTTAATTCTTCTTAGTTCCGTGCAGCTTACTATCACCATACTTTTAACCTACTGCCAATCAGCAGTGATAACATTTTTGTGTTCCGGTGTTGGGATAAGACACTAAATGAAATGATTCGACTAGCATAGTGGCATTCCATCATGATCCTCAGGATTGGCAATGCAGTCTTAAGATTAAAGCTGTGAGATTATGAATAGTTTTGAGTTTACAAATGTCAATTGCTTTCAAAACCCACTAACCACCAGGTGGCTTATGTGCTTCTCCCTGAAGAAGGGGTTTTCCATAAAATTAGCAGCTGTGAATTTACCTGCAGACAAAGGTCCGTAGTGATACAAAGCCTTCACCATTTCATCCTCGTCAGCTTTGATTCGTTTGAATCCTATCACGGGGTAGAGTTTATTGTGGTTATTGTCCCATCGGCATTCGCGTGGTTTTTGCTCATACTCTGGGTAGTCAGCTTTAGGCAGCACGCCACCTATGTTGGTAATGATGTCGCTGAAATAAATTACGTGAGTAGAATGTCAATGAAGTGCTTGGATCATCGTGTGATATCATCGGATCTAAAAGACGTCCACCACTGTACATTCCCGGGTTCCGCGCAGATCACCATAATATTCAATCTGTAGGTTGCCGTCACGATACAGAAAGCCATGGAGGCACGGAGACATGCATATCTCCCAAGGACGAATGCATCGCCTATAGACCTAAGTTAACCTTTACGACCTGATGGAAGAATTCTGCTTGCCCTACAGTCTACGCACATAATATTTGAATTATTATTGATCAGGTTTTGCCTACGACTCCAACCGCGTCGAACTCTATGGTTAGTCCCATTTCCGAATTATCCGATTTTCTGGGATAAAATTACAATGCGTCCGTTTTTGTGCCATAAGCTATGTAAGTACTCGTACCTAATACATGAGAGACATGTTTTAGAGTGGTGGTCACGGCTTGCCAATGTAACGTAGTGAAAGACGCCCTGCAGGGGCGGGAGCGAATTGAATCAAAAACTCAAGAACGAGCTTAGTGGCGTGCGATGGGAGAAAGTGGACGGAAGGGGCTGATTATAATGATGACCTAATTAGAAATAGGTCAGCGTTAATTCGTGAAGATAAAATAAACGAACGAATTTTGCTTAAAGTAAGGATAACGATTATATACATATATAATTTTTTTTTTCATATGATGAAGTTATAGTGAGGTTCAAACACGACGTTACTTTTTCTTCAAAGCGGTGTTGCGTTGCGTCTGCAGGGATATTAAATATCTTTTCTACTTTCGGTGCCAAGCGGGAAGTGCATGAAAATACCTTTTACATTATTTTACAAAAGGATATCATTAGCTATAAGTTTTATTGGACTTCGTCTTTTTCAAATAGATCTGGAGCTACAATCTATTCCTGCCTGTACTTATAGGCATTTTGAGGAGGTTCATAATGTTCTACCGCCTGTCTTCTGGACTTCCACTATACACTATTCACTTCAGTCTCGAGCGCGATAATATCTGCATCAAGGTGGTGATATGATGACAAAGTATGAAGCATTCAAATCGAAACTTCGAATGCCCGTCTCTTTCGATCATTATTCAAGAAAGTCGACCGTTTTTGGTTTAATAATTACAAAATTTAGTCCTACTTTAGCACGTACAGATGGGCGTGGAAGGGGAAACCTCAAAACATTACACAAATATCGGCTCAAAGACGACAGACGGCGTTACAGTACGACCTGTTTTTTTCTTCTATGTAAGTATTTAGGTTTTGTAAGTTCCATTATACCCTATCAATTAAATTGGTTGACAGTTGTTACATCACACTCCCCACCTCCTCCCCCTTGGTAGAACTTACGAAAATGTCTTTAGGACGCTAGCCCCTGAGCAGCCGGCTTCCATGTGGTTGCAGTCGATGAGGAACTGCTCAGAGAGTATG
Source organism: Acleris sparsana (assembly GCA_923062465.1). NCBI lineage: Eukaryota > Metazoa > Arthropoda > Insecta > Lepidoptera > Tortricidae > Acleris > Acleris sparsana. The sequence goes on along the minus strand of OV281294.1, from coordinate 13,951,611 downwards.
ACGTCTCTATGTTGGTGTATCTTCAATTGACTTTCAATATTTGCTGCAAATAATGGTTTGTTATTAATCGGGGTTTGTCCATACCTTTGTCCAATCAAATTCGAATATTCCTGAGGGCCTCAGATGAAGGAGTATAACGTTAAACATTAGCGATTTTCCAAACCTGACAAAAAATAATGATTGAAGTAGGTGAGTTGCCATCTATCACAACTTCCACGATGCAACAATTTTCGTACTGTGTTTTTAAATGTAAATGCACAACACAAACATTAATTATTACGCTGTCGAGTTATTCCTTATTTCATTGGCTTTAATCCGTCTCTTTATATAATTAACTAGCCACGCGCCCTCGATTCACTTCGGCTTATGTGAATTTTCTGCAACATCCGAAGATAAAACACCTTCCTCTTTAATCACTATCAATTGATGAAGACAACCTCATTTAAATCCGTCGCGAAGTTTAAAAAGATTTAAGCGTTAGCGACAGACGGCAGGAAGCCACTTTCTTTTATACTATGTAAAGATAATTACATGGTTTGAATCCATGACACTTACCCAGGGCACTGAACGCCCAACAAGCAGCACATGTGTTCTGGTCTTTAACAGGAGTCACTCCATCATTGCGTCTCCAATCAAAATACAACGGCAGTGGTTTCCCATTGTCAAAAATCTCCTTATATTTAAGTAATACATTTAATGAATGGTCAATTTTCAGCTGTTCACGAACAGAAAAGGCAGTGTATAATCTAAAACAGATGAAAAGTACGAGCACGCTTTTGTTTTGCGACATTTTGTGTCTCGATTGGAACTGACACTCCACTGGAAAATTTCACATTTTTAAACTATAGAACCGTTTCGAGGCATCCAGGCTGCGCGGACATATTACAACGGGTTTTATTACTTTTTATTTAATTTAAGTGCTTCTGTCTCGCATGTTTGACATAGCTCACGAATGAACGTGTGATTTTTTATAGCAACAATGAAATTTTTACGCTGCTACGTTTCGTTCGTGATGTCAAAGGTAAAATGATACAACGAGAGGTAATGAATGAAAATGGTAATAGAAATACAATTTTACTGCGTTGGGTATCTCTTAGTTATTTAAAACTCTATTTCCTGGAATACATAAAACAACTTAAACAGGAGTAAGTAACTAGATGAAGTTTGAAAAGTACACTTTCTGTTTTCGTATTGATCATACTACGAACAGTAATTATATTAACTACCACGCAGACGCAGTCGCGGGGAACAACTAGTTATACATATTTAACAGGCTTGCAGTCGAGTCAATAACTGCGCGATCTCTAAACTAATCAATTTCTAATTACTTAAACAAATTTAGTACTAGTGCTAAATTTGCAACTAAAATAGCAACTAACCTGAATATAGTTCGGTACATTTTATTGCAATTTTTTTAAGTTTTCAATATGGACACATGTCGAATTATTGGGAATGAATTTGTTTAAATAACAATGAAAACTGCAAATCGATGTACGTCCCGGGTCATTAGCTGCGAGCGAATCGGTGCTGCGACTCGATTGTATTACGAAACATTTACATGTTTATACACCGCTTTACATTTTTTATTTTTGTACCATTACATATTATAATACAGCTTCGCTTCGGTGAAATTTCCATCTCATCTACAATCGCATTGTCCGCATCGCATTCTTTATTAATAATTATTTCAATCGCTTCATGTATGTTAAAACTAGGGCACCAAGAGCGTGACAACGATAGACAACCGAGATCTATTATTACTCTTAATTCCTTTCTACAATAGCTTGACTTTCTAATACTCTCAAAATGTAGGTATGTAATTGTCATCATAAGCGCCCGACACGATCGTCCGCCAGCTTACGTTAGTCTCTAGATTTTTCTTAATTCGTTGGTGGAAACATTGCAGATTGCATCTTGTCTAACCCCGATAGGTATTTATAGTTTTCTCTTGTCTTAGCATCTATAGCAAACAGGAATGACAATTATACTGATAAATAACTTATGTGTCTTACACTGTCTTCCTTTTTTAGGATTCCGTCCCCAAAGGGTAAAAACGGTTGCCGCTATAACAACAAATACCTACTAAAACAGAATAAAATAAATTCACAGAATATTCAGTTGTATGTTCATTTTAGATCAAATCTTTATAATTTTATTATTGTAAACCAGATGACAAAGCTATATGATATGATGACAAATTATAGATCTCCGTTTTACCGACCCATCTATACTGGACCGCAAAACTAAGTATCACACTTTTAAAGAACATGCCATATAAAGTGTGATACTTAGTTTTGAGGCCCAGTATAGTTAGGACTCGTTAAATTGGTCTTAAAAAACTGACATTTTTTTGCCTTTCTTAAAATTCTACAAAACAAGTTGTATCGCAATACTTGTATAACGTCCGTCAAACAGTTTAGCGGCGCCCGCAAGTTGCGACGAGGCCCGCCCCCGACATAGTTCAGCCACTTCATACGATTCGCAGCTATCTTGCAGACCGACGCAAGTTTTAATTGATCAATTTAACTTCAACTGCCATTTCAAACGAGAACTTTCTACAAATCGTATCTTTAGTAACTTGAACACGCAATTCCAAACCATGAAGTGTTAACAACAGAGTTGAAATGTCATGAACGCGCTGGCAAGATAAGAGTTTGAGAAAGTATGGTGGTGATTGGACGCTAGGGTCGCCGGTCAAGTAAACAATCTCAGATGCTAATTAACTCGCTTTATCTGGAATTTCTTAATGAGACTTAGGAAGGTTGGGAGAAAAACTTTATTAGAGATTAAACAGTTCGGGAACTTCCGAGACACGAAATCCAGGAGAATTGGTAACGAAGTGTATGAAATAGAAGTAATTATTATTTTATTTATATGACATAAAAATTAAATAATACACATTTTATAAGACAATAAGTGAAACAGTTGCAAATTATAGTTAAAACTAGAAATAAAACTAAGCTAAAACTAAAACATTAAATCTTAAAAAAGACCCCTGCGGCATTGTTCCAAAGATGTTGCTGGCAGCATGGAATAAACTAATGCGTTGATCGAGGAATCTGCCAGCTCTTTGGTCTCCCGTGACGTCAATTAGCCCATTTCTTTGAACAGACTTAGAGCGCTAAGACCCGACGGACCAAGGGTATCGACACTGGCCACTTACTAGGCCGAGACTACTATATGTATTTAACCTTAGCGTTAAAAATTATTTGTTTATTTGTGCCACCCCTATTTGAGCTTGTCGATAGGTTTCAGTCCATGGAGAGCCTTAACGGAATAAAGCTCGTCACAGATTTACGGGCGCCACGATTTCAGATAATGACGTGATGAAATCGTGCTCTGGAAAAGGGTGGTGCAAATTATAACCAGTGCGGAGACACTGATTCTATCACATTTCATTATGGGTAGTTTTACATGCGAATATTTATTACTAGCTTCTGCCCACGACTTCGTCCGCGTGGATTTGTATTATAGTTATTTTTCGGAAAGTTTGAAATTGTCTGCCATAAAAAGTAGGCTATGTGTTAGTGTATCCAGGGTGAAGGCTATCTCCATTCCAAATTTCATCCAAATCCGAAAAGCCGCCGCAGCGTGAAAGAATAACCAACTAACACACACACACACACACACACACACACACACACACACACACACACACACACACACACACACAAACTTTCACATTTATAACACAAGCCCCTGCCCGCGACTTAGTCCGCGTAGATTTCGATTAGCATTTATTACTCGGGAATTCATATCCAGCGTATAAGCTATCTTCAACAAACAAAACAAACTTTCGCATTTATCTTATACATTTAAATGAGCTATTCTTGTATAAATATATATATATATATTCTGAATCTCAGAAACGGCTCTAACGATTTTCATGAAATTTAGTATGCGGGGGTGTCGGAGCAATAAATCGATTTAACTAGGCTTCATTTTTAGAAAACGTCGTATTGCCAACAAGAAGAGAAATTTCCTCCGGGTGCCAAAATATTATAGTAAGATTAGTAGGATTCAATACCTATTTATTTTAATAGGTACTATTATGCATTTTCGCGGGGTGCGCCAAAGTTGAACTAAATTTTTAATGTCGATTATCGGAAATCCGAAAATGTTGTTCCTAATAATTTACATCCTAATAATCACTACTCATAACTACTTTGTTCCTAACGCTCTGAATTCCTAATCATTCAACTTCATAATGTCCGTTGCAATAAACATCGATCATACTACTATTTGTTTTCCTATATTTTCTCAACATAACCATCTTTTACACTATTGTTCATTGTTATATTTGTTTTATGTAGAATGGTTTTTATTCCTAAAATTGCACATTATTATAAGTACATTAAACTTATTTATAATTGTAAAAATGTTATTTTTTCTATTATTTTTATGCTAATACCGTAAAAATAATCTAAAAAATAACAACTTTAACCTTTAACCTTAAAATATGATTCTACAAATATTAAACAAACAATATACGTTAAAATAAGCACATTTTACTTGAAAAACTTTTCTCTAAAGTTAATAGTGACTGAGATCCTAAGGGTCCGTCATTACGTAGGCAGTAGGGAATAGGGACTTAGTGGCAAAACCGACTCGGATCGCGGATAGGTTAGAAGACGAAAGCGGGAGCTTCGCTCCCGCTTTCGTCTTCGAGGTTATTTTTTTTTATAAAAGAGCAGATCATCTTTATTTTTAGGACTTGCGATGATTAGGGATAAAAATACATTCGGAGTAAAATTTTTTAGGTGAGCCAATATATACCCAAAAAAAATATGATTAAGAATGTTATTTAAAAAAAAAATAGGAGTTTACAAAAAGTTACATCAGTGACATTAGCACTTAAAATTTTAAGAGATATGAGTTTTATGAGCTACGTTAATAGTAAAATAAATTGTAGGAACGAAATTTTTAGGAAAACATTTTTTAGGAGCAGTGATCATTAGGAGTACAAATCGTTAGGAAAATCAATTTCGGGTGATAAACTTTAGCGAAGCCAATATGGACCCATTTTCGCGCTTAAAATTTAGCTGTATCCATGTATGTGTATTTTGTCATTTCCCTGTCTGCATGTACATTATCAAAATTATAATTCCGAGCTCTTCGACTGTCCAACTACTTCTGGTGGTGACTGGATATGTACTTGGTTATATTCTCGTAAGGCCCACAATCCAGGAATATTATTGGGAATGGGAATTTTTATCTACCAGCTAGTGAATAAAGGTCAATATCCTTATTTCAATATAGTTCAACCTAAATTGACTTCATTTTGTACCTCCTATATCACACCAAGTCTCACGAGGATCGTTAAAAGTTTCGTCCAATTTCTGAAATATCTCTTTCCATAATAAGAGTTGAATAACGCTAGAAACGTCAATCAGTTTCCGTTCACTGTTCTAATAATTACAGAAGTTTTATTCCGAGATATACTAATTCTATCATTTTGTGAAGTGATACTCGTATTGCTTGTCGAATTACCCTTTTCTGTTTAAACATAGAAGTCAAATCGAACCGGCTTTTGAAATGTAAGAAAAAATAATTCCAAAATATATCTACACCCAAACCAATATCTAACCATACTTAATTAAATCTAAAGTTTGAAAGTGTTTTTGTATGTAATTAAAACTAGAGCTACCATTACATTTAAAACGCGTTAGTTCGAGTGAAACACGAACAGCGCGATGTGTCGCTCGCGGCAAGTTGAAATTAATTTTAAAAACACCGCGCTCTTTTTGTTCGTGAAAATACACCTGCACGTTATGATATAGGTTCGAAGTACGGCGACCAAACTTTTAATTAACTAGGTAATTTAAAATACATAAAATGTAGTTGGACGTGTTCAGTTTCTGTGGTTTTTTAATTGGCACAGTTACTGGCGTATAATATTTGAGCGTTAATGATTTACAGTGCTAGCACCTACAGTGCTTAGCAAGCCATCTGTGCAAAATTGGTTAGTTAAGTCTCTGTGGCCCTATAAGGTGCATTACATGATAGTAATCGTTATCGAAAATGTATAGAATTGACGTAAGGTACGGGTGGTAGTCAATCATCTTGTCTAGCGCCTCTGGGCTAGATCTCATTAATTGACTCCATCTAGAAATAACTGGAGGAAATTAGGGTAAGAGGTAATGCGCAGAATTCTTGGTTTTTTGGCGTTTATGCCGCGTGATAAAAAAAAAACAAATTTGAAATTGTTTTGTCTATATTGAATTATATTTATTTATGTAATAACCTTGATGCATGCCAAGTGTACTAAGGTATTTTTTTTATAGTTACAGATAAAATAAACACTTCACATAATAAATCAAAGAAATACTAGGAATTATAAAAAAAATGCGTAGTTAAATAAAACGATGTTATCATTGAATAAAAATGTTAAATGTCGCGTAATAAAACTCGGAATGCCCACGTCAAATTGCGTTAGTTCGAAAAAGTATCTTACGTCGGTCAACTAAAGTCAAAAGTCAGTTTGACAAATGTCCTAAATTTAGGACGTTGAACCTTACGAGGTTAAAGTTTTACTCTGGAAACTAAAATCTAAACTCATTCAGCTCGAACTTCATCCATACCCAAATGACTTTCATATTTTGAAGCTGCTATCATAGAACCTGTATATTTATGAAAAGATAACACACAGAGTTATAAGAGTTAACGGTCTAGCCTAACAAACGCCTACTGGTAGTGATTGCCAACACAATATTATATTCGTTTCCTGGTAAAATAATGAATCCTTATTAATAATATCAATGCAAATGTGTTTTTTTTGTCTGCTTAATCAACACAGCTTAGCGCCTCAATTGATTGAAGTGAAATTTGGTACAGAGATCCATTCTTATATTATAACTAGAGGCAACCCGCGACTTCGTACGTGTAGAATTAGTTTCCCGCTACTCCCCCTATTGAAACCCCTTATTATGAATTTCCAAAAATCCTTTCTGAGTGCTCAATTACATCATGAAAGAAACCCCTGTACCAAATTTCAAGTTTCTAGGTACAGTTTTCACGGCTAAAACCGCTGAACCGATTTCGTCGGCTTGACAAACGAGAAAGGGTATGGGGTACTTTTTACGGCGAGTAGCGATAGCCGACTTTTACTCAGATGGAGTCACGGGCAACAGCTAGTAGTTTATAACGTGAAGACGGGCACGGCACATTTATCCCAAAAAAATGGACAGCTCGAAAATCAATGCAAGGCAGACTCAGAAAACAAATAATCGTGAACATAGTAGAAAATTACTACCACTTCGATTTCATACGCTATCGTTTATCGATTTAGGTAACCAGCGGGATTATTATGGTAGCGTTTATCGATGTGGATAAACATGAACAAAACATCTGTCACTTTCTGATCAGTATGTACATTGTACTATCGAACCAACGGAACCCTGACCCACGATAGAACCTTGTCACAGTGATTGACGTTAGGACTGTCATACGACGCTATACGACAATCGTACGTCAATCATTGTGACAAGGTTCCATGGTGGGTCAGGGTTCCGTTGGTTCGATAGTACATGCGAGAATGACGGATGTTTTGTCCACCGCGATTTAATACGGGCCCAGAAATTTGTTATGAAACCGCTGATTTCTGGTCACCCTCGCGCTACGCAGAGCCCGCGCTCTTACCTCACGTGTGATTCACAGTTCAACTGGTAAAATATAATTTTCAGCTTCTTTTATTTTGAGGTTTTAACGTTACTTTCGTATTCACACAGCGAGTTCTAATGTTTAGAAATTCTTTTGTAGTTAGGTACAAGTGCGATATTAATTATAATAAGTACCTTGTGGGTGTAATGGGAGGGTAAAAACCAGAGAGCTAAAGTTATCGTTATTTTCTTTTCAAGAAAGAAAGTAATTAAAGGTTACATACATTTAAAAAAGAAATCAAGTCACATTAGCAACTTTTTGAAGTATTGTGACTTTAACGTGCACATGTTTTTTAAATTTGAAAAATAATAGTCATTATGTGCAGTAGCGTTTGAGGTTTAAAAGATAATGAAAGCGATTTTAATCACTGAATAGTATTATTTTCTTTAACTTTTCCAAATTCTTTAACAGAGTTGTTGCTAGAGGAATGTCAATGACATGTATTTAAAAAAAATAAGTAATAAGATGAGATTAAACGAATCTCAACACACGCAGTCGCAATAGTTTTCAATGAAGTGTAAATAAAATAATTACACTTTATTGACATTATAAACAGCTACCTAACAAACTACTCGATATGGTAGATCAAACTTACTGGATCTTTAATAAATTACAGACATCCAAATATGAATTTAGCTTAAAAAAACAAGATGATAGTTACTAGGTTGAAGATAGCTAGTAGGTAGCAGCGTAGGTAGGTCTAAATTTTAAAATTGAGTGAAAATAATAGAGACGCAAAACAATTTGGTCAAGTTTTACAAAAACGTACATGAAGTAATACTGGCAACATTGCTCTCGCCAAAAAACTTTTCTACAGAGTAAAACAAAAGAGAACGATGTGTTTTTGTTTTCAGTTCCACATTCAAAGGTAGGTTACGGAAGTTTCCGTCCTTTCTCGTGATATCGAATATTCATTCGCCATTTTATCACAATCTTCGCTCTGCGCTGCGGTGCTATCAACAGCGTTGTGGGTGACATCGATACTCGCTTGCCAAGACAGGGCCCGGGGGTTTATTACGGCTGACAGCGACGGGAGCGACACTGTATTGGCTCTGTCGATAGTTTGATGATCGGCCGCCTAATAGGTTTTGGTTTCAATACCGTTTATATGAAAGCCGAAGAAGGTTAATTACTTATTAAAACGTTTCTAATTTATGGTTGATTAGGGGTATGCGCTTTAATGAAGTTATTGACAAAGTGGCCTGGTGTCTTTTAAGTTGGTTAATAAGGATGTTGTGGTTAAACCTTCGCGCTTATTTAAAAAAATACGGAATACGGTTCTTTTACTTCTAGTGGTATTATAGTAGAGGATCCGAATAGGAGACGACCGCTTCGGGCTATTTATTCGGTAAAAAGTATCCCCACCCCCACCCTCCAACAGTAACGGGATGCATGTCTATATGTTAATTAGGACCCAAAAAAAGAGAAAATACCTATTTTAGTAGCAAAATCAATGGGATTTTTTTAATGAAAACAAGGGGTCCATATTGGCTTCGCTAAAGTTTATCACCCGAAATTGATTTTCCTAACGATTTGTACTCCTAATGATCACTGCTCCTAAAAAATGTTTTCCTAAAAATTTCGTTCCTACAATTTATTTTACTATTAACGTAGCTCATAAAACTCATATCTCTTAAAATTTTAAGTGCTAATGTCACTGATGTAACTTTTTTAAACTCCTATTTTTTTTTTAAATAACATTCTTAACGCAGGATTATTTTAAAGTTAAAGATGATCTGCTCTTTTATAAAAAAAAATAACCTCGAAGACGAAAGCGGGAGCGAAGCTCCCGCTTTCGTCTTCTAACCTATCCGCGATCCGAGTCGGTTTTGCCACTAAGTCCCTATTCCCTACTGCCTACGTAATGACGGACCCTACATAAAACAAATATAACAATGAACAATAGTGTAAAAGATGGTTATGTTGAGAAAATATAGGAAAACAAATAGTAGTATGATCGATGTTTATTGCAACGGACATTATGAAGTTGAATGATTAGGAATTCAGAGCGTTAGGAACAAAGTAGTTATGAGTAGTGATTATTAGGATGTAAATTATTAGGAACAACATTTTCGGATTTCCGATAATCGACATTAAAAATTTAGTTCAACTTTGGCGCACCCGAAAACAAGAGCCAAGCAGGGCAAATCATCCATATATGCGTTCATTTTCAAACAAATTCCATACGATACGATTATGATTTTCCAAGAAAACCCCATTCATATGGTGATCGTCGCCATAGTAAAAATACATCATCATGCCAAGATGTATAAACTGGCACATCTGTTGGTTGGGGGGGGGGGCATTTTTGCCCATCGTCCTTTAATATGGTAAGTAATATATGGCGAATAGGTAGGCTGATTTTTTTTCAGTCCGGTATGTAATAGATTATAGATTGTATTGGTTTTTTTTTTTTTTAATAATTAAAAAAAAAAAAATTATAAATTTGCAACTGCTTGTGTAATAGACAAATTATATACTAATTGCGCACGGAGTCATGTCAAATGTATTTCTAAAAATACGAAATTACATTGGTGAATTGTTTATATGCCAAAAAGCAACTTTAGCGCAAAAAGGTGGCTTACTAATACATTTAGTAACGTATTTAGAAGAGATCATAAATTATTCGAATCAACTTTAAGTCAACCTGCGTATATAATAATAAAAATAACCGGAGCGGGTTCCCAACCCTCATTAGCTTTCTCCTTCGAGTTTAGCTAAGAATAATTTACAAGAGCCAAGAATTTCACATTGCAACGGATAGAACAATTAGCTGGTATAATGGAAAAGAAACTTTACAAGGAAACTGAACTTTGAAACAAAGTGTTGGGAAAAATGAGTTTTTATTAGCTCGAATGACTGCAGCAAGTTAAAGTGTAAGGAGACCAGGTAATTGTTAACGGAACTGCAGACTTTGAGGAATTATTGCGAAGGAATTAAAATGCTTCAGGTATCCTTTATTCGCCTCGTTAGCCCTTTTTCTGGTTTAAAATATTATCTCAATTATCGCCTGTGCTCTAACGATAAAGTTAATGTTAAATACCATTTCCAAATGCGCAATTAAAGAATAGTTCGTTTTGTAATATAAAAAGTAATATAATAAAACTAACATCTATGTAGACATACATGGATGTTAGTTGTGTTTATTAACGCGGTTAAACCTAAGCTATCGTTTAACTTCTAATTTAAATAAAACAATATTGTATGTCATAACGATATAAAAGAGTACAAATTTTGAACACACCTGCCAAGGGTTTGTGACAACTTGCGGTTCAAAATTTGGACGTATGACGCAATGATGATGACAAAAAAAATGTTCAGATCAGGTATAGTTTGTTTTAAGGCTTAAAAAAATACATTTTGATGTTACCTTTGATTTACGCATACATTTAATACTTTTAGATTTTTAAGTTAATAACATCACTAAGCATGCTTGCTAATAGAACTGTAGTAAAATATGCCTCGTGTTTTTACAGAACTACTCCATGCTAATACGTCAGTTAAGTCACCCGATTTCTACGAGTTCCACGCCGTTGGTTTTAACAGTTACCACTTACGAGTTGCTACTGGGTTCGGGGGTCTATTCGGGCTCGTGTTATGGAACTCATTGTCAAACGCAAAGTTGGCTATAGAACCACGCTACTGGTTGGTCGCGCACGCTCGGGGTGGGTCCCGCGGTATTAGAGCACTTTATCGCGCCGGCCAGGCACCGCTCATGCGAGTCAATGCTCTACACGCGGCGCCAGAGCCGAGCGAGAGGACACACAGTAAAAGTGCAGGAGGTTTGTGGTTTTATCTGACTCGAAATGTATGGCATGTGAGCTGCAAATGACAAAGATGTTAAAAGAAATGCGAATGTTGAGATGGATATGTGGTGTAACAAGAGTGGATAGGATGGCGAACGAATGGATGAACGTATGTAAGAGAAAGTTTAATAGTGGCGCCTGTGAGAGAGATAGTGACGGAATTATCATGGTATTGCCATGTCATGAGGAGGAATGAAAGCCATGTGACGAGAAGAGTTTTGAATATGAGTGTGGAGGGTAAGACCTGAGAAAAGACGGATGGAATGTGTGAACAGCGATATGAAAAACAAGGAAGTGAATACTGATGTGAAGGCTGATAGTAATGTATGGTAGGAAACGAGGTGACGCGCCGACCCCAAATGATCGAGATAAGGGCAAGATGATCATATCTGGTATCAACTAGTTATCGATTACTCTGATCGATGCTCGTCCATGTTATAGTGGTTACTGTGGCGTTCAAGTATCTATATGGTACCAAAAAAGGGCTGCTTATGCGTGACTGGTTTTACAAGATGAGCTACATCTATGCATAGAGATACCTTGACTAACTCATAGTGAAATAGTTTGTTATTTTATCTGACAATTTAAACTATTAAAGTTTGCGTGTAAGTGTAAGGGTGAGCGTAGTAACTCTAGTAGCATGTATTGATCTCACTTTTTTTATTCGTTAATAAATAATAGGTATACATTGAATATGACAATGGACTGTCTCGTTTTCTCTCTGGTGCTGAAGCTTCAGAGCACTTCCCATGTTTGGCAGTTAGGGATTAAAGCTTAATTGCCAAATCAACAACCTTTTTTGCGTCGACTTGTCTGTTAGTTTCCAATTGATAGAGCGGACTTGATGGAAGTAAAAAGGGAATTGTTTGATTTTTATCTTGCTTTTCTTGGCGTTTATTTTGGTTTCGAGTTTTGGCCCGCAATTTTATTTGGCTACAGCATAAAACCTAAATGCTGCTATCGGACTTATTTAATACTCCTTGACTATTTAACAATATATTCCGTTACTATGCTGCTAAATTTTACTGCATAAAAAAAACAATTTACTTATTAAATAAATACATAGGCGTTCTTCCGTAAATATTCAGGTAAATAAATAGTAAACTCAGTATTAACAAATAACTTTTGTGTTGTTGTAATGAAAAGGCAAACAAGTGAACACCTGAGTACTAAGATACATACATACATACATACACAATTTATGCATATCAAGCGCTTTCTTACCGTCCATTTCTTACATTCCAGTGGTAGCAAGTAACTATCTCCCCGCACCTACCTACTAAGAATCGGCGTTAGTCGTTCCACTGGTGTCTCTAGGTAAATTAGGTTTAAGTTCTTTAGGCCCTGGCAGAATTATATCACCGTCGCGAATTTATTCGTCACATGTTGCTCATGTTTGCCAACTCCCGTGACAGTCGGAGGCTCTGCGCTCGAAGTTGTTGACGACTATATTTACCTGGGACAAACGGTCCAGTTAGGTAGGTCCAACTTTAAGATAGAGGTCACTCATCGAATCCGACTCGGCTGAGCAACGTTCGGGAAGCTTCGCAGCACCTTTTCGTCCAAATTACCGCAGTGTTTGAAGTCAAAATTCTTTGACCAGTGTGTGTTGCCAGTGATGACTTACGGATCTGAGACTTGGGCGCTAACAATAAGGGCCTCATAAGGAAGCTCAAAGTCACTCAGAGGGCTATGGAGAGGGCTATGCACGAGGTTTCTCTGCGTGATAGAATCAGAAATGATGATATCCGGAGTAGAACCAGGGTTACCCACATAGCCCGAAGAATAGCTAAACTGAATTGGCAGTGGGCGGGCACATTGCACGCAGGACTGATAGCCGATGGGGTCAGAAGGTTCTGGAGTGGCATCCGCGGACCGGAAGACGAGCTGTAGGTAGGCCTCCGACAAGATGGAGTGACGACCTCGTAAGGATCGCGAGAGCGCGGTGAATGCGAAAAGCACAAGGCCGTTCTGAGTGGAGAGCCTTGGGTAAGGCCTATGTCCAGCTGTGGACCTCTTTCGGCTGACATGATGATGATGATGACATGTTGCTGAGCTAGGAGCCTATTCGACGCCTTTTTTTTGTATTTTATTTGTATCTGTTGTGATTGAAAAAATGTTTTTATATATTTTTACTTTCGGAAAACATGGTATACGACTGTTTTAGCCAGTTGACCTCGATATTCCGAGTCGGTAGACGTGGTGACATTCAAGGACGATAGCGATGCGAAACTGCACGAGGTCCTCATAGACCACCCGTAGGTATAAAGGTCTATAAAATATCCCGAACAAAACCGTAAAACTCACGAATTCAATCGAGTCTCATAGTATTTTTGTTACAATGCTCGTACCACCGAAATAATACCCGGGGCGGGTACACTGAATCAAACTTTTTGTGCGTACGTAAGCGGTTGAGACCCGGGCAGCGCCAATTATGGTTCAGCTCTACTGGGTTCTTCTTAAATCCATGGAAAAAGGAATTTATCGATACATTTAAAGTAACAATTCTGACAAAAAGCAAGATTTGAAAAGCCGATTTTAGAATGGCGGCCTTTTTCATGTTCCTGGTAAATAAGGTTTTTGTTATTCGACCAGTTCGATTCCCGGTTAAAGGTAGACGAATTAAAAAAAACATAAATGCAGTAATAATTGTTTTCAAAAATAAATGTAAGTCTCTTCTGTGTACAATGTTTACGGTAGTAGCTATACATGTGGCGTTCGTTTTTTCCACCATATACATAACCGATTTTTTAATACATAATAATAATTATGTAGGAGTGTTGCTGGTTTTAAGAGGAACCCTGACTTAAACTTCATCTTTTTAAATGCATTGTAACATGTTATTGTACGTAATAAATGTAATAAAATATCCGCGTATTTAACGTTACATAATCTAATTCGCATTTCCAAGTCTAATTTTGGTAAATTATTACCTACCTATTTAATTGTAGCATAGCAGCATATTTAATTGTCTATCCGTATCTCGTGTTATTTTGGAAAATGGGTCCTAGAGTTAAGTATTTTATTATAGTTATAAATTTAAACCCCGGTAGAATGGTAGTCCCTTCTATAAGAGCTGATACATCTGAAACGATTCAATAGTTTTTTTTTTAACTTGCTGAGAACCATCCTGATTGGCAAACCTTTTTTTAAACCGCATCCTAATCGGTACATCCATTTGGGAGCTATGATGACACGGACAGACAGACACATACGAGTAGATACACAGATACCTAATTACACGTAACTTATCTGTGGTTAAAATTGGTTGTAACCACGAATAAAAGTTTTTTTCATTTTAATTTGTTCCCACTTTGTATCCTTAAAGTTTCTGCCAGAAGCTCCTCTAAAATGGCCAGTGAGCCTTAAACTCTTAACAATGTATACTCCAACTGTAATTACGGACCCGAATAAACTAGCCCCAACAAAAAGGTCGATCGATCTTTTTGCATTAGGGAAACTTAAGGCTTAGGAACTTGCCCCAAACAACATAAGGCCATTAGGCCGGACACAGTGTGGTTAACTTTAGTTAAGTGCCTTACTACTGAATTAGCTTATTTGGCTTCACGGCGTGACATGGTTTGGAATAACCCAATATCAGAGAACTATAGTTTACCTACCTGCACGTTCAGACACGTTCATCGTTTGGGGGATGCGGCGGTTGTATACAGGTGGAAAAAACTACCGCCAGATGAATGGCAACTACCTTACATACTGAAAATAGCCAAGTTTACACAAACGAGACTTGCTTATTGTTATTTATGAAAACAGTGATTACTGACAGGGAATCGTAGTGGTCAAATATGACAAAACAATACAATTGTGTTTTTGTTACGGTCTTTTTAGGGTTCCGTAGCCAAATGGCAAAAAACGGAACCCTTATAGATTCGTCATGTCTGTCCGTCCGTCTGTCCGTCCGTATGTCACAGCCACTTTATTCCGTAACTATAAGAGCTATACTATGGAAACTTTGTAAGTAGATGTATTCGGTGAACCGCATTAAGATTTTCATACAACAATAGAAAAAAAACAATAAACTTTTGGGGTTTCCCATACTTAGAACTGAAACTCAATTCTTTTTTTTTCGTCAAACCCGTACTTGTGGGGTATCTATGGATAGGTCTTCAAAAATGATATTGAGGTTTCTAATATATATTTTTTCTAAACTGAATAGTTTGCGCGAGAGACGCTTCCAAAGTGGAAAAATGTGTGTCCCCCCCCCCCGTAACTTCTAAAATAAGGGAATGATAAATGTAAAAATAATATATGATGTACATTACTATGCAAACTTCCACCGAAAATTGGTTTGAACGAGATCTAATAATTAGTTTTTTTTTAATACGTTATAAATCGTAAACCGCATTTTACCTTTCATTCAATCAACTCCAATATAATAAAGAATAAAGAAAAACATTTATTTAGATGTATAGTGGTACGGAACCCTACGTGCGCGAGTCCGACTCGCACTTGGCCGGTTCTTTTTGTTTAAAACATGATTTTATAGTTTTTTCATATTCGACCGGTTCGATTCCCGGTTAAGAATATAATATAATAAAATATATTTTCAGACCTTTCAATCCATCGTAGTTAACCTAGACGAATTTTCGAAAATCCATAAATGTACAATTGGCTATTTTTAATATTTAAGGTAGTTGCCGTCCATGTGGCGTTCGTTTTTTCCACCCTGTGTAGTAGTAAAGCCAACACAACAATAATTCTGAGGCTCTATTCTACTCGGTAAAACCATATTGTTTTTGACACGTTATGATATTGCTTTTAATCCAGCTGCCATTACTGTCAAGTTAATATGGTTATATGGATATAATCATCATTTCAGCCGAAAACGTCCACCGTCCACTGAATATAGGCCTCTGCCAAGGTTTTCCACTAAGACCGGTCCTGCACCACTTGCGCATGGCGGTGAAGTAGTAAAAAACACATATGACATGGTAAATGGGAGTGACAGGGAGAAAGCAAGGCAAAACGAATTTATCTGATAAAATACGACGTCGTATAATTATTAAAGATAAAAATGAAAACCAGTTCACTACACCTGCGTAGGTTCTCAAAGAGTTAATCGAAACAGATGTAAAACTAAATAAAGTTAGTAATTATTCTGTAGTTTGAAAACTTATTCAGGAGGGAATACGGGTACGAGTATCGTGAGGGCAACGTAAGGCTTGAAAAGTTCTTTGGCCTGTCATGTTTATTTCTATCTCAACCGACAAAAGTTTGCCAACAAATTTATTCATACCACTATGGACTTAAATAGACAACTTTTCACTTTGACGTGCCTAAACACACAAAGAAGAAATTATGATTTATGAAAAAAAATAACAACAAGGAATATATCCCGAAAGGTATTCGTGATATATTTCTTTTCTTTTCTTTGTTGATTTCTTTTTTTTTTTATCTAGAGTTTTTTAAAATTGGGGCGCGTCTCCCAATAGTGCTTCGACGGTATAAGAAGGACGCTTACGCTGATAGTGTAGAGGAGCAATTACGTTAAGAGTAAAATCAGTCATTTTTTCTGCATGACCGAGGAAACCATGTGTTCTGCCTCCAGTCTTGGGCAGTCATGTACCTAATAATAGGCTTAGACTTTGGTTTAAAGTGAGCTTCGTTTAGTAATTCTGTTACCAAATTGATTTCGTGATGTTGAGGGCGAATTTATTGCAAAAATTGAACATTGTGACATCTGTGCCACTACCGTGACTTTTACAGTGACCGTACTCACTAGCGATGGTGTAAATTATTTGTACTAAAGATCGCTAGTACTATCAGTCTAATGGAACCTTGACCGATCTAGAACTTTGTTAAAGTGACGTTATGACTCAAGTTGTAAGAAATGTCAAACAAATTGTTATGCAATATCTCTGTGACACCGTTCTATGTTCCAATAGGCTGACAGTACGTTAAATTAACTATTGTTATGTATTTTGCGGGTGGTAGGACCTTGTGCAGGGTCCGTCCGGATCGCTAACACCATCTTATCCACTAACCTACCGCCAAACAGCGGGGATAAGACAGCCGGTGTAATGACTAGCATAGAGGCATTCTATCTTAGTCCTCAGGGTTGGCAACGCATTTGCAGTCTGAGGATTGCAAAATGTGAATGTCTATGGGTGACAGTTTCCACTTACTACCATCAGGTGGCCTGTGTGCTCGTTTGTCTTATCTATGCGATAAAAATAAAAGCATTACCGACTGTAACCTGTTGCCGTAGGACTTCCTCCTATGAGTTGGTTACGTTTACTTGTAGACGACAATCAATCAGATTTAATTTGAATAAAGTCGTTTCATAACTTGAATAAACTTGTGATCTAAACAAATTTAATAACTGTAACTAGAACATTTCTATTCAAGGCCCGTTCAGACCCGAACTGTGAAGTTTCGCTCTTCTTTGTCCATAAAAGAAAATCAATGTAGTGAAAGTTTAGGTACGGTAACACTCACAGGCATGTGTATAGATTCATCCCTAGTTGAAACTTATTTATCGCAAAGCTGTTCAAATTGGTCGGAATGGGGAAGGCCGAGTTTATAAATGATCGTGAGTTTTTTCTTAGGAACTATCTTGCCGACGTTAAATAAAAAAATCATTAATAAAAAACCGGGCACGAGCATGTCGGACAATGCTCTGTGTAGGGTTCCGAAGCCGTAACTACAAACAAATTTAGATCTCGCAACAAACTTAAACTATGCCGTTGGAAAACTGTTATCCCCATTCATCGACATAGGTCGCGGTCAGTTTACCAACAAAGCAAATAAGGTGGTTATAAACCATTTAAACCGTTTGTAACTCAAGAACCAAGGAAGTCTACTTAGTCGTGATAGTTTTCCTATTAAATTTATTATATTTGCTTTCTGCTGCGGGGGGGGGGGGGGGAGACGACACTTGACTCTAACAAAGATTAGCGCTTTATATTCCATAAACGGAGCCCAAAATTAAAATAAAAAAATATATCACAAACCCGCAATATTTTTGAAAGACCTATCCAACGACACCCCACAACTACGGGGTAAACCTTGTAATACCCCTTTTGTTGGCGTGGACCACCTCCAATTTAGAAGTCAGTCAATAAATTCCATCAGAAACGGGTTAAGTGTGTTTCAAAAGACCTGTGAAAAGCAGCAGTATGCGAGGAATAATCAACCAATATGATTGCTTAATTTTCCCAGCCACGCAAATCGACGCTTCCCATTGGTGGATGTGATGTCTTGTATGGTTTTGGTGAAATGAATGAACTTTCTTTACTCTGACAAAAAGAAGCGTGAAAAACTGTGTTTTGTTTCACATCTATATCTGTCCGTGGGTGTATTTTATCTACAGACAGACAGTAATTAGTTAAGTAGCTTTTCTATCTCTTATTTCGTCATTCAGTGTAAATTAAAACAGGCAAAGAAAAAGAGCAGATTTTATACATCTTTAACTGCGTTTGTAACCCGAACCCTTTCTTCCTGATCTACGTTGTAGAGTCAAGGCGCAGGTTAAGTGCGGAAGCTGTGGCCATATATTGTACCCACTGAAAATGCTGACTTTTCAAATGCAGAAACCTTTTTAAAACCATTTTTAAAAATGACGCCGAATAACTTTGACTCTACTTCCTTTTGCTGAAGTTTGTTTTGACTGTATTTTTACTTTGACACGTTATCATACTGTCAATGTTACTCTAATATGCTTGACATTAATGGCAGCCGAATTAAAACCAGGGCCTCTATTCTACTGGGTGGCTGGCCTTTGACTTTTTATGGTATTGTTTTTTAGTCGGCTGGAATTACTGTCAAGTACATAAAAGCTATCAAAACGTCGACAATACGATAACAACTAATCTCGGCTCAGTATGATAGCATATATCAGTTCGTTATGACGTAGCTATGCAGTTCAGTTTGAGTTAAAGGACAGAGCTATATAACTGCTATAGCTCTGTCCTTTACGCTTGCCCGTAAAATGAACTGCATAGCTAGGTCATAATAACCCCCCTGTTATATCAGATCCAATGCACCAAGGTATTGATGTGGCTGATTGTACTTCGTGTTTTGACAAGGGATCGGCAGATTTCCCTCACGAACTTTTAAAATATTTTTTTCAGATTGATACAATTACCAAAGAAAATTCAAACTGTTATTATCGTATGTTTATTTTGTAATCGCGAGATACTTATATTATTAAGAATCATAAAAAAAAATATGGGTGATTGAATACAGCTACATAATAGGGTATTTCTGTAAAATATGTAAAGTTTTGTATTACGGTGATGATAATTGAAAATTTTCTATATCCAAATCAACAAGATTCTAAGAAAACTCTTAACTCCCTCATTCATAAACGCACTATAAACATATTATAGTTAAAAGATGACTTGACCGTTTCTGTAGGGTGGAAATGTCAGAATGACAGATCAGGATTATTTGAAGCACAATTTAGCTATTTTGCGTTTATGAATAAAACACTATAGTAGCGTGTAAAACGGCTAAAGGCGAATTTAACTCAATGAGAGGTAATTTTATTTTCAGAACGAATCGCAAGTTAATCGAGAGTTAATCGGTTTTACGTTTTACCAATGATAATTCTCAGAATAGTGAAAATATTCGGATTTATTTACTATATATACCACCGTTTAACAGAGTTATTCCAAGAATTATTTAATCGCGCCCACATCTCGTTTTGTTCTGCCAGTGCTGGGAATAACAGTGCCCGTTTGCCGTTTGGTGTAATTTACTTTATTTAGCTTATTTTTGTGTGTTTATAACTGTGATGCAATGCAATGTGCATATATTTTTGTGTTATGTGGGCAATAAATGGTTTTGAATTTGAATTTGAATCCTTTCTAAGTAGAACCATATTTCCTTGTTCAAAAACGCTAACGAAAACTTGTAATCTCCATTTTGTCACAGTATCACACAGTGATTAATTAACGAAGGACTTGGCATTGTGACCTGAGTGAGATACCCGTCAAAAATATTAATTATCTACCGGGAAGATAGCGGACATTATTCACCGAGAACTTAAGCTCGAGACGACTTTAAGCTTATGTTATTATAGGCTTTATTTCGTAGATAATGAAGCTGAAATGCAAAATCATTAGTAATTTCTGTATCGTAATAAAAGATGATGTAATTATAATTTGATAGCTCCATTCTCGTGAAATGTAATACCTTAATAACGGGATTTCGAGCCATCAAATTGCTCGAAATTATTTTCATAACGAATATTATTAAGCTTCCTAACTACAATAGCTATATTTTAATTTCACTTAGGGCCACAGTATAATAATCAGTGATACTACACAAATACGTGAACGAGTGCCGACCAGCGACAAATAAACCCAGTATTTTTTTTATACCAGGTTTTGGTAAATAAATAAAAATGTTTATACAGTAACTGGGCTGCACCGGTAGTAAAAAACGTCAAAAATCGACCAGTATAGATATTCGTCTAGATTAATTATTATATACTAATTTTTTGACTAAACGTTTTACAACGTTGACTCTTTGGTACCGAAATGAATAGAAACCCTTCATCACGATTATGATTGTATTTTTGGACATTAAGGTCAAGTGAAACCTTTAAAAAAAGGAGTAATAATAAGAATTTTCACCATCAAGTAATAACAGATTTACTGTATTATTCTCTGGTATTTGCAGTCGAATACTCTTTCAAAATGAATGAATGGCAAGGCTTAAAAAAATGACTTACTTATTAACTTTGCCTCACTATTTATTAAATCACGTACCCTCCTGATTTACAATCAACGTTTAGAACTTATAAACAGCGCTCGCTTGCCAAACCACGATTTGTGCGCTACGGCCATGGATTGCGTTTATGGGCTAACACGGTCGTCGATAAACACTTCCCGGGAATCATATAACGAGCAATATTTCATGCATTTTCCGCTAACTTTCCAACACTGAACTTTCTGTTGTAACCGTGTTAGAGCGCTGCTCCAACGCTGTTATGGAGTTGTCGAATGTCAAAGGATTTTCATGCGAGAAGTTAGACGCCATTTACAATTTGTTGAGTTTTCTCGTGGATGATAAAGCTAGCTAATTAATTCGTTATGCAGTAAATAATAGCTATTAAACCACAAGGTTTATGGTGCAATGTGAAAGTCCTCCTGGTTGCTGTGCCCGACAGGGTTCGTAATGTATATAAAATTTAAAACGGATCGAAACTAAAGCTTCGTGCCGGTCATGTGTTTGATTTCCAATTTCACGGCACCGCGGCTGTAATTCTTTTATAATTCCTATTTTTTTCTTATTTATATATCTTCTAATCAGTACAGTTTGTTCTTATCTTTGACGATTATTTAAAACCGCATTCTATTTGGAGTTGGAGATATGTTTTTGGCGGCGTAGCTGCAGATAAGCGCATCGTATCATAGATCTCTTCTTATCACAAAGATGTATATTTGAATAAATTAAACCCTAAGTATAAGATTAATTTGCTTAATGTACTTCTGCTATTTAACAGATTTGACCGTATACTGTTTAGGCCGACAGTGATGGCAATAGATAATAGATGACAATAGCTACCTAGGAGTAGGCACATCTACATAAGAATCCGTCCCAAAATCACCATCGCCGTCTTCGCGCTGGTGGGTCTCTGAGATACTTACCCTATACTTCCAGCACCTTTCAACCCTTTGTCCTTCGCCTTCAAAATCATCGTATAAATATACCGGTTCACTCACCTCGGCCAGCATATATTGGTATCAAATTTGAAGCAATCGCAACATTATCCAGAGGCCTTCAAATCATGGTTAGATTTGTCGTTGACAATAACACCGCCAACTGCCCCGTCATGTAAACGAGCTATTATCCGACCATTTCACGAGGTGTGCACTGACAAACACCAGGTATGCATATGCAAGTGTATGGTAATACCCGGGTCTAGAGCTAGGAACGTTTGGGAAACAAAGGATCGTGAAAATCCTAAACCATAAATAATTGGGACGAAGACCAAACGCTTGTTTCCTCTTTATTTCTATTTTTTTTCAAATAAGGCGAGTTCACCAAGAATAGTACACGGACTTTATTTACAGTTGCATCTCACTCTTATAAGTATAGAAAAAGGAAGATGCTAAGAGTAATATAATATAATAGTTATACTTAATTAAAAATCATCAATCACTTTGAATTGGTTATTAAATTAAATATATATATATATATATATATATATATATATATATATATATATATATATATATATATATATATATATATATATATATATATATATATATATATATATTATAAGCATTATAAGCATTGATAAGCATTTATTTACTGTGTATATTCACAAATAAATGTAAATAAAAACCGTATCAGTATTAATTATGCACAAAAATGGAGGAACTTAGACTGGTAGGCAGTAGTGGCAGGACTACAATCTATTGTAAGTATCTTCTAGGAAGCTTTACATCGGTTACTGTTACAAATATTGAAATACAATGCTGCGTGACCCATACTGATGCCACACTACCACTACATGTGATTTTAAGATTAAATCATAAGTTGAATTTGGTGATGGTGCTGTGTATGAAATTGATTTCATATTTCATTTTCATGTTATTTCATAAAAGTATATGAGTTGTAATTAGTCTTACAGAATTAGCAGTTGTGTAGTATAGAAGTTTACGCAACATTGCTTCGTCGATGCAAAGCAGAAACGAAAATAAACATTGGAATAAACTGCAATATTCAACGAATACTGTGCATAAAAACCTTAGCAAAACTTTATTATTTTCCTGGTCAGAGCAAACAAAATCTACATGAACGAGACAAACCAATATGCGCTGCTATTTTCTGGTCAGCCACTCAGTGCATCTATGTCGAACTGGTTTTGTGCAAAATCGATGCACCGACTAGAAATTTACAATTAGTGCGAAGCTAAACGGGCGTGCAAATAAAAAGGAAAACACAATCAGCAACTTCCATTTTAGAATCATTGGGAGCGCTTCTAAATTTGAATTCTCTAGAGAAGCCATATAATACCGTGAAACTTTTCTACCTGCATCACAGCGGTCCCCCTGGCTTTGTGTTGGAATAAAAGTTAACAATTACGTTATTGTGTTGACGTAGGTTTATTTTTAAATCCCCTCAAATATTCGTAATGGCAATTTACGCAATTAGGTTTCATGCTTTTCTCAAATTTGCCCCGAAAAGGAGGTTTCTCGTTAGTAAAACAAAGACACAAAGTGCCTCATTTTCTTCCCAAGAGTAAAATAAACATATGAGACACCGTTATGATTGACAGAAACGCGATAAAATTATAAGTAAATAAAAATTTCTCGAGAGATAAAAATGTGAATCTGCTATTAAACTCCCTGCAGTCGAAATGAAAACTAAGAATTTCGCAAGTAATTTTATTTTATCTTGACTAAAATAAGTAAACCTACGCCCGACCAGCACTTGATCGATTCGACGGGTTTTACAGTCCAACTTAGGTATAGTATCGCCATGGCCATCTGTCAGTCTGTATGTCACACTTTTTTTCTCAAAAGTTACGTACCTAGTTATTCTCACCCCTTAGCGGCTCCTACAGTATAAGTATACTGAAGTCTGGAAAATATCTGAGATGAAAGCTCATATTATTAATAACGAATGTAAAAGAAAAATTATCACGAGTAATTTTAAGCGTTATTAGTTCTTGTGTTATAGAATGGTTATAGACAACAGCTAACTAAAATGTTTATACCTAAGAGCCAAAAGAGAAGAGAAGAGAAGAGATACAAAAGCCACAAAAGGAAGCACCATAGAACTACTAGAAAAGTAGCTCATACTTGTGGTTTTAGAGATAGTTTTAAGGTCCCGTAGTCAACAAGGAACCCTTATCGTTTCCTCATGTCCGTCTGTCCGTCTGTTGGCGGATTAACTCGGAGACGCTTCGCTTGTTACTACAAAACTGTAATTTGACATAGTTATATATTTACATTTTGCCGATAAAGTTAAAACATTAAGTACGGCATTTTTACCTTCTTTGTGTATTGTGCAATAAAGTTTAAATAAAAGATAAATAAATCAATTGGTATTTGCTAGTTAGAAGAATATCGTAAATATAGGTACCTACTGTATATGCTGTTGCCACTATTTTAGTGTTGGCACTTTTATAAATTAATTAGTAATTATTAATATATTAAGGCACAAATCACTTTTGCATCGATACAATACATTTTCAAAGGTGAACTTATCTCTTCCAGTAGCTGATTTTCGAGTTAATTTTGTACTAACCATTTTTTGAACCTTATATGTTTATATTATTACTGACAAACTCCATAGGTAACAGGACCGCTTCTGTCACTTTCTCATATGATAAGGCTTAAATGCAACATTTATTAACGTTCATGTAACTGGGCATTCGTAGTAATATGAAATAAACATTAAAGTTGTTTAATTCATTTCATTAGAACCGCGATTCGTCTATTCATAAATCATAATACAGCGTGAAGTTTATTTCATGCCCCGTTGGCTTGCAGTGGACGTTTATATAAAAAGAGGACTGCAATGTACGTTACGGATTTTAATTATATAAACCTTTATAGTTCTTTTATGTAGTCAGTATTGCGTTTTATTAAAAGGTATTGAAATTTGTCAAGTGTAGATTAAGTTTTTAGTGTTTTTTATACGGTAGGTCCGCATTTAGATGCAATTAGATTCCAACAGTCCAATACCTAATTAAAAAATGCTATCTAGTGTATCAAATACAAAGTAAGATCGTCAGATTACTCCTTCATATTTATACCTGTAGTATAAAACCAAGACGATTCCCGCCATCTGTCCCTCTGTATTTACGGTTACATCTTTTAAACTACGCAATGGAGTCACTACTCCCTTATAAATCAATAAAGTCTTGTAAGCATCTTATAACGGTTAGTAGCTCGTTGGACAGGTTCCGCTGTATCATTGCTTTACAACACAAATTGGCTATTAACTCCGTGAGGCAAGGAGGCTTTGATCGCGGAGCAGCACTGAACATCGGCTTGTGCATTATAAACAGGACGTATTTGACTAATATGACAATATGGCATAACAATAGATTGATACACTGTGGAAACTTAGCCAAAAAATGTGGGACAAGTTCGGAAATATAGCGGTTTGTCTAAAAAATATCAAATCAAGATTTTTGAAAATGTCACACGAGAATTTTCGAGAAGAACATTTTACACGCTACATTTAACAACACCCAGTTGCTGAGAAACGTGTCAAACATTTCTCCAAAATGGCGGGTTAATACATTAGCAACCTTGGGATCTATTTTAAATATTTATTTTAGATGAGAATCAGAATCAGAATAATCTTTATTCAAGTAGCTTAACATAATAATAAACTCTTACAAATAATAACATAATAAAAAACTGAAACGTCATTGTAGCGACTTGTCTGCTCTATTTAATTAAAATAGCTTGTGACGAAAAGTTGTATTATCTTCGTTTGTCAAAACAGTGATGTGCTTTTGAGTTCGCGATTGCGAAAGTATTTTTTGAATAGGTACATATTTACAATTTTATTTTTTCCGATTCAAATAATATTTTTAATTTTATTCCGGACCCCATTTGAGAAAAAAATGCGTAATCAGCTTAGGCTATTACCTATTTCATCGAATATACAGAATTATACGGAGACCCGTTTCGAATATTAATTGGAAGAGAGCATCCGTAAATTACGAATACTTGATAAAGGAAGACAATTGGAGGAAGTTAATGCATTAATAATGAACTCTGAAGGTAATTCGGTTTTAAATGGAATAAGATTCAAAATGGAAAATGAACTCTTAGAAATAATATAAACTAATGTTGTGACAAGAAACGCGATAGAGTTAAAATTGTTCGCGGCGTTTATTCAACACTAGTTCGACTACGGAACCCTAACAAATGTATAAAAATGAATCAATCCGTATTTTATTTTGTTTGGCTACGTCACCGAGGTTAAGGTAAATACGGAAGATTTAACTAAAGGTATTCTACGTTCAGCTTCAGAAATCCTGTTACACGGAGCGCGTTCCTTCACCCTACACGCTCCATACTTGGCTGCGAACCAGATATTGCGATAAATATGTTTACCGCAACATTACCTAGATACTACAACCTTGGTTGAACCTCACTTTGTATAGTGGTCTCTTACGAAGCGCTGGTAGAATTTTCACGTGTAGAAGTGCCCGTGCGCCCTACTTACTGAATAAACATCTTTTATCCTTTTTTATGTATTTGCCTATGTGTAACTAGTGTGATTTTAATACTGTATTAACTATTCCCTCCATCACTATTCTATTTGACGACCTGGTTAGCCTAATATACTTATGTATATGTGTATGTTTGTATGTATGGATGTATTTAAACACTTTATTGTACAAAACAAAGACAAACACAATACAATGAATATTTTCTAGTTGGTAGTGACCCTGCCTACGAAGCTAGCGGTCTTGGGTTCAAATCCCGGTAACGACAGATATTGGTGTGACGAGCTCGAATATTGGTGGTCACGGATGTTTTCTATGTATCTAAGTATATATTCTCTATATAAGTATTTTCTACCGTTGCCTAGTATCCATAGTACAAGCCTAGAGCTTAGTTTGGGAATAGGTCAACTGGTGTGTTTTTGTGCCCTGATATTTACTTATTTATTTTTCCTATTGACAGTGTTTGGACTTTATTTCACATGTGTCATAGTCAGTCAAACATAAAAGCACTTTTTAACACTCGTGCTTTGAAATTATGTTTCATGTTATTTCTCAAGAGCTTTGAGGTGCGGTGTGGTATGAATCCATCAATTTCCGTAATCGATTGTGCACTCAGGGGCGAATAATTTTAGTGAAAAATATGCAGGAGAATATTTAGCGGTGCTCTATAATGTTGGAATTTCGTATGGAAAGGAAGTTTTCTATGCATAATTTATCTAAAGCAGGATTTGAGACGGGAACTTTGAAATTTTAATGCAGATTTTAATACTTATACTTTTGCTCTTTAATAGTGTTTATCTGCTTGCTTTTAAATTCTTTGACAGTAACGATAAATAACTTATAATATAACTTATAAATATGTAAAAAGTACATACCCTACGTGTAACTACTTACATTAAAAACCTCTAAGGTTCAGGAACAAAATAATAATCGTGCTCATCACAGAAATTTTCTGGGTACCTTGTACCTGGAACACACCGGGACATCTAACATCGTTCATTACAACTTCGTTGTCATCGAATGCTTTATCATACTGTTATGTTGATGTAAATATTACGTACGTGGAGTAGGTACATTTGAGAGAATGCATAATAAAACTCAGCTTAACTGGAGAACCAATTAAGTCTAGAAATTTCCTGAATGGTAGTGGTGGTGGTGGTTTAATTTGATGCTTTGCTAAACTGTTTCAGCTTAAACACCGCAAAACAAACAGATGCTGTGTTACTCCTAGAATAGCGGAGGTGCTGCTGTGCTCTGAGCATACTATTAAAACAAAAGTAGCGATTCCACGTAATCTTAACCAGTTCACATTCAGTTCGTGGAAACATAATTATTATAGGATCGAGGATCATCTAATAGACAAAAATACATGGCCTAAACCCGAAACTTAGTCAATAATAATTTGTTCAAATGCAATAATACTTTATCTTGTCTAGGGGACATCGTTGATGTAGGAAAACATATCGAAACTTTTATTTGGTCGGTGTTTTTTTTTCTTCCTTTTCTTACTCTATTAATCTCCCAAGATTTTTGGCATGTTTTCCAGCTGAACTACGCATGTTATTTGATATTATATTTAATTTAATATTTATAGCTTTATATAATGCTTATACTAAGTAGTAGGTACCATTGTAATAGGAAATATGTTTAAAAAATGACTGACTGCTGAGTTTCTTGCGGCGTTTCTTCTCAGCAGGGGTCTCCTCTTGGGAAGCGCTGGTGTAATCGTGCCCGTGCAGCCTACTTACTGAATAAATGACTTTTAATAAAACATATTTTTGTTTTTGTACCAACGTTTACCGTGCTTTCAATAAACTCTTATCATTATTAACTATTCACTGAGTAGAAACAATGGTGACCCTAAACGTGCGGCTCCACTGAGGCGGAGACGAACGGAGCGGAGCGGACCTGTGCCAATATTAACCAATAGAAGGGGCATGCGGTCATGTCGAGCGCGCCTTGCTCACGTAAGCTTAGATTCTATTGGTTATTATTGGCTCCGCTCCGCTCATCTCCACCTCAGTGAAGCCGCAGCCTACATCAGAATTGATAGTTATTAAACGGTCCAAACGATTTTCGTGAAACATAGTTAAGAAAGATCCCGATATAACAAACATTATTTAAAGTAAAAACAGCTTTTGAATCGGTCTATCACATACACAGACATACAGTATGTGTATTATACTTATTAAGGGTTAAAGAGTGTTTACCTTCACCAGTAATCTAGCAGCAAGTAGCGCAAACCGCACGTAAGTAACACTACCATCAACTTGAGTGCACACTTGGAGAGTATTCAACACCTAGGTTGCTACTATACTGCTTTTACTAAAGCCGGGTACACACGCGCGAGCTATAACCATTGCAGATATAGTAATGAGCTTTTAGTGGAACTAGAATCAGTAGCAGTTTCCACATTACAACCTCACGTACGGCATTTGCAGTTACAGAAGCTGTATAAACTGAGAAAACGCGGGAAGAGACAGATATATGACTGCTATAGCTGTCTTTTTGGGTTTGTTCGGACTACATTAGTAATTTAGTAGAGTAGCGATTATTTTAAAGTTTTATTTATACCTTTTATTTTTGGGACAAGCTTTTGTTTCCCACTATCTATTTTTAAAGTCATTATCGGCTTACTGATACCAAACTAATGAGTCCCAGCAGCGGGGGTACATTATGTATAGCCGAGATCCTGTCGCTTCCTTCCGACGCCAACATCAGACCAGCTCTTAGATAATATAATAATGCATTGTCATCAGGTTTACTTATTTGTTCTTAATTTCAGCACATTCCACTAATGTAAACACGTTCAAAAATAAATTGTAAGATTTGACCTAAACTGACATAGGTACTATCGGCCAAATGAAACCTGAAACAGCCTAGAACGCTGTCGCAGTGACAGTATAGAACAATTTGTTTGACACTTCTTACGACTTGAATCATAACGTCGCTGTGACACAGTTCTCCAGTGGGTCATGGTTCCATTGGGCTGATAGTACCTACATAAAAACAATGCAAACGTTTGTAAAAATATAATAAAATCGATCTACTTAAATAAATCATTTACTAGGGAGCTTGCCGTTTCGTCAAAACATCTTTGGTCAAATGTATCATTTCCCAAATTTTTCATTTGTCAAACCAATGTTATACAATGTTTTCGCAATTTATTTCAATACCATCGTGTAGAACCCTATCCTTTGGTGTTAGGTTAGGTTAGTTTTTATAAAATCCTGAAATAATTTACGGTTACAGAAAACTAAGTAGTTTGGCAAATGAATGAATGTAGATTGTTTTTGCGAATGGTCCCATGTCAGGGCTCTTCTTATTTTATATCATGTCGAGCGAAAACACCCTTTGGAATTTACTTTACTCGAAGTATCACCTTTCGTTTGCGTTACCTGGGCTTCTAAACTTGCGGTTCTGTAGCTGGAGTAAATACGAACATTTAATCATGTGGCACGCTTTCGAGTCTTTTCTATTCAAAAACGTATTCTGAACCTATTTTTGGTCATAGACAAATTATCGTTACCGAAAAGGGGATTGACATAAGTTGCCTGAAGATCGCGTCGAGCGCTTATGTTAATTCATTTCGAAAATCGTTTACGTTAGCGTTAAGCACCTTGTGTAAAGTAACAACGTCACATCATCAAGAAAATGTGTGTGGCGATGGATATCATCGCCCCTTATTATGTATTTAGTACTGATGATAGCAAGTCGACATCGACGTTCTTTCGATATAGCTGAAAAATGTTGACACAGTTTAAGTAAAAAGCATCGTGTGTGTTTCAACATCAAATATAAATATATGAAAATCGGGGTGATCATGTCATTTCATTTTATTTCTTTCAATTAGGTATAATCTCACATAAATGAATCTAGCCCCAAACTTAGGTTTAGGCTTTCACTATAAGTATATAACAACGATAAGCATACTTATAAAGTAAATTAAATACTTAAATACTAACAAAATATCCAAGTCCCAGTAACAAATGCTCACTCAAAATATTTGTCTTTTTTTCTATTTTTTTTTATGTCACAGAGAAGGCAAACCTACACATAGGCCACCTGATGGTAAGTGGAAACTGTGACGCATAGATATTCGCATTCACAAGACTGCAATCCTAAGACTGCGAATGCGTTGCCAATCCTGAGGACTAAGATGGAATGCCTTTATGCTAGTCATTACACCGGCTGTCTTATCCCCAAACCGGAACACAACAATGCGAACACTGCTGTTTGGCTACCGCCAAGCCTACTAGACCTACCTCTCATGGTGGCCTCCCAAGTAGGCCTGTTTTGAACACTCTCTCATGTTTTAATTTATCAATGCAGAAAGGGACAGCACGCGACTTAAGGCTATATTCAACACGATGAAAGATTATTTGAAAGTTTACAACATTAAATGAAAATGTATTGGAACACATTTCTTAGTAATCATTTGTTAATTATGTGGTTACATAATTAACAAAAAGTTTTTAGAGTGGTTGGTAATCCTGTAGCTCTGCCTACCCCGCTCTGGGAATGAAGGCGTGAGTGTATGTATTATGAATTAATGAGTTAAAAAGTAAGTTCTTATGGTCTATCCCAAATAAAACACAATCTTGTAGTAGTTTCCTGGCCCAACATACAACTGTGTTTGAAGCAAGTGGTAACGTTATACGTCGAGAAAATAGGCTGCCGCGTCTGCATTAATTTCCACTACCATCCACTTACCTTGTCTATGATATACCTACCAATATACACAGACCCGCCTCCCCCTTAGGGATGAAAAGAGAACTGGGTAACACAGGGGTCTGGTGCATGGTGGTTGGAGCTCAGTTTACGCAGCTCAAATGTGGTAATGAAAGCCCGCTAACGGATACGTAGCGAGTGTGGGGAATTTAAAAGTGGAAATGTTTGCTCGTAAGACGGTCGTGAATTCAATTGTTTTTGAGTCCAGTGGTGTTCCACATTTTAGCTAGGAATAAAAATAAACTCGCGCAGTACTTGTAGCATCTTAATACTATTAACTTAAGTAACTTGGATTGTTTGAACCAGAGGGCAAAGCAAGAGGAAAGTATTTTAAAATTATTATTATACTTATATATTAAGGCCTAATTCAAAGTCTTTTCCCCTATTGTTATGATATTGTCATCGTTGTGGCAGCTCTTATTATTGAAAGTAAAGACGGACGACTTCATAACAATATGATAACAATTGGTACGTGTAAAAACAAAGAATAACGCCCCAGAAAACACAATAAAAATGTTTACCTATTTATTTATATATACCTATTTTGTTGTGCGGCAGCGTAAGAACTTGTTCTTTTTAAGATTGCACATGCTGAAAGAAACTTTAAGGCTGCATTTCAAACTGCTCGAAAACTTCTGCGCAAAATGACCGACAGCTGTCCAACAATAACTTGTAGGAAACTTGCAAGTGTAAACTATCATTAGCCGCTGTCGGATAATGTTCGCAGTAGTTTTATTTGTTGCGCGAGTATTTGCGGCTTAAGAGAATAAACCCTAATCATCTTTGGTGTTAATAGTTGCATAAAATGTACTAATCCTACTTACATAATGAATGTGAGAGACAATATTTGGATGTTTGTATGTACAGGATGCATGTTTTCTCTTAATCATGTTAGCAGCTATACAGGTGGATAAAATTTGGCACACCGACGTCCCGCATTACGACATACAATGCTTCTTGTTCCGAAAAATGTAATAGTTCCCAAGAGCAAAACGATAAACAAGTTCTACGCGAAGGAACGATGAAAAGCATAAAGATAAACATTGTCTGGCTTTTGTCCGGCCAACACTGGCCATTCTCCGGGAACTCGCGGCGAAACTAAAAAGTTTCAGTTTTCATAACTGGCAACTGTTTTATGGAGTTAGCGTCGATACTGAGCGTGTATGACCCTTTCATAACTAAGTTATACAGGCATATTCGTGTACATTGCTGTTTTACCGAGCAATTGGTAAAAAGGGCAGGTTTGAATGGCGATATTGGCGATCTTTGCGACAAGTAGGTGCCATTTTCTTTTTTGGTTTGACTAAGGTTAATATTCTACATCATCTAATGCAAACACTGCTGCATCTACCGCCATGCAGCAGTGTTTGCGTTTTAGTGGGGATAAGACAGCTGGTAAAATGTCTAGCTTGGAGGCATTCCATCGTAGTCCTCAGGGTTCAGGGTCAAATATCTATAGGTCCCAGATCCTACTTACCATAAGGTGGCCTGTGTGCTTGTATGCCATTTTCATGCTAAACAAAAATACTCCACTGAGTAAATATCGAGCGTTAAAAATATGACGGATTGCGATCTCATTGTTTTACAGATAACGAACCTATCCTCACTGCACTATAACAAAATGCACTGCACGAAATATGCAAAGTCAAAGATATTTAAGTATATAAACAATATAAAAAGGCTACGTCCTAGCAAAGTAAATAATACCGAACCAGTAATGTATGCACTCTGTAATACACATTTATTACAAACCAAACTTGCCCTAGGAGTTTCCTGTTTTACGACCATGTAGTTACTACCGTTACCGCTATGAGTTATTACCAGGCGTTGCGGAAAGAAGCGCAGGTACCGGGTCTTCGAAGTCGGGAATATTTCCTGGCTATTTTAATAATGCTTTATTACTATGATCACCCTGTATGCAGTATCGCTACTTGTTTAAAATTAGTAAACACTTTTATAACCTCAAAATGCATCGTTTTTGGCTTATTAATTATTGTTTTAAATGGATTTTTAACAAAAAACCGAAAGTAGGAGCTGACAACACGATCATAATTACAATTATTGACCTACATAAAACTTATCTCTACTCTTTTTGAATTCCTATCTCGATTGTCTATCACAAACAACAGTCGTTTCCGACCCTAACTTCAAAGTCTGTTCATCTGCCTAATAATTAATTATTTATAATAGCAGCTTTTACGCTAATCTGAACCCTCTCCGGACGGCCTCGATTGAAACGTTTCAGTACTTAAATAAAATGAATAAATTCGGTCTAAAACCCTTTATTATAATGAAGTTAGTAAGTCTTGCTTTGTTTAAGTTCATGACACTATTTGTCATAGATAATGACATAAATACTCATATAATATAAAACGAGGAAAATAACATACATATCAGTAGAAAATCTCACATCAATTGAGCTAATAACTAGTTTGGGACTAGGTCCTATTCCCAAACTAATTTCTAGGCTTATACAGTCGAATTCATAAATATATATACACTTTAGTACATGGCAGTTTAACCATGAAATTAAATAGACAAGGTACTAAAGTGTACACATATTTTGTACTCGACTGTACTATTGGGTACTAGACAACAATAAATACTAGAAATAAATATATCCCAGAATCAAAAACAAATACTCGCAATAAACATATAATTAGGCTAACCGTCGTCATATTTTTATCAACTTTTCTACTCGATTACTATAAAACTGTGAATATTATTATAGTCATCGATATCAGCATGACTCCAGTATTGTGGAATGAAAGTGCTGGTACGTGTCGTGTCTGATATTCGCCACTGGTATCACAAGAGCCTCAATTATGCAACAGTTGCATAAATTATATTCATTTAACAACGGCTACATGTTGAGTGATAAATGACGATATTTTCATGCATAATCGTGGGTGATAGAAGAGATTTTGAAAGCGGAATATCTGTCAACTGGCTTGCCCCCTTCAATTAAAAAAAATGATCAGGTGTGTTCGGGCTCCGTACCCAAAAAGGCACCTTGAATTCAAAAATAATATTTTTATTATTGGTTGTCATAGTGGCAATATGGGTATATCTAAATATTACGGTTCAAGCGATACAGCGATTGTATATTTTCCATTATTTGTTGTAATAGCAGCAATACACATAGGTACATACAAATTCTGTGAAAATTTGACGGCTTACAAGACATAGACAGACAGACAGATGGACGGATGGACAGCAGCGGGTAATTAGTAAAAGGGTCCCATTGGCATACTTTGAGTAGAGAGCACTAAAAATACATTTTTTGATGAATATGATGTCTACTCGAGATTATTTATTCTCATGAAAAAATAACAAGTGACGTCTTACCGTGTCCTCAAATTGTAAAAGAATTACTCAAAACTTATCGGAACCATAACTCAGGCATGTGCTGGTTATAAGCATTAAAATTAACGGTGGTCAAAACCGCCAATAATTAGAAATGTAACGCGCGGTTGAAACGCTCAGAGAATGACCAGCTTCAGCTCGAGGCCTAATTGGTTCATTACCGGTTAGGGAGCAATGCCGATCGGCGGCGGACGCGCGGGAAACTCACCTCAGAACGGATTGGTTAGCGGTGGGTTGTTTATCTCTGCATTTGAGATACCTGTGGTAAATTACTGGGTTGGATTTCCACGTCAGTTTTCAGTTTTGTCCCGGAGTAATCTATGTATGTTTTAAACGTAGACATTAATGTATAGCGTAATAGACATGGTGACTCTTACGGCAAGAATACAAGTGCGAATGAGACAGCAAAAGAAAAACCGTTAAAAGTATTTTGAAAGCTCGTAGAGTCACATAGCGTCACACTGGCGTAATTCAGTATTTTTGTCATTCGTCGAAGATTCATTTTACATTGAATCAAATGACAGAGTTTACGACGTTTCGGACATTAAAACATGAATATTTTGGTGGCGCGGAAAACATGAGACTGTTCATCTATTACGGTAGTATATTAATATCTATGTTTTTAAGCACACGAAGTGCCTGCTTGAAATGCTAAAATTGGCTGTTTATGATGCTTACATAATTATGATAGCTCTGCTACAACCAAACTGTTTGTTATCACCATCATAATTATAGATGACGGCTGATAACGTGCTGCGCCGACCCCAAATGATTGGAAAAAGGCCATGATGATGATGATTTGCTTACTTAACTTTAACAATGATAAGAATGTGACGAAGATACCAATAGTCTAATACAAAATGAAATGACGGCTCTATTATACTCTTTTGTCAGTGACGTGATACGATTAGGCAGTTTTTGTAATGAGCCGCGATGTGTATTTATTTGATCTGTAATTAACCTTTTTTCCTTTTCTTTTTAATAAATAATACTACGCGTAGTTTTTTGATTATATTCAGGTGCTTTTCAACGGCGACACGGGGCGGTGTAAGAAAGTGAATTTGTATTAAAGAACCATAGATATCCACGAAAGCCTAGCCTCGTCTCGTGCCACCTCACCTCGCCTCCCCGGTGGGAAACTTTGGCACCGGCGGTCAGAGAGTTAGACGAACAGACAAATAACAAAGTCATCTTATTACTCGTAAACTACGCACCCTAAAAGTGACATATTAACGCTTATTTCGAAAGCGAATTCCAATGATGGTACATTTTTAATAAACACTGGCCCACTGCAGCCTACCCCACGGCGGCCGGAATGAACAGAAATCGTATACCACCCGCGATAGCTTCGAGTTTCCAATCAAACTTTATAATACTGCTCACCTCGTGGTATCATCTCTAAAGCTACATCGAAATTCAAAGTAACCTAAGCCTGTCCCTTTTCCTCATTTATGTGAGGTACGAAGAGAGGAAGAGACAGCATACGCTTCTAATGACGTGTCGCATATTTCCTCCTTGAAGGCAAATGCGAGTACTTAAAATATATATCTATATAGATTATTATGTAATAAAAAAACGAACAAAAATATAAAATTAATTTATTATTCAGAATAAAATTGGTCTTAATTTTATAATTAATGCACTTGTATTCAGCCGCCAGCCAAGTTTTAATCTTATTTCTAATTAAATGGTTACTATTTAATATAAAAAGGAAAGGTGGTCACTTACTTCATCAATTTTATATAATATTTCGGTCAAAAAAACATTTATTTAATATGCCATTTTGTCAAATTACGTTTCGATATTGTTTCCTACTACGTTCTTAATTCAGCTGGTAACTTTTCTGATTGAATATAAGTATTATATCCTGGCAATTGTTAGATATGTGTTTTCCAACGTCAGGGCAAACATCGATCACGCCCAGAAAGTGTTTGTTAAAAACATTTGCGCTTGACGTTATACTAAGTAACGCCATGATGCATTGCGAACGTTTTCGTTACCTATCGACAATGTATATGATTGACGTAAGCTGCCAGATGGTTGCGTCGAGCGCTCGATCGCTTAGCAAAATCCAAACAAATTGACAGCTTTAAAAGTATTTTACGTTAGCGTTAGCTGTTTTAGGATGACAGTAGGTCATTGTCTCATTTTGTCAAGTTACGTCACTAGCCTTTTCCTGCTCAAAGTTTATTACGAAGAAATCTGATTAAGAATATTTAGCGCGTGGTAAATAAAACTCGAACTTATCCTGCGCATTGCCGTTCGCTTCAATTATGCATACAAAAATATAAATTTGTAGATGATGGGCAGGAATCTAACGGGCGATGGGCAAAAATGTCCCCACCCACCAACAGAGATGAAATATGTGCCAGTTTATAGATCTTGGCAACATGACGTATTTTTGTTATGGTAACGATCGCCGTATCGTAGAAAAATCATAATGGTATCATATGGAATTGGTTTGAAAATAAACACATGGTCGATTTGCCTTGCTTGGCTCTTGAAAGGAAATCCCATCATTTGCTACTTAAATAGGTATATTGTATTTGTTTGGGTGGGGATGGGGTCCATACAAAATTGCCCATCACCCTTTGCTTGAAATGCTTGGACATGAAGACTATGACGAGATTAGAATCTTGTAGCTTTGTTTTCAACAGTTTAAATACATCTAGCAGACTGTAATGTAATTTATGTCAAATTTTAATCCTTTTGACTCTTTGCCCTACAAAATTGTAGTTTGGATTTTTTTTACTTCATACTTGTTTTTTGTGTTTGTAGTAACGGGTTCAGTACCCTACACGGAACATGGTCCGCGTTTTTTTTTCAATATACCTTGCTGTTAAATGTCTAGTGAACAGGGCATCTATTCTAGGCTGTAAAAACGATATCGTGTTTGACTTTTTATGGAATCGTTTTTAATTCAGCCGTTACTGTCAAGTAAATAGGAGTTATCAAAACAATACGACAACCGATCAAAGACGATTATTATGGTTTTTACCGCCTAGAGTACCGGGTCAGTATCCGTATATTGTAATGTGTGCACCTGCAGTAAATTAGTGTAAGTTCGACATAAAATAAATAACTATTGCGAGTGCAGAAAACCACTAAACATATTTCACGCTGCACTTTTATTGTTTTATCTATAAAGAGATCGGAGCACTGAAAATATATGTGCACGTGAACTGCCTTGTAATACGAGAGTCTTGGAAACATGTATTGTTTAGGAATATATACTGGCTCTTGCCCGCGACTTCGTCCGGGTAGATTTCTATTGTCGTTTCTCTCGAGAATTTAAATTTAAAGTATGTCCAGGGTATATACTATCTCCATTTCAAAGTTCATCCGAATCCGTTTTGCCGTTGCAGCGTGAAGGAGTTACAAACTAACACACAAACTTGTTATATATAATATTAGTACGATAAATACTTAAGAGTAAAGAGCCGAAAATGAGAAACTATTATGGCAAAAGAACTTCAAAATACCCTTGTACCTAAAATATTCAATAAGATTCCATTGTTAAGACTAAGTAAGCTAGACTAAAGTGTGTGTGAGTGTCTCCTCCACTTGTAATGAATGTGTATGTGTGTGAGTATATGCGCATGCATGTGCTTTCTCGACTTATCATATTATTACGATACTATATTGTGTGTACGTGTATACATACACACATGCATACATATGGTAACACTTCTTCAATAGGGCCCACAAAATTGTTATTCGTTGTAAGTAGGATAGTTTAATAGGTTGTTGTAAGTATAAAAACTGAGCGCGTCTCGCTATCAAACGTAGCAGTTTGGCGCGAATATATATACTACCACATACATTTATAAATGTATGGTGTTTAAGTTGTAATTTGAATAGTGAAATAAATAAAAAAAAAAAAAACAAGTTCTCACACTCATCAAATATTTGACCTTACTGGAGTTCATACCCGGGACCGTAGGCTTCCTCAGGGTGTAAGTATGAATCTGTTTCCAATACTCGATGATTCGGCGGGGTTTTTTTTTCATTCGAGATTTTTCCCATTCGTGATTTTACCGCCATTCTTAGTTTTTCCTGTTTGCATATTTTCCATTCTGGATCTTTCCCGGTCGAAAATTTCCCCATTGTAATTAGGTCGCAATAGGTAGGTGAATATTGCCCACAGAATGGTAGAATAATTAGGTGATGTTCGTTTTGCAGCAGGTTCGAAGGGCCAAACCACCCAGAAGTAGGATTCTGAAAAATACAGATTGGGAAATTATGTAAGCAGATTGATAAATTTGTAGAATGAAAAGATCACTACAAGACAAAATATTTCTGGAATAATATCGCCATACTCCTTCCTCATTACCAACTAGATGACGTCGTCGACGTTAAATTTAGCTCGCACTTACGTCAGAAAAATAAATCATTATTTACATACAAAAATATATTTTCCACGTTCTATTGTAACCAGATTATTAACGTGAATATATCCCGGGTATTTGGACCAGGCCTACGCTCCGATGGAGGTTTCCGCTCGATATTTCTTCAATAGGCGAGTTGTTGAGTGGTTAAGTTTAGTATCAGGAAGTTGCGATGGATGTGATAAAACTTGTTTACTCGATGCGAACTCACTGACTCGTCGGGATCTGAATAAAGCAAGTTTTTCCAGAGATTTGCAAGTTTGGTGATTTATTTAAATTGGTAGCCAGTTGTCTGTTGAGGATTTGGAGACTAATACTTTTGGAAACTTTCAACGTTTTTTGGGATACCAAGTCGATCAAGGAACCTACCTATATAAGTAGTTTTGTTATTACCATCTTACCGTCTGCCGTCTTACCGTCCT
This sequence comes from Acleris sparsana, assembly GCA_923062465.1. Classification (NCBI taxonomy): domain Eukaryota; kingdom Metazoa; phylum Arthropoda; class Insecta; order Lepidoptera; family Tortricidae; genus Acleris; species Acleris sparsana. The sequence goes on along the minus strand of OV281294.1, from coordinate 13,912,064 downwards.
ATCGTTACAAGTATCCAGCCATTGCAGTCAGTAGATTATACAGGGTGTAAAAACGAACGCCACATGGTGCGCACGTATCTTAAATGTTGAGAAGAGAAAATTCTATTGAAAGAAGACTTATTACTTTTATTGTTGAAAACAATAAATTCTGCATTCATGGATTTTTGAGGAATTGGTCCATCTTCTGAACCAGTCAAAAATGCTAACAAACATCATGCCTTACTTTATGACAAATCGAATCGCGGTGCTGAGGTGAAAATATACTAAATAACCTTCTTTAGTATATTTTCACCTCAGCACCGCAAAAACAAAACGTATAAAACTAAAAAAAGAATGTCTTTATCAATAACTCTTTTGATATGTATCATAAAAAAGTATATTTTTTTAGAAATTGTTACCTGCTCAATTCCCAATTGAAACGGACAAATTAACAAAAATCTGCCAAAATGATTGTACTCGTAGTATTTATAATTTCCAAAAATAAAAGTCCTTTGAGTTGAATTAGCTTTTTCCAATATTCAAGGTACACGGTTGCCCTCTATGTGCTAATTTTCACCACGTATACCTTCATTCAAACTACGATTTTGTTTGTCAACCGCGAATTGTATGTTTTTCATATATTTTGGTAGAACGAGACCTTTCAGGTTCTGATCTCCTGGTTATATACTGAACACTCTTATCTGAATGACCATGACATGACCATGATGTTGGACCCAAAATACGGGCCCTAGTGTGTGTAAGCAGTGGTGGTAGGACCTTGTGCAGGGTCTGTCCGGATTGCTACCACCATCTAATCCATTGAACCACCGCCAAACTGCAGTGTTCGCATAGCTGTGTTCCGGTGTGGGGATGGGATGACTGGTGAAATTACTAACCTAGAGGCATTACATCTCAGTACTCAGGGTTGGCAACGCGTTTGAGGTTTTGCAGTTTTGAGATTGTAGTGACATTTCAAAGGTCTATGAGTCTCAGATCGCACATATCATCAGGTGGCCTGAGTACTTGCATGCCTTCTCATTGCCATAAAAAAGCGTGCACACATACAAAAATACACAGTCATGGTAACGTGTGATATTTTATTCTGAATGCAAGAATCGAAAACCAGTCTCAAGTTTTCCTTACACATATCCTTACACGATAGGTATTTTGTATGCCAGTACGCCATAATGTCTGGAATTTAGGCTAATAACCGTATTTGGCCAGAAATTAATGGTTTTGTCGTTCCACTTTCGCGGCTCAATGACTCTTTTAATCTCGATGAAACATTGCGTACGTAGACTGTATTATAGGAAGCTGATTTCTGCCGCTATTTTGCTTGATAGGGTTTGTGTATTACTTGTCTGGGAAGTCGTCGATATAAAATAGTTTTCCAGAGTTGTGAATCACGGTTACTTATGATTTTTTGCGAAGCCAATATAGCAAAACTCAGTGGACTAAAGTTCCGTGCGGTAAATTTTAGTTCTTGTAAGTTGTAAGAAACAAAACAAGTAAAAAAATGATTTTATTTACACACAGCATTTTCGCTGCCTATCTGTTATAGGTTATGCTATATGTATATATTATGTCAAGATTCCTGCTTTAAGGAGATCATACATTTTATTATAACAATTCACATATACCTACCTACCTACCTAAACATTATAGGTAAGTAAGATTTTTTTAATAGTATGGTCAGAGTGTATTTCTAAAAACGTTATACACATAAAATATTAAAATGATAAGATAAAAGATGGTTATTCAGTAAATAGGCCGCACGCACTTTTACACATCACGTCATAAGAAAAACAAACTCTTTCTTGTAAACAATAAATTACTTTGAACAGTAGTTTATGCGGTAAATTTTAACTAAAAAGTCAACTGCAAAAATATGATTACATCTAAAGTTTAAAAACGTACATGTACACAGCCGTTTTACCATAGAGATAGAGTCATGTGTTTTTTTTGGAACTTTGTTTGGTCATTTTTTCAGCCGACTGTATCATTAAGAAAGCGTATTCCTATGTAGCCAATAAAAATAAACATAAAAGTTGAGTACAACTATCATAAAAATATGCATTAAGTTTCAGTTGCTAAGCAGAATATTACTTAGGGTACAGATTATACATGCAAACACTTTTACACTCTAGAAATAAGCTCTCCGGAATCTTTAATAAGTACAATACCTTCAGCAAAAATAAGGCATTTAAGCCTCCGTATTGTGGAACCAAAAACATTCAATATCTATAAAACAGTTTTTTCTTCTTAACTTTTCATAATTAGTGAACTCATGATGAAAAATTAAAGGGTTTGATCGAATTATAAAACGCAAATGCTTTGTCGAAAGCAATAAGTTTCTTACCAGACACAATGATCAAACATGGCACAGGTAATTTAGCAATACAGCAGTACACCTTGGTGAATTCTACGTCGTTTACTGACTTAAAATCTCAGATAGAAGCAATCCTTTTAAGCTTTAGTCCCCATGAAGTCGTTATTGATTAAAAATCTAGCAATGCTTTAGATTAAAAAGAAAATAAGAAAATGCCTTCCTTCATATATTTAGTTTAGACCGAACGTTAGCGGTCATATAAGGGCTGTTATTATAAACTGATCTTGGGTGACCAAGATACGCCAAAGTAAACATCGTCATATAATCTATAAAAAATAAAATAAAAATAAAAATTCATTTATTAAAAGTTAAGAGTAACAAATGGAACAGATTATCCGTTGGTCCCACACTAGGCTATGCCTGTCACGTGGTAACCGGATTCGGATTAAAATTTTAAAAGAGAGTACAGTTTACTGTCTACATACTGAAAAAGGAAACTTAAAGGCTAACATAAACTAATCAAATAATTTTAATTTTAAGGCCGACTATGGCACAACAATAATTATTCTAAATTACTAAAATATTTGAGGTATGAGTTTAGTGTGTGTGTGTGTGTGTGTGTGTGTGTGTGTGTGTGTGTGTGTGTGTGTGTGTGTGTGTGTGTGTGTGTGTGTGTGTGTGTGTGTGTGTAACGCATAGGTACTCAAGTGATGGCCATCAGCAATTTTTCCGTCTCACTATAGCCGAGTGACTTCAACCAACTTATAATTCTTAAATTAGCTTGACGAGGAGAAGCTTTTGATATGTCACACGAATAGGCAATTTTGTTGTAAATGTAGGGATGCAGAAAATCTGGGAACCGTCTTGCGAAGGAGGTCTTTACGAATGGGGTTGGTATTCTGAACAAACGCTTGCGTAACAAGTCAGAGTACTGCTGTGAACGAATGGTTTCCCGGTGGATCCGCATTGTGACACGCAGCATCATTAATTGCCGTACACTTAGAACGTCAGCCTCCTTGTAGAGGTCCCTAGAGGGGAACATCCGTGGCTTTCTGAGCATTACCTTTAGAACGAAACGTTGGGCCCTTTCGAGAGGCAAAAGTGCGGATCCAGAAGCACCACCCCACACACTTATACAGTATGTAAGTATTGATTCACAGAGTGAGGTGTAGACGAGCTTTAATATGTCCTTTCCAGCAGAGTTTCTCAACACCCTCATAATGTACACAATCTTTCTAACTCGACCAGAAACCCATTGAAGATGTTCTTTAAAGGAAAGTTTTTCATCCAAAGTAATACCCAGATATTTTATGGTAGAGGAATTGCCAATTAACTCGTTATCACTAATAGCTGTTCGATCGTGCGAAGAGTCAGGATGCAGTCTGAGAAATGGACGTGAATAAGGAGCAGACGCCGCTGTCTTATGGAAGCTCAGATATTTAGTTTTAGATACGTTTAACGTAAGCAAGTTGTCAGCAAGCCATTTGGCAATGACTGATAAACCATTCTCCGCAGACTCGAAGCACTTATCCCAAGTCGCCTCGTGGAAAATAAGAGCGGTATCATCAGCATAACATATTATTTCCGCCTTATTGATGGGTAACGTTAACATGTCGTTCAGATACAAAATAAATAAGGTGGGGCCCAGAATACTGCCCTGAGGGACACCAAAAGATACTGGCAGAGGTGAGCTAACAAAGGAACCCAATCTGACGCATTGTTTACGGTTTGTTAGGTAGCTTTCGAACCAGTTCAAAGCCGTGCCTCTGATGCCTGAGAGTTCGAGTTTCCTAAGCAGAATCGGTATAGAGACTGTGTCAAACGCCCTGGCCAGATCAAGGAATACACCTACGCACCTATCGCCACCGTCTAAATATGAAGAAACTAGTCTTGACAGCAGAGCAGTAGCCTGCTCGGTAGACCTATTCTTTCTAAAGCCGAATTGTCTCTCAGAGAGTAAGTTTTGAGATTCAAGAAAGCCGATAAGCCGATTGTTCATGATCTTCTCCAAAATTTTCGATACGCTGCTAATGAGGGAGATGGGACGGTAATTTCCCGGACAGTCTCTAGAACCTCCTTTGTGGATGGGAACCACAGCAGCCATTTTCCAGGACTCCGGGAAGGAACCAGATGCTATACTAAGATTAAAAATATGAACTAGCGGCTCAACAATACAGTCTTTGAAACTTTTGAGAAAACGGTTGGTAATTTCGTCAATACCGGCTGCACTGTCAAGTTTCAGGTCTAGTATTAGTTTCCCTACCTCAGCTTCATTGGTGGGTTGTAAAAATAGGGATGTTTCAGGTGAATGAGAAACTGATGCTTTGGAAGCCAGAATTGGCTCCGACGTTTTGCCTTGAATAAGAATCTTTTCTGCTAGGTTATAGCCAACAGATGAGAAATAGTCGTTGGTATAGTTCAGGGAGTCTTCAACGACGGGCTTTATGGAAGTAAGTGCATGAGATGATTGTTTATTCCGATTTAGGTGCGCTATGCCTTTTATAGTCTGCCATAGTTTTTTAGGGTTATCTTTATTATCAGACAGTTGCTTACGATCATAGTTTTCTTTAATTTTCCGAATAAGATTAATATAAAAGTTTCTATATCTAGTGAAGGTGATTCGATATGTTACAATATGGGGATTTTTACGGAATTGAGCGTGTAATTTATCCTTCACTTTGGAACATTTTATTATTCCGGGAGTCATCCAAGGCTTTAGAATTAACTTTGAACAGCTTATCGTTTTACTCGAAGTATTCTTGGATATTACAGCAGATAGTATAGAGGAGAAGGCATCAGCTGCCTCGGTGGCGGAAGTTTTACTAGTTACTTTATACCAGTCCTCCTTACCCAAGTCAGCCCCGATTCCCTCTAAGTTTTGTTTGATAACAATCCTAGGCGGTTTAACTACCTTCAAACTACCCCGAGTGGCAATGCCGGCCATTACGAAGTCATGGTCTGTAATATCAGAGGCGCAGATGACCGATACTGTATTATAAGCCGAACGTACGAAAATATGGTCTAGGCAGGCACTTTTCCTCGTGGGCCTATTTATTAAAGCTCTTAAGCCAAGGCTTGCCATCATACAGAGATACTCGGAAACTGTAGAGTCAGCACTTGTGGTAATGGTATTGATATTAATATCGCCTGCAACCACAAAACAGTCGGTATCTTGGCAGGTGCTTTTAACAAAGGTCTCTAGTGAAAGCAAAAAAGGATTTGGGTTTGAAAAGGAAGGCGAGCGATATAAACCCAGCAGAGAGAAGAACCCCGGAACGGAAATAAAGAGACTATCCGTGTCTTGAACAAGGGCTTCAGTAACAGTTGCATTTAGGCATTCTCTTACGTAGGCAACCACCCCGCTGGCTTGATTGTGAGAGTTCAGCGTGCGATGCACTGAATAGCCATTCAGTTGACCGATAACCGAACCCTCCTTTAGCCAACACTCGGTCAGAATTATAACGTCATAATTAATTTGAAACCGGTTGAGCATCACTTGAAACTGCTGGAAGTTCTGCTGAAGGCTTCTGATATTAAAAGTTAACACTTTTAACGATAAATTCGGCGTTAATAAATTACGGCAATGTTCTGCAAAGTCGAGGGTATGACAGTTTTCAATAAGCGATTTGTCAAGTTCGGAACCGATATCTAGCCCGGCCATAACGACATAAAGGGGTTGTATCCAGGACCGTGAACTGGGCCAAGCAGTAGGAGGGGTGAAAAATTAAAGCCGCTATGGAGGTAGGTGCAGGGATTACTATAGACGAAAGCGTGAGAGTTAATGTGTGTGTAAATTTGTGTTAATTGTGTGTGTAGTTTTGTGAAAATAGTATTAATACAAAATATAACTATGACAACGCTCACAGACAAGATGTTAATAATGTAAGGGAAATAAGCAGTTAGATCACCATCACGTCCGAGAGCTGGTAGAGGTGGAGAGCCCGCCGATCGAAGCAGCATCCTTGGGGCCTCGAGGGAGGATAGAGGCCCCATTGGAATCACCGCAAACGCGGTCCAGGTCCAGATGATTACACACGCGAATAGCAGGTGATCCATCTTGCCTGCGGAGGTAAACTGAGCCTCCGGACGTCCAACACCGCTTATAATTAGCTTGTGACGCTCGCTGACGTGCTGCACGAAAAAACAGGCGATTTTCGCGGGTCAGACGTTCGTTCACGTAAATTTTTTCAGAACTTCTGCCATTGCTGACGAGATCCACCGAAGTGACGTTGCGCCTGGACTTCGCTGCTTTCAGGAACCCATCTCGTGTCGCACGCCGGGTGAAGCGGACAACAATGGGGCGCGAGCGGACACGATGGTTGTCATCGCTCGGAGATGAGTTTCCAGCCTGGATTACCCGAGGTCCAGCCCTCCAAGCGCCATCTATATCTGTATCATTTAGAGCCAAGCCAATTTTGCCAGCCGTTGTTAAGGCAATGTGAACAGGGTTTTCGTTCGGATTTTCAGGGCAGCCCAAGATCTCAACTTCGTTTCTTAGCGCTGATTGCTCCTGCTTATTGAGTTGTTCTTGCAAACTGTTGACGGTTTCCTTAAGTAAAGTATTCTGTACTTGTTGGTCTTCAAGGTATTTCACTCTAGTTTCAGTGTCTTCAAGTTTGTTGGAGACCACGGCAAGACGATCAGAAAATTGCGCAAACGTGTTCAGAACTTCAGATAACTGCGTCTGGATCATAGACATGTCACCTCGTAGATGTTTAATTTCTTCCGTCAGAGCCGCAATTTCTGCGTTGTTCGAGTTATTACTTTTTAATACTGGCGGGTTTTTAGTGACAGTTTGTTGTCCTTTTTTGGTACGAATAGTAATATTATCAGGGGGTTTTTGTGATCGTGTGATGTCGCTAGTGGCGCTCAGTCGCAGCGGAGTCGAAGAGTTATCTCCGCCCTTTCTTGAGGCTGCTTTGCACTCCGGACATACCCAGGCTTCTAGTTCCTGCGAGGTTAATTTGTCAGCGTTTATACAGCTGTTATGAAATGTTTTGTGGCAATTCCCAGCTATACAGGTAATAGTACCTTTCGAATCATCGGAAAGATCCGAGCGACAGCCAGCGCATACAGGTTTGGATAATGCGAGAGACGCCATACTTAGCTGGCTGCATCCAAAGGTAAACAAACCAGAAGCGAGCGCGTAGCGTGCACTCGGCGTAGCAGCGTAGCGAGCGAGCAGACTGCCGCACGCGTAGCAGATGACGTCACCGCCGCCGCACGTAGCACATAAAGCGTATACACAATGTTCGCCGCTTCGGTAAAGCACTTGATGGCAGGGTTGCACGGAGCACGCCTCCCACGCAGCGAGGCCGAGATCGATTCCAGTAAGGGGCACCGAGTAAAAAATAGCTATCCCTTTCCAAGCACGCCTAGGGGGCGGTGACACTTCATATAAATAAAATAAATAAAATAAAATAAAATTCATTTAATTCAGACTTGAAAGTCCATAGATAAAAAATACAGATTTTGTTATTAATGTCTTAGAAAACTATGTTAGGTAGATATGTCAGTTTTAAATTCTAAACTACAAAGATTAAAATAAAAATTACATTAAACTGAATTACTAAATGCTAAAGAAACTAATTAACTAAATGCTAAAGAGTGCGACTCGGTCTCCCATATGTATGTGATTCCAGTGTCGCACCACTGGACAACTAACCCTCTCAAGTACGACATTCAGGAGGCTGTTGGAGCATATAAGGGCCACGAGAGTAACAAGGAATTGAAATTTCACAATATCAGCCAATCACGATTTTAGGCACACGAATTTGAAAATAAATTGACACACGGGCACTGGTAGACAACCGCACGCAACCGATGCGCGCATCCGAATCCCTATAATTTCCTAATTTGCCTTGAGATGGTCATCTCAGCCCAGACAACGAAGAATTTGTTAATACAGCCGTTTTTATTCAGTACCTAAATGAATAGTTTTACATGTAAATATATCAATTTCAGAAAAAAGGGCCGGCACCATAAAAATACACAATCATCAACATAAATACGTCTACTGTTTTAGGCTTTTTCCAAAGATCACCACAACTAACAATCAATCTAGCAATCTGGATCAGTCGGTTTATTAAAGGAAAGGTTAAAGAAGCTGTGGTTAAATGAACAAGATTAATCGTGAGTGTTGTTCCTTTACTCGGTTTTAGGTTTTAACTACTATATTTTATTACCTATGTATGTGTTTTATTAAGGAAATATTATTACTTTTTAATATGTCTGTTTTCGGATGTATGAACTTTTTTTTCCGTTTTTTTTGTAAACTTGCCTATCTTCTTGCGTGTCTTTGCTTATTCTACTTCAAGGTTAAGTGGAAGAGATCACATATGGAATAGGTTCGCCTATGTACATTCTCTATAGTGATGCAAAGTGTTTTGTAATTGTTTATTAGCAATAAAGAGTTTACATACATACATACAATCGGACGCATGCTACATGCAATCATCTTTTGACGTTCTACCTCCAGTTTGGCCAGTCTGGCAGTTTAATTTCGGCTTCATTTGATTCTGCCAGCCTACATTTCTACCCTAAATAGACATGCCATGTGCCCCACTGACGATTATTTTACAATCAAATTGTCGTGCTCCACTGGTCTTTTATTCGCCCACAAGCACGGCGCATGACGCAGGCGGTTGCATTATTGACTGAAATGGGAGGAAAGTGCCTAACTGGCAGATCATAGATGCGTTAGTATCATGATCTTATGAGGGTGGCCAGATTAAGTCAGCATAAAGAGAAAAAAGAGAATTTAAACAACTAAAGAAGGCTTAATTCCATGAGATTGAGAAAAGCGGAGAAGAAGAAGTAGACGTCGTGCTACAAAACTGTTACAGAGCAGTACAAAATTATGTCATTGTTCAAAAATTAAGTACGCAAACTCTGTATTTTCCTAACTGTAGTTTGCTCTCCGGATTCTCCTGAAAAGTGGCAGAGCATTAGTTGGCTGTCAAAACGGCTCGCCTCGCGAAATCGTCGCGATGTGCCCCGGGCGTCGTCAATTCCCAATAAGTGAGCATTTGGTAAGGTGAACGGCGATAAGCCACAGTTTCGGGTGGAATAAGAGATCCGGTATTCGCGTCTATCATTTCCCAAGTATTTATTTGCATGGATGTGATCTTTTGATCCTTAAAATACTGAAGCTCTAGTTTTACTCGCTAAATCAATATTCCTTTGTTATTATATTGTTTTTAACTCGTCCGCCATTACTGTTAAGTTAGACAATACGATAACATATTAATAGCAATATGGTTTCACCGAGTAGAATTGAGCCACTGAAACGGGTGCCCCTTGAAATCTCGACAAACTTTTCATCGAATTTCATTTCTTGAAAACGTTTCATAGAATATTTAGTATAAATATTATCTCTTGTAGTATTATGGCTTCATCGACTATTTATTATAAATTAAAACAATTTTTAGAACAACGGTACAAGGATTTTTAAATGCTTAAAATACATTTCATAAACTATTCAAGAGACAGAACAACTCAATATAATTACTATTACTGAAAACTAGTTTGAATGAATGATTGATGTGTAAACAGAAGTTTTTTATGCGACAGACTACAAATAGGTGCGACGACGAGCGAAGCCAGGAGGAGTGTGTTAGGTGAACTGCGACCTAACAGCGCGCGAAGCCGAGCGAACGAAGGGAGCGTGCCGCGGCAGCGGCGGGTGAACGTCAGAACCGATTTGTTTTATTCCAAAATAATATATTGGATAATAAAGTATGAAATAAAAATCTGTCACATAAGTATCTAGTTAATAATATTTACAAACATTAAAAATCGGTTTTAAAAATACATCATTTAATTGTTCGATGTAAAGAATATTCTATCAAATGAAAATAAGCGAAACGTTGACTTTCAACTGAATTTCGTTTAAACGTTTGTCGATATTTCAAGGGCAAACCCACTGAAACAGATTAAACTAGAAAAGTAATACTGACGGTAACGTAGGTAAAATGCCTAAGCTAGGGGTGGTTTTTGAATATTCAGATAACCCTTCTCCTGTGTGGTTTCTAGTTTTGTCTTTTCCTTTTATATGATAAAGAAAAGAAAACGATAAATTTAGCTGTCACATAACTTGATTGGATTGGAAAATTGGACTCTTAGAGGTACTTTATCTTAGTCCTTATTTAGTAGGGATTGCAAATACAAGAATAGCCAGAAGCTGTCAGCATGTTAGTGTTGACCATTGAGAACAAAATAAAAAGGAAATGTTCCAACATGTTTATTTAGTCAATAAAAAAATCTTACAATAATTTTAAGGCCTCTTATAAAGGCCAGTTGAGAACATCTATTTTCTCTTCATCTCTTATTAATATTAAAATGAAATTGAATGAAAAATGAAATTCCTTAGATGTGGATGGAAGTTGCTTACAAATAATTTTAAACTTTTACATATTTTCTATTATCCAAAAATATGCGACGTTGCCAAGCTAAAGCCCGTGACAATAAAAAAACAATAAAAAAGTGATGGCATAACGTGCTAAGACTGAAGTACTTCGAGTACATTAAAAAAGGAAAGTAATTTAAATTTAAGGTGCATAAAACCATAAATTTAAATACGGGCACTGTCAAAATGTGCCAAGTAACAATAATAACTTATTCAGCGTAAATTTCCACTTGAAATATCTTCATATTTAAACTAATGCAGTCAAAATAATTTAGCCACGCTTATGCTCTAGTGTTAAGTCTTAGCAAAATAAACGTGGCATAGTTACCGATTTCAACGCCCGGAACACTAACGTCTAGTCCATTTTGTATGAAATTTCCGAGCAAGGTATTGAATGTGTTAATGGAAATTATAATTTCACGGCACCGCGGCAAGCCAAGATATAATATAAATGCAGGCGATATTTCTCTCGTAAACAGCAAAGTTTTCATTTCGTGAATAATGCTCCTCGTGCTTGCGTGGTGCGAGCCATGTTTGTGGAACGGGAATCTACATTTAGTTTAACTTCTTTGCCATTAGTATGGCAAGTAATTAATTGTTTTAGTTAACGCCAGTAAACTTATAATTATGACGTTTGATTTCGATCTTGTTAGAGGTTGAAATTTTCTTAAAGCTCGATTATGTTATTAAAGACCAAAGAATAATTACGAGTTAGTCTGTCATTAACAAAGAAAATTTGGTTGAGCTAGATTAAGGTAAGTTAATCCATCTACTTTTCTTTTTTTTTCTTTTACTTCGCGACTACCGGTTTTTTAATGAGTTGATTATAAACATGTGATAAATTTCATTAATATATTATTATGTAGATTACAAACAGAGAGTACATACCATAGGTAAGAATAACTTCTTGGAATGTAGAAAATAACGATACCTAGGATTGATTTCATTTGTTGTATACCACGTGTCCCAAAACTCAACGATAAGCCGGCACCAGAGGATGGAGCTGCTTATGATTAGTCGAGAAAAAATAAGGAAAAAAATATATCTTTTCCTTATTTTTTCTCGACTACTCATAAGCAGCTCCATCCTCTGGTGCCGGCTTATCGTTGAGTTTTGGGACACGTTGTATAATGATTTATGCCAAAAATGGAATTTGCCGAAACAAGAATATGCCTAAAACCGAATACGTCCAAACAGAAATGTAACGAAACAAGAATATGACCAATCAGGAATACGGCGAAAAAGGAATCAATCACTTTTCGCGATAGGTATTGTTATACTTGTACTTCAGCTTAAGAATGTTTGAATGAAAAACGTTTTTAGTTTTGAAAGTCTTCAGTTCATCATACCCAGCAGTTTTAGGTTTGTTTCAGAGAGCTATTGCCTTCCCGATCGCTCTCGCGTAGTGGTACAACTTTGTACCACTCTTACTCACACTCTCTTTTATTCGAACTCTTTTCATATTCATCGCCACCAACCCGCTAGTCGGGTTCTCTGTTCGTAGGCAGTTTTCGCTACAAAGCAGCAAAAACCTTGGGATCGGCTACTAGCGTAGCGTGTAGCGCTTCGTGGCAGCCAATGTGTTAAAGTAGCAAGGATCTTGAATGTACTTAAATTGCATACAACAGGCTCCAAATTGTAATTGTAAGGAACCATCTATCAGGTTTAACTTTCTCTACACCAAAAAATTTATGCAAAACTGAAAATTCCCAAGAAACACGTGACGAGTTTCTTAGAGTTACAAATGGTGTCAAATAGTTGTTTGTCATCTCATAGAAATCCACAGCGAGCAGATAAAAATGTAATAGAAGTGACCAGGCTAGCCTCGCGGGAAGAGATGCCGTCAAACTGTGTTATGTACGGACTTGTTGAATGTTCGTTTTGGTAGCTTTAGTCTACTTACTTCTAGTTCATTTCTACTACACTGCCGGTTAATTTTATAGCTTGGAAAAGATGTAATTTCTATATTTAACTTAATTACCTAGTTACTATGAGGAGGCTTAACCAGACAAATGTTGGTTTTAGAGGCGCGCTATTATAAGGTTATATTCTATTTAACCTTTCTTGCAAAAAAAGTTAAATAAACATTACCAGCTAGACCTACCCTGTCATCCAATTTTCCTAATAAACCATATTTCTTTCTTTATTGTTCACTTACAATCCAATTAACTGTACACTGCTCCTTAAGTACCTTTGTTAGAAAGTCTACTTTGTGCTGCTGATATTTTGAATACGTACAAATGTTTTTATTATATAATACGTAATAGTTTCATTATTGAGTAATGACATATGAAATTAACGGATATGAGCAAGGTATACCGTCAACTCATCCTCAGTCAGTTAATCAACAATTTAAATTTAAAAAACCGGACATGAGCATGTCGGACCATGCTTAGTCTAAGCTTCCAAAGCCTAACAACGATGTATAAATATGCCTAATAACAGCTTCTTAGTAACAAGAGTCGCTGAGTTGAACCGCGGACACACGGACCGACGGACATGGCGAAAATATAACGGTTCCTAGTTTGACTTTGGAAACTAATACGCAGCGTACTGCCTTGAATATCTCTTACGTTTTCGGTCGATCCTCATTCAATCTGAACTGCGTAGGGTAGAAGTACCGGTTTCGGCAACTCTAAATTTTAACTAAGTAATAATATGTAAAGCATTATGAAATTACATAATCATTTTAAAATTTGATCTTTATATTAATCTTCTATTAACTATTTATGAATATTAATTTTAATTTTACAGTATTTTTGATACTCATTACAACTTTAAGTTGGCAAAAAGGATACAGTGGCCACAAACGGTACCTCTACCCTATTCAATTTTCTTTTACTATTTACTGTTTAAATGACACCGACAACTCCGTTGAATCTGGGTTAGGGCGGGTTTCGTTTTAATTATTCGGGGCGCGCCGGCAGTGATTTACGCACGCGAGACACCTCACACATTTGAATTAATTTAACCAACCCGCTGCTAGCTGGTTAAGTGATGACGAGTGAATTGGTTAAGCAAACCTGTATTATAGTCATTTTTTATCGCCAGAAGTTTAAACACGAAGGCTTCAATCATAGGATACGTTTTCGAATAGATAAAGTGTCTCCTATCGATGCGAAATCGGCTTGAGCCGGTAAGAATAAGTTTTATGTCCATGTAATAAGACCGAAAACGCGTTCGCAACGCCGATTCGAGTCAATTTAGTGGTGGTAGGACCTTGTGCAGCGTCAGCCCGGATCGATACCAACATCTTGTCCATTAACCCATTTTCTTGATGAGGATAACTTTTTTGTTAACTACTTATTCGGGCGTGATTGAGATACGCTAACGTATAGCGTAAATTTTTCCGTTCGAAATTTAAAATGGTATTTATAAGTGAGGTAAAATTTCGCAATTAAAATTAAAACGGAACAGCACTAAAATATTGATGACCTAAGTCATATTTTACCATATTTTTGTAAGCCAAAACCAATTTCCGAGATTTCTTTAAATTGACATAGCTTTATCTTTATTTAAACCTTTACCCATTCAGAAATTAAGGTAACTAGGTGCGATTGTATTGGAACGCGAGCATAATGTAGATAACCCATCCGTAACTCACGCACTTACACATTTGAAGCGAACGATATTTATATCCACAACGATAAAAGTGCTCATAATACAAGTAACTTTTCGATCTGGTACGCGCTAAATAACTTCTATTTACATCGATCAGAACAGTCTAATTTATACTTTAAGTATTTTGGGACTGGTACGTATACCCGAAATTAGGTCGCATAAAAGAAAAGCAGCTGTTACCTTATTTTTCGCCTATTAAGTAGTACGTATGAACGATGTAAAATTTTGATTAACTGCCCCAACTTTCGAGATAACATGCCACCATAGATAGATTCGAACCTTTTTGTTCATTACGAAGGGTCAAAGTTATTAAATAAAAAACGAGAAATTAATTAGTGGCTTTGAAAATAGGAATTTATTTTGACCGCTTTGATATTTTGTAATATTATTAAAATAATAATTAAAAAGATTAATATGATTAAAAAGATAAAAAAAGATAAAAGATGTTTATTCAGTAAGTAGGCCGCACGGGCACTTTTACACGTCAAAAATCTACCAGCGCTTCGCAGGAGACCACTGCTGAGAAGAAACGCCGCAAGAAACTCAACAGTCAGTCGTTTTTTTTAAATACTACTTATGATATTATACAATTATAAAGCTTAACCTAGCATTATATAAAACAATGAATTTAACATAAAACAAAAAACAAAACATATTTAAGCGTAGCTTGAGCAGGAAAATGTGTCAAAACTAAGAATTTTCATAGGGAGTAATAAGTAGTAGTAATAAAAATATATATACTTTCCTATGACAGTGCAAGACAACCACCACATACAAAGTTTCGATACATTCTCCTACAGAAACCGTGTCCCCTAGACAATATACAATATTTACATATTTTTTATGCCTATTTTATTATTCAGTTATTTAGGTGTTTAGTTAAGTTTAGGCCAAGCATTTTTATCTGTTAGATAGTCCTCGACCCTATAGTAAGCTTTAGACATCAACGACTTTTTCAAGAAACTTTTAAGTATTGGAAATGGTAACTTTAAAACAGAGTCAGGTAAATTATTATAGAAAAGAATGCATTAGATATCTAGTTTTAGAATCACAAATTGTAGCTATCAGCCAAGGCAGGCCAATGTGTACCGCAAGGTACCGTTCTGGAACCGTATCATTATAATATGAATAACTCCCAAAATAATTAATAAATAGAAAAGTAAAAACTATCGTTTAAACCGGAAGAAAGGGCTTTCTTTTTCTTTAATATTTACGTCGAGCTCTGGGACAACGCAAGGGTCTGTGAAAGAAATTTTTTAGAAGGCAAATAATACATGTTATGTGAATTTTAATTTTAACCCCTGTTGTTTTATCCTACGTGTAATTCTTATCTTTGCTCTATTTCGCGCAACCATCTCAACAGCTTTAGGTCCCGACATCTCGTAAAAATTGCATAAATCTCCTACAGGGTTATATTAAAGTTTAACAAAGATATTAGATTTAAGAGGGCACATATTATATTGAGCTACCACGATTTAATACTTCCCTGCGCCCCCCTCGAAATACTCAAAAGGGAGGACTTTATTACTTCCTCACGTAGAGCATGAGACGGAAATAGTTTGTGCGCGCCTCGATTGCAGCGAGGTAAGCACAAGTTACACTTTATGTTAACTTAAAAAAAATAACCAGAATAAGGATGGCCGATGATGATTGGCCTTGACCAAAGGTGTTGAGCACCTATGCGTTTTTTTTTCATATAAAAGTCGAACTTTAAAAGGTGCATTTATCGATGTTTTGGTAACTAATCGCGTTTTCACGTTTACCAGTTTTCAGAAAAAACATATAAAATTATATCTAAATAACAAACACGTAGGTGCTACGGCTATTGAACCTCAGAGTTATTAACCGGCAAGTTAAAGTGGTCCTATTAGAGCGTACAAACAGCATTTTAAACCGTGAACTCTCAATTAGTTAGGTACGAGTACCTTAAAAATCCCTCTTGTGACCACTCACTTGACCGACATAAAGCCGCTTTTATGGTTCTAAAGTCAAACTTTTTTTATGGCAATGAGAAGGCACGCGAGCCTCAGGCCACCTGATGGTAAGTGGGATCTGAGACCCAAAGACATTTGAAATCTTAAGACTACAATGTCAAAACTGCGATCCTAAGACTTCAAATGCGTTGCCAACCCTAAGGACTAAGTTGAAATTCCTCTATGCTAGTAGGTAATTTAAAAAAAAAAACACTAGGAACTCTTACTTACCCTTCGCATTGTCCGTCGGTCCGTCGGTTAGACTTGGAGACTATTGGTATAACAAAACTGTTATTTGGCATACATTTCTATTTTACTTACTGACATAGTTGTAAAAAAAAAAACATTATGTAACATCAAATAAACATCAGAATTTGTACATATCTAGATTTGAGGGACCTTTTAGGAAATATTGAACGTGAAGTTGCGTGTCTCCCCACACCTACAGCCAAAACTCCAAGTAATAAAATTCTGAAAACTTCTAATACGTAAGCACTTGTCACTAATTTAAACGAAATACTACCACGACTATGTACACTTGATTGGTTCTTAGGATACAAGCGATATAAGTGTTTTATATAAAATATCTTCTAAAACTCATCTAGTATAGCACCAAAAATAACTTTAATTACCACATTTCTTTATAATTCTTGCTTTTTGATTTTTTCGTGTGTAGTAACGGCGTCAGAACCCTACACTAAGCATGCTCCGACATGCTCTTGCCCAGTTTTTGAGAGAATAACACCTCTGAGGCCCAAGACAACATTCATTCGGCGTTCGTTATCGTTATCAAAAAAGTGGATTGACGTTAGCTATCAGATGGTCATGTCAAGCACCAAACGCCTACGTCAATTTCATATATTTTGTCAGTTTTGGAAAATCGTTTACGTTAGCCAAGCAACTTATATGTATAGCCTCCCTCGCTATAATTACCGACTTTGGGTGGATTCGACCAAACTCGAATTAATACGCGAATAACTATACTTGGGGTATATGTGTTCCGCAATTTTACTCTCCGGTCGTCGTGGTCGTCATATTTGGAATTACTAAGCTTGAATAAGTAAAGTCCACGAAGAAGGAAAGTGGAAAAATTACGTGGCAAAAAAATATTGGTGTACAACGGAACGATGTCAAAATTTCAATGTTGTAGTTTATGTGCCCTCTCGACTTTTTCCCCGCTGCCTCTCATCCCTTGCCCCTCGCCATCGCAACTGTTCCCAATCTCCTTCTATTTGACGTTTTACTCGGCGAAAGTAATTCGATCTCTGACGCATAGTTCGCTCGCGACAGCTCAATGTAAGGAATTCCCTTTATCACAGACGCAGAGGATTCTCGCAATATACATATGGGAGGAGCTCAAATAATCCGCATGTATTAGCCTGGAAGTATGAGTGAATATATCGAGGAAGAAAGGAATAAGCGAGAGTTGTCATAGCCTTTCAGACGTTAGCATTTCATTATTGGCAAAAGAGGTTTTATTAGAAATTTTTTTTTGGATGTGGAAGGTAATAGCTTGGTGTTTACTGAAAATATTTACGGATATTAATTAAAAGTGAGTTTATCCTTTGGTTCTCTTTTGTTTTTAGTTGAAATATTCTAATGTTTTTTTAGGTTAGTCGAAGAGCGTTAGGATGAGTTTGGTTGAAATGTATTCGATTGCGTTTACATATAAGTACATTAATAATCATTGTTTTAAAAGTCATTGTTATTTTTGATGTTTCTAATGGATGGATGTGTTTTTTCCCAGAATTACAGATGCAATTATGTCTATATACAAATAGGCTATTGGTTTTTGTAAACTTAATTATCACTTTCGAAACAATAACAAACGTAAACGCGGTTATGTAAGAGCCAGTGTATATCTTTAACGCTTTAACGACTATTGTTTCTGATAAACACTTCGAAATAAATAACTTTAACTGCTTTGTTTGTTCAAGCAATATCATTTGGAAACTTGTAACTCTAGGTTCGGAAAGGAATATCAATCCTTGAAATAAATAGGTGCTTTGCAGTCTCGCGGCGTAGCCCAGTTTTGTAACACAGGGTTTCGCAATTCAATGGTATACGCCATACAATTTCGTGTGAAATGTCTTGATAAGATTTATGCCGCAATGAAGAAGTTGTTTTTTTAAATGGTATAGAGGAGGCAATCGAGCGCCTGATGATAAGTTGCATCTGGGAACAATTGACACTTGCATTTTCAAGACTGCAATTCTGCCTGCAAATGCGTTGCCAACCTCAAAGACAAAGATAGAAGCTTCTTTGCTAGTTACTTAGAAAGGAAGAAAAACAATCATATTCGTGACACACATTAAAAAGAACTGATTTAATACGCACAAAAAGAAAGTAAACACGAAATATAGTAATAAAAATTTCATCTGTTGTTTTATAAAACACGATAATGCTAAAACTGCAAGTTATACACCGATTAAACACCTACAAGTTATTAATAAATTAATGAGTCATACGTCAAAATAAGGTTGAAATTTAAGAAAAGGTTACGGTTTTTAATTATTAGTATAATTAACTACTAATCAAACAACGGGACGTTAATTGTCATTAACTGACTCTGATTGCAGAAGTTGGTGCTTTTAAACGGTTCCTTTTTATTTAATACACTTTGTTTGACCCTGCATGATATTTTTGCGTTAACGTGTCCTAATAAGCACTGTAATTGAATTACAAGGTTTTGTAGGCGTTGATAATTATCGTCATCATCATCATCATCATCATCAGCCCGGGGGCGTCCACTGCTGGACAAAGGCCTCCCCCAAAGAGCGCCACAAGTCACGGTCTTGAGCCGCTTGCATCCAGCGGCTCCCCGCGATCCTAACCAGGTCGTCAGACCACCGGGTGGGAGGCCGTCCAACATTCTGTCCACCGGTGCGGGGCCGCCACTCGAGAACTTTTCTTCCCCAACGGTCAATTATCGTCAAGGTGTGAAATTTTATGAAATATATGGTCTAATATCCGAATAGGAGACGACCTTCAGCCAGCTGTTTATTCTGTAAAAAGTATGTTACATCAAATTTAAAATGGTAAGTAATATATGGCGAATAGGTTGACTGAAAAATTACAGTCCAGTACAGCCCATAATTAATAAAAAAACAAAAAGGGAACTTTTTTTAAAATTGCTATTGCTTGTTAAATAGACCAATTACACCGTAATCGAAAGTTAAAAGCCTATTATAGAATATGCAAAGGGTTTTTATCTGAAATTCTTTTAATCAAATAAACAGCTGGGTGAAGGTCTCCTATTCGGATCCCCTACTATAACACCTGGTTCGCGTGTTTTAAATACAACGCTTTCAGTGGTCCAAGTAAAGAAGGAAAGTAATTTTAGCTCCTGCCCGCGACTTCGTCTGTATTGACCATACCACGAACTTAGTAATTTCATCGGAGATGACCATCGTGATATTCGTGATGGCGGCAAGTCAGTAACCACTTTTTCGGTCAGTTACACTTTAATTTAATTTCTCCAATTTAACTTAACTAATGCGTGGCTAAATACACGTACAGATAACGCCTTATCTATATGGGGTCATCAAAACGTAAATGACGCGCTGGCCTAGTTGGTAGTGACCCTGCCTACGAAGCTGGCGGTCCTGGGTTCAAATCCCGGTAAAGGCAGATATTTGTGTGATGAGCGCGAATATTTGTTTCTAAGTAATAGATGTTTTCTATGTATTTAAGTATACATTTCTCTATATAAGTATTTATATCGTTGTCTCGTACCTATAATACAAGCTAAGAGCCTAGTTTGGGACTAGTCAATTGGTGTGATATTGTCCCCTGATATTTATGATTATTAATATTTTTTATTAATCTTTAATAAGTATGAAACGTGCCTTCCGGCAATTGTTGTTTATTTATCCAAACGTTAAGCCGTTTGAGCATGAAGGAAAAAACAAATATAAAATCAATTAGAGTATATAAATCCATCAATTACTCAGAAATGGCGCTTATAATGTTGATGAAAATATCAAAATATGTGAGTTTTTATTTCCGGAAAAAACTGGTTCCAACATGGTCGACATGGTCGGACTCCCAGCCAGATGAAGGTGATTACTTTCACTGTTATTCATAAACGCACAATAGCTACAGGAGTGCTCGAAATATGTTTTGTTCTTATTGTGACTTTCCATTTGATAGAAAAGCTTCACTTAATTTTTGCGCTCGCTTTTCACTTATCATTTAAATAAGTATACAATAGATATGTCGTCGACTACATTTGGGAATAGGGTAGCCACACGGCCACCGAAATAATCATAAGGCTTTATTTTTTCAATACATATAATACATATCATACATTATAATACAGTGGTAATGCTTTTTGACATTCATAGGTGCATTAAATTATGCCTAAATTGAAGAATAAAGAACTTTGACTTTGACTTTGACTCGTGGACAAATAATACGGGTCAGAGTGCGTTTTTCACACAAACGAGGCTATTTTAAAGCCTTGGTTCCTCGCCAGGTGATGCTTTTAGCGAAATCTGATGATGGATACCCCGAGCATCGATACAGGACTTCCAGAGTAGTAAATATTAAGTGGTGTCATTCACTTAAAAACGGCGTTCGGTCGGTCGAACGAGTGAACGCGAGAGAACCAGCGAGTTTAAGTAGTCCCGTCAGAGCGTATAAAATACATTTTTTCGCATGCATTCTCAATTAGGCCGGCTGGACGCCATGTTTAAGAGAATAACACCCAAGGACTATTGAATTTAGCTAATTTATAATTAAAAAAAGTAACAGTAGAGTACTTTGACAAATATTATTTATTATTATTACTAAACAGCCTATAATCTCCTACTGCATTTATTTTAAGGTCCTGATATGCATGCTTATTAGATCCTTTGTTAGTGACGCTAATAGAATAAGGAATGATTGTATATTATTTGCTCACCTGCGAGCAGGTGGACTATGCACGTAAAAAATAGCCTTAAAATCTTATCTTAATTGTTACTGAATTCTGTCAAATGATGAAATGTTGAATTTTGAATTTCGGTTTTCGAATTTAGTCTAAGCCTTCAGTATCGTCTGTATCGTTAAAGTTTGTCTTCCATGTGTCATTAACTGCATGCAGTCGTATCCACGCCACCGGCGCAGGGTGGTCCGCCTGTCGAGACTAAGGGACCGCATTCGATTAAGCCGCACCTACTCATTTAATTACTCTATTATAGTGTATGTTCTGTAGGGATGCGAAAGGGTTGTAAGGTATCGATGAATTATGTATTTAAACGAATGGTTGACTAACGCTACTTAACGGTCGTTGTTTTTATTTGCCCAATTTTGTGGCGTAGTGTTGTAACTATCCACTAAGATGGGGAGGAAATAAGAGGTCTGTTATGTTATTCTTGTTTTAACAGTAAGATCAACGGTAGCGTAATTTTAAAATAAAAACAAGGCAAAGGAATCTTTATGATCATTGAAATTGATTTTTGGGGAAAATATTGTTATACAATAACATAGCATAAATATTTTCAATTAGAAAGTGTAATCAATGTTAAATTCGGTAGGTACTCGTACATGCAGTTTGTACGGTATTTTAAGGCCCGAAAAATGTATACGTTGCTAATGGGAGTCGCGACTAACTATCTCTGTACGGACGAAGTCCCGGACAAAACGAATCTTATAAAACTCAGGTACAGAAAAAAATCTACTTCTGAGTGACAAGTAGTTATCTACAAAGTTTTTTAAAGGTATCCTATAGGCCATATAGCCTAACCAAATACATCCGAGATTTTAATTAAAAGAAAATTATTTCCCATCGCACTTACTCTTTCAAACAGTTAACCCCAAGTATGTTTTGACACAGACCTGTCCTCAAAATTTGCACATGTTTTTGTATGTGTTAAAGCTTACTTTTTGGACTATATCACAGCCTATTTTTTTCTCTCCCCTCTGACATACGAGCGGTTTAATAAAGCGAGATTTTAAAAAACAAGTGCTTTGACACAGATCTGTGCTCAAAATTTGCATGTTTTTGTATTTAAAAAGCTTATTTTTTTTACTATATCATAGCCTCTATTTTTTCACCTCTGACATGCGAGGGGTTAATTTTTAAAATAAAGCGAGATTAAAAAATATATAGTTAGCTTGATTTTTAAAGACGTTGCGTGGTTGGAAATATTTTTTACTATCCTAATACGTTATATCATGGTAACGCCACGCCACGATAACGTTGGGCGCATCTCTAGCGCACGTATTGAACTGCCGACCCTATATCATGCAACGTTAGTTCGCTAAGCCCGAATATCGACGCCCGGACGCCTCGCTCTAATTATGGGTAAGTCTTTAATTGTTCGCCTTACGTTACATGATAAGATTGAAGATATTTTTTTTCAATTTTGAAATGAACACACTAAGAAATAAGAAAGAAGGTTGAATTTATAACTTGTTTCTTTTAATAACATCTAGTCAACAGGCAATCGGATTAAAAAGAGTAGAAAGAGTTTTTGATTAAAACATTTCTCAACATTTGGCTCAAAAAATAATTTATTTATATAATACTATGGCAGTAGATTCGTTACTTATACTACCTATATATAAAAAGATATTCCAGTTATCGTTAAATTACATCCAATGTCTTCGCCCAGGTGAAAGACCAACAAATGAAAAATGAATAATTAATTTAAAACGGCGCTTAACGGCGAAAAACATTTCCTGATATCAAATAAGGGAAACGCTAAAAATTGTTCAAAGGCGCTAGACAAGATGCATAACGCTAAAGTAAACAATTTCTGAAACCTGTCAAAATGTATGGAATTGCCATACATTGAATATGTCTAGCAGCTTACTTCAATCCTATGTATTTTGTATAACGATAACGATCTCGCAATGCATCGTCTACGGACTCTAGGGCCACTGCATGAATATGTTTTATGTATAAACACAAAACAGATTTTTTTGTAGTCTTATAGCTTACAGCAACTTGCACGTAGCAATACTGAAGATATGAAACTTTTTTTAACATTCAAGGTCATAGAACGTTCTATTTTTATACCAAAAAAAACCGGACAAGTGTGAGTCGGACTCGCTAACTCAATTCAAACTGTGACCGCCGTTCCTTGCATAAAGATATCAAATTTTTCCCTATACTTGTAGCAAAAGTCGGTGCTACTTGCCAAATACTTACTTGTTCAAGGTCAACGGGAAATACCCTTTACATTTTGATTCCGTCGAGTGTGTCGAAATACACGTTTTTTGCGGCAAAAACGGAGGTTTTTTTTAACGTTAATGGAGAAGTTTGATTTTTTCATAGCTTCAAGGGACTGTAGACCGGAGTATATGGTTTTAATTTCAACTGGATACCTCTACGCATTCCCGAGATAAAGGGTCCTGACAGACAGACAGACAGTAATAGGACTATATAATATAAGGGTTCCGTTTTTTCCTTCTGAGGTACGGCACCCTAAAAATAATTTAATTTCAGAATTTTCCTGTCGGTACAATGCTATTGCGCGTTTGCCAATATAGAAGTTACCCCATTTAACTTTGTAGCTTCAAATTTGTAATGCCAGAATATCCTCATGCATGTAAGTGCTACGAAGCTACACAAACGTCTACGACGCGACGGTCGTAGCACTTTACTACGTCGTAGACAGCGTATGTGTTAAATTGTTTGGAATGGACAGGTTTTGCGGGATTTCAATGCGTTCGTGTTCGGACTCGATATTGGCTTTAGATTTTTAACCGTATAAACATGTGTTTTTTGTAGGGAGTTATAAGCAAATGTGTTATAAGATTAACGTGTATATCTGTTGATTTCACATGATGAGAACGAAAGTGACCTCATACGAAAATCAAACTTTTTGAGAAATCAACATAATGTGTTTACGTTTAAGGGAGTTTCTCCTTAATTATATCATAACATCCCGAAATATAGAACTTAAGAAAGAAAAAAGTTCTTCGTGTTCCTTACGCATTCCTTAACCAAATGTATTTGTTTTTAATTCAGTTAATATTCAATTTATTAAAGTTAATATCTGCCCAAAAATACATTTCAAAACTCATTTCATTCATTCATCATGTACTTCGCTAAATTTTCATGTGTAGGAGTTATAATTTTTTGGTGGTCACATATCTAAACAAACCTGATTTCAGAAGAAATTAGGTGTCGATAACCAAATTCGATGAAATTGTACATTCGATCAAATAATGAAGGTCGGGGATTTCAAGGGATCCCGTGTATCTGTATGTCTGTCTATAGCATCAGAACTCCAAAACAGGACCTATTTGGACGCAATTTTTTAAACACATTAAGCGCCAGTGATCCGATGTCGTGTCCACTGTTGGTAGCATATTTTCGCTCTATGGCGGAAAAATGCTGCTACAGGCTACAGCGTAGCACTCGTAGCATTGGTGTCAAAGAAGATTCTGCTTAAGGCAAGCTTCTACTTAAGAGATATCAGGCACTGAAAAAAAATTAGCAATATTATTATATTAAGGTTTATTCATGACTTTGACTTCTCAAACCCTGATTAAATAAAATCTGCTCTCTTTGTTTACTTTAAGCCCGATCTCATTATTAAATTTCATTCACTTGTCATGTGAGACTAGCTATTTTCTTGGAGAGAATATCTCATTATGTCTCATTAAAATTAATTAAATCCGTAAAACCTCGAACATTTTTAAAGAGGCTAGGTGCTTCTAATGTTTTTTACAACCATTTTTGAAACAGAAACTTAGTCTCTTTAAAAAAATTATGACAGAGGAATAATTTCACGTCTTTTCATTTCTAAATAGTTTTCGTTATATTACGGTAGGTTTCTACAAGGCCAACATTTTGTTCTGCGTTATTTAGACTCAGGACTCAAACAGGCACAAATCATATAGGAACCAACGGATTGCCGTATCGCGCGCGCAGCAATCCACAAATAATAGGCTCAGCGGGCCGATTATGCGTGACACCTTTTTATCGAGTGGATATGTCTAAATTTTTAACAAAATCGTCTATTAAACAAAATCCCTAATATGGTTGACAATGTTGATTAAGTTATTGCCCTGATATAGCGACGACTAACGTGTTCAAGGCCAGTGTGACAAGACTCACGCGAGATTACTACCATTTTGCAAAAAAGTTGCTAGTTTCACGAAATCAATCTATTTTCGCACATGTTAGATTTTGAGTGGCGGACTTTAAATGCTTCTGAAATGAGTTGTTATAAAGAAGTCATTGAAAGGAGCGGACTAGGTATACTTTTAAAAAGTATAGGTTATCATGACAGCTCGAGCCTCGATTCAATAGTTCTCGGATCTGTGGTCCGAACCGACAGAGAATTCGAGTGTTTGTTTTTGCAAGAAATAGGATTGTGTGTTTTAGTACCTAATTTATTTAAAGAAATCTCCATAAAGAAATAAATTTTCAAGAGAAAGTCGACACTTCAACAATAAATGAAACAAGAATAATGTAAGTTTAACATAGTGAAACACTATTTGCTTTTTCTAGTCGATTTATTTATTTAATGTTACTCTTTAAAAATCATGTTGTGTTACGGTTGCTGTAGGGCAATGCAAAACAGAAGCTTTGAACACATGTTAAGCTACCCGGGTGAATATTCGGGCGTTTCAACCGCCGTCATTGTTGTCTTCAATATATTGAAGAAAATAATAATAACTACCAGCAACTTTTGATGTCAAACTCAGCGGACCCGGGGGTAGTATCCATCCATTTAAAAGAACAAGAAATGTATAAACTTTATCTTGAATAATATGCGAAGACAATAATGACGGCGGGTAAAACGCCGAATAATCACCCACCCCCCATAAGCCGACAGTGAATTCGGTGGGCCACTTGGGTTCTCAGAAACGAAAACTAAAGTTGCAATGTCTCCCTTCTGTTTTACGAGACTTTTTGACACGTATATAACTACGAGAGTGACAGATGCTTTAGCCACATTTTGTCACGCGATAAACGCAACCATACTTGGCCTGATGCCTTGGCCTAAATATGATTTAACATAATCATAAAGTTGACAATACGGTAACTATTTATTTATTTTATTTTATATTTGACCAATGACAGCGATTACAGTGATGCTCTTAAGTGTACCATTAAAGCACCGTTTTTCCGCAATTCGTCTTGCGACCGACCGCTGCGAATAGTGGTAGATTAGTTTAATCCTGGCTGTGAATGAAAAATGCTTTTGAGATAATGCTTCTTTAATGCTGGCCTTCCTTTGTTCTTGTTTATTTATAGCTTTCCATACGAAGCAAAAACATTTCTAGCTCTTTATTGATCATTATGAGAACAAAAGCGTCTCCGATATTTTTATATGTTGTACTTCTGAATGTGACCTCGTCCGCGTTGACATTACAACAAAAACAACGTTTTTCGGAATCAAAGGTAGTCAAAGATATTGCAGGCTAATTTAGTATTCTAAAATTTATTCAAATCCGTTTCGCTGTTTCAGTGTTAACGAGTCTGTAAAAAACACACTTACTGTAACACTTAACCTAGCTAACAACACATTGTATTAGAAAAGCAAATCATTTCGGCGATACGCGTTCATAAAAATGTAAGAGGATAGTTAATTTAAGATAAACTTAAAATGTATTAATTAATTGTGCAAAGTGTGGTTACAGAATTACCAACAAATTGTAGGTAATTCTGTTGCTCTGCCTACCCCACTCTGGGATTACAGGCCTGAAGGTAAGTATGTTCGCATAAAGATAAAAAACTGGCTTACTAATAATGTATTTTATAATTTTAACTAATTCTTCAGCAATGTTACATCTAACATTAATAATTGGTTGTGTTTTAGTGTTAAGAACAAAAACTGTATAGTCGCAATAGGGAACGTTTGATATTAGTCTCATTTACTATATTTTATATTTTATACACAGTTCACAATCAATGAATACTTACTTACGTACCAACTTTCACATTCATAATATTAGTGTGAAGATCGTTTCCGATAATTTTCTATTATGATATGCATTGTTCTCTTGGAAGTCATCGTTCCTGATAATGTTGGGTGTATAAACCCCTAACGTGAGAGAATGGGGGAATAGAGTAAGAATTCCATCCAGACGACATTTCGGGCAACCAATACTATTATGTGGTGATAATACAAATTATTATTATTATAAAAGGTCAGCATGAAACAAAGCTATTGATTGAACTACATATATGGTATCCACAGCGAGCTAAGGACCAGTCGTAGTGTAGAAATTCACGTCGACTTGTCCTTATCTCACTGTGGATACGTATACTTGAAGTTTATATTGTGTTTCAGTGTACGTAGACGTTAAATAAGGCTACCTTCGACTTTCAGTATCCAATTATTTCATTTGCCCGAATTTTCACAAGTTTAATAAAAATATTTTCATCAGTTCAGTTCTTTTTTGGTAAATAAAATTTACATGTCAACAATTTATACACTTAATATCTTCGACCGTTTGATTTCCTTGGATTGTTATAAAACCTACTGGTTATGTAATTATCCCTTTAAATATTTTGAAAAGTGAATGGGTTAGGTGTTCTTTTTTGATGTTTTTTTCGGAAAAAACAGGTTGGAAACAAAATTTCGAACTTGCGAAAAAGGATACCGTGCCATATGCGATATTCAACGGAGGCAGATTTTGAAGACGCAAACGCATTGTGAGCGTAGGCGGCGCCGGCGCATCGCGGCGCGTACCTATGCTAAAAACGCCGCCGCCATGCTTTTGGACATTCATTTTAGCATAGAAACGCACCGCACCGCGCTGTCTTCGCTCCCAGTGTACTTGCGGCTTAACAGTGTTTGGTATTTTTGATAGAACAAACGTTTGCCCGCTCCGAATTTTCTTTCTGTACGCTGCAGCCGGCAGAACATTGAAACGGATTTTTTCTTTTGTGTATTTCCAGCTGTCACTGACAACGCATTGCATTGGAATATACCAACGTGATGACATAGATACGTAAAACTAGATATTTAGTTCTATTAATGCGACTCATAATTCGCAAAGTGACACATCTCCAAATAAAAACCGGTGAGTCGGACCGACGGTTCCGTACCACCCGACTCACGGACGGATAATGAAGGCTTTGTAATAAGGTCCTGTTTGGCACCCTTTGATTATTTAATGCTAAAAACGGGTAATAAAAAATAAATAAATTGAGTCTCACATGATTTCAGATAGTGCCTAAACTTAGTCTTGTACTATGTGTCTCAGGCAACGATTTACATAAAGAAAAATATACTTATTTTCACCTAAATCTCACAAAAAATTACTCATACTACGGCTATTGTACTGGGTAAAACAGTATTGCGTTTGACATGTTTTCGTATTGTCAACGTTACAATTAGCTCATATTTTAGTTATTTAGTTATGTCAGCAATGGCGGCTAAGTTAAGAACAATACGATAGCATGCGAAATTCAATATGGTTTTACCGAGTAGAATGAAAGCCTAGTAAACGGGACCAAATTCAATTTGTTCGAATTTTGAAAAAAATTAATGAAACAAAAAACAGAAACAAAATCTTAATGGTGAAATATTTGCAAGAGGAGGTTGCTAGATTTAACGTGAGACGGCAGGCTCAATTCCAAACAGAGCCTTAAGAGCCTAAACACAACAATGTCCAAAATACACGCTTCACCCTGTCCTAACCCCCCAGCAAGACCAAAGGAATCGCTAAAGAGCAGGAACAAACGGTCCGAATCCTACAAAGGACTAAACGCAAGTGGACGGAGTGTTTTAATCAGTAGAGTTGAAATATGCAGGGCTGTGAGCTATTGTAAACAAGATTTTCACGCTTGACTGGGAACTTTCCCCTTTTGAGGGAACAATGCAAAGGTTAAAATAAACAGAGGTATTGTGCGTTGGAACTATATTGCGGGTTCTGTAGATATTTAGAACAGCTTAACAATATGTTTAGGGACGTTACTCCTGGTGAATTTTAGAACAAAATGCGACTTTATGTGATTATGAAAGAAGTTCCAGTATGCTTTAGTTAAGAGTTGCAAATGTTTTCTTGTATTTAAAGTCTGCAGTTCCATCTGTGATCTGTAAAGAGTATATGAAGAATGCATTGCAACATTGAATACTTTAAGAAAAGCATTCAAGCCGAATGAGAGTCATTTAATTTAGAAGAGTTTTAGTTTTCAAAAATGAAACATAAAAACGTGTAATTTAGCATCCAGTAATTTAAAATTTTAAGGTTTTCAACTTATTCCTATCAAAAGGAATTACTTTTGGTTATTATATTTTGACATGTACCTAGTTCTTTTATTATAGTTTTATGTTACTAAAACCTTCAACAATTATTTTTTGACAAACCACAAGTGAATTTCTATATCTGTGTACCTACGAGGTTACCAATCACATTTTAAGCCATGTGGAAGATTTAACGAGAATTAGACCTTTGGCCGTGAAAGGTAAACGACACATATACACCTTTTTATTGAAATAGGTAAACTCCCGCAAATTTATTTTTCTTTTATGCTTAACCGAAGTAACAAATGTCTAAAAATATTTATATAAATATAAAACACGAACATTTCAGTTAACACTCCCAGTTAATTTTCTTCCAACGTTTCTTCTCAACAAAGCACCTTCTATTAGAAAACGATGGAAGACATAGATAAAAGTGCGTACAGTCAGAAAATGGATTTATAAGCTACCTATTTTAAAAAGTTTCTTAGGAGTTGATTGATTACGTCACTTCGAATTGGCCCAGAAAGATATTTTGTTGACTGTACAAGGCCTACCCACAAAATCCAGGCGAATCCATAAATATATAACATGAATTTTGTCTATTTTTAGATACTTTTATGAGTGAAATTATACTTACAATAAGGTGTAACCAAATAAAATAACGAAGAAAACATATGTCGGTATTCATTGTAATATGTCGGTAATGTAACTTTCGTTTCAGTTATATTTATGGAAAATGTGTGTGTCACATACACACATGTTCATGTGTATGTTACTTACCTGTGTATCTTGTAATTCCGGTGATTCTACATTTTACCAACGGGCGTCTGAAACAGATCGTTGATGGCGTACTTCCGGCAGTAGATGTGTTTCATTTGACATAATGATGACGATCTAGCTCCTAAAATGATGAAAAGTGACCGAAGAAACTCAACAATGGCTAATTAAAGGAGGTTCGTTGAATTCAGACTCGTTAAATTAGTATTTAAATAATGTTTTTTAAGAATTTGTGATATAAATTCAGCTGAAAAGAGAGCGGGAAAAAATGAAGTTTCTACAATAACGATACATCATTACGTATTTATGTCAAGACAATTTTGTTTTAAATAATTAAGGTACTTAATTACTTACCTTCAGCGAAAAATACATTCAAACTTTACTAACATTGAAATATAATTGATTTTTTTTCTCACAATTCAAAAAAGGGAAAAGTACATGTTTCATCAATTCCGCCGCAAAAACCACGGTGCGGTGAATCCTAAAATAATACTTAACTGCAGTCGCTAATGACGGGACCTGTAACGATAAAATCTGCTCGACACGTCATTGTCATAGAGATGCAGCGCGCGCCCTCAAAACCTGATTCGGATGAATGATTAATATTTGCTTCTTAATTATTTATAATCTTTGTTACTAGTATTAGAATAGTTTACTTACACAAATACTTTAATATTTGTGATGTATTCGGTGAACCAGGTGCTTGTCACATTTGTTTTAATGTTTCATAAATGTTTATATAATAAAATAAAATAAAGTATATTGTTTAACAAGCACATAAAACAAGTTAAATATACGACACGAATTTAACCGCTCGAGCTCAAACGATGGTGGATAGTCAAGTCGAGGATCACCCAAATAAGTGATTGTGTTATTTAAGTGAAAAATAAGTACATGTGTAAATGAATTTATGACTTT
Source organism: Acleris sparsana (assembly GCA_923062465.1). Classification (NCBI taxonomy): domain Eukaryota; kingdom Metazoa; phylum Arthropoda; class Insecta; order Lepidoptera; family Tortricidae; genus Acleris; species Acleris sparsana. The sequence goes on along the minus strand of OV281294.1, from coordinate 13,880,918 downwards.
TTTAAATAAAATGAAAGTGGTATTTTGATGATCGTAAATCAACATTAAAACAAGATTAGCGTTAAAAAAAAAACGTTAGTTATTTTATTTACCTCTGAAATATACTTTATGTACTATTTTTGTGTCTTAGTAACCTGAAAAAAATAATGTAAGAGTAAATAATAATCTTTGTAAAGTAGCTTTCAAGGCTTTCAAGGCCATCAATTCCTGTTAGAAGTAATAACATTGGGAAATATCAGATTCAACAGCCGGAAATAAACGTATAAACAATCAAATATCAAATAAACAATGTTACCCTCCGTAACTGCTAGGTACACACGCGTTAGCTATTCCTGTCTTACCCTGTTTGTTTTCGTCCTTTGTACTCACAAAATAAATAATTTCAGAGAAAATCGTAACATTTTATTAAATACTTCCTAATTAAGGAAAAGACTGCACCTTTGATTTAACACAAATGTGCCCTGGTGACTGGCAGGTAAGAATTAAAATGTCAAACGCACTAACTCAAAAAAAAAACATTCATTTAAACTTCAACACCACGGATTAAAGTCTAAAGTTAACGGTTTTGTTTGACAGTTAATCCTCTTTTGTTTTAGTGCACCACTCCTATCTTCTCATGTTCGTTTGTAACGCATAGCGTGAAGGTTTTGAGGTATAATTGCTGCGTTGCGTGACGATCAGCCTCATACTGTGAGTTGTTGTTATATTTCATACTGTCATAATTAAACATGTAATAATATAGGAGCGGGGTTAATTCGCTTTCATTAAAGTGTGCCGTGGTTTAGGGTTATTTTTTCTGAATTCAATAAAATTTTGGTTATTATCTAATTATATTAATAAAAGTAAATAAAAAAATATCAAAGGAAAATTTCACAAATTTATTCAGTTCCAAACAAAGTTCTAGGCTTGAACTATGGGTACTAGAACTTAAATACCTAAAAAACATCCAAGACCCAGAAAAAATTATCGCGCATATCGCATATGGCTAACTTCGTAGGCTCCTGCCTCCTGCCACAAATAAAAATAACCCAAAGGCTTTGCTTCTAACATATAATCCTGCCCGTGGATAAAATACAGCTCAAAGTGTTTGCGAGACACAACTACGAAACGAGAATCAACAAAACTTCTTTAAAAATTAGACACTTTAGTGTTCCTGACGCGTTAAACATAATTTCAACTCAGAGAAAAGTTAGTGAACTTTCAAAATGCGCACCAAGCAAACAAATGTTATGCTCGGTGGTACTTTGTATAATTTTTTTGTTCAACACTCCAATTTGAGTCTAAACTTGTTCGTGTAAAGTCGTGTTTCGCTTGGTGGTTATGAGGACAATTTGTTCAAGCATTTTCTTGTTTTTGCTATTAAATCTATGTTCGTACCTTCGGGTAGAAAAGAGTTTTGTACGCGGACGGCCGCCCGGTCCATTCATTGCGGAGTTCGCGTGGATTCTTTGGGTTTCATGTAATAGAGAGCTTTTGTTCTTTTTCGGCACTTCTTTTAAACTTTTAAAATAATTGTTTTAATTACTCCGTTACGACTCTATCGTTATTACAGCGGAAAGTGCATTAAGATTATAAAAGTATGCAATAGTATGTAATTAAGTCAGATCAATAATCAGAGTAATCTTTTCTAGATTTTCAACCTTATGAATAACTATCACTATGATGCTGACGACGTCATAAGCCTAGCGACGACGCTCAAGTCTAGTTGATAGTGGTGTCTGTTGATACCTTATCTCATATCTTATCTTTCAGCTTGGCCCTTGCAGATTACTTGCGACTTACTTTCTAACACACTCTCAGTGGTTAGAACTCAGTACCTTGCGATGCCGAAGCTAGCGGTTTCGGACAATTCGTGTGAGACTGTCCCTTGATATTATTTAATAAAAAAAAAAACAAAACGTGGTAAAAGTTTCACTTAAAAATATATAACGTATTTCCAATTATCCTTTAAACTACAGCCAAGCAGCAGTGTTCACATTGTCACCTTATTGTGCCGGAATAAGACCTGATTTTCACTTTGCGAGTTTTCTTAGTTTGGAATTAGCATAGAGGTATTTCAGCCAGGTCCTCAGAGTTAACAACGCATTGGAGTCGTAGGATTACACGGCTCGGACCACTAATGTTCCTGATCATGGTGAATGACCTCGTGAGGGACCTCCAGCATGCCAAATTCTTGCTGTACGCGGACGACCTCAAACTGGTCATGGGAATAGGGCGAGAATCGGATTGTCTTATGTTACAACAAGACCTAGACCAAGTGCATCGATGGAGCATAGCGAATAGACTTCACTTCAATAACGACCAATGCCAAATTAGGACATTTACGCGCCGACAATGTCCGGTTATCTTTAACTACATGATGGAAGGTCAGGCGATAAGCCGTGTAGCCTCTGTTAAAGATCTTGGAGTGAAGTTTGATCGAGAGCTGACATTCCGTGACCATATTATTAACCTCGCTGAGGAGTCGTATCGTTGGATTTCGTGACGAGAAACGTTAGGGACTTTCACAATTCCGGCGTCATAAAAATTCTCTATACAGCCCTAGTTCGAAGTAAACTAGAGACTAGTACCTGCGTCTGGAGTCTTAGCGAGGCCTAGTACAAACTCATGCTTGAGAAGGTCCAGAAGGCTTTATTACGTTTTTTGTACAAAAAAATGTACGGGTATTACCCATACATGTACCCGACTAAGTTTTTGCTTGGCGTCTTATGCTTCAACTCCCTGGAGGTGCACAGAGGGTGCGAGTGGTTGAGTATGGCGTTTAAGGTCCTTCGTCATAAGATCCATAGCACTGAACTGCACAATATTCTCAACCGCATCATCGTGCCTCCCAATAAATCACGCCAGCGTGCATGCCTACAGCTGTCGGATGGAGCGGGAGCGCGTTCGACTGCTGCGCGTCGCCACTCACCACTGTGCGACAATGATCGCCTCACTCAATGGGCTCCTGCGTACTGATCCCCAAGTGGATATTTTTGTTGACCACTGGTCCAGGTTAATGTCTCAAAGTCGTGCGTACTGAGAGATGCGGTAAGAAGGTTTGTACGTGAATGTTAGTGAATAAATGAGTGTTTAATGTGTGAGAAAGAGCGTGTGTGAATGTGGGTTAGTTGTTTTATAATAAATACATGATATAACTATAAAAGTGCACTATTAGAATGTTGGCAAGTGTAATTGGTGTAAACCGTTCTTGTTCAATAAATAAATAAATACATTTTAGTCTTATGCTTTGATCACACGTAGGTACCGAGCGAACGGGCGAGACAGTGACGTAAGCGATTCTCACATGCTTACAGGTTTACCTAGTGTGGGACCAACGGGAATAGTGGCTTGGTTCCTGTACCCACACACTATAATTACCACCTGGAGATAAGTACAGTATTTTGTTCTTAATTTTATTGTGTATTATGCATCAATTTACTTATAATGTCGTTAAATAAATTATTATTAATTTTCATTTCATTATTCACCTTTTCAACTGTTCAAACATGTTTTGAAATTAGGACAGTCAGTCATGGCTCGCGCGGCGACGTGACGGCCGAGTAGTGAGATAGTGTTCGTCCAGACCAGCCGAGTGAGCGAAAGAGACAGTGCGGACTGGACACTCGGCCTAGTAGATAGAACGGGACCAAGCTACTGTCTCGCCGCCTCGTTTGTCCAAACGCTCGCCCGAGCACTCGGCGCTATGTTTTGTCACGTCCTACGGGGTGGTAAAGTAAAAAAATAATGGCTAGTAACGCCATCTGTCGGCTAGGTGTCGCCAACACTTGACAAAGTCAATCGATGACAGTCGCAATTGCAATAATCTATGGCAATGTGCTGTCTATCAGTTATTAGTAAACAACAAATACGATTATAAGATTTGTCGTGAATTTATGTGAAAGTAAAGTGAAATTAAGGTTGTTTGTTTATGAAATGCAAAAAGGTAGGCAGCGTAACAACTGCATTGTTACAGTTTATACACATAGAGTACTCGGTCGAGAGCACTGTCTCGCCCGCCCGTTTGCTCGGAACGTGTGATCAAGGCATTACGGCCGTATTAATAAACTCATCTTCACTGAGATGCCGTCACAAGATACGTCAAATTAAATGTCAAATCATAGAAAACTGACATTTCTATCTCATCTTGAGATGTTGATTACCTACAGTTGAGATCAGTTTATTAAATACATCAGCGGGCCTAGTATTCCGTTTATCGCGTGACAAAATGTGGATAAAGCATCCGTCACTCTCGAACTTAAAACAAAACGTGACGGATTAGACTATTAGGCCCCCTGGTGGTTTGTGTGCTTATTTTCTATTTCCATGCTATAAAAAATAAGTAAAGAGTAAGCCTATTTAGCAGAGTAAAAACATATTCTTAAAACTAAATGGTTGTGTTACGTGAAAGTACACAGTTTCATGTGCCAGGAAACACGAAATAGTGTAGAATATTGGCTCCCCGTGGCGTCAACGGTGTTTTAAGGTGACAGCGGCGACGCCGCCAGAGTTATAGCTTAATAAACGTTATGATACGTTTATTTTATAAACAGCGATGAAATAAACAACTCTTTTACGGCGTAGAGTTTAAAAAAAGTGCGGACATACCGTTGTTTGATATTACTTTAAAGAAATGTATTCGCTGGTGTCCCTTTCCGTACATCTTTTCTCAGGTGCCGTTCTTTTTTAATACAAAGCTCGCATAGTAAAACAGTAAAATGCACTGAATTCACGTTATGATACAAATTTTGTGTGAATACATCATTTAGGCCCTTAAAAATGAATTATCTGCAGTAAAATTATTTGCGCCAACAAGTATGTATGTATCTATATAAACACTATTGTACAAAAGAAAAAACAGAACCATTAAATTAATAGGCCACCTAATAGTGAGATCTGAGACCCAAATAATTTGCATTATTAATATTTATCTTAAGACTATCTTAAAGATGAATTAATATAACCAAATCTCTTTAAACAATCCGTAATGTACTAGTAACTAAAAGAGAATAAGAAATGTTAAAAGCAAAATGTCACAGGTCCGGATTTAAATTAATAGAAAGAGCGCTAAGCGGATTTCAAACGACGCGAATATTGCCTTAATTAGAGAGACTTTTTAAATTAATTGTCAATTGAGTGCTAGCAGTTTCAGTCCAGTTATTTTTTTAATTGCTCCAAGCTGTAATCTTACACTCATGTGTGCTCGTAATTTAACTATGAAAACATAATGTTAGATCGATGACACAGCGTGTTCGGTGTCACTGTTTTGATTCTGTGGCACCAAAGTAGAAAACCTTTTCATACATCGCGCATCGATTGCACTGTGGCATACACTCCTACAAAACCATTTGAAATGTACAATTTGAACATTCGAGTGTTAGATGATAATTAAATATATTCACAACTTTTTTCAAAGCATAAATAAAAGCTGATTCATGTACAAAGGTAAACAACAGTAGCGAGTTTTTTTTTTAATAGCCATAATAAGAACCAAAATATAAGCCAACAAAGATTTGTTCCTATGTATTTCTAGCAAAACAAAATGTAACATGGAGTTATCCTGATCTATCTATCTTTTTTTTTTTTTATGGCATAGGGAAGGCTGACGAGCACACAGGCCACCTGATGGTAAGTGGAAACTGTGACCCATAGACATTCGCATTCACAAGACTGCAAGCCTAAGACTGCAAATGCGTTGCCAACCCTGAGGACTAAGATGGAATGCCTCTATGCTAGTCAATACACCGGCTGTCTTATCTATCTAATTAACAAGTTAAATGCTTGTATCATCCGTACTACCTACTTGGCCGATTTTAACTTTTAACATATTATAGGTATCAAAATAAACCAAATCGGAGTCGGACAGTTGGCTACCTTCTTTTGTGATATGGATGCGAGATGTTTATATTTGTTGTGAAACGAATAGTGGAAGTGCCCGTATGCCTGGCGGTGCGCGCAAGATGATAGTCACTATACATTTTGCGTCACTTGTTTTGAATTATTGTTATGTTTTCTATAACACTAGAAACAATTAGCCACAATGATTGCACTTGTTGGATTAGGCAAATCTAAGGCGGCTCTTTGAAAACAAAAACATATTATGTTATGTTCGTATTGATCATAATGATAGATACCATTTTGCTGTAATACAAATAGAAACCATCGACACGAGAAGAAGAAAACACCATTATAATAATGAAATATATTAATTATGTATAGGTAAAGAATATCGGTATTTTTGGGGAATTGCGTAAGTTCAAAGTTGAAAGTAATAAAGACATGATTGAGTACAATTTCTGATTGAAGAACCATTATGATTTTTTAAAGGTCTGGAAGATTACTTTAAAGTAAAAACTTTACTCCTGCGAACTCTAGTTCTGAGAATAATTTATATTTTAAAGAAAATTTTAAATTGTTAAACTATTTTGTAAATTGAACTATGATTTTATAAATGGTAATACACTGTATTCTGCAAAGTAAGGCCGTTAAAAGTTCTACAAAAAATTGATTCGTATTTATGATATAAGGCAGAGTCGACATAATATCATCTATATATATATATATATATATATATATATATAACTACATAATTTTATGAGACCTATTCCATTAATTTTGCATCTGACCCAATAGTTTTGTTTAATATTTTTATTTATTTTCATAATATTATGATTATTTTAAATATGGGATGGCATTTTCTAATAAATCACGACAAGTAAATGATATCTTATGATAAAAAGTGATTATAATAGTGTATTAAAACTACTACTATTTCAAGTGTTTTCGCCTAATCCGGAAGATACACCTAGGACGGCTTCAAGACGAAAACGAAAGTGAAAGGTTAAATAATACTTTTGTCAAAAATCCGAAATAAATAAATATTTAAAAAACTTAAAAATGCAGAACGGCTTTATAATCCTATTCCTGGAAATGCTTTTCGAATTAGAGTAATTGTAAAAATATGAATAATCCCCATTGACTAACTCGTTTATATTTCGATTTAATATTAATTTACAAGCATGAAAAAACGTTTAAATTTAAATAAACTGCTAAATAGAGATTACAGGCTATTAAGCATTAATGAGCAAACTAAAAAGATTTTAGTGAGTTGGCAAAAATGCAATAGTTAATGATTTGGTTTTAAAGCGTTTTCTCTTTAGCCAGTACTTTTTAAGTTATTGAAATAAATATTTTAACCGAGCAATAACTTCTTTAATTCAAACATTAATTTCAGTCAAAATATTATAATTTAAAAGATGTCTAAGTCCTCTGTAAAGGTAATTTTGGCTGAGTAGTACTTATTTAAAAGTTAAAGTGGAGATTTAAATATTAAAATGTTAAGTAATTAAAAGATTTACAGAATCATACCTTCTAAGATAAAATAGTTCCCCCGTATTCTAGTAAACCCGGGCAAGAGCATGTGTCTACACAAATAACTATCTCGAAAAACAACAGCTCAATATAAAATCCTAAATAATATTTCAGTATTAATAGCTATTCAACAATATATCTCATGATGTAGCAAAGTAAAAAAAACCTTGCTTTACATGCTCGGGAGACCCAAACACAATTTCATGATTGATTCTTGTGCGTACACAATTTTAGTTTTATTACTTTGAGTTTGTGAAAAAAAGTGGGTGTGAAGTGCAGACAGACAGATGGATGGATATGGCGAAACTAAAGGTATTGTTAGTTTGACTTCAGCTCCCGAAAAAGGGGTTAAACTATAAGTAGTACTCATATACTCATAGTCATATACTCATTTATTCATAATATTTTACAAAATATTACATGGCACATTACCATATATATATAGAAGCATTTTATTTAAAGTTACGGTATAATAATATTAAAAGTTAAGTATTTTTTCTATCCGGTACAATATTACAATGTAATTACAATATATTACTAATAAATTTGTCGAAGAACTCTGATATGTCATAAAATGCATTATTATTAAGTATTATTTTCATTTCGTTTTTAAAAGAATTTTCATTTGTCAATTTTTTTATGCTGTCAGGTAAGACGTTGTAAATGTTTGGGCCTATTACGTGGGTAGTTTTGGTAGACTTAGCTAGTTCACATGTCACCGTCTTAAGTTTTCTGGCGTGATTATTTCTTAAACATCAGTCTGAGTGCATCGGATCTTACTGGGAGAGAGTTAATGTTTGTTCTAATGTAGCACGCCATGTTGAAAATGTACTGTGATCCAACTGTCATTATCCGCGACGAGATAAAGAGCTCACGAGCAGGTGTATATACCCGGGGGACACATGCTACTATGCTGTCTGCTCGCTTCTGCAGGATGAAGACGCGGCGCCACTCTGCGGCGGTTCCCCAGAACTCCAGGCTGTAATTTATAACAGAGTGGAAGAGTGCGAAGTAAGTACTACGAATATGGGATGGTGGCAGCACAAAATATAGTCGCTTTAGACTAAAGCAGATACCTGAAAGTTTGCTACAAATTATATTTATTTGAGTGTCCCACTTCAGTGCTGAGTCGAATTATTGTAATTCTTTCCTGAAGTCGCCAATAAGCATGCTTTTGACTCATGTCACTAACACCAATCGGAGCAGTCATTTTAAATAAACTTCATTCTCCCCTTTCCTCTTACCGTTTAATTGTTCCAAATATAGATGCAAATAAAGAAACTCCATCATGGTCCAACTGATAGGCAGTCCCCAGTTTAAAAGAAATGGATTCCTAATTGGAATTAGGAATACTGTTTTTAATATAGCAGCCGGAGCCACCTGGTGGTAAGTAGTTACCGTCGCTGATGAACGTCAGTGATATGCCGTGGCAAGGCAAATGAGTACACAGGGCACATGATATTCGTCTAACTTATTGCGTGTAACGTAATGTATACAGCATTAAAGTTTTAAATATTTATTGAATTAGCGTCCAAAGGGTTTTTTCTTCGATGAGAATATATGTGGAATGATGAAAATCAAATAAAATACTCTTTGCTCATTCTCACTACTTTATAGAGTGAAGAAAGAGTAATTTTATGATTTCCGAAGTACCACATATATTAACTCTTAAAACTTTACAACATGACGTTAAGATAGTTCAATTAAGATACAATAATCATTTTAAACTTAAATGCTTTAAACATTACGTAATACGCAATATTACTTCAAACCTGAAGCACCGCCGTAAAACTTATTTTTTTTAAATAGCTCACAATGCACTTAATCTATTCACAAAGCGAAAATGAAAACATTTTTAATTATAAAAACCTTTTCATTGATTTTATTGTCCTATGACGCCACTAACATTTGCATCATCATAGCTAGAATCAGAGATAAAGAACCTGAGGCGTAAAATGGAAAGCCTCTATGGTAGTAAATTCAATGCATGCTCTTTTCAATATTTTTTAACTCGTTTAAAGGAAAAATGCTAACAGTACTTACTGACGAAATATTTCATCTTTATTTTTATTAAGTTTGTAAGCTTTTCTTCAGTTGTTAAAAAAAAATCTTATTACCTATCTATGTTTCTACCGTTATTTTTCACCCGTAAATCATTGATGTTTATTCTATAAAGCTATTTATATTTCCGGAACATTCTCCAAACTCAGTTAACAACTTATCATAAAATCCAATCGGGAGATCTCAATAACAAGGAAAATAGAGGATTTATTTACTGAGGTTCAGTCGAACCGAGAAATAGACGTAGTAGGTATTGTTTGGTTTCTGATATTTCGTTGTTTACTTAACCGAAAGACTGAAAATTGTAGCTAGTCTGGTTACAAGCTGGTTAAAGCAATCCTTGAAGTAAACCTAAATGAGAACTTCAGTAAATATATTAACAGAAAGACTGGCACAACGAGAGAATGCGACCAGCCAGTCTTATGTGTTTTCTTTGCAGATGAATCGATTTTTTTAATTAAATAGTTAGACTGAGGTACTTCAACTAAGCAGGTAATCTATTATATTTTTTGGTTGTGTTTGTGAAAAAATGAAATAGAAATCCAACTGATCATATGTACAGTCAGCAGCAGAAGTAAGTGACAGCACACTAGAATAACTTAAAATTGCACGCTCCTTTTCTCTTTAATATAGAATCGTGTACAGATAATTGAGTTGTTCAACTGTACACCTATTTCTGCTGTTTGCTGTACCAACAATTTAATATTTTCGAATAAGGCCATGAACACGGGTTAGTTTGAAGCAGTTCGATAGTTTTGTCTCTAAACTACTACACGATGAACTCTAATTTCCTTTTCGGAAATGAACATCCACTCGTAAAGGAAATTAAGGTAGAGAGATAATTCGACCGGGGTTGCTTGTGGGTGCAAGTATTTCTGCATCAAGTGTCGAAGCAAGGTATTTTGATGGCTGACTAGGGTTAGGGTTTTTTTTGGCATTGTAAGACTAAGGTCGCATTACAGTTGTTGTCAAATACATTTTCGTTATTGAACCAATGATTCCTACGGTTGCGTTCCCGAAAGGCAGCCCAACGGGACCCTATTATTAATACTCAATATTCAATATATTAATATACTTACGCTGTCCGTCCGTCAGTCCGTCCGAACTATAAGGAGCTGTATCTTTTGAACCTATACAACTATAATTATAATATAAGACATACCTTGAAAAAAAATCAGAATTCACTAATAACATGGTCAAGTTGGGCTCGCTCAGGTACGATTCGAAATCTGTGCGGCGGCTCGGAGCCCTCGGTACACGTTTCTCGACTAGCAACGTAAGCACCTATAAAAGTAGCGCCTTTGATGTTATTAATGTCCAACGTAATTTATACGTGAAGATAACCTAATTTTCATCAGGTGGGCTGACCTGGGGCTCTATCTACTTGCTACACCTTATTTTTTTCTCATGTTACCGTATCGTCAACGTTAAGATAGCTCTTATTTACTTGTCAGTAATGGCGCCTGAGTTGAAAACAGTGCGATAACATATCAAAAGCAATATAGTTTTACCGAATAGGATAGAACTTCTCTTTACGATTGTTACAAATTAATGTTTGTGCATTAATGCTTATTCGTGGGGATAACACAACCGGTGAAATCCTCCGAAAAGTACTCGGAATAGGCAACGAATTTGCAGTCTTGTGATTATAGTCTTGAAAATGCAATTGTATATATTAGTCTCAGATCTATCTTATTATCAGATGGCATGTGTGATTATTGGCATTATTGGTATAAAAAGTCACGCTCATTACGCAAAGTTTGCTCATAGCAAGACGCCCACGCACGTAGGCAGGCAACATTATTTTTACCGACAAGTCATTTAAGACATTGATTAATTAAACATTTATACAATTTTCACATTAACAATACCACTATACGACCGTTACTTGTCGAAATTATCACAACGGGACCATTACATGGCCGTTTATATTTATAGGTATTCCACACCAGCATGGATGGATGTTTATTGTAAACAGCTATCGATTTAATATTAAAACCGTTATACAACCAAACCGGTATACAATAACAAAACCTCATGAGTATATAATTATTGGAAATTGACCAAATTGATACAAGGAAGGCAAATCACATTATATTACTAAAAGTCAAGTGGCGTATATAGTATGAAACATTCCTATATATTATTTTTAGGGTCTGATATCTATAGGGTGTCAAATACCTACTCGTATAACAAAGCCTCCGCTGTCCGGCTTTATTGGCAGATATTTATACAGCCTTTGACACTTATTACACCGAATTTATTTGAAACGGACTAATAGTAGGTACCTACTTGAATGTAAAAAAAATTGACGTCGGATGAACATCTCATGGTAACAATGTAGTGCTACTCTACGAGACAGGCCTAGCCTAGTGTAGGTGACACTCGAAATTCTTTAATACTTTTTTTGCACTTACCTAATTATTATTTACATTCATATCTTAACTATAATTATAAAATTTGAAGTTGATCACCAAGGAATCACGTAATATTACCCCCCATTTTCACCCCCTTAGGGGTAGAATTTCGTAAAATCCTTTCTTATCGGATGCCTACGTCATACAAAGAACATACCCTCCAAGTTTCAGGTCTCTACGATCAGTGGTTTAGGCTGTGCGTTGACCAGTCAGTCAGTCAGTCATTCAGGACAAAGCATTTTATATGTATAGATTGGGTCACTGTTAACAAATAAGTATTTGATTTGAATAGTTTACAAATTGGAGTGAAACATACAACCTTATACTCGTCACTACAAATACTGTTTAAGTTACAAATACGAAGCCTTTATATTTCCTTATTTTGGCTTTGCGAAGAGTAATTTTGGGCGTTTTCCAAAAAGTTTTGTACGTAGTTAAGGACTAATGTTTGATTTACAACGGTAACTTGACCATGACGTCACAAAAAAATGTAATAAGTACTTTTATATACTGCCCTCCTACGCCAAAAGGCGGTATCTCACATTCAGTAACTGAAGCGGTTACAATCCTCACTCATTAGTGAAATGGTTGCATTTGCTACAGGAGTTTTGTCTGAGACGCCACTTTTTGTCTTAAAAACAGTATATTTAATTAACGTGATGTAATAGAACCGTTGTTAATTTTAGTCCTTTACTATGAGTTTTGTTTTGTGAAAGCGCCCAATTACAATTTTTGTCTTGAGTAGTGAATTTCACTATTTCTAACCACATAAATTACTGACAAAAATAGCAATCTCATGGCTAAAGAACAACTGCAGAATCATTGAAAAATTCCATGCTTTTCGAAAGTTGGCAATAAATCTACCAATGAATAAGCAATGTGTTTGCGAGTAAAAACGAAACTGCGAGTAGGTAGCATTGTTTGTGGAAGGCATCCATTAAAATATGGAGATTTTATTCCCATTTTCAGCTTACCTGTATTTTTAGAAAACAATGCGCTAGTATTGAATACGGTCTGTTTGCTGTTGATTTTATTCAGAAATTAACTACATCAATGGATTTTGGTGTTCTATCAGTTCTATCTATCACAATACATTTTAGCATCGTTTCATTGTTAACTCTTGACGCTGATATTTTACCATGTAGTCGTCCATTGTTTAATTTATGTTGGACGGGTAACAAAGTAGTTTTAACGAGAATTGGAAACGTATTTTTGCTACTTTTTATATTTACCATAGCAAAACAACGACCGATATAAATAGTAAACAAACTAATGATTTTATTTCGTGAAAATATTGTTGACTATTTAATAATTCTTATTTACTTGACAGTAAGAACTGTCACGTCAACAACAACAATGTTATAACGATATCGAAGAAAGATGGGTAATACAAAGTACCCCAAAGGGTTATTGCCCATGACTCAGTTGCATTCACTTTCAAGTTAATAAAAGTTACAGTATCGATACAATAACAATAAAGACATTTTGTTTCATATCAAAACGTGAATACTTGGGAAGCTTGGGTCACTTGAGGTTTAGAAATCACGCTGGCAACATTGAGCTCTAGTCTATGGTCCATCTGTCACCGGAATTCATTGGGGCTAATTGGGATGAACGTAATTTCTAACACCGTCCCGAGTACTCACATCATCTCAAGTATCCACGTTTTACTGTACATACATACAAACAATCACTCATCTTGCCCGTAGGGGTAGACAGAGACCACTTCCTTCCACTTACTACAATCCAGACAAACTACCCTCGCTTCCTTAACACCGACTAAAAAGGGGTGTTATAAGATTAACGTGTGTATCCGAGTCTGTCTATTGCATCGTAGTTTCCAAACGTTTCCTCTAGTGTTGCGGGTGTTTATGGGTCGCAATGATCACTTCCCATAAGGTGGCTCGCGTTCCCGCCTGCCTCCTTTTTTCTTTTTCACATGAGTTTTATGTAAATCAGTTTGGCTATTTAGGATGTATTAGCTCTAAAGGAATTGGTTATCTAAAAATATAGGTGTTTTTTTATTTTTTTATGGAAAACAGAACGCAGACGACCAAAGGGATCACCTGATGGTAAGTAATTACTGCGACACATAAACATATTTGTTTATTTTCATAAGAATATTAAGGACAACCTTTGTTGTGTATCAATTTTGTTTTCTTAATTGAAGTTACGGTACACACCGTCCAACATCAATAACCGTGCAAATCCCCTCATCAAACCCTGAAACAAAATTTAAATTATGAGCGTGTTATCGTTTACCGTGCGTTTATGGCCACCTTGGGACCTCTCCCTAAATCCACATGTCAGATGCCCCCATTAACGGAGCGGGAGGCAAGTGAGGTAGCTGCCTTACTTTGCATTTACGAAATTTGGCATATAGATTAACTGATTTAGTTCAAACTTGAGTATTGTATTTGCTTTAAGTATTCTTAGACAAAATTTCATAAAGATCGTCAAAATAAACTAACTTATGTACCTACAAATATATATGGAGTTAGTTGATTATAATACTTCGTTTCGTCGATTAATATAATTTGGGCTTAAACTTCAAATACAGTTTTTAATTGAATGGCATAGAGAAGGCAAACTAGCACACAGGCCACCTGATGGTACCTATAGACATTCGCATTTACAAAACTGCAAGCCTGAGACTGCAAATGCGTTACCATCCCAGAGGACTAAGATGGAATGCCCCTATGCTAGTCATTACACCGGCTGTCTAAAATGGAAAACACCAATGCGAATACTGCTGTTTGGCGGTAGGTTAATGGATAAGATGGCGGTAGCGATCTGGAAGGACCATGCATAAGGTCTTACCACCCGCAAAGCTACACCCTGTTCAAAATAAATTGGTTACTTCAGACAAAAGGTCATCTGAAAGAATTGGTTCATTTAATTTATAAATCCCTTTAAGTTTAATATTATGACTTTATCACATATAACTAACAAAGAAACAACGGCTTGTTTATTTCACAAGTTGGCTTAAATAGTTACTTACTATAAAAAGGCTTTAATATTAGATTATAAATATCAAAGTGCGTTTCTCAGAAGTAAAAAAAGTTGTGATAGGTCAACGTATATCTTCATTATCACTACATAGTATAAAACAAAGTCGCTTTCTCTGTCCCTATGTCCCTTTGTATGCTTAAATCTTTAAAACTACGCAACGGATTTTGATGCGGTTTTTTTTAATAGATAGAGTGATTCAAGAGGAAGGTTTTTATGTATAATAAATTCTGGATATTGTACGGGTGTTACAGAAAACTCACATAAACCGAAGCGAAGCGAGGGCGGGTCGCTAGTATAGTATAAAATAAAGTCGCTTCCGGTATCTGTTTGCTAAGATCTTTCAAACTACTCAATGGATTTTAATGCAGTTTTCAGGAATATACAGAGTGATTCAAATGGGAGTTTTATATGTATGATAAATTCTGGATTATGTACGGGTTTTTCAGAAAACTCGCATAAACCGAAGCGAAGCGAGGGCGGGTCACTAGTAAAATATATTAAAATTAGCACCTGCGCGTGACTTCGTCCGAGTAAATTTAGTTTATCTTCATTCCCTTGATATTTTTTAAACTTTCCGGGATGAAAAGTAGCCTGTCTGTTAATCCAGGGTATAAACTATCTTTAATTTTATCCAAATCCGTTTAGCCGTTACAGCGCAGCGTGAAGGAGCAACAAACTAACACACAAACTTTTGCATTACTTTATATTAATAGAATTTTATAGATGCTAATTACTCAAAGGGAATAAATACAACCATACACATTACAACTGAACAGACTAACTGTCTTCCTCACATGCTCTACTTTTATGTAAGGGTAACGAAAATATAATTAAAAGCCAAATACCCTTTTACACGCTTAAATGACACGTGTCCAAGTTTATCTGATTGGGTTAAAAATTGGTTAACTGCCTTTTAAGCAGGGTATAAAATGAAACATTTTTCTCCCGTAAAGGTTTATATGTGGCATTTGTACGAGGCTTTTGGGATTAAGGAAGTATATTTAAATTATCGTTTTGGAAAATCAGACGGATCTGAACGTACGATCTGATTTTGAAATGTGAAATATTCATTTTTGTAAAACGTATCATTAATAACTGTAAAAACCGCTTACGGTAAATTACATTCAAATCAAAAAACATTTATTTCGAACTGTATCCATAGGTGTTAGTAATAATAATTATTAACCCAAGTTTGTATTATATTTAACGTTGGTACTGTTATTTTCTTTAATCGAGGATGATCCATGTGACTACCATGTAAATATAATTTCGATTACATTACTACACTCACAAGCGAGGTATTCAAAAATAGGCAATTTATTATTTCAATTCCTAAACGGCCTCGCTAAGTTTGTACTAATCTAATATTTATGTCAGCCGAAAGACGTCCACTGCTGGACATAGGCCTCAAAATTCAAAATTCAAATTCAAAATGTCTTTATTTGCTTAAAATGTGGTACAAAGGTTGGTAGTAGCATAATCATAAACGCGCACATTTTACCAGCAGCTGGCATGCAAAATATAAAACGAAGTAATAATAAGTATATCCGTGTCAACACCATTATTTTAAACAGTTCAATGTTTCAATAGGTACCTACTTACAATGGACTAAAATACAAGGAACACAGTGAGAGCTATTTCACATCACCAATATAATTTCTTATAAATATAAAGGGTCAATATAATAAATATTCAATGTCAGTATTTTAATAATTAAGTAGATGACTCGAGAATTCTCCGAAAATAAAAATTGATAAGAGCTATTTAAATCTAATAATCAGTCAGTCTACAAAATGATTGAAGTATTCATCAATACAATAAAAACATTGTTCCATTAACCATTTTTTAAGCTTGCTTTTAAACAAAATAATTGGCAATTGTTTAATGTCATCGTGTAAGCGATTATAAATGCTGATTGACATGCAATAGGCACTTTTCCCATACAGTTTCGTTTTTTTTGCAGGAAAAACGAGACGATTTGGGTATCTAGTATTAAACTTACATATGTCCTTATTTATTTTATATAGCTCTGGATGTAATTTAACAAATAGACAAACCTCGTATATATACATGCTGGGCACGGTTAAAAGCTTCAGCTGTTTAAATAAGGGTCTACACGATGTCAAAACATCTACGTTACAAATAGCTCGGATGCACTGTTTTTGCGCTATTAGGGCTCGCTTTGCGTGACAAGAATTGCCCCATAGAAGGATGCCGTATCTCAGTAGGGAGCACACATATCCATGATAGGCCTGTATAGCTGACTCTTTGGTGCTAATCTTTGTTAGTCTCCACAATGCGTAGGCAAAAGAATTTACTTTCCTGCAAAGGTCATTGATGTGCTCATTCCAAGTAAACTTATCATCCAAATATATACCTAGGAATTTTGTCTGACAGGATTCTGTCACAGCCTGATCTGAAAAGCTTACGACAAGAGGCTGTTTGTTAGCATTCCTATTCACAAACTGTACAAAGGTCGTCTTTTTTATGTTAATATTTAGATTATTGTTATGTAACCAAGTTATAATATTGCCTATCATATCATTAATATCGTTGTTATAAGTTTTAGCGTCATAACACGGTATGACAACAGATAGATCATCTGCAAAAAGAGTGCAGTCAAATTTCGTTATATTCGGTAAGTCGTTAATGTAGAGTAAAAATAAAAGTGGACCCAGGATACTCCCCTGTGGTACTCCAACCTTATTGAGTTTGGTTACAGATTTATGAGCCGACATCGTGTTGGCAGAGTCAATTTGGGTTATTTCCACAAACTGGGTTCTTCCATTCAAATAATCCCTAAGCCACTCGTTGACTACTCCTCTTATGCCGTACATCTCACATTTGGCTAGGAGTGTTTCATGGCAAACAAAATCGAAGGCTCGACTCATGTCGAAGAATATTGCAGATACTGGCAAGCTCTTGTTCATGTAGTCTAGAATTTTATTTGACAAATTTAAAGCAGCTAATGATGTTGATTTATTTTTTTGAAAACCAAACTGTTCAGGCTTGATTATTCTAAATCTATCAAGAAATGACATTAGACGTTGATGACCTTTAGTCGCTGAGTACCTAAAACGCAGTCTGCCAATTTCGCGTTATGCCTAGACCTAACAAGTTATTGGCATATTGATGTTTAGACCTATTGCGTTTTAGTTCATGAGCGAAGTAGGCGAATTGAGATTTAGGTTTAGTGCGTATTAGCTCAAGGGCGAGGTAGGTATATTGAGCTTTAGTTCATGAGCGAAGTAGGCAAATTGAGATTTAGTTCATGAGCGAAGTAGGCGAATTGAGATTTAGTTCATGAGCGAAGTAGGCGAATTGAGATTTAGTTCATGAGCGAAGTAGGCGAATTGAGATTTAGTTCATGAGCGAAGTAGGCGAATTGCGAGCCTGTTTAGGGTACAAAAGCGTTGGGACCGCGAACACTAGCTACCCTGTAAGATAAGGATGCGACTGTCTAGGTAATAGTCGTAACATTTTAACCCTTTGAACGCTTTTTGAGAAAGGAATAAGTCACGAGTTAGGTTATTATATTTTTATATTAGGCGTGTATTACGCTAAAGGCCAATAAGGCAACGTTTAACAAAAACTTTATAGTTATTTACTTGCATAAATTTTAGTTTGAATTGTTAGTTATTAAAAGTAAAGTTATATTATTATGAGACTCAATCATCCCGCAGTCAATAATAAAACATGCCATGCCGTTTTTTCTTGAACCAAAATACACCATACTTGACAGCACCAGCATATAGATTGCTTTGACATTGCAAGGACTGACGCCTACGGTCGACAAGGTCTCCCAAGTGTGTAAGCGTCAGAACCCCTGGACCACTGGAGATATTTAATGTTTAGAAAATGCCAAAATTCACTATCCATTTGTTACTATTTGGTACCTTACTTCAAATAATTAGTACCTCGATTGTTAGCGAAAAAATTGTTACCAAATAGGTATTTTGGTATTTTCTTAACATCAAAATCTACAATGCCCACAATTCGAAATGTGTAAGAATGACACATAGTTTTTGTTATTTATCATAAGTAGAATAGTTGAAGATTAAACACTTCAGTTTCAAGTGGGCAGTATGCAAAAGAGAAAATACTGTGATAAAGCAGTTTGTAAATGTCGACATAGTCATATCGCTAAATGGGCAAAACGGGGATTAGACCTATCGCGACATAGTCATATCGCTAAATGGGCAAAACGGGGATTAGACCTATCGCGACATAGTCATATCGCTAAATGGGCAAAACGGGGATTTGACGTATTGCGACATAGTCATATCGCTAAATAGGCGATACGGGGGTTAGACCTATTGCGACATAGACAAAAACCTACTTAGTCGAAATGATTATTTTAAATGACATTTTGGCATAACGCGAAATTGGCAGACTGCGTTTTAGGTACTCAGCGACTAAAGGGTTGATGAAACGCTTTTTCGAATACCTTGGAGATAACCGGAACGAGGGATATTGGTCTATAGTTATCAACACAATCTTTATTTCCTTTTTTATAGAGTGGTTTCACTAGGGAAAGTTTTAAGGGTTCTGGAAAGACACCGCTTGTAAAAGATATATTAACCAGGTAGCTCAAAACCGCAGCAATTTCATATTTACACTCCTTCATTATTTTGGTTTGAACCTCGTCATAACCAGTCGAGTTTGTTGAATTAAGGGCACTGATTATTTTACATATTTCGTTATCATCTGTCGGAAACAAGTACAAATTGGCTGTATTTGCTTTAACTAATGAAATGTCAGGCTTACGTTTACTACCACAATCTGAATTTGTCAAGTTTATATAGAAGTCATTAAAAGTATTTGCAATGTCAGTAGGATTCAACATTAGGTCATCATCAATAATCAATTTATCTATATTTGCATTGAGTGAGTTGGTTTTAGTTACCTTTTTTATTATGTCCCATGTTGCCTTACATACATTTTTGGAACGGGTTAAATGTTTAACGTTTGCAAGTTTTTGGGCTTGGTTGATACAACGCTTGAGAATCTTTGAATAGTTATTATAGTTATTTTTATTGTGCAAATGACTAACTAAGTTTTCCGATTTTCTGTAATAACGAAACCGTAAGCGTCTTTTTGTTACTACAGATTTTTTAATCCCTCGGGTAAACCACACGTTAGATTTGGACTTAATTGTAATCTTTATTTTGATGATCGGAAAGCACAGCTTATAAAAAAGAATGAATGTTTCGTAAAATATATTAAATGCCATATTTGCGTCTTTTTCCTTATATACGTCGGACCACGATAAGCTCCTAAGGCAGACGCAGAATTTAGCAATGTTCACTGGACTGTAATCTCTTTTATATCGATAAAAAAGTAAAAACTGCTTTTCCAAACCACTAACATCAAATCTAAGACATTGAGCAGTTTCGTGATCAGACAAACCCAATTTCAGAATCTCACTGCGAGCATCGGGAATATTTGACAGTATTTGATCCAGACACGAGTCTTTACGTGTGGGATTGAGTATGTGCAACCTAAAATGATTATTTAATGCGATTCTTGTAAGCTCCTTTGAGTTCAATGAGGCCTTGAGTAAGTCTATATTAAAGTCCCCGACTATAACCACTTTAAATTTTATTTTATGCTTAAGTTTGGTTACGATTAGTTCCAGTTTCCGAAGAAAATTAGCCGAGAAAGCTGTTGGTGTTCTATATATACAAATTACAATACATTTTATGGACGGTATTTCAACACCACAACACTCAAATATGTAATCTTCGCAAAATTCGTTCAAAAATGATAATGCCAGTGTTTGTATGTGGTTTTTGCAAAGTATGCAAACTCCACCTCTTCTTTGATGAGCTCTACAATACGATGCTGCCAGTCGATAACCGGATATGCGCATATTACCTTCGTTACCCGATTTCACAAATGTTTCGGAAAAACATAACACATCGAAATGTTTACTGTCTTCCGCCAATTCGTTAAACGTCAATTCCAGTAGGTCCTTCTTGCTCACTAAACCTGCTATATTTTGGTGAAATATGTTTAAAATGTTAGAGTTAGGAACGAAAAAAGCTATTATTTTTTTGTTGCGTATCTTTACTATTGCTTTTCGAAAAATAATCGGTGATAGGTTTTTGTACTAGTAATTTTTTAGTATCGGTGGTCAATTTGGGGGAAATTTTTCCGAAGTAGTAAGGTATAGTACCTTTACGAACGCATTCCTTATCGAAGGACTTATGAGCCTTACTTGGTAAAACTTCCAATTTGTGCGTTATTTTAGGCTTAAATTTATTGTAGCTTAAGTATTTATTGGCATAGTCACAACAATCGATTAGGAAATTAATTTTTGAGCATAATTGGCTTAAAAAACTCTTGTCAAAATAATCCAAGTCTCCTAAATCTAAGAATACACAATTGTCAAAGTTATTACATAATAATTTTAGCGTGTAGTTCAGCTTATTTTCGTTCAAGTGCAAACTGTTTTTAACACCAGTTACAATAATAAAAGATTTAGAGCGCGCTTTTATAAAAACGCTAAGTTCCGCAAGCAATGTCATCGGATTACTATCATTTTCGCCTATATTTATAATAATTACACTCCTTAAGCTGGTATTCAATGTTTCCGGTGATTGAAGAATGTTCTCGCAACGTGCGTTGGGCTTGATTGAAGATGTTACTTGATATTTTTCATAAAAGGTCTTCTGTCTTGAGTTAAGAAGTGCAGCGGCCAGTCCGCGACATTGTTTTCCGCCTAGGATATGTATTATTTTGCGGTTTTTCTTTATCACCCGTTTTGGCAGATCAAATTGCTGGTGGGCTGTTTTAGATGTAATAGTACTTTCCTTGTTTGGCTGGATATTTAAGTCATCGGCAGTTTTTCCCGTACTTAGGTCTTTCTTTACCTTGTTTAAAATTATATGTGATTGGTTTTTTGTTTTTGTTTTATTTCCTGTTTTTAAGACTTTAGAACTAGTCGTTGATTTACAAATTTCCTTTAACTGTTGGATTTGCCGTAAGCATACGGTTATTTTTTTTTTAAGATCTTCGTTGTCTAATAGGAGTTTAGTGCTATAACTGTCCGAGAACTCAAGCCTTTCCTGCAAGTTTATTATTTTACTTTGTAAGACGTCAACTTCATTTTTATAGTTTATAGTCATGTTCGGGCAACTTCTGTTCAGAGTGTCATTTCGAATAATAGAGCTATCGAATTCTTCATCCGATAATGATTCAAATGAATTACTTACTGGCACATTATATCTTCTCACTGTTACGTTGTCAATGGAACCATTTAACTGTTGTTGTTGAAGCTGTTGTGGTTGGATTTGAGCCTGAACTGTGGATAGTGTTTCACTGGTTTTTCCATTTTGTGATGTTACTGTTCGGCTGGGAGCAGAAGCAATAGCACTACTTTTCTTTGTTGGAATCGGAGTGCTAGCTTTTCTCGGCTGGCCTTTTATTTGTCGGCATTTTGAACAAGACCACGACGCCTTCCGTTCTTTGTCCATTAGGTCAAACAATTTCTCTGAATTTGTGCAAGTAAGATCGTAAGATTTTTTACATACAGAACACGTCAAAAAATGTTTGTCCACAATTTTCTTCATACATTTACCGCAAGTTGGTTTTGCTGCCATTTTTTAGATTTAAATTTTCTTGTCGATAAAACGAACACAGCAATGTACCTTAAAACAGCAATGAAGAGCGTCCAGTTGGAGCGTTATCGGTGCGCAGCATGACTCATGCGCCGCGGCCCCAGCGCCAGTTGTCAAATGTTCGACGGTTGGTTTATAATTTTAAAAATGATTATCGCAATATCTTCTAATCTTCTGCGATTTTTCACACGAAACAAACAACACTTTAAACAGCACTTAAGCGGCTACAATAAGGTGTATAACACTTAGCGTATTGAACAGGTTTAACATTTATTTATGAATAATAATGACGAGAGAAAACTTCAACACTGTTGTTCGCGCAGCAGCGACCACAGATCCAAACCCCCCCCTCATCCTCCCCCAAGGCTTTCCACTCAGACCGGTCTTGTGCTTTTCGCATCCACCGCGGTCCCGCGATCCTGACGAGGTCGTCACTCCATCTTGTTGGAGGCCTACCTACAGCTCGTCTTCCGGTCCGCGGACGCCACTCCAGAACCTTCTGACCCCATCGGCCATCAGTCCTGCGAGCAATGTGCCCCGCCCACTGCCACTTCAGAATAGCTAATATTTATGTAAACTTAAAGAAATAAGTCTAATACGTGTTTAAACAACCTTTTACATGCACTATTCTAGATTAAACACAGTTTGTCTACAACTGACTATTGTGGCGTTTCTCTTCAGCAGTTGTTTCCTCTTTGGAACCTCTAGTAGATTTTTAACGCGTGAACGTTCCCTTTTGGGCTACTTAGTGAATAAACATTTATATATTTTTTTTATGTTTTATACGTAAGACTAAAATAGGAAGTAAATTAACGGGCATTTACTATTGCACGTAAAGCTTAATCCCCCTTTGCTAACGGCTAACGGCTACCGTCTCTATAATGCTGTCAGTCTTTGCACGCCAGTAGGCCAGCGCGGCCTCTTGCATAGAGCTATTATTCTTATATATTTGTTCCTAACCTTTCCATATTATTCCTTATTCTTTAGTTTCTTACTAATATTTTGTTGCATCTTACGGTATAACGCTTCTATCGATAGACGTGAAATTTGGTTAGGTCGGCTTTATAAGTAGCTGCACACTTTAGTGTTTTGTCACCTTAATATTATGTTTTAAATGCTGCAATTTTTCAAAAGCTGTTAGAAACCCAAGGTACAAAAGTGCCAACATGGTAACCTATCGCAAGTCAGAAGATTTGTTTCCCAATTGTTTCATTTATCCCAATATTCATAAGGCAGAATATAATAATTATTATTATTTCATAATGTATAAAAAGCTATAGAACCTATTTATAGTTCCCAAAGGATTAGCGATAAACGATTTCAACGCGAACGAAGTCGAGAACAATAGTAGGTGTTTGCAAAATAAAATCAAATACCCAATCACTCAACAAACAATTTGTTTGGTTGATTTTCATGTAGGTATAAAGTTACAAAGCAACTAAAATATATAAGACACGAAAACGTTTATTCAGCTGATAAGAAAATAATTGAAAAATAACAGTATTGACTTGCTTAACTTTATATCTTCGTTTGCATATTATTAAATTGAATAAATAACTATAAAAAAGTATGCAATCTTATTGTATGGACTTTTTCGTTCATATTATAATGGATCTTATTTTACTTAAAACGTTTGACGCTTATCACAGTTTATTTATTTATTTATTGCAATACATAAATATAACCCTGTAAGTATAAAACTACTTTAAAATAAACGTAAATACTTAAACATAATATAATCTCTTCTATAACACTTCATTAACCCACCGCCAAGTTCAGTGTTCGCATTGCTGTGTTCCGGTATGGGGATAAGACAACCGGTGAAATTACTAGCATAGAGGCAATCCATCTCAGTCCTCAGGGTTGGCACCGCATTTGAAGTCTTCGAATTGCAGTTTTGAGATTGTAGTCTTGAGATTTCAAATGACTGGCTCTCAGATCCCACTTACCATCAGTTGGCCTGAGTGCTCGCGTGAGTTCTCATTGCCATGAAAAAAAAAACTTTTTCATATCATTTCAGTAACAAAATTTCAGAAGTATGTTACTAAAAAAATAGCCAACGTAGATCCTCCGGTAAGCGGAACTTGGTACTTGTCTTAGGGCCGCCGTATTAACAAACTCATCTTAAATGTGAGGTCCGTCACAAGATACGTCAAAGTAAACGCCAAGCCATAGAACACTGACATTTTTGACGCATCTCGAGGCGAGCATTTAGAGTTGAGATCAGATTATTAATACAGGCCTTAGTCCTCACAACTTGGACGTACGTAAAAGCTTCTCGATTGCGTTTGCGTTTCTCGTATAAACAGAAATTTACTCTCGAATCACAGGGTTACCGTGACGTGGCTTAGCAACAAGTGTAAGGGACAGAGCTATAGCAGCTAAACGCACTGCCCCTTTCGCTCAACCTAAACTGAATTGCTTTAGTATGCTATGGTAATCCCCCTGATCTATCGCTCTCTCTCACCCTTAGCTGAACTGAATCATTATATTTCGGTGACCCGTCAGTCAAGGTTAAAATATAATATCCGTAAAACATAGTACATGAAAGGTACGCTATGTGTTAATCCAATATTTAAGCTGTCTGCATTCCAAATTTCACCAAAATCCGCCCGTTAGTTTTTGCGTGAAAGAGTAACAAACATCCGGATACATACATTCTTCATAATTTCGCGTTTATAATATTAGTAAGATATATTTTTATACAAAAGTAATAGAACCTAGTGACTCCTCTTCGAAAATATCAGTGACATATACAGTATCGACATTTAGATAGTCGATAAAAAAACTTTCACGCTCTTCTGTAAAGTGATGACAGTGCGACAAGATAACGGGGTCTAGTTATAAGTACGTCGGCTTGCATCTCTGGGGCTGACTTGTAAGAGCTGGACTGCGAATGAATACAAATTATGCCATAGAAAAAGAACCGTAAAACTGTTATACCAATGGAAGTTTGTAAAATGACATTGTTTGCCAAATGATGAATTGGTAATAAGTCGGGATACGGCCATGGCCTACAAGAATAGTCCAATTTTACTATTTTTATTCTAAAAATATGATAGCTTTAGCAATAGCTAGAGAGAGCAATCGATTTTAGGCCAAACTGGGTTTCTCGTCAGTCGCCATCACTGTCAAGTAAATAAGAGCTATAAAACGCTGACAATACGATAACAGATCAGAAACGATATTATTTTTACCGTGTGGAATAGAATCGCAGTATATATATACTGCGGCTGGGTATATAGCAATAATAGCTGTAAGGTAGGTATCATATTTAGAATAATGTGGTAAGTAAAATTTTACTATTGTTGTAGCCCAGGACCATAGTTGTGTAGTTTTACGGAAGCGCCCAGTAGCGGTAGGCACGTTTGATCTATCTAAGTGCTGTTTTAGGAAAAGCGCTTTCTTTTCTTATTCTTCAGTAAACATAGTAGTGTTAGTGGTGTCAGGACTTTGTGCAAGATCCGTCCGGAACGCTAAAACCATCTTGAACCTATCCCCTAGCAGCAGTATTCGCAATGTTGTGTTCCAGTATTGAGGAATTACTAGCAATCCTTTTGCGGTCTTAGGATTGCAGTCTTGAGATTGTGCTCTTGAGAGTGCAAATGTCTTCAAGTCAAAGAACCAGCTTACCATCAGGTGCCTGTGTGCTCCCCTACCTGCTCTATGCCATTTTTTTTTAAATCATAATTAAATTCGATTCTGAGAAAACGATACATTATTGTAAAATACCCATGTTTATAAAGATTTGTCTAATGTTCGTTCTTTAGATCTTTCTTATTCCTGGAATTAATTCCAGCATCAGAGCCTTCTTAGAGAAAAGAGCGTATATTTTACCGATTCAGAGAAATATGGTTCTGACAGAAAGATAGACAGCAAAGTGATTATATAAAGGATCCGATTTTTAGTACTCGATATTTGGTACGGAAACTAGGGTACAATTAATTCAATTATCTTAAGCAATAAGAAAGTAATAAATTTTGGTATCGCATACCAATAAATGCGTATTGGTAGCAAAGTGTGGTTGACAAAAAAAAATGCACTAATTTAAATCGAGATTCCAATCACATAAAGATACAATTCAGAAAGTTAAACTAGTTCCCACAACCGACTTCTTCGTACGAATAACGACGTCTGACTGTTCGCTTTTTATATACAACTCTTTGAACTAGACCCATATATACCTTCTTGCTCGCTACTGACCATAAACAATCAACTTAAAATCAACTTCTTTTAAAACATCATAGGCATAAATTGAACCATGGGAACCGAAGAGGAATAATTCGAATATTATTCAGAGATATTATTCCCGCGCTCAACAAATATTAGCATCCGAAAACGCTGACGTTTCTCTGACCCGCCTTTTTTTATTTCTACGCATTCGATAAATGTTTGCGTAGGTAATTTCTAGACATCTTAATACGTAAAAGCGTTGTGGAATTTTCTGTCGTACGTATTACGATAGCTTTACAGTTAAGCGCGATATCACATACATGATAGATGCCTTTCGTCTCAAATACATCGGCTTTCATTTTAAACGGTCGACCTAAGTTATTAGCACATGCTATGTCAACATAAACGCCGCGCCGCTTCAAAACAAATCATGTTTGAAACAGCACTTACCTCGCTCCGAGCAATAAACTTCATATTGTAAACGTTCAGAAATTAAATAAAGCTACTGCGCAAAAATACCTCTTACATACTTATCCAAATGTTATGTGGATTCCAAACCTAATCCCTCTTTAATACCTCACCCAAAATGTTATCAATAAAACATTTAAGGCGATCAGGTGCGAACCATATAAGTAAAGGAAGTAGATAAATAAAAAGGAAATATGTGATACCATTCAAACGGATATAACTGGCGGCCCGACCGACAATTTTCATTTAAATCCTCCCAAATGATTTGCTAGCACAACCAAAGCAAAATGACACAGCATGGTAAAATAAAGAGCCAGAATCGAGTTTTAACGCAGTATCCAAAATGGCGCTATCGATGTTTGTTTTCGAGAGAGGTTTCGCGCTCAAATCTGACGCTTTCCCAGTCAGGTGGTTTCTTCAGTGCTCTGCGGGCCTCCCGAGAGGGTAAACGTATCTGGAACCGTTAAATTTTCGGAACGTTATTTGAATTTGAAATTTAAATTTCGATCCTATTTTGTTTCTGAACAAACAATGGGTCCGGTTATTGTTTTTAAAGCGGACAGTTAGTTTTATTTGTGTGAATATGCATGGAGTTAGGGACTGAGAAAAGTTTGGGACTACGGAATAGTGGTTTTGTGATACGAAGATGATAGGAAGGCTGAGAGGGACGTTTTTGTTTCTTTTCCTGTATTGTTTCGGAGGTAAGTGAGATCTATATAAAGAAGTAATTTTGTGTAAAACTGTTCTGTCATTCGCAGAAGCTTTTAGGATGATGAGGATGTATTAGTAATTGAAAGATGGAACTTTATGTTATATGGAAAGTTCTTCAGATATTGTTGGGGGTTGTTTGATGTTTTATTACACTTTTGAAATTCTAACTATTATCATTGTTGTTTTAATGAGTAAGGAAAATTTGCACTTTTAGTAAATTAATGTTTTTTGAATTTACTGCTTTGTTAATTCGAGAGAGTAGAGAGTGACATCATTAAAATTCTAAATTCAATGAATTTTTTTCTAAGGAAATGTAGAAGACTATGTAGGTATGTTCGGTTTTGGATTATGATGATTTTATGATGATCTCAAAAGATATAATGAGTACATTTTTTTATTATTGATCCGAAAACCAATAAACTAAGCATCAGGTGCAAATAAAAAAACTTAGCTCTCAAACTCCCCACTTGAAGTCATAGTGACAAAACATTTTTAATTAACTTGTAGGTATCTCTAAAATCTTCAATCTCATTTAAAAAGTTCAAAGTTACTAAAAGGCCGGATAAGAAAAAGAACTCCGCGCTATTCCTGGCCAGCTACACTAATTACAATAAAAAACCGTCGGCTATGACTTACCCATTGTTTTCGAACTCTACTTTGTTATCTTGTTAATCTTGACTTTAGAAGAGAAACTGAAACTGTGAGATAGCTAAGAGAAACCTAGATCTCATAAATTAGGCTACTGAGTTTCTGAAGATAACCTGATTTTCAACTTGGAAATGGGTTTACACTCGCAGACACAATAACGGTTGCCTGGAATACTACAATGTTATTTTCTATATTGAGTTTTAACAAATAAAAATATTTTAGATACCTATATAAGCACTCACTCATTTTAGTACTTAAATTTACTTCAAATATCATACTTCCATTTCGTCAGAAATGCGTTTAATATGAATTTTAGCATAGTTTTTGCAGTTCATGCGTAATTTGTTTTAAACCCAGCTGAACAGACATTCGGCAAGGAGACTGTTAGTCTGTATTGCCCATAAAAACTAAATCTTAAGTCGCATTTTACCAATAATTAAATGTTAGACTTTATCAATTTATTTGGTTTCTCATTTTAAGCTGAAATATGAAGATTTGTTCTTCAGCTGTTGGCATTACATCTTTACATCTCTGCGGGTAAGGTTGCGTTTATATAAAATGTAGATAAAGCATGCGTCACTCTTGTACTTACATGCGTGTCAGAAAGTGACGGATATTTTATCCACATTTAGTAACGCGATAAAAGCAACTATTCATTATAATCTAAGTTTTAAGTTGATTTTTTTCAATTCATCTACTTGCTGTATCCTCTAGCAAGCACTCACCAAATTTTGTGTCACTGGAAGAGTGCTGGTTCTTATGGCACAGGGTCCCAATTGAGGATCCACCTGAATTTGTTTTATTTATTATTATTATTAACTACAGGCCTAGTAACATGTTTGCGTGTGTATCGCGTGTCAAATGTGGACAAAAGCATCCGTCCCTGTCATTCTTATTTACGTGTCAAAAGGTGACGGATGCCTTATCTAAACTTGATCACGCGATAAACGCACCCATGCTACAGCCCTGGTCGTAGATCCAGGGGTAGACCCAAAACAAGTTGGAAAATGTAGTGCTGAAGGACATGCAGGAGTGTCAGGCATCCGACGACGATTTCGAGGACAGAGCGAAGTGGAGAAGAAAGATCAGGAAAGGCCCCATCACCATGCGGGCTTAATAATAGCTAGGAAGAAAGAGAGATTCTGTAGCTCCCGTCTATTACAGTCGCCTTCATCGTGGTAGATATTATGTGGATATTGTGGCCTTCGAAAATTTGGTGTTTTGTCGGGTTTCGTGTTGTTTCAATTTTCTACAAGCAACTCATTTAAAGAACTAATTAAGGGCCAGCCTGGTAATATGTATTAGGGTTTCGCATAAAACCTTTTTGTAATAACAATATAAGTAAATACGGACTTTAATAACTTAACAAGAAGATATCGTTCAGCTTAGACCGCTAAACTAGTTAAAAAATTTAGTAACCAGAGATCAAAATGCGTTGGTTTTTAGTTTTGGGGTTGAAGATTTCTAAACTAATTTAGTTTTTGCATTAACCAGTAACAAAAATGGAATTATACATCTACTGTACTTTATGATTACGACCAGAGTACCTCGTACGGGGTAAAGAATGCTTTTTCGACTGTTGAGTTTCTTGCGGTGTTTCTTCTCAGCAGTGGTCTCTCGCGAAGCGCTGTTAGAGTTTTGACGTGGAAAAGTGCCCGGCCTCTTACTACATAAATATCTTTTATCTTTTTTGAAATCTTATATCTTAAACATAATAAATTTAAGCTTCCATTTCATAAATGTTTAAATATTCGCTTCGTAACTCATTCCGTTTACTTGCTAGAGATATGACATACGGACTGATGGTCCGACGGATGGGTACCAGAGTGACAGCACACGGACACAGAACCCGAAAGCTGTCTTCAATAGGCACACTTAAAAAAATATTCAAAAAATATTTTCTCATATTTTTCTATTATATCAGTGTACCATTTTAATGACTCTGGATAATTAAGTTAATTAAGTAAGCGTGCACGAAATGAGCCGTCAGCGCCGGCCTTAATCACTGTTGACTGAGTGACGTTGACAAGAGTTTTAATTCCTTCATCTTGCCGGCTGGGAAAAATCTTGTTCAGTAATAAGTCTCAAGTTTGTGCACGTTTTTAAAGGCGCCTTTTTTAATTCCAATGTCTCTTCTTACACTAATGAGATAGGAAACAGTTGTTTTTTAGGCTTCTCTGCAGAAATGATGACAGCGCCACTTTCTGTCTGTTTACCTGTTTAACAGCAAGCTGTGTATCGTGGACCAACTTAGCTCTCACTTAAAATTATGAATACAAAGACAAATAATAAATACAACCAAAAAAAACCCTTGTAATAACGTGTTTATATCTCGATCCTTATTGTAAATTAGTACGAAACCCTTCGTGTGCGAATCCGAGTCGTACTTCACCAGTTTTTTTTGGGTTGTGCACATGTTGCTATACTATTTTTAGTTAGTTATTTGTATTTAAACGCATGCCTTCGTTTCCAGAGTGGGATAGGCAGAGTAACAGAATTACCTACAACTCTAAAACCTTGTTAATAATTCTGTAACCACAATTAGGCTAAGATGTTTACCAGCGCATTAGTGACAGGTAGCAAGCCCATCGCCCAACAGTACTACAAGCCTTTATTCTTTTAATCGCCTCTTACGACATCTACGGGAAGATATGTACTAGCACTATCCCAACCCGGTAACCACTCGGATAATTGTAGAAAGAGAAGTAAACATGATTAATGATTAATTGGTAATGTTTTCAACTAAGGCTCGCCCACCACTCAAATTGACCTTGCACGGTTGAGTCAATATACTTACCTACGCCTCTATTTCTAGGTGGTATAAAGCGTATCGTCTTTGACTTATTATGTTGTTGTTTTTGACTCGGCTACCATTACTGTCGAGTGAACAAGAGTTATCAAAACGTTGACATAACGATAACAATAGTAGATTGATAACCAAGGGTTGAAAGTGACCCATTTCACCCGAGATATTTCTGGCGCTCGAACGAAGTGAGAGCGCCAATAGTTCGAGGGGAAATGGGTAATTTCACCCGAGTTAGACACTCTACTTTTCATTTCGACTGTGAGGAAAAAAGACACAGTATACCTAAATATATTTAATCTCGTTTCCCGCTTTAGGTATCTATAGAAAACTTTTTTTTTCTAGATTCATAAAAAAGTTAAAATATACACATGCTGCCAACATTAGAAAAGTTAAATCGAATTGGTCATGGCCAAGGAGCTTGACTTCCATCTCATTCTTACCCTAACTAAAGAAAGAGATGGAATATATTCGTGACGTAATAAAGGTCAAATTTCTTGTTTCGAACGGATGTTCGGTGTTCAACCTCCTTGTTGTATAATAAGCTCCTTGGTCGTGACCAACTCGATTAAACTTTTCTAATGTTGGCAGTAGTGTATTTTCTAGATGGCCATGCCGAAACGTGAAAGAAAAAGTGTCATGCTATGCTATCACGGCATTATGGCGGGCAGCAGAATAGAGGAATAATTTTAAATGTTGATTTTCTGTAATTGCGAAAAAAATAGACCAGTCTTAAAATGATTTTAATATGAACCTATAGGCCGTAATAACTACATCGTTTAACGTATAGCCGAGGTTAGATATATGAAAATCTTTTATTTTAATAATATGACGTAGCTCAATTATCTTAGACTCCGTGGCCAATCGTAACTATTAAAAAAAAATTACTTTCCACCCTAGAGATGAAAACGCAATTTTCCACCCGGCTATCCACCCATTCAAATTAAACTTTCCGAACAGGAGAGATGAAAAAATCATTTTTTATGGTTAGCCCATAGAAGTAACAACGGTTCCCTTCATCTGGCATAATTCATCATTTCGCACAATCATCATTTGGCATAAAGTCTTTTTTTCTGAAACCGTGTACTTTTCAGGATTATTTAAAATACCATTGCATAGAACCCAATAGGTTAGGTTTGGTTTATTTTATGTCAATCCTGAAAAGTACACGGTTTCAGAAAAAAAGACTTTATGCCTAATGATGATTGTGCGAAATGATGAATTATTTCAAAAAAAAAAGTGCAAGACATTAGTAACTCAAGTAACAATAATACGAAAATCCTTGAATTATTCATTTTTTTACAAATAAAATAACTAGGCGTTATTTTATCTATCACTTATCATTCTCTTATCAAAGTTGAAATTGAGTCGACGCTGTAGGCTAAGGCTGTAAACAGGTCCCCCCTAAAATCAAGAAGCGGCGCGGCGCAGACGCGGCGCAGGCATGTGCCGCGCCGCGCCCCAGACCTTTTTCATACACAATATAAGAAAGCGACAAGTTGACAGTCGTGGATTAGAAACACTATAAGTACGATTATAATAAGGAAGTATATGTCCTCTTCTAACAAACAACTTCCGTACAGTCAAACTCAGTACATTTAAGTACTCATACCTTGTCGCAGTAACGTATTAAAATAATGTAATAAGTATGGGTGTAAATTAGTATACCAATAACTGCGACAAAGTGCTAAAATGTACAACTACACCTCAGTTCGATCGCGTACTCTGGCAATGGTAGGGAATTAAAGGAATTAAAAGGATACCATTGTATATTAATTTCTTTAGACTTTATTGCTCAGTACGAAAATTAAGTACATTATTTTAGTAATCACCTTGAGGTATCTAAATTAATATTTATTTAATACAACTATAAATACGGACTTTACATTAAAATTTAAAAGTTAAAGTTAAAACTAAACTTATTTAAAATAAAATAAAATAAAACTAAGCTACTCAAATATTAAAAATTAAACATATAAACCACTATAAAAAGAACACCCCCTCTAGCAGGTCCGCTCGCGGCATGGTCCCTAAGACACTGGCTGCATTACCTCTCTATTTTAGTTATTTTTCGGAACAATGTTTCTTATTATAATCGTTCCTTCAAGGTCTGCCGTTGACAGCTTTCTGTTATAACTCAAATCACAACGAGTACCTAATTTTATGCCAAACTATACAGGACACTAACAGGGCCTCTATTCAACACGGTAAAAACCATATCGTGTTTGATCTGTCATCGTATTGTTAACGTTTTGATAGCTCTTATTTACTTGACAGTAATGGCGGCCGAGTGAAAAACGGTTCCGCGACAGATCAAATACGATATTGGTTTTACTGCCCAAACTATACCTTGTCTATTTAACAGAGTTAATACTAGAAAACAGAGAATGCACTTAATTGGTCAGCGATAAGGACGATGCACAGGCACAAGGTAGGTTTAAATGCCTGTCAAAGTTTAGTCAACATCTGTTGCTCGTACGGTGCGGACGCTTTCAAGTGCTTATCATTGGTTACAAATTTTTACCTGGCTCGTTTATTGGACTGTTTCCCGTTTAACCTGTGACTCGGCTTGTTTTTTGGACTGTTTCCTATTAAACCTAATATTAAATGTCATGTTATCAGTAAGTTAATTATTTGAGGTGCCTCTAACTACAAACAAAAATAACGAGAAATGTTACGAATATTTTAACAACAGGCGGCATGTAAGCCGAGCCCGCCATCGACGTGCGTTTGTTGACGCCCACTGGCAGTTTCTTGTCCCTTTCATTTTCATACAAAAGTGCAACAGAGACAACGCTTTGTTAACTCTGTTAAATAGACAGGGTATAGAGGCCACGGGCCTTTATTCTAGACGGCGAAACCATATTTCCTTTGACGTGTTATCGTAGTGTCAACGTTATGCAGTTAACAGTGACGGCGGGTGAGTCAAAAACAACACTGAAACATGTCAAAAGCAATATTGTTTAACGTTTTAGAATAGAGACCCAGATATCTACAATTAGTACCTTATATCTATACTATACCAGAGTTCCGAAATGTTTTCCATAGCAATATTATCGACAGCGTGTGGTAATACTGGTAATGGACGGAAAAAATAAAAATCTTTTTGATTAAAATTCTATCAAATACTTTTATTCATTTCAATATCACACAATTTAATTCGATGAAAGAGTATTTTTTTACTGTATTTAATTAATGTCGGCTTGCCCCGCTGTGCTATTCCAATTAGCATTACACGATGCGTATTAATAGAATATAGAGTTTTCAATACGCACACCTTCAACAAGGATTAATTTAACTCATAAGTTATAATACTGTATTCAATTTCACTCAAATCTGGGACAGCCGGGTATAACCCAATTATGTTGTGCGGTGGGAACCGCGATGCCACAGGAGTTTGTGTGTCAGTGTAGCTTGCAGAGGTAGAATTACAAAATCTTTTGGTGCAGAAAAATAACGTAGCTTTCCATTTATGCACGTAGAATATAGCATAGCGTCACGTCGTTAATTTTGACGATGCGGCGTGAATTCATACAATATGGTCGCCAGTCGCCATATAAAGCGTCTCGTTATTCCTAGAAGTTAAATGGGTTTCCTGACAAGGTAGATGGCCTGGTGGAGGTGTCAGAATACTGCTCAATATAGAATGTGGCGATCGTTGGGGAAGACATACATAGTGTTGTCTAAAATAAAAGGGCCGTGTAAGAGTTTGAAATCCATAGCGCATACGGCCTTTTTGCTTTGGTTGACAGCATAAGTGGGAAGGATATTTTTGCATTTACCCAGCAGCATCGATTAAAACGAATTATGTATAATGAAATTTAATATAAATAGCATTTTGGATTTCTGGTCTATTTTTTTTCTTGTACTTGAATTTGAAGTTTATGTCCAGCAGTGAACGTTTTTCGGTTTACATTTACAATAATAAAAGTAAAAAATCTATATATTTAATCTGTTGTTCTTGATAATTAACAGTCGAAGTCATAGATATATACGTTTCCAGCTAGACAAGTAACAGCCCTATTGCCACTGACATAAAGTCTTGGTCTAGGTAGGTGCTTTTCATTGAAAAATCCATTTTAACATTGGTCTCCGGTTTATTTGCGGTTGTTTCGGTAAGAGCTCAAATTTGAACGGTATTTCTGAAACTGATGTTGTTACTGATTATTATTCTGCGACGGTATGTTGGATGAACATTGAACATTGAGAAGATGAAATTACTGAAGTTTCGTGTACCACGGCCTCTGATGTGTTTCATGCAGTGGTCGCGCCTGCGGCTGCATTTCATATGGATGCATTCAACATTGCACTAATTAGAGCTTAATTATTCTAGTGAACTATAACATTAGTCAAATTACTATTAAACACGACAGTATCGTAATCTATTCCGTTGTTAACATGGTTATCGAAATATTTGCTACTAATTATGGTACACCCTGAATACTCGTACCTACAGAACAAGCAGAGTACAGATTTAGTTGCTAAGTCTTCTGTTTTTCTTGGTATTTAGCGTGTGTAGTTTTCTTGGGATAAGTATGTTATACGTTTTCTATAGTTTAGGAATAGGTCAATTTGTGTAAAAAAAATCCCAGATAGAAGCCCGTTGTTTTCCAATCTTTTTTCATAATGTCTTTGTTGACATAATCATTGATTGTCATAATTTCAAGTAGTTCTTAAATAAATACGTTATGACTTGCGATCATTATAACACGTTATAACCTTAAACACATTATGACTAAGAATATTTATAGCAGACAAATGATACTGTGTATATTATAGATATTACGGTACACTACATAATTCTGAAAAGTCATAATTCCAACCACATTTTTTTTATACAAGACTTAACTTTTTGCTATCGCTTATAAGTCAAACCTAATCTAACTTGTGTATAACAATTAAATTGTGCATTTATTCTAAAACAGCTCCAGCGTAACATAGCTTTCGAAAAATGAATATTCGAAAAAAAGTTATTCGGAATTTTGCGGTGTTCCCGGTCTATATTATAAACCCCCTTCTCAGATACTGTCATTAATACTGTATGTACAGACATTATTACATTTATCACTATGGCTCACGGAATCCGTTTCTACGTGAAGACATTCCATATTTTCCTAAAAATCGTAGATACGATCCGGACAATTTAAAATAATGAGTTTGGTTCCGGCAACCGCAGTCTGCTGCCGCGGCACACTCGCTACGCTCGGCTCATCTATAATAATATCGGTATCGTAGATAAACTTTACGCGATTACCTCCTGATAGGTAAATATTGAAATAAAATAGTGACTTGTTTGAAAAATATATCTCTTTGTTTAATACTCTAACCGTGCCGGTAGGTACTTAAAGGTATTGATGCGAAACAGCTTACAATTGGCCCTTTTCTAAAGTTTCCGTGAAAGTATTTAAGTGTTGGAGGTGTTGGTTGTCTTTGAAAGGGAGATTATTGGGGTCTACAGAATTGTAAAGAGAACTTAAAGAGAACTGTAAAAGGTTTACAATATCGTAACGTCGTTTCGAGATATTAGGCACTAATTATAAAATAGTATATATAAAAAAAAAACTGTTTTGTAAATCTCCATACTTCGGCATCTTTCAGTCAAATATTAGTAGTTTACGTGACGGTTGCGTAATGCCAATTACGCAGTCGCGTACAATACTTATCTACACACATATTATAAGTACCTACTCTAAGATGGGTTTAGAAGCCGAAAGGCAAATGACCAGCATTATCCGTGGTAATAGTGACAGCAATGACAGCTAACGTAATGAAATTTCGTTATCAAATATTGTAATGTAATAAATTCCAAATTTGAAACATCTTTCAAAATTGTCCGCTGTCATCGATGTCACCTACTACCACAGGTAATGCTGGTCATTGTCTACGGGTTTTGAACCCATAATAGAGGACATTATGATATGTGTGGAGACAATCTCACATAAATTGACTAAGTCCCAATCAGAGCCATGGGTTTGTACAATCGAACTCATAACACATACGTTTACGAGTAAGTACACTGACTCAATAACATATTCAACTGAGAGTGGTTTGAATTGAGTGCCACAGACAAGGTACTAAAATGTTCAGCTACTCATGAGTTCGCCTGTACTACTTATGGGTAATACATTAACATTTAATTTTATTCAGTAATAGAGCCGTGAAAAGTGTAAATGTTTTAATTTTAGTACTAAGTAACACCTAGGCTAAGCATAATTCTACTCACCATCCGTTTTCGGCGATTCTTAATAGGCTCAAAAATTATATAGGTCCGGATAAAGGCAAAGGTTTACATAAATAGATATACAGACTAGAGCAAAGTCAAATAACCTTAGTCTTGTTCCCCTTATTTATTTAATCAAGTAATCTCAGGGTAAGTGCTGTTCTGCGCGTTATAATCCTTTAGCTAATTATTATCATAACCTAGTTTTAATTTAAAAATTCACAAACCGCAATAAAATACTTAAAGAGATTAACTAACAAAAACAATAGCGAGTGAAACAATTATAGCAGACGGGCCAATCTACGGACAAAGCGTTTCACAGTTATGCATTTCAGAACTAGAGTGTCCAATGTCCATGTAAATGCTTAATCAATTCCAGAACACAATATTTTAGTAATGAGTTACACAATCGCGTGAATCATGAAAGCGACTACAACATTTTGGCACTGAGTTGCAGTCTAGAATGTCACTGTTTTCATTAATAATGTTGTTGACGGGACTGTTGTTGACTGTTGTTTGAGTGAAATGTACTCCAGACTGTACGGTGAAGTAAGAGTTGGTGATATTAATTTGTAGCGCGTATTTACTCGGGTAATCCTTTTCATTGTTTTGTTTGAAGGCTGACACTATTGTGTTTCTGTTTGGTAAATAATTTTACTATTGAATTCGTTTCGTTGTTCGCTATTAATCTTCATAAACTAATATAATAATGTTAGTTTTCATATAATATTATGATCTAGAATTAGTTTCCCGCTACTCCCCTACTTTAACCCCTAAAGGGGTGAATTTCCAAAAATACTTTCTTAGTGCTCACTTACATCATGATAGGGACCCCTGTATCAAATTTTAAGTTTCTAGCTCAGTAGTTTCGGCTGTGCGTTGATATATAAGTCAGTGACTCAAGTTTTCCTTTTATATATATAATAAATTAGTGAATTTTAGCTCACAGTTTACTGTTTATTGTAATATATCATTTGGCGTCCAATTCACTGGATTTTCATAAAGTAATTTACGGCTAATATTGGGGACTTATTAATCTAATAAGTCTATTAAAGTATTATTAATTATTATACAACTTGAAATTGACGAATTATAGGTACATTTACAGGAGTGAAAGACATTATTTAAAATTAGAATTAGAGCCGTACTAGGCAAATCCAGTACTGAGTTCTCCGAGTACGCGTTCACTGAATTAGATCCAAAGACTACTATAACCGCGTACGTATAACAAACTGCTATCAAGTCTCTAGCATATCTCACCTCTAGCACAGAACTCGAAATTTTAGCAGGTAGGCAGGCTGTACTGAAAATGGTGGGTAAATTAAGCTTTTACCGATAAGCTAGAATAGAGCGACTGAGCTTCGCCGTAGGCAAAGGGTTGTGTAGTTAGAGTACTCCATTGAGCTTCGAAAAAAAACTCTCCTGGCGCCCACTTTTCTACATAGGTAACTGGCGACCCGCCCCAGCGAGTCCCGTATTTTTTAACCTTTGACGAAAATGTTATTAGAATTGAATAGATTCATTTCAGGCTACAAGACCCATTACGTTTATTATTACGGTCACACTTTTTTAAAACAAAAGCAACCAATCCTTCTCTTGTATTATATGGTAGGAATTAATCGATCATTTCCAGTAAACAAAGTACCACTATCGCGATGATCAATTAGTTCAATTAAATAACAGCACTCGCCATCGTTTATCATTTAAATGTTAAATGATTCCAATTGAAATGTAAATTCGTTAATATTCATTACCTACTATTTAAATAAAGTTTTTGACAGGTGTGTGTTTACACGTAAATATTGGACGCTATTTTTGTTTAAAACACGTTAACTTTATTTCGTGTTATCTTTACACTTGTTTTGTCTCACGCAAGCGCTTGGGCCTTACTTGTATGTAAAGTCCATACCAGTTGACTTGTCTTATTGAGTAAAACATTTTATAAAATGGCAGGATTTTGCCGAATAAAGCAACTACAGACCACATTTGGCACACTACACTCAGGAGCAAAAATACCGGGTCAGAGTGCGTTTTTCATACTAAGTAAAGAGGCTATTTCGAAGCCTGAATGCTTTTAGTGAAATCTGATGCTGAATACCCCGAGCATCGATGCAGGACTTCCAGAGTGCCTAGGATACCCAACTGAATGAATATGCGGTTAACGCCGGAATAGTGCCTGTTCAGAAAAAACATCTAAAATGCCAATAAAATGTAAGGAAATCCAAATATTGACCCAAACTCTCCCGCTGTGGTGTAAACTGATTGTGCGTTCAGTTAGGTATCTTAAGAACTTTTGACCTATTGAACCTTGGACTATCTACCATTAAACCTCACTCAAAACAACCCCTGGCGAGAAACCAAGGCTTCGAATTAGTCTCGTTTGTATGAAAAACGCACTCTGACCCGGTATTTTTGCTCCTGAGTGTATTATCCTAATTTTACATTATGGATGGTTACTATATAAGACAAGTTAATTGGTATGAACCATAAGATGCACGTGCACGTTGCCTCTGAGTACGTGGCTGACGCATTTCAACTAGAAGTACGGCCCACCCGCTTTTGTGGGATAAAACAACTGTTTTGTCACGTACAGTCACCCAATAAAAATGTTGAGCTGACTTAGAACCTTGTCATTGTGACTGCCATTGTTACTTTCACACTTGTCATTTGATTTTCAGTTTAAAGTTTGCTATGACAGTGCACTAAAGTGCTTAACATTTTCGTTGGGGAGTAATCATTTTCGTATCATCTTGCTCCCACTTGGTTATTCGATTAACAGTCGAGAGGCACGACTCTATTTGTTAAAATTGTACAGTTATATACGTCTCTCATTCTAACCGCTGCATCCCCGCCTGGCAGTCCGACTGGTTTGTCTGTGGGTCCATTAGATTAGGAGACGTTTCATTTGCGTTTGTTTTAGACAGAATTAAGTGCTCTCATATTAGCGATTTCATTAGAGTGAGAGGCGCTTCATTTGGGTGTATTATAGAGAGAATTCAATGTTTGTCGAGATCCTGTCATAGTTTTACTAGCCTTTGTAAATGAGAAGCTGACAATGCTGATAAAATATATCCATTTTCACAGTTTTGTTAAACAAAATGTCTATTAAGTATGTAGGTACTAATGCTAACAACTTAATAAAGTTACTTTCCTCACAAACTGAATCTTACTTTACG
This sequence comes from Acleris sparsana, assembly GCA_923062465.1. NCBI lineage: Eukaryota > Metazoa > Arthropoda > Insecta > Lepidoptera > Tortricidae > Acleris > Acleris sparsana. Next base: position 13,840,257 of record OV281294.1, on the reverse strand, counting down.
AAACAATTTCGGCAATTCTATCTGTTATTAAATCTACCGTCTTTAGGCAACAGATATTTGAAATTCGTAGAAAATTCATATTTATATCTTAGATCTGTATGATAATATCATTCGAAGTTCAGATAAGTCAGGCACGATAAGCAAAAACCATTTTCTAAAATGTAATAAATCCTCTTTGTCAGTAATAAACTGTAATCATATAAATTTACTTTAGTAGTAGTGTCTGGCCTTAATCTGAAACTTTAGGTACATAATAGCTTCTGTAGCTTTTTATTACGCCAGTGACCCACTAATAGATGCGCAGCGCTTAGCAAAGCTAGAAAGAAGAAGCATCCTTCTTTATCTTTACGTAGTACTCGTATAAAACAAAGTTACTTCCCGCCGTCTGTGCCTCTGTATGTATGCTCTTTAAGATCTTAAAGATCTTTTAAACTACGCAATGGATTATGTACGGATGTTACAGTAAACTAACATAAACCGTAGCAAAGCGAGGGCGGGTACTTAATAAATTAATATCGATGTAAAATTTAACTCAAATTTACCTAGTGTCAAAAAAAGCTCTAGGCTCTATGGGTATTAGACAATGGTTAACATGTTACCCATATAGAAAAAACACTTAATCTAAGACCCGTACTAATAAACTAATCTGTAATGCTCGTCTCAAGATGCGTCAAAAATAACAGTTTTCAAAGGCTTGACGTTCACTTCGACGTATCTTGTGACGGGCATCTCAGCCGAGATGAATTTATTAATACGGCCCTAAGACTCGAGAACAAAATACGTTCCCTCGCCTAACTCAGAAATATTTACCCCTACTGGTGTTGAACCCGAGACCGCTAGCTTCGGTGGTAGGATCACTACCAACCAGAATAAACATGCAGTCAATTGGTAGATTATTTTTCTTTGTTCATAAAATAAAAAAACTCGACGAACTGACATGACCAAAAACATTGCTATTACAAAACTTTATATAATATATTTTTTTAGTTTCCACAGCAACGACAAATAAGTGCTTAGAAACAAGAAAACGCTTCTTTGATCTAAAGTGAGATAGGAAATTAAAATTAACATAATGAAAAAGAAAATTTATTAATATAATTTCAAAAGTGACTTTACCTATACTACGTTTAATTGATTTGACAAACTTTTGAATTAAGTAACCCACCTAAAAACGTAATTAAACGATATGGTTGAAAATAATTAATTAATTAATTACTAAGAAACTTAATTTGTAATTGCTTTTTGCTAAGTTGGTGTTTTGTTGACATGTAAAAATAAGAGCTATTTGCCCAACATACAAGTCATACAACGAAATTTTCCAATGGAATGTGAACCTAATGCAAATAAAATGGAGTTAATATTGTAATTTGATTAACAGTTAAAAAAACAAAGGAAATTCCATTTTATCTCCTTTGCAATAGATCTCTATTGCAATGGCCGTATTATGTAGATTCTAATTTGAACAAAGGGCTATACGAGGTAAGTTCTAGTCAGGAATAAACTAAGTTTGATTATTTATACTATTTTGAAGGAGTCAAAAGGAAAAAAAAATGAAAAAATCAGTAGAAACTAAGAAGGAATTTACCTTGTGACTCTCCTTGTATTTATTTGTCTAATTTCTACCAATAGGTATGTATGTTCTCAGAAATTATTTAACATGATGCTCGCGTCTAATGTTTTCCTGAACGTGCAATGAGGGAAACATTTTTGACCTATTTATATCTCGATTATTGGTTTCTCGCGACGCGAATGGTCCGATTTCGACCAACGAGGTATAATTTTATTATTTCTTAACATAAAATCAACTGTCATAATATTACTGCAATTGAACAAAATGCACAATGTAAATTTAAAAATTTATTTGGTTGTTAATAGACATATTTAGGCGATAATTTAGAACTAAATGTTAAAGATGCAGTCACGTTTAAAAAGCTTGCGTTTTGTTGACCTTGTTACACGATTTTTTATTAATTCTATAAATGTTACAATCTCACTACTTTTCACACACTGTAATAATTTATTAGTAAGCGAAATAAACGTTCTATTCTATTCTATTCTAAAGTACATCGGGGCCAATTCGAATAGTGTTCTCTAATTTGAAATATCTGTTAGTCAAAATAAGATAACACAGTCCGAAATGGACCTAATTATGTCTTATAAACGGCCTTCGTTCGGGTTTGGTTAGTGATTTCAAATAAATTGCTCCACTGGTAACGGCATAGATAATGAGTTATACAGGGCGTCCCACGGCCATGCCACATGGAAGGAAAGTACCTTAAATATTGTAGATGGAACATTTTACTGAAAGAAGGCATTATTTGAATTTAAAAAACAATTTAAACTGCATTCATAGATATTTAAATAATTACACGGTTGAACCGGGAATCGAACCCGTTACACGAGAAAAATAATTACCCTGTAGCTTTATCATACCGATCGAAAGGCTTCATCATAAGGAATATTTTTTGTTAAATAACATAGTGTCAGAAATAAAAGGAAGACCATGAATTTTAACATTTTGACATACAACTGACATTATCATAAATACCTATTACTAATAAATGTACTCACTTGAGAAGTACGCATCATTTCCCTATATATATAAAAGCGACGCAAAACAAAATGTGTCTGTGTTGCATTTGAAATCGGAATGCTATATACTTTCAGTTTTAAATCAAACTATATTTGTTTTTGATTTGTGGCACTTTTGTATTCAAGCAGCGTTTAAGTGCATGATGAAATGATAAAGAGATACATAATTAATAGGTACCGGTGCGACTTTTTATTCAACAGGAAGGGACTCATTTTGAGCATTTGATAAATTGATTAATTTTGTATTAAAAATGTTAAAATTCATGGTCTTCCTTTTATTTCTGCCACTATGTTATTCAACAAAAAATAATCCTTATGATGAAGCCTTTCGATCGGTATGATAAAGCTACAGGGTAATTATTTTTCTCGTGTAACGGGTTCGATTCCCGGTTCAACCGTGTAATTATTTAAATATCTATGAATGCAGTTTAAATTGTTTTTTAAATTCAAATAATGTCTTCTTTCAGTAAAATGTTCCATCTACAATATTTAAGGTACTTTCCTTCCATGTGGCATAGCCGTGCGACGCCCTGTATACGTCCAAAATAAAGAAAATGTTTTAGCTGGCAGATCTACAAATAAGATATTTATTTGGTGAACTAACCTTCTCAATTTATGCCTTTGAATTAAGTTGCCACAAAGATAATCAGATCTTAACCAGTTAAGTTAAATTGATGGCAAATAATAAAGCACTCGTTAGAGATTAATCTAGAACTGATTAAGGATAATTCTGTGACTCTTGTGAAGGTTAACTTTGATGTTTTAGTAATTAATATTAAAGATAAAATAAGTTATCTTCTCCACAAAATTACCCCTTTTAAGAGGAAGTAGACTAGCAATAAAAAAATGCAGAAGCAGATTGCTGTCTTACTTTAACTTTAGTTCTAGAGCAAGGAGCACAATTTATTATTTCGCTCTCTTTTTCTAACTTTAATGTTAGAGTAAGACAGCAGTCAACTTATCTAGGCCAGTCGATGTATTCACAATATTTTAAACCAAAAGCCTTTTTACTTTTCTTTGAGTCTCTCTTTCTTTTTTGTACATATTTTGTAAAATATTCATTCCAGTTTTATCTCAGAGTTCATAACCTAGCACGGTGTGAATGAATTGCACCTTGTAATTTTAACACCTTTGATAGATTAGTGTAGCGGTATAAACATAACGTTAAAGTGACAATGCACTAAAGTGTGCAGCTAAATACTTATAAGGCCGACCGTGACGTAGTAATTACACTATAAATATGGTATGGTTTTTCAAATATACGTATGGTATACGGTTTGTTGTTTCTTATACATGGTGTCTGTGGGCAAATAACTCTTTAGTAATTTCATTTTATTAATAAATGTTAAAACTTAAACAAGCTCTTAAGTGTTATTGTGGTTAAATAGGACATCCTGTCCGGTGACGTCGTTAAAGTAACACACTTTTTAAACTATGATGACTATTATTCATGACACTAATACTAACAAATGGGCTCCTATTATGGTTTAAACTAATTGATGTGTTACCAACTCACATTTGAACTCGTTAATTCATTGTAACCGAGGTAAGTACCTGTTTATTATTAGAAGTGTCTACAACTAATTCGTCAGTGATATAGCATTACTGCGTAACAAACAAATTCAATTAGTTGTTTTATCTTGCTAAGGTGTATTTTCAACTTACTTAATTTGTTACCTATGTAAGTTTAAATCCCGCAGAGTTACAAATGGTCAATATCGGGTCTAAACAATTGAAATGGTTTTTTTTATTAATATAAAAAACTAGCCTTACTAACTTTACTAATCTACACTGTAGATGTTTATTTAATTCTGTAATTTCAGCCTAAAAGGATTTAAGGCGAAAATATTTTGGAACACCTACATTAGGAAAAGCTTTTTATGTATTCAAAGGGATACAGTTCAAATTCAAATTCAAATTCTTTATTTCGGACTACAAAACATCCATAGAGTGTTAGTATACAATTTAAATTAACTTAATCTAGTGTTAGTAATTAGTCGCTAAAGATATGGTATCTAACATTTTACAAGTTTTACTAACTTGTAATATACATGCATACGCTTTCCATAGCATAGCATCTATACCACAAATTGTGCTACACCCTTAATAAGCTCGGTCCAATGCTTAAAGATCGGACAATCATACCTTTCAGCAATTTCTTTTAGAATGATATTGGGACTTCGTCTCACACGACTTAGTAAAGAGACTATATTTTTACGGATTATAGCCTGAAAACCATCCGTGCGAGCTGCCGCAAACATTCCCGATGCAGAACACCTGCTAGGCAGCCCCAATAGCATTCTAAAAGAATTGTTGTATTGTACGCGCAAGGCATTGTAGGCTCGTTTCGTGTACCGGACCCACAGGCTGCTCGTATAAAAAGATTGGCAAAATGATTTAAACAACGTGATTTTCACATCATAAGAGCAACGAGCAAACCTGCGGGTAATCATGTTACTCCGAACCGCCAACGCCCTGCGCTCCCTTTCAACATCCAAGTCATCCCTTAGGTCACTCGTGAGGATGTGTCCCAGGTATTTGACCTTATCTACAACTTTTAACGGACTAGAGTTCAACAAAATAGGTGGAACATGATATGGCTTGATTTTACCCGCTTTAAATACCAACACCTCACTCTTTTTAGTGTTGTACTCCAGTCCATGGGTCAAGGCGTAGACTTCGCAGTGGGCAAGCAGCTGCTCCAGCGCACTGACAGACGGGCTCAGGAGCACCATATCGTCGGCATAACTCAAACTATTAACACAAGTGCTACCAACATAGCATCCCGCATGCATGCCACTAAGCCCGTCTATCAGCTTATTAATGTACAAGTTAAAGAGCTTCGGTGAGGTAATACCACCTTGCCTTACCCCACATTGAAGCTTATACTCACTGGATAAACTGCTCGCCCATCTGACCTGGTTCACCTGATTGCTATACCAGTGCCTAAACAGTGCCACACACTCCGCCGGTATACCTGTCTCACTAAGTTTCTGCCAAAGCCGATCATAGTTGACTCGATCAAAGGCCTTGGACAGATCGAGGAAACAGGCATAGACGGGGGTTTTTCTGTCTGTATAATACCTAACCGTGTGCTTAAGACATAAAATGGCACTATCAGTGGACAGCCCAGCTCTGAACCCGAACTGGCTGTCATGTATATTTAGATGCTTGTCTAACACAGTGTCAAGCACACGGTCAAGTATCTTGGCCGTAGTGGTGGCGAGCGAGATAGGCCGATAGTTCGTTTTATCAGCTAGGTCCCCCGTTTTATTTTTAACCACTGGCACAACAACTGTCCTCATGAGCGCCCCGGGAAGGTATGAGTGACCAATACACAAATTCAGGAACATTGCCAGCACACGAGACAGGTGCACCCCTGCATATTTAAAGTGCTCTATACTAAGGCCATCGTGACCAGGCGACTTACCCCTCTGGATATTATTGATGACACTTTGAATTTGTTTAGGGGTAAAATGAGTAGTACGCCCGCCCCCAACGGCCCCCACACTTGTTTTTAGCTGGGAGGCAGATTCGACATCCAACAGTGATTTGACATTGAAGTGTTCTCTAAATATATCAGCAATCTCACTACAGTCCGACTTACCCTCAACACTCACCGGCAAGCCCGGCCTCACGTTCATTTTCTTTGTCCCACTCCAAAAATCTTTGAACTTCTTATTTCTATGAGAGGTAGCCAATTTGTCCATTTTGAGCTGATCCTGTCTGTTTTGACACCACCTAAGCTTAGATTTAAACACTTTTTTAGTATGGTGCATCAGCTCAAAACTTCTACCTTGACATGGTTTACCAGCTAACTCCCACACCTGGAATTGAAGCCGGGCCTCTCTGTGAGCTTCTGCAACATATTTGTTCCACCCAGCTAGACATCGACCCCTGGCTCGCTTACTACACTTAGCTGTAAACCTCGCGGCATTAGATAAGGTGTTAATGACCTTGCAATACATATCATCAATAACTTTATAGTGATTACAGTTATCACACATCCCATCACCACAGTCCCTAAGCGAGTCAGGAAAGTCTATATATTTTAATTCACTATTACAGATCCTGGTATATTCCTCAATTTGATCCATCTGCCTTTCACCCCAAGTCACCCTATTATTTAAAAAATTATCACATAAATTACTTACAGGCTCTAGTACTTTAATATTACATTCTATAAGCATAGGGACATGATCTGACCAAAAAACGTCATACATAAGGCTAACGTTGCATATAGTGTTCCAGGCACATTCCGTTACGACGCAATGGTCTAGCCATCTCCTGCACCCATGTACATCACTGACATATGTATACGTACCAGAACTCACACCAAGTTTATTAATGTCCGCACATACCCATTTTTGTTCAGAGCAGAACTCCATCAACTCATTACAAAACGGCTGATTAATGTGAGCGTTGAAGTCCCCTAATATGAACACTGCTTGCACTTCATAATTATCTGCAATAGTCGAGGACAGCGCGCCTAAACACTCAGTGAAAATGGGCAAATTTTCATTTGAGTCCGTAGGCATGTAGACCGATCCCACCAGAAAAGATACGTCACCGGTTGATATTTTCACAAATGTTATTCTGTCATTCTCACATTCAACTATGGTCACCGCATTGAACGCACTTTTACGCCACAGGATAGCCACGCCACCATGAGGTCGCCCTTTCAAAATTCCAGCAGACACGTCAACCGCCGATTTTCCCGTCCAACCGAAGTCCTTATCAATAGTACTAAGGAAAGGCAGGTCAAAGGGCAGTAGCCAAGTCTCCTGCAACACCACGATATCCGCACTCTGACACAAGGCTCTAATACCATCTATAGACCGTTTTGCTGACCTACAATTAAAAGTTATCATTCTGCATTTTTCTGACATTGTTCAAGGTTATTAGTTTCACTCGATATTCTTTTCTGTATCTGGCATTTTCCCTCTAAACATTACAAAACGCCTAAAAGTTATACCTCTAGGCCACATGTTATCATTTAAGTAGTCTCCCAATTTTGATTTGCTAACATACATTTTATATGAGTAATAACCCTTATCACGTTTCATGGCAATTCTTACTAACGATACTCGATCTTGGGTTTTTTCATATATATACTCAGATATATCTTGTTCCGTTACCGATTTATCCACATTAGATATAAACACAGGCACCTTAACATCCGCCGCTTTGAACTTCATGTTAAACGATGTTGTGGCACTCCCTGTTTTACCTATAAACTTGTTTCGATGTCGTTTATACTGAACGAGTTTCCATTTTTCATCCGTCTCTTTATCCTTCCATTCGCCCTTATCCGCTAAACATTCAGCATAAGACGGTTTAGTAACAGTAATTGATCTATATTGCATGTTGTATTTATCTAAGGTTGACTCGTCTAACACAGTTGGAATAACCGGTTCTGATATCAAAGTTAGCTCCTGCGGCGCACACGACGGCTCGCTGCTACGCGTGAGCGAGACAGGAGCACACGCCTCCTCGGATATCTGAGCAGGAGCGCGCATCGGTTTCACGGTCACAGGCTGGTCAATGACCTCGCACTCAGTATTCGCAGATAACGGCGAGCCGTTTGTATTCACAGTTGAATTTTTAACGGTCGAATTATTAAAAGTCATACCGAAAGGACCACTATCTAATAGATATGCACCTCTTCTACGGTTTACATTTAGGTATGATTCATGATGACACATGTTGGAGTCCACAGGTTCCTTATCTCCACTGCTTTGCACATCTTTTCTCAAAAGATCAAGCTGATTTCGTGTCGCATACGTCTCCTTTATTTCCCGTATCTGTCCCTGCAGGTTAACAATGTCCTTCAGCAACCGTGTGACATCAATGTTTTCAAAATTAACCGGCGGTAACTTGTGAAGGTCTTTAGCTACAAATATGGGCATTTCGTCAGTATTTGTATTTTTGATACACCGAATAATATCCTCTAAGTCACGCTCCACCTTGTCTTTCCTTCTTGATACATACTTTTCCTTTCCTTTCATACAATCATATAATAATTTCTTTGCCAGCTCCACTGCCTCCGCCGAAAATCCCGTTGCACATATTCTCACCAAACTGACATCATCCATAACATTAAGCTTATTTTGCACGAAAGCTAACACCTCGTTTATTACGATATTGCATGTCGCACACTTTACTACATTAGACAACGTCATATTCGCAGCGCAAGGTCACCCTCACACACGCGCACGCCTCTCAACGCTCGCGCGGCCACTGCAACCATATTCACATTCACATACAGTGCAACCATATTCTTAAATAGCGATCGGGCAATATTCGTTTTTCTATGACACACGAGTGACAAATATATTGTCAGTGGCGAGTGCAAGAGTGATACGTGCACCTATAAATTTGTTTAATATAAAATATCCCATAACTTATTCTCCACAAGGTCCATGTTAATACACTGTGCCTATTATCACAGTTAATTGGTGAGATATAAGCACTCTTATAGAATTTGACCATTCTATTGTTATTGCTACATAATAACTAGAGTTAGGACTTTTGGTGGCAAATCGTGGTTCCAGAATCCATGGAGTCGCTATTTCCTAATTATTATAATACATAACACTTTGATTTTGACCTTCAGTATTTTAATATTTCAAAATTCATTTATTCGTTATTCGGCCGCACCATTTAAATTAATTTTAGTATTGAGGATATCTCTGATGTGAAAGCGTTACAAACAAGCAAATATTAATAGATATGAAATAACCGAACTAAATATGTATTTAGTTCATTTTTGAATATGATAATACCGAAGGTCAAAATCAATGTGTTATGTATTATAATAATTAGGAAATATCGACTCCATGGATTCTAGAACCACGAAATGCCACCAAAATCCTAACCCTAATAATAACCATATAGTATATTATAACTAGAGAGAGTAAAACGAGTATTATAACAGCCTATCTTTACGCCTCAAATTACTTCAATAAGCAACCCATTTTTGCGAGTGATATATAGGTTTTTTTTCTTTTATCATTGAACCCCGAAACTTGAGTGACACAGAATAATGTGCCGGGCTATCTCGAGCTGAACCAACTATAAATCTTTTCCTTTTGCTAACCACGAACCATTACCTAAATTGCGATGTATTACTTGCTTTGCGTTTCCTCAAAGAAAGTTTATTAGTGGCTTTTATGTAGGACAGCTGTTTAGTCACTTACAAAGATGTGGTTTTATAATGAAATCGTTATTTTCGAAATAATTACTTTCTTAAAAATTGTACTATAACGTATACGTATAACGTATACGTGTATTATGACACCATGACAAAATATTTTTCGCTGATTATTAGCATGCAAAATTTAACAGTAGTTATTGATTTTTGAACACAGTTTTTTTTTAAAGTCACTTTATAAATAAATATCAGGGGACACTCACAGAAACTGACCTAGCCCTTAAATAAACTCTTATAAAAAATTATAATAATTTAATACATTCATTCATTAATTACACGAGTCAAAGAAATCCTCTACTGAATAAAAACACTTCTTCAGCAAAAAAGCTGGTTTTTCAATATATGTATTTATATTTGAAAGCAACTTCATTTCAACAGGCAACTTATTAAAAAGAACAATTGCCTGGTAACCCGCCGATTGCTTTAATACTGTCTGATTAGAAAGTGGCAGCCAGAGAACGCATTCATGACGACGCCATTTGGCTTGGCATGGAGGCGTGGCGTGTTCTAACTTTGAATTTCGACATTGAAGACAGTTCCATCCGGATTGCGCGTTGGTGCGTCACGCTGGATTTCCGTCCATTTGGAAAAGCAACGGACTGCACCAAGTAATTTTAAATGGTACAGTTTTGACATTCACGGATCGATTTTGGCGCGGCGCTACTGTATTTGGCTTGTTGGAGCGGTCGTGAATACCCCGCTTCTAAATTTGCGATCAATTAGATAAGTAGGTAATGAGTAAGTTCAGTGATCGTTAAAGGTCGAGTTGTTTAGAACTTCTTAATTCTTTCAGTACTTTAAATAGCTCCTTCAACCCTTTCAAAGTAAGTGAACCGAAACCGAACCCTAAATAAGGTACTTAGATTTAGTCTCACTGAAATTGAATTTGAAGCTTTTACGTCCGAAATTTTTGTAATCTCTCTGCACCCTTTCTGTTGTTGAATAAAGTGCCACTTCGAATTTTAGATTGATTCGTGGCTATTACGGGAAAGGATCGCTGCAGGCTTTATATAATTTAACACTCTTGTTTCCAAGTAAAAAAAAACAAAATTTAAAAAACCAAGAGCCATATTCCACTTTGTTTTAACACCTAATTGCTATCGTATTGTCAACGATATGCTAGTTCTTATTAACTTCTTAGTAATGGTGGCCGAGTCGAAAATAATTGCTCATCATGTTTAAAAAATACAAACTTCGCTTGGTCATGGTCCAAATCTGGTTTAATTTGACCAATACCTACTATGAATATAAATGCGGAGTAACCGTGGGCAAATATGTTTACGTAAATGTAATAAATAGCTAAATCTTATTTTATCTATTAACCAAATATGATTTTTCTCTCTGAATCAGTCAGCTACCTATCGCTTTCAAAACCTGTCACTGCCCTTATTACTTCAAACATTTATAATAAGCTTCAGGTACAAAATAACGAGACATTCCTAGCCATATTTTTCGTCAAAGTGATTTTAGCAAAGAAATGGTGAAAGTAAGATATTTTTCCCAATAATGATATTAATTTTAGGCTGAGTACTGAATACCGGAGCTCAGAATTTATATTATGTACCTTAATCAATATAACATTGGGCGTATTTTTTGGCCAACACTGAACTAAAATGAGTAGGTTGTAGCTACAGGTCACTATTGTATATTGCTGACTTTCGATCACCTAAAATTCTTAGCCTTGAGGTAAGAAACCTATTTTTTCAAGCCACTTATTAGAACACACAAATAATTATTTGGTGAACTACCGAGTGACTTCAAATTCGTAATATATATCAAAGTGTTACACACATTTTCCCCAAATTTTAATTTATCGGTGGCACAAACACACTTAGGTACAGATTACAGGTAAGTGCAGATGTTTGTGTGATGAGCGCGATTATTTGTTCCTAAGTCATGGATGTTTTCTATGTATTTAAGTATATATTTCTCTATATAAGTATTTATGTCGTTGTCTAGTACCCATAGCACAAACCTAGAGCTTAGTTTGGGACTAGGTCAATTGGTGTGACATTGTCCCCTGATATTTATTCATTTATTTATTTTACAGATATTAATTAAACTTATGTTCTTACCCTGTTTTTGCTTTTAATGGTAGTAAAAACAAAGTATTCAATGTGGTTACTACATTATTGCAAGAAAATTTGCGAACTAAAATCTAACTTCAAACAGCAATTCTTAAACCCCAGGTGTACCCGGCTATTTTGACGGTCGTAATCCCGTTCAGCCGACGGCAAAAGCGGCTTAATATTTTTACACAGAATTTTGCGGTTCATGAGATGCATGTAAAATACTTGGCTTTTCTGATATTCTGATTTATTTTTACTTGTGAAAAAGGTGAATTTTTAATTTAGTTTGAGAATATATTTTTAAACAAACCTTTAGCATAAGAAAACCGTTTAATTTTCATACGTTTTTACTAATTATAGTGTTACTTAAGCGCAAACTATTGGATTTAAGCCACATTTAATTTGTGCATGGTAAAAAGACTCAAAAGTTAGTTGGAAAAGATCCCTTTTAGGGAAAAGTTCGAATATGTTAGTACATTATATTTTACAAACATTGTATTTGGATTTCCTGTTTTGCATAATACTGTTACATACTTACATACAAAATGTTATGTATTTTAATTCATTCATTTCACGGCTAAGTGTAAAACGGGAAATAAATAAAAAATGAATTAAAATGGATGAGAGATTTAAATTAGAATATTGCTTAGTGAGTTTCAAAGTTAAATTACCTATTAAAATTACTTTTATAAAACTTGAATTCCGTCCGAGTTTCAATTCCTATTATTAAATTTGAAGTGGTTGTTTGAAATTTCTTGTTGAACGCCCTTTTTAAATAACAAGTATACAGGGTGGAAAAAACGAATGCCACATGGACGGCAACTAGGTATCTTAAATATTGGCAATAGCCAATTCTACGCAGAGGGGACTAACTTTTATTTTTAAAAACTATTAATTCTGCATTATTGGATTTATGAAGGAAAATCTCTTCTTAATCGGGAATTAAACAGTGTTTTATGATACAGATCGAAAGCGTCATTGACAGAGATCATTTATACCTATCTACAACACATAGGCACACCTTGAAATTAAATAAAGACCGTAAAAACCATACTTTTTTGTTTGGTTCGACCAGTTCGATTATGGTTGTGGCAGACGAATTTTTAAAACTCCATAAATGCAGTATTGAATGAATTCAAAAATAAAAGCAAGTCTGGCTATTTACAATATATGTATTTAAGGTATTTAGTTGCCGTCCATGTGGCGTTCGTTTTTTCCACCCTGTAAACCCGGTAAATACCCATTTTTGGGTATTTATTCAGGTAGTTGCTTATCCTTCGGTGGCACAGTCATATTTAGCATAAATAGAATAGTAGTTCGTCTCCAACGCTTCAAGAGTTTCTGTTACCTATTGCCACTCAGGGTCTAGGGTTGCGTTGATGCGCGTCGCTCAATATATACGCGCAACACAACCAATTTGTTTATATTGCGGCAAAGGCTCTCGCAACACGGAAGGTAACGATTTCAGTCCAAAAGTGTAAGAAACTTTTTAACTTTTTAATATAGACATTTTTGGAACTTGAATATATTTTAAAAGTATTTTATAGACCACGATCTGTTTTAAAACAATGAACGGACCGCTATTGAGTATAACTATCACAAACTCGAGAAATGTTTTATTCATTGGTTAGTTTCAAAAGCGTTCGTGGTATAAAGATGAGAAAGTCTGATATAACTTTTTATTAATTGAATATCCAACAATTTTAGATATATCTGAATTGATCTAGAAATGTTCCATTAAACCACTTACAAAATAGCAGGAGTTTTTGGTGTTGTTTTTGAACTACAAATAATTCAATATTGTATTTCAATTTCGAACTTTAAAATTTGGTTTAATGGTCAAACATTTGTGTTAAAACATTTACCATCTACGTATTCAGTTAGCGTTTTGTTACAAAAAAATAGTGTATCATTTATAAGATTAGGTACAGCACATAAAAATCTAGAAATTTTGAACTTTATGTCAAAAATAATTTTTGAAACAAGCTACTTTCTTTTTACCTTTTTTTTTTTAATGTTCATCTACTATTTGAGCCCAATCTTACAATTGTATAATTAAGTTGATCTACTACGTTACGAACGACGCAGAGAACGTAGCCAAGATCCAAACGCAACTAACGTATGAAAAATGTATGGGACGATAGTTGGCCACGCCCGGGAATGTCATCCCATAAATTTTTAGTGATAGAAAATAAAATCGTTAGTAGCGTTTACATCTTGGCTAGGGCGTCAGATGTTGTGACTCCATCATCAGATTATCAGCTCTAACACCATAATTAATACTTTGCTAAAGGGTTTACATATCACATTCGGGTTTCAAACCGTCTCTATATTGCTTGTCTTACATTACCGGAACCGGTTTTTGCGGGTGGTAGGACCCTGTGCAGGGTCCGTCCGGATCGCTACCACCATCTTATCCATTAACCTACCGCCAAACAGCAGTGTTCGCATTGTTGTGTTCCGTTTTGGGGATAAGACAGCCGGTATAATGACTAGCATAGAGGCATTCCATCTTAGTCCTCTGGGTTGGCAACGCATTTGCAGTCTTATGCTAATGTCTATGGGTCACAGTTTCCACTTACCATCAGGTGGCCTGTATGCTCGGTTGCCTTCTCTATGCCATAAAGAAAAAAAAAAAACCCAAAATACTTTTGGAGACCTTTTGCACTGTACGATTTTTATCCTAATTTCAGCCTTCCAGTAACGGAAACTGGTTTAAAAAAATGAAGATGAAAACGATGTAATTAAACTTTTAATTAACCTGCACTAACGTGCTAATTTTTATTTAAAATCCACCGTGAAACCAACAAACAATAGCTCGTTTGCTTCCGTCAGTGGTTAGCAACTTCTATGCCCGAGTCCACAAGGCGGGTCAAATTTCTATAGAATTCAACGAGCCGGGCGTGCAACATGTTAGTCAGTCTGAATAAAACATGACCACACAATAGGGGACAAATAAAAGAACACAACTTGATGGAATTCCGAGTAATTGTTTTGTTGTTTGGTGATTGAAGGGAATTTACGCTTTGTGCGTAGAATAGTAAATGGCACGTGCAAGTTTTTGGCCTTTATTAAAGTTTAGTTTTTCTTACATTGATGGGGTACAACGTGGGGTATGTTCTAGATTTTTGTCAGTGCTGAACATTGTTGATATTAAGAATAAGAATTGGACTTTTTTATTTTCAGCAACAAGACCCGTGCTTACAAATACGTTATAGACTAACATACCTACACAACAAAATACTGGAAAACTGTATGTTCGTTTTTTTTCAGAATTTACGCGACAAACATGGTCCATTTTTAGAGTCGAATTAAAGGATCATGCTATTTTAACATGATATGTGTTGCATTTTGTTAACAATAAACAATTAACTTTAAACTAGACCAACAACGTGGACGGGACTCGTGCATAATGGCGTTAAATCTAAATAAATTAAAAAAACTAACGAAAGGGGCAAACGTGAAATTTTGTGTCACGTTTATTCGTGATCTCAGCTGTTAAAAGAACAAATCGTCGGCTTAGTGCAAGAAGTCATTAACTAACAAAAAGTCAAGTCGGAGAAAAACGGGCTCAAAGTTTTGACAAAGTCAAATGACCATAATTGTAATAGGTTCGGTTCTAGATTTAAAAATTAAACATCAATGGTTAGCTAAATGTATTTACTATTAAATCCAATTAAAAACTTTGTACAATAAAGTCAAATAACTTTTTTAAAAGCCTAAATATGTAGTTAGTGACTTTTGGTCTTTCTCGCTCTTAAGGGAACTTACAATTAGTTATTTTTTATTTTCATTACAAATAAATCGGGAAACATAGTTTTCTATAACAAAATTGGTTTAATCAGTCGTAATTATTAACTTAGAAGCATTATAAATATTACTTATTAATCAACCACGAATGAACAGATTTATTTAATTCTACTTCATAGATTATAAAGTCTGCAAGACCACAAAAATAACACGAAATTCTCGTAATGACGTTATTTTTAACTTCAAACTAAAATAATAATGAAATATTCATTGTTGATAGACGAACTTAATACCTATTATAATAATTCCAGACAACAGCAAGCACTATTAGTATAGGTAAAACGTGAAAACTTCTAAAAATTTAAATAAAGACATCAGGTTTTGATTGAACTAATACAGTAGGTACGAAAAAGAGTAAAAAAAACCCTTGACGTCCATCTTTTTTACTCTACGTCTTCTGAGTTAGAAGACATTTCTTCAGGGACATAATCACGACACTCTTTGGCTGGCAAGTTCCGGTACCAGTGGTGAAGTTCCGCGGGTATTATTTTTTCATTGCACATTTTTAGCAAACCGTAAACTGTTCTACTTCCTTAATATTCGTAAGAAGGACTGGCGGCGTATCTTTCTGTGCTTGAATGTGTCTAGGTGACTCTAAGCCATTTTTAATATCCGACAAAGACTGTAGTTTCAAATCAGCATTCTGATTGTCACCCATTAAGAACAAAAGTAAAAGTAAAATACATTTTATACAGGGTGGCAGATTTTTTATATTTTCCAAAAGACATTTTTATAATTAAAAAAAATGGGTTTTGACATTTGGCGGGATTACACGGTTCAATGTTGCAAATTTTATTTTCACCTTGTTTCAATGGTCAGAACGCCGTCATTCTTATGCAGTTGAAGCGTTTGCACGCTATATAATTTCGTTAAGAGACGGGCCGAGTGTAAAATTTATTCGGTCATGGGTGCAAAGGTTCCGAGAAACTTCTTCGGCACATAATATACCGAGATCAGGCCCCAGCACACACGGACGCCGGAACACATATTGAGTGTGCAACGGAGTTTACAGGAAAATCCACGACTTTCAGTGCGGAAGAGAGCAGCTCTCTTTAAGACTCCTAAAGTTCTCAGTGCATGAATTATTGAAAAAATAATTGAAGTTTCATCTCTATAGGATTCAACTGGTTCAAGAAATTAATGAAAGTGATTCAACCAAACACAAAGTTTTTTGTGACACAATGTTGCACAGATTTCGTACCATAAATTGCATTTTTTGTAGTGACAAGGCCCATTTTCACATGAGTACTCATGTCAACAAGCATGTAGTAAAGCAAAATTGTCGCTACTGGGGCCCGCGATCGTCTAATCCACGGTTAAAACACCAAAGACCTTTGCATTGTCTAACAGTTACTGTTTGGTCTACCTCATCCTTGAATAGAATTATTGGGGGTTATTTTTTTGAAAATGCCTAGCAGTAAAATGTAAATAGGTAATGAAAACTATAGGAAAATGATAGCTGATTAATTTTTGCCTAAATTGTTTGTACATCCGTCCTATTCATCACACGCCTGGCTTCAGCAGGATGGTCCACACATGGCCACACTGTCGATGAACGTGCTTCGCGAACATTTCCCTCGAAAAATGATAAACTGCTTTGGAGAAATCCGTGGCCGCTGAGATTGCCCGATTTGACCCCTATGGATTTGTTTCGATGGGGGTATCTCAAAACCAGAGCTTTTAATAACAACCCACGGTCTAAATATAGGTGATTTCCAAAAAAATATTGCTATCGAAATCAACAACATTACGCAGAATATGCTGCGAGTGGTACAAAACGCGAAGCTCCGTTTTGATGAATGTGCACGTGTAGGGGGACAACATTTAGAGGACATATTTTTTAAGTAATTAAATCCGCATTTGTGATCTTTATTATGAGATATAAATAAACACTATTCGCCTCAGGTGATGGTCAAAACAAAACCTAGGTACCTATACAAAATCTCGCCCATCGTGTAAAATCAGTCTTTTGCAAATGAAATACTTAACTAAGTACTTACTTACCTACACTATAACTTAACAGCATAAGCAAATTGAACGTATCTTATTATAATTTAATGACAATAGGTACAAACGCTCTTCATTCGCTTTATTTATAATCTTTTCTAGCATCAAAGAATCCTTCTCCTTCTCGCATAACGTCCATCCCTGGTCGCAGCTGCAACGGTATGACTTCGATCGCGATGACCGAACGAGTGGCGGGTTACCGCGAGAGCAAGATGTACTCGTAGGTAGGCATAAAAGAGTTGAAATATGAACTTATCAGAGCAAGAATAATTTCACTAAAGGTGTTCAAATTGAAACAACTTATTTGTCAAAAGTCATTAACCATAATTTAATCACTTGAATTACGTATCTTTGGACACAACTAAAATCGATAACTATCATTGATTACTTTAAAAAATCATTCTGGCTGCCATTAATGATGTTTCCTATTTTTTTTAAACTGTATAATGTACTTTAGTTATTTTATACTTAAGTAAAAGTAGTAATATGCATCCAATGCTTATTTTGTTAAAAATCATTAAAGCGTTATAATAACATTTTTTTTCGTTTTACTGTTTACTAAAAGTAACTATATGCATATAATGAATTCTAGCTCAAATACTTTCAGAGCGATATTCATATCATTTTATTTTTTAAAGTGGATAAGTAACATTAGTGAATATTCAAACGTAATAAAATGTGTAAAAATAAAAAAAGATGTTTTGATTAAAGTAACTAATGGTCATAAACCATTTCCGTCAAATCAATAAAGCAAAAATTGAAATTAATGACTTAATGTCATTGCTGTAACATCGAAATTACTTAACGTAAAAAGAAATGGGTCAGTGCGTTAGAAAGAGTAAGTCGTGGCGAATCCGCCTGTGTTTGTACCTGTACTTAGTAACTTTATGCCTTTAATGACTTCTTGCACTAAGCCGACGAAATAGACAACATAATTTATGTAGTTATTCCGTGACTAATTGTTTTTTTGTTCATATTATTAGCGTGTACAGCTTTGTACTTTGTTAAACAGGTCACTGAACTCAACTATCAGGTTACCTTTTGTCTAAAAGTGGACTCGGCTTTCTTCTATTGTGAGATATCACAAAAGGCTTAGCATGGCGTTGAAATCGTGCGGGATCGTGTTACGGTCATACATTATGCGAACAGTACCCGTTCCAAACAAACCTATAATGGATGTGAGGGGACAATCTCATAGAAATGAACCTACTCCTAAAGTAAGCACTATATGATACTGTGGGTATCTACCGAGAGACGTACCCACAACAATAAACAGCGATAAATCCCAATTATATTATTATTATATTATTATCCGACTAATACTACTAGCCTATAAATAATGTATATATTATACATATTATCTTACTTAATATTATATATGCGAAAGTTTGTGTTTGTCTGTTACTTCTTCACGATGCAACGGCTAGACGGATTTGGATGAAATTTGAAATGAAAATAGCTTATACCCTGGATACACACAGGCAAATGTCATAGAGGGACTAACGATAGTCGAAATCTACGCGCACGAAGTCGCAGGCAGAAGCAACTAGGTTATCCACTTCATCCGTCATTACAACTCGGGATTTGAAAATAAATACTAAGGATATTTAAAAATCATCAAATTGACCTTATCCAAATTATTTGTGGTTGGCGTAGTACGTCATTTTCTTCGACCACAAGCATTACAGCTTTCATCTCAGTATTCACTCCCTTCTTTCCATCCATCCCTTCTTTGCCACCAGAGGTCCCTTGTACTAAGAATAGTACATCATTGAAATACAGACATTTCAAAGGAAGTAAAGTAGAATTTCTTTTGTTTTTATGACTAATGATCAAATTAAAAAATTGACTTTATTTCATTTATGATAGATTCAAAATCCATTGACAAATTTCGTTGTATAGTGGGCTTTAGGAGAATTGGGCCCGTATTAATAAACTGATCTCAACTCTATGCTCGTCTCGAGATGCGTCAAAACAGTGTTGTATTGTTTGGCGTTTATTTTGACATGTCTTGTGACGGGCCTCTCAGTAAAGATGAGTTTATTAATACGGCCCTAAGTCTCCTCTTTCCATTATAGCACTCCACATTCATATTTTTTTTCTTTCTCGCAATGGCGTTACTTTTAAACCTCTTAAGCTGGGTCCACATAAGCATCATTTTAAATAGCGACCACGATCATGTATTATCGAGCACGCGTATTCTAAGTATGGATGCTCATTTTGGACATACCGTATCACTAGTATCGTTGCGTGAAAAATACCATTAGCCGTAGCGTAAGCGCAAATCGTATCATAACGCCGTATCCCTTTTGATGATTGTGAAAAACCGACAGAGAGATACGATACGACAAAATGATACAGTTGTCTTAAACGGAGTCCCCGTTTAAGACACTCGTTCATCATGATATTCATTGTTTTTACACTACACATCCATTTCAACTTTCTATACGAGTAAATAGCGTATTAATAATATCTTGGATACTGGAAATGATCACGATCGATTTCTCTACAATTTAGGGCGGATTTAACCAAACTATGGTAAATTTAATATTATTCTTCGAATGAATCGCCAGTTAATCAAGGGTAAAATTAAATTAGTTTTATGTTTTACCATCAATAATTTTAAGAATAGTGAACCTATTCAGGAATAGTTACTGTACCTACCACCGATTCTCGTGGAAAAACAGAGTTATTCTTAGAATAATTTTGCGAGTGGTAGGACCTTGTGCAGGGTTCGTCCGGATCACTACCACCATCTTATCCATTAACTTACCGCCAAACAGCAGTGTTCGCATTGTTGTGTTCCGGTTTGGGGATAAGACAGCCGGTGTAATGACTAGCATAGAGGCATTCCTACTTAGTCCTCAGGGTTGGTAACGCATTTGCAGTCTTAGGCTTGCAGTCTTGTGAATGCGAATGTCTATGGGTCGCAGTTTCCACTTACCATTAGGTGGCCGGTGTGCTCGCTAGCCTTATCTATGCCATTAAAAAAAATCGCGTCCATATCTTGTTTTGTGCTGTCAAATCATCTTCACAGTTATTTTCTAATGACATTTATTTTCCAGTCCTATACAATACTATAAAAGTAAGTAGACATGACTGAAGCTTTGACATAAATCGGTTGCACAGCAATATTTTTTTGTCATTCGTTCATCATTCACTCTAATAAACCCAGCTTAGTAATTCGAAGCTATTATAATATAGGAATCCACTTTCGAGACCAAAGGGACAAGTTAATCAAAATGGTGGTGGTAGTTTTCTGAGATAATTCTCGACTCTCGAGTTGGTAAATCCGAGTGACCCTGCCTACGAAAATTACTTTGATCTCCGGAGTAAATACTTTGTGTAATAAGCTTGATAATTAATGTATAGTATGTTTTTTCTGTATTTCATTGTGTCTAGCACACACTGTATACCAATCACCTGTAATTAAAGTATATATTCTTACTATCTGTAAGATACAAATGTCACAATGACGTATAAAGACTAAGATATTTTAAGCTTATTTTAGCAATTTTGCGCTTTTGAATAAGAGGGTAAGCCTAGAGCTCAGCTTAATACTAAGTTACTTTGGGTGACATTCTCCCCTGAAATTATTCATATTAATGTTATAAATGTGAAAGTAACTCTCTGTGTCTGTTTGTTTTGCTGTTTTGGTTTATCGCTAAACCTTCCTATGAAATTTGATTAAGTATGTTGATAGGTTCTGTTCCGGAAAAGGATATAGGATATCATCGCAGAGTATAGGACAATTCTCGGTAAAGAAACGATAAAGGACTTCAACGGGATTATAATTTCCTGATTTTCATTTGATTTTGTAGTAGGTATAATTCATTTACGAGAGATAAGATTAAACGGTAGGTTTCTTAAAAGGCAATTAGCGTTTCTGCTGATTTAATTTAGAGAAAGCGCCTCTATATAAACCAAAAGTCCTTCTTTTAAATATTAAATATTTGACTACAGACTTTATGAGGTAGAACAAAGCTAAGCATTAGTATTTAGTGAATACACATTTGGGCCAATTCTGATCAATCAGTACAAAAACCTATTTTAAACGTCAAACATCATTCCTGTTAACTTTGAATCAAGTTTGACACTTAGGTTTCCAGTTATTAATGATACGAGAAAACTGGGCTTTGCTTTTAATTTGTTGAAGATGAGATAACATGTCTTTAGCATTATTGTTTGACCGCGTAGAATAGAAGCCCTGACCCAAAATGGCCCCAATGTAGTGGTCATTTATAAAATTGTTATTTTTACATCTTTTAATTTACTTTTTTGCTAAGACAAAAAAAATATGTAACAATGACAGACTAGTGAGTATGGGTCCTATTAGGGTAAAGTTATTAAAGTCTAAAAACAGTAATATAAATTCAATGAAATGAAAAAATACTTATTCATGCAGGACATGATTATTTTTTGCGGGTGGTAGGACCTTGTGCGGCGTCCGGATCGCCACCACCATTTTATTAATTAACCTACCGCCAAACAGCAGTGTTCGCATTGTTGTGTTCCAGTTTGGGGTCAAGACACCTGGTTTAATAACGAGCATAGAGGCATTCCATCTTAGTCCTCAGGGTTGGCAACGCATTTGCAGTCTTAGGTTTGCAGTCTTGTGAATGCGAATGTCTATGGGATAGATCTGATATATAGTTGGTGCAATACCAATCGCATGTCCTTGAATATCGGCAAATGTCATTCAATTTCGTTCACTAAAAAAGTAAATTTCATCAGTTATGACTATAGCATTGATGGCATCAAATTAAATAGGGTTTCATCAATTAAAGATCTTGGGGTATTATTTGATAGTGAGCTGTCGTTCCGTGGTCACTACGAGCACATAGTATGCAGGTCAAACCGTATGCTTGGCTTTGTTATGCGCACCACAAAGCCATTCAAGAAGGTAGGCAGTCTCGTTGTCCTATACTCGGCATTAGTTCGAACATTGCTTGAATATTGCTCTTCGGTTTGGCAGCCTATTTACACAAATCACACCGGTAGAGTTGAGTCAATACAAGCTAAATTTGTCCGATATCTCACGAATAAAACTGGGACTCGTCGAACTCTTCCAGAGTATACTGACAGACTGGCTGCATTTAATCTTCAGTCTCTGTCCTCCAGACGCAATGTCACTGATTTAGTCACGCTTCACAAGATATTGCACGGCGGTCTTGACAGTAACCTCATGGATCATGTATGTGTTAGGGCTATTAATAGGAAAACTCGAAACCAAAACCTGTTTGCCTTGCCTTTGGTCCCTAACAATAACGTAACCAAAAACGCACCTATTGCCCGAATGTGCCGTTTATATGATAGTTTAGATATAGATTTAGACATATTGAATGTATCATTAAGTAAGTTCAAAAATTGTTTGAAATCCAAATACGAGTATTCCTAACTGTCTTCTTTTCTCTCTTATAATTGTTATTTTATTTCGTATTTTTTGTTTTGTACCAAATTAGTAATCATTAAATATATTATTAATTTAGCTTTGATTTGCGTACTAAAAATGTTGTGTACAATTATTATAGTAGTGTGAGCAATGTAAAGATTTATTGTAATGTCGTTATACCTTGTTTTTGCCTACATTATGTTATTGTACCTATTTAAATAAATAAATAAATAAATAAATAAATACAGTTTCCACTTACCATCAGGTGGCCTTTGTGCTCGTTTGCCTTCTCTATGCCATAAAAAAAGCTTTTACAACATACAGAAGATTTAACTGCAGCAAAAGAAGAACCTCAGCTTCGTTGGTTTTCAGTTTTCTCCTTTTGTACCGAATATTCACCGAATAATGCTTAATCAAAAACAAATTACTCAGTATTACATAAAGGATGAGATAATTTTATAAATACAATTGTATTTTATGATAAGAATATTCGCATCACTTTCGGGAAAATAATTGTCCGTCAATTTGCTATGTCCAAAAACTGGCAAATGTATATTAGTCTCCAGGGCTGTTTCACAATCTCCAGCTAAAGACAATCTGCCAGTTATATTTCTTTTCTTTTCGTAAACGTATCAATCAGATATAAATAATAAATAAATAAATATCAGGGAGACAATGACCTTTCAACTTTCAATGTAGGCTGGCTGTGAGGCCTACGGATACTTGCAGTCCTGATTTTTTATTACTACAATATTAACAAGATTAACTTAATTATACCTATTATATTCTTACTTCATCACAAAAAATAAAGCATATTCAATAAAAGCTGTGTCGAGAGCAGGGTTCCTTAAAAGTAAATCTTATACACTACATCATCATTATCTTATCATCTTATATACCTACTACATTTTTCGCAACACAGAATGGGCGGTTGAAACGCTCGTGAGCCATAGCCACATGCTATAATTAATTATCAAATCACGTTCCTAATGGGCCATTTTGCACATTAGGGGTTAATATACCCGGGTCGGAAGCAATAGGGGTTTTTCTCCATGTCAACCGCAGGTTTCTGGTCACGAGTGCTCCGGAGCCTTCCATTTGAATCGCTTATTTGATACAGGATATAAATAGAATATTGTTAAAGTAATTTTGTGAAAAGCTCTTAAGTGATAAAAGGGTACAAATTGAAAAAAAAAAGTTTCCATTTCGCATATCGTTAATCGACTTCTCTCGGGAAATTGGTATTAGGAACATCAAATGACACACATGAGAATGACCATAACATTCACAATGACAAGGTTCTAAGTATTTTCAACATTTTTATGGGTTGCATACATATACATACATACTTACCTATGTCGTTTTATGTAATGTTTGTTACGAACAGGGAAAGGGTTGTGTAAATCCTGCTAATATTTAGCAAAAGTTTGTGTGTTAGTTTGTTACTCTTTCACGCTGCTACGACTGGACGAAATTTTAATGAAATTTGAACTGGATAACCACATTGGCAACTTTTCATACCTAAAAGAGCATGTCAGACCATGCTCAGTATAGGGTTCCGAAGCCGTTACTTCAAACAAATTAGACCTCGTGACAAACTTAACTTTGCCGTTGGAAAACTGTTATCCCTATATATCGACATAGGTCGCAGTCAGTTTACCAACACCGCAAATAAGACTTCGGTAGGTATAAACATTTAAACTGTTTGTAACTCAAGATCCAAGGAAGTCTTCTTAGTCGTGATAGTTTTCCTATTAAATTCATTATATGTGCTTTCATTTAAGATATTTTTCAGATTTTTAGTATTTGTAGTTTTGGCTGTAATGGTATCGAACAAAAATTTGCGTTTTAAAGTTTAATATTTATTCATAAACGGATACCTTTATCCAAAACTTATTTTCACAAAAACGCAATATTTTAATACAGAAAAAAAATACAACCCCACGCTACACGTAGGGGAGGTACAGTAAAAAAATCCATCATTTTATTTTACCATTTTTTTGACGTGACTAATATTGTATGTGCATGCCAAATTACAGCTTTCTAGTACAGTCGGTGCCCTCACATAAGTATCCAGGCAGATTCGTGGTTTTAAACGCGCAGTCGGACTCAAAGCGATTCTAATAATATTGCTTATTTTTGCTACAATGTTCAAGGTACCTCGTGGCGCAGCGGTGCAGCAGCCTGCGCTGCTAATTGTGCAGGATGAGAGCAAGTTCGAACCTTCGGTTGTGAAGTTACTCGTATTTTTTATTTTTTCTATTTGGTTTGCTAACGATATTACTTAAATGTCGGT
This sequence comes from Acleris sparsana, assembly GCA_923062465.1. Lineage (NCBI taxonomy): Eukaryota > Metazoa > Arthropoda > Insecta > Lepidoptera > Tortricidae > Acleris > Acleris sparsana. Next base: position 13,814,878 of record OV281294.1, on the reverse strand, counting down.
TTTTTAATTGATATTAGTCACACCCAAGAAAAAGACCTTAATTTCTTAAAAACTTTATATTTCTTAAAAACACTTACTTATAAGTCATATAAATACTATAAATAGTATAAAAAATTACAAAATAATATTGTATTTGACGTGGGAATTCGTCTAACATGACTGTAATCATTAAGTGACAATAAGTGTAAAATAACTACCTATTTTCGTATAACATTTCTACGGAATACTTAAGTCTTTTTAGTCTGAACAGTCTGAACTCACTCTAAATATTTTCTAACGGAGGATTTAACAAATTTACCGGTTTCGGAATTAATAGTTTAAATATCAATTTATGAAAGTATTTCTCTTACAAATACATAAGCACACAGTGAATAAACATGTCAATATTAGACGGAAACATTATGCCTCCATCAAACACAATAACATCACTCGGGCGCCTACTTATTTGACAATTTAAAAAAGCTTTAGGTTTAATTATTTTGAGCAAGCAGAATAACCTTAGTTGAAAATTCTTAATACTTCAAGGATCTACCTTCATTCTCAATTACTTGTTGGAGACGGCTTCTCATGCTCTCCACCATGGATAAGCACAAGTCACCGCCGCGCATGGATTCCCAAGTGGAATGAACTAGATCCTTGAGGTTTTGACTAGACCTTACGTTAGATGGATCCCAGTTAAGAACCATTTGACCCCATAAATTTTCGATAAGGTTCAAGTCTGGACTTTTTGACGGCCAGCTAATGACCGTAATGTCGTGTTGGGCCACGAGCCATTCTTGCACAATTCGGGCTCTGTGCACGGAACAGTTGTCTTGTATCAAATATATTTGGCCCTCGGGATACGCAACTCGCACAGTTGGTAACATAACCTCGCGCAGAATATCCAAATATTTGACACTGTTCATGCGACCACCAACTTCTACAATTTCGCCTGGCCCCATTGATGACATCCATCCCCAATATGCTAAGGTTATTCTGCCGCTAGTTCTAGTAGGTAACACGCAACATTCATTATAACGTTCTCCACGTTTCCGCCACAGTATCTTTTTTCCGTCCTTGTCCGACTTAAACGACTTTTCGTCAGTGTAAATAACCATATTATTGGACCAATCAAAATTTAAATATTGCTCAGCAAATTCAACTCTTTTTTGTCGGTGAACATAAGACAATGAAATTTTTTTTGCCGGCCGGTAAGTTTTATATCCAGCAGCTTTTAAATGTTTTCGCACTGTCTTCGTTGCTATGCCGTGCGCCCTAGCCGTCGTCGCGGTGGACGCGAAGGGGTCCTCCGTGTGCCTTGCCACCACGTCTCGATGACGTGCCGACTGGGACGTGAACATAACCGGAGCAAAACCTGGTCGCTTCCTTGCTATATCTCCAGTTTCTCCATACCGCTTTATCCACAACCTAACGGTTTTTCTCTGGAAAGAATAATTAGATTAAGTGAAATGCTATTTTTATTTACTTAGGTATGTTATGTATACAGGGAATAAGCCCAAAATGCTATTTTATATAAACAATACATATAATAACGGTATTTTATAGAGATTAGATAAATTATAATTTTCACATGAGTATTATTATTATAACCTAATCAAATCAGTTTTATATAATATTTCAACTCACCGTTAAATGCAGTTTACGAGCAATATCACTAATAGTAATATTGTTTTCAAATAACACTACTATTTCCGCCTTCAAAAACGCTGTGAGTTGAGGCATAATGAAAAGGAAAAAGAATTGTGAGGATAAAACTGTTGTTCCGAAAGCAATGGACGCAGCATAGAAAACAAATGACATTGCGGTATAGACAAATAATATTTCGCTTTAATTGTGGGTATTGAGATAAAAATTCTTCATTATTATGTTCCATAAATGCGCCACTCGCCGTAACGACATTAGTGTGCTGCACCTGATATACAATGTCATCAGAAAAATTAACTGATGTTTGGACGAACGGCTACTCGTTCCGTGTATCGAACGCAAGAGTGATGGTTCGAATCCCGGTTAGAACAGAGTTTTAAGTTTTTGATTTTCCGCTTCTTTAGAATAAGTTATACCTATTATGAATTCTAAGAAGACGAATCAAGGTAATCATGAGATTCATGAGTATCGGTCGATCGATAGCAATATGTTTGAGGCACTCGGTTAGTGCTGCCATCTAGTGTCGATGCAAGAAGAAGGTAGATTGAGAGTTGGCCATTAACCAAAATAATAAGAAAAAATTGGATATCCTTTTGTATTTTTTTTTTTGCTTTTTTTTGAAGACTATACGAGTATCATACATATTCTGAACAGATAAGAACTTTTTTCTCTTTTATACCCAATACCTATTACATACAGAAATTTAAATAAGTAATATCATAAGCAAATAATAAAAAGTTTTTAAAATAAAAAATACAAAAAGTAAAAAATTACCAACCGAAGTCTCGAACCATGAAACTAATAGAAACGTTATGAGTTCGACTGCGCGTTCAAAACCACGAATCTGCCTGGATACTTAAGTGAGGGCACCGACTGTACTAAGAGTCTCTGAGCTAGGCTGCGGACGGACGGACATGGCGAAACTATAAGGGTTCCTAGTTTGACTACGGAACCCTAAACATGATAATCGAAATCTACGCAAAGTCGCGGGCAGAAGATAGTTTAATACGAGTATATTACAGTATGGATGATTACGTTTGTGCCGAACTATGCATAACAACAAAATGCTGTTAACAATTTTAGTTTTCCAGGGGCAAGGATTAGTCAATAGTAAACCCATAATCAATAAAACAGAAATATGTTCACCGTAGTATAGGCTACTGCTTCAACTCCGTGAAAAGTGTCGATGGTGTGCTTGCATGTGGCTAACGTAATAACGTATTTTGTTTCGGACTAGGAAAATTGCGAGCTTCCGCGTGAAATTCATTTATCGATATTCCCTTTGAAACTTTTTGTGACTTTTTCGGGTCATGTGCTAATCGTGGCCGTAGATGACATGTCATTGTATTTGGAATGCCGTGAACTGAGGTATAAGGCAACCGGTGAAATTAATAGCAATGTAGTCCTCAAGGTTGGCAACGCTTTTGCAGTCTCAAGAGTGCAGTCTGAGACTGTTGTCTTGAGAAAGATCCCACTTACCATCAGTTGGTGTGCTGGTTTGTCTTCTCCTTGTCGTATAAAGTATCTGGGAGACCTAGTGTTGCTCGGTTTGAAAACGAATCTTCCCGAAGATGTTCGACCCCCTAAACCCCTACATTGTATATTCTATCATCATATTTAGAGTCGTTTTCGAGAATCTCATAACAAATATATACATAAATATACTCTACACACGCTCGTGTAGGATAGGATAGGATAGTAGGACAAACATTTAAGCGCTTACACCATGCACCTAAAACCCGGTATCCTGACTTTTGACCAAATCATCATTTGACTAACTTTCATTTCGCAAAAACGTGTTTCTGCTTAAATCATTACATATTACATAGGTTACATGGGCTTGCTAATTAAGTTAGGTTAGATTAACTATTGACCACAACAAAAATAAAATACGGCGGGAAGTATCTCTTTGTGAACTGAATGTTTGTAAAATGATATAGTTTGTCAAATGATGATTTGGTAAGACCCTCAAACCCAAATCAAATTTAGACGGCAGCACGTAAAAGTGATCCAATATAATATAGCCATATTGTTCGACGCTGTGGAAACCCCTCAGCCTCTTCACAAGTTATTGATTGTGTTAATGATTACACACGAAAACCCCGTGATAAGAGAGCCCTTGTAGTGCCCTATCTCAGAGACAATATCCTTTGTTTCACGTAAGCAACAGGATAATTAGTTATTAGTGATAATCAGTTCGTTAAAATGTACTGGTTGAGTTACCGCTAGAACAATATATGTACATTTTTATTGTGATTGTGTTTATTTTTTGTTTGATAGTATGTCTATTTTTATTTTTAAACTACAACGCCTGAGTTTTTGTGTAACATTTTAAATAAAAATAAATTTATAGTATCGTTATGTTTTACTTACCTCCAATAAGACTGTAACGTTATCCAAATACTAGTTACTAACTCCACTTGTTTCCGGGGTGGGGGCCTGGAGATCTGTATTACAGGGTCACTCCTAGTTCGGACTGGAGTGATCCCTTCCAAAAGTGTTATTTATTTAAGTTTTTAGGCTTGTGTAAGTTATTCCTATAATATTATTTGTAAGGACAAATAAACGTTTTTATTATTATTAATAAAATATTTATTCTCTTTAGATATGGTACAGAACGTAGTGTTAAAAATATTATTAGCTCCCATACCTAACCAAGTAATCTTGTTGTCAAATGGCACTTAATTTTATTTTCATCACACTTGCTCGTAAATGGTGTTATTCCATGCCTGTATACAGAAGGACAATGGCCTAAATTGTTCCCGCGGGAATTATGGCGAGTTTGTCATCCCTAGGGAGTAATGACTTTCTTTTTAAAATTTGCAACTCTTTCGTACATAATTTCTGACTAAGGAGGTTTAATTTTCAGCCAAAAATTAAATTGGTTTCTAATTTCATCTTTAAAAATTAGCTATAGACTAACTTACATTACACAAAACCTATATGCTTCATTAAACTTCATTATTTTTATACTTACCTATTTCAAGTTTATATCAACATTTATCATTAATTTTAGTAATTATACATTTTTATCAAATTGGCTAAATCTGGCTCGAATCCAGGTCGAAACTAAACGCAGTATCTGTGGTCACAAAAAAAATATCGTTTCCATTTACGTTTCCGTCCGTCAAAAGTTATTTCTTTATATTTTGCAGAGTTAAAGTGTTTTCTCTTTGTTTTTTTCCTCGGAAATGTGATGAAAACCATTGTGTGTATCACAGGCAGTAAGGGGATTACTAACTCGAGTCATTAAAAGCCCTCCGCCTTCGGCGTCGGGCTTCTAACACTCTCGTTAGTAATTCCCTTCATACTACCCTTGATGCACAATGTACTATTACATAATATAAAACGAAGTCCCGCTGTCTGTATGCTTAGATCCTTTAAACTATGCAACGGATTTTTATGCAGTTTTCAGCAAGGGCGGGGCGCAAAATAAAGATAAAATAAGTTTATTCACTAAGTACGCCTTACGGGCACCGTTATTTGTCAAAAACAACGCTTCCCAAAACGAGACTAGTGCTGAGAAGAAGCGTCACAAGAAACTCAACAGTCAGTTAACTGTAAATTCCAAATATAACGCAAAACAGACACTAAAAGTACAAAGATGATCCATTTTATCCCCAGCAAAAGTCAAGAATATGTTAAACCCAGCCCATAAAGTTACGCGGCAATTTCCCAAAACTTCCTTCCAGCTCAGCTATCTAAATTTACACACGTAGTCAAACACGCAGTTTTCCACAACCTATGCCAGTTCAAATAGATCCAGCCAAGGTAGTTCTAAAGTTTTGTAAAGCCGAGATCTGCTTGGCAAGCCCTAATTAGTGGAACTTTGTCGCATCCGACTCGCTACCCCAGATTTTCCTATGAAGCAAAGTTGTTTTTGCTTATTCGTGAAAAGGAACGGCATCCCCGGGTCCCCCGACACTGCAAAGTGAATTCTAGGCTCGAATAAATTTAGTCCTGTTTCGTATTGCGTTGAGCCTGACTGCCTGATGTACGTCTAAAGATTGTGAAGTGAAGCAAACATTTTACCGGGACGTATTTGTCGCATGAAAATTTAATATCTTGAGCTGACTTTAACACGGATTTGTTGTAGAAGGATAAAAAGAAAGTCAGACATACAATTTAAATGAAGGACCTTGTGCAGGGTTGTGGTTCGCTAACACTATCTTATCCTTTAACCTGCCGCCAAACAGATAAGATAAGATAAAGATAAAGAGACATTTATTCGCAACAAAACAAAACCACATTACACAGATAAAACAAAATCAACAATCAACAACAGCAGTGTTTCCATTGACAATAGATGAAATGGCTACCACAGAGGCATGCCACCCAAGTCTGTGCCTAGGGTTGGCAACGCTTTGGGAGTCTTGAGATTGTCATCGTAAGATTCCAATTGTCTATGAGCTTCAGAGTCCACTTACCATCAGGTTGACAGGACATTTTCGTTGATTTTCGTCCGTCTGCGGTCTACCTGAGAAACTCTTTGTACTACAATGCTGTAATTTGGCGTAGTAATAAATTACGCCGCCAAAGTTGTAAAATAAAATCTTGCTAAATATAAAACTCACAGCCACAGCTAACAGTGATAAATGTCTGAAAATATATGAAATGAAAGCACATAATATAACCTATTTAAAAGAAAAGCTATCACAATTAAGTAGGCTTGATTAGTTCTCGAGATACATACCTACTCAAATTTACCTAAGACGGCACCAAATATCTTTTAGAAACATTCGGTCATACTTGTTTTGTTGTTCATGTAGTAAATTGAGGTTACGTATCAAGCAGTACTAATTTGTTTATTATATCTTTAGCAATTTCAACTAACATCGATTGTAGATTAAATTGTTATTTGCGTAGCGGATGATATTCATGATAATAAAGGTAGGTTAATTAATTCTATGATTTCGAAAGCCGAGAGTTATTGCTTAATAAGTCAAATGCGTACCGTAAATGTGCCGCGCTAGCTTTATTGGCAGTAACTTACAATAAGTATGGTAACCATGCATACTTACTGCCAATATCAATAACAAGCGCGGTATTGTATTATTTTCAATTCAGCTCACAAGGAAAGGTACTCAACTGTCCGGCTCCGTGTCTGTTATTTTAAATTACTCTCTAACATAAATCAAAATCAACAAAATCGGAACCGAACAGTTGGGTACCTTTCCTTGTCAGACATACCTATACAAAGTTACTTTTCGCATCACCCATTCGGATAGCAGGCTTATCTTCCCTGCTAGGAGGGATCAAAGTGGCACTTTGCTGTTCAGGGACATTTTGCTGCCAGTATAAAATATAAACGCAATGATATATGAAAATAGTAAGCACATAATCGTCTATAATAGATTTTTCGTCGTTTAAGTGCATTTATTTGCACATAATCGAGATATTTTATTTTCCTCATAGATGATGTGAAAACCAGTATGTGTCGCACGGTAGTAAAATTATTTCCGCCTTGGGCGTTTACACTTGAATCCCTCACTACGCTCAGTATTCAATGTACGCTCTCGCCGTAAATATGTCATTTTGCTCCATTGTGACACAATCTACTATTTTTAATGATCTATTTTGTCCGCGTAGATTTAGATTATCGTTATTCCCACGGAAACTTTTAAATTTACCGCACACAGACGATCTGATGGTAAGTGGGATTTGGGACCCGTATGGGTCATTATACATTTGAATTCTCAAGACTAAAATCTCAAGACGCATGTCCAGTAAATTACAGTTAAGAAGTTAATCAATACCACGAAACGAAGACGTTCTTAATATGTTTACAGTAAATGGTATTAAAATTAATTTAGAGTTAAATTTGGAGTTACCATTAAGTACAATTTAGCGATTTATTTGTAACTTTTAACCACGCATAATTCTCTTGTTTCGGCCGAATTTTCAAATTGCTATGACTTTACGACCTTTTACTGTTACAATCTTGTTCTTGTCTTAGAGAAACTACGGCAAAGCATAAATACGATTTCTCATTTAGTGTCGCTGTTGCCTTCTCTATAAAAGCAAGTGTTTAAAGGGATAAGTTTGCCCTTGTACTTGTTTTTTTTATATTGCCTGGATTGTATTTCTTTATAATTCTTGTACAGTTAAAATAATACAAATATATGTGTAAACTTTACCTTTACCTACATACATAATAGATTTAAAAAAAACGTTTCACAATTTAAAGATTGAGTTACGGGTAAATTACGGGTAAAAGGACAATATCACCAAATAATAAGTCACTTATCCTATATTATCTTTTTGGTGGATCTTTTGTGTAATTACCCCTCTTTTAGCGCTTAATCCAATTCGCCTCTACCCCTTCCAAAAAGCGGATAATGGAGTGCAATGGCAGTGCCTTGAAATCGTTCAGTTCTGTGTAGCCACAACCGAGGATTTTCATTCTTACTCCGTCGAGGGCATCACAGTCACACAATAAGTGTTTCATTGTCTCAGCCTCTTCGCCGCGCATTCTACAATCGGTGTTGTCATAAAAGCCCATATTTACTAGGAGATGTTTAACGCCAAAGTGCCCGGTAAACACTCCGATATTGAATGGAAGTTGTCTTCTGCTGAGTTTCCTAAGGTTTTTTGGTCCAGCTCTGTTCAACTCTTTCTATGAAGAGCTTTGCATACCCTAAGCCTACCGTAGTTTTCCAATCTTTTTGGTGGTTTTCTAGGGCGTTGTTGTTCAGGGCTGCTTTTATAGTGCCCGGTGAGGGTGCCACAAATGGTTCAGGACCGACGTATGCGCCCTTGGACCCTTCCCTTGCCAGCTCATCCGCGGCTTCATTTCCGAGAAAGCCTTCATGTCCTGGAATCCACATTAGTTTCACTTTGTTCTGCCTACTAAGCCTGGTAAGGCTTGGATTCCATTGTAGACTAGTTTCGAGTCTATTTTAGGCGACGTCAGCGCCTTAAGTGCCGCTTGGCTGTCGCTTAGAATATAGATAGTTCTCTCCTGTAGAGTCCTATCAATATTCTCTTGCGTGCGGGCAATTATCGCATACAACTCCGCCTGGAAGACCGTTTCGTAGTTGCCCATACTTATACTTACTACTGGCATGAATACTCGCCCCCGTACCGAAGCTCATTTTTGAACCATATCGCGTTGTATTCCTCTGATAGGTGCAACCCATCCTTCCATTCATCCCTTCTCACAGCATTTCACTAGATATTAAATACCAAGGTTCAAACGAAGAACAAGTAAAGTCAACCTCATTTCTGGGTATAATTATAGATTGTTTTTGCAACTGGAAGCCTCACATTGATAACCTACGCATTAAACTCGATCGATTTGTATATGTACTATAACGTACTCACAATGTAGTGTCAGACGCAGCAGCTATGTCAGCATATCATGGTTATGTGGCATCCCTTTTAAGATATGGCCTTATTCTCCGGGGAAACTCGGTCGATGTAGACAATTTTAAAAATACAAAAGAAATGTATTAGGGCAAACAGGGGCAGAGTTCCGAGAAAGTTGTAAACCACTTTTTCATAATAGAAAGTTGTTAACATTAGAGCAATGTACGTTCAAGAAATTTGTGTTTTTGTTAGGAAACATCAACCCCTTTTAAAACTTTAACAAGAAAATCAAGGCGAGGGGAGGGGCATATAAGAATAAATGGCTTATGCCCAAAAGGAACCTAGCTCTTGTTAGAAATAATATTTACGGAATGGCAATACAAATATTTAGTTAGGCGGATAGTTTTAAGGAACTACCATTCAACTTATATAAGAAAAAAATGTTTAATTACTTACCTGGTTGAAAATTGTTACTACTATATTTGAGTTCATGTCAAATTGTAAATTATGAGTACCGTGAAATCATATAATTTATTGAATTAATTGACTTTGTAACCATTCCTGTATTTAATCGCAATGTTTTTCAATTATTATTGTTTTTAGTTGACTTTAAATTAAACTTGGTAAATATTTTAAGCTGCACCTATGCATGTACCTAATAACTTAAGTAAATTTAGTAATGATGAAATATTTGTACGCCTTATTATGGTAAAACAAGGAATGGACCTGTATTATAATTGTGTTACACTTTTTTGTACCCTTATTTATGCAAATATAAACATATTATTATTATTATACCTCCTTAATCCAAGCCATTCACATAATATTATAAAATATGTAGTTAATCGCATTGAAAGCGCTAAAAGATCTTTTGCCATAAAATACCCTGAATTTATTCCCTATTGATACTGTTCTGCAAAAGCATTTTCAATAAAATGTGCGTGACTTTACTGAGAAATTCTTAATCAAAGTCCTTTTGATGTAACAATGTAATAAAGATTGTATCTAACCTTAACATTTTGGATGGTGTCCAGCCACAATATCGTTTCAAAACTCATTATTGTAGTATATATATCAAAGAAACCTTCAAGGACTTATAGATGAAAAACTTAAGTAAATGACCTCTTGCATGTAGTTGTGTCTAAAACTAGTATGGAATTAACGTCAAATATCAAATATAAAAATCCAATGTCCATGTCGCGCCAACTCCCGTGATAGTCGGAGGCTCGGCGCTCGAAGTTGTTGACGACTATATTTACCTGGGACAAACGGTCCAGTTAGGTAGGTCCAACTTTGAGAAAGAGGTCACTCGTCGTATCTGACTCGGCTGGGCAGCGTTCGGGAAGCTTCGCAGCACCTTTACGTCCAAATTACCGCAGTGTTTGAAGTCAAAAGTCTTTGACCAGTGTGTGTTGCCGGTGATGACTTACGGATCTGAGACGTGGGCGCTAACAATGGGCCTCATAAGGAAGCTCAAAGTCACTCAGAGGGCTATGGAGAGGGCTATGCTCGGGGTTTCTCTGCGTGATAGAATCAGAAATGATGATATCCGCAGTAGATCTAAGGTTACCGACATAGCCCGAAGAATAGCTAAACTGAAGCGGCAGTGGGCGGGGCACATTGCTCGCAGGACTGATGGCCGATGGGGTCAGAAGGTTCTGGAGTGGCGCCCGCGAACCGGAAGACGAGCTGTAGGTAGGCCTCCAACAAGATGGAGTGACGACCTCGTCAGGATCGCGGGACCGCGGTGGATGCGAAAAGCACAAGACCGGTCTGAGTGGAAAGCCTTGGGGGAGGCCTATGTCCAGCAGTGGACGTCTTTCGGCTGACATGATGATGATGATAATCAAATATATAATGTCGAAAGCTCTATACAGATGGGTTACAACTACATGCAAGGGGTCTTTTACTTATGTTTTTCACCTATATGACCTTGAAGGTGTATTTTATCTTACGAAAGCGGGTTTGCCATACGTGTGTGTGTAGTTGCACGTGGACGTTGTTTCTGAGTGCGTAGCTGTCACTGCTAAGCGAGGCGCTGCTTAGCGGTGACAGCTAGTGTGAGTGCTTATCGTTTTAGCACTGAGCAAAATGAGTATTTTAGTCTCAAAAGAAGTAACCATTACAGCATAATATAGTAACATGATTATATTAACTCAATTTCACGATATGGTATAGTGCTGTCGGGTAGATCATCAGAAATAGCCAGTGTATTCGTGACGCAAAAAAAAGTGTGAGAGCTGTATTTGGTTTGGACTAAAGCAGACCGGAAGTCGAGCTGTAGGTAGGCCTCCAACAAGATGGAGTGACGACCTCGTAAGAATCGCGGGACCGAGTACAAGACCGGTCTGAGTGGAAAGCCTTGGGGGAGGCCTATGTCCAGCAGTGGACGTCTTTCGGCTGACATGAATGGATGAATGAAAGCAGACGGATTTATGCAGACTATATTTAAAAAAAGTATAATATCGTCATTCATTGCCTTGATTGTTATTTTGTGCTCGTACAAAAATATATAATAGCGGTATAACTAACTATACAGTCATCCGAATGGGTTAATAGGAAGTGTACGCTTTTACTAATTGCCTCACTTCTAATAGATTTATAGTGGTCGGGTGAATATTTGGGCGTTTCAACCACCGTCATTGTTGTCTTCAATATATTAACGAAAACAATGATAATTATTAGCAAATTTTGATGTCAACTCAACGGACCCGGGGGTAGTATTAATTTAAAATCATAAGACAATTAAAAAGTTTATCTTGAATAATATGCGAAGACAATAATGACGGCGGTTAAAACGCCGAATAATCACCCGTTCCGGAATTCTAGTTAGTTTTGGTATTTTTACGTATGCCATATTTCATGAAGGTTCCTTTTGATTTTGTTAAATGCAAGGACTAACAAAAACCATAGGTATCAATTATTCTACTTTTTGCTTTTAAAAATGATACGTGTATCCAAATATGATACTTATCTAACATAACAATAAAGCAGACACGGAAATTTCGTTTCTTTTATTATCAAAATATTTAAAAATACACACACATACAATCGTTCCAAAACAATAGAAAAATAATCAGTTTATTTGATAAATGAACAATATTTTGGTCATCACTTTTACTTCAGGTTTTATTGTTTGGTTTTTTTTTGTTATATATATATATATATATATATATATATATAATGTATTATGAACTTTGTCCTAATATCTAAATCAATATAACAATGCGGAAAGGCATTTTTCTCCATTGTAGACAACTTTCAACAAAATTGAACAATTCCAAATATTTCTATTGCAGTTTTCATTTAGTGAAATGTCGGCAGTTTTCTATGTGACGTATATTTCGGATGTTGCGACGAAATCTCACATTCGTTGGTGCTGTGCCCGGAGGCACGTGAAATACGAAATAACATCACTTGTGTCGATTTGATAAGTTAAGAATTTGAGTGTACGACCATATTTTTTCTCTAGAATCTATACTAGTATTTAAATTACCCTATCATAGCTAAATCGCTGAACTGTGTTGAAAAAATATATGTGTAGATAGCTTTAACCCACAAATACCCACAAACCCACACTTTAACAATGAGTATTTTTTTATCCTGAAATAATAACAGTTCTCGGTAGAAGAGAAATAAATGACCGCTATGCAAATGGAGTCGCGGGCAACAGCTAGTTATACAATAACAACGCTAACGCTGTGTTCAAATTACGTTTCCAAATTGATTGGGGTGTCTCAAAGACATCATTATACAAATGTGCGTGCTTCCTTATACCAAACCAAACCAAACTAAAGGTATTCCGTAACCACTTTTACACTCTATTTGTATGACGTTAAGGTACCAAAAATGGTAACGGACTTTCTTGTTCGACGATACATAGAAGATAACTAAACATAAATAGAATGTAACGCAATAAAAACGTGATCCTATAAAAATAAAATGCTTTGCAGGAGTATCACGAAATTACTACTCAAGGGTTGTTTTTTTATCTTCTCGTTTTAAGAGTTCTCCGATTTCGATAATTGAGTTGATATTGATCCTAAAGTATAAATAGAAAAGTAGGTCATCTCCGGCCCTTTACGAGTTTTCGTTACCTATTGCCTCTTGGGCGCTAGGATTGCGTCGATGCGCGTTGTTCGATACTTAGGCTACGTCCTACGTAGGCGATTCAAAGCTAACAGAATTGCTAAGCGATCCGATGCGGTGACACGCGCCTGTATTGGTCACGTAGGACGCTTCAATAGATTACGACTACGACACCACCTTATACGCACGCAACGAAACGCTGTGACGGCGTGGCCTTAGCAAAACCGGCACGTCCTGTTCAGTGTGCCTGTGTGGTGGCTCCGGTTGAGGCTCGCACACATGCAAGCCACGCGGAATACCTTTGTTTGAAAACAAACTACTGTTTAAGCTGTGACTGTTATTATCAGCGTTTATCGGATGCACTTAGAGTTAATTAATGACTATTAAGTCGTTCCTTAGTAACTAAAGTGTGCTTAAAGTATGCTATGTCCTTATCTTTCTAATGTTAAACTAACTCGCTAAATTCCTTTTTTTTTACTTATGAGGGCAGAATATTGTACAGTTCCATGCTAATAATTAACTTTTTTTTTTTTACAAAAATACGAAATACTTGTCTCTTTTTTGCCATTTTCCTGGTCAGTTTTTAGATGACACAGAAAAAAACATAATTACCAAATTTTATAATTATAAGAGCACGAGGCAACTTAAAGGAATAGGTGATACTTAAAAAGAAATGTAGCTGTCGTAACGTGTGATAATGGACGCAATCGCTGCTCAGACATTTATTTTTTCCCCAAAAAATATTCATCTTAAATCAACGTTTATCTGTCCTTGTGCTCGCTTTGCTGATCAGCGAATTTATGGCGTTTAATCGCCTTTACTATTTAAAAACGTGAACTGTAATCAAACCGTGATTAAAATAGGATTGAGCACAAATAATGAACAAATAAAAGTTTGTTATTGAGATACTCGTAAACCTCAACAAGCATGATTATTTCCATAACACCTTTGAAAAAGTTTCTGTTGTTAATTATAATTTCAACTTTCTGCCTAGCTAATTTCTAATTATCCTCGCATTGTTCATTATCAAAGGATTGTGCCAATTCGAACCATTCGAACAAAGCAAACAAGCTTCCGTTTAAAAATATTTTTCCATTACGGCCACGACGCCTCATCAGAGGATCTTAATTAAAAAACCCACCAACAATAGGCTGGGAAATATGGCTGTTGCATTTACATGAATCTCCATGCAATGCCTTTCTTTAGAGGCTTTTTTTGATTGTTTTGATCTTTATTTTCATTATTTTTGTGAATCTATTTGGGTTTGTCAAAGTTTTTTACTCGATTGCAGCAGAGCGCACAATGAAAATAATGTTTTTAACTTTATGAAACAAAAGCGTGTTCGTTCAACCAAATTTGATGCGTGGAAATAATTTCATGTCGGATATTCATTGTGGAAGCAGGACGTGAAATATTAACCACATAAAGAACATTCAGAACTTTAGAAAGGAAAGACTGAATGGAGTGAAAAGAGGTACTTTATTTTTCTAAGCACTCTTATTAATTTCTCGTAACTAATAACGAAAAAGACTCGAGACAACATTTGATGTGAAGATAACACTGTCTTCATCATCATTATCATCATCATCACCAGCCGCAAGACGTCCACTGCTGATTCCACAAACTTCCACAAAGGCCTACCCCAAGGATTTCCACAACGATCGGTCGTCTGCTGCTGTCATCGTGGTTTCCCGCGACGTTTATCGGATCGTCACACTGTTTTTCAAAAGCCGATATTTCAAAAACGCCTATATTAACGTCAACCATACTAAATTGAATACAAATATTTAATTAATTACTCCCGTTGCAGAGCCGAGTCGGAAAATTCGCAATAACGAAGTGCGCAAACTTCGTAACTTCTCTTTTAATATAGGAAATTCACAGGTAATAAATTTTCTTACGGTTAAGTCTACCCCACAAGTGCGGGTTGAAGGAATTTATCTCCTAGAAACTAACGGGGAAAAATTGTGTGCCAGGAAAATCTTGCAAGGTTAAAATTAAAATGCATATTCCCCACTTCGTTATATTATTTTTTAAGAAGCGTAGCGAGGTTTAACAAGGCGTAGTAATTAAAAAATAACAATTTCACATGAACAATTAGTCCAGTCCTAAACTAAGCTGTACGCTTGTGCTTTGGTTTTAGGCAACGATACGCCCGACTGATATTTTTGAGTCACATTAACAGAGCGCATTGAGAATACAATACCCGATAACTAATGATTATTTCCATGCCTCTTTACAAATAATCTGACTTTGACACCCTGATACGGCGCGTCACCTATCTTTCTTCTATTCCTTTACCTTTCCCCTCTTATCTCTTTCCATCTATTTCTCTTATCCTTATCATGATATTGCAGGTTATTAAATGTTTTCTCTCCTGTATACGTTGTGTATTAACTTTGAACTGAAGTTGTTAAACTGAAGTATTAATTAACTTACACACACATACCTGTTCAACAAAACAAACCATTGAAATTGAAATGTTAACGTCGATATATCCCAGTGTACCTGCCAGCATCCGATTTGGTACATTAAAGTAAATAATCTGCTACGTGAGCCATTCCGAGTGGGTTGAGGCTCCCGCGGGCCCAGCCGAATGGACGAACAAATGTATTGTGTAGTGGTTTTGTAAAGAACGTATTGTCTTAAGTTTTTTTTTAGAATTGTGACTGACTTGTGGAACCGTGTGCTACAAACTGGTTGAGAAAATTTTTTTTTTAGTTGAATACTTAGAAGATTTGAATATTTGACGGAATGGCTTCATAAGATGTCGCAAATATTATACAAACAGTTTATATCGTTAGGTACAAAATAAACTGCTCATAACACCATGTTAAAGTTGAATATTAAAATTTATAAGTGACTCACGAAAATTCATCAAAAATGCATAACAGTTCAAGAAAAACATTCACAAATTTAAATAATCACACTTTATCACGGAGCGGCGAAAAATGTAACCTGAATAATTTTCCTCGTATTTAATTCAATAACAAGAGAAAAACACAATAAAAATGACAAATGAATAACGTCTGCATAATGGAGGTGGGCACTGAAAATTCTGTTCATAAAGTCCTTTTTGTTCAGAAGAGATATTATGATAAGAGAAGTGAATGCATTTGGATTCGTGAATAAGTACACAGTGAGAAAATATTAGTCGCAATATTTTGAACAAAGCAGAAATTGCGATTTTTTCGAGATTAGTTATTGCAAAAAACAGTTAGATATCGCACAGCTAGATCAGAACAGTATCAACTCAAAATCCTAACTAGTTTTGTTTCAAGTTCATAGAAGTTATATTTAAGTGGATTTTAAAATACAGTTGTATTTTGAGTTAGGTACTAGGTACTGTTTTGATCTAGCAGTGCGATCTTCTAATCAATTTGTAACACAGTTAGAATAACCTCTTGGTGGCCTGAGGCTGAAAGCAAGTAATTTAGTTTTGTTCAAGGTATAGTTATGTAATTAGTAACCCAGAATAGGTATTCCACATCCATCGTTGCATCTGTAGCTTCCTATTTGTATTCATCATCGTCTATTGGTGAAAGAAAATGCTATTTCCCTAATTTATTGGGTCGACTATTTTACGTACGTTTAACCGAGTTCAAAAAAAGAAAGATGTTCTTAATTCGTATGTTTTTTGTGTGTGTAAGTTATTCGGTTTCTCCGTGAGTTGTAGGCCGATTTTAAAAATATTTATTGGTTAGTGTATACTTACTTTTGAGGTATTCTTTTTATCACCAAATCCTGAATCTGATGAGGGAATCCATAAGGAATTAAGGGAATACATACAGCGATTTCGGGAGTTCAAGCAACAAAACTTGCTTTTAGAAAAAGACATTTTGTGAAGTGAATCTGATGAAGTGCAAAGATGGCCACCGGAACTTCTCGATGGTATCTAGTTCAAGGGTGGCAATATGATCATATCGATTATAATAGTTAAGCGACTATGACGAAGCAGATCTTAATAGTTTAAATTACATAATACGCGCACGACTTTCCCGCAGCGTTGCCTGCAGCCAGCTTGAAATACCCCCTTTCTTACATATTGAGCAGTGGGAGTAGGTACATGAGACATGAATCATGATAGCATAATAATATAATGATAAAAAAAGTATGAATAAAAATTAAATGTTAAAAAAAAATGCAAGGTAGATCATTGTTTTTTATATTATACACTTATTCGTTTTTTTTAAATTAAAATAGTACCTACTGTCGTACATTATTCATTTAACGGTTTACCAAACGTGGGTTTTTTGTGATTATTACACTAACATCCACATTCTGAACACATTGTTAATAATGTGAACTCGTTATGTTTTACCATATTATTGGTTAAGGACAGTCGTAAAAACAAGAATACTTAAAAGTGAGAACGGTTAGAATCACTGAAGTTTTGTCTGAAAGTTTATATTTTCTTTATAAATGATTCATACTTTACTCAGATCTTTATCAAGCCAGTCATAGTATTCACGTTTTGTTATACACTATTCTACCTACTCCCTAATATAAAGCCAGTAAATTCCAAGTTACACTCCGCAATATTTGAATTTGGTACAATCTCCCCGGGACACAGTATCCCGGCACACGGAAGAGCAAACACAGCTCTCATTCGGGAATTGATACCTAGCAAGCATTATGAGATCATGGACAGGGCCTTTGCTTTGTGGAATTTGCATTGATGTGTGGCGAATGCCTCCACGTTTTCACAACACTGTAATAGTTATATTATATTATGTAAACATTGTTATAGACTTAGTTACAACAGCAATGTACTCCCAATGGAATGTAACTATGATCTATTGTGATTTGCTACAATAAACCGTAACCGTAATAAAAAATTTAGTGATGTGCCTTATTTAACAGGCCACGCCCCTACAAGAACGAAAAAGGATGGCTTTATGTGCTTCTGGGCGAAGAATGTGAGATGGAGATAGTTCGCGCGCCTTGATGGCAGCGACAAATTAAATGAATTGCTGTTTACTTTAAAACCACAACATTTATTGGTAAAGTGGTTTGCCAGGATTGATTAGTTACATATAATCAACTTTTGAATAGAAAATCATCGTTGAAGATTGTAAGGTTTCGAAGATTCAACCAAAATCATAAAAAAGAGGTCATCTTTGAAAAATAAAACTATTGCGGGTTTTATTTGTAATCGTGTTTTCACGTTAGCCAGTCTCAAGCAAATAAGATCGAGTTTAATATATCCAAAGAACAGATACAAAGGTGATATGGTTATTGAGATCCAGATCACGGAATACTACAGACTTTATCATAGGTGGCCTCTAAACCTTAGGGTACACTTTCGTATGGTTGAGGCAGACTCATAGATCTTTTTGATTCTTTCACTCTGGGCTTAAAGTCACCGGTTACCACATTTACGCCACAGCCTAATAATATAAAATAATTTCTAGAAAAAGTCCTTATGTTTTACACAATCTAAAAAATGATGAGAAAATCACTTAAATCAACGAGGAAATACTATTTAAAAATAATACGACTTAGTTCAAATTCATGCGGAGAATCTTGCTTCGTAATAGAATTTGCTTATAAATTTAATTTAAAAAGAAAGTACTTGTTTACCTTCCCGTTATTAAGTGCTCTAAAATGATATTTTTTAACCTCTAACCGCAATCACCATGTATATCTTATTCATCACTGATTATAATAAAAGCGACACGAACCAAGTTAAGTAATTAACAAAGCGAACTTAATTGGGCGTTCGCATTACGCTCACAATGCGTACATTACTTCACGTTAGCAATAGATAATTACAGGGAACAAAAGATTTCCCGATTCACTTTGGAACAAGGCAACACGTAAGGCGCGAGTAACTTAACATCAAACCAAATTGCTGGAATTAGTGTTAGGAGTGTAACCTTAGGCGTGTAAGTTAGGAGTTGGGAGCGCAGAGTAATGCCGTTAGAACTTAGGGATGCAGATGCAGCAAAACGCAGCGAGACTAAGACAGGGACCTGGTAAATTCAAAACTTCTCGTAACTCGGGAAACTAAATTTTGTTTATCAAAGTTTACAACGAAACAATTTGCTTTAATTTTGTTGTTTTAAGTGTTTGACGATGGGATTAATCCATATAATGTTTAAAGTAACGATCACACCGGTGCTTGAATACGCTGACTACCGTAAACTCAGTGATGTGTCTTATGCATCGGGTTTTTAACGCTTACACGTCCATGCTCAAATAATGCAGACGCACCGTGAACATACCTAGTGACGTGACTAATGCGTCAGGTTTTTAATGCATGACGTCCACAATGGTGCTCAAAATATACTGACGCACCGTAAAAACAGTAACGTGATGTACATGTAATGCGTTAAAAACGTGACGCACAAGTCACGGCAACGCGTTATCGGTGCGGTCGATTCTCCAGTCAGTATGTTTGGCGATTATCTCAATAACCATAACGACTATGCGTCCGACCCGTTATAAATCTAAACGAGACTTTATCGCTTAAAAACATTACATAAAACTCGACGTCTCGATCGTGTTACATCGGTCGCGGTCATAAGCTGATAATGTTTTTAAACTATGAAGTCCCGTTTCAGATTTATGACAGTATGTGTGAACGGAGCGAAAGTTTAACACAGTCAACTATGCGTCTGCTCTTTGGATAATATTAATCTAGCTCATTTTAAAACCCCGACGAAAGGAGAGGGATGTTCTAAGTTTAACAAGTGTAATTAAATGTGTGTTTGTCTGTGGTGGCAGCTAGTAGAAAATAGTTCGTCAACGATTTAAAAAGTGAGTTTTTAAAAGAAAAACTTCTACACATCCAAATCAAGTTGAACACGTCACCTTAACTTTGCACCGCGGAAGCGAAACCTCTAGGGCTGTACCGCCAACGTTTAACTAACGGTTAACTAGCACCAAGTTCTGAATAGTTTTCCAAACT
This sequence comes from Acleris sparsana, assembly GCA_923062465.1. Lineage (NCBI taxonomy): Eukaryota > Metazoa > Arthropoda > Insecta > Lepidoptera > Tortricidae > Acleris > Acleris sparsana. The sequence goes on along the minus strand of OV281294.1, from coordinate 13,794,924 downwards.
TAAATTGCCAAGTTACAAGCGAGAGACAGCCCTCAACTTAATACGGGGTAACCGACAATTCTTTTAAACCTTCGATTAATCAAAGTTTCTAAATAGTTCTGATTGACTTGTCAGTTTCATTGATCTATTAATATAGCTACTTTGAAATCAATCTAAACTTTGTTAGGCTGATGTTAGGTTAATATTCGGTTATATCTATGTCCTCCGGAGGTCCTTAGTGGGATTTGAAGGCAATCAATGGTAATTTGCTGTGATGTGTTTTTGGCCGTTCCCACTGGGAGTGTGGCTAATGTTACCTAAAGGTGATATAGCAATAGTGTGGATATTAATTGGGGAGCGACTTTAGATCCCAGTCATAAAAACTCTATGATAGATTTCAACGTATTTACCTTATCTTGGTATGTTGTAGTAACTGTGACATGGTAATAATAATTTATTATATAATTAAATCAATAACATAACTACAAATTAAAAGTTAAAACTAAATTGATTTAAATTAAAATAAAACTATGTTACTCAAATATTAAAGATGTAAAAAAAGATAAAGATACGTTTATTCGCAACAATATAATTATTACATCACATAAATACTAAAAGAACAAGACAGAGAAATTGTTGCGAAACGGTTCCAAATCAGCATTCGCTAGCCGTAAAGCTAACACTGATCTTAAATAATAATCACTACTATAAAAATAACACCCCGTTTAGCAGGTCCGCTCGGTAAGCACCAGCTCTAGGGTCTCCGGAGGTGTTTATGAGCCGGGATGACAGGGCCTTAATAAAGCTTTTCATATCGACTGACCAAGGTCCTATGGTCTCCACTGCAAGCGCCACAAAATCGTAATTATTTAATAATGATGGATATTTGCGGCGCTTGATGGTTTGGGCCTGATCAGCTGCACCGGCCCGATTACGGGTTGACTGGACGCGGAAAAGGGTACATGTCTTAATACACGTCGCGTCTTGTACAATCGTTCAGGAATTATAGTTTTTAATGGAACAACTTCGACCATAAATACCCGGTTAGTAAACAAGTTAGCTCTTGATCACAGTTTGAAAGATTTTTGCATTTTGGAGTTACCTACACACACTTACGATTTTTCATACACAGGTTTGAAAAAGGAACGAATTAATTGTCTCTCAAATGTCTTTGAGTACGGCGGTTAGATTCAACAGCATTATTTTCCAAGTAAGGAGAAGTAGAAAGAACCGTATAGCTGTAATACATATTCGACCATCGAAATGTAAAATTATGGCGATCCTTCCCAATGATTTTATTAAAATTAGTGAGATCAACATCATTTTGGCATTCATAAAAGTGTTTTAATATGAATGAATGAGCTTTTACTGTTTTATAGCGCTTTTACATTGTACATGTAGCGGCAGCTTTATGATTTCAGTGATATTTATTGCAAGGACACTTTTGGGGTTCTATAGTTAAACTAAATGACTACAGAAACTATTATTGCTACAATATGATATTTAAATCGTGACTAATAATACAATTTGTGAAACATACGATTGGAGTATTGAAGATGCGACTCAGGTATTTTTAAGGCATAACCGAAGTGCATCCAACGGGACCCTATTTCTAAGTCTACGCTACCGGTCGGTCGGTCCGGTCGTCCGTCTGTCTGTACTAACTTTAAAAAGCTGTATTTTTAAACCGTTATAGACAGTTGGTTTTTTTTAATATTGTGTTTTAACAACGGATTTACAAACATTTTTCAATAAAATGTAAGTGATAAAATATAATAACGAGGGTTCCCATAAAATAACAGTATTTATTTAACGTATTGTTGTTGTATCGTTAAAACGATAAAACATACTTAAAGAAAAACAAAAAAAAAACCCGGTCAATTGTAAGATGAGCTCGTTAATCGAATTAAAATCGGTATATAATAATACCTATTGTGCTGTACCCTCGGTGCGCAAGTCTAAATCGCACATCAACGCTTTTTTTAAATTAAGAAAGGGCTCAGGACTACAATTTGTATTTACCTGTTTTCAGCAACCTTTAACTTTTTCTGTATGGCAAGTTGGTTGATCATCAAAATAATTAATAATTAAGAGGATTGTGAAGCTGAAAATCTCCAAACAAAATGCGAAAACCTTTTCTCTCCTTAAACCTCGTTCGATTTTTAAGATTTTTGAATATGTTGTAGAAGAAAAAAACTATGTCTGTACGTTTTCATTTCCTAGAAAATATTTTTTAGAAGAAAACAAATTTAAAAAGCAAAAAACAGAAACGTACAGACCTAGGTATTGAGCGGCGCTTTACAATTCTCTAAAGACATAAAGTTCATTAATCTTTTCTAAAAAGTAAGTAAATAACTAGACATTACGCTCAAAATTATTAAAACTCATTTATTTAGCGTTGCAACGTAAAGTCCTTATCTTACTCTATTAGAATAATTCCGTATCAAAGTAATTTACTTTCCGCACTAACGTCATTTTCCTTTGAAGTCTAGCTTATTCGTTAAATTACATTTAAACGGGTTTGCAGTATATATAGAAGCTAGAACAGCCGGTATCCAATCATTTGCATAGCAAAATTTTAGAAGCTGATTCTTTCACAAACATAATTATCATTTTGGCAAAAAACTTTACTGCAATTGAAAATGAAATACATAGGTAACTTTTTTGTTTGCTTGTTATGTATAACTATCACACATGACGTGTAAATAATATCGTGATTTTGATTTAAAGCGATTTCCATCACATACACACGCACTAAAGGGCGAAAAAATTGCAGAAGTTTATTGCAGTTATTTTAATGTAGTTCTAGAGCAAGAAGCATATTTTGTTGTCATTTCTTACTTTAAACTTAGAGTAGGACAGCAGTCAACAATTTTTATTGCTAGTCTAAACCTCATTTTACATAATATGTTTGACATAACAACACGTCAGTCTTTAAAACACGTCAGCTTTTTGACAATCTTTGCAACAGCGATTGGCCCCCGCACCCCTTCCCGCGACGGATTGACCTGTCTAATGTAGTAGAAAATGGAATTTCCCCGCGTGTTCTTACGATAAGACGTGACGAATTGCGTACGTTTGCTTACAATCCAGTAAATCGCCTTTTGAGGTGTAATTTTGTGTCCCGAAGATCTTTAGGGGAAAGTTAAGGAAGGGCTAAGCTGGGTTATTGTCGCTGAAATGCGAATGTTACGTTAAGGTCATTCGTGTTAGTGAGTTTTTGTCGTCACGTTAGTGGGCTCTCCGTTATTTTAAACCTTTGCAATCTGACAACTGTAATCCTAAGACTGCAAACACGCTGCTAGCCCTGAGGACTATTCCTATAATAGTTGTCTTATTCCCATGCTGGAATACATATAGCAACATGTCTAGGAACATACGTAACAGTCTCAAGTCAAGTGTAAAATAAAGTTGGGTCTCTTCCTTTACGTGCGCTGTTTTTCAGTCGATGAGCGAAATAGCAGTTTGTTTTAATAGTACCTACTTATCCGAGGCATGTTTCATCATCATCATCATCAGCCCGGGGGCGTCCACTGCTGGACAAAGGCCTCCCCCAAAGAGCGCCACAAGTCACGGTCTTGAGCCGCTTGCATCCAGCGGCTCCCCGCGATCCTAACCAGGTCGTCAGACCACCGGGTGGGAGGCCGTCCAACACTCCGTCCACCGGTGCGGGGCCGCCACTCGAGAACTTTTCTTCCCCAACGGTTATCAGTTCTCCGAGCTATGTGGCCTGCCCATTGCCACTTCAGCATGCTAACTCTCTGAGCTATGTCGGTGACCTTGGTTCTCTGGCGTATTACCGTATTACGGATCATATCGCGCAAAGAAACTCCGAGCATAGCTCTTTCCATTGCACGCTGAGCGACCCTGAGCCTATTCATGAGGCCCACATTCAGCGGCCAAGTCTCTGATCCATAAGTCATCACTGGCAACACACACTGGTCGAAGACTTTCGACTTAAGGCTCTGCGGTATTTTGGACGAGAAGATCCGCTTTAGCTTCCTGAACGCTGCCCATCCGAGTTGGATTCGGCGATCGACCTCTTTCTTGAAGTTGGATTTACCTAGTTGGACAGTTTGTCCCAGGTATACGTACTGATCAACAACTTCAAGTTGAGAATTCCCCACGTGAACCGGTATTGGCAAAACGCGAACATTGGACATGACTTTCGTCTTGTCCAAGTTCATTTTCAGGCCCACCCGTTGGGAAACTCTATCGAGGTCTCCGAGCATCTTACTCAAGTCTTCTAGCGATTCTGCCATGACTACGATGTCGTCCGCGAATCGAAGGTGAGTGATGTACTCGCCGTTGATGTTGATGCCAAGTCCTTCCCAGTCCAGAAGCTTGAAGACATCTTCCAGTGCAGCGGTGAACAGTTTCGGAGATATGACATCTCCCTGTCTCACACCTTTCTGCAACTGAATCGGTTTCGAGCTCTGGTTCTGGAGCCGGACTGACATAGTGGCATTTTTGTACAAACACTTCAGCACTTCGATATATCGATAGTCGATGTGGCACCGCTGTAGAGACTCGAGCACCGCCCATGTCTCGACCGAATCGAAGGCCTTCTCATAGTCCACGAACGCTAGACATAAGGGCCGATTATACTCTTCAGTCTTCTGTATAATCTGGCGCAGCGTGTGGATGTGGTCTATGGTACTAAAGCCTTTCCGGAAACCGGCTTGTTCAGGAGGCTGGAATTCGTCGAACCTGCGTGAGAGTCGATTTGTAATGACCCTTGAAAACAACTTATAAGCGTGGCTCAGAAGTGAGATGGGTCTGTAGTTCTTCAATAAGGTTTTATCGCCTTTCTTAAAGAACAAGACCACCACACTTCTGGTCCACGCCTCTGGAACACCGCCTTCGAGAATAACAGAGTTAAAGAGCTTCTGGAGGACTTTAAGTATCGGCATTCCACCCGCTCTCAGAAGCTCAGCCGTAACTCCGTCGTCCCCTGGCGCCTTATTGTTCTTCAGTTGCTTCAGGGCCATTCTGATCTCGTACAGGCTGACGTCCGGGATGTCTTCGGTGTAATGTCGGGTAAGTTTGGCTCTGGAATCTGTAGCCAAACTTTCAACGGGTCGAGTTGATTTGTACAGCTGTCCGTAGAACTTCTCAACCTCACTCAAAATCTCGGCCTTGGACGAAATTACGGTGCCATTTTCGGTCTTCAGTTTCATCAACTGGGTCTGCCCAACAGACAAATCCCTAGCGAACACCTTAGAGCCTTTGTTTCGCTCGATAGCATCTTTAATACGCGAAGTATTAAAGGTGCGCAGGTCTGTCCGTAATGACTTAGAGACTTGTCTGTTAAGCCCCCTGTACTTCTGCATGTCCACTGAAGACTGCAGCCGCATTTCATTCCGTTCGTCCATGATCTTAAGAGTGTGGTCTGAGAGTTTTTGGGTTCTTTTCTGGCTGCGGGTCTTAAAGAACTTCGACCCAGCAGCTTGGACAGCCTGTACAAACCCGTTATTCAGATCGTCCGTAGACTCGCATTCTGCTAGGCATTCGAAGCGATTTTGGAGTTCGAGCTGGAAGGTTTCGGGGTTTTGGCATTGGACTGGGGTTGGACGGAGCGTGGACTTCATCAGTCGTGACCTTTCAAGCCTTGTGTTGATATTCAATGTGCCTCTTACGATTCGGTGATCACTGCCAGTCTTTAGACTATTGATCACAGAGACATCATTGAATATGTGGCGTTTGGTAGACAAGATGAAGTCTATCTCATTTTTTGTCGACCCGTCCGGGCTAATCCAGGTCCATTTGCGATGTGGCTTCTTCCTGAAGAAGGAATTCATCATAAAGAGTCCTTCCCTCTCCAAGAATTCAGCCAACCGCTGGCCCCTGGGATTTCGCCTGCCAACACCAAAGTGTCCCACTCTCAGCTCATTACCTTCTCTCATGCCCAACTTCGCGTTGAAGTCGCCCATCACCACCGTGTAGTGCGTTTTAGAGGTCTGGATGGCTTTCGAGATGTCCTCGTACATTGCGTCCACCTCATCGTCAGAATGCGTCGAAGTGGGGGCGTAAACCTGGATGACCTTCAGCGAATACCGTTTGGTAATTCTGAGTATCAGGTACGCCACCCTTGTCGACACACTCCCGATCGACTCCACGTTGTTGACGAGCGACTTACGGACGATAAACCCGACACCACCCTGTGACAGGGCGTCACCTTCCCGGTAGAAGAACAAGTTACCGGACTTCAGGATCATCGAGTCCTCTCCCTGTCTTCGGACTTCAGATAACCCTAAGATATCCCATCGTAACTTGTCCAAACATTCTTCCAGTTCTAGGATCTTCTCGTCAGTCCTGAGCGTGCGGCAGTTGTGTGTCACCAGGGCCAGATTCGTTTGGTGGTGGTAGCCAGATCTCTGCCGGAGATTCTTAGCACCCCCTGCTCCGCCGTTACCGAACCCGCTACCTTGGGCCGGGCTAGCGGAGCCGCCGGGGACTAGGGGCCGTGGTTTTTTGGTGTACACCATAAGGGGGGGTTAGTGCCATAATCCCCACGCTTGGCGAGCGTGTTGGGGATCGCAGTGGGGCGGAAGTATATCACAGGACGCTGCAGCCCGTCCTGTGTCTGGCATTTGGCTTCCGCCCATCTCGGAACGGTTTGACCGCCGTTCGTCGGTTGACTGACTGCGCCGTGAGCAGTTACCACACAACGGGCGGTGGGGTCGTCACTTCCCGACGCCGATTGCAAGTTTTTTGCGAAGGCATGTTTATCTTTGTCTAATGTCTATGGCACATGTTTGGAAGGTGGCAATGACTCGTCTTTGTCCCTGGCATTTATGGTCGATTTATGTTTATGGTCGACGGTCACCGTTTATCACCAGGTAGCCCGTCGTTTGCCGAAATTCCGATTTTTTTCCCCAAACTGAATCCTTTGCTGAATTTTCAATCGTTAGAATTTTTTTTTACTGAATCCGTTAACTTAACAGGATTTATTAAAATGTTAACTTTAAATCCTCAAAGGTTAGGTTTAGTTTGTTTTATAACAATTCATGTCTAACTTATAAACAATTGACATATAAAACAGTTGGGAAACGGAAATCCGGACTGTGCCTCTTTTATGGCTGTAAAAAAGTGTGCTCAATGTTTTGCAAATCGAGTTACCTTAACGCATTCACTGCCAGTACTGTTTTTAGAACGTTCACCAAGTGGCACATCTTTTGTTTTATACGGAGCTTGCCTACTGTAAGCACGCACTTATGCGTTGAAGGCACTGGGTGGAAGTCAGGAGAACGCTTATATGCGTTGCTAGCAGTACAGTGACAGAAACAGGTGACAATTTAATTTAAATTGCAAAGTACTGAACTTTCTACATCACTGGCCCTCTATTCTACTGGGTAAAACCATATTGCCTTTGATATGTTATCGTATTGTCAACGTTACGATAACTCTTACTTGACAGTAATATAGAATAATAGTGACCGAGTTAAAAACAATTCGATAACAATGTCATGTAGAAGACAGTATGATTGAACGAAATGAAATAGAAGCCTAATGAAATAGAATTATAAGGGCAGCCTTATAATTAATTATGTTATTAATATTTGTTTATTTAATGGCGTCTACATAATAACCTAAACTTGCCAATGTCAAGTATATATAAGCAACGTTGTACGGTGAATTCTGTCCTGAAGTCTTCCATTCATAGTCGTTATGACCCTTGAAGATGGCGAGCATCCTCTTCAACGGCTTGGTGTGATCTTGACCGCTTATTCATCTGGAACCATCTTTTCACTGTTATTGTATTCAATGTAAGTTCTTCATCAATGTTACATGTTGTCACACAAAGCTGCTCTGGATTTGCGAACCAAAATCAACGATAAAGTAATTAAAAAAAATAAAATTGGACAGATGTTTTCAGATTGACAGCCAGCCATAGACCCCAATTAATTATAAACTTCGCAATATAAACGTTGCTGTCACTTGTTGTTGAAGTGAGTCATGATGTGAATATTATGATACATCGCTGTCCGCAACATAACGGATGAATTCATTATAATAATTTATTATTATTTACACATCAATGGATTAGATCAACACAACAACATTAAGTAAATTCATTAAGAACTTGCCTAATTAAGGAATACTTTTTGTGATAAGTAGTTACAAACAACTACTATACATTTCATATTAAAATAAAAAGTTTTTAAGTAATTGCCTCAAACAAGTTACAATAGAATCAAAAGTGATTAAAACTAAGTAAAACAAAAAACATTTCTTAAAAAGAATGTATAAGTACTAAAGTTACTCGTATATTTTATTAGTTAGAAACTGAATAATGACGAAATGAAATGTTCAAAATTTTGTGTGTTCAGTGTTTTTGTTAAATGTTTTTTTTTAGTTATTTATATTATTAAACAACTCATTCAAGAAGAAATTAACTCATTAAAGCTGAAAGTCATAATATTGTAATTTCAAGTGAATCTTATCATGTCTAATTAAATATTTTTTTCGAAGATACCTTTTTTTATGGCGTAGAGAATGCAAACGAGCACACCGGCCACCTGATGGTAAGTGGAAACTGCGACTCATAGACATTCGCATTCACAAGACTGCAAGCCTAAGACTACAAATGCGTTACCAACCCTGAGGACGAAAATGGAATGCCTCTATGCTAGTCATTACACAGGCTGTCTTATCCCCAAACCGGAACACAACAATGCGAACACTGCTGTTTGGTGGTAGGTTAATGGATAAGATGGTGGTAGCGATCCGGACGGACCCTGCACAAGGTCCTACCACCCGCAATGTGCGCACTGTGCTAAAAAATCCTTATTCAAACACTTTGGTTCTTAAGGGAACTGGTGCGAATTTTATGCAAATGAAAATCTTAAGCCAAGTCATTATCATTATAAATAGTTTAAATAAATAAAAAACTTTAGCAAAGATACTCTCATAATATACTTCAATACCTTCCTAACATAAATATGTAATATGTAGAAATCTGAATAATTACGTGAGTATATTGGGGTACGTACCAACATTAATATTATTATAACGAAATGGAATTGACCGTTCAGATGAACCGTGGGATGTATTTGCTCCCGCTTGTTAACAGAATGAAGGTTATTATTTTTGCTATTTACGAAGGAAATAAATAACGAATAAGAGGGAAAAATACTCTTATATAATATTTAGGGCTTGCTTTTTATGAAATTGGTTGGATTTGTAAGTTAATTTTGAAAAGCACGCAAAATAATGTATTGCTAAGCTGTGTAAGTGCAAGTGTTTCCACAATGCAATGGCGGCGCTATTTTAATAGCATTAGGGTCGTTTTTGCCGATTAATGGAGACTATTTTATTACCTTAGAATTCTTACTACAGTACTTAAACGTAGTCATTCATCAATAGCCTCATAACAACAGCTTAAGACTTAAAGAACAGAGCTGTAGAGAGGGCTAATTCACAAAATAGGTATTTTTAGGGAATCGAATAAGAGAACATGAGGTTACCAAAATTCGCTAAATTATGTAAAGAGTTAACTCTGGGTGAAGAAATCCCTTTTCCGTACTGGAAGATGTAACGTGATGGGACACGTTACAAGGTTGGGTAACGATCTGGAACAAAAGGGTGGATGGCACAGAATCAGTCCTTGTGGTAAACTCTTGTGAGATGCATATAATGTTTTTGTCTAAGTATTTCATAATTGTTATCTCTTTTGTTTGTATAATACATACATGCATACATACATAATATTTAACCATGGACATTTTTATTACCTGCCAAAATCATTTAGGTTAAAATTATTTAAATACAATAAACATGTGAATTTTACAAACTCGGCATTTTAATTACAAAATTGTTTGGTATGTTTACTTTAGACGAAACAAACAGTGTATTTTATTGTGGTTAATATTTACATGGCAAGCTTGTGTGAATTTTAGGTATCTATATAAAATAATGAATGTTTAGACTTTCAATGTTTGCCTATGGCCAACTGTTATGTCAGTAAAACATTAATTAAGTGTATTTAAAACACTTAATTAATGTTTTACTGACATAACAGTTGGCCATAGGCAAACATTGAAAGTCCGTATCACACAAAGTTTAACTACTTATTCCTATGCACAAAAACGTCAATCAGTAACTGTGTTTAACATTTTTTGCAAAGTACTTTCATTGTATGATTAAAAATGTTGTTACCAAATACCATTTCAGCTACATACAGTATTGCAGTCTGCCAGGCATACATATTTCTCGTTTTTAACCCATACATTTAGATCGCGTGCCAAATCTCAAACAAGATGGACTGACTGATTAAAAGACAAGAGCAAAAATCTTTGTGATGTGGTGGCCACTTACAGAAGCCGATGGAAGGGTTATCAATCATAAGTTCGAAATATTTATTTCCGCTGTTTAGCAAAAAAAGTTTTTCGAAACGTCGATAGGTTTTCCTATGGAAGCAAGGCGTTCTTCCCTAAACTTGGCTCGTGCTTTAGTCGCGATGTTTAGTCATGAAGAAACGACCAGCGAGAACAGTGACCCTAACATTAATCCTTAACCAGTTAAAACCTGATTTTTGAACCACCATATTCACTACCTTCTGTACTCTTAGTTAGATATAACGAAACGATTACCTACTAAATAGTTAAAATTGTGAAGGATGGCTAATCCCCACTAAGTGTACCGCCGCGGTGACGAGTTAAACTCGACCTGCATTTTGTCCTAAGCTAGCGAGATGAGGGACCGTAACCCTTGTACTACTTAGTTCCTGACACTTGTTTTCAAGGACAATACGTTTTTATAATTAATTAGGTCTGGTCCGTCCTCCCCGAGTTGATTATGGCGACATTTCAGAGACCTTCTAATTTAGTTAGCCATTATTTTTACCCGCTTGCGGCAAAGCCCAAAAGCAGGGTTGTGTGTTTGACCTGTATAAGTATAGAGGTATGAGAGCTTTCCTTGATATAGAATAACAATGGGCAACTCGTTAATGTACCTACATGTTTATTTTAAGGAAAAAAAGAAAAAATTGTACACACTTATTTTCTAACCAAAAATAAATTGCAAGCAATGAACTCAAACACTGTGCATTAAAATTAATTAGTAAAGTCACGTGACCAAATTAAGACTTAATTAAAAGTTACTGTAGAGCGGCCCCATTTGATGTCTGACTAAAATCAAGGATCGAATACACTTAGTTCTGTCAATTTCTCTCGCTTTGGTTACGAATGGAGAAAGCCAAAGCGAGCGCGGTTGGATGGAGCCCTTCAATTCTTCGGTCAAGCGTCTTTCGTTTCACTGCTCCGGCGCTTTGACATATGGACTATGGCTCGGATCATCCGATACTTTTCGGCATGTAAAATTATTTTGATTGAGGATTCATGAAGTATCTTTAGAATTATCTTTTGATTTGTTTAGATTTGTGTTGATTTATTAAGTGTGAAAACAGTGAACGAGCGTTACCGGAAAATCTGACAAATTCAAGGAGTATTAACAACTAAGTTTTGCCCCTGTACCAATGTATGCCTTTTACCAAGTAATAACGATACTGATTACGATACTTACACATAGCTCCAATACGTTGATGGTAGTTATAATCTACGAAATGAAACTGCAGCGTTACGTTAGTTAACTTCGACTTAATTATACCTTCAAATAATTACTTATACAACATATTATCGTTAGTTAAAGCAGAAGCCATCATGCCAGTAACACACTGTATATCTATGTCCCCTCGTAACTAAGCGATTTTAATAAATCATACGTGGTTAGATTCGTCATAACTACTAGAGTAGTTGGGTTTTTTAAAGCTTCCCTTTAGTCAGACTTGTTAGGTTTTTGGTTTAGCCGCACGGATCTGTTTGTAAGTGAACATTATGAAATTAATATGTTTACGCGATATTTTTCCCTTCTTGGAAGTCTAGAGATGCGGCTGCATGCAAGCAAAGAAAAAGAGGAAGATTATTGGCAGGACTTTCATTAATAAGCCGAGTATGACATCTTAAATTTTTAGCTGACTACTTTATTTCCTCAAGTATTGATGGTGTAAGTTATATCTTTCAATAACATAGGGGTTTTAGAGCAGACTTAATATTAATTGAAAAATATCAATAGATGAGTACCTAATTCTTTTTATTCTAAACAACAGCTTTAACGAGAAATATATTTAAGAGGATGTGTAGCAAAAATATTTAAAAAATATGCGTTTCTCTTCCCTGAAATCTAGTCCGGTTTTAAGACTTTCTAACGCGTTGTAGATATTATGAAAAATTTGGTCTGTTTGTTTTCTTTTCCAAGAAAATATAAGAAACGAATAGAAAAGAAAAAGGGAGGTACAAAGTTAGTTTTTCATAACAACTAAAACATTATTCAAAATTCGTGAGAATTGGATTTGATTAAGGGAGTGAGAAATGTAAATTGTTCCGGAGGTATTTGGATACTTGACGCGATTCAAGAGTCGCCTCACAATCGTCTCAAACACGTATAAGACAGGTAGTTCAATTGGAACGAACTAACAAGATAGCTTGGAGTGCTGCATCTAAATGGTATCTTAACATTATTGGCCATGAAGAAATTCCTATTAGTTTTTATTCCGCAGTAACATTCAGTAGGTAATACCATTTCAGACAGATAAGGGGTAGGATATTGCAAAAAGTGATAGGGGACGCGGTCGACGAACTACCGAACGTTTCTCAGGTAGTGGATTCTTTTGTAAAGGATATTACGAGGAACTACTACAGCCATTGCATATAGCTGATTTAGAGAGGGTACATTTTATTACGAGGTTTTGGTCGAAACTGAATTTAATTAATTAGAAAGGGTTATGTTTTGGTTGACATAATAATAATGTTTTCACTTCTCATGCTCGTAAAGTGCTTCTTTATGCTGGGTATAGGCTTCATAAAAATGCACTAGTGCATAAAGTGTTGTCGTCATCTAGACTAAGACAATTAATCCCTACAGCCAGACAGACGAGGTGCGTGCATTAAATAAACTTTTTATTGGAATACATTCACCTTAATTTATTTGCCTTCTATTTAGCATCTAACAATAAAAATGTTTCAAACTAATAAAAACAAGTATTATTAACAAAAACATTACAAAATTAACGTACTATGACTTGGCAGTATTGCATTCGATCCAAGTTAAAAATCACAATAAAAAATTAAAAAATTTAAATGAAAAGAAATATAGTGGCGGAGAAGATGTTTCTGCCTATAGTTTTGGACTATTAATTAGGTAGTCGTTTTCTTTGCAACATTAGTGATGTTACGGAATTTAGTGAAGAATAAATAATGCTCACACCTAACACACCTAATAGAAAAAATGCAAAATAACCTATTGAACGGACATTGCCGCTTAAATCCAAAAAAATATTTTAATACGTATGAAAATTTCAAAGTATGGAGAAATGGCAAACAAGTTATCATGATACATTATCATTCATGTAAGTTTTTATACATTATCACTGTTTTATTTCCTCGTAATCGAAGTGAAAAGTAAAGTGTATAACTCGGTCTAAAAACCGGTTTTTATGCCTTTGTTGTACAATCTACTATTTAATGTTAGTTACAGTTATACAAGCCTGGGCACTATTTCACTGTGTTTTTTCGCCTCTATTACAATCGTATTTTTGACATCTTGGTGGATATTATTGGCAATAACTATAGGGGAAAAGACAATGTAAAATGAGACTCTAGGGCTTTATTCAACTCAGTAAACCCATATTGCTGTGACATGGTTCTCGTTTTTTTTAACTCGGCGGTTATTTATGTTAAATAAATAAGAACTATCGTTACGTTGGCAATACAATAGCATGAGAGATAAGAGATAAGATAAGAGATAATTTATTTGTAAAACATGAGTAAGTTTACATAATGGTCAAAAATCTATATTAATATCCATCATGTTTTGCCTTTCGGCGTACAAATTCAAATTAACAATTAAATATAATAGAATAATAATTCAATTACATTAATCGCTTAAAAACTATTATCATTTAAAAAGTCATTATATTATAGTAACATTTTCTCAACAATAATTTTATCATCCCTTTCTTAAACATGTCAATAGTACAATTCCTAATTTCTAATGGTATCTTATTGTAGATTTTATCTACATCCATATCATAACTTCCCTATTATATGTTTAGAAACGATAAGCAAACAGCCTATATTAAGAAACCTGTATCTGTGGTTGCACTTTAATGTTAACATTAAAGTATTACATGTCATTAAAGTATCGGTTATTGATGTAGTTGCATCTTAATGTTCACTTTAAAGTTTCGGTGACCGACACTTTAAAGTGAACATTAAGATGCAGGTTCTTTAAGATACAAGGCAACATGGTACAATTTTCTCACATATTGTAGAAAACTTATGATATGCATGTAGATAAAGTTATGTATGCGACTGTACGCATAATTAGGCATTAAAACACTCGTGTGATCTTATTATGAAACTCACCTGTCGGCTCGTTTCATAAAACCACACTCGTGTATTAATGCCTCTCATTATGCACCAGTCACATAAATAACTATTAGGCGTTAGACCAAATATACTCTTATTAAAAAGGTCAGTATTGGTGATTTGCCTTATTATCCTGTCATTATCAAGAGGTCTAAGATAGCTACATGTCACACTATGACGCTGAAATCGGTCCGGGTTTAGCAACAGGTAAAGCAACATGGTTTTGCCGAGTATAACAGAACACCTTGAGCCTATTCTGACATGGCATTAAAAAAAAGTTGTTTTCAATTGTTTTCTTTTTCATGCTCGGACGCTTTGCCAAGAATGAATTTCATCAACTAACGGATAGGGTTATACAATTTGTAGGCAATTGTTCGATCGGAATCTTAGCAGAAAATTTCATGGGGTATAAAAAGCAGTCATGCTCGCTGTTACGAGCTGTTTTGTTTTAAGTAATTCAGGAGAAACAGGAGGAGAACAATAAAAATGAAGTTAAGTAAAATAGTGAATATAAAGACAGAGTGTAGTGAAGTGGAATGCACTTGGGAAACAGTTACAAGGTTGAGATTCTACACGATAAAACCTTATACGAGCACACGTATTGTCAACGTTACAATAGCTCTTATTTACTTGACAGTAATAGAGGCCAAGTTAGAAACAATAACATAACACGTCAGAGGCAACATGGTTGTATCAAGGTGAATACAGGCCATGAGCAAGGTTCACTACAATGTGAGTATGATTTTTGGCGAAGTTTTCTTGATTTATTTTTTCAGACAGTTTTTTGAAAGTATTTTTCAGCCTTTTATTTAAAAATAATCTGTATTGCATTGCAACATCAACCATCAAAAATAATAACGAAGTCCTGTATTTTATTTTCTATTGCCATATTGTTATATTGTTAACATTTTCAGAGTTTTGATTTACGGTAAAAGCGACCGTACAAAAAAGGAATATGGGTTTGAAAATAAAAGGGCTTAGAACAATATTACACGGTGAACCAATTTGATTCATAGGCCACTATGGAACTATGTCAAAGTGACGTTTTAATTAATTTGTTAAGAAGTATATTACGGTTTGAATACTTCCAGCAACCTATGATTCAAATTGGTTGACTGTGCGTTGTTCCGCGTTTCTGTGCTAGGTATATGCCACTTGCGCTAAATTCTTTACTCAAATTTGTCTTTTCACAATTCGAAACTAGCCAAAACCACAAAACCCCAGAGTATACTTTTTTCAAGAAAAGACATATCTTCTGAATATAAATCACCTACTCAGATTGAATCCGGCTATCTCGATTCAATTTGAATGCTCGTGTCGGCCGTAATAATTTCTAGTGTCCCAGGGGCTTGCTTCGTTACGTATGGCAAACAAAGCTGCATCACAATATGATGGTAGAATACACGCTGAGTTACGTGCGGAATGTTTGGAGAGGCGTATTGATATGAAAGCATTTGGATCAGGGTCGATGGGAACGTGCTTGGAAAAATATTTTCCCAACGGGCATTTCGCTGAAGTTATTTTGGTATTAGAGTCATAAAATGATTAAAAATTAAGAAGTAAAATTGGACATAGGATCCAGTAACAGTAACAGTTTCTTAGTTTGTTGCTTCCTGTTCTTACCAGCGTTTCTGGAATGTCGATAATTTGTAGGGTTTTTTAAGCAAAGATCGTCCAACGGGACCCTATTACTTAGCCTAATCTATCCAGCGTCAGTCCGTCTGTCTGTCCGTCCTAATTTTAAAGAGCTGTATATTTTTAACCGTAATAGAAATTGGGTTGTGTGTTAATACGGTGAATTTACTAACAAAGTAAAATAATAAACGGGTCCTCATGCAAGAAATGTTTCAATAAAAAATAAAAAAAGTTATTTCTAAAATGGAAAAGTGGTAAAACGTACAAGAGTAAAATTTGGTACGATTGCACTACAAACCCTGAAGAAAAACAACAAATAATAAAAAATAGCAAGTGTGAGGTGTGGCATTCATTTGATTAGGGGCCTTAACATGGCCGCGTTTATCGCGTGACAAAGTTTGGATAAGGCATCCTTCACCTTTTGACACGTAAATAAGTACAACAGTGACAGCCATACTTGGCCCACAGAAATCGAGTTTGAATCGGAATATAATAATACCTACTGTGCGGAACCCTCGGTGTGCAAGTCCGTCTCGCACCTGACCGGTTTTTGTAACACAGTATGGACTCTGGAGTTTTAAGTTTGAGTTTGTGTAACATTGCTCGAAGTCGAATAGGTTCAAGTGAAAGAGCAGTATAAATCGAAGGTTCTTGTAAAATATTGCGGAGTTTGCCCTTTGACGTAGCAAACTTCGGCAGTGTGTGTCGACAGACGTATTTATAACTGGAGTGTTAGGCTAGGTTCACACGGCCTAATTTCTCGTATACCGTACACGAGATTTTATTAAATGTCGCTGTGACTACAATATTTATTTGGCTCCTTTTAAAATCGGTCACACGTCGTCTATTGGGAAAATCTCGCATTCGAAACATATTTTTTACCGTATAACGTAGGGTTGTGCCACCGAGGATACGAGACTTTCGAAACGATTTTATCGAATGCGATGCTCAGTTATACGCTTGTGTTTATGGTACTTCATTCACATTAACAAACTGGTTTCTCATACACTGGGCACGTATTCGGGAAGACCACATACGTGAAAAAACCAAATGGACCTCGTACCGTGTGGACGGTCGTCTCGCTATGTATGAGAGAAATTATCAAACCGAATAGTCGCTGTGTTTAGCCATACTTTTCTGAAAAAAAAGCGTAATAATGACCACCGGCTAAAAATAAACGCGACAAGACGCTAATTTAAAAAGTTGCTGTTGTTAATAACCTACTTACGATTACGTATTTTAAATATGTAACGAGATCATGTCACAAATTAAGAAGTTGACGAGACTAAAAAAGATGATGTGAAAGGATTTATTACAGCAGCGTGAAGGGGTACGCCTGGAATTTAGCCAAAGTTTCCACTTTCTAATTAGAGATTTAATGGAGATCCGTTCAAAAGTTTAAGAGTAATAACGTTAAAATTTTCATTTGCTTTTAGTTTAAGTACACAATGCGTATAGCAGAGCCATGCCTCTCAAACTATCAATTTGGCAGCGAACATAAATCAAACAGGGTTTTATTTGGGAGCCTGCCGTTTGACAAAAAAAATGTTTGCCGAATGTATCATTTCCCAACTTTTATTTTCCATTTTTTGCCAACCCAACGTTATATTTTTTTTCTGAATTTATTTCAGTACCTACCATCGTGTTGAACCCTAAAGGTTAGGTTAGGTTAGTTTTTATAAAATCCTGAAATATTTACGGCTCCAGAAAACAAAGCGGGTTGGCAAATGAAATGTTGGGAAACGATACATTTGGAAAACATATTTCACCGAAACAAAGGTAACCCGATTAATTCATTTGTAAATTATTGTTTGTATTTTAACAAAATTCCGCAATAGAGAGGTTTGTGTTTACTTTTTTTTGTACATAAATGTGATGTGCGTGTGCGATATGCAACAAAGAAAACATGAAATAGTGAGGCATGCTATAAATTTATCATGTCCCTGGAAATGTGATCTGCGCTCCTAGTATAGCTGCGTCTATATCACGTGTCTAATGTGGATAAAGCATCCGTCTCTCTCGTACTTACTTCCGTGTCAGAAGGTGACGGATGCTTTATTGAAACTTTGACACGCATAAAACGCAGCCATATTAGGGCCCTTGGTCATAGGTATAACCTGAACGTGATTTGTCGCTGTACTAGTACTTTGTGCATATACTTCGAATTGCGATAAATAAGATAAGATTAAGATTACTTTTATCACTACCTCGTTTGAACGATGAGAAATGTTTGTGGCTTCTATATATCACACGCCAATTTTGAAATAAAGTACTTATTTGCTGGCAAAAGCACCTGACATTTACACAAACAATCCGATTGACAAACTTTTTTTTAAATTTTTCAGAAATTTGGATATTTTCACGATATAAAACAAATTAAATTGAATAAAAGTAAAGGTCACATCTCCCAAAACACAGTTAAATATTTTGTGTGAATGTGTAACTGGACATAATATCACGACGCATACCAATAATTTCTTTTGACATGTCGAGCACTCGGTCTACCTTATGTGAATTTGGTGTAAAATTAACGTTTCAGCCACGGGGACACTTAGCCTGTCTCTGATTGATAAAAATATTTCTCGATTATCACGAAATACGGTAAAATATCCCGAATATCGTACAAAACGATGTATTCACAAGCGGTTGCTGTGACGGAGGGGTGTCTCATCTCATCTAGAAAGGGT
The DNA here is from genome assembly GCA_923062465.1 of Acleris sparsana. Taxonomy (NCBI): domain Eukaryota; kingdom Metazoa; phylum Arthropoda; class Insecta; order Lepidoptera; family Tortricidae; genus Acleris; species Acleris sparsana. Next base: position 13,776,194 of record OV281294.1, on the reverse strand, counting down.
TCCCGTGACCCCCATGTCAAATACACTTTGATCCTTTGGGATCTTTGGTACAATTAATCCTCATTTTACAGCGAAGTTCATACCCTTCTTGCAAAAAGCGGAAAATGGAGTGCGAGAGAGAGCAGTGAACTTTAAATTGATAAAAGTACATTTAAAACTGGTATTCATTGTGAAAAATTAAGTATACTTAATTTTAACAGCTTTAAGAAATGTATTATAGACATATTGCTTTTGTAGGTTTTAGCAATAGCGTGATTAATGACAATAATGATATTTAACATATTCTAACCGCAGCTCGTTACAAATATAAAGTGATAGTTTCAATTTTATGACTTAGCAAAGATAATTACAAAGATGCTCGTTACTTGCATTTTTTTAGGTTTTTTTATTTAAATAATTCGTTAAAATCACACACTTTTCTCTAAAGTCTTCAATTTAGAGTGTGGTTCAGGTAGCCTGTTCTTTGCAATTCATTATGAATAATAATAATACTTGACTTTTGACTACCATGACTGAGTAACTAAGTAAAAGTTACAGTTTTTTCTGAACGTTTATTAAATAAATAAAAAATGCTCTCACCAAGATGTTCCACATAATAAATGAAATAACAAAATACAGTAAGAGGTAAAGCTTAGGTAAACAATGAGTATTATCTCCTTAACCTCGTCATCAACGCATAGCATAGCTCTCATTTTCTTTGCCACTTAGTGCTTAATATACGCCTTTTAAAAGGACCCTATTGTTTCATTGTCTCGTATTTCTCGCCTTTATTTAGCGACTTTTTATTCTACCATTCTGTTTTCTAAGAATTCGCCCTTCTCAATTTACTTTCTTTGAAGTTTGAAATATAACTGGGTCGTTTATTACCCTTATTGCTCATGGTATACGTGACTTAGGACGAGAATATGGAGGGCTTAGTGACAGTTTGTTGACTGATTTGTGGGTTACGTGAGATAGAGGTACTTGAATTTACCTCATCAACAATCGGGTTTTCGTGCCGTAACGTATGTTAAACGACAAATATGTTCCAATCTTAAACCTGCGCATATGAAAATAGTGTTTAATTTTTTTGTTGTTTTTTTAAATATATAAACAGCAGTTTTTATTCTTGCCTATGGTAGTGTTTATGGATGGATAAACGAGATTTTATAATCAGTCTATCACTTTCTGTACTGGTAAGCAGAGAGTAACAGATAGATACTTTATCCACATTTGTCAACCGCAATTATGGCGTCCTTAATTTGGAGGCCGATGTGTTGCGGATCCGAATGCTCATTTATTATTGTACATTTTTGACAATTTATCAAGCTTACCTGTGGAAAGAGTTGCATTATGACAACCTTGGAATAATAATTAAATCAGGCGAAAATCACGTCACATTAATCAAATCAAGTTATGTTTTCTTAGTGATTTTTTTTACTAACATCTTTTCTACCCTAAATTACTGGTAATTTACAGTGAATAAAACATAGCATGCTGCAAATGACATGTATCAAAATCACAGTCTTTTTGTAGTCTACCTAGTTTTTTTTCTTCTTTCAAAAATATTGCTAGTTTGTATAAACAATTTTTTGATTAAATGATCCATTTATGAAATATTATGCTTTAAAGCGCTAATTTTTACTACATCTACAGCCAAAACTAGAAATACTAAAAATCTGTAAAATATCTTCAATGATAGCGCATATAACGAAATTAAAAGAAAAACTATCACCACTAAGTAGACCTGATTGGTTCCTGAGATACAGGCGACTATAGGTATATACACATACACATATGTATCCGTTCGACATTCTATTTGAAATTGGACGTAAATTCCAAATATTTTTTGTACACAACTACATGCAAGAGGTAATTTTACTTAAGTTATACACACATTCACCTATAACTGTTTTTACCTACTAAAATCATCATAGACAGCACCAAATAACTTTTAATAGAGAATTAGTTAATTCTTGTTGCTTTTGAGATTCGGAACCTTATACTGAGCATGGTCAGACATGCTTTTGCCCGCTTTTAGAGGATCAATTTACAAGAAATCCTCACAAGCGTTGCCGATGCTCATCTGTGATTTTAACATAGATCACGTATTTCAAGGCATGTCTAATTTATAATTATAATGTGGAACAACGCAGCGTACCGGCAACGCCCGTGTGGCACCTCTCTAAAGGATTATAGCACCGAAATGATCCAAAACGTGCGCGAGTAGGATTGTGCGGCAATGTGTGGCAAGCCGCTTGTAGCACAGTATACTTTCGTCAGACATTATTGTTAGGGTTTTTACAGGTCATTGAAATATTATTATTCACATTCACATTCGCAAAAAAAAAAGTTTTGAGGAGCATAATGCGAAAATTGGGCTTCGACGTGACAGTCGTGACGAATGAAAATTTTATTCCCCCTAGATTACTAAGGACGTACAAAATGTACATGCTTTGATAAAAAATATTATCATTTCCTTTTTAAATTGCTTTTCCGCCGGTCGGGACGATTTAATGAAAATTAAGTTTACTTGAATAAAAATTATTCGACTACAAAGTGATAAGGAAAAATTAAAAAAGATTCTTATTTCGCACTTGAGAGACTTGAGAGGACTCGTTCCTATTGCGATTAGTAGACTTGGCAGTGTTAAATATTTCGATGTTGCAATCGTCGTCATGATCATGGAATAACTGTTTTAATACTTCTCGTTCTTCTCAAAGAACGTCGAGCTCCTGTGTCCTTCTGTTTAGTCAATAAGAGTAAATACTCTTTACCTGAACAATTACCCTCACGTGAAGTATACATGGACGTATTTCTCTAGTAAGTATGGACTTACTCCTTAACTCAGAGAGAGTTACACCGCCGACAGATGGACATCCGCACATGGCAAAACTAACAGGTTCCTTAGTTTGACTTCAGAACCCTAAACAAAGACCGCCCTTTAAATTCAGCGGTACAAAAGTATAAACAGCGACACCTGACACTCGAGGTAATGGTCTGATATGGTACATTGCGGAATAAAAATGGTTATCGTTAACGTACCGGACGTTTATGTCAAGACTTTGTGTCTCATTTGTATCGTCTCGATTCTACATAGTCTCGCTGCCGTTTTAGTGCAAAGCAAATTGATAAATTTATCTACATGAGTTGTGAACAACGAAATTTTAATCCTGATATGTGATCATTTCTAACATTCATTGGTTTATGCAAAGCCGAGAATTTACCCGCAACATGTTTTTGCCATCAAAGGTTCGCGATTTGCATGACGTAGTACTTTAGTTATAAACTACGGCGTATAAAACTATTTACAAACTGTTATTTTGATTGCGTACTTGTGAACTGCTACTTTATTCTGTTAACATTATAACTAGGGCCCGCAATTTAGGGGCGGCTTTTGGCAAGTTGTTGTGAGAGAATACCGCTGTTTATTGATGTTATCAACAAATCGATAGTTGTTTCGTCTTTATGAAATAAAACCTAAAATTTCCTGATGATACGTAATCTTTTCAGCGGTTGATGATGATAAAAATTTCAAATATCGGAAAGTTACAAAAATAATATTTTCCGTTTTATTATATCAAAGGGTAAGTAAATAAGCCACCTAACGCTAAATGGTCTCGGAGGGATGAAGGTATTCTCATGTTATAAAATATAAGGGTTTTCGTAATGATTCTGCTTTCAATGAAGCAATTTAAACGAAATAAACTTTATATTTCGAACTCTTTCATCATCGACTGTTGAAAAGAGATCATCGGAATCGTATCATCGGAAAATTTGAGGTTTTATTTTATAAAGACATGAATAAATATTACAAAACTATCGATTTGTCGATAACATCGATAAACAGCGGTATTCTCTCACTTCAACTTGTCAAAAGCCGCCCCCAAAATTCCGTAGTTATAACAATGCATCCGAATACCATAGTTTAACTTGAGCGTTAATTACAGGTTTTAATATATGACATACTCAATTGTAGAAGAATAGATGCTCTTGTATCTTTAATAATTCAGTGACTATATTATTGTGGGCCAATTAGCGTTATATTATTAAACCACCTAATTCCACCATAATACAAGCATGTACAGTGAACAGCATAAATAAGCGATCATTTATTTACCTTGTCTCTTTAATGTCGTGTTTGAAATATCATACAAAATTGTGAAACGATTGAAAGCGACAAGGTACATAAACGTTTACTTATTTATGCTTTTGACTGTACATAATCATGTCAACGTCAAATTTGACAAATAGGTACGGGTTTTTTTTTAGTTTAAGTGAAGACTTATTTCCTCAACTTTACACTTAGTTGTAAACAAATTGAATGCTCTTGATTTCTCTAGAGGGCACAGTTGAAAAACGCTCTCTGGGAAAGTTTTGATAACTTGGCGGTTTTATTTTCACCGCGTAATTTTATCCATATAAAACTTTGCTTTATCTATAAAATGCTTCTTTAATGTTTATATTTTATCCGTTTTATGGCATAGAGAAGGCAAACGAGCACACAGGTCACCTGATCATAAGTGGAAACTGAGACCCATAGACATCGCATCCACAAGACTGCAATCCTACTACAAATGCGTTGCATACCCTGAGGACTAAGATGGAATGCCTCTATGCAGGTTATTGCACCTGCTGTCTTATCCCCAAAACACTAAATGCAAACACTGCTGTTTGGCGGTAGGTTAATGGATAAGATGGTGGTAGCAATCCGGACGGACCCTGACATAGTGATGGAAATAATAGTTGCCAAATTAAAGTTATACAAATTCAGGACACGAATAACAGCTGTAAATAATGCATGTACTTTACAAGCAGCAGTTTATGAAATAATGTTTGGTTTAATAAAACAATTTAGTAGTTAGTTTAATAGATAAGATGGTGGTAGCGATCCGGACGGACCCTGCACTAGTCCCTACTACCCGCATAAGATTGAAAAACAAAATTGGCACGAGGCCTTTAAACTATTCCTACTCTTTAGGTAAATTACTCCAAGGGTTGGTTTGGCTTAAGTAGTGAAGTTAATACAACACTGATTAGACGTGATTATTTGTGTGAGGTTGCAATGATTTTTGAAATAATTACTACCTATTAGAGACCAAAACGATTAAACACACAATAGCTAAAGTCAGCTTAAAATATGCTGTGTTCTTATCAGCTGTTATTGTCACATTTGCAAATGATAAATAAATAAATATCAGGGGACAATGCCTCACGAATTGACGTAGTCCCAAACTAAGCTCTAGGCATGTACTATGGGTACTAGACAACGATATAAATACTTATATAGAGAAATATATACTTAAATATATAGAGAACATCCATGAGTCAGAAACAAATATTAGCGCTCATCACACAAATATCTGCCGGTATTTGCACCCAGGACTAGCTTTGTAGGCAGGGTCACTACCAACTAGGCCAGCGCGTCGTGATGGAAAGGGACGAAGCGTACTTTAACTAAAATGGGTAAATAATGTGTTTATGAATAAAAGGGTAGGAATATACTCGTATGTAGAGCTTAAAGTATTTGTTACTCGATTACCCTGGAAGAACACTAGGTGTGTTCTTCAATAGGAGGGTGGTATTTTTAGTATGTTTTTATTAAACACTTCTTCGTATTTCAGTTTTAAAAAATAATGTCGCAGTAGCTCATTTAAACATTTTCTTAAACGACTGACGAAATTTTTGGACTACTGGCATAATTCACGGAAAACCTTTTACCACAAAATTAGTTTTAAATTGTTATCAATTTAGTCGAAATAAGAGGACCTTTTGTAAAACTTTCCTGTTTTCTCAAGAAATTGCGTTACCACAACGAATGAGACGCTTAGCTATTTCTAAATGGAAATATTACCCGGTGTCTCCCGGGGCCCAGTGAGAACGGTTAGAATGTCAACTAGGTAATAGAAACAAAAATGTTTTATTATATTGCGTTGCAAAGAATTCTTGAATGGCTACCACGACGAGAGCTCAAAACCGTCCAGGATATTAATGAAATGCTAAATCGATGTTTTAATAGAATAAAGTAACCTAGAAAGTTTGACGTTAATTGAATGTCTCGTTAAATAAAATTATATGTACGTATATTATATGTAACTGTATGTGTGAGTGGGTCAATGAGAACCCAATGAAGTGACGTTTAAAATCATTATTAATAAGCGCTATAAAACAAAAGCCAAGCTATCAAACTGGGACTTCTACTCGGTAAAGGAATATTGATTTTGAAATGTTATCGCATTGTTTTTACCGTCAGGTAATAAGAGCTATCACAACGTTAACAATACAATAGCATGTAATAAGCAATATGGTTTTACAAAGTAGAATAGAGCCCCTATTTGGTTGATTGTTTAATTATATCGAATTAAATATAAAGGGTGTAACATTTAAATCGGTCAGTAAGGGAAAGTCTGAAACTATAAGATATACGAAGATCTGTTCTTAGGACCCAGCCATGTCATTGATGTTAGTAACAAGGAAAACTACATTCATAATTTTTTTTTAAAACTTGTACTCAGCTAGGGATCTAATCCGGATATTTTACAAAATAAAACTATAAAACTCTTTCTATTTAGATATTGATTGTGTGCGTCTTAAGTAGTAAATGTTACTGTGGAACACGATGTCTACAATTAATGACATGTATTGTTGACTGCTTAAGACCTACACAATCGATATCTAAACAGGAATACCTAGTGTTAGTTTAAGTTTCGTTAACGTCAGTGTTCGATTCCCAAGTTGAATACAACGTTTTTTTAAATGTATGAATGCAGTTTTACGTGTTACTAAAAACGATGACATGGTTCCTAAGAACAGATCTTCTTATGTCTTATAAATTCAGACTTTCCCGTACTGACCGATTTAAATGTTACACTCTGTATAATATAAAAGTGTTTATTAGCATCACCTAATATAAATTAGTTTTAGACTGCGACTTTGTCCGCGTAGAAGTCGTTTACCATCTTTCAGGTTACCTACCTTATTACCAAATTTCACGTCAGCTAGTTAGTTTTGAAGCGTAGAAACGGAACAAATAACAAGTTTTGCCTTTATAATCACTTTTAGAGTTATTTTAAAAGGCTTACTAAGCTTCCATTTTCCATCACGTCCGTCCGACTGTTTGCGATGCAGACGGTTGAAATTTACACAGATTGTGTATTTATAATCCTCCGGTAAAATTGTGACCCCTTCAGAGCTGAACTTTTTAATTGGTGGTTAAAATCGAAAAATCATATTTATAGGCATGCTATGGAATAAACGCAAGCGTGCCTATTTATATGACCAACACTGTATCTCTTAAACGGCATGGTATGGAATAAACGGAAACCTAGCTAAAATCACCGCTAAAATCCTGCTTTCAAATAAAAATAACTGCATCCAAATCCGTTCACCGGTTTAAGACACACACACGCACAAACTTATAACACCCCCCTTTTTCCGTCGGGGTTAAAAATAAAGTCATACACTACACTTGACCTTGAGTTTTTATAGTATTTTTTTTGTTACAGTTGTTACCAGTCTTCGCGACGTGAAACTCGTGGTGGAGCCCCCTATAGCGATACGTAATGAGACGGCAGTCCTGATCTGCTACAGGGACATGCAGGGCAAGCCCATCTACACTGTGAAGTGGTACCGCGGCAACCACGAGTTCTATCGGTACACGCCGCAGGAGAACCCTCAGACGAAGGTGTTTGGACTAATAGGGATTAATGTTGATGTAAGTTATGTATGTTGTTGTGTATCGGGATTGTCGCCAGTTAGGTAGGTCCAACTTTGAGAAGGAGGTCACTCGTCGTATCCAACTCGGCTGGGCAGCGTTCGGGAAGCACGCAGCACCTTTTCGTCTAAATTACCGCAGTGTTTGAAGTCAAAAGTCTTTGACCAGTGTGTGTTGCCAGTGATGACTTACGGATCTGAGACGTGGGCGCTAACAATGGGCCTCATAAGGAAGCTCAAAGTCACTCAGAGGGCTATGGAGACGGCTATGCTCGGGGTTTCTCTGCATGATAGAATCAGAAATGATGATATCCGCAGTAGAACTAAGGTTACCGACATAGCCCGAAGAATAGCTAAACTGAAGTGGCAGTGGGCGGGGCACATTGCTCGCAGGACTGATGGCCGATGGGGTCAGAAGGTTCTGGAGTGGCGTCCGCGGACCGGAAGACGAGCTGTTGCTAGGCCTCCAACAAGATGGAGTGACGACCTCGTCAGGATCGCGGGACCGCGGTGGATGCGAAAAACACAAGACCGGTCTGAGTGGAAAGCCTTGGGGGAGGCCTATGTCCAGCAGTGGACGTCTTTCGGCTGACATGATGATGATGATGGGTGAATTAATTAACCCCTAGGACGTCGGTGGCAACGGCGTCATTGCCGCACTTTCCATACTAAATTTATGGAAGTCTAAAATCGCCAACGCTCTACGGGTTAATACCACTGAACTACTGGAGAACGCATTGTGTTATTAATAGTACATTATGATACAAGTGTGCTAAGTTGACCATTGTATACAAGGCGCTATTGTGTGCGCACGAGCGATGAGCGAGTGCGCCACAAGAAAGCCGCGTATATTATGGTCACAGGCACACGTGTTACATACGACGTTTTTCAACACACTTGCGAAAAAAAAACAAGACTCTTCATTTTCTTTACTTAAAAAAGACATTTTTGTTAATATTAAACTTCACAATAATTAATCCAAACTATCTTCGTCACAGCCGTCAATTATTTACGAAAAATGGCGGCTGGCGCGTTGTTTTTTTTCTTGCCGCGATACCGATGCGCGCGCAAGGCTAAGGCGCGAACGAGATCGGCCAACAGCCAAATTTAAAATGTAATAATTCATGTTTAAAATACAAATTACAGAAAAATTTAAATGATTTTAATGAAATTGAGTTATTTTTTAGTAATAAAGCTGATTTCACCAATTTATTGAAATAAATATGTAGATAATGTTATTTGCCGCATAAAAACTGTTTGTTGCTAAGAAAAAAAAAAAGGTATAACCCGACTAAATTATATCGCTTCTTCTTCGTACTTACAACTTGGTACTAGGCTACAAATGTAAATTGTTTGGGTTAATAAACTAAAGGCACTTGTGCGTAATATACTGAAAAAGCACGCGTGTTTAATATCTAGGTTTATGAGCCAAAAATCGGTGGAATAAAAAGGTCGTTTTGAGCAAGTGTGTTGAAAAACAATTTATTACTGTATCAGACGAAATGCGTTGGGAAGCCATATGAAATAGAGCGAGTGAATTATTTCATGAAATAATGAAGATTAAAGTAAATATATAACACTCTTTCTCGATTAGATAAAAAATTACCACTGCCGAAATAGGACGAGAACATTGTTTACATTTTTTAAACCTTGCATTCAAGAAATAGAGTTAATCACCTGGACTACAATTTGTCATTTGATTACCATGTCTCTTCCGTCTTAAACGCTCTACATCTACACATATAATAGGTAGCACATGGACTGGACTCCTCAATAATGACCCTTTTACCTTTGCTATAATTTAATTTGTGTCATTACATTTTGACCTACTGTGAAATTTACACTGTTACACAGGTCTATGATGGGTTAGAGATCCATTGGGCTGATGGTATATTAACTCCTTATCTTTACAATGGTAATAATGTGTAATAAGTTTAAAGTGGATAGGGTAGAAGTACCGGTTTTGGCCATGTTTGCACTGTTTTATGGTAATTCTAAATAACTCATATATTTTATTTTATATTAATCTACAATCGTAACTATTTATGAATATTATTTTTAAAAGGACAGTATTTTTGATACTCATTTCTACCTTCAGTGGTCAAAAAAGGCAAAAGTGGCCACAGACGGTACTGCTACCCTAACCAGACGGACATAAGTAAAATATAATTAATACAATATTTTACTAATTATATTAATAATTGACTAATAAATTAATATATTTTATTAATAATTATTAATCGTTTAAAAATAAATAGATCCAAACCTAAAAATATTTTATATATTATATTTTTATGTAAGATCGTCTGATTAGGGTAAAAGTACCGTGTCTCGAAGACCGAGCGTCGTTTAGGTTTAAAAAGGATTTTGCCGAAGATGTCAACTTGACATATTGATTTTTCGCACCTGTAAACCCCCATATTGCAAATTTCAGAATAATCGTTAGAGCCGTTTTTGAGAACGATTCAGATTCAGATTTTATTACGCAATATAACAAACGAAACAAACAGAAACGTGATTACAAATACATAAATATACAAAATATGGCTCGTTTAATAGATGCTAAACCATATATTTTTTTAATGTTTGTTTAGTAGCTATCAGTTTTGGCAAGGCTATTTGAACAAATTAGACAGTGTACACTGAGAAAAAAATCTGGTTTCATTAACCTGAATTTAGTTATTTTAAACAGAAAACATTGTATTATATGTGAAATCTATCTTTATTGTTCAGTTTACTAGAATAATCTAGTTATATCCCAACAATAAATAAGGTGAAATTTAATATACATTTGGTACACTATACAAACATTTACGCATGGTGTACACGAACTGGTTTGTTGAAAATACTTGTTTTTTATTTGAGATATTACGGAACGAGTATTGTTTGAACCACTATGTCTTATTTATTTTTATTTATTTATTTAAGGAGAACCAACAGCTTTAACAATTCCTATAGTAACTTAAATAGAGGTACAGAGCCAATTACAGGAACTCACAAATAGATATAAATTAGGAAATATACACCTTAGTGCCACGCACAACAGGGCCATACCCAAATAAACATTAAACAATAAAACAATGCACAATAAACAATAAAACACCTAAAATAACTTAGCTCGCTCAACAGTTCACAACTTGAAAACCGCTCATTCAAAACACATTTTAGTTAATTTTCGCCTCACAGAAGGAATTACACAGTTAAATATATCAATATCAAGCTCTCTCGTCAAATTATTAATTCTTCGACTAGCACGGTTAAGAAAACTATTCTGTCTGTACTTGGACAGTGTACGCTTAAGAGCAATGGGAGGGAAGTGTCTTTTGGACCGAGAGGGAGTAACGAAGGATAGTTCCTGGAGCAATTCAGGACAGTCAATGGCGCCAGTTGTGATTTTGAGAAGGAAAATAGTGTCAGCTATATCACGACGCTTAATTAACGGGACCAGATGGTGCCCCTTACAAATACTTAAGTAATTAGATGAATTGTAGGGACACTTTAGTTTGTAACTCAGGAATTTAACAAATTTTTTCTGGACACGTTCAACCCTGTCTATGTAAGTATTGTAGCAAGGATTCCAAACTTGAGACGCATATTCAAGTTTACTCCGGACTAGTGTACAAAAAAGAATCTTAAGTGTTTTAGCCTGACTAAAATAAACAGAATTACGCATTATAAAACCTAGCGTCTTCAATGCACTACCGATGATGCCATCAATATGGGTGTTAAATAGAAGTTTAGAATCATGAACTACCCCCAGGTCGCGCATAGACTGAACCTTATTCAGAGGTTGACCTTTAAGTGTGTAAGTAGTAGGAATCAGGTTACGTTTCCGTGAGAATGTCAGAGAAAAACATTTCAATGGATTCAAATCTAACTTATTAAACATACAGTATTCATCAAGTCGCACGAGATCAGACTGAATCAACGAAGAGTGATATCTTGACTCAACCTTCCCATAGATTTTCATATCATCAGCAAAGCAAAGAAGTTTAGAATAAGTGAAGCATTTACTGATGTCATTTATAAAAATATTAAAAAGCAATGGTCCAAGCAAAGAGCCTTGGGGGACGCCACTTGGCACCTTCACCCATCCAGAGATGTAGTTATTGACAACCACAGCCTGGGACCTATTGTCAATGTAGGAAGAAAACCATCTCAATAGATCACCACTGATTCCGATATCATACAGCTTGGATAATAAAATAGCATGGTCAATTCGGTCGAAAGCCTTACTATAATCAGTGTAGATTATATCAACCTGAACGTTATCATCCATTGCACCAGTGACATACTCGTTAAGAAGCACAAGGTTGGATACCGTGGATCGTCGCTGCAAGAAACCATGTTGAGTAGGGCTAATATAATTTTTTATAGCGCAGTATACTTGGTTATAGACAATTTTTTCTAATACTTTGGATAGTATACATAATTTAGAAATAGGTCTATAATTTTGTATTTCTGTTTTTGGCCCTTTTTTATGGACTGGTGTTATAAAAGCCGATTTCCACAATGGCGGGACGATACACTCAGCAAATGAGCGTTTGAATAGTAGAAATATGGGAAATGCCAAGCTTTCCGCACAATTAATAAGGAACTGAGCAGGTAGATCATCCGGACCAGCCGACTTAGACGGGTCCAACGTAAGTAGGAGGTTTTTAACTAAATCAGGGCACACTTCAATGTTTGCCAAGAAAGCTGAGGAATTACCATTATTCATAGAGTTAAGAACAGTGTTACTGGAGTTTGAAAATGAGAAAGACGATAAAAAGTACTCTGAAAAAGCATCGCATATGTCCGACCCAGTGTTAACCAATTCACCATTATAATTTAGGCTACTAGGTATGCCATGGGAGCCAGAACGCGACTTGATGAACGACCAGAATTGTTTGGGGTTTGTACAAATATTGCTTTCAACACGACTAATATACGTTTCAAAACACTGTTGCTCAAGCCTTCGCACTCGATCACGCAGTACTGTGAAAGAAACCAAGTCAGATTTATTCTTATACTTTTTATACTTATGCAAGAATTTAAATTTCTCTTTGATAGCACGTTTCAATGCATGTGAGAACCACTTGGGATACGAATCAACTTTTAGTTTCATACTGGGAATAAATTTAAGCCTTAATTTAATATAAGTCTCATAAAAGAAATCAAGGGAATTAACTAATGACCGCATACAAAACTCGTGTTCCCAGTTAATTGAAGTTAGTTCACTGTTAATAGACGCATAGTCACCCTTGTTATAGAAATATTTCGTGCGAGACTCAGGCTGCAACAAATTAATAACTGAAAACTTAATTTCAATAACTAACGCTTTATGATACGGGTCAATCGGTACCAGCGGGCTCAAGCATTCACCAACACTCACAACATCATTTGACAAAACGAGATCCAATAGTTTTCCGAATTTATTTAAGATACCATTATACTGGCAAAGACTATGTGTTGTTATATCATCCACAAAACTACACTCATCGTCACTTACGTAGTTACACGGAACCAACACCGAACCCCGTGGCGTCCATAATATATTACTCATGTTGAAGTCACCGACTAATAACAACTTATCGTTAGGATTATTTAAAACTATGTCACCTAAACAGCTCAAGAAATTAGACAACTGCTGCGAAAAAGAGTTACCCTGAGATTGCTTACACAAATATAAGACGCACAAATGAACCTTAATCATATTTTTTTTACCGTCAATAAGTGAAATAGTGAGCCACAGGTCCTCAGCCGAAGACCGGTAATTTGGCTGCGGGGTTACCGTCAACTGCCTGCGCGTAGCAATAACCACGCCACCTCCGCGGGTTTGTCCCGTCAAAGCGAGGTCACGGTCCCGTCGCCAAACAACGTAACGGTCATCAAATAACTCCGAATCCAGAATTCCATCCAACAACCACGTCTCGGTCAAAATGATTATGTCGAAAGCCACACGAGTTAGATTACGGTAAAACGTTAACGTCTTAGAACGCAACCCCCGCACATTTTGATAATAAATAGTAGGATAATTCATTCTCGTACCTGAACTATCGAATATAATCACTTAAAAATGAAATGGAGTAATTATAAAATACTTTGAATAAAAATTCGAGAATTAATAACTCAGCGCGTAAACACCATCCAAAGCAAGACATAGAAATACCGTAAGTGCGAAAGAGCAAGATAATTAGCATGATTAGAAGCGAGTGCGAAAAAATGAGACAATTATATTTTAAAGAGCGGTTCGACAGTGCATAATCAACAATGTGGGTAGCGATAAGCTTTAGCGACAGACAAAAGGGGCGATTTAACTTAATGAGCCGTACAACGTTACTCAAACTTTTGTACTCTGCAAGTGAAAACACTAATAACATTAAAATTTTGAGCAAAATTTTTAACAAGCAACAAACTAGAGCAATTTGTTTAAATCACGTTCACTGTTTACTATATAAACTTTAGCATTATCATCCTTGCGGACATGAATTTTACAGAATTTGACCCAAACATGCTGATAGCCCTTAGCCTTAAGCGAATTTTTGGTTTTAGTTAATAGTTTTTTAATTTCCGGTGTTAGGTGATCATTTAAGTACACACTTTGCGCATTGCCCTGAAAACCAATATCTTCAGCAGTGACCTTCTTTTTCAGTCGCGCTGAGGCCACGAGGTCTTCTTTTATGTAGCGGTTATTAAAACTAACTATGATCAACTTCTCATTCGAATTATGAACGGGGACTCTTGATATGTAGTTGACACTACCTCTGTCCACTCTGTGCCCAACTGCATCGCATATATTGTCCAGGATTGTAAAAAGGTTCTCATTCTTTTTGAGAGGAACCCCCTTAATCTCCACATTATTCGCGCGGTGAAGCTGATCATTGCGAGCAACATCACTTTTTAGTAGGGAGATTTCATTAGCCAGAAGCGCGACTTTCTCTTGGGAGGCCTCAAGCCCCGAAACTCTCTGCACCACATCTGACAAGGATGAAGAAAATTCATCCAGCTTGGAATTAACAAAATTACACGAGTTCTTGACTTCGGATAATTCAGTCTTTAGAAGACCAATATCACGTACTAGCCCCGGGAGACAGGCAAGCTGTTTTTTCATTTCCCGCAACTCATTCATAACGGTGTCCAAATCTGTAGTTTTGGTTTGGCACGGCGAAACCTCCCTCTTCTTGCAGGAATGACACTTCCAGCCCGCTCTGCGTTCCGGTCCAAGTCTTCGGAAACCCTGTTCAGTAATGCCGGCGCAACAGTACCCAAATTCCTTCTTACAAGCTGCACACTGAATTAGGTCATTAGTATTAACATCACAAGTAGCACACTGCATCTTGATAGTAAGGCGAAGCGTAACTCAGTAGTTATGCAACCAAGTAAAGTTTGAGAACCGCTGAGGGAACTTTGGTCGCGAGATAAGGCCGTATGTGTGCGATCGCCGCGAGTGCGCGAACTGGACTGACTTATTGTGGAGTTAACCTGACTATCTGTAGCTACAACAAATAATTACAGTAGGTATAACTATAATAAATGTAAATATTACTAGGGTGATTTTTTAGTGTATTTTTTTTTCTTTTAATCTTATTATTTTTTTTGTCTTGGGAACCAACATGCGGTTAGCCAATATCGAATAAAACAGTTAGGTTTACTATAATATTGTTAAGTTAACAACATTTAGTTCATGTAGTTTACTATAATATTGTTAAGTTAACAATGGTTAGTTCATGTAGTTTACTATAATATTGTTAAGTGCAAGAAGTTTTAGGGATGGCAGGGGGTCATTATGATTTTTTTTGACCATATTACTTTTGTTCAAATCTTTATAGTTTTCATGATATTCGGGCAATATCACGAAAACTATAAACATTTGAACAAAAGTAATATGGTCAAATTAAATCATAATGACCCCCTGCCATCCCTAAAACTTCTTGCACTAGACTGCCAAACACCTTGTATGTTTAGAGCCACTATACCTACCTTATATTTGTTAAAGGAATAGAGAAGTATCCAGTAAAACAAGACATTTAGTAATTATATTCAGTTTTATTTTTCACCCAGTACAAGTAAGTAACATAAGTTGTGTTTTCATTTAAACTACAAATAACGGTCTATTTCCACTAGTTCCGGTGACAGTTCCGCATTAACGGAACTAGTTTAGACTAATATATTATATAAAATATATAAAATTTAGGGGATTTTTTTTCTAATATATGTTTAATAACTATATTACAAATTTTTCTACGCCCATTATTAGACAACAGACCGCTGTCAGCATACAAACTCAATAATCCTCGGCCCTCTAATAATGATTCATGTAATAAATCCTTTAAGCCCTGGAATAAAAAATAATATATTGTGTACAAGTATTAATCACACAGTAGCGGAACTTATTAAATGTAGCATGTACAAAGATCCCCGAGAGATCAGCTAGGAGTACCTATATTTAGTATTTATTGTCTGTCTTTATAATTACAGAAGTGAATATTAAAACATACAAATGTAATGAAAAAAAAACTTGCACACATGGGATCCCTCAGTTTTTGTTATGTGCTGTATGTAGGTATATTCATTATTCCATTCTATATCTTACTTACAGTGTATTTGTAGTTATGAGAACAGATTGCAGATGATGATTCCCTGCTTGTCGATGGCTGCACAATGAAGTTTGTCACGTCATGAATTGCGTTGTCACATTTATTACTTGGAGTGGAACATCGGAAGTTGTCCTGCAATACAATAAAATGTTATTTTTAAAGGACTTAAGAAAAGGAGATTGTCTTTATCAATTCAACATGTATGGTATGTAGGTATGTAATGTTATTGGAACTGCAATGTATTCACATTTATTGTGAAATAAATAGGTACTTAAATACATAGAAAACATGAGGAATATTATCCATATTCCTCATATGTCCATAAGCATATATCCACTATAAATCAAGGTAGGTATCAAGTAAACGTCATATCATACATAACCAGCCTAAGCCGAGGTAAAATTATTTGCTTGAACCGCAACGCACTGAGCGGAGGTGGCGCGGTGAGGCGCGTCCATACTCGCCTCCTCCGCCACGCTTTGGGCACGCTTTTTAGTAGGTATGTGAACGCGCCACACCGCGCCGCCCTCCTCTCTCAGTGAGTTTGCGGCTTCAACCTGCGATCAACAGCAAGCAACTGCACTTTGCAATGGCGGCAGTAAGGCCGCGTACCTAAGTATCTACTGACTGTGTATGCTCTGTAAATGCTCTGTAACTAAAGCGCAGGTACATAACTAGTCTAGTCTAGTCTAGTATTAGTAAGTAGTTAGTACTTAAGTCTAACTTTAAATATATTTTTCGAATCTCACCTGTAAAAATGGTTTTATACGAGGACAGCTGCCAGGTTTCCAATAATTCTTCTACTGTTAGCAGGCTGATGTCCATCTCCATTGTATTTGTATCCATGGTTCCATAGGTACGAATGTTTTTAAAACACTTATTTTATATTTTATTGCCTCCAACGGCTCCAACCCGATGCAAAAACAAAAATTTACAATTTTTTTCACCGCACTGACCGCACCGTCGAGCTCGCGTCGCAACATGCAAAGAAAGAAACAGTATGGCGTCGCGGGCGTCGCGGGCGTTTGCGCGGGCGTGAGGCGGCGAATTCAAAAATATTATATTAATCGTTAACAAAATTTTAATTTGATGTACACTACACATGATTGTGTTAACAATATAAGTGATAACATTAAAATATAATTTCGTAGCTACAAATATATTGTTTGTTGCGTCAGCCTATTAAATTTTGAAACGCATTGTTTTATTATGGCAACATTTTTTTAGTAACACTCAATACGACAGTTGGCTTAGTGAAAAATAATCTGGTAAACAGGACTATAAATGAATATGGTTTGGTTAACTAGGTTAATATTGTAGCTTATACTTGCTGCATTTTCAAATACGACATACGCATAGTATTGATTAATGACAAGTAGGTACAGCGAATAAATCACTGAAGTACATGTGACTATTATAACGTTAAATAATACCAAAAGTGTATTTCTTGCCTCACAATAAAAAAAGGTATTAATAAACAGTTTTATGTGTTGCAAATTAAACAGAATATTCTGGCATTCATTAAAAAACAGCTTTGTGTTGTTTTAGATAATTGTAGTAAACATGACTTAATTCTGTTTTGATTAACCAGAATGTTATTTACAATACGTTCTGGTAGTATAGTTGAAATATTTTTTCTCCGTGTACCAATACAGATTCTCAAGCATGAAATAACAGACAAATAACGTTAAACAAAGGTTTGTAAAACAATATTGTAGTAAAGCCTCGATGAAACCCAGTACAGTATCCCATTTTGTTGAATTATTCATTTCAGACTGTCCACAAATGCGGGATCGGACCCTACACCCGGCCCTATCGATAAAATCTTTGACCTTTACAATAAAACTACATATACCGACACAACTTGTATAAAACGTTAATACTTCATAATATTATTAAGCTGTATTACAGAATGTAAGAACTGGAAGGCAAATTATAATCATACGAATCAATAGGACGAGGAAACGGAAAATTTATATTTTAGTTCCCAGTCCGAAACCTATAAAAGCGGACATTAATAACCTTAAGAAAATCAACGTAGCGTTTAATAACGAGAGCCATCCACTCATAAGAGAAATTAAAATTGAACAGAAGAAATGATTTTTAGAAACCTCTTAGTAAGGCTGCTTTTTAGGGTTCCGTACCCAAAGGAAAAAACAGCCTGTATCTCATGAACCGTGAAAGTTAGACAGTTGAAATTTTCACAGATGATGTATTTTGTGCTGCTATAACAACAAATACCAAAAATAGATTAAAATAAATATTTAAGTGGGGCTCCCATAAAACACACTTTTTTTGCCGTTTTTTGCTCAATATTAATAACGACAACAGGTAGACGCTTAAAATATGCACATAATATTCACTTTAAAAATGAATTATAACATTAACATGCTCCCTTTTTTCGTTTTATGACACCCTTTATACATTCGAATCAAATTGGAAAATCGTTCGGATCTTTAATTTGTGACGATGTCTATTCAGACACCAAGTCGTTCAAAAAACGACTCGTTCCAGTTAATTAATTGTTAACAAACTATACTTAAATTATAATTATTTCCTATAAACGTTGGTCGCGCAAAATTCACCCACTCTTGCCTACCACAATACACTTCCAGGAATTAAAAAAAACTTTGTTTTAAATATGACACCATTCAAATATCATCCTATAAAACAGATTAATTAGTTAACAGAGGCTATCTGTCCGCTACTTTGTCAGCGTAGATTTTGATTACCGTTATTCTCGGAAACATTAAAAGTTTCCGGGTTTTAAAGTATCGTAAAGTAGCTATCTCCATTGCAAATTTCATCCAAAACCGTCCAGCCATTGCAGCGTAAAGGAGTAACATACAAACACAAACCTTCACATTTACGAGTAGGATATACAAGGTGCTCCAAAATATCCAAAAACCTCTTAACGCCAATAACAAATGGTGTCGAGTTCAGATATTTATGAGTACCTTATGTGCCGATTTATTTTATGATGTCTGTACATACCTACACGTGGAAGTTCGGTACGACGTGTTTTTTTTAAAATAATATTACATTTATCTGACATAAAAAGTTTTACAAACTTAAATATTATACCAAATGAGAATAAAATTGTATCTGCGATTATCTGCGCAGCCGCCCCCGCCTTTCAAAGGGTTGACTAGCATATTTTTCTATTTCCCGTCGTCAAGCTAAATAGGATATTTGGAACAAAGAACAGCTTTGATAATCTCGTTCCTGTTTTTTGTTTGATATTTAAAAAAATAGATGTTCTTCCTTTAGCTGAGTAGGATCTCATCTAAGAGTTCTTTGACGACGGTAGATATTCGTTTGATGAGCGCGAATGTTCCTGAGTCATGGATGATTTCTATGTATTTAATTATATATTTCTCTATAGTATGTATTTACATCGTTGTCTAGTACGCATAGTACAAGCCTAGAGCTTAGTTGGGGACTAGGCTAGATCGTGTGAGGTTGTCCCCTGATATTTATTATTATTTTAAACCACACAATTAATTGAAAAGCGTTTTGTAACGGATATAAAATTATTTGTCACGAAATTAAGATGTTTCGAAATATTAACTAGAATCGAGTTTAAAGTTCTCAACGGCATTTTTGAGTTTAATATAATAACTAATATAAATAATCAGCAATTTTGGTGTAATGCTCAATTTCTGTACCAAGAAGAGTAAAGTTGATGAATGTTAAACAATTGAAGCTTTAGTGGCTTAGAAAGTATAAATCGGTTTCAAATGATTTTTTAAATATTTTGTGGTCATGTTGAAATTCAGTAAATTTCTACATACTTAAATGAGAATAACATAAGCAGATGCACAAATTAAAGCTATTTCGAAATAAGTCAGTTTTAGACATTTAAAACCTTAATAACTACTAAATGCACAGTCAGATTAAAAGATACCAGTAAAAATACGTTTTTTATATTCCACTATTAACGTCAAGTTCTGGATCACCATGTACACAAATTATCATTATGTTATCTTTACGATTCACTTTAACGTTTCGGTTGTCATAATTTCTGCCCCTAGATATGACTTCCATTAATTTGATAAACTTGGTTTTACTATATCTGCAAGCCTTAGAGATATGGCTACTCGAAATACATAAATTAAAAATTAATTAAAAATCTTGATTAGAACTGCAACATTGTGTCGTTTTGGACGTCTTTGGTCCTTATTACTAGTCTTTTTTTCTTACTTTCCAATTAAACATTTTCTTAAAATCCCTTCGCTAAAAGCTTGTACTTAAAAATCTAATCATACTGTTTCAATATTGAAGTGCAAACGAACGAACGCTCCCAATATTCCCGGCGCACTTGGAAATTTCCTACGTGCCGAATATGCTCTGCACCTTTGCTTTATCGGATCAGTAAAACTAAATTGGGCTTCGGAACGACGTCTGAGCTACGTTTCTGTAGTGTCGCTCTGTCGTACAAGTTTATAAGAGCTCTTTCGATCGACACGTGTTGTCAGTTCGAAGACCGATTAAATTTTCCAACCTTATACCCTAAGACTGAAGACACAATTTGAAACTCTTCGCAACTTACAAAGTCGCGATAAAATGGCCTTTACTTGCGATATTGCATCCTATTTTATGGGGCTGTTGATCTCTTTGTCGTTACAAAATGTTCGGTCCAATCGCGTTTGATACATGTTTTGAATTTAGAATCAGTGGCGGTGAGTTGGTCATCTTTTGTTTTTAGAAGTTTTTAGAGGAAAGGTGTCATGCTTTCCTTGTTTATTTATTATAAAACATATTTGTCTCGTAGAAGTTAACATATTTACAATAATTTATATGGATGACAAAATATTAGAAAAAACATTTTTTATTTACTTTTTTATTCTATGTATACTATTTACTATAAAAACCAATATAACTAGTGTGAGTTTGAACTACGAAGTCTACGTAACAGATTAATAACCAGTATACTAAGTCTACGTTAAGTACGGTAGGGTAAGGATCGTGTTATATACTTTTTATGTTGTCCGGCAGCATGAGCGAGCACGTCATGCTTGCTCAAAGGTCTTTACTTACGGGCAAATTTTGCGATCGGGTCGCCACTTTCCCGAACACATGGTTGAGGGAGGTGAAGGCTCATACTCGTGAACGGGTGCTGTTTGTGGGCTCCAGTATGTTCACGTTTGCAAGGACGTGGTTGTGTAGTTAATGTGACGTGTGGTGTGTGGGACGCGGTGTGTTATTCTAGTTACTAATGGCTGTTCACATAGAGATCTCGTCGTGTTGTTCTATATTTCGTTTGTGTCAGTATTTTTATTTATGCTAGTTTTAATAATTATCTTTTATTATTTTATTACCTTGTAATGTAACATACTTTTATGTATTATTTATTGTGTTTTATGTCTTAAACATGCCCTTCGGCTGGAGATCCTTGCTTCTTCACCTCAATGATGTTCTTGTCCTTATCGCTAGTAGGTTCACTACATATTACCGACGTGTAAAAGGGCCAATATACTGAATAGCTATTTAATTTTAATTTTTTGTTCTTATTATTCGACAATCATTAGTAATAGATCAGCTATGTTCTTAGACACGATAACAATGTAATATCTCAATCAAATATCTGTCCTTGTAACTACCGTTTGACAATTAAACAGCAACGTCCAAAAAAACTTTTTAATTTCAGATGAACAGGTCGGATGGAGATAAGGTGGTGTTAAGGAATTTGGATCAAAGCCTCGCTGGCAACTTCAGCTGTGAAGTTACGGCAGACATTTTCTTCACCACCCAGATAGCTTACAAGATCGTCGATATCATAGGTAAGATAGCTTTAAGGCTAGACAAGTTGATTAACGCTAACGTAAACGATTTTCGAAAACTGACAAAATGTTCGGAGTCTGATAGCTTAGATCAATCCTATACATTTTTCATCTCTCCTGTTCGGAAAGTTTAATTTGAATGGGTGGATAGCCGGGTGGAAAATTGCGTTTTCATCTCTAGGGTGGAAAGTAAATTTTTTTTAATAGTTACGATTGGCCACGGAGTCTAAGATAATTGAGCTACGTCATATTATTAAAATAAAAGATTTTCATATATCTAAACTCGGCTATACGTTAAACGATGTATTATTACGGTCTATAGGTTCATATGAAAATCATTTTAAGACTGGTCTATTTTTTTCGCAATTACAGAAAATCAACATTTAAAATTATTCCTCTATTCTGCTGCCCGCCATAATGCCGTGATAGCATAGTATGACACTTTTTCTTTCACGTTTCGGCATGGCCATCTAGAAAATACACTACTGCCAACATTAGAAAAGTTTAATCGAGTTGGTCACGACCAAGGAGCTTATTATACAACAAGGAGGTTGAACACCGAACATCCGTTCGAAACAAGAAATTTGACCATAGTTCATAGCATTTATTCATAAACAATACAAATATTGCGTTTGAACCTTTATTACGTCACGAATATATTCCATCTCTTTCTTTAGTTAGGGTAAGAATGAGATGGAAGTCATGCTCCTTGGCCGTGACCAACTCGATTTAACTTTTCTAATGTTGGCAGCATGTGTATTTTAACTTTTTTATGAATCTAGAAAAAAAAAAGTTTTCAATAGATAAAGCGGGAAACGAGATTAAATATATTTTCCTCACAGTCGAAATGAAAAGTAGAGTGTCTAACTCGGGTGAAATTACCCATTTCCCCTCGAACTATTGGCGCTCTCACTTCGTTCGAGCGCCAGAAATATCTCGGGTGAAATGAGTCACTTTCAACCCTTGGTTATCAATCTACTATTGCCTAGCGATAACGAATACCAAAAGCAACTAGGGTCTCTTTTTAATTTTATTTATTGAGAAACATAGAACAGCTACCAGCAGCAGCCGCCGCAGTTTATGTTTAAACACCTTTATTGTAATTAAAATGCAGTACTAGGGCTCTATTCTACTCGGTAAAAACATATTGCTTTTGATATATTATCGTATTGCCAACGTTATGATAGCTCTTATTTACTAAACAGTAATAGCGCCCGAGTTATAAACAAATACGATATCATAACATGGCAAAAGCAAAAAGTTCGATATACATTAAAAGTTATTATTTTTGTAAAATTAACAATCAGTTTATTGAAAATACAGTTTTGACGTTGCATTTTTATTTCATATCTTTTTTAAACAGTCTATGTTACTTTTTGCATCGTTTGGTATCAACAAATGAAAATTTTACTCAAGGGTGTTAGTATAAGTATTAAGTAACAAAAACTTTTTTCCAACAGTGAACCTTACTTCACTCATTTCAGTGTAGATAGTTAAACAATACATCGTGTTACATAATATCTTCTGAATCTGAAGTCTTAAGAGGAAATTAAAAATCTCCAGGGCATCGTAGTTAACGAACTGGCGAACAATTTGCGGTTTTTCTATCCAGGTCTTAGCTAGCACTGATTTAATTAATATTTTGCATTGATCTGAAAGCAAGAAAAGTAAAGTTGGCGGAATGTATGTACAATGAATCGTATTTTAAGCAATAAGATAATTGTAAGTCAAATCTTTCAATATCGACATAAAAGTAGTGGTAGGTACCTGTGCAGAGATCTTTTTTTATTAAATATATTGACTAAGATAAAGAAAATACATAGTAGGTAAAGTCACCCCATAAAAATGTCGAGTATACTTAGAAACTTATCATTGTGAATGTCATTGTCTTTTTAATATGTGTCAGTTGCTGTTCCGTTGGAAGTTTACTATGACAATGCACTAAAGTGCTTAACATTTTCGTTGGGGTACTGTACAATGCCCATCTAAGCAAAATCTTGAAGAGGTTTATGTGCCTATGGGGGAGTTATACTCATTGTGTCGAGATTATCATCGTAAGATTGCAATTTGAATAGTAGCTCAAATCCAGCAGTTTATTGCGGAGGGCTGATATGATGATGATGATGATGATGGTGATGATGATGATGATGTATTGGTGGTAGGACCTTCAGCAGCAGTGTCGCTACCACCACCTTCAGCCAAGCAGCCGTGTTCGCGTTGTTTTGGTGTGGAGATAAGACCACCGGTGAAATTACTAGAGGCATTACATCTTAGTTATTAGAGTTAACAGCGCATTTGCAGTCTTAGAGCTGCAGTCTTAAGATTTTAGTCTTGAGAATGCAAATATCTACATACATACACATTCATTAATTCACGCCTTCATTCCCAGAGTGGGATAGGTAGAGCTACAGAATTAATAACAACTCTAAAAATTTGTTGCTATTTAATTCTGTAACCACATTCTGCAAATGTCTATGAGTCACAGATCCTACTTGCCTTCATGAGGTCCGTGAGTCGTTTGCATTTTCCATACCATAAATTCCAATTTGTAGCACAGTCATTTAAATTAATAGAATTGCCAAATAATCAATATCTACTTACCATATGTGTGCTTTATTGACTTCCTCGTATTAGTAAAATGAAGTGACTGGCGTAATATTATTTTTACCCTAGTAGATCTTTTTTTTTATTTAGTTACCAGTTAAATATATACCTTCACGCCTATATTTCCAGAGTCGAGTAGGGAGAGCTATACAAAGCCACAACTCTAAAAACTTGTTGATATCCTGTAACCACTAAGAGCTAAGATGTTTACCAGCACTGCGTATTATTGATACTTAGGTTGCAAGCCCATCACCTAACAATACTACAAGCCATTATTCCCTTAGTCGCCTCTTACGACATCCACGGAAAGACATGGAGTGGCACTATTTTAACCCGACAACGACACAGCAGTAGCTTTTTTCTGAAAATTTGGGAAAAAATATTTTTTTTGCCGAAATTTACACTTAGCAATGCATTAACTGGCGTGCATGAAATAAGAAATATTCTACATTTCGTTATGTATGGTGATACTGGTGATATTGTTTTTCAAATTATACTTTTAAGATTACAGTCTTGAAATTGTCTTGAGAATGCAAAATGTCTTCGGGTCTCAGATCTCACTTGCCATCAGGTAGTGTATTTGCTCGTTTGCTTCCTCCATATTGTTGTCACCTGACCATGATCTAGTATCTTGTTTAACTTTTATTGAACGTGTTTTTTTTAACACAATTTTTCTTCGCACTGACCGTAGTTATTTTTTCGGTTTCGCCTACAGGTTGTCATTGAGCAAAGCTCCGCCTTTTTTACCATATTGGTTTTTGTACAAATAAGTATAAATAAATAAAAAGTAGTCGTAGAAAACTATTATAAATAAACATAGGTCAGTGATGAAGATATACGAGGAAAAAGTTTCTTCAGAAAAATAAATATATAGGAAACGGGTTTCAGCTGTCAATGTTGAGATACGTATATGAATGTTGCGCAGACAGTTGTTGTTCCTGGTAAATCAGCAAAAAATGTGAAGTAAATTTTGTACCGCATCATCAAAAAGTTTCAAAGTGAGCTTTCAGTATAAAAAATGAGATCGTACAAAGTATTGGATGTTTTTATTAAAGCTCTAAATTATTATTAAGAAGCTGGCAAAGTTTCGAACAACTAAAGGAACTTCAAAGTCAGACCAAGCAAACTTAGTGCAAACTTTGCTCGGCTGACCGCAGAAGGAAATGAATGAGGAGACGATATAACTCGTAGTTATTGTTGAATAGTTGCTTTAAATTCGTTGATATTCTGTCTATACACACTGATCTTAAATTAACGTTATTTAATACATTGAATGCTCATAACTAAAGAATATAGAACTATGTTTTAACTGTCCGTCTTCTTTTTCTGTGCACCCACTATGTAAATTTCTTATTAATTATTTGGTCAACTGGTAGAGAATGCCATTAGGCATTAGGCCCGCCATTTGTACTTATTTTGGTGCAATAAGTATATATTTCTCAATATATCTATTTGTATCGTTGTCTAGAACCCCATAGTACAAGCCTAGAGCTTAGTTTGGGACTAGGTCAATTGGTGTGACATTTATTTATCCCCTGATTTTTATTTATAACACACATATTTTGGGTTCAGGGGCTAACAACTCAGAACCGATAACTTCAGAAGTTAGCAACATCTGGTCTTACATGTTTATACATCATTAATGGAAATAAGTATTTAATAGATTTATTGCAGGAAATTGAAACACACTTTGACAATTTCCTAGTTGATGTGAGAAAAAACGGCTCCTTCAATCTTCCGCCTCTTGAGACCGCTTATTAAATTTGAGGGTTTCATGTAATTACCTAGCAACGAAATATTGGTAAAGTTTACGCATATTTTTAATTCTTATAAAATTAATTAGTTTAGTAATAATACATTTTTAGTAGAAGGTATATAACGAGGGAACGCTACGGTTTGCAGTAGTGCGAATGACATAGTTATCAAGTTTCCAAGTTTTCAACCTCAGTTTGGTTGGCGGGACCTGCCTTGCGGCGTACTCGTCTGCCGCGCTATAATTTGTCCTTTTGCATCCTTTTACTTTCTTGTTTATTATCAAAATATACCATACAATTTTATTGCAATAATGTTTATCTGTAAAATACTAAAATTATTAGGCATGCTTTTCAAGAAAAGAAGAGTGTTTTTAAATATATAGATAATGCAAATAAATCACCACTAATAAAAAAGCCACGTCATTAAATAAAATCTAGAATAGACATACTTAAAATATGTAGCCAACACGTGTTGTTTCATGGATTCTAACACAGAAAAAGAAAACAGAAAAAGCAACGTACAATAAATACTCTTTTTCACAATTGCTGACCTCATATTAAAATAAGGAAAGGGCTAGAACAAACCCAGTTACAGTTAAATCTCGTAATCTCATTGTCAGCGTAAAAGTTTTCGAACGAAGTAATTTCCTACAAAGTTTTTATCAACTCTTAATAATTTTATTAACTCAATATGCGGTGAAACGTTGTGCCAAAATGGAATTACAGAATGCCTCTCAATGTCGCTTATCACGAATGTTTGGTTTGCGGAATGGAGCAGTGGATTCGTGTAATTTTTGGCTGATTTAAAATTGGGAATGGATATGGAACCCCTTGGTTTATTTGTGGTGGGAGATAACTGTATGTACTTAGTATACGTGTAATTTATTTAGGTTGCGTGGAGTAATTGCGCATATTACAGGTGATTTTTATGAATACACCATTTGCTTAGGTACTTAGCTAAATAATTGTGAAACAATCACACTATGCGGGTCTGTTAAACATCCAATCAAAACTGTTTGCCAAGTTTTAACGATTCAGTGTTCAGATTCTTTTGCCGATCTTTTGATCTTCTGTCCCTATATTTGCGATATTCTGGCGAACAACGTAGGGCATAAAAGGTTGCTTGCGCTGATTTGTGTTCAGATAATGATGTGTGTAACCTTCTGTGGTTTCACCTTAATGGTTGACGGAAGATCAGATCTGACTAAATTTCGGCATTAGATTTCGTGATTAATTCAATATGAATTCTTGTGCGTGTTGTTCTTGTGTTTGTTGTTGTTTGTCACCAATAAAAATGTTTTTTCTTGGGAACCCATCATTTTATCCAATTTCACTTCATCTATTGTAGAATTTCATTTAATTTAATTTCATCGTTCGTTTTTTTTTGCTTAAACTATGATGTTTCAAGATAAATCAAATATTTATAACGTAGGTTAGGTAAGATTTGGGACTACCAAAAAAAAAACTCATGCGGCGAGAAATGCCTTTAGAAACAAACATTCTGCGTAAAGATACGTTCGTTGAAAGGTATTTCGATAGAAAAATAGGTATCCGTTTTTCTTTCTATCGGCTGACTGACTAAATATAACAAGTAGTATTTTATTATAGACTTGAAAGTATAATTGGCTTGTACCTAACCGCAATTTATTTCAAAAACTATACGATTATGAAGAACTATATTATTATAATATGATGGTGACTCGACCAGTAAGAGTAATACTTGTTTATCCATGCCTATGATTAATACTTATAATTAGGGCCCAGAATTTTGTGCTCGGCTTTTGATAAGTTGTAGGGAGAGAACATAGCTGTTTATCGAAGTTATCGACAAATCGATAATTTATTTACCTATTTATTAAATAAAACACCAAATTTTCCGATAGGTACTCTTTACAGTACGGGATTATGAAAAAGAAATTGAGTATTTTTTTCTTCGCTATTTCATGGAACTAGTGTAGAGATTTTTACGGATTATTCGACGCTTATGCCATTATTGTTTCTTCCTAGTCGCGATTCTGCACAATATGAATTCCACACATATGCAATTCATCACATTCGTTAAAAGATAAAAAGATAAAAAGATAAAAGAAATTTATTCAGTAAGTAGGCCGCACGGGCACTTTTACACGTCAAGATACTACCAGCGCTTCCCAAGAGGAGACCACTGCTGAGAAGAAACGCCGCAAGAAACTCAGCAGTCAGTCATTTTTTAAACTTATTACATATTTCATATTACAATGGTATGTACAACTTAATCTAGCATTATATAAAGCTACAAGTATTAAATTAAATATAATATCAAATAACAGTAGTTCAGCAGGAAAACATGCCAAAAATCTTACGGGAGAGAAAGATAGAAAAGAATAAAATAAAATAACTACAACTACCTACTTATATATGTGTATATAAGATGGTGCAAGATGACCACATAAAAGTTTCGATATGTTTTCCTGCATCAACGGTGTCCCCCAGACAAGAAAAAGCAGGATAAAGCCTTTGCATTTGAACAAATTACTATTGACTAAGTTTCGGGTGTAGGCCATGCATTTTTGTCTGTTAGATAGTCCTCGACCCTATAATACGCTTTAGACATTAACGACCTTTTCAAATATTTTTTAAGTGCTGGAAAGGGTAACTTTGAAACTACTTCAGGTAATTTATTATAGAAATGAATGCATTGACCAACAAATGATTTATATACTTTACGGACACGGAATTTTCGAATAGCTATTTTATTTTTATTTCTAGTATTTAAATTATGTATATCTGAGTTTTTGGTGAACGAATCTAAATTCTTAATAACATAAATAATATTCTCGTAAATAAATTGAGACGCTACAGTTAAGATATCAATTTCTTTAAAAAGTTCTCTTAATGAGTCACGGGAATTTAAATTATAAATAGAACGAATGGCCCTTTTTTGTAACACAAATATAGTTTGTATGTCAGCTGCCTTACCCCAAACCAGAATACCATAAGACATAACACTATGAAAATAACTATAATAAACTAAGCGAGCTGTCTCAACATTAGTTAGTTGTCTAATTTTCCTAACGGCGTAAGCTGCCGAACTTAGTTTACCTGCCAGTGCAGCTATGTGGGGACTCCATTGCAAATTTTTATCTATTGTTATGCCTAGGAAAACCGCCCTATCTACCATTAGCAAACACTCGTTATTTAGAAAAATACTAGAATCTACCGGTTTAACATTAGGCAAAGCGAACCTAACACATTTAGTTTTCTTGGCATTTAGTAGCAAGTTGTTACTAATAAACCAATTATGTACTTTAACTAGAGTGGCGTTTATCCTACTGTAGTCTACGGTTTTTCTATCTACCTTGAAAATTAGTGAAGTATCATCAGCAAAAAGTACAATATCGCAAAGTTCATGTACTATTGGTGGTAAGTCATTTATGTAGACCAAAAATAAAAAAGGACCTAAAATAGAGCCTTGAGGCACACCTATTTTCACTGTAGCTCCAACAGATTGCGTTTTGTTTACAACAACTGTTTGAGTTCTATCACTTAGATAAGAAGACATAAGGCTTAAAGCTTTATTGGACAATCCATAATGTTCTAATTTTAAAATAAGGGTCATATGTTCGACGCAATCAAAAGCTTTAGAAAGATCACAAAATATTCCTATTGCGTCGCAAGATTTTTCCCAACTGTTATATATATATTTAATGAGTACAGATGCCGCATCAATTGTTGATCGACCTCTTGTAAAGCCAAACTGGTTATTGCTAAGTAGTTTATTTCTGTTAAAGTGACCTAACATATCCTTCAGCATTAGTTTCTCAAAGACTTTACTTAAAACTGGTAGTATGGAAATGGGACGGAAGTTCGTTATATCACTCATCTCGCCTGATTTAAAAAGAGGTATGACTTTACTATATTTCATGAGATCTGGAAAGATCCCCTCTGATATGCAATTATTGTAAATTAATGCTAGATGGGGTGCAATTACATCTATGATATGAAAGAGCACCTTAACTGATGTGCCCCACAAATCTTCAGTCTTTTTTAAACTAAGCGATTTAAATATCAGTGCCTCCAGTGAAAAAGGGAATAACTCAAAATCGCTACTTATCAGGAGAGGCAAAAAACCAATCTTACGTCGTTTTTGGGTATTTAGCGTATAATATTAGAACTTATTATGGTTTTGGGCTTTAGGTATAGTTTATAGCTTTTATTTAATGGGTATTGGTTTAACATTTAGTTACTGTTTACATATTTTTTTTAAGTTTTTATCGAGTTATGCCCTTAGTCACGAAAGCATAACGGTATTACATGATTTGTGTTAGTCAATTCTGTGATACTTTAAGACGTAAGACGATTTATTCCCTTAACTACGACTGTTCTATGGTTATAACAATACTTATTATTTCTATGTTTGTCGCCAATAAAGGAATAACGCGACTTATTCAAGAAAATTTGTTAGGTATAAGGGTATAACTCTGCCATAAAATAAAACCAAATCGTATTAAAAATAAGACATTTAATCAAAAATCAGTGGTTTTTACTCGCCGTCGTTATAATTAAAGTCATCCATTTCAGGGTCTTGCTCAGCCCTTTCTGTTTCGGCAGTCGGAAGGTTTTTATAAAAATCATGACATTCGCTGTCAATGAATGGCAGAAGAGCCAGAAGATCCTTCTTTTTCTCCTTGCTTATCGGGATAGGTTTGTCGGATATATTTGTCAGCGAGTAGTTAATGTCTCTTGCTCTTCCGTATCTCTGGAATGAAAGACTTTGAAAATCACCCTCGTCTGTTTTTTTTTTTTATATTGAACAACCAATGGATCAATGTTCGTGTATCTAAACCAAGTTATCTCAGGCCAGTAAACGTAAAAGTTTTTCAGAATCTGATACACACCATCTTTTAGCTGGTGGGCTTGGGGGCTGCCAAGTAACGTCTCTAACACTGTCGTCGCTATCATAAACAGTTGCATTTTGACAAAATCCAGATGTTGATGGTTGTTGATAGTCCTAAAAAACAAAATAAACTTACATGATAAGCTATAAAATAATGCCTACGCACAACAGCAGTGTAATTGTAAAAACACTAGCTTCTGCCCGCGACTCCGTCCGCGTGGAACTCGTTTATATCGTAGCTCCATACGAAATGTCACCCCCCCC